>OW203989.1:131776-1525776 GCA_934047225.1 Ypsolopha sequella
GCTGCAGGAAAGCAGCCAACAGGAGGGTAGTGCTCAGCTGCAGCTCCAAAGATGAGATCAAAAAGATCTCATCCAGTCTGGAGAAGGGTGGACACGGACTCGTGGCGAAAGAGGCTACAAATCGTTTGCCGTTAGCCTGCATCCGCAACGTCTTGTCGGACCGCAAGGACAATGACGTGATAGATTCCCTCCTTACTCAGAACAAACATCTTCTGAGAGGAGTGGATCTATCTGCGGAGTGCCCTCGTGTGCTATATCGTCGCAAAGCGAGAAACCCGCACGAGTGCCACGTTATTATGGAGCTAAGTCCGACCCTTTGGCGTCGGTTCACGGAGGCAGGTACAGTCCACATAGGACTTCAGAGACGGTCCATTGAGGACCACTCACCACTGGTGCAGTGCACGGGATGCCTTGGCTACGGCCACTCCAAGCGCTTATGCAAGGAGAAAGGCATCACGTGCAGTCACTGTGGTGAGTCTCACACCTATGTGGACTGTCCGCACAAGGCGTTGTCACCTGTCTGCGTGAACTGCCAAAGGGCTAAGCTCCAAGCTTCTGATCTGGCACACAATGCCTTCAGTGGCGAATGCCAGGTCAGAAGAAAGTGGGACTCGTTAGCAAGGTCTCGTGTGGCGTATTGCTGAGGGCACCGCAGTGGACGGCAATGTTGTCTTCCCTCTGGGTAAGACCAAGGACAGCAAACTTCGTTTCATCCAAGCCAATCTGCAGCGGGCCAAGCTGGCGACCCAGGAGCTCTTGTGCACTGCTCATTCAAACCGGGTATCTGTCGCCTTAGTTCAGGAGCCTTACGTTGGCTCCAAGGGCGAACTAAAACAGTACCCGGGCACAAGAGTGATCCAAATGTCGTCAGCTCGCCGCAAACCAGTTAAGGCCGCGGTGGTGGTTTTCGGTGGGGAGTTGGAGGTCATTCATGATCCTCAGCTTGTCACCGAGAACATCGCTGCGGTACTACTGAAGGCAGGCTCGCTGAGATTGGCTGTGCTGTCCATTTACCTAGAGGGGGACGAAGATTTGGAGCCGTATCTCCACAGAGTCCGTGCCATATGCTCAAAACTGCAGACTGAGAATGTCATCCTAGCTGGGGATGTCAACGCGTGGAGCCCATGGTGGGGAAGTGATTCCGAAGACCACCGGGGCTCAGCCTTCAGATCCTTCCTGGAGGAAATGGATCTCCAGATCCTGAATACAGGCAGCACCCCCACTTTCGAGGTGTTCAGAGGGGGCCGTATGTGCACTAGTCGAGTGGACGTGACGGCATGCGGCCTCCAGATCTTGGACAGGATGGGCGGATGGAAGGTGGACCGAGAGCTGATCACATCGGACCATAACGCAATTACCTACCACGTGTGCCTGGAGAAGGAACTAGAATTCCTGAAACCCCAGGGCACACGTGTGTACAACACAGCGAAGTCCGATTGGTCGGCTTTCGGTCGTTCCGTTCGCTCAGGCTTGGAGGAGAACAATCTGAATGCCTCGAACGTGGGGGCTGTCACTACGCCTGAGGATCTGGAGACCATCCTAGACTCCTACCTTTCGGTTGTCTCCACAGCATGTGAAGACGCTATACCAAAGGTGGGGGTCCAAAAAGGAAGGAAACCTCTGCCGTGGTGGACACCCGCTCTGGGGCTTCTCAAAAGAGAAGCTAAAACCAAGAGGCGGCGTATCAGGAACGCTGCGGCAGTGAGAAGGCAACACGTGGTTGACCAATACCTAGAAGCGAATCAGCGATATAAAGCGGCTGTGCAGGAAGCACAGACTGCTAGCTGGAAGCAGTTTTGCTCAAAGCAGGATAGAGAAAGCCTATGGGACGGGGTTTACAGGGTCATCAGGAGAACAGTAAAAAGACAGGAGGACCAGCTGCTGGTGGACTCGACAGGGAATACCCTTGGTCCTGAGGAGTCCGCCAAGCTTCTGGCTCTTACGTTCTTCCCTGATGACGCTGTGGACAACGAAACCCCTACTCAACGGCAAATACGCGAGAGCTCGGAGGTGCCAGTCCACCAACTCCTGGATCAACTCGGACCCAACGATCCACCTTTCACAGCCTCGGAGCTTGACTTGGTATTGAGAAACCTCAATCCAAGAAAGGCTCCGGGGCCTGATGGGTGGACTGCGGACATATGTGAGCGAGCAATCCGTGTTGCGCCGGAAGTGTTCCTTGAAATTGCCAACAAATGCTTGGCAATTGGACACTTTCCGGCGCGGTGGAAGCTTGCTCACGTATGTATCATCCGTAAATCCGGGAGGGAGGACTACACCATTCCGAAGGCGCACAGGCCGATAGGACTTCTCCCTGTTATGGGCAAAATTGTGGAAAAGCTTCTGGTATCCCGTCTGGGATGGCATCTGCTGCCCTCTTTGAGCACCAAGCAGTACGGTTTTATGCCACAGAAAAGCACCGAAGACTCCCTGTATGACCTTGTGGGACATGTCCGCTCTGAAATCAAGAGCAAAAAGATCGTTGTCATGATCTCACTGGACATAGAGGGAGCCTTCGACAATGCTTGGTGGCCGGCTTTGAAGACCCAGCTCCTCGCTCACAGCTGCCCTGCTAATATTTATGGACTTGTGGCCTCCTACTTGGAGAACCGCAAAGTTAAGGTGCATTTTGCAAGGGAGTGTTGGGAAAAGGGAACCAACAAGGGGTGTATCCAAGGCTCAATAGCTGGACCCACTTGTTGGAACCTAATTCTCAACACCCTGCTCGAAAAACTGGAGCAGGAAGGAGTGCATTGCCAGGCCTTTGCGGATGATGTGGTTCTGGTGATCTCCGGTTCAACGACACCCCCCCTTCAGGCGAGAGCTAATGCGGCCCTCCAGACTGTGCTGGAGTGGGGACTCAAAAACAAGCTTAAATTCGCACCACATAAAACCTTTGCGATGGTGCTGACCCGAAAGCTGAAGTTTGAGTCCCCAGTCATCAGCATGGATGGACAGGTCCTGCCGCTGGTGCAGGAAATCCGCCTGTTGGGTGTTATCATTGATAGCAAACTCACCTTTAACGCACACGTTTCGGCTGTTTGTAGAAAAGTCACTGACATCTACAAGCAGCTGGCGTGTGCAGCCAGGGTGAGTTGGGGTTTGAACCGTGAAGTCATCAGAACCATTTACGTCTCGGTGATAGAGCCCATCGTGCTGTACGCGGCGAGTGTGTGGGCTCCGGCTGCGGAGAAACTAATGATCAAAAATCAATTGGAGTCTCTGCAGCGGGGGTTCGCACAAAAGCTCTGCAAGGCGTATCGCACGGTGTCTTTATCATCGGCACTGGTACTGGCCGATGTACTCCCCCTTGATCTCCGAGTTCAGGAGGCGGCAAGTCTATACAGGGCAAAGCGAGGAGCAAGAATCGATGAGATTCCGGCCGACAGACCTGTCGAACTGCGCGTCCCTTGCAGGCGGTTCCCACATCCAGCGGCTAGACAGCCACTGAGCTTTGAGTGCGTGGATGATCTTGGACCGGAGACCGTTGAGGCTCACCAAATCATCGGCCCCTGTATCTTTACTGATGGCAGTAAGATACAGGGGAAGGTGGGTGCAGCCTTAACGTGGTGGTCCGGTGATAGAGAGACCAGGCACTCGAAGTTCCGTCTGGAGCCCTACTGCACGGTCTTCCAGTCGGAGATGTACGCCCTGCTCAGGGCCGTGGAGCAGGTCAAAAGCAGCAAGGAGCCACTTGTTAACATCCTAAGTGACTCAAGATCCTCGCTGGACCTGCTCAAAAGCCGGGCGTTTGTGCATCCCCTGGCACACGGTATTGAGCGGTGCGTGCGTCAAATCCGCGAGGAGGGCCGTGACGTGAGGTTCTTCTGGCTAAGGGCGCATGTGGGAACTGTCGGCAACGAGCGTGCGGATGAGCTCGCAAAGGACGCAGCTCTCCACAAGAAAACGGCAGCCGACTACGGCGCTGTCCCTCTCTCCTACCTGAGAAGGACCATACGCGAGGGGACCATCCTTCGGTGGCAGGGGCGATACGAGTCCTCTAGCACGGGTGGGGTTACAAAGGCCTTCCTTCCTGACGTTGCTGCAGCGCACAGCGTCCTAAGGAAGGTCAAACTTAACCCCACACATGTGCAAGCCCTAACAGGGCATGGGGGGCTCGCATCGTACCTTTATCGCTTTAAGCTGAAGGATAGTCCAGCCTGCGTATGCGATCCCGACCAGGAGGAGACGATATGGCACGTCGTGTTCGACTGTCCGAGGTTCGGTTTGTGGAGGGCTGACCTGGAGGTACAAATCGATAAAAGCTTCAATAAAGCAAACCTGCCAGTCATCTTGCAGGATAAGGATGACGGGGCAGTAATGTTGGCCTTTTTAGAAAAAGTAATGAGATGTGCGGCAGTACGCAACAAATAGAATATGATAGTTGTCAAATTCTTCTAAGTAACTACAACTATGATTTTAATGTTTTGTTTTTGTTCTAATTGATTTTATTTTTACAACTTTATTTAAATGTTTCTTGGATAATAATGTATATGTTTTTAATTATAGTTTGATTAATTTAATTACGAATGAAATATAATATGTGACCTTTAAGGAAGGCTCCTCCGTCAAAATAGTTTTAAGACAGATAAAAGAAATAAGTATCAATATGAGAAAAAAAAGAAAAGAAAGAAAAAAGTATATATACAATAAAAAAAAAAAAAAAAAGAGAAATAAAATATAAAAAAAAAAAAAAAGAAAAAAAAAAAAAAACTAAGAAATGATAAAAACAAAAAAAAAAAAAAAAAAAAGTAAGAAACCAAATCTAATCTTGAGATGTATGGATGATATATGGATGTAAGACGGAGGACCCTTCCCATCCTCTTTAGCCCAGTAATCTGGGTCACGACTTTTATTATAAAAGAGTGACAAAGTCACGAAAATTAATATTCGTGGACCTTAAGTCGGACCCCACAATTGGTGGGGTCATTAAAAAAAAAAAAAAAAAAAAAAAAAAAAAACCTAACCTAACCACGTCGCGCGCCGCTCTCCGCCCCGAGCGCATCATTTTAACTCTGCTCCGCGCGCCAAAAATCCTTAAAAATAGCAAAGTGACCCCAAATTGAAAAAGAAAAGTGTTTTTGTGCAAATCTAACGGAGATCTACCTTAATCCGAAAGAAAAAAGTGAAAAAAGTGTTTTTTGGAGAAATTTTGGTAGAAAAGTGCCAAAATTTAAAGTGAATTGTGGTTTTTCGAGTTTATCTGGAAAACGGATCGAGTGCCCCAGGGATTTTTTGACGCGGCTGGAGTCGCCCAGTGGAGCCCTACCTCCTGACACCTCATTTGCCCCCCTCCGTCCAGGACTTCAGATTTTAGGGGCAAAAAAACAAGTACCACGTGGGCCCCTAACTCCGGATCCGGAAGTGTCACGGGCAAATTGGAGGTGTCCAGAGACGGACAACGGCTGCTGGACGACGGCTGAAAAGGTTTTTAAATTTATTTTGAAAAATTCAGCCCACAGTCGCTTAAATATCGCTGGTGGTAATTTGCTTCCCGTATTCCCGTCCAGTTATCTCGGGAACAAGATCGAGGACATATGATTTTTATTTTTACTGAAGAACGGCCATCTTATACGGATTGGATCGCAGTTAAGTTTGTATTTTTAAGACTGTAACTTTTTTTAATATAAATATTTTTCTGACGAAAGAAAAAGTCCGCCATCGGCAAAATAGTTGGTAATCGCAATAACTCGGGAACGGGGGCTCTGATCAAAAAAATAAGCGGATAGGGTCGACACAACTTTTGACATTATTCCCGACCCTCCCCTCTCAAAATTTTTTTTCAAAATTTTTTCAAAATTTCTGGAGAGGGGAAAAATTTTTGGAAAAAATTCCTAAAGGTAGAGCTCATTGCCACCTATAAAAGTCCGGCTGTAAAAAATCGCTTCTCCCTTTGGAAGTATTTTTAAATTAAATATTTTGGTTTTTTTTATAGTTTTTTCTGTATTAAATACTTTTTGTCGTTGGCGGATTTTTTCTTATATAGTGTAATTTATTGTCCTTGTCTACGCTGTTATTGTCAAAATTTTTCATATTTTTATCACTCACTTTAGTCGCCCTGCTAGAGTTATAACTTTTATTTTTACACTTTTATTTTACTTTTACATTTTGTTGATGTGTTAATTATTAATTTCTTTTGTTTTATCATCTCTTTTGAGTCATTGAATTTAATTTGGATTGGAATTTTATTGTTTTATTTTTTGATTTAATTTTATATATTTTTTTATTTTATTTTATTTTAACCTATTGGACTCAGACTTTTGTCACATCAATTTTTACCCAATAAGTTTCTGTGATATTTTTACTCGTAGCATAATTTTCCACTTTTATTATTGACTTTAATCGCCCTACTAGTTTTAAAATTTTTATTTACACCTTTATTTGATTTTATTTTTGCTGACATTTGAATTATTTGATTTTATTTTTTACACTATCTCTTTTGAGTCATAAAAATTTATTAGATCCAAGCTGTTTATTGTTTTATTTTCTGATTTAATTACATTTTTAATTTTAACTTTACTTTAAATTTATTGATTCAGACTTTTGTCATATTTTTTAAATTAATTGACTGTGATATTTTTACCCCTGGGAAATTATAACTGTGATACTTTGTGATAAAAACTTTTTAGCTGTCCTTACTTTTTAAAATTTTCTTTTATAATTTCAACTCGTCCCGTACACCTTGCACTCTCAGGTTCTTGACTTTATTGTGTATTTTTATTGTGTGACACTTCCAAACTTATAGCGGCAACATGTCTGAAACTGGCAGGGCCTCCACGTCGGCAGGTTCAAGATCGAGTGTCGGCTCAGGGGCCTCAGCTAGCCGTGCACCGGCAAAGAAACCGAGTAATTCGCTTCGCGAAAAATTGTTTAAAACAAAAGCGAAGGTTTCACCCGGCGCGGGGCTAGCTGCGTCCCAGGTCCCCTCTGATGGGTCTAGGCAGGAGCGCGTACCTCTTTTGGATACAGATGAGGAGTCGTGCCTGGACACATCGGGGGGCTCCCGCGACAGTCGTCCCAGCCTTCTCCCGCCCCTTAATCGAAAAACCCCGGGAGTAGCGATGGATTTGGCCACAAAACAGGCCAACTCGCTACTCCAGAAGGGGAAGGAGGCGTTGGAGGCGGCTGGTAACATGAAGCGGGAGTGTAAAGCCGCTGCCCTCGAATCACTCGAACATTTGTACGAGACAGTCCTCTCCCTGTCGGACTCCAGAGCTCGACACATAAACGCCCTGGAAAAGGAGCGCTCCAGGAACGCTATTGAGCTTGTCCGGGTGGAGCGCGCCCATACCAGGGCGTTAAGTGAGCTACACGCAACACATGCCGTCGAGCTCAGAGAGGCTAGGGCTGACATCTCCAGCACTTTGGAGGAAGCTAAGGCCATAAGGCTATGGCTTGGGCTGGAGATGGACGGCCCACTCAGGTCCATAGAGTCCATCAGGGAGAGTGTCCACCAGTTGGAAAACACGGCGGCCCTACGGCCACATTTGGCCGACCAACCAACTAAGCCTGAACCAGCTCTTACAAAAGAGCTGGAAACTCTTTCGGGCAGGGTCGCCGCCGTATCGGGCCAAATTGACTCGTTGCGGCGTCAACTGGTGGAGTTCGAGGAGAGGGCTAAAGCCAGTACTTCTGAGTGCAGGTCCCCCCTGAAACCGGAGGTCTCGGATCCCCGGCTCATCGCAATTGGCGATAACCTGGAGAAGGTGAGGGCAGCGGTCGACTGCCTTCAGCAGAGACCGCTGTGCCAGGTGCAGCCGGAAGCGACGGTCAGCGACGCTAGCATAAGACAAATTATTAAACCCGTGCTGGGGAACCTAGAAAAGGTAGGCTCGGACGTGAGGGCCATAGGTAAGGCGGTGGAGGAAAAAAGAAGCGAACCGCCAAACCTCAACCTAGAAATGGCCCTCTCAGACGTCAAAGACGCCGTGACGGGCCTCAGAAAAGAGGTCCTCAGCCGGGAGTCTTGTGCCAACGCGCCGCTGACCTACGCCCAAGCGCTCAAAAAGCCGGGGCAAGACAGGCCAGCGCACTCGATCATCGTTTCCTCGACGGATTCTTCCCTCTCCGGGGAAGAAGTCGTGAAGCGACTGGAGAAAGTGCTGGATGTCAAGACCTCAGGCATCAGGGTGGACCGCTGCAGAAAGGCAGCAAACAGGAGGGTGGTCCTCAGCTGCAGTCAAAAGGAGGATATCAAAAAGATATCCTCCAGTCTCAGCAAAAGCGAACACGGTCTCGTGGCGAAAGAGGCTGTGAATCGGATGCCGTTAGCCTGCATCCGCAACGTCTTGTCTGACCGAAAAGACCAAGACGTCATAGAGTCCCTCCTTTCTCAGAACGGTCACCTTCTGAGAGGAGTGGATCTCTCCGCGGAGTGCCCTCGTGTGCTTTACCGCCGCAAAGCGAGGAACCCGCACGAGTCCCACATAATATTGGAGCTAAGCCCAACCCTGTGGAATCGGTTCACGGAGGCGGGCACAGTCCACATAGGGCTACAGAGACGGTCTATAGAGGACCACTCTCCACTGGTGCAGTGCACGGGATGCCTGGGTTATGGACACTCAAAGCGAGTGTGCAAAGACAAGGGCATCATGTGCAGTCACTGTGGAGAGTCTCACACCTATGTGGACTGTCCGCACAAGGCGTTACCACCCGTCTGTGTGAACTGCCACAGGGCAAAGCTCCAGGATTCTGATCTGGCACATAATGCCTTCAGTGGCGAGTGCCAGATCAGGAAAAAATGGGACTCCATAGCGAGGTCTCGTGTGGCGTATTGCTGAGGGCACCGCAGTGAACGGCACAGTTGCCCCCCTCTTAGGTAATTCAAAGGACAGCAAATTGCTTTTTATCCAAGCCAATCTCCAGCGGGCCAAGCTGGCGACACAGGAGCTCTTGTGCACAGCACACACCAACCGGGTATCTGTCGCCCTGGTCCAGGAGCCATATGTTGGCTCCAAGGGCGAATTAAAACAGTACCCGGGCACAAGAGTTATCCAAATGTCGTCAGCTCGCCAAAAACCAGTAAAGGCCGCCGTGGTGATTTTCGGTGGGGAGCTGGAGGTCATACATGACCCTCAGCTCGTCACTGAGAACATTGCAGCGGTACTGCTGAAGGCAGGCCCGCTGAGACTGGCCGTGCTGTCCATTTACCTGGAGGGGGACGAACATTTGGAGCCGTATCTCCACAGAGTCCGTTACGTATGCTCAAAACTGCAGACTGACAATGTCATCCTGGCAGGGGATGTCAACGCGTGGAGTCCATGGTGGGGAAGTGATTCCGAAGACCACCGTGGCTCAGCCTTCAGATCCTTCCTGGAGGAAATGGACCTCCAGATCCTGAATACAGGCAGCACCCCCACTTTCGAGGTGTTCAGAGGGGGCCGCATGTGCACTAGTCGAGTAGACGTGACGGCATGCGGCCTTCAGCTCTTGGACAGGATGGGCGGATGGAAGGTGGACCGGGAGCTGATCACATCGGACCATAACGCAATTACCTACCACGTGTGCCTGGAGAGGGAATTAGAACCCCTCAAACCCCAGAGCACACGTGTGTACAACACAGCGAAGTCCGATTGGTTGGCTTTCGGCCGATCCGTCCGCTCAGGCCTGGAGGAGAGAAACCTGACCGCCTCGAGTGTGGGGGCTGTTACCACGCCTGAGGAACTGGAGACCATCCTCGACTCTTACCTTTCGGTCATCTCTCACGCATGTGAAGAGACAATACCGAAGGTGGGAGTCCCAAAAGGAAGGAAACCATTGCCGTGGTGGACTCCCGCTCTTGGGCGTCTCAAGCGAGACGCTAAAACCAAGAGGCGGAGAATTAGAAACGCCGCGGCGGTTAGAAGGCAACACGTTGTTGACCAATACCTAGAAGCAAATCAGCGGTATAAAGCGGCTGTGCAAGATGCACAGACCGCTAGCTGGAAGCAGTTTTGCTCAAAGCAGGATAAAGAAAGCCTATGGGACGGGGTCTACAGGGTCATCAGGAGAACAGTCAAAAGACAAGAGGACCAGTTGCTGGTGGATTCGACAGGGAACACCCTTGGTCCTGAAGAGTCCGCCAAGCTGCTGGCCCTTACGTTCTTCCCTGATGACGCTGTGGACAACGAAACCCCTACTCAACGGCAAATCCGCGAGAGCTCGGAGGTGCCAGTCCATCAACTCCTGGATCAATTGGACCCCGACGATCCGCCTTTCACTGCCTCGGAGCTTGAATTGGTATTGAGGAATCTCAATCCAAAGAAGGCTCCGGGGCCTGATGGGTGGACTGCGGACATATGTGAGCGGGCAATCCGAGTCTCGCCGGAGGTGTTCCTTCAAATTGCCAACAAATGCTTGGCAATTGGACACTTTCCGGTGAGGTGGAAGCGCGCTCACGTATGTGTCATCCGTAAATCCGGGAGGGAGGACTACACCATTCCGAAGGCGCACAGGCCGATAGGACTTCTTCCTGTTATGGGCAAAATTGTGGAAAAGCTTCTGGTATCCCGTCTAGGATGGCATTTGATGCCCTCCTTGAGCACAAGGCAGTATGGCTTTATGCCACAAAAAAGCACCGAAGACTCCCTGTATGACCTCGTGGGACATGTTCGCTCTGAGATTAAGAGCAAGAAAATTGTCGTCATGATCTCACTGGACATAGAGGGAGCCTTCGATAATGCTTGGTGGCCGGCTTTAAAGACCCAACTCCTCGCTCACAGATGCCCTGCAAATATATATGGACTTGTAGCCTCCTACTTGGAGGACCGTAAGGTAAGTATTCACTTTGCAAGGGAGTGTTGGGAAAAGGGAACCAACAAGGGGTGTATCCAAGGCTCAATAGCTGGACCCACTTGTTGGAACCTAATTCTCAACACCCTGCTCGAAAAACTGGAGCAGGAAGGAGTGCATTGCCAGGCCTTTGCGGATGACGTGGTGCTGGTGCTCTCCGGTTCAACCACACCCCCCCTTCAGGCGAGAGCTAATGCGGCCCTCCAGACTGTGTTGGACTGGGGACTCAAAAATAAGCTAAAATTCGCACCTCACAAAACGTTCGCGATGGTGTTGACGCGGAAGCTTAAGTTTGAGGCCCCAGTCATCAGCATGGATGGACAGGTCCTGCCGCTGGTGCAGGAAATCCGCCTGTTGGGTGTTATCATCGATAGCAAACTCACCTTTAACGCACACGTTTCGGCTGTTTGTAGAAAAGTCACTGACATCTACAAGCAGCTGGCGTGTGCAGCCAGGGTGAGTTGGGGTTTGAACCGTGAGGTCATCAGAACCATTTACGTCTCGGTGATAGAGCCCATCGTGCTGTACGCGGCGAGTGTTTGGGCCCCGGCTGCGGAGAAGTTGATGATAATAAATCAACTTGAATCTCTGCAGCGGGGGTTTGCACAAAAGCTGTGTAAGGCGTACCGCACGGTGTCTCTATCATCGGCTTTGGTACTGGCCGATGTACTCCCCCTTGACCTCCGAGTTCAGGAGGCTGCAAGTCTGTACAGGGCAAAGCGAGGAGAAAGAATCGATCAGATTCCAGCCGACAGATTGATTGAACTGCGTGTTCCTTTCCGTCGGTTCCCACATCCAGCGTCCAGACAGCCGCTGGACTTCGAGTGCGTGGATGACCTGAGTCCGGAAACCATAGAGGCTCACCAAATCGCCGGCCCCTGTATCTTTACTGATGGCAGTAAGATACAGGGGAAGGTGGGTGCAGCCTTGACTTGGTGGTCGGACGGAAGGGAGGCCAGGCATTCGAAGTTCCGCCTGGAGCCTTACTGCACGGTTTTCCAATCGGAGATGTACGCTCTGCTCAGGGCCGTGGAGCAGGTCCTTAACAGCGGGGATCCACTCGTTAACATCTTGAGTGACTCTATATCCTCGCTGGACCTGCTCAAAAGCCGGGCACTTGTGCACCCTTTGGCACACGGCATTGAGCGGTGCGTGCGTCAAATCCGTGAGGAGGGCCGTGACGTGAGGTTCTTCTGGTTGAGGGCGCATGTTGGGACTGTCGGGAATGAGCGCGCAGACGAACTTGCTAAAGACGCTGCCCTCCGCAAGAAAACGGCAGCCGACTACGACGCTGTCCCTCTCTCCTACCTGAGAAGGACCATACGCGAGGGGACTGTCCTTCGGTGGCAAGGGCGATACGAGTCCTCCAGCACGGGGGAGGTGACGAAGACCTTCCTTCCGGACGTAGCCACTGCGCATACGATCCTGAGGAAGGTCAAACTCAATCCCTCCCACGTGCAAGCCCTTACAGGGCATGGGGGCCTCGCATCGTACCTTCATCGCTTTAAGCTGAAGGATAGTCCAGCCTGCGTATGCGATCCTGACCAGGAGGAGACGATTTGGCACGTCGTGTTCGACTGTCCGAGGTTCGGACTGTGGAGGGCAAATTTGGAGGTTGAGATCGATTTCGCCTTCAACAAAGCCAACCTGCCAGTAATCTTACAGGACAAGACCGACAGAGTTGCAATGCTAAAATTTTTGGAGAGAGTAGTAAGGTGTGCGGCTATAAGAAATAGATAAATGTGTTTAGGCTTAAATTATGTAATTATTATGTTTTATTGTTATTATTCAAATTGTTAATTATAATTATTATTAATTTATTCAAATGTGATATTTAATGTACCAATTTAATAATTCATTGTATAAGTAATTAATTGATTTGATTTAAATTGTATAAAATTGTTATTTTTTTGATTGATCTGATTTGTACAAATGTAATAAAGGGCGGGATCCTCCAACAGTAGATTAAGAGAAATGTACTTAGATAATAAGAAAAAAAAAAAAAAAAAGAAAAAAAAAAAAAGGAAAACTAAAAACATAAGAAAAAAAAAAAAAAAAATGCATGATAAAAAAAAAAAAAAAAAAAAGAGAATAAAGAAGAACAAGAAGCCTATGCATGAGAGTAAAATTTCTATCCCTGGTCTTAATATTAATTTTAAAATATAAGTAGCTTTTTATGACGGAGGATCCCCTTTTTCCCTTTCCCCCTCTTATCCCTGTATAAATTCAGGGGTCACGTTTTAAATAAATGTAGTGAATAAAGTCACGAAAATTAACATTCGTGGTCTTGCGTGACCTCATCATTGATGGGGTTTTCAAAAAAAAAAAAAAAAAAAAAAAAAAACCTAACCTAACCTAACCTAACCTAACCAGTACTGCTCGAAACTCCAACCAAACACCACGTCGCTCCGCAACAAAAATTCGGAAAAAATAGTTACCATCGGAAATCAATTGTGCAAGTGTTGTGTTGTGGTTAATTGGTGCTCAACTCACAAGGATTCGTGTTGGCAACAAAATCTGCCAACGGGTTCCGGTTCTGGAGACCTTCAACTTTGGGACAGCGCAGTTCGGCGACAAAAGGACTAAAAACCGTGAGTTTAATCTCAGACTGTAGCCCGCGCCAAGAGCTGTCCAGAGCAAAAAAAATCTCCAGGATACGCCTTCAAGAACGGGAGTTATTAACATCTATAGCCCCCATACAAAACTGCTCTGACCCAGATAAGTAGGTTACACGTGCCAAACCTCGCGCGTGTATGTGACGTATCAGCCAGACTGCCCGAGCTGAAGACACCTCTGCCGACCTGAGGACTTCGTCCGGCTGATGAAGAGCAGCACCCTGAAGACGTCCGGAGACCAGAGGTACACCTAGGGAACTCCTGAACCCCTTATCCCACCCCCCCCTAGTTTGGGCTCATTGGTCTTGGAAATTCCAGACCTTTCACCCCAAACGTCCCCACCCCAAACCACCCTTAACCCCAACCCCCCTTTAAATTTAAACCTCCCCTATTTCCTCAACCCGCGCACGCCCATGTGCTACTGACCCACCCTTCATCCACTGGGCAAAACCCCTTTCCCCTGGGGCTTTTTTGGGCCCCCCCCTCAATAGTTCACCCACGAACTTCCTCCCCCCCCAACCCCCCGCAAATTTTTACCTCACCCCCCCTCTCATCAGTTTTGTTCCTGTTGGCTCAGGAGCACCGAGTTTGGGCTCAAACTCACAGGGATTTCAAAAGGAACATTCTGGCCCTGTCAGAATTTTGATATCCCAACCCGTTTAGCCTACAGGAACCAAAAAGTGTTCCCTATCCCATCGCTAACTTGCCCCCCCCCCTCAATAGCTTTCCCACGAATTTCCTCCCCCCCCAACCCCCCGCAAATTTTTACCTCACCCCCCCTCTCATCAGTTTTGTTCCTGTTGGCTCAGGAACACCGAGTTTGGGCTCAAACTCACAGGGATTTCAAAAGGAACATTCTGACCCTGTCAGAATTTTGATATCCCAACCCGTTTAGCCTACAGGAACCAAAAAGTGTTCCCTATCCCATCGCTAACTTGCCCCCCCCTCAATAGCTTTCCCACGAACTTCCTCCCCCCCAACCCCCCGCAAATTTTTACCTCACCCCCCCTCTCACCAGTTTTGTTCCTGTTGGCTCAGGAACATCGAGTTTGGGCTCAAACTCACAGGGAATTCAAAAGGAACATTCTGACCCTGTCAGAATTTTGATATCCCAACCCATTTAGCCTACAGGAGCCAAAACGTGTTCCCTATCCCATCGCTAACTTGCCCCTCCCCTCATTAGTTATTAAACCCCCCCCCCCCTACAACGCCCCGTAAAATTTTACCTCCCCCCCCTCTCCTTATTTCAGTCCCTCCTGACCTAGGAACTTCGTTCTTGGACTCAAACTCTTCGGGAAGATAAAAGGAAGATTCTGACCCTGTCAGATTTTCTTAATCTCTACCCGCTCAGCCCAGGTGAACCCAAAAGTCTCCGAAACCCTCCCACACCCCTGTTTTCCCACTTCACCCTTAGAGTGTGCCTCTTCATCAAAGAATCAAACACCACCGCCACACACTGCAGCAGATACTCGCTAATACCACCCCGTAGCAGCATCAACATCAGCAGCCGGGAGCCACACATCATCTACGGCAATAAGGACCTTTATTAAAATAGTTACATAATTATATATATATATATATATTAGCAATAGTCTTCTTCTTCTTAGCGTGTCGAATTAGCAATAGTAACAAATAAGACTGTTTTTTTTTTTTAGATTAAGTATTAAATAAGGTATTAACTTTAAGGTATATTAAAATGTCTTCCAAACAACAAAACCCTGCCAAACTCCCAACAAAATCCACGGACGCCGCGCCATCCTCTGCTAAGGTTCCCCCCGCACGGCCAACCCGCTCACTTCGAGACAAGGTCCTAACCAAAAACGCACAACGGACAGACGGATCACCGGTCTCCACTGCCTCGGAGCGAAGCGGATCGCCGACTCTGACGGATCCTGCAAGTACCAAAGCCGATTTTTCACCGCCACGGCCGATTGATTCAGAAAGGGAGTCTTCCACGTCACCACAAAGAAGACTCAGCCTAATCAACACCACGAGCAGGAACCTGCAAAGGGGGGTCCACATGGACGCGGCTAATAAGTTAGCCAACGAAATGTTCCTCAAGGGGAAGGAGGCGTTAGAGTCAGCCAAAAACCTCAAGAGTGAGTACAAACAAACGGCCGTCGAAAGCCTGCAGACGCTGTATGAGACGGTGTTGTCCCTCTCTGACTCCAGATCGAGACACAAGTACAATCTGGAGAAGGAAAGGAGCGAGCACGCTCGGGAGCTTATCAGAGCGGAGCGTGCCCACTCAAAACAAATAGGAGAAATAACAACGCAGCTCACCGTCAACGTACAAAAGGCCATTGAGGACATTGGCCAAAGTTTGCAGGAGACAAAAACCATCAGGGACTGGCTAACTTTTGAAACGCGGGAACCCCACCAACAAATTAAAGATAACGGAAATTACCTCGTCACCATTACTAAAGCGATGCAGGACTTATCCTATTCCGTAAACCAACTCACAGCCATGGGGCCCGGTCATCTGGAAAGCTCTCTTAAGGATGACAGCACAAAGATCTCCACAAGTATAGAGCAGCTCTCCAGGCAACTGGACTCCATGAGAAGGGAAGCAGATAAGAAACATGCAGAAATGGTGACGAAGGATGAAAACACTGCAACACACATTCAAACCTCACAGCCCCAGGTCGAACGCTTAGAGCAAGAGGTCAGGGATGTGAGGGACACAATCACGCAATTACACATATACATAAAAACCACGCTACAAGACGCCCTCTCCACCACCGAAACACCTCCCACACATTCGGAACTCGCTGAGCACTTCGAACCGCTCAATGAAAGGCTCGAAGCTGTCACATCTGAGCTGAAGACCATGCGCGAGCAACAGTCACGCACGCCACGCACGCCACCACCACAGGCAAACCTCGAGGCTGAGCTTTCTAAAGCTGACGGATGGACTGTTGTACAGCGAAAGCGCAAGCCAGAAAAGAAGCCAGCCACACTGCCTACTCCACCTTCACCGAAACCGAACCACACGGTGATTGTCTCATCGACGGATACCTCTAAGACAGGGGATAACGTCATCAAGACAATCATCAATGCGCTAGACATGAGCAAGACCGGCGCCAGAGTGGACAGGGTAAGGAAGGCGAGAAACAGGAAAGTGGTCTTGACTTGCAGCAGCAAAGAAGACCTGGAACTAGTCAGATCACAAATGCGAGCAGACAACACCCTTAAGGTGGAGGAAGCTAGAAAAAATAACCCCTTAGTCATTGTCAGAAACGTCCTCGCCTACCAAAACGACGAAGAGATCGTCCAACACTTCCGAGCCCAAAACAACCATCTGTTCACGGCCCTGAACAAAAATGACGATCTTCTCCGAGTTAAATACAGGAAAAAAGCTCGAAACGCGCTTCAGTGCCACACCGTCTTCGAGGTCTCGCCCGTACTGTACGGAAGGCTCATGAAGGCCGAAAAGGTCTACATCGGTCTTTCGCGGAGTCCAGTCGAAGACCAGTCGCCCCTTATACAGTGCTCCAGATGCCTGGGTTATGGGCATACCAAAGGTCTCTGCCGGGAGAAAGAGGACCTCTGCGCGTACTGCGGAGGGACTCACTCCTGGGTGAAATGTCGCAGCAGATTGGAGGACAGACCTCCACACTGCAAAAACTGCGAGCAAACCCATTCCCATTCATCCACAGCACACGCAGCGTACGACCCAGAGTGTCCAGAAAGACAAAAAATGGATGCTATAGCACGCTCGCGTGTCAGCTACTGCTAAGGGCAACGACACGACACCCACCTCACCCCCCCAAAGTACTATCGCGAGCAGGCTGCTAATCGTTCAGGCAAACCTGCAGCGCAAAAAGCTAGCAACGGAGGAATTGATCCGGGCTGCAAAGGGAAGCGGGGTCTCTATTGCCCTAGTACAAGAACCCTATGTAGGGCGGAACGGCAATATGAGCACTTATCCCGGCACTCAGATCATCCAGTGCACCCTGAATCGCACAAAACCAGTAAAGGCAGCTGTCATCGTTTTCGGGGACCGACTGCGGGTAATTCACGACCCGCAGTTGGTGACCGAGACCGAGGCAGCAGTGACACTGGTGGCGGGCAGCCTAAAGCTGGCTGTGCTATCGGTGTACTTTGAGGGGAACGAAGACATAAAAGAAAATCTGAAGCGCGTTGAAGAAACGTGCAAAAAAGTTAAAACGAACAACATCCTAATAGGCGGGGACGTCAACGCGTGGAGCCTCTGGTGGGGCAGCAAGCATGACGACCCTAGGGGAGTGGCCTACAGCGCATTCCTTGATGAAATGGAGTTCCATATCCTCAACAAAGGGGACACTCCCACGTTTGAGACTTACAGGGGAGGGAAACTATACAGCAGCATAGTAGACGTTACTGCGTGTAGTACATCCCTGCTGGGCAGGATCGAAAGTTGGAAAGTGGACCGCGACATCACAACGTCTGACCACAACGCCATCACCTTCGCCTTGCGACTGGACAGAGAGCTGGTGGCTCTAGAATCCACCACCACTCGCAAGTATAACATCAAGAAGGCGAACTGGCGAGAGTTCCAAACACAACTAAGATCCGGCCTAGTCAAAAGAAACATCTCCCTGGAAAACGTAAACTCCATCTCGGACATCAAGGAACTGGAATCCACGCTTGTCGCATATACGAACGCCATTCAAGAAGCATGCGACAAAGCAATTCCAAAAATAGGCGCCTACAAAGGAAAAGCCGCACCCCCCTGGTGGTCCAAAGAACTGACAGACCTCAAAAAAGAGGTCACGCGCAGAAAGCGCAGGATCAGAAATGCTGCACCCATCAGGCGGGAACACGTCGTAAACGAGTACCTCGAAGCCAAACTCAACTACGAGAAAAAGGCTAGCGAAGCCCAAACCCAGAGCTGGAAAGAGTTTTGCTCGACGCAGGAAAAGGAGAGCATGTGGGATGGGATCTATAGAGTCATCAGGAGAACATCTAAGAGGCGAGAAGACCCGCTTCTCAGGAACGCCAAGGGCGAGACACTGAGCCCTGAACAATCGGCCGATCTCCTGGCCGATACGTTCTACCCTGATGATTCTACACAGACAGATCAACCCTACCACAAACATCTCCGAGAACTGACAAACGCCAAACCCGAGGATACTGACGGTCTGTCAAAAGATGACCCACCTTTCACGGAAGCCGAACTGGATTCAGTACTACATGACTTGAATCCAAAGAAGGCACCAGGATCGGACGGGCTGACGGCAGACATATGTACGATGGCCATCAAAACCGGGAAGGAAATGTTTATGGCTATAGCAAATAAATGCTTAGAGCTGGCACATTTCCCCACCCAGTGGAAAATGGCGCACGTAATTATCCTCGGAAAGCATGGGAAAGATGACTACACACACCCAAAGTCATACAGACCCATCGGACTGCTGCCAGTAATCGGAAAAATCGTCGAGAAACTCATGGTAAACAGGCTGCAATGGCACATACAGCCCACCCTTAACCAAAACCAGTACGGGTTTACGCCCCAGCGCGGAACCGAGGACGCCCTCTGTGACCTGCTTAAGCATGTTAGATCAGAACTTGAAAACAAAAAGATAGTTCTAATGATCTCACTGGACATAGAGGGGGCCTTCGACAACGCATGGTGGCCGGCTTTAAAACACCAGCTAGCCTCAAGGAAGTGTCCGCGGAACATCTATGCAATGGTGTGCTCCTACCTAGAAGACCGAAAAATAGTGGTCAATTATTCCAGAGCAACAAGCGAGAGGAAAACAACCAAAGGTTGTGTCCAAGGATCTATCGGAGGGCCAGCTTTTTGGAACATCATCCTCGACCCGCTATTGCACAAGCTGGAAGGGGAAGGAGTACACTCGCAAGCTTTCGCGGATGACGTAGTCCTGGTTTTCACCGGCCAATCGGTTGCAGACATGGAGGAAAGGGTCAACTCGACACTGGAGACAATAGTGGAGTGGGGTACTCAGAACAAGCTCAACTTCGCCGCACACAAGACCAAGGCGATGTTGATTACTAAAAAACTGAAGTACGAAGAACCACATCTCTATATGTCAGGGAGTAGACTCGAACTCGTCAACGAGATAAAACTCCTTGGTCTCATCATCGACCGAAAACTCACCTTCAAAGCGCACGTGACCGCAATCTGCAAAAAAGCCGCGGAAATATACAAACATCTAGCGCGCGCAGCGAAGGTGACATGGGGCCTCAACGGTGAAATTATCAGGACGATATACGTAGCGGTTGTCGAGCCGATCGTAATGTACGCAGCAAGTGCATGGCACCGGTCAACGGAGCTCCAGATGATCAGAGATCGTCTGGATGCACTGCAACGAGGATTTGCACAAAAGATTTGCAAAGCGTACAGAACGGTCTCGCTCACGTCGGCACTAGTTCTTTCGGGCCTTCTGCCCCTGGACCTAAGAATACAGGAAGCCGCGAGTCTGTACATGGCCAAAAAAGGCATCAATGTAGACTACCTGCCACCAGGAAGGAACATGGAGCAAAGGGTGGGCTACCTTGAACAGCCACATCCTTCACAACTCATAACAACTGAGTATGAGCTCCTAGAAAACATGGACTCCGAAACTCTAGACTCCCACGACATTGCTGGACCACAAGTTTTCACTGATGGCAGCAAAATTGAGGGCAAAGTTGGAGCAGCCCTCACGTGTTGGGAGGAAGGAGCGGAGACCAGTTTTCACACCTTCAGCCTGGACCCGGCGTGCACTGTTTTCCAGTCAGAGCTCTATGCACTCCACAGGGCGATCGACTTGGCCAAAAATAGCGCGAGTGACCGAATAAACATCTTGAGTGACTCAAGATCGTCACTCGAACTGCTAGGAAATCCCAAGTCATCACACCCCCTTACTAAGAACATCAGAGAGTGCGTAGCGGAAATCAGAGCACAAGGTCGGCAGGTGCGGCTCTTTTGGCTCAGGGCGCATGTCGGCACAGTCGGAAACGAAAGAGCGGATGAACTGGCCAAACAGGCGGCCTTGCAGTCAACTGATGACCCAGACTACAGTGAAGTCCCCGTATCCTACGTCAAGAAAAAGATCAGAGAGGAAACTGTACGCAAGTGGCAAGATAGGTACAGCTCTTCCAGCACTGGATCCGTCACCAAAGTGTTCTTTCCGGACGTGAACGAAGCATTCCGTGTCGTCCGGAGAACAAAACTGACACACAGACAAGTGCAAGCCTTGACAGGACACGGGGGCATGGCGGAGTATTTGCACCGGTTTCAGCTGAAAAGCAGTCCCGGCTGTGAATGCGACCCTGACACTAGTGAGTCGATATGGCATCTCTTACTGGACTGCCCTCGTTTCGCGATTGCCCGAATGGAACTAGAATACCGGCTGAACACCAAGCTGGAAAAAGCCGAACTGCGGAACATCATCGCAGATAAAGACAACATAACGCTCTTCCTTGAATTCGTAGAAAACACCATGCGAATCGCGGCCAAGAGGAACTCAACACCTGACTTAACCCCCATAAAACCAACACAACTCACACAACAACCACAACAACCGATAGACTACCCGATGCCAGCGGAGTACCAGCTTCTAAATTCCGGTGAAGCAGGTGTCCCTGGCATAAGGCTCAAAGGGGTAGCGACGTTCATGGACGACAGCACCGAGAGACTCGGAGTCTGCTTTTGCAACGCGATGGCAAAAAACACCGTTACAATCTCACCTGGCCTAGCTCTCCTTCTGAAGGGGAGCAATTTCAAGGCAACGATGAGGCGGAAGGTATTCGAAGCACTCGCAGTAGTCACTGCAGCAGGTCACCGCTGCAGAATAGTGCGAACAAACAACAAAATAATAGCACTATTCGTAGCCGGCGACGAAGTCTCCGAATTCGCCCAGGCATGCTCGATGCTTTCCAGCCTAGCAGCCATTGACGGACCACCTAAAAAAATCAGTGTGGATGCTATGGTGGTGGCTTACATTAAAGCTGAAGCGGAAGATTACTTGGGCATCGTCAGAGCTTCAAGTAAACACGAGATGGTGGTCTACGAGGACAGGGGCCAAAACCTCAGTCACCTGAAACCGTACCGTCTCGATGGAACTTCCAACCCCATCGACAGCTGGGGCCACCCCATAGTAAGCCCGGAGCTTAGTGGTTCGGAAAGGCTGCAAGAGAAAATAGCAGGTGAGAGGCAGCCGACGCGTCGTGCAGAGGATTCTGAGGGAGTGTTGGCGTCCATGACCAAGGCAGCAATCGGTTGTTTCACACACATTGCATCCAAAATTCACAAACACACACACACAGGCACTTTTCCAAGAATCACACCTTCATCGGGAAAAGATGGAATAACTACCCGCAAAACACCAACAAAGGCCAACATGGGCCTGGTCGACCTTCCGGAACTCGTAACACCTGTGGATCCATCGGACCACTTGTCCAACGCACTTCTCGAGTACATGGCAATGCTCAAAGGCACAATCGTCTCAAAACAAGAAACCTGCCGGTCAATCCTCCAAGCCTATCGTCGGGGGAATGAGCGATTGCTTAATGTTAAACTCGAGGAGTGCGACGCGGCGGTGTACAATAACGCCACCTCCCAAGTTTTGGGTGGAATCATGACGGGAGAGTACATGGTCGCGTTCAATGGTACTGGTGGTTTTGTGGAACTTGACAGTGACGAGTCAACCCGGAAAGGCAAACCAGTGTTTACCACTCCACCAAACGATCCCATTGTTATTGTCGCTAAGTGCACGAGAATAATGCTGGAGGAAAGAATCCTGGAAATGGCAAGCAAATTGCGATGGGATTCTGAATCCACCGAAGCTATTGCACAAATGTCAACATTAACAATGGACTGGGTAAACGGGGTACCAGGCTGCGGCAAAACAACCTCCATAGTAAACAACTTTGACGCTGAAAGGGACTTGGTGACGACACTCACACTGGAAGGAGCAAGACACCTCCGCGGAAAACTGGAGCCTAAACTTGGCAGAGCCGCAAAGTTCAAGGTGCGCACAATGGCGTCGCTACTGGCTAACGGCTTAGGCGAGGGCGAGAGCTGCGGTCGATTGATAATCGATGAAGCTCTCATGAGCCATTTTGGAGCCATAGTGTTAGCGATAAGAATAACCGGCGCCAGCAAGGCTCTTCTCCTGGGTGACCGGAACCAAGTACCTTTCATCGACAGAGAAAACCTCTTCCCGATGAAGTACAAAACTCCTAGCTCGTACAGAAACATCACGAAACAACTGCTGTGCACACATCGAAACCCCATGGATGTAGCATATGCCCTAAGGGAGATCTACAGTGGCATATACTCATCCAAGGCTCAAGCACGGTCCCTGACACTGGAAACATACGAAGAGACGCGACTCCCAAAAGACGAGCCAAACACGCTCTACCTTGTCCACACCCAAGCCGAGAAGGAGCTCCTTAAAGGTCTAGGGTTCGGGAAGCAACAAGGATCGCGTCTCCACACAATCCATGAAGCTCAGGGACTAACGTCGGAGAGAGTGGTTATCGTAAGAACTGCAAAAAAGAACCTGCAGCTGCACAGCAGCGTCAATCACGCGGTCGTGGCGGTGTCCAGACACACCGGCAGCTGTGTGTACTACACAGTTCGCCGCGAAAATGACGCCATAGTTCACATCATCTTGAACGCCCTGTCAGCGGAGACCGGTAAAATCCGTGAATATAACTTAAAAATGGCTATGCGAAACAGTGACATGGCTGTTGCTGACGCGATGCAAAAGAGCGGCGCAGGTGACACACGGGCGCCTGAGCAGCGGATGGTTTAGCGTCAACCAAAAATACTTCTGAGCTTAATGTTATATAACCTCTCAATTATCTCTTAATATTAAGCATGTTTTAAAAAAAATATATAAACATATTAAAAAAAAAGTGTATATATACATATTAATAATAATAAAAATCATAATAATAATAATAATAACTAAATAAATAGGAAAAAAAAAAAAAAAAAAAAAAAAAATTGTAAAAAAAAAAAATACAAAAAAGTATATAGATGTCTTTATATGTAGTTCTTAAGTTTTATGTATGTATATTTATAAGGGTCTTTGTTTACGGTAGAAGCATGTATCTGATAGTTTTAAGGAGCGATAATTAATAAAATAAAGTAAACACAAAAACCAAACAGCAACAAAAAAATGGTATGGGAGATCTTATCCCATAGCAAAACCTTTCTTTTAAAAAAAAAAAAAAAAAAAAAAAAAACCTAACCTAACCTAACCTAACCTAACCTAACCTAACCTAACCTAACCTAACCTAACCAGAAATGGAATGGGTAAACGGGGGTCCCAGGTAGTGGAAAAACAACCTGGGTAGTCAACAACTTTGACAATGAAACGGACCTGGTAACAACGTCCACCCTAGAAGGAGCAAGAGACCTCCGTCAAAAGCTGGAGGACAAGCTTGGCAGAACTGCAAAATTCAGGGTGCGCACGATGGCCTCATTGCTAGTAAAAGGCATTCGCGAGGGCGAGAGCTTCCGTCGGCTTATAGTCGATGAGGCTCTCATGAGCCATTTTGGAGCCATCGTGTTAGCAACCAGGATAGTCGGCGCCAGCAAAATCTTGCTCCTGGGTGACCAAAACCAGGTCCCTTTCATTGACAGAGAAAACCTCTTCCCGATGAGGTACCTTAGTCCCAGTCTTTTTGGTAGCATAACAAAACAACTGCTGTGCACACACCAAAACCCCATGGACGTAGCATATGCCCTAAGGGAGATCTACAGTGGCATATACTCGTCCAAGGCTCAAACACGGTCCTTGACTCTGGAATCCTACGAAGAGACGCGACCTCCAAGAAACGAGCATAACACGCTCTACCTTGTACACACCCAGGCCGAAAAAGCCTTCCTAGAAGGTCTGGGTTATGGTAAGCAACAAGGGTCGCGTATCCACACAATCCACGAGGCTCAAGGACTTACGTGGGAGAGAGTGGTGATCATAAGAACTGCGAAAGTCACCCAGCAGTTGCACAGCAGCATCCATCACGCGGTCGTGGCGGTGTCAAGGCATACCGGCAGCTGTGTGTATTACACGGCTCGCCGAAAGAACGATGCAATAGTTCGGCTAATAATGAACGCCCTGGCAGCTGAGACCGGCACGATCAAAGAGTATAATTTAAAAATGGCCTGGAGGAACCGAGACACGTCAGTGGCTGACGCCATGCTGAGTGGCGGCACGGGCGGCACCCCAGTCGTCTGAGCCGGGTAAAGTTGTGCGTCCCACCTCCTCACAATAAAGGTGTTTGTTTGCAGTATTTGTAATTTCATAATTGTAAAATTTTCATATCCATATTAATTAAAATTTTGTATAATTGTAGTAACAACTTATTTTAAAATAAAATATGTATCGTGTAGTAGTATAATATTTAATATTCATAAAAAAAAAAAAAAAAATAAAAAAAAATACATACATGAAAAAAATAATCATCATAATAATAATAATGACATTATCAACTAAAAAAAAAAAAAAAATAATAATAATAAAAAAAAAAAAATAAAAAAAAAAAAATATCATAGATTTATTTATATTTGTAACTAGTTATAAGTAAGGGTCAATTTAATCTCAATTGTATTAACTTAATTCACAAAAAAAAATTTATATCACCTAAAAACTAATATATTTTATATAAGGAGCGAAAAGGAGAAGTAAAGAACAAATTAAACAAATTAAACATGACTAAAAAAGGTATGGCGATCAATGTCCATAGCACTTGCGTTTTATTAAAAAAAAAAAAAAAAAAAAAAAAAAAACCTAACCCAGTCGCGTGCCAACTCTCGCCCCGAGCGCAGCAATTTTAAACCGCTCCGCACGCGAAAAACAAGCAAAAATAGAAAAGTGACCCCGAATTCGAAATAAAAGGCATTCTCGGGATAAACTGTACATTACGGGACGCTGATCTGGGCTTTCATAATTTTTTTACAGAAAGTAGATGATGTAAGAAGTCTTTCCCCGAACTATTTTTTGTAGCAAATGCGTAGTTTTTGAGAAATAAATTATTAAAAGTTGACAATAAAATTTTGGTTTTGACTCACGACCATCACTTTTGACATGTCAATTGCGTTTCGTTATGCAAAGGTTGAGTCTATACAACCACATCTGACGAATTTTACCGTAATTATGTTTTACTTCACATTCAATAGGTTTTGGTTTGTATTGCAAACTTAAAATTGTGTATATTAACGTGAAAATTATTATAAAGATTATTAATTTAACGACATTTAAAAAGAAAAATTGTGTTTCTGCTATGCTAAAACGAAACGCAAAACGACGCCATTTTGTTTTAGCGACGTGTCGCGTTGAATTAGTTGTCGTTTGTTGCTTTTGCGGTCGAGATCGTTTTACGTACTCCTGTCCTGTCTAACTAACAAACGTGTGACTACCATGGCGTCTCCGAAACCCCAGTCTTTGAGTTCTGCTGCTTTGCCTAAAGAGTTGAGTGAAGTGCAAGTATTGGACTCTGTTGAGCCGCTTGTCACGGCTTCCTTTTCAGTGCCTTCGTCTAGTGCGCAAGTGATAGACTCTAGTGAGCCGCTTGTGCCTTTTTCGGATGCTCAAAAGGAGGTTAGTATACCCCCACTTCAAAGTTAAAATAGGTTGAATCTGTTTCAAAACCGAATCAGAGCACCCCGACTCTATACAGTCTTGTGGCTACTACCCCTAGAGTGTATATAAAAAGCCGAAGGCGCGAAGGGAGGGCAGCCCCCGCCCGCAGTAATAAAGCTTAGGCACCTGTGTGAGCCGTAGCGGCTGAGGCTGGTCGCCGAAGGCGACCAACAAGCCGAAGCTGCGGAGGTGAGCACGGGTGCCTGTGCTTTGTTACGCAAGGGCGAAGGGGCTGCACTTCCCGCAGCGCCGTAGCCGATGCAGAAGTGAATTTGTGATATAAAAGCGACTTCAGTATTGATAGGTTCAAATGGTTCAAAAATTGACTTCTGCACTGGTAGGTTCAAGGTTAAAAGAAGGGGGGTTTCTGCACTCCCCCCTAATGACAAACCTGCAATTCTCATTAATATCCCCCCCCGCTCACCCCTCCATCGAGGTGTTATCACATACATAACCTCAAACTTCAACCATGAATATCTCGAAAACCATGGGTTTGCTACAAAAGGGGAGGGTACCAGGGGGTAGCCCTTCCCCTCTCCCCCCCTCCCCCCCACCCCTCCCCCCCCCTACGCTCCGTCCCGTAATGTACAGTTTTACCCATTCTCGTGATTGGATAGCGTAGTTCTTCCGATATATATAAAAAAAGTGCAAAAAAGTGAAGATTGGTGAAATTTCTGGAACAAAAGTGAAAAAAATCAAAGTGATTTTGTGTTTTCGTCGATTTGCTCGAAATTGGATCGAGTGCCCCAGGGATATTTGGACACGG
Organism: Ypsolopha sequella; assembly: GCA_934047225.1. NCBI lineage: Eukaryota > Metazoa > Arthropoda > Insecta > Lepidoptera > Ypsolophidae > Ypsolopha > Ypsolopha sequella. Next base: position 158,512 of record OW203989.1, read on the forward strand.
CTGGAGTCGTCTAGACAGGCCCTATCTCCTGACACCTCGTTTGCCCTTTTTGGACCAGGTTTACGGATTTTAGGGGCAAAAAAACAAAAACCACGTGGGCCCCTATCTCCGGAACCGGAAGTCCCCCGGGCAAACTTGAGGTGTCCCGTGCGTGACGGACAACGCCTGCTAGACGACGATTCAGGAGGTACCACACTTTTTTTCCGAAAATTCTGGCTACTACGGACCATATATCGCTGGCGGCAAATCGACTCCCGTCTTCCCGACACATTATCTCGGGAGGACGATCGACGACCCACAAATTTTATTTTACGGGAGGAACAGCGGTCTCACGACGATTCTAGAACTATATTTTTTAAATTTTTGTGATTTTTATTTTAATTGTTATTAATTTTTTACTGAGGGCGGGAAGAAACCACCAACGGCAAAACCTTGGTAACCTCGATAATATCGATAATATCGATAATAGCGAAAATCGCGAAAATCGCGTTTTGCGATATCTCGGGAACCAGGGCTCGGATTGAAAAAACAAGCGTTTTTTCGTTATCTGCAGGAGAGAAGCTATCTTTGAGGCATATTTTTGACCTCCCCCTCTCAAAAATTTTTTTTTCAAAATTTTTTCAAAAATTTCCTGGAGAGGGGAAAATTTTCGGGAAAAATTACAGTAGGTAGTGCTCATTGCACCCTACAAGAATTTGGTTTAAGATATTTGCTACTCCTCCTGTAGAAATTCTAAATTAATTTTTAGTTCGTTTCCTTTGTTCTTTTGGCCTTGAAGGAAAAACGCTTGTTTTTTCGGTTGATTTTGCCGTTGGCGGATTTTCAACTCTGTTTTAAAATTTGACTGTGTTTTTATCTGATTTATCACTGTCCCACTTTTAAATTATACACTTAGTCTTAGACAGTTTGAAAAATTTTTTACATTTTTGACCTATTTTGAATTTTATTAATTAATTTAATTGGGCTCTTTTGAGCTAACTTATTTATTCACCTGTATTATAAATTGATTTTATTTTAACGTTAATTGGAATTTATTTGATTTAATTTGATTTCGTGATATTCTTTCTGTGATATTTTTTGCCCTCTAGTTATAAGAACAGTGATATTTATGTGATACCAATTATTTTGTCCGTCCCATTTTTGATACTTTTTATATATTTTAAGGCTTTTGCCACATTAATTGATTTTTGATTGTCTTTATTGTTTTATGAGAACTATACAATTTTATTTGACGATAATTACTTACATTTTATTTTGACTTGGTTCTGAAATATTCTGAAATTATATTTTTAATCTTATTTTAATTTGAAACGACTGCCGCCTCACTTAAATCCAGATCCGGTAGGGAGGACAATAACAATAAAAGCAATATTTTAAGTTACATAACTATCTATCTTATTTATTTTTATCTTTGATATTTATCTTTATTATATTTTATTAATTTTTATTGTTATTTATATTTCTTATTTTATTTCATTTTTATTTTATTTTTTATTTTTATTTTTATTTTTATTTTTATTTTTATTTTTTATTTTTATTTTTATTTTTATTTTTATTTTTATTTTTATTTTTATTTTTATTTTTATTTTTATTTTTATTTTTATTTTTATTTTTATTTTTATTTTTATTTTTATTTTTATTTTTATTTTTATTTTTATTTTTATTTTTATTTTTATTTTATTTTTATTTTTATTTTTATTTTTATTTTTATTTTTATTTTTATTTTTATTTTTATTTTTATTTTTATTTTTATTTTTATTTTTATTTTTATTTTTATTTTTATTTTTATTTTTATTTTTATTTTTATTTTTATTTTTATTTTTATTTTTATTTTTATTTTTATTTTTATTTTTATTTTTATTTTTATTTTATTTTTATTTTTATTTTATTTTTTTATTCTTAAACTATTTTATTGTTTTCTTGTTATTGTCCTTATACAAAATGTCCAGCACTGGCAGGGCCTCTGGATCTGCGAGCTCGAAGCAGAGTCTCGGCTTAGGGGCTACGGCTCCCCGGGCACAGGCCAAAAAGGTGGACCTTCGTGAAGAGGTCCTTAAAGGAAAGGCGAAGGTCCCCTCCAGCGCCCGGGCAGCCGTATCCCCGGTCCCCTCCGTGGGCTCAGGGCAGGATTTAGAACGTCTGTTGGATACGGACGAGGAATCGTGCCTTGGATCCTCGGTGGGCTCCCGCGACGGACGTCCCAGCCTCCTCCCGCCCCTTGATAGGAAAACCCCTGGAGTAGCGATGGATTTGGCCACCAAACAGGCTAACCAGCTGCTCCAGAAGGGTAAGGAGGCGTTGGAGGCGGCGGGAAATATGAAGCGGGAGTGTAAAGCCGTGGCCCTCGACTCCCTCGAGCACCTCTACGAGACGGTCCTCTCCCTGTCCGACTCACGAGCTCGACAGATAAACGCCTTGGAGCGGGAGCGCTCCAGGAACGCAATTGAACTCGTGCGTGTGGAGCGCTCCCATACCAAGGCGTTAAACGAGCTACATAGCTCTCACGCTGTCGAGCTCCGAGCGGCTAGGGCCGACATCTCCGCTACCCTTGCAGAATCACAATCTATAAGGTTGTGGCTGGGAGTGGAGATGGACGGCCCGCTTAAAGCCATCGAGTCGATCAGGGAGTGCGTCCACCAGCTGACAAAAGCGGCGGCCCCGAGGTTACAGCAACCAGATCAGGCTGAACCAGCATTAAAGCCCGAACCAGCTCTTATTACAGAGCTGGAGAAACTTTCGGGCCGGGTCGCCGCCATCTCGGGTCAACTTGACTCGCTTAGACGTCAGCTGGTGGAATCCGAGGCGAGGGCCGAAGCCAGAGGCCTAGTGTGTAGGTCTACCGAGATACCGGTAACCATAGATCCCCGGCTCGATGCAATTAGCGTGGGCTTGGAAAAGATGAGGGCAGCGGTCGAGGACCTTCAATCCAGACCGCTGTGCCAGGCCCAGCCAGTGGCGGGGGTGAGCGACGACAGCATGCGGAAGTTTCTGGAACCCGTGCTGGGGAACTTGCAAGCAGTGGGCTCTGACGTGAGGGCTTTGGGTAAGGCGGTAGAGGAGAATAAATCCGAGCCGCCGAACCTCAACATAGAGCTAGCCCTCTCCGCGGTCACAGACGCCGTCACGGGCCTACGAGGCGACGTCCTCAGCCGGGAACCTTGCAGTGCTGCGCCGCTCACCTACGCCCAGGCATTGAAAAAGCCGGGGCACGACAGACCAGCGCACTCTGTGATTGTCTCATCCACTGACTCTACCCTCTCAGGGGAAGAGGTGGTGAAGCAGTTGGAGAGGGCGCTGGACCTGAAAACTACCGGTATCAGGGTAGATCGCTGCAGAAAAGCGGCAAACAGGAGGGTAGTTCTCAGCTGCAGCAGGAAAGAGGATGCGGAGAAGATCTCCAAAACTCTTGGTGCAGGTGGCAGCGGATTTGAGGCGAGAGCGGCTCTAAACAAACTGCCGTTAGTCTGCATCCGCAACGTCTTGTCAGACAAAAGTGACAAAGACGTGGTGGAATCGTTGCTCTCCCAAAATAAACATCTTTTGGGAGGAGTGGATCCACCAGCGGAGTGCCCTAGGGTTTTGTATCGCCGCAAAGCGAGAAACCCGCATGAGTGCCACTTCATAGTGGAGCTGCATCCGAGTCTCTGGAAAAGGTTCACGGAGGCGGGCACAGTCCACATAGGTCTGCAGAGGAGGTCGATCGAGGACCACTCACCACTGGTGCAATGCACGGGATGCCTAGGGTACGGCCACTCCAAAAGAGTGTGCAAGGAGAAGGGCATCGCGTGCAGTCACTGTGGTGAGCCTCACACCTATGTGGACTGTCCGCATAAGGCAAATTTGCCCGTCTGCGTGAACTGCCAGAGAGCAAAGCTCCACAAGTCTGATCTGGCACACAACGCCTTTAGTAGCGACTGTCAGATCAGACAGAAGTGGGACTCGATAGCGAGGTCTCGCGTGGCATACTGCTAAGGGCACCGCAGTTAACGGCAGCACCGTTCCCCTCACAGGTAAAACTAAGGACAGCAAATTGCGAATCATCCAGGCCAATCTACAGCGGGCCAAGCTGGCGACACAGGAGCTCTTGTGCACGGCACATGCCAACCGGGTATCCGTCGCCCTTGTCCAAGAGCCGTATGTCGGCTCCAAGGGCGAACTTAAACAATACCCGGGCACAAGAGTCATCCAAATGGCGTCAGCTCGCCAGAAATCAGTAAAGGCCGCGGTCGTGGTCTTCGGTGGGGAGCTGGAGGTCATTCATGACCCTCAGCTCGTCACCGAGAACATTGCCGCGGTACTGCTGAAGGCAGGCTCGCTGAGATTGGCTGTGCTGTCCGTATACCTGGAGGGGGACGAGGATTTGGAGCCATATCTCCAAAGAATCCGTTACGTCTGCACCAAGCTGCAGACTGAGAATGTCATCCTGGCTGGGGATGTCAACGCGTGGAGCCCTTGGTGGGGGAGTGACTCCGAAGACCACAGGGGCTCAGCCCTCCGATCCTTCCTTGAGGAAATGGACCTCCAGATCCTGAACACAGGCAACACCCCCACTTTTGAGGTCTTTAGAGGAGGCCGCATGTGCACTAGTCGAGTAGACGTGACCACATGTAGCCTCCAGCTCCTGGACAGGATGGGCGGATGGAAAGTCGACCGGGAGCTGATCACTTCGGACCATAACGCGATTACCTACCACGTGTGCCTGGAGAGGGAACTGGAAACCCTCAAACCCCAGAGAACACGTGTGTACAACACAGCGAAGTCCGATTGGTCAGCTTTCGGCCGTTCTGTCCGCTCAGGCCTGGACGAGAGCAATCTGACGGCCTCGAGGGTGGAGACTGTTACTACGCCTGGGGAACTGGAGACCATCCTCGACTCCTACCTCCTTCTTTCCAGTTCATACGTTGCCGCCCGCAAGGTGCGAGCAGCAATTCGAAGACTTCGAACATATCCCCCTTTAAGGTTGCCGGATGTCATGGCTACCTTTTCAACCTCATCCAGCTGCTCGGTGACGCGATTGGCCAACTCTGCAGTCTGCAAGTCCTGCATGGAACTTGCGAGGTCCTCCGGTCTTGGTAAGGTCCGCATGGAACGGGTTTCAATGGTCCCCCTTTCGCAGGGAACAAGGAACTTAGTCTCATCGGTTAACAAAACCTTCTTTTTTCCTCCGCGTTGACTTGCCGTTGAAGTCTTTTTCCGCTTTCGCGTAGTATCCGAAGCTGTCGACATTTGTGACGAAATAGAGAGGAACGATTTAACGCTCTCTCCACTGTCACTGTCTCCTGCAATATTTCGGCGGTTGTTGCCCCCCCCAGAATACGAGGGGCAGCCCGAGCTATGCTCGGGGAGGGATTCTCCGGCTAAGCCGGTACCCTCCTGGGGTAGCTTATTTTTACAATTCGCCTCCATGGGTGGTTTTGTCGATAATCCTATCGCCTTTTCTGAGAGGGGGACGGTTCCCCTTCCCGCTCGGGACTGGAATCCTTCCAGACATTCATCCCATCAGCACGGGAAACCTTGGGATTAGGGTAATTGTTTTAAAGAGGTTTTCTTCCTCACGGCCTTGCAGAAAGGCCCCCATTCCCACATGTGTGGGCTTACGGGTTGTCCGACGGTGGCCGAAGCCCGTGCCTGCCAGCTGTTATACTGGCCAAGCTCGTCGCACTCAGTCGCATCTTCTGCTTCCTCTGATGAACAGAGGAATGCAGAGAGCAACTCCCCCCCTGCTGGTTTTGGTCCGCGCCGTATAAACCGGTACCTCCTATATCTAGGAGGCATTCCCCTATCCGCCACCTGGGGACGCGCCCGATAGAAGACCAGCATCTCCCACGGGAACCTAACCTAACCTAACCTAACCTAACCTAACCTAACCTATACATTATGATCTTTAGTAGTGTGGAGTCATGAAATTGCTGATTGTAGCAATAAGTAATTGCGCACGACTTGTGGCAAGGCACGTAGCCTCGCCAGTTCTCTTCCCGGCATTGTGTAGTAACGACGTGTTTTCTTACGTGGTTGTAGCCACTAGAATATATCGGACTATTAACCGCTAACCTGTGTTTCACTCAGTTAACACCCCAACCTGCCAAAGTGGTGACCCCGAACGTCGATTTCTGGACAGTGCGTTTTATGGCTGTTGGGGTATCATGTTCGTGAACTGAACAGACAGGACAGCGGGAAGAGAACTCCCCGTCGAGTAGAGTCGTGGCTCGGCGGGAATTACAACGCCTTACGTTGTGGTCGGCGAGTATCCAAGAGGTAGAGGCAGAAAAATTTAAAAAAAACGCCGGCAAGATGACAACCCGGAAGATACAGCCCGGAGGAGAGATATTATCGAAGGACAACAGCAGGAAGTCAGCATTAGCCCGGAGAAAAAACGAAACCCGGAGGTCAGCAGTAGCCCAGATAACAAACATAGCCTAGAGGACAGCATACCGTAGAAAAAATCGGAACATGAAGGTGCGGACGTGTTGCAAGTGATGACTTCGACACCGTTACCAAGAAAAGTAAGAGAATTCAAGAACGTAGCTACAAAAGAAGAAAATCGAGGAATATTTTGAGAAGCTTTCTGAGCCATGGAGGTATTTAGCGAATTTTTATTAGCAACATACGACGTGTGCAAAGAAACAAGACACCGATATACATTACAGAGAAACCAGGATGTGTATATGAACACACACATACGAAAGTGCTGACAACGTGTGACAATTCTTGTGACGACCGGATACAGTACAATTCCATGCAGTGATATCGTGTTACGAAGCAACTATTTAGATATTTTATGAACCTTTGTATTTTATGTACCTATTTCAGATTTTTTAGTTTTATTATGTTGTGTTATTGTTTCCAAAAATGGTTTATTTTGACGATTATACAGTCGGGTTTTGCAGAAAACGCTACCTAACTCACGTCGTATCAGAATAGTTAGATTTGTAGATTAATGATTAAAGTACATTAAGAGTATTTTTGCAAACTATCAAGTTATATTTTTTTCTTTCCGCATTAAAGGGATCATAGAGAGATTTCCGAAACTTAGATATTGTTTCTTTCTTTTCTTGTAGATTGTATTTTTTTTTTTAGTGTTTTATTATTGTTTTCAAGTGATTTATAATGTCGATATATAGTCAGGTTAAGCAGGAAACGCTATCTGAATGACATCGAATTAGAGCAAATAAGCAAAGACGAATATACAGGGTTCCGTAATAGAATGCAAATGTAGACCCTTGATGCAATGCGAAATTTATTTTTTATTTTTTGAATTTTATTGAATTTCTTGTGTATTGTGTATGAAAATGTCATTTATGTTTGTAATTTGTGTAACTATGAAGCATGTAAGTAAAAATTTCTAGAATTTTTTCTTACATGACGTAAAGATATACTATTGGTGACTAGATATTTTTCTAGCTTTTGGATTAGCTACCCAAAAAAGTTAAGAAATGTTTAGGATTCGGATAGATGTCAGGAAATGTATTTTTTGTGTTATGTAACAGTTTTGTATTTGTATTTTTCCCTCTATAAATTGTTTAAAGTTTTTTATGATAGCATTTTTTTCACATTAATATACTGTGTAAAGTCCAGTTATGAATTGTGTAGTTGAACAAATTGAAAATTTTCCATTATAGCACTATTTTTGATATTATAAGACCGTTATTATGTTATTTTACTGTTTCGAAATTCAAGTGTTATCTGTTAATTTGGTATTCAATTTCAGAGTTAAAGTTTAAAGTTTTAAGAATTTTCAGAGTTATTTCAAAGTTAGTGTTAAAGAGTTTTTCAGTTTTATATTCATTTTTTTTGTATTGTTTTCTTAAAGAATCTTGTATAATGTTATATTATAAAATAGTCTTTACATTATGGTACTATACAATGTTGAAATTTTATTTCATTGAAATTTATTTTCATTAAAGCAAGATAAGAATTGCGTCAGCCAGTAGGCAGTTTCATGTTACGAGTTTGTTTTGTGTTTATAATTGTTTAAATGTCGAGTCAGATTATGTTATTATTGCAACAGTGTATCAGAGTACAATCAGTGTAGTATGTTTTGAAACATTCATGTACAATCAATGAAAGATGTTTTTAGTTTGTTAAAAATTTTATTTTGAAAAATTTTTTTTTCAAAATAAAGTACAGATCGTTCACAGTTATTTTACCTCTAGGCTGATCGAAAATGTTTCATAAGTATTGGACATAGAACAGCTGTCAGAAGTAAAATAACTGTGATCAGTCTGTATTTGAAAAAAACTATAGCCGTCTTATTCCCGCTGCGCGGCGCACTTGCAAGCGAGTCGCCCCGCGCGCTTCCCGCAACCTTATTCTGTGAGGCGTCCGTATTCTGGTAATGTAAAGAGGTGCGATTGTGTAAGGTTGGTCATGGATGATAAATCTATACCATTGTCAAGGATCGTGTAGTGAAAATTCGAATTGTGTAAAACTGTCCATAAAATGAAGACCGAAAAGTGACCGAAGGTTTAGAAATGACCGATGGTTTAAAAAATGCGAAATGAAATTGCGTTTTATTGTGTACTATCTACATAAAATGAAATTTGATAATTTACTTACTTTAAAATTATGTCAAACACAGAAATAATAAATCTTTTTGATTACATTTTTTAAATCCACCACAAAAATTAATTTTTATAATTTAAAACATAGAATTCAATCGAAAATTATCTCCATGCAACTTGTAAACAAAACGCAACAATTGAAGGAAAACCGAGTTTCAGCTGCTCGACCCCAGGTGGTGGCATAAGTTTACTACTACTCAACAGTAGATGGAGTTGAAGAGCTTGACACGGGATTCCTTATTTTACTAGATGTGATGTCTGAAAGAGACAGCGCTATATCTTATCGTATTATTTGTCTTCGTCCGAGTTTTGTTGTAATAACGCGTCATAGTTTCGAATCAATTCAAGTGTCAAGTCAACTGCAACTGCAAGATATTTTTGAATCGGTCCTGTTTTATTTTATAGTATGTTTATTTAATATATTAGTATGACGAGATAGCAACCAAACCAAAATACAAAAACCGGCCAAGTGCGAGTCGGACTCGCGCACGAAGGGTTCCGTACCATTATATATAAAAACGGCAAAAAAACATGTCTGTTGTATGGGAGCCCCCTTAAATATTTATTTTATTCTGTTTTTTAGTATTTGTTGTTATAGCGGCAACAGAAATACATCATCTGTGAAAACTGCCTAACTATCACGGTTCTTGAGATACAGCCTGTTGACAGACGGACAGCAGAGTCTAAGTAATAGGGACCCGTTGGTTACCCTTTAGGTACGGAACCCTAAAAAGTAAGAAAAAATATTTTATTCTGTGGCCGAACTGCCCTAAACCTTTTCATAATATTTTTCCCTACAAAAATATAACCCCAAACTGTGTTCATATAAAAAACAATTCTTATTTCAGTGCCAAAGCCAAGGGTTTTGACTAAAAAGCACCACAATTTTAATAAATTGAACATCATTTATTGATTTTAATGGTAGAATAAAAATTGTTTTACCTAATTTTATTCCAAAATAATCAAAAACCCTTACCGTTAAACGATTGTCATAGACCACAAGTCGCCGCAATCATTTGACATTAGCGATGAACTAAAAAATCTTAGACAATTCGAATTATCTGTCAGTTTTGTTATTTTTAGTTCATTCAAAAAACAAATTATATAGTGTCTTTATCCAGATTTATCTTTATTTTTTGGCTGTCACCAGGCTTGCCTGGTGGCAGTCCAAAGCCAGGCAGAATAGACCAAATTACATTCGTGGTTATAAAATAGCTAACTAATTTTAAAAGGTAATGCTACAGTATTTTGTATGAAAATTTGACTTGTCCTTCTGGTAGTACAATGACCTTGACCCTGAACGGCACTACGTTATCTTGTCCACTCAGTATGACATTTATGTTTTCTTTGTCAGGATGGTCGTTACTGACACTCAATTTTCTTTGAAAGCTAAAAAACAAACAAATTATTCTAAATAATCATTAAAGCCTCTAACGTTTCAATAGTTCTGTTATCAAGCATTGATTTATATTTTACTGAATGAAGATTCAGCAGCTAGATACTTAGGTACTTCCTCATTACCCTTTCTTGATTTAAATTATCTTGTCCTCTCAGTAGGACATATATATTTTCTTTGTCAGATTGGTCATTCATTACTGACACCTAAATTTTTATGAAAGCTATAATATTTTAATAATATACATATAATTTATTAACTTAACAATTTGTATTTCTTTTACCTCGAATTCATCTACTATTTTATCATTGACGTAAAGATTATATTTTTTGCTCTGTGCCTACTTGAGACCGAGGAGTTGTCGACCTTTATTTTGGTAAACTCGCTTGGCTTTACCAGAACCGTAGTACTTTATTATTCTTTTATTACCCATTATTTACCATTTATTATTGTCTTCTACAATGTTAATTTATTTAATAAATGATACAGCAAACTAACCTAACCTATACATTACACTTACACTTATTGCACAAAAACAAAACAAAAGGGAATATTTATATTACTATACACAACACCCCACTAGTTCACAATATTATACAAAATCGGAATCGTCAAATGCACTACACTACCACAAAAACACCTGATATTAGCCAACATTTTCTTTCCACTTTCTATGTGTTTTTCATTGCCCAAATAAAGACATTTTATTTTTTTATTTTTGCGTGACGGGAGCGTGTCGTTTGACTCTAAGCGCCTGATTAATTTTAAAAGCAATAATCAAAATCGTTAGATCTTGTTTTAGTATTTTTTTTTTGCAGGCGCTTTTAAATATTTTCAAGCTTTTTCCTTCTAAAACAAATTGAATAAATATTCATACCTGAATATGTGATGTCTTCTGCATTTTAGCCCGTATTTGGTGAGAAACTGATGATAAACAGTTTCTTATTTTTATGACTTTGAAGTAACGCGTGAAGCTTATTATAGCTTTAAATGATAAATTATGTAAAAAAGAATTCCAACGGGTCTTAGAATAATGATCAACGTACGTTTATGCAGAGCTGCAATTTCCTAAAGAGACAGGATGCAGCGTCTTCGAAATTCTAAAATGTCGAATTTCACATTTTGTCCGGGATAATCGCCTTAACACCCCAACCTGCCAAAGTAGTATTTAATTTTAATTTAATCTAAATTGTTACTGATAAGGCTGTGATAGTAGAGCTGTGATATTCTGTATTGATGATAAGTAACATTTGAAATTATTTTAAATTATTGCTATTGCACCATCAAATTTTGTTTATTTATCTTATGGCTATTGCTCCATTTTGAAATTGTTTGTTATTTATTTGCTTCATTTGTGCTCTTGACCAAACGTCCAAACAAACAATGTCTGCGAAATCCGGCAGCACTACCTCCAGGGCGTCGGCTAGCTCCAGAGCCAAGGCCAATACTGCGAGTGCCCCTGTCCAAACCAGGGCACCACGTAAGCCCCTCCTTGTGGGAGTGCTCAAGGCGAATGCAAGCACTGGGGAGATCAAATCCCAGCTGAACTCACCGGCTCCCTCCGAAGTTTCCGACATCGATGCGGTTTTCGCACAGGGAGATGATGATGGATGGTCGGAAGCTTCGGTTAATTCCCGCAACATGTCACGCCTCAGCCTTTTACCTTCCCGAGGCAAAAAAACCCCTGGAGTGGTCAAAGATCAAGCCTCGATACAGGCAAATGACCTACTTCTGAGAGGTAAGGAGGCCCTAGAAAAGGCAGGGAACATGAAGCGGGAATGCAAGGCGGAGGCTCTCGAGTGCCTTGAGGGCCTGTATGAAACGGTGCTTTCTCTGTCCGACTCCCGCTCCCGACACATTAACAACTTGGAGCGGGAAAAAACGAATCGTGCGCGGGAACTTGTCCATGTGGAGCGAGCTCATAATAAACAGCTGACAGAGCTCCACACCTCCCACGCCGTTGCGTTGACCCAGGCTAGGGCCGACATCTCAACCACGCTGACGGAAACCCAAGCGATAAGAGCGTGGCTTGGGTATGAGATGGACGGCCCTATAAAGGCAATAGGTCGGATAGGGGAAAACGTCCTCCGGCTGACTGAACTAGTGAGTCAAGACCAAACTCGAGCTGCGGCAACACCGAAGTCAACACAGGGCCCAGAACCAGCACTTATTGATGAGCTGGGGGCCCTGTCAAACAAGGTGGCAATGGTGTCGAACCAGCTGGACTCGCTGATACGTCAGCTGGAGGAAAAAGAGACAGGGGTCCAAAGGGCACCTTCTGTTAGTGGATCCTCTCTCAATCAGAGCCAGGTCTTAGAGCCTCGCATAGACGGCATCTGCAATGACCTAGCAATTGTAAGGTCTCTTGTAGAAAGGATAGAGGAGAGACCACTTTGCCGGGTGGAACAGATGCCGTCGGTAAACGAGGACAGCCTGCGGGGCGTTATAGTCCCGGTGCTGAGGAGCATTGAGCAGGTTGGCTCAGATGTGAAGGCCATAGGTGATTCTTGTAGAAAACAAGAAACTGCACCTCCTAGCCTCAACCAGGAGATGGCCTTCACCGACATCAAAGATGCGATAGCCGACCTAAAGTCCGGTCTCCTCAGCACGGAGACAAGACCCACCTACGCACAGGCTCTGAAAATGCCTACTCGAGGAGGTCCAGCACACACGCTCATCATCTCGGCGACCGATCAGGGAATGACAGGAGATCAGGTCGTCGAAAAACTCGAGCAGGTGTTGGATACCAAATCGACGGGTATTAGAGTGGATCGCTGCAGAAAGGCTGCCAATGGAAAGGTGGTACAGAGCTGCAGCAAAAAGGAGGATCTAAACAAGATCTCCTCCAAACTCGGAAAGAGTGGACAGGGGTTAACGTCAAGGGAGGCCAAGTCAAAGCTTCCCATGGTCATTATCCGCAACGTTCTGTCCCATCGTACAGACCAGTTTGTAGCTGAATCACTGTTAACTCAGAATCAGCACTTACTGAAGGGTATAGACGTTAAGAAAGAGAGACCCTCAGAATCGCTTTCCGTAGAAAGGCGCGCAACCCTCATGAGTGCCACTTAATCGTGGAACTTACGCCCGCTCTCTACCAGCGGTTTGCAGAAGCGGGGCAGGTCTACATAGGTCTGCAGCGTCGCTCGATCGAGGACCACTCGCCACTGGTGCAGTGCACGGGATGTCTTGAATACGGGCACACAAAGAAACTGTGCAAGCAAAAGGACATCTCGTGCAGTCACTGTGGCGGAGCACATACCTATGTTGACTGCTCTGCAAAGGCATCGCAGGCCATCTGCGTTAACTGCAAGAAGGCAAAGTTCCCCGAAGCCGATCTGGCACACAATGCCTTTGATGGCGAGTGCCCGATAAGGCGAAAGTGGGACTCCATAGCGAGGTCACGCGTCGCGTATTGCTGAGGGCACCATGGCAAATGGAAGTGACCTCTCCCTCTCAGGTAAAACTAGGGATGGCAAGTTAAAAATCATCCAGGTCAACTTACAACGTTCCAAACTGGCGACTGCGGAGTTAATGAGCAAGGCTCACACTAACCGGGTATCCGTCGCCCTTGTCCAAGAACCGTACGTTGGTACCAAGGGCGTATTAAAACAGTACCCGGATACAAGGGTGATTCAGCTCACAGCAGGTTGCCAAAAGCCTGTCAAGGCAGCTGTCGTTGTTTTTGGTGGGGAGCTGGAGGTCATTCATGACCCTCAGCTGGTCACCGAGAACATCACGGCTGTCTTGCTAAAGGCTGGGGAACTTAAGTTGGCCGTGCTATCCATATACCTGGAGGGAGATGAAGATTTGGAACCTTACCTTGGCAGAATCCGCTTTGTCTGCTCTAAGCTGCAGATCAGGAATGTCATCTTGGCAGGGGACGTCAACGCATGGAGTCCCTGGTGGGGAAGTATTTCCGAAGACCACCGGGGAGCCGACTACAGTTCTTTCCTTAATGAAATGGATTTCCAGATCCTGAACACAGGTAAAGTACCCACTTTCGAGGTATACAGGGGAGGCCGTATGTGTACAAGCAGAGTCGACGTAACGGCCTGCAGCCTCCAGCTCTTAGATAAGATGGACGGATGGAGGGTCGACAGAGAGCTAATTACATCGGATCATAATGCCGTTACCTACCACGTACGTCTGGGGAAAGAACTCGAAATCCTGAGACCCCAGACGACACGTGTGTACAACACTGGCAAGGCCGATTGGCTGGCTTTCGACCGCTCTGTCCACTCCAGATTAGAAGAGAGCAACCTGACCGCCTCGCGAGTGGAGTCCAATGAAACGCCTGAGGAGTTGGAAACATTTCTTGACTCCTACCTAACGGAAATCTCTCACGTTTGTGAAGAGACCATACCCAAGGTGGGAGTCCGAAAGGGAAGACATCCGCTGCCGTGGTGGAGCCCCGCTCTGGAGCGTCTCAGAAGAGACGCTATAACCAAGAAGCGGCGCATCCGGTGTGCAGCGGATTGAAGAAGGCAACTTGTCGTTGACACTTACCTGGAGGCAAAACAGCGCTACAAAGAGGCGGCGCAAGAAGCGCAAAACGCCAGCTGGAAGCAGTTTTGCACAAAACAGGATAGAGAGAGTTTGTGGGGCGGCGTGTACAGGGTCATCAGAAGGACTGTAAAAAGAAGAGAGGACCAACTTCTGTGCGATCAAAACGGAACTCTAAGTCCGAAAGAGTCGGCAGAGAGACTGGCTCTGACGTTCTTCCCGGATGATCCTGTAGACACCAAGTCCGCAGACCAACGCCAGATACGAGCGGTATCGGAGAGTTCAGTCCTCGAACTTCAGGACCAACTGAGTACCGACGATGCACCTTTTACCGGAGCGGAGCTTGAAGCGGTGTTGAGATCTCTCAACCCTAAGAAAGCTCCAGGTCCGGATGGGTGGACCGCGGACATATGCGAGCGGGCAATCCGTTGTGACCGGGAAGTGTTCCTAGCCATCGCAAATAAATGCCTGGCCTTGGGCCACTTTCCGGTTAGATGGAAGTCAGCTCACGTATGCATACTCAGAAAGCCCGCGAAGGAGGACTACTCGGACCCGAGGGCACATCGGCCAATTGGACTCCTACCTGTTATGGGCAAAACTGTGGAAAAACTCCTGGTAACCCGAATAAGATGGCATATACTACCTTCACTCAATAGTAGGCAGTATGGCTTTGTGCCACAAAAAAGCACTGAGGATTCCTTCTATGATCTGGTGGGACACGTACGATCTGAAATCAAACACAAGAAGATCGTACTTATGGTCTCGCTGGACATAGAGGGGGCCTTTGGCAATGCTTGGTGGCCGGCTCTGAAAGTCCAACTCCTCGCACACAAATGCCCTGCGAACATTTACAAACTAGTGACCTCATACCTGGAGGACCGACGAGTTAAGGTCCACTATGCGAGGGAAAGTTGGGAAAAGGGAACCAGCAAGGGTTGTGTCCAGGGATCGATAGCGGGCCCCCTATTCTGGAACCTGATTCTCAACCCCCTGCTCACACTCCTTGAGCAGGAAGGGGTGTACTGTCAGGCCTACGCAGACGATGTTGTCTTGGTGTTCTCCGAGTTCACCACGGCCCCCCTGCAGGCGAGAGCCAACGCGGCCCTCCAGCGCGGGACTGGGGGCTCAAAAATAAGCTTAACTTCGCGGCGCAAAAAACTTTTGCGATGGTTCTTACGCGCAAGCTAAAATTTGAGCCCCCAGTCATTAGCATGGCTGGAGTGCTTTTGCCACTCGTGCAGGAAATCCGCCTGCTAGGTGTTATCATAGATAACAAACTCACTTTTAATGCGCACGTATCGGCTGTTTGTAGAAAAGTCACTGACATCTACAAGCAGCTGGCGTGCGCGGCAAGGGTGAGTTGGGGTTTGAGCCAGGAGATCATCAGAACGATATACGTGTCGGTGATAGAGCCGATCGTGCTGTACGCGGCAAGCGCATGGGCCCCCGCTGCGGAAAAGCTGATGGTTATTAACCAGCTAGAGTCTCTGCAGCGGGGATTCGCACAGAAAATGTGCAAGGCGTACCGCACGGTGTCTCTATCATCGGCCCTAGTGCTGGCAGATGCACTCCCCCTCGATCTTAGGATCCAGGAGGCTGCTAGTCTGTACAGGGCAAAGCGAGGAGAAAACGTAGCGCAGATACCTGACGATAGAAGGGCGGAACGACGTGTGCCATACGACATAAAGTCGCATCCAGCGGAACGAGAGGTTTTAGACTTCGAGTGCCTGGACGATCTCACACCTTCCACAGTTGCCGCTCATAATATCACCGGGCCCTGTATTTACACCGATGGTAGTAAAATACAGGGCAAGGTCGGAGCGGCACTCACGTGGTGGAAGGACGGTAGGGAGACCAAGTACTCGAAGTTCCGCCTCGAGTCTTACTGCACGGTCTTTCAGTCGGAAATGTACGCGTTGCTCAGGGCTGTGGAGCAGGTCAGCAACGGAAAGGAGCAGCTCGTAAATATTCTGAGCGACTCCAGATCATCGTTGGACCTGCTCCGAAGCCAGGAGGTATTACATCCCCTAGCACACAGCATTGAGCGTTGCGTGCATGACATCCGGCAGGAGGGCCGTGACGTGAGACTGTTCTGGCTGAGGGCACACGTCGGTACGCCTGGAAACGAACGCGCGGACGAGTTGGCTAAAGACGCTGCCCTCCGCAAAAAGTCCTCGGCCGATTATGATGCCATCCCCACCTCCTATATCAAAAGGACCATACGGGAGGGGACTGTCCTGAAGTGGCAGTGCAGGTACGACTCCACAAGTACGGGGGGAGTTACAAAGGCCTTCCTTCCAAACGTGGCGAAAGCCCACAACGTCATAAGGAAGGTCAAATTAACTCCCCCGATCGTACAAGCCCTAACAGGGCATGGTGGTTTTGCGTCGTACCTGCACAGATTTAAACTGAAGGACAGTCCCGCTTGCGTATGTGATCCTGAGTTGGAGGAAACAATATGGCACATAATCTTTGAGTGCCCGAGGTTCGGTCTGTGGAGGGCTAACCTGGAGATGGAAATAGACACAACATTTAAGAAAGAAAAGCTGCCGGAAATAATAGCAGATGGAGAGCAGAGGGATGCTCTCCTAAAATATTTAGACACGGTTGTGAGATGTGCGGCCAAGAGGAATAAATAGGAAAAGGAAACATTATTTATTTTACATATATAAGATCTTGTTTTGTTTTATTTGTGTTTTAATTTTAAATTATTATATCTGTCTAAATTGTCATTTCATTTTAATAATGTCACGCATAATTAAATTAAATCTTATCCTAATTTATTTTTCATGTATAATTTTAATAATTTATTTATAAAATATCATAATATCATTTATTAGGCTCGGGAGGGCTCCTCCGTCCAGTTTTAAAACTTCATTTTATATATAAACTAAAGACTATTGTTAGTTTTAATATTGGTTAAGATGTAATGTAAAAGAAAAAAAAAAATTAAGAAAGAAAAAGATATTTATATCATAAGTATTTAAAAAGATGACAGTTGCAAAACAGAAAGAAAAGAAAAAGAAAAGAAAAGAAGAAAAAATAAAAAACTAAAGACGAAGATTTTATTTTTACATTCTAGTTAAGTTAAGTATAAGATGTATAATAAGACGGAGGACCCCACCCAAAGATACCCAAAACGGGTCACATATAATTAATACATAAATAAAAAGGCCCCTGACCATCCATGTCAGGGGAAAGCATGCAAAGCAGAAAAGTTGATTTACTATAAAAAAAAAAAAAAAAAAAAAACCTAACCTAACCTAACCTAACCTAACCTGTTTGGTGGAATTTTTGGGAAAAAAAGTCCCAAATCGGAAGATATTTTTTAGTTTTTCGTCGATTGCTCAAAATCGGATCGAGTGCCCCAGGGATATTTTGACACGGCTGGAGTCGTCTAGTCAGGCCCTATCTCCTGACACCTCGTTTGCCCCTGTTGGACCAGGTTTACGGATTTTAGGGGCAAAAAAACAAAAAGCACGTGGGCCCCTATCTCCGGAACCGGAAGTCCCCCGGGCACAGTCTACGTGGGTCTACGGAAGAGGTTGATTGTAGACCACTCACCGCTAGTGCAGTGCACGGGATGCCTTGACTACGGCCACTCCAAAAGAGTGTGCAGGGGTGAAGGCATCGCGTGCAGTCACTGCGATGAGTCCCATACCTGCGTAGACTGTCCGCATAAAGCGAAACCGCCCGTCTGCGTGAATTGCCGTAAGGCAAAGCTCCACGAAGCCGATCTGGCCCATAACGCCTTTAGTGACGAATGCCAGATCAGGCAAAAGTGGGACTCCATAGCGAGGTCTTGCGTGGCATACTGCTAAGGGCACTGCAGCTAACGGCGGAGTCGCTCCCTCTCTGGGTAAGATTTCGGACGGCAAACTACTGTTCATCCAGGTCAATTTACAGCGGGCCAAGCTGGCGACGGAGGAGCTCTTGTGCAAGGCGCACTCAAACCGGGTTTCAGTCGCCCTGGTCCAGGAACCATATGTTGGAACCAAGGGCTAACTGAAACAATACCCGGGCACGAGGGTCATCCAGATGTCGTCAGCTCACCAAAAGCCAGTAAAGGCCGCGGTGTTGGTCTTCGGAGGGGAGCTGGAGGTTATTCATGATCCCCAGCTCGTCACTGAGAACATAGCCGCGGTACTGCTGAAGGCAGGCCCGCTGAAATTGGCCGTGCTGTCCATCTACCTGGAGGGGGACGAAGATTTGGAGCCTTACCTCCATCGAGTCAAATATGTCTGCTCCAAATTGCAGACTAAAAATGTCATCCTAGCAGGGGACGTCAACGCGTGGAGCTCATGGTGGGGAAGCGATTCCGAAAACCACAGGGGCTCAGCCTACAGATCCTTCCTTGAAGACATGGACTTCCAAATTCTGAACACGGGCAGCACCCCGAGGTTTACAGGGAAGGTCGCATGTGCACAAGCCGGGTGGATGTGACTGCATGTGGCCTCGAGCTCTTGGATAGAATGGGTGGATGGAGAGTTGACGGAGAGCTAATCACATCAGACCATAATGCAGCTACCTACCGCGTGTGTCTCGAGAGGGAATTAGAAACCCTAAAACCTCAGAGCACACGTGTGTATAACACTACTAGGACTGATTGGTCAGCTTTCGGTCGCTCCGTCCGCTCGGGACTAGAAGAGAGCAACCTGAATGCCTCGATGGTGGGGTCTGTTGCCACGCCTGAGCATCTGGAGGCCGTCCTTGACTCCTACCTTTCGGTCATCTCTCACGCATGTGAAGAGACAATACCGAAGGTGGGGGTCCCAAAAGGAAGGAAACCTTTGCCGTGGTGGACCTCCGCTCTGGAGCGTCTCAAGAGAGACGCTAAGACCAAGAGGCGTAGAATTAGAAACGCCGCGGCGGTTAGAAGGCAACACGTTGTTGACCAATACCTAGAAGCAAATCAGCGATACAAAGCGGCTGTACAGGATGCACAGACCGCTAGCTGGAAGCAGTTTTGCTCAAAACAGGATAAGGAAAGCCTATGGGACGGTGTCTACAGGGTCATCAGAAGAACTGCAAAACGACAAGAGGACCAGCTGCTCGTGGACTCTACTGGGAATACCCTTGGCTTCAAGGAGTCCGCAAAATTGCTGGCTCTTACGTTCTTTCCTGATGACCCTGTGGAAAACGAAACCCCTATCCAACGGCAAATTCGCGAGAGCTCGGAGGTGCCAGTTCGTCAACTCCTGGATCTTAAATCCAACGATCCGCCCTTCACGGCTGCGGAGCTTGACTCGGTCTTGAGGAATCTCAACCCGAGGAAGGCTCCGGGCCCCGATGGGTGGACGGCAGACACATGTGAGCGGGCAATCCGAATCGCACCGGAAGTGTTCCTTGAAATCGCCAACAAATGTTTGGCAATTGGACACTTTCCGGTGCGGTGGAAGCTCGCTCATGTATGTATCATCCGCAAATCCGGGAGGGACGACTACACCATTCCGAAGGCGCACAGGCCGATAGAACCCCTTCCTGTTATTGGCATACTTGTGAAAAAGCTTCTGGTATCCCGAATCGGATGGCATATGCTACCTTCCCTGAACTCCAGACAGTACGGCTTCATGCCACAAAAAAGCACCGAAGACTCCCTCTATGACCTGGTGGGCCATGTCCGCTCTCAAATTGAGAGCAGGAAAATCGTTCTCATGGTTTCACTGGACATAGAGGGAGCCTTCGACAATGCTTGGTGGCCGGCTTTGAAGACCCAGCTCCTCGCTCATGGTTGCCCTGCCAACATTTACGGACTCGTGGCCTCCTACCTGTAGAATCGCTCCGTCAAGGTTACATACGCAAGGGAGTGTTGGGAAAAGGGTACCAATAAGGGGTGTATCCAAGGCTCTATAGCTGGACCCGCTTTTTGGAACCTTATTCTCGACACCCTGCTCAATGAACTCGAGCAGGATAGGGTGCATTGCCAGGATTTTGCGGATGACGTGGTGCTGGTGATCTCCGGCTCCACTATGCCTCCCCTTCAGGTGAGAGCCAATGCGGCTCTCCAACGCGTGCTGGACTGGGGGCTCAGGAATAAGCTGAAGTTTGCACCGCACAAAACTTTTGCCATGGTGCTAACGCGTAAGCCTAAGTTTGAGCCTCCAGTCTTATGCATGGACGGAGTATCGCTGCCGCTCGTGCAGCAAATCCGCCTGTTGGGTGTTATCATAGATAACAAGCTCACCTTTAACGCACACGTTTCGGCTGTTTGTAGAAAAGTCACTGACATCTACAAGCAGCTGGCGTGTGCCGCCAGGGTGAGCTGGGGTTTGAATCCGGAGGTCATCAGGACCATATATGTCTCGGTGATAGAGCCCATCGTGCTGTACGCAGCTAGTGTGTGGGCCCCGGCTGCTGAGAAGTTGATGATTAAAAATCAACTTGATTCTTTGCAGCGGGGGTTCGCACAAAAGCTTTGTAAAGCGTACCGCACGGTGTCTCTGTCATCGGCTCTGGTTCTGGCAGATGTACTCCCCCTTGACCTTAGGGTACAGGAGGCTGCGAGTCTGTACAGGGCAAAGCGAGGAGAAAGAATTGAGCAGATTCCTGCTGATCGACCGGTTGAGCTGCGCGTTCCTTTCCGGTGGTTCCCGCACCCGGCGGATAAACAGATGCTGAGCTTCGAGTGTCTGGACGTTCTCCACCCCGAAACAGTGAGTGCTCACCAAATCGTTGGCCCCTGTATCTTTACTGACGGCAGTAAGATACAGGGCAAGGTGGGTGCAGCGCTCACTTGGTGGTTGGGGGAGGAGGAGACCAGGCACTCGAAGTTCCGTCTGGAGCCTTACTGCACGGTCTTCCAATCGGAAATGTACGCTCTGTTCAGGGCCATGGAGCAGGTTGGCGGTGGCACGGAGCCGCTTGTGAATATCCTGAGCGACTCCAGGTCATCGTTGGACCTGCTCAGCAGCCGAGCGCTTGTGCATCCCCTAGCTTATGGCATTGAACAGAGAGTGCGTGAACTCCGCAGGGAGGGCCGTGACGTGATGTTCTTTTGGCTGCGGGCACATGCTGGAACCGTTGGCAATGAGCGCGCAGACGAACTCGCCAAAGAAGCCGCCCTCCGCAAGAAGACGGCGGCTGACTACGATGCTGTCCCTCTGTCCTTCCTGAGGAAAACCATACGCGAGGGGACTGTCCAACGGTGGCAGTTGCGATACGAGTCCTCCAGCACGGGAGAGGTCACGAGGGCCTTCCTTCCCGATGTCGCAACTGCGCACAAGGTATTAAGGAAGGCAAAATTCGACCCCACACTCGTGCAGGCCCTCACAGGGCATGGGGGATTCGCCTCGTATCTCCACCGTTTTAAGATCAAGGACAGTCCATCTTGCGTGTGTGATCCGGATCAGGAGGAGACGGTATGGCACATCGTGTTTGACTGCCCGAGGTTCGGCTTGTGGAGGGCGGATTTGGAGGTTGAGTTGCAAATTAAATTCAACAAAACTAACCTGCCAGAGATAATGAACGACGAAGAGCAAAGGGAAGCTCTCTTCAAATTCCTAAAAAGACAGTACAATGTGCGGCAAAGCGCAATAAGTAAATTTTTAATTCACATTTGGTTTTTTACTTGTTTTCTTTTACTTTAAAATGTTTAATAGTTTATTAGATAATATCTTTTTGTTAATTAATATAGTGTTTGGGGAAGGCTCCTCCGTTACTAGAATTATAAGTTAAAGAAATTGTAAACGTGTAAAATAATTAGCGTAATAAATTGTAAACCTGAGCAATAAGTATAAAAAGGCAATTAAAAAATTAATAAATTAATAATACTAATAATAGTATAAAAAAAAAAAAAAAAACTTACCTAACCTAACATTCGTAATTGTCGTAGAAAATTATGCGTCCATTTTGTTGGTGCTGCCAGTATAAAACATTTTACATTTCCCTACTTTTAATAACTAAGGTCCTTACTAGTTATTAAACTGTATTAATTTAGTAAACTAAAGTCAATTTCTATGGCAGCTTGAAAATTTGTCAATGACCTCGTACCACGAAACGCAGTAAAGATTGTATAGCAAGATAAACGTATCATTTTCTTTTGAGGATCTGTCGCGGGTAGGAACGCGAAGAGTGGCGTCATATTGGAGAGACCTATACGTCCAGCAGTGGACAAACTGATGGATGAATGAATGGATGGATGGATGGATGGATGGATATCTTTTGACGTGTACAATTTTTCCCTCTACTTTAGAAATATACTTTAATAAATGAATTATTTTTCTCGAAATACATTGTAATGTTATCATTCCATACCGTAAAGACAAACTAGTAAGTTAAGTACTTCAAGACATCTAACTATCCGGGACTATGACGTTAGGGATGTGCTTCTGACATAGTGATGTTCTTGACATTAGGGATGGACTTTGACATTTTTTTATTTAATTAATTAATCGATTTATTAAATGGAAAACTTAAGTAACAAAAAAAATAACTAATTTAAAACTGAACCCTCCTAAAATACCTAAAACTTAAACAAACTAAAAATAAATGTATTACAAATTAAACTAAATAAAAATACATTTAAACATATAAAATAAATATCATATAAAAGTGGGCCTTTACGAGCACTTGCATTGAAAAGATACATATTACCTGTTTAGGAATGAACATTACGATTTTATTATTATCTTACGTTTAATCAAAATGAAAAAACAAAAATATTTATTTCCCCAAAAAGTCTTATGCTAATACAATAAAAAATTAAGTGACCCCAATATAGGCATAGCCTGACCCGTGGGTGCCGGTAATGTCATCAAAGTTTACCCCAAAAAGTGGCAAATCCTTTTCAAGCTAGCAACATTACTTGGACAATCAGCTACCTGAACCCTCACTTTTCCCCGTCATAAACATGTATATATATATATGATTGATTGATAGCTGATTGTCCAAGTTACACGTCACGTGGTCGTTGTTAGGTTGATCTTATGAATAACAGCAAAGCTTAGAATAATAAAAGGTAACCAGATGTAGTGTTCGGCCGTAATTGCATGCCGCGCGTTGTGTCCAAGATTGTAGCGAACGTCCCGCACCCGCCTCACTTCCCACCCGCGTAATGTTGCTAGCTTGAAAAGGATTTGCCACTTATATATACATGTTTATGACGGGGAATACCCTGTATATATATATATATATACAGGGTGGAAAAAATTTAAGGGCCCTGGAGGGGAACTACCTTAAATCCTTTAGTTAGCTCATTTTACTGAAAGAAAACATTCCTTTATTTTTTAAAAGAAACAAAACTGCATTCAAAGATCTTCTAAAATGTGCTTGTCTCACCCGGGAATCGAACCAACTAAAAACTAAAAAAATAAACCCTCGCTATTTTGTTGTTGTTTATATTAACTGGCACAACGCGGTCCAGCACAGACTATGGATGTCTGTGGTAATATACAGTCTGGCATTACGCATACCGGAGACCCGGCCAGCGACCAGGAACAAGGTTTAATGGTCCTTTTAATCGAAATCACAAAGAAAACTGCTCCCACTCATACTGGACTAGTTCAAATACAAATCCTATTATATATATATATATATATTTGTATTTGAACTAGTATTGCTCCTATATACAGGATGGAAAAAATTTAAGGGCCCTGGAGGGGAACTACCTTAAATCCTTTAGTTAGCTCATTTTACTGAAAGAAAACATTCCTATATTTTTTAAAAGAAACAAAACTGCATTCAAAGATCTTCTAAAATGTGCTTGTCTCACCCGGGAACTGAATCAACTAAAAATAAAAAAAATAAACCCTCGCTATTTTGTTATACGAATCGGTAGGATTATTGTTCAGGATAAAATTTGTCTAATAAACATTTAGTCTTACACTCATCTGTTGTACGAGATACCCATGAAATTGAATATTTATTACAAGTTATTTATTAGCGATACCTAGTAATTTACAAATTTTAATTTACTGTCCAGTTGTAAAGTAATAATGATACGCCATTAATACACAATGACAGCACTGAATGAAAGGAAAACAAAACAAAATTTGAAATTCGAACGAATACTTTTATCGATTTTAAAAATGTTGAAAGTTATCGTTCGAACTTCAAATTTGTTACTCCGCGTTGCAATAAAAATACGTTCCCTTTTTAAACTTTTCGTCAGTACGCCTAGTGCAAGAAGGAATTGTGCTGTGTATAGATTTATTATTACCATTTAACGATTTTCTTATTGAAGTCTTCAACAAGGTAGTTAAGATAAATAACATTAGCAAGCTTGTACTTCAAACGATGTCTTTTAATGTAAGAGAGATAAGAAAATAAAATTATAACGTGTCATTTACTTGTTACAAGTGAACAGTACTAAGTATTGTTAATAAAGAACTTGTAATAAACATTTAATTTCATGGGTATCTCGTACAACAGATGAGTGTCAGACCAAATGTTTATCCTGAACAATAATCCTACCGATTCGTATAATAAAATAGCGAGGGATCATTTTTTTATTTTTAGTTGGTTCAGTTCCCGGGTGAAACAAGCAAATTTTAGAAAATCTTTGAATGCAGTTTTGTTTCTTTTAAAAAATAAAGGAATGTTTCCTTTCAGTAAAATGAGCTAACTAAAATATTTAAGGTAGTTCCCCTCCAAAGCCCTTTCATTTTGTCCACCCTGTATATACTATTGCTATTTTAAGTATTTTTTCATATTGTTCTTTTTTTTTTTGCTTTTGTTTTTTTTTAAATATATCTTATGCTAGTTAACAATTTACACATTTTAAAACAATTTTCACCAGAAAAAGAAGAAGACACAATAATACTTATAATGTTAATTAAAAACTTTTCAGTAAACTTTTTTATACTTTTTATTATGCGTCATCCCGGGCTTTTGGAGCTCGAGGTTTTGCTCTCTCCGCCCCTAAGCATCACGTCTGCAACTTTTAGGTATTTATTTCTGATGGCCATTTTTAGGTTGTGGTCGCGAATCATCGGTCGGTTAGGTTAGGTTTGGGTTTTTCTTTTTTCGTAAAACCCCTTCTAGAATGGGGTCGCACTAGGAGCCACGAATTTTAATTTTTGTGTCCTTTTTTGCTATTTATAAATAGATCGTGACCCCAGAATTATATCAGGTCAAGAGGAAGGGGGAGAGGGTTCCTCCGTTCTTATGGTTTACATTACTTATTATTAAAACTTATATGTAGGTTAAAAACAAAAACACTCTAGCTTCTCCTTTTTTTTTCTCTCTTTGTTTTCTCTCTTTTTTTTTTGTTGTTATTATCATTTATTTTTTTCTTATTCTCTTTTCTCACACATATAATATATCTATCTTTTACAATTTTCACTTAATTCTTATAAGATGGAGGGGCCTACCCTTTTAAAAACATTATTATTACCTACGGTCGATTGATAATCGACGAAGCTCTCATGAGCCATTTCGTAGCAATCGTGCTAGCGATAAAAATAACCGGCGCCAGCGAGGCTCTTCTTTTAGGCGACCAAAACCAGGTTCCTTTCATCGACCGAGAAAACCTCTTCCCGATGAAGTACAAGATTCCCAGCTCGTATGTAAGCATCACGAAACAACTGCTGTGCACACATCGGAACCCCATGGATGTAGCGTATGCTCTAAGGGAGATCTACAGCGGCATATAGCTCATCCAAGGATCAAACACGGCCCCTGATACTGGAAACCTACGAAGAGACGCAACTCCCTAAAACCGAGCCCAATACGCTCTACCTCGTCCACACCCAAGTCTTCTTAAAGGCCTAGAGTTCGGCATTTGAACCGAATTATGAATTATTATGAACCGCCAATCGTGCCTTTGCAGTCACATTTGTGTAGGGCTCCATTCACTTTATTTACCCAATCACTCTTGTTTCAATTTCATCGTCACATTTTCTATCGCACGTAAATAGACAACCTAGATAATTGTTTTAGCTTTTTTTTCTTTAATGTGATTTCATTTGTGTTGTTTTTAAAACATATTTCAAATATAATTTTTCTCTATGCAAAGAAATACATCAAAAACCATATTTTATTCAACTCCAGTGGATCTTTACTTATAAATTTGTCTAAGGACTATGCTATTTTGTCTTCTGCAACTGGCTCCTTCACCAGCAGGCGTTGGGTCGTCTGTCTCTCTCGAGCATCAGGTTGGTAGTCGTCATCATGCTCCTCGAGGACGTCGTCTTCTACTTCTGGGAAACTGGAGCGATTCATTAGTGTGTCTGGCACGGTGTATATGACGCTGCTGTACAGTTGTCCTAGAACACAGATATTGAGAACATTCAGTACAAAAGTCTACGTTTTTAAATCCATATGAGTCCTGCAGTGACTCTCCGCGACCATGAGTAGATAAACCAGAGCTGAGAGTTATTTAAGGTTTCCCCCTGGAAAGTTCGCCTACGCTAAAGCAATAATAGAGTGAACGAAGCCCTGCACTCCTTTATGGGCAGACAAAATGTGATTGCAAAGGCACTATTGGCGGTTCATAATGGAGTGTTGGCTCCTACACTATGTATGGTAGTGAATGTTGGGTATGGCGAGATATACATCAAAGTAGAGTGAATGCAGCGGAAATGCGTTCCTTACGTATTATGTGTGGTTAACAAAGTGAAAAATATTGACATACGGGATCGATGATACACCTTTATTCTAGTCCATGTACATTTATTATTTTATTACATATCTTTTTATAAGATTAAATTTGACGTGTAAAAAGTGTATTATATATACCTACTTTGCAAAATAAACTATTTGAATTTGATGCGGCCTGAAAGAAAATGCACAGTAACTAGAATAGAAAAAGATTGATGGATGTATTTGATTTGATTCTAAGTATTTATTATTTTCTATTAACTTTATCATGTTATAAATATGTGTTGAGGCATATTTGTTAAATTGTTTAGGAAAACATGTGAATATTTTTATATATTAGTCTCATTAACTTGTTTCGAGCCTTGGTACCTGAGTGTGGATCACTTTGTGGAATATCGTAGTTAAGGCCCTCAATTTTCAAGCTTGCTTAGTTTAAGGGTCATAGGTAATCTACTCTGAATGTTAACCTAACTTGTAAATAAAGTATTTTTTCATTTTTTTTCATGTGGAAGAGGCAAAAGAGGTGGGTTAGGATCGTAAATTATGTCTCTGCCTACCCTTCTGGGAGAGAGGCATGTGTATGTATGCATGTATAAACGTATAGAATTATCAAGAAATTATTTATATAAATAAAATAAAAATTTGCAAAGTGTGATTTCGACTTGCGCACAAAGGGTTCCGTATTTCCGTACCACCACACAATACGGGTACGGAACCGTAAAAACATTATGATAGGTAAATAACAACAATATAGATGCCCTAGCAAAATTAAGACGCCAAAAAACAAGGCTGTCATGTGGGTGGCGACTTGTTAGGGTTCTGAGTTATGACTGGTGTCAAGTGAAATGCGAAATACACGTTGTCACAATGGAAAACAGTTATTAATATGTTAACGGTTTATCACAAATACTGAGAGTCGAATGCAAGCGGCGTGCGCGTGGCCTCATAGCATAGATAAATAAAGGAAAGATAGATTGCTCACTCCATATATTAGAACAGAGCCCGCGTAAAACTTATTATTTTCGCCGGTACCTAGTAGTTCGACTTATTATTTTTGATGTCGCTACTATACTAGATAAATTGTGACATACCTAGTGCCATCTATCGAACTGTTGATGAAAAGAAATTCGATGTGTGTGTGTGTAGTAACTATACTGCACCCACAAAAACAAAATTTTGCTAGAATACGACAATACGCGACACATGGCATACGATAAATCTCAGGACAAATCGCTCAACCGTGCATGACAGTTGAGTCAAAGAGTAAAGTTATATACCGGTATGTATGAGTAGTGTGTGTTAGGTAAATAAAGCGTATTTTAATGCACATATTTTGTTTAATTGATCGCTGTGCGCCATCTACCGGAATCCAGAATAACCATCTGCACGCTTAGTGAGATTGCCAGCTTACCACCGAAAGTTAAATGAAACAAATGTTAAAAACACCTGATTAAGAATTCACTATTTTCTGATGCGATGTTATGAAAATTTTGTGTTTTTATTCAGAACCAAAACAGTAAAATGCTATATTTCGTCGATTTCAGGCAAATTTTATTTCCAGCGAGACAAGTAACGCCATCTAGCAACGTTTTTTTTTAGTATTGCGAACAGTACAAGGAGATAGCAATCTATCGTTCCTTTATTTATCTATGCCCATTGCGAGCAGCGCCGAGTTAACAAGAAAAATAAATTTAAATGGTTCTCTTTGTACTGAACTACTGCCGTTTAACCTAAAATGAACTTGTCCCAAAATTTGGCATGGCAATCCAGTGGCGTTGTGAGACCCCATATTTCATTTAAATCACATTTCCAATAAGAAAAAAATATGCGCAGAATTTTATGGTGGGATCTTGGGCTACTTGAAGGTTGTGAAATCCAACGCTTTTGAAATTCTGAACGTCAGCTCTGCCGTTTTTTCAATTGCGGACAATGTAAACAGACCATTATCTCAATTTCCCTCGATGATCTTTTGCGTCATCTCGCTGAATTTAATTATTCTTTATATGGCACTATTTATTGCTTGTTTTAATATGATTTATACACGTAGTCACAGTCACAGTGCAACGCACTCGAAAATTGAGTTAGCGCGAGGTTTTAGAACTATTGGTTTCTGATCACTTTTCAGTTTCGTTGTTGTTTTATTGTACAATATGTATTATCAGGCGTTTTAAAATACTAGTGTTGAAATATATTTTATTTTTGTAAAATTTGTTGTGTTTTCTTGTCAATGTCCTTGTAATAAATATTTAGTTTCATGGGTATCTCCTACAACAGATGAGTGTAAGACCAAATGTCTATTAGACAAATTTTATCCTGAACAATAATCCTACCGATTCGTATAATGAAGTAGCGAGGGTTTATTTTTTTAATTTTTAGTTGGTTCGATTTCCGGGTGAGACAAGCAAATTTCAGAATATCTTTGAATGCAGTTTTGTTTCTTTTAAAAAATAAAAGAATGTTTTCTTTCAGTAAAATGAGCTAACTAAAGGATTGAAGGCCCTCCAGGGCCCTTAAATTTTTTCCACGCTGTATATACGTCCGGCTAGTATTAGTTTGAATATCGTATCCCCAGGTTTACAGGATAAAGCACAGAAGCCGGCTCACTATACCGATGGCGAAAATGCAGACCTACTTTTCGATCTCATTGCAATGGTAATACAGGGTGGCCCAAAATAACGTTGACAAGAGTTTTTACAGAAAAATTTTTCAACTTTATACGTGCATTAAATAAGGTTATAAATTATAAAAATACACTTTAGCGCGGATACAAAGAGACAAACGCTTGGTAAAATTTTCTACAATTTTCCGCACTTCCTCTACATTTATTTTGTCCCACTCCCGTGTAAGTGTTGCTTTTAGCTCATCAACACTTCTATGACGCGTAGCACAAGACCTTGCTTCTAAGAAAGACCATAAACTGTAATCCATAGGATTTAGATCAGGCGAGTAGGGGGGCCATTCTTTGGAGCTGATAAAACCAGGAAAATTGTCTTTGCACCACTGTTGAACACTTAAGGCCCTCCCGCGTCTTATGAAACCATACTACGGCTCAACGCGGTCCCGTGTTGGACAGCAGGATGTTTTACAAAACGCTTTCGCGACGCTGTGTTACGGAATCCATACTACGTGTCAACACTAAAATGGAGTATGGTTTCATCTCATGTATTTCGATTTGGACGTCCGGAATCGCTACTAGAGTTGAACGCGAGGATGGATTCAATAGACGAATAAAATATTGCAAATGCGGAAATCATCCTCGACGCCAACACCGAGCAATGTCTGTTGCATATACCTCATATTCTGTCTCTTTCGGTAGCATAGCCAATACAGAGTTCAGGCTGGCCGTCCAACAGTAAGGGAGAAAAAAGTCAGTAAGAAAGAAAACGATCTTTCTCAAAATGTGTCTAATAATGTGCCTAACGCTAAGTAATAAAGATTTAATTAATTGGTTGATTTGTCCTAGCTGCATTTGTTTGTGATTTTTCTTTTCAGACACATTATTTTTTTTTTTTTTTTTTTTTATTTTATTTTCCAAGAAACAAACAGTCTTATATATTTATACATAACACAAAATATTATTATAATGTAGACCTACAGTTTCCTTACTTGTTATAAAACATTCTAAATATATTAAATAAAACTAAACTAAATAAATATAACTTTAGGTTTACAAAAAAGCTTTTTAACGTAAGCTATACATGCTCAGAGATACACTGCAATAATAATCTTTTAAAACTAATTAAATACTCACTAAATATGTCCACGTTAACAAACTTATCGTTATACAACCTGCAAGCCCGTCTTATGAAACTATTATTTGCATAACATGTGCGACTACGCGAAATATTAAAAAGTGGTTTATTTCGGCAACTTCGTTCCCGACGTCGAGGTACTCTGAAAGCTAACGAGTGCAACAATGTGGGAGCATCAATATAATTGTTAATAATTTTATAAATAATTGACACATCAATACAATCACGACGACAACTTAGAGAAACAATCTTTTGTCTTTTCATAGAACTGACATAATCTATATATGTGTGACCAGTACGGTACTCAATAGCTTTTACAAATTTTTTCTGTACTTTTTCTATCCTTTCAATATGGATTTTATAAAATGGATTCCAAACAGAACTAGCAAATTCTAAGCGACTGCGAACATAGCTGTTATAAAGTATCTTGTATGTTAAAGGATTCTTAAAGGGCTTTCCTACACGTAATATGAAACCTAATTGTTTGAAAGCTTTATTTAATATGTTATCTATGTGAGGTAAAAAGGTAAGTTTTGAGTCCATTAGAACACCAAGATCACGAATTTGATTTACGCGGGTCAGTTCTTTTTGACAGAGTTTATACTTAAAATTGACATGAGTTCTCTTTCTGCTAAAGCTTATTACAAAACATTTGTCAGGATTCAAAAGTAAGTTGTTTGATCTACAAAAAGACGCAAAGTTATTTAAATCATTTTGCAAGATATTGCAATCATCTGTATTACGAATAACTCTAAAAATTTTTTTTTTTGTGTCGTCGGCATATAGTAGTAAATTTGAGCTAGTTATGCATTGAGTAACGTCATTAAGATACAAAATAAATAATAATGGCCCTAAATGTGACCCTTGTGGAACGCCAGAAGTAATAGGTTTATACTGAGAAATATAACCTCCCACCGCCACAGCCTGCGACCGATTTTCGATATAGGATTTTATCCAACGGAAAAATTATATCAGTTATATCAGTTCATTGATTCTCAATGAATTTTAATTATCCATATGCCAACAGCATATAACGCTATATAATGATTCACAGATTTGTGCATAAGATTGTACGAAATATTTCAGTAAGTCAGTTCAAGTCTTTAAATACGTAAGCATGTTGAGCCGTAGGATGTTTTCGTAAGACATTTTAAATAATAAGCGCTCGGAAATCATCCTCGCGTTCAACGCATAAATAGAGTATTGTTTACGGAGCTAAACTTTGCAAAAGCGTTTAGTAAAACATCCTGCTGTTCAACACGGGAGCGCGCTGAATAGTAGTATGGTTTAATAAGACGCGGCCCTCCCTGTGGTGTGAGCTATAGCGGAGTCTTGCTGAAATATCCATGGACGATTACCAAAGTGCTGTTGGCTCCAAGGAAGGAGCACATTTTCAAGAATGTCTCGTCGGTAGTTTTCTTGATTGATTTTGATACCCTTTTCTACAAAAATTAGGGGAGTTTTGCCAGTGGCGCAAATCGCACCCCAAACCATAACTGTTTCAACGTTTTGGCAATGTGGAACACATGCAGCAGCTCCAGGACGAGTAGAAGACCAGATCCTGTCATTTTGGTGATTATGGGCTTGTTCTATCGTAAATAATTTTTCGTCAGAGAATACGATATTTTCCCAATTTGACGCTGCGGAGCGTTGTTTAAGCAAACGACATCTCTCAAGTCAAACTTTTTTGTCTTTTTCCGTAAGCAATTGCGCTTTTCTGAGTTTGTATGGTACCAATTGCAGATCATGTTTCACTATACGCTGTATGGTCGAGCGACTAATCCCCAAGTCTCGCGACCTTTTCCTCACCTTGGTCTGTGGATTACGCACTAATCTTTGTTTGATAATGTGTCGGTTCCTAGAAGTTCTAACAGTCCTCTTGCGTCCTCTTCCAGGACGGTCTCCGATGTTGCCGAGCTCGTTATAGCGTTTAATTGCTGCAGAAACTAACTGACGGCTAACACCAAGAATCTTCACTATCTCAAACTGCCTTTTTCCACGGTCATGCAATGAAATTATGGCTCCATGTTGCACTGACATAGCGAAATAAATATATTTTTACACTTTTTAGTAAACGAACTATGTTCAAAATGACGCCGATGAATGAGTATACATCAACAAAAAACAAAAGAGAACGCAAACTATTCCATTTTTGAAATTTTAACTTATGAATTTTGTCAACGTTATTTTGGGCCACGGTGTAGTACTGTTAGCCACACACAAGCCTGTGGAACTTGTCCCGACAGTACTTGTATCTCCGGAGGGTGACGACACAATACACACTGCATGCTTACCGTCCCCTGGAGAAGTCTTCCCGGCGGCGAGCTGGCGCCTCCTCCACATCGCCTGTATGACGCACACCAGGCTCAGCAGCAGCACGACGACGGTGCCGCCGAACACCCACGTCACTGTCGCCAAGTTACTGAAATTGTTAAATTTTTTAGGAACCTCAGTGTACAATCAACTTAGAAGTACATCGTATACAAAATGTCAAGTTTGCGAGGTACACGAGTATAGGTATCAAGTTCTGTCAATATCGAAGTAATCTACATTAAAACCCGATTTGATACGTGCCACCTCGGGGTCCCGGTCTCCACATAAATGCATCAATCCACCAGTTAGGTCTAACCATTTCCAAGTTGATACCGTGAACACCCAACAAACGGGCTATTTCCAGGACTCCAAAATACATTGTTCTCAAAAAAATACAGAGATTCCCATGACTCCAAAAATTTATTTGTAGAAAATATTCATTTCTCACCGGCTCCAAAAGCTATCATGTACAGTCACATTGTACGTAAATAACAAATTCAAGTAGAAGCATATAAATATACTACAGTGCACAACGAAGCGTTTCTTTTCTTGTACTCTATGAGGAGAAACGCAATGAGGGCGCCAATTGCGACATAGTAAACTGATGCACTGTCTTAATATATAAAAGCATAGATGGATAAATAATTAAAAAATTAAGTGATTTGATACACTCTATATTAAATTATTTATAAAATAATCACAGCTAAACACAGTTTTTATTGTTAAGGACATGTTTTATCACAATTAATCGGCCTTAAAATTATAAATTATCACAATTATAAAAATTAAACGCTTTCCAAAAATTTTAAACAGAATGCTTTAAGGGTTTCTCTGAGAAACACCTTTATACTTATTGACAGCTTCGATGATGGTTTTGATTTTTTATATTACTTACATAAAAGCAATAATATAAAAAAAAAACACAGCTTAATTGAGTAATTAATAAATCACACGTGACTGATTATTTAACACAGACAATCAATCTCCTATGCAGGCCAAAACACACACTAAAGCACGCAGTTTAAAAATTATTATGTTAGGTGGAGATAAATGGATATATATATATATATATATTTTTTTTTTATCCAGTTTCCCCCGATTTTAATTTTTCAGGGACCTTGTTTTTTTTAATTTATTTATTATTATATTTATTTGCATCATAATACTTTTACATTGTTTATTATGTTACTTAAATTTTTATTGAATATTTTATTACATCTTTAATATCTTTATCTTTAATTTTATCTAATAAAATTTTTACTGTTATTATAATTAATCAATGAAATTTTTTATTTTATTTTTATTTATTAGCGCATATGGCGTTCGAGCTGCAACCTCCTGGATCCGAACATTGGACATTCGTTCAGGACGTGTTCGATTGTCTGATCGACGTCTGGGGAGCAAGAGCAGCCTGGGTCGTCACGACATTTGAAGCGGTGAAGGTAGTGTGCGTTCCCGCCGTGACCAGTCCACGCTTCAGTGATCCAATATGAGACCCTAAAATTCACTTTTGTTCGGAAAGACTGGCAAATGTCCGGGAAGAAAAGTTTGGTGATTCTGCCCTTCCCGGACGTGGAGTATTCCTCCCGCCAGATTTCTAGGATCCGTTAGCGGATCACTCTCCTGGCATATGACAGAGGGAATCTGTCATAATCTACGGCCGTCTTTTTGTGTAGGGCGGCATGCTTAGCTAGCTCGTCGGCGCGCTCGTTTCCAGCAGTGCCAATGTGAGCCCGCACCCACCATAGCTTTATTTGGACGCCCTTTTCAGCCGCAACTGCCAGGTCTGCCCTGATGTCTGTCACAAGGGGATGCGTGGAACGCGGGTTCGCAATTGCATCCAGGGAGGAGCGTGAGTCGCTAAGGATGTCTGCCTCCCTGAAGTGTTTGTCCTTCACCGTCAGCCTGATTGCCTGCCGCAGTGCGAGAAGCTCCGACTGGTAAACAGTACAAAATGCTTCCAGTCGGAACTTCTTTGACCGCACCTCGATACCGTCTCGCCAGCATGTGAATGCACATCCGACTTTGCCCTCGATCTTGCTGCCATCAGTATAGATACTGACCGGAGCAGATGGTTTGTCTCCAAGACGAGCAGGTAGAATATTATTGAATGTTATACAGTCTAGTTTTAAAATTATTGTCATACATTTTATGACAGTTAATCAGCCTTAAAATAATAAGTTATAACAATCTTAAAAATAAAATTGCTATCAAATTGCTTTCCAAAAATTTTAAACATTGTGGTATCTGGGTATCTGAGTGACTGGTTTGATAGGGGTTTACCTTGTTAATATTGACTTTGCAACAGTCAGCCATAGTTGAATATAATCGCTTAATAACTAAGTACCGCCCTGATCTATTGCTTATTGCAAATAAAAAGACAACAAAGAAAAGAGGCAAAGATAAGGAGTGGGCTACAAAAAAAGTCATATCAGAGGCGCAAGAAATGCAGCCTGAAAAAATAAAAAGAAGTGCAGCATCTTACAAAAAGAAATGAAATCCCATCAAAAACATTTCATGTAAACTAGGTCGCCAATACTCATAAGCTGATAACGCTTTCACTGTTAAAAAGTTATCAGATCTCATGTAAAGCCAAGTCCTTAGCTCTACAAGGCCTAACTCTACAAACCCTAGCTCTACAAACCCTACATCTTGCTCAAAAAGTATGGCTTGGCCGTTTCATGAAACTATTGCATAACATAGCATTATATTACATAGGAATGTCTATTTGGCGGCAGTGCCGGATTAGCCACGAAGCAAGAGTAGCAAATGCTGCGGGCCCCGCGCATTTGGGGGCCCCGCGCACCAACGTTTTCTGACCATAAAAAAGTATTAGGTATTTATATATTACATTTAGTCAAAATTACTAAGAAGAAAATATTTGCATCAAAATGATCAACTATAATTTTATTTTTCTATCTGCTGGTCATACCAAAAATCATGTTTCGCACCGCCCAAACACGAGTTGGCAATACTGCTAAACAAAACAGGGAATTCCCTAATATTTTCTCCGTGCTAGTCGTAATAACCCGACCGATTTGAAAAGGGTTATATTGACTACCAATCTATAAGGAATGATCGATATTTACGTTTGGATGATAATAATAGTACTTTCGATATGAACCATTCTTGAGAAAAGTGGTTTCGTAATTGTGTTGAGTATTATTTTCTTACATAATATAGCGGTGCAACCGATTTTTTTAAGTATTCAGTTATCTCTTAAAATATACTAAATAGAACAATGTTCTTACGTAGTCAAGAAGAGAAACGTATTCAACGATAATAACTGTGCATAAGGTAAGATATTTTTAAGTTAAAATAAGAAATTATTATTACTTTTCACTCTGAGCAGTTGCTGGGTTCATCTGAAAGATCTGACCGTAGCCAACCTTATAAAAAATAACAATTAATTGTGATTTTTTTAAATTATCTGGTTGGATGTCCGTGACTCCATTCGCATGGAAAGTGACGAAAGTGTTCATTATGTTATTTCTTAAGAAGGGATATACATACAGTTATGATACTTATACTGTATACGGGTGGGTCAGGTCGGAGATTTGATTTTTATCAGACCCACAAAGACAGTATGCCCATTTCGGTTTTTGCTTACATACTATTATTAAAATATTGGCGTATTCACATGCATACTATTGAAAATTGGTAAAAAATAAGACGTCTTTTTGTGATTGTTTTTTATCGAACAAATTTTATGATTTTATTCAGAACAGTTTTTTTTAAATATTATCTTATATCTTGGGCCTCTTGATAGAATTTGTTACAGGCCCCGCGCTGGCTTAATCCGGCACTGTTTGGCGGCCACGAAAGGGCCAAGCCATGCTTTTTTACCAAGATGTAGGGTTTGTAGATTTAGGCCTTGTAGAGTTAAGGACTCGGCTTTACATGAGATCTGATAACCTTTTAACAGTGAAAGCGTTATCAGCTTATGAATCTTGGCGACCTACTTAGGTAGTTCTGTTCTGTTCTGTTCTGGTGACTCATCCAGCCAGCAGTTCTGCTGCAAGGGTGCAAAGACCCGAGATACCGGTGAGCCACGTAGTATATAGGAGGGGACTGTCGAATGGCAGCTGCAGGATGAGGAGTGAAGGGAGATTGGAGGCCCACCCGAATTCAGGCATCGTAAAGTGAGCATTTAAGGATTAAATATATACGATAGTGTGTGTGTTATAAATATGGGTGTACTGGAAGCTGCGCTTTAAAGTGTGGATCTGTTTTGTCATTCGGGTTCCGCTTCTGTATCTGTTTTAGGTAAATTTTAGATTTCTTCTGCTGTCTTCTTTACGAGGAGCCTGTCTCCAGAAATGTTTTTCCAAAAACCTCTGTTTTTTTTAATTTACATTTTTACGTCTTGGAACATAGAATTAAGCTAGGTGTATATTGGTCGTCCAGCTTTCCTTCTTGATTCTGCATAGTTGTAGGCTGCGTGGAGTGTCAGAAGTACACGTCATGATTTGTATCAGAGGGCTTGGCTGCAGCTGCTGTCTTTGGGGTCGGCTCCGGTGCTCACGTGATAGTGTAATTTCAGATTCGGCGTCTTTGGTATAGTAGTTGTTTGTTTTAATTCTGAAAGTT
This sequence comes from Ypsolopha sequella, assembly GCA_934047225.1. Classification (NCBI taxonomy): domain Eukaryota; kingdom Metazoa; phylum Arthropoda; class Insecta; order Lepidoptera; family Ypsolophidae; genus Ypsolopha; species Ypsolopha sequella. Next base: position 196,164 of record OW203989.1, read on the forward strand.
TTGACTTTAAGCGTGTAGTGTTCAATTGGCCAAGGCTATACTTTTGTTTTTAATGTTTCCGTGGAGTTACTGTTGATTGAGATGCTGTCATAGTGGTTTCTATCGTAAAAACTGTGAATGTTTCCGGAAACTGGATCACCCGTTGGTTTGTTAACAAAAGTGGCGGCTCGTGCTCTAGGAAACTGGTGGTTCAACTCACTAAAATTACAGTAAAACCAAAAAATATATAGTTACCTACCATTGCATATAAGTAAGCACATATGTCACTTATTTATTCTATGTATAACATACCTAATGAGGTCGAGCCGGCGTGATTTTTCTGATGCGAATTGTTAAATAACTTTTGAATGAAAATGATAATTAAGTAAGTACCCAAAAAACAAAAAAACGTTCACATCCACACAAGTTCAAACAATCATTTCTTTATACATTTCACGTTTAACAGTTCGCGTTAATATTTAACTCTTCACGTTACACTCTGGTTTTGGTGGTCCCACTGATTTGATATTTAGGTCAAAGTCACTCTGTTGTTTTTATTGTAGTCAATATTAAAAGTAGCAGTCGTTATTTTACCGCGCAGTAACATTCTGTAATTAATTAAGATAATCATCAATGAGCGGTCATTGACTGATTTGTCACACCTGCTGTGTCCTGTGTCTTACTTACATAAAATAATAGGTAAAGCTCAAATTATTCGGGATATGTTGACGCCTATCGGCCTCACTAGGCGCGTGCGGCGTACGAGATCTAGCGAAATTCGTCATACATTTTGTACTGTTTGTTTTGTTTCCCGCGCTAGGCGATTTATTACATACAAATACAGGTCCAAGATTGAAAACGCACAAGAGATGTGTAGCGCGAGGTAAATTATGTTTTGGTGGCTGGAATTAAAGTTCAAACTTCTTTAACAATAACTCATACGACTTTGTTTACAAGTTTGCGGCAATATACTACTATGGATAAAAGGGACTTCGTTGTTCATTGTTTATAGTAAGGTCTTCGTGTTACTTGGTAAGACTAGATTTATTGGTGTTATCTTGGTGATATTATTTGGTGGTTCAGTTTACGAGCGCACTTTTGAACCAGCCGCCACTGGTAGATATGTAGGTATTAAGCGGTTTATCGGTTTTTAACCTAATATTTTGGGTGTGGGTTTTACAAGTGTGAGCTTATTTAAGTCAGCATAGGTCTTGGGGTCCTCTTCTCTGTGTGTTTTGTACTGCAAGTAAAACCCTAGCTTTATGAAGGTGGTAAAATGCGAATATAAGTGGTGGTTTGTTGACACGCTCCCGGCTCAGCTCGCGTTCTCGTTCCTGCGTGATAATGGAGAATTTGGTTGCAATTAGTTTTATTTGAGGCAGGAACGGTCTCGCCGAGGGTCTCCCGTAGTGTCTTCTGTGTTGCAGCTGTCCTGTGCTGATGGCTGGCTCCTATACACTTGCATTGGGGGCATGTTGCGTCACCCAGATTTAGGTCCGCAGTATTGTACTTAGCTAATGCTAAGTCAAAAGCTTGGATTTAGCTAAACTTAACAACACACACACTACACTGTTACGCGTACGTCGAGTACCGAAAATGATGGACACATAAACACGGCACTAAACAACTGTAAACAACGGGCTCTTTTACACAAAGGTTTTGCGGAGCAATTTGACACGTCCATCCGTCTTGACGGCTCCAATCAACCTCCGGCGACCTACCTACTTACAGTGTTGCCACCTACGGCTAAGCGTTAGTAGCTAAATTTAACACGAAAAGTTGCCAGATCTGTTACTTTTACTACGAAAAGTAGCTGAATGTATGGAGCTTCAGTCCTCAAAAATTAGCCAAATGTATGAAACTTCCAACAATTTTAGTAGCTTAGTTGACCCTAAAAGTTGCTAGATCTAGCTACAAAGTAGCTAAAGTGGCAACAATGCCTACTTAGGTAGTTTACATGAAATGTTTTTGATGGGATTAGTATATCTAGTTCTACTAAGATCCAAACTTGCATTTCTGGATCTGTACAAAGAGCTTTTTACACTTGTAAAACTGGGAACGTCTCCTAATAGGTGATAACGTCGGTCGACAAATTTCTTCTTGGCATTTTTATAAACCTTTGGTATTGGAATATGGCCTTTGTTAACGATTTTTAGGCATTCATTCTTGAGTTCCTGTACAATTTGAAGAATGTTGTTTTGGTGGTGTGACGATCTTCGGTTAATAGGCATACGATACGACTTAGTTGAATCACAAGTGCAAGGAGCGTGACACGATGTTTTTGCGAGTAAACAGTACGTCACGCTCCTTGCATTTGTGATTCAACTAGTGACGTCGCGCGCGATTAAACACTATGCTACGGGACCTGCTTTTAGTAAAACTATGTGTTCGTCCTGTTCTGCATATATGTACAGTTAATCTTTTGGAGCCGACGAGGATAAAATTATGATAATAATAAATATTAAATTGAATTTTTGGAGCCGTGGGAAGAAATTTTTGGAGCTCTGGGAATAACCCGAAGGAACGGAGGGAGGACTCCACGGACGTACCGTGGTGACGTGGACCGCTCAACCTCCAGTATGACGTGACAAGGTCTCCCGTCGGAGCACCAGCACGGGCTCTCGGGGCAGCTGCTGTTGCAGACGCGGCACTCGATACTAAAAGTTATCACAAGAGAGTTAATGTATTATATATAATGTCATAGATAAAGTATTGTGTCCAACTGGACATAATTAGCCATTGTGAAGCTCGTGGATTGACTATTGAAGTCCCACTATGTCACAGTTGCACATAATACCACTTTTTTTTGCTATTAAAATACTTGTACACTAAGCGGAAAGGCAGAGGAAACAGCTCATACACCCATGTCTGAGGTTTTAATAGAGATTGGTTCGAAAGATGCATGACCATGGTCCAACTTATGGCCAAACTCTTTGTTTTAATAGAGATTGGTTCGAAAGATGCACGACCATGGTCCAACTTATGGCCAAACTCTTTGTTTTAATAGAGATTAGTTCGAACGATGCATGACCATGGTCCAACTTATGGCCAAACTCTTTGTTTTAATAGAGATTGGTTCGAAAGATGCACGACCATGGTCCAACTTATGGCCAAACTCTTTGTTTTAATAGAGATTAGTTCGAACGATGCATGACCATGGTCCAACTTATGGCCAAACTCTTTGTTTTAATAGAGATTGGTTCGAAAGATGCACGACCATGGTCCAACTTATGGCCAAACTCTTTGTTTTAATAGAGATTGGTTCGAAAGATGCATGACCATGGTCCAACTTATGGCCAAACTCTTTGTTTTAATAGAGATTAGTTCGAAAGATGCATGACCATGGTCCAACTTATGGCCAAACTCTTTGTTTTAATAGAGATTAGTTCGAAAGATGCATGACCATGGTCCAACTTATGGCCAAACTCTTTGTTTTAATAGAGATTAGTTAGAAAGATGCATAACCCTGGTTCAACTTATGGCCAAACTCTTTGTTTTAATAGAGATTGGTTCGAAAGATGCATGACCATGGTCCAACTTATGGCCAAACTCTTTGATTTAATAGAGATTGGTTCGAAAGATTTATTTATTTATTTATTTATTATCAACAATAGAACACTATCCTTACAGCTAAGCCAATGCGATAGTGAACATGAATATTATATATACCTACCTACTATATATCTATACTTACAAATAACTATATTACAAACAACACATTAGAAACAAAGCAGATACAATTTTATAACACAACAACCACAACAACAGGCAAAATCATTAATATTATACACAATCATAAATAACAAATAACATATAACGCTGTTCGTGTGAACTCACTCAGGGAACAGTGAAATATGTCAATATGGTCATGGATCCTATTAAGCAGCTCCAGCGCTCGTGTCAGAGAAGCCTTCTGGTGGAGGTTGGTCTTACTGCGCCCTATCTTAAACAGTCGGTTCTGCGGCGCCCTCAGTGAACATTGGGCACCCGTAACTTACATTGCGCAAGCAAAACTAAGTTGAATTCTTTTCCACGCTATACCCTAAACAAGTATGACGCCAGAGCAAGTTCGCACCTAACCTCTAGCTGATTATATCCCACCATACCCAAAACGAATAATGTGGGATACATCAACGGGTATTTAGGATATACGCCATAAAGTTTCATGTAGAGTAATCTCGTAAATTTGTTTTGTATTTTCTCTAACAGCATGACCATGGTCCAACTTATGGCCAAACTCTTTGATTTACATGCGCGGTCAGGATTTTTGCGTAATAATTGAGGTTAATAATTTATTAACAATTTATTTAAATTATTAATTTAATATTTAGGTACTGTGTACTGTGAAAATGACGAATAACCTAGCAAAATAAACAAAAGCGACAAATTACATTACCAAGACTTTATTAACCAATTGCATGAGTCTAGATAAAGTAGTCTATGAAACTGCACTTTAAACACTCTTGTGATACTATCAAAAAACCAGTCGTGTTTTAATAGCCTCTATTATGCAACAGTTTCATAAACTACTATTAACGTATTTGTACTTATTTATAGGTACATCCACTTTGTCATATTTGTTGCATTACATTTATTATTTATTCCTAAATTTTCTGATTATGCTGGTGGGTCTTATGATGCTGATGGGTCTTATTCTGAGAGTAGGTCATTCACAAAACAAGCATAACATTTTTAAGAAAAAAAGTCGAGTTTTTAATCCTAATCAGTCTGTTTTATTGAATCTTAATAAAAAGGAACAATATTAAAAACAAAAAATAGATCTATGATAGAAGTAAATTTCTATGTTTGAACACTTGGCGATTTATCCATCGCAAGGAGATATAAATTAACATTATATCATTGCAGTATAGAAACGCAGAAAGAAAAGTAAATCTGGATGTGAGGAGCTCTGAATCCTGGTTCTGAATACTGCAATGATATAATGTTAAAAAATGGATCGTTTTCATTAAACTTCTAATTTCTAACTTCTACCTTCTAATTTATTCTTCTTTGTATTTCCTGTGGACATAAGAGTTTACATAAGAGCTCACATAAGAGTTCATATAAGAGCTCACATAAGAGTTCATATAAGAGCTCACATAAGAGCTCACAGAAAAAATGTCCACAAAAGAGATTTTCCAATGTAAAATTAACAGCATGAAATAAAATATGATATCAGATACACTTACTACAGGTCGGTTTTAAAATAATATAATTAAATAATATTTGTCTTATAGTTTTAAGTAATAAATAATAATAATATGGGGAAATAAACAAAAAAATTCCAAGGCAAGGAATTTTTATCGAATCATGGTGGTTTTAGTTGTGTGAAAATAAGGTTAAATTTTTAGGTCCACAGAAAAGTCGAGATTTTGTGTAACCAGATGTTTATCAAAAAATGTGATGAACATATTGAAGGTATTATTGCCGAGTAAATAAAAAACAATAAACTAAGATAAAATATAATATAAAAATAATGTTTCTCCAAATACGAACAATAAAAGATAAAGAACGTTTCTGAATAACAGTCCACAGATAGGAAAATTTGAAAACACTTTGATAAAATAAAAATAAAGTTAATGTTTAAAAATTGTACGTTTACACTTTCGTGGATAGTTAGTATATGTTGCTGAAATCAATATAAATCATAATAAATTGTCAGTATAAAAATATATATATGTGAATGTTTTGCTTGAACTTGAATTTGTGTATGACCCAATTATATTGTTTTTTTGTTAAATGTAAGTAAGCCGAATTGAATTTTTATCTTAATTTGTGTTTCCGCGTATTAATTATACCTATTAAGTCCAATTGTTTTTTTATTTTACAACAAAATGTATGTGTTTTATAAGACGTGTATTATATTGTACCTCAATTACATAAATAAATCTATTTAAATTTATATATATTGAAGATACTTACGGTCTCATTGAAACACAAGTGTCATTATCCAACTCGAATCCAGAATTACAATTGCAGATGCCTTCCGTAGTGCAAGTTCCCATGTCACATAAGCCTTTGCATGGTTTATAGCACTCTGATGGACTTTTTTCGTTCCTGAAATATTCTGGAAAACACGTGCAAACTCCTGGAGCTGAACAATTTCCATTTGTACATGGTTCCTGACACACCGGCTCACAGATCCCACTACTAAGTTCATATCCCTTATGACATTGGCATACGTTTGGTTCCGTACACACTCCATTGATACAAGAACTACATTTCGGTTTGCAAGTAATGTTATTAGCCGACACGTATCCAGGAAAGCAGATGCAAGTATTTGGTGAGTCACAGGAAGCGTTAACGCAGCCGGGAATACAAACAGGGCTACATGTGAACTGGTTTTTGTTATCCATCTCATATCCTACATGGCAGGTGCACGTATTGGGTTCTGAGCAAACACCGTTGATGCATTCTTTATTGCAGTGTGGTATGCATTTTCCACCTCTATTTGTGAATCCTTCGTGGCATAAGCAGGTTTCAGGAGCTATGCAATCTCCATGTTCACATTCATTACATTTTGGTTTACAGCTCCAAGCGTTTACTGATTCGTAACCAGAATCACATGAGCATTTATTTGTGGAAGAGCAAGTAGAATTGATGCAGATAGGGTTACATACTGGTGTACATTTAAACTTGTCTTCTTCGTCGATCTTGTATCCGATTGAGCATTCACAGGTATCTGGTGCAGAGCACGTTCCGTTACGGCATGGACGACTGCATATTGGTTCGCAACGATCTCTCGCTGAGCTGGAATACCCTTCATGACATCTACATTTGTTTGGTGCTATGCAATCTCCGAAATTACAGAGATCACATGTCGGTTTGCACATCCAGTCATTATCTTTGAAGAAACCTTCATGGCATGAGCATGTGTCAGGAGCAATACAATCTGAGTGCTCACAACTTGGATTACAATCTGGAATGCAGGTGTATTTGTCGTTATCCTTTAATTTGAAACCGTCGATACAGCTGCATGTGTCTGGATCTGTACATGAGCCGTTCAAGCATGGTCGACTACACTGGGGAACACAGATCAATTTCTCATTGTCAACAATGTAGCCTTGATCACATTGAGGAGCGCAATGTGTACCATTGTATTCTAAGAACCCAGAGTTACAAGTGCAGGTATTGGTTGCTGCAACACATTCACCATTTACACAGTCATTTTTACACTGTGGGTGGCATGCTTCGTCTGCACCGTCGTATCCCCATCCAACACAACATGCAATTTTAGCTGGAGATTTCACGGTGCGTTCTGACTGCAAGAAAAAAACGAAAAAATATATATATATATCTATATGTAAATGTTTAGAGAAAAGTAATAAATTAGATTGTTATTAATAACTATCGGTGAGTATTAATAATAAGCTTATTCTTCATGGAATCGATGAAACTGAAAAAAACTATCAGGAACTTCAAATGATAGTTCTGAAAACATTAAATACTGTGTGCACAGAGGTGGGATCGGAAGAATTCGATAAATGGAAACTAAACGACGCGACGTCTACAGATTGGGTAAAAAACAAAATAAGAAATGCAGACTTTTATAAGTAAAGCTCACTCTTGCGTGGAGACTATTAGAACTTTATAGAACTTAGGTTGTATGGCTGACTGTTGCAAAGTCAATATTAATAAGGTGAACCCCTATCAAACCAGTCACCCTCGAAAGTGCAACATAAGTATGCCCAGAAGAAAACGTCGATGACCCGATATCAATGAGAGTATTATTTAAACTTAGCCCTTGGATTTTATGGATAGTGATGGCATACGCGATACAGATCGTAAACTGCTCATGGTGTACGAATGCTCTATTAATTATTTCAAATTTTGTTTTTTCAGGCGCAAGTTCATGTTTAAGAGCGTTATTAAAAATAATTATAACTCTTATTGCCTTATTTTTATCTTTAGCTCAAGAATAAGACTCGGAATCATGATAGGTTTCTCCGTCCTCAGCACAAGAATACAGTTGCAGTAGTATACTCGTTAATATTTATCTGCGCGCGCAATAAAATGAGCAATTCTAGCTGTCAATTCACGTACAAGTAACCGGACCTTAGTTTTCGACGACGATGTCTAACTAACTAAACTTTACTTTCAATAATAGAACAGAAATCAGTCAGCTACCAGAGAGTACCTATCAAAAGTATAACTAATATTAGTAACGATTTCAACATGTAGGGAAAAGTTATATCGTGCTGTAAACGACACGTAGTACCTTCTACATTAGTTTGAAAGAATTAAAAACTTGTCTTTCCGCGCTTACCTACCTACCTGTTTGTTACTATGGCCTCTAACACGGCAAATAATAAAATTAAAATTTCTAGGACTTGGAAGTTGGGTATATATTTTTAATATTACAGAACCGGACTCCCCTTAAGTGGGGTTGGCGGGTAAACATTACAGATTTCTTAATTTTTTTGTTGTTTGTGTGCTAATCCTAGCCTGCATACCAAATTTCAGCTTTCTAGGACTCCAGGAAGCTTGAAATTGAATTTTTTATTTAATACAGAACCAGACCCCCCTTAAGAGGAGTTGGAGGGTGAAAGTTAGAGATTTCTTAACTTTCTTGTTGTTTATGTGCTAGTCCTAGCTTGCATACAAAATTTCAGCTTTCTAGGACTTCAGGAAGTTTGGAATTAAAATTTTCATTTAATACAGAACGACCCCCTCTTAAGAGGGGTTGCAGATTAAAAGTTACAGATTTCTTAATTTTTTTGTCGTTTGTGTGCTAATCCTAGCCTGCATACCAAATTTCAGCAACCATTTGGATTAAAGTTTTGATAGTATTTCAAATACGACAAGGTGTGTGCCTGTGGGTGTGAGGCGACAAAGGTTCTGGTACGCATACAGCTCCAAGGCCTTTCTAACTATTTAAATGTTCTGAGTGCGAAACCGCGTAGATTTTAACCGACTTCAAAAAAGGAGGAGGTTCTCAATTCGACAGTATTTTTTTACCGATTTGAATAATTCTTTTTTTAGTTTGTAAGAGTGTACTTACTTCCATTTTGGGTTTGGTTATGATTTGATCAACGTCTTCAGAGATAGGCAGTGGAACTCTTCAGAAAATGACAGCATACCTCTCAAAATTGAGATAATCGCTATGTACCTGGGTGCTGATTACAAGGTATTACTTGAAAATCGACATTCTTCCACCTACTTTCGATCCTGGCTTCATCACCATAGAACTCCTCAACGGATGACAGCACTTAACTTTGGATTGCGGCAATCAGTTTGTGTTAGGGTGCTCATTGCAGGGCTTAGACAAGATAACACTGGACCAGTTTTAGGCGTATTTCCACATACAGTCGGTTCTGCCACGTTTGGTGGGGGACGAGGTAACCACCCTTACATAACCGAATCATGTTTCTACAAACGCACCCACATGCAATTTGCACACCTGCAACACAAATTTACGTAAATACGTACGGTCTTTGAATGTGTGCGTTAAATTTAATAGAGTTGGAAACACGTTTATCGATAAATACATTACTGACACCATTCCATCAGAATCTGTTCAGGTGGACAAAATCTTCTCTATATCTACATATAAAATGCAACATCTGTCTGTGTGTCTGTATGGACGCTTGCTTATAACTTGGGAACATCTCATTGGATTTTGATGCAATTTTCATTGTTACGTAGTTTCTCGAGGAAGGTATTAGGCTATGTATCATCACGGTATGATATTGTTAGATACAGGCGGCTGATGGTCTGCAGGTCTTTGGTCAGGAGTCACGAAAGAAATGTAAACCATGATTTAATCACTTCAGCACAAAGTTGCAAAACACAATGGCGCGCGCCGCTCAGTTACAGCCTTTTATATCCACCGTGCGCGCGCAGCCGTCGATGACTCAAACTGTTGCCACGCTCGTCCGGCAGGGGCGCTCCGTCATCTTGTGTTGCAAACAATATATAAGGTCTTTCACTTTAAATTGAAAGTAATTTAGGAGGTGATTCAGTATCGTTAATACATCACATTCCACTGCAAAGCACTTTTTTTTGCGCGAACTTTTTTTTCACTTCTCAGTACAAAGTGGTCCGATCAGCTGACTCAGTTTGTATGGACAAGTCAAGAAAAAGTTCGCGCAAAAAAAAGTACTTTGCAGTGGAATGTGATGTATTAACGATACTGAATCACCTCCTAAATTACTTTCAATTTCAATTGAAAGACCTTATATAATATATAATATTATAAGATACAATTAACATGTAATTTCTTCAGATAACTTAAATTTATCTGAGATTGAAAACATTTATGGAGATAGATCTATTTATTAGTCATAAACAAACAAGAAATTATTAAAATTTTAAACTGATTGTCTTTTATCGATAACTACCATCGATAATAACTGATACATGCCTAGTTATTCCCGACGAGGCTACATGGCAGCCTGTTTGGAGCAGCGAGACTATTTAGCGGGACTATTGTGTTGCCATAGTTTTTAAGTTCTGATTTTTAGGTAAATTCTTAAGTTTTAGAAAAAATATAGTTGTTGAATTTTTCGAGCAAGTAGATTTATAATAGATTTAGTAATATTTTCAGTAAAAATATTAATTAACTATTGCTTATATTGCTGCCTACGATGAATAAATTGAAATTAGTTTTAGAAAAATAAAAACAGTGGATTCGGTACAAGAAAAATATAAATACTTAAATTTTGCTGTACACTTTATGAAATAGTAGCATATTTCTCAACACAAAAATCAAGTTAAGGTGAATTAATGTTAAGGTATTGATGAATTTCTAGGTAATTTTTTGTAGTAGTTGGCAACACCAAAAATAGTCTCGCTGCGACGCATTCCTGAATCGTGACGTAGGCGTACTCCCTACGAGACTAAGTTAGTCTCGTAGGGAGTACGCCTACGTCATCGTGAAGAAGTTATGGCGCCAAATATGAATTTTGTACATTTTCAAAAATGTTGGATATGAGTAAATTACGAATGAAATAACCAAAAATATACTTACAAGTGAAATGTAACACCATCTTTTTGTAAATTTGATGTGTTAGACATTTTTTTGCACTCATACACAGCACAAAACGGCATTTTTCTCGGAGCTCTTTATGCAAAGACGTTCGGGAATCGTATGACAGAAATGGCGGCTGAACTAGTTTTATATAACGCGTTAGATATAGAATCTTATACCTTTGGCAGAGGGGAACGCCTGTTAAAGGCGTCTCCTTTGGTATATTCTCTAAGTTGCAGGGCATTGCTTGAAAATTGCCAGTGTACCCACCTGACCTTCGATCTTGGCTTCATCACCATATAACTCTTCAACGGATGACAGCACATAACTTGAGATTGCGGTAATTATGTTGTGTGAGGGTGCTGATAGCAGGAAGCTACTCAAACATAGCTACTTATACTAACTTGAACTTCGTTTTATATTAACACCACGTGTTCACGCCACAAGCGTGACGCATGCGCATGCGCATGGGTAATCTCGCACCACAGCGCCTCGCGCCAAAGGACTCGACTCGCGCGCCGGCGCTTGCTCTCTTCCGCGGCGGACGTCTCCCGAAACACACGTGTGCACACTCGCGCCGCCGACACGCCGATAAATCTCGCGTACCTTGCGCTCATACCAGTGTCGTGTTCACATTACTCCAACCAATACATCCTGCTCATCCCTGCTCAAGACCAGCTCAATCAGCCCAACAAGGAGGGACGCCACGCGGCGCATTCGCCGGCCCATCCAGAACCATCCAGAACAAAGGTTAGTTCACTCACGTTTCTTCCACAATTCTGCCGTGTCAACTCATCCATTTTCCCTTTCTCATCAGCTCTGCATTTCATGTACTAGCGTGTACACCACGTTTGCAAGAACTACCCATACCTCGCAATTTAACCCAGAAACACTAAAAAATGTGAAATAAAATGAACTTTTAACAAAAAAATAGTAACCGACTTCAATAGTAACAGCAGTCATTCACTAATAAGTTTATAATAATTCTATAAAGACCGATGGTACCGAAGCAACACTTTTGCTGACTTCTTTCTACCTGAAACATTATGTTATCTAGAAGTCGGTGTATTTCCTACGATATAGCAACATAAAAACCAATATAAGAACGCCGACTTCTAGATAACATAACGTTTCAGGGAGAAAGAAGTCGGCAAAAGTGTTGCTTCGGTACCATCGGTCTTTATAGGATTATTATTAACTTTTTAGTGAATGACTGCTGTTACTATTGAAGTCGGTTACTATTTTTTTGTTAAAAGTTTATTTTTGAGATATGAATTTTTTAAATTTTGAGGTTATGTTGGTCCAAATTAATAATTTACGCAGTTTAGAATATGAAAACTACTTTTTATGGATAAAATTGACTCTTGCTTTAGCTCCGGCGCTCGTGGCGCGGCACCTGACTGACACGTGCAATTAGTCGCAGGCATCGTTACTCACCGCACGCTGTCGGCGCGCCCCTTCGACGACGCCTCCGGTTTTCGATATACACTCTAGTTGTAGTAACCACAAGACTGCGTGGAGTCGGGGGTACTCTGATTCGGTTTTGGTACAGATTCAACCTATACCCCGAGGAAGTGGGTTGCTCTGATTCGGTTTTGGTACAGATTCAACCTATATCCCGAGGAAGTGGGTTGCTCTGATTCGGTTTTGGTATAGATTCAACCTATATCCCGAGGAAGTGGGTTGCTCTGATTCGGTTTTGGTATAGATTCAACCTATATCCCGAGGAAGTGGGTCGCTCTGATTCGGTTTTGGTATAGATTCAACCTATATCCCGAGGAAGTGGGTCAACTGCGAGTACAAACACTGACTGAATGAAAATAAGGTGGCCGACCCCTAACCAATGATAAGCAACCGCAAAGGGATGCGTTTCGTTCCATGCAAATTTTTGCTGCTCGAAACGTTAAAATATCAGCCTTAAAACTTGGCAACTTCTTTTGTTTTGTGAAACGGAACGTTCGTGTCACAAAATTGCGTTTGGTTACAATTGTCAAACGTTTCGTTACGAAAAAATGCATAGAATTTATGAAATTTTGAAAAATCATATCTCAAAAACTAATTCGATTTGCAAAACGCGACTAACACAGAATGTCTTCTTGTAAACATATCTTTCACTAAAAAAATAATGAACTCGAAAGCATTTACTTACCAGTAGTATCGAATTAAAGCCCCTTTGTGCATATCTTTTTAAATATTGTTATGTAAGTTTAAGTTTTTGTGTGCAATAAAGGATATACAGATGAGAAAGGACAACAGCAAGAATTTGTACCTTTTTCTATATGAGCAATATATATTTTGATACGTACCTTCACTTTCTTTGTGCACATTTTCTTTCCACATTTATATTTCACATTCTTGTATTCTATTTTCTTTACACTGTAAGAAAAGAAAATTAAAATTAATAAGTGGAGAAGTTCATCACCGTAAATTGATTTTGAAATCTCTGTAATATGATATCTTTGTACACAACGATATTTGTACAGAGCAAAAGTAGTATTTAAATGGGCCAATGATTTTCAAGAAAGTATTTTTTTCATTCCGACGAAAAATATGGTTTTTCGTAAAATATCAATATCATGGAACTATATAAGGCGGATTTAACATTTATTATTTAAAGTCAAAAAGTTAGGGACAAAATTCACGGGAAAAAGTGAGATGGTGCTTTACAGATCTTCGAGTGCGTGTATCAAATAGTGAGATGGTGCTTTACAGATCTTCGAGTGCGTGTATCAAACGAACACTAAATTTACGAAAAAAATTATGCAAATCGATTCCTTGGATTGCGACAATGGTAAACGATATAAACAATATAGAGCTATTTTTGATAAAATAACAATGTTAAAGGTAAGTATGGTTACAAGGTAGGTATGGTTACAAGGTAGGTATGGTTACAAGGTAGGTATGGTTACAAGGTAGGTATGGTTACAAGGTAGGTATGGTTACAAGGTAGGTATGGTTACAAGGTAGGTATGGTTACAAGGTAGGTATGGTTACAAGGTAGGTATGGTTACAAGGTAGGTATGGTTACAATGTAGGTATGGTTACAAGGTAGGTATGGTTACAAGGTAGGTATGGTTACAAGGTAGGTATGGTTACAATGTAGGTATGGTTACAAGGTAGGTATGGTTACAATGTAGGTATGGTTACAAGGTAGGTATGGTTACAAGGTAGGTATGGTTACAAGGTAGGTATGGTTACAAGGTAGGTATGGTTACAAGGTAGGTATGGTAACAAGGTAGGTATGGTTACAAGGTAGGTATGGTTACAATGTAGGTATGGTTACAAGGTAGGTATGGTTACAATGTAGGTATGTTTACAAGGTAGGTATGGTTACAAGGTAGGTATGGTTACAAGGTAGGTATGGTTACAAGGTAGGTATGGTTACAATGTAGGTATGGTTACAAGGTAGGTATGGTTACAAGGTAGGTATGGTTACAAGGTAGGTATGGTTACAAGGTAGGTATGGTTACAAGGTAGGTATGGTTACAAGGTAGGTATGGTTACAAGGTAGGTATGGTTACAAGGTAGGTATCGTTACAATGTAGGTATGGTTACAAGGTAGGTATGGTTACAAGGTAGGTATGGTTACAATGTAGGTATGGTTACAAGGTAGGTATGGTTACAAGGTAGGTATGGTTACAACTAGGTATGGTTACAAGGTAGGTATGGTTACAAGGTAGGTATGGTTACAAGGTAGGTATGGTTACAAGGTAGGTATGGTTACAAGGTAGGTATGGTTACAAGGTAGGTATGGTTACAAGGTAGGTATGGTTACAAGGTAGGTATGGTTACAAGGTAGGTATGGTTACAAGGTAGGTATGGTTACAAGGTAGGTATGGTTACAAGGTAGGTATGGTTACAAGGTAGGCAGGTTACAAGGTAGGTATGGTTACAAGGTAGGTATGGTAACAAGGTAGGTATGGTTACAATGTAGGTATGGTTACAAGGTAGGTATGGTTACAAGGTAGGTATGGTTACAAGGTAGGTATGGTTACAAGGTAGGTATGGTTACAAGGTAGGTATGGTTACAAGGTAGGTATGGTTACAAGGTAGGTATGGTTACAAGGTAGGTATGGTTACAAGGTAGGTATGGTTACAAGGTAGGTATGGTTACAATGTAGGTATGGTTACAAGGTAGGTATGGTTACAAGGTAGGTATGGTTACAATGTGGGTATGGTTACAAGGTAGGTATGGTTACAAGGTAGGTATGGTTACAAGGTAGGTATGGTTACAAGGTAGGTATGGTTACAATGTAGGTATGGTTACAAGGTAGGTATGGTTACAAGGTAGGTATGGTTACAAGGTAGGTATGGTTACAAGGTAGGTATGGTTACAAGGTAGGTATGGTTACAAGGTAGGTATGGTAACAAGGTAGGTATGGTTACAAGGTAGGTATGGTTACAAGGTAGGTATGGTTACAAGGTAGGTATGGTTACAAGGTAGGTATGGTTACAAGGTAGGTATGGTTACAATGTAGGTATGGTTACAAGGTAGGTATGGTTACAAGGTAGGTATGGTTACAAGGTAGGTATGGTTACAAGGTAGGTATGGTTACAAGGTAGGTATGGTTACAAGGTAGGTATGGTTACAAGGTAGGTATGGTTACAAGGTAGGTATGGTAACAAGGTAGGTATGGTTACAAGGTAGGTATGGTTACAAGGTAGGTATGGTTACAAGGTAGGTATGGTTACAAGGTAGGTATGGTTACAAGGTAGGTATGGTTACAAGGTAGGTATGGTTACAAGGTAGGTATGGTTACAAGGTAGGTATGGTTACAAGGTAGGTATGGTTACAAGGTAGGTATGGTTACAAGGTAGGTATGGTTACAAGGTAGGTATGGTTACAAGGTAGGTATGGTTACAAGGTAGGTATGGTTACAAGGTAGGTATGTTTACAAGGTAGGTATGTTTACAAGGTAGGTATGGTGACAAGGTAGGTATGGTTACAAGGTAGGTATGGCACAAGCACAATCACAATAATATCAAAGTATGGAATGGTCACGTCACGTTGCTAAAGAGGCCGACGATAAATGAACTGGCCAAACAAACGTAATACGGAAATAATTTGCAATTAGAGCATATTTCAACCATATTATACTGTTATTCCGATATTTCAACCATATTATACTGTTATTCCGATATTTCAACCATATTATACTGTTATTCCGATATAGACAGTAATTATTTATGTTCCTGGATATTTTTTATTAAAAAATACTAACCTCAAACAAAATTTTAATCGAATTGCATTTCGTACATTTTTGCAGCGTAGTTATTTGCTTTATATTAAAAACAACAATACGTATAATATTGTTCGAGCAAAAAACACAGCTTATGTTATCAGTTACAGATTAAAAATTGTCAAAATTGACAATATATTAAGTTTTCATTTATCATTTTTGGTATTACGGAAAACACCCATATTTATTACAAATTCAGAACGGCTACAACTGTTGTCTCAACAGCACGGGGCTTGTATATGGGGTATTACGTCAGAATGGGTCGCGGCATATACGACGTTGTCTCAACAGCACGGGGCTTGTGACATAGTATATGGGGTATTACGTCAGGATGGGTCGCGGCATATACGACGTTGTCTCAACAGCACGGGGCTTGTGACATAGTATATGGGGTATTACGTCAGGATGGGTCGCGGCATATACGACGTTGTCTCAACAGCACGGGGCTTGTGACATAGTATATGGGGTATTACGTCAGGATGGGTCGCGGCATATACGACGTTGCGGTCGCGCAACGTAAACTGAAATCGACTACGTTCGAATGGGGTGGTCCTTTGACAAGGGGGGCGGTCATAAAAATTTCAATGTAATATCAATAATTAAGTACAGTCACCTACAAAAGTGGAGTCACACCGTGGCAACGCAAGGGAATTATAGTTTGATATAACTATTGATTTTTGCACAAATAAATAAACATATTATTTTCATAGATTTATATTATCTTCGTTGTAAAAATAATCAACAAACAATTTAAAAGTACAGTCTTATTTTTAAAATATAAATCAACTTTAAAATAAGTTCTGTATACATTTGATCGAGGAACTATTTCCAAGTAGGGGTAGGTTATTTTAATATGTTGGTTTCACACTTACATTGTAAAACACACTTACATTGTAAAACACCTAAATTAATAATCAAAATCAACCATTACAAATTTGAATTTAGCAATCAAACAATTTTAAAATACAATTTAAATATACAAATAAATCAACATTAAAATAAACTCAGTGTATATTTGGTCAAGTAAATATAGTAATAGGCGTAAGTTACCTATTTTAAAGCGTTGATTACACGCTTACATAATAAACCACCTAAATAAATAATCGATCACTATAAAATGTATAATATTGTAATTTGAAACTTGAACAGTTAACAATTTTAAAGTACAAATCAGTCTTATTTTAAACTAATAAATCAACATCAAATAGAGTAGAGGTAGGTTATCTACCTATTACAATGTGTTGATTGCAAATTTGTATAATTATAAAACAGCTTATAAATAAATCAACCGTTATATCTCATAAATCTGAGTAAAGCACTTGCACAATTCTAAAATATAAATCAGTCTTATTTTAAATAAGTAAATTAACATCGATAAAAAAAATCAAAATCACATACGTATTTCTGATCACATGATCAGAACATATATGTAAGAACAAAACACATAGCCTTAACTTAAGACTTTTGCAGTAATCTAAGTAAGTTTAGGAACTTACTTACATTTTTAGTATTTCTAAACAACGACCCACGATTATCTGACCAGTAAATAATTCATGTACTGCAGTCCGTATTTTCCAGTTTCTTGCTAACGTTTCAGGTAGTCTCTTTGAAATGTTGATGCAGGTTTTCTGAGCTGGTCTAAATAATCTTTTACGTCCTCAAGCAACCCTTGCAAAAGTTGTCCTATATTTGGTTTTACCGCTACAACTTTTTTTATTCTGTTGTTCCATGACTCTACATTGTTGTTCGTTCTATGGTACTCATTATATGTGCACCAAATACTGGAAATCACATTGTCTTCATTTCATTTCATTTATTTCATTTATTTATTCACAAACCATATACATGATATTTGAACACAAGTAACTAAAACTAAATCACAACAAAACAATTCTTAACACTAACGAAATAATAATATAAACCATGTCTAAAATTTTTGAATAATTATGTCACACATTAGATAAAAATTAATACCACTTATTCATCATAAAATTACCTACAATTCGTCAATCATAAAATTCTAGCCATGTGTTAACAAAATAATCATTGAATTTATTATTTCTGGGCTATTAGGACACCCTGCAATGATATAAAGCCAGCCCATGAATTGCGGAGGAAGGTGTGACAATGCCGCACAGAAAGGCGCGACAAAATTGGTGGAGATGCTGGGATCAATGATCGTAACGCCTTGAGTTCTACTACAAAATGAACACGGGCAACAAAGTATAAATATAATAAGATAGAAAGGATGAGTCGACCGTGCGTGACTAAATGTCTATTTCGTTTTTATCTTGTACATAGCATGGCTATGTACGACATGTACCCTAACGGTTGACTATTGCTCCGGTTTGTAGGCTGGCTAGTGGATTGTCATAGCCCTACACTGTGCAGGGGTTGCCTGAGGGTCTCAGCATCGCGCTACCTCCCTCTATCGTGCACAGCAGCTGGGCTATCATCTCACTATGGCTGCCTAGGGACGTTTATAGGCTGGCTGGCTAGTGAACTGTCATAACCCTACACTGTGCAGGGGTTGTCTGAGGGTCTCAGCATCGCGCTACCTCCCCCTATCGTGCACAGCAGCTCGGCTATCATCTCACTATGGCTGCCTAGGGACGTTTATAGGCTGGCTGGCTAGTGAACTGTCATAACCCTACACTGTGCAGGGGTTGTCTGAGGGTCTCAGCATCGCGCTACCTCCCCCTATCGTGCACAGCAGCTGGGCTATCATCTCACTATGGCTGCCTAGGGACGTTTATAGGCTGGCTGGCTAGTGAACTGTCATAACCCTACACTGTGCAGGGGTTGTCTGAGGGTCTCAGCATCGCGCTACCTCCCCCTATCGTGCACAGCAGCTGGGCTATCATCTCACTATGGCTGCCTAGGGACGTTTATAGGCTGGCTGGCTAGTGAACTGTCATAACCCTACACTGTGCAGGGGTTGTCTGAGGGTCTCAGCATCGCGCTACCTCCCCCTATCGTGCACAGCAGCTGGGCTATCAACTCACTATGGCTGCCCGTCCTATCCCGGACGTGGAGGGGTTTCCCCCCACGAGGACCTCCACCTTCCCCATAGTCCCGCCACGGTTGCTCCATCATCTTAGTTGACCATTGGCGCGCTCAGTTCGTGTCCTGCTCCTAGGTGAGCATCCCGACAAGCCTAGAGGGTCTACGCTCACGGGTTAACCACTAGTTGTAATCTGAATGCTCTAACGCCAAATACCTGACGTATGTGATACGTCGTTTCGTAATTATATGAGAGACTCACTATTGGCTTGGTCTTGTCATCGTTCCATATCTCATGGATAGCAAAGCAACAGTCTAACTTATATTAGTATGAACACTCACCAGAGTTGTATCGTGTCTCGAGCTATTATTTATATTATTTCAAAAGTGCCAACATAACGGTTATGACAAACGGAAAGCAGTGTTGCCAATCAAAATAATGTCATGATATGTTACACTTACCAATGGGGCGGATAGCGAATCGCGTACGACGCGACAATTTCTAAGAGTAACTGATATGTATCAAGTTTACTTCGAAATCCATGTTGGCAAACGCTGGTTCTAATTCTGGCTCCTGACTTTTTATAATTTCTAACAGTAACTGATATATGTCAAGTTTTTTATCGGGCAATAATGCGTACAAAATAGGAATCACATTGACAAATTCTTCTGTGCTTCCAATGTCTACATGAATTGAAAAAAGTATATAAAAGGTCTTCGGGCAGACCATATATCAAAAAAAAAGTGTCTTGACTCTCTCAGATAGATAATCAAATCCTTATGTCTAAATATTAATATTATTTTCCCTCTGTACCTACCGATAATCAGCAAACAGTAAAAATTCATATTTTTCAGGTACTGCAATATCTGCTGCTTTATTAAAGCGGAGTCTTTTGGCTCCAATTGAGTAGTTTCTTTTTTAATACAAATTTTTACTTACATTTTAAGGTTTTTTTTTAATACTTTTTTTTTTGAGTTTTTTCATGTGCTTATTAAAAATCTGAGGATCGGGAATGGTCACATCATGTTGAACTGCGTAAATGCATCTATTCATTTCTTGGTTAATTTAATTTTTCTCAAAGTCTTTAGGTTTATGATTATGGGATGTCTTGCGTAGTATTGTCAAAGAGTTGTTTATTATTTTTAACGATACATAGCATGAATTTTTCTTTGCACAACACCATAAATCTGTACCGTCCTTGTTCTCTCTTTCCCAGTAGTACTCAAATCCACGATGTAATAAAAGATGACCACCTTTTGTAGATGTGCCCAGTTGTGTTGATGCATATTGTGATGTAGAGGGCTGTTCGTTATGACCTTTTGTAGTTTTGCCCATATGTGTTGTGATAAATCGTGATGTAGAGGGCTGCGGGGCGTCCATTTTTTGAATGTTCTAAAATATAATACAATATTTACGCTTTATCTAGAGCATGCTCTGTCAAAGTTCCTGATTCCAACGACTCCGTTTCTAGTTGTGTCGAATCATGCTAAAGCTTTCCATCATCGGCTCGCTTGGTTAGATGTAACTACAAAATTAATAACGACTCACGTGGGCTGTTACGACTATTTTATTAAATGGAATAACTGACAGCGGTAAAGTGTTATGAAATATTTTTCGACATAACAACAAAACCTCGTTCGATACTAATGTTCAGACTCTTTTAGAAGCATTCCAATATTTCCAAGTAAACATACTTACCGAGTAAGTATAAGTAAATATAAAATAGTAAGTATAAGTAAATATAAAATAGTAAGTATAAGTAAATATAAAATAGCGTAACGAATCTTAGTACAAACGCTCTGATTCAAGCTCAGACATATTAGACGCATTCGGCGCCCTAGTGCTTAATTGTTAAAAGTACCAACATAGTCACTTCGACTTTTCTAGCAATGTTGTACTACATTGTGAATTATCCTGCACAATAACTAAACATACGTTTTAAAGTTGATGTGCTATGTTGCTAAAAAGCTTAACTGACATTAAATTATTATGGCGTAATGCCATAAATCATATATATTTAATACATTTTATTAAAAAATAAGGAAAACAATAAGTTCTGCGTTTGGGAACGTACATTGACGCAACCACCTACATTTAAAAGTGATTTTCGCCTGGCTTCAATTGAGCCGTTCGAACAAATGAGTACTAGGGCGACAGTATGCTGGATACGCCGTCTCAAAATAGTACTAGGGCGACAGTATGCTGGATACGCCGTCTCAAAATAGTACTAGGGCGACAGTATGCTGGATACGCCGTCTCAAAATAGTACTAGGGCGACAGTATGCTGGATACGCCGTCTCAAAATAGTACTAGGGCGACAGTATGCTGGATACGCCGTCTCAAAATAGTACTAGGGCGACAGTATGCTGGATACGCCGTCTCAAAATAGTACTAGGGCGACAGTATGCTGGATACGCCGTCTCAAAATAGTACTAGGGCGACAGTATGCTGGATACGCCGTCTCAAAATAGTACTAGGGTGACAGTATGCTGGATACGCCGTCTCAAAATAGTACTAGGGCGACAGTATGCTGGATACGCCGTCTCAAAATAGTACTAGGGCGACAGTATGCTGGATACGCCGTCTCAAAATAGTACTAGGGCGACAGTATGCTGGATACGCCGTCTCAAAATAGTACTAGGGCGACAGTATGCTGGATACGCCGTCTCAAAATAGTACTAGGGCGACAGTATGCTGGATACACCGTCTCAAAATAAAGTCTTAATAATAAGCAGTGTATCTAAGCTCTCTACAACGAAACAAGGCGAATGGATACGCCAACTGCAATTTGGACCTGTCTTTGAAGGCCTACTCCTCCCACACGGGTGGTCCAAAACTTTCATAAAAATATATGATAGGCATTATAGAGACAAAAATAAATTTTAAGTTTCATAAACTGTTTTTCTATTGTAAGTTTTGACAAAAAAAATCGAAGTCATCGAAAGTATCACATGATTAACACAAGAATTCTCTTACTCCTTCCAAACGCCTAAGGCGATTTTAATTATTATTTCACCAAATTATAGGAAAATTTTAGATCTAAAAAATTTAAGTTCAACATTTTTTTTTCGTTCATGGCGTCCGTCCATGTGAAAAGTATTATATTCTCCTATTTTGCGCTAGTCGAAATGAACATTATTTCAATGTCGTTTCCGTTGATATTTGTACCGACAAACATCGAGTTGCTTATTTAGCGTGGTCATACGCCGATCTTTTCCATCATTCTTGTCATTAAAAATTATGGAGGGAGTAAAAAACTACCATATTATCATAATATATTTTTCAATGCAAGTGCTCGTAAAAGCCCACTTTTTATGCATCAAAACCGAACAGAAAGTCGATTATTTTGCCCTAGGGCTTTATTATTATTATTTTTTTTTTTATTTACAATGGTTGGCAGATTATATTTATTTTATTTCCTTACACTATGTATTGAAAAACGTAGTATGATTATGATACACGGGCGTAAGAGCAATACATTTTCCGGTTACGTTTAAAAACACTCGCTACGCTCGTAAACGCGCGAACTACGTGCTCGGTACGAATACCATTCATAGCATAATTTTAATTTTAATATAATTAAACAAAAATGGGTTCGTCAGATAGTGAAAGTGTTACATTAACACCCGAAAATATAAGAAGAGACGCATTTAATGTGATAGAGAACCTATTACCATGTAAATCCCGAGAAAAATATTTGAAAGCGTATGATAATTTCCTCATATGGAAAAATACAAATGGAACGAAGACTTTTTCGGAATCTGTTTTCTTGTTCTATTTCCAAAAATTAGCATATATCAAAAAAATAATTCTTTTCCGAATATCATTGTGTTAATAAATAAGTTCTAGATGTGTCTCTAATAGCGCCTTTTGTTTCTTTTCCCCATAGATGGGATGAAAAGTAGAGTGTCTCACACGGCCGCCAAATTATTTTTCTTTGGGCGACGTATTTTGAATCCCTCGCTGCGCTCAGGATTCTACTTTAGAGTCCCTCGCTCTGCTCTGGATTCAAAATAACGCCCTCGACGTAAAAATATTATTTCGCTTCCTTGTGATACAATCTACTATTTTTGGTTTTATTAAACAATTCCCGATATGTGTAAAAAACACATAATGTATTTATTATAAAACTTTAGTTATAGAGAGTTTACACTTCCTGATCCAACAATAATTGCCATTCCGTGAAAAAAAGAAATAAGTACTTACCGCTAAGTGTTCACAAACACAACGCACTACACAAGCAGATTGTTGCAAAAACTACAGTGAATAGACCGCAAAAAAAATGCTTTTCGCTAGTCCTCTGACGTCACAGATAAGCAGTTCGTTTGTGAATGGTGGACAAGAAAGGGTCATTTTTAAACTAGCTACCTGAGATCGTGCAAACCGGGTTATGTTATGATGATCTGTTTCTGTCATGTTTCTGTACGTATTCGATTTCAACCAAGTAAATATATAATTAGTGTAGAGTAAATCTTACTGATATAATGATAAGAAATAATATTGCCAAATATTCATGTATTTCGTAAGTGACAGTCAGTACACCGTTTAAAATTTTTAATTGTATAATGAAAAGTGAAGGTCTCACCTAGTACCGGAGAATCTACAAACACCTCTATCTCCGGGCCGGAACGACTCACAGAACATGACGATCTCCAACAGTACCGCGACACCGACCACCAACCAGTTCGTCCTTCTCGACATCCTCACGTTATCATCTATATACTTCACAGGTCATTTACAGTGGGATTAAGCTTGCGAGTTGCAACTAACTAATAAATAAACGAATACCAGTGAGCAACAATGTAACGTGCATTGTGTTGTGGGAGCTTGGAGTTGATAGTGGGGAGCGGGGCAGGGTGCGGGGCAGGGTGCGGGGCAGGGTGCGTTGCCGAGTCCTTCAGTCAGTTATCAGCCGGAAGCTCTCGCGCCGCTTAATAATAACAGGATTCAGAAACTATTGGAAAATCACCGCCACGCCAAAGAATATAAAGTATTTGGCCACGCTCCGGTATTTTGTGCAACTGTGTCCCATTGTCTAATTATGTCCAGTTACACACAATACTTTATCTACGACTATCTAAATATCGTCTTCGCATTACATTATATGTAATATTTTCCGTTAGTTGTCGGTTAAACAAATTTTGTGGAACAGTACAAGTGTTTTTAGCACAATCATAGGTATATTAAGTAAGTTTATAAAGCTTCATCTAGCCTTCAAGTTAAATAACTAACTGTCAACTAGATCAGTGTCTATATATTAGATACTAGAATAACTAACTGACAGCTAGTTCAATGTCTATATATTAGACACTAGAATAACTAACTGACAGCTAGTTCAATGTCTATATATTAGACACTAGAATAACTAACTGACAGCTAGTTCAATGTCTATATATTAGACACTAGAATAACTAACTGACAGCTAGTTCAATGTCTATATATTAGACACTAGAATAACTAACTGACAGCTAGTTCAATGTATATATATTAGACACTAGAATAACTAACTGACAGCTAGTTCAATGTCTGTATATTAGACACTAGAATAACTAACTGACAGCTAGTTCAATGTCTGTATATTAGACACTAGAATAACTAACTGACAGCTAGTTCAATGTCTATATATTAGACACTAGAATAACTAACTGACAGCTAGTTCAATGTCTATATATTAGACACTAGAATAACTAACTGACAGCTAGTTCAATGTCTATATATTAGACACTAGAATAACTAACTGACAGCTAGTTCAATGTATATATATTAGACACTAGAATAACTAACTGACAGCTAGTTCAATGTCTGTATATTAGACACTAGAATAACTAACTGACAGCTAGTTCAATGTCTGTATATTAGACACTAGAATAACTAACTGACAGCTAGTTCAATGTCTATATATTAGACACTAGAATAACTAACTGACAGCTAGTTCAATGTCTATATATTAGACACTAGAATAACTAACTGACAGCTAGTTCAATGTCTATATATTAGACACTAGAATAACTAACTGACAGCTAGTTCAATGTATATATATTAGACACTAGAATAACTAACTGACAGCTAGTTCAATGTCTGTATATTAGACACTAGAATAACTAACTGACAGCTAGTTCAATGTCTATATATTAGACACTAGAATAACTAACTGACAGCTAGTTCAATGTCTATATATTAGACACTAGAATAACTAACTGACAGCTAGTTCAATGTATATATATTAGACACTAGAATAACTATGTCAGTATGTCAGACTTGGAATATACGAGTCTAGCCCTTATCATACGCGTTGCGGCGTGAGTCAGGGCTCAATACTTGGGCCTCTCTTATTTTTATTGATGGTAAACGACCTTCCTACCGTTCTAGAGCACTCCCACTGTTTGCTTTACGCTGACGACCTCAAACTTTTCATAGAAGTGAGGTATGACGCAGATTGCATAGCCCTGCAGCAGGACGTTGATGCTGTATACCAATGGAGTAATGACAACGGGATGGAATTCAATGCCTCTAAATGCTACGCAATGACCTTTGGTCGAATGTGGCACCCAATAAGTTATGGCTACGAAATAAATGGGGTTAGCATAACCCGTACAACAACTATAAAGGATTTGGGAGTCATATTTGATCGAAAGTTGACATTTCACGACCACATAATTGCGTTAGCAAAAGAGTGTTTCAGGCGGTTGGGTTTTATCCTAAGAAATTCCCATGACTTTAGGAATGAGCAAGTAATACGGCTAATTTTTGGGGCTTTAGTACGGAGCAAATTAGAAAGTGCAATGTGTGTGTGGAATCCGCACGAGAGCACTTATGTCCTTTTGCTTGAGAAGGTGCAAAAAGCCTTCTTAAGATACCTTTACAAACGTGTTAAAGGATATTATCCTTTCATGTATCCCACGAAATTTTTATTAGGTTGTCTTGGGTACAACTCACTGGAAATCAGACGAGGAAAGCACCAGCTTGCGGTCATGTGTAGAATTCTTCGGGGAGATATTGATGCTCCAGATCTGCATGGTAAGCTGTGTCGATTTTTCACTCCCACTAATTATCTTCGCGGCCGTAAGCACAGGTTTTTCGCTGTGCCGTCGTGTCGCACAAAGGCGCGATCTAACTCACCCATACCGCGTACTCTTCTCTCCCTCAACGCTCTTCTAAACGCCAATCAGGATTGTGATCTGTTTGCTGATGGATGGCAGAAAATATTGTCAGAGTGTTTGTGTTTTTGTGAGAAGGCTTGTTTCTGACTTTACGTGTTACTCTTATTTATTTTAGTTGATTGTACCATTTTATGTTTGTGTTACTATCTTTAATTATTGTAATTGGTTTGTCCGTTTTAATTAAAGTAAATAAATAAATAAAAAAAAAATAAAAAAAAACTAACTGACAGCTGGTTCAATGTCTGTATATTAGACACTAGAATAACTAACTGACAGCTAGTTCAATGTCTGTATATTAGACACTAGAATAACTAACTGACAGCTAGTTCAATGTATATATATTAGACACTAGAATAACTAACTGACAGCTAGTTCAATGTCTGTATATTAGACACTAGAATAACTAACTGACAGCTAGTTCAATGTCTGTATATTAGACACTAGAATAACTAACTGACAGCTAGTTCAATGTCTATATATTAGACACTAGAATAACTAACTGACAGCTAGTTCAATGTCTTTATATTAGACACTAGAATAACTAACTGACAGCTAGTTCAATGTCTATATATTAGACACTAGAATAACTAACTGACAGCTAGTTCAATGTCTATATATTAGACACTAGAATAACTAACTGATAGCTAGTTCAATGTCTATATATTAAACACTAGAATAACTAACTGACAGCTAGTTCAATGTATATATATTAGACACTAGAATAACTAACTGACAGCTAGTTCAATGTCTATATATTAAACACTAGAATAACTAACTGACAGCTAGTTCAATGTCTATATATTAGACACTAGAATAATTAACTGACAGCTAGTTCAATGTCTATATATTAGATACTAGAATAACTAACTGACAGCTAGTTCAATGTCTGTATATTAGACACTAGAATAACTAACTGACAGCTAGTTCAATGTCTATATATTAGATACTAGAATAACTAACTGACAACTAGTACAATGTCTATATATTAGACACTAGAATAACTAACTGACAGCTAGTTCAATGTATATATATTAGACACTAGAATAACTAACTGACAGCTAGTCCAATGTCTATATATTAGACACTAGAATAACTAACTGACAGCTAGTTCAATGTTTATATATTAGATACTAGAATAACTAACTGACAACTAGTTCAATGTCTATATATTAGACACTAGAATAACTAACTGACAGCTAGTTCAATGTATATATATTAGACACTAGAATAACTAACTGACAACTAGTTCAATGTCTATATATTAGATACTAGAATAACTAACTGACAACTAGTTCAATGTCTATATATTAGACACTAGAATAACTAACTGACAGCTAGTTCAATGTCTATATATTAGATACTAGAATAACTAACTGACAACTAGTTCAATGTCTATATATTAGACACTAGAATAACTAACTGACAGCTAGTTCAATGTCTATATATTAGACACTAGAATAACTAACTGACAGCTAGTTCAATGTCTATATATTCGACACTAGAATAACTAACTGACAGCTAGTTCAATGTCTATATATTAGACACTAGAATAACTAATTGACAGCTTAGTTCAATGTCAAAACATATTTGAAGAGTTTATTCAGTAACTTTTAATGCGTCAATGTCTACTGATATCTTAATAATTAATAGATGATTTTTATCCAAAGATGATTAGTTAAGTTTAATCAATAAAACACAGTATTTTGCTGATTTCATTATTTATTTTTTCACCATTGAAGAAACTCGCGCACTTTACCTCTGAAATACAACTTGTTTCAGTACTGGAGATGTCGTACTTCAAATACACATCAAAACTAACCATTTCCCTTAGCGTATTTTTTCAACATTGAAGCTTATTTTAAGCGCTAATTCTAAGATGCAACCACTGAGAGCCGGCAGACCAACTTATTTCAGCACCGTAGATATCATACTATAGATACATACCAAAACTGACCATTTCCATTATCGTTTTTTTTTCTCAACAATGAAGACCCTTTCATGCGCTATATCCCGAAGACGCAACCGCTGAGAGCAGGCAGACCGACATAATTCACATCAGGAGATCACTCTACAACCCATAGATATCCGATATCCGTGCTAGAACCCATTAAAACAAATCTACTCGTATCCTTGATCGTTTTCAACACTCTACAAACCATAGATATCCGATATCCGTGCTACAACCCATTAAAACAAATCCACTCGTATCCTTGATCACTATACAACCCATAGATATCCGATATCCGTGCTACAACCCATTAAAACAAATCTACTCGTATCCTTGATCACTATACAGCCCATAGATATCCTATATCCGTGCTACAACCCACTAAAACAAATGTACTCGTATCCTTGATCACTATACAACCCATAGATATCCGATATCCGTGCTACAACCCATTAAAACAAATCTACTCGTATCCTTGATCACTATACAACCCATAGATATCCTATATCCGTGCTACAACCCACTAAAACAAATCTACTCGTATCCTTGATCACTATACAACCCATAGATATCCTATATCCGTGCTACAACCCACTAAAACAAATCTACTCGTATCCTTGATCACTATACAACCCATAGATATCCGATATCCGTGCTACAGCCCATTAAAACAAATCTACTCGTATCCTTGATCACTATACAACCCATAGTTATCCTATATCCGTGCTACAACCCACTAAAACAAATCTACTCGTATCCTTGATCACTATACAACCCATAGATATCCTATATCCGTGCTACAACCCACTAAAACAAATCTACTCGTATCCTTGATCACTATACAACCCATAGATATTCGATATCTGTGCTACAACCCATTAAAACAAATCTACTCGTATCCTTGATCACTATACAGCCCATAGATATCCTATATCCGTGCTACAACCCACTAAAACAAATCTACTCGTATCCTTGATCACTATACAACCCATAGATATCCTATATCCGTGCTACAATCCACTAAAACAAATCTACTCGTATCCTTGATCACTATACAACCCATAGATATCCGATATCCGTGCTACAACCCATTAAAACAAATCTACTCGTATCCTTGATCACTATACAACCCATAGATATCCTATATCCGTGCTTCAACCCACTAAAACAAATCTACTCGTATCCTTGATCACTATACAACCCATAGATATCCTATATCCGTGCTACAACCCACTAAAACAAATCTACTCGTATCCTTGATCACTATACAACCCATAGATATCCGATATCCGTGCTACAACCCATTAAAACAAATCTACTCGTATCCTTGATCACTATACAACCCATAGTTATCCTATATCCGTGCTACAACCCACTAAAACAAATCTACTCGTATCCTTGATCACTATACAACCCATAGATATCCTATATCCGTGCTACAACCCACTAAAACAAATCTACTCGTATCCTTGATCACTATACAACCCATAGATATCCGATATCCATGCTACAACCCATTAAAACAAATCTACTCGTATCCTTGATCACTATACAGCCCATAGATATCCTATATCCGTGCTACAACCCACTAAAACAAATCTACTCGTATCCTTGATCACTATACAACCCATAGATATCCTATATCCGTGCTACAACCCACTAAAACAAATCTACTCGTATCCTTGATCACTATACAACCCATAGATATCCGATATCCGTGCTACAACCCATTAAAACAAATCTACTCGTATCCTTGATCACTATACAGCCCATAGATATCCTATATCCGTGCTACAACCCACTAAAACAAATCTACTCGTATCCTTGATCACTATACAACCCATAGATATCCTATATCCGTGCTACAACCCACTAAAACAAATCTACTCGTATCCTTGATCACTATACAACCCATAGATATTCGATATCCGTGCTACAACCCATTAAAACAAATCTACTCGTATCCTTGATCACTATACAGCCCATAGATATCCTATATCCGTGCTACAACCCACTAAAACAAATCTACTCGTATCCTTGATCACTATACAACCCATAGATATCCTATATCCGTGCTACAACCCACTAAAACAAATCTACTCGTATCCTTGATCACTATACAACCCATAGATATCCGATATCCGTGCTACAACCCATTAAAACAAATCTACTCGTATCCTTGATCACTATACAACCCATAGATATCCTATATCCGTGCTACAACCCACTAAAACAAATCTACTCGTATCCTTGATCACTATACAACCCATAGATATCCTATATCCGTGCTACAACCCACTAAAACAAATCTACTCGTATCCTTGATCACTATACAACCCATAGATATCCGATATCCGTGCTACAACCCATTAAAACAAATCTACTCGTATCCTTGATCACTATACAACCCATAGTTATCCTATATCCGTGCTACAACCCACTAAAACAAATCTACTCGTATCCTTGATCACTATACAACCCATAGATATCCTATATCCGTGCTACAACCCACTAAAACAAATCTACTCGTATCCTTGATCACTATACAACCCATAGATATCCGATATCCGTGCTACAACCCATTAAAACAAATCTACTCGTATCCTTGATCACTATACAGCCCATAGATATCCTATATCCGTGCTACAACCCACTAAAACAAATCTACTCGTATCCTTGATCACTATACAACCCATAGATATCCTATATCCGTGCTACAACCCACTAAAACAAATCTACTCGTATCCTTGATCACTATACAACCCATAGATATCCGATATCCGTGCTACAACCCATTAAAACAAATCTACTCGTATCCTTGATCACTATACAACCCATAGATATCCGATATCCGTGCTACAACCCATTAAAACAAATCTACTCGTATCCTTGATCACTATACAGCCCATAGATATCCTATATCCGTGCTACAACCCACTAAAACAAATCTACTCGTATCCTTGATCACTATACAACCCATAGATATCCTATATCCTTGCTACAACCCACTAAAACAAATCTACTCGTATCCTTGATCACTATACAACCCATAGATATCCGATTTCCGTGCTACAACCCATTAAAACAAATCTACTCGTATCCTTGATCACTATACAACCCATAGATATCCGATATCCGTGCTACAACCCATTAAAACAAATCTACTCGTATCCTTGATCACTATACAACCCATAGATATCCGATATCCGTGCTACAACCCATTAAAACAAATCCACTCGTATCCTTGATCACTATACAACCCATAGATATCCGATATCCGTGCTACAACCCATTAAAACAAATCTACTCGTATCCTTGATCACTATACAACCCATAGATATCCGATATCCGTGCTACAACCCATTAAAACAAATCTACTCGTATCCTTGATCACTATACAACCCATAGATATCCGATATCCGTGCTACAACCCATTAAAACAAATCCACTCGTATCCTTGATCACTATACAACCCATAGATATCCGATATCCGTGCTACAACCCATTAAAACAAATCTACTCGTATCCTTGATCACTATACAACCCATAGATATCCGATATCCGTGCTACAACCCATTAAAACAAATCTACTCGTATCCTTGATCGTATTCAATTTTCCTGTCGTCGCGTAGTCTATATGGAACAAATCCTATGTATCGAAAAAAAAATTCTTGCTTCATAGGAAAATGCAATGCCACTCAGCCAAAATGTATGGAAGGCAGATTTTTTTTTGAGATTTCAAGGTTGACTCCATAGGAGAAGTTGTTCTATACTATTGACTGAATAAGCTCTTCAAATATGGTTACACATTCCTGTTACACCTTGTATATTAGACACTAGAAAAAGTTTTTAACAACAACTACAAGCTACAGCTTATACAAAGGGTGTTCGCGAATTGAATATATCAATCGTGACACATTACAGTCACCTGGAAAAGAATAATATACTCTATGGGACTCGGGATAAAGTTGAAAATAGAAATTAATATTCGAATGTGGTCATCGGCGTCTGTGCCAAGAAAACTTTGATATCAGATGGCGCCAATAGGACAATGGCCGTGTATTGCATATTATAATTTACAAGTAGGTATATCCGGTGAACGGACATGACGTCACAGATAGATATGCAGGACTCGAGCAGCGCTGATGATATTCCACACACGTGTGCCGGACACACGGTATGGGCTCTACAGAGCTTTCTGCTGATAATATGTAGCTGTATACAAGTAAAGAAGCAGTGATTGTTGAAACAGAAATGGATAAAATATACGTTGGTGTGAGAAAAATTAATTAATACCGTAAACATTTAGAAATGAATGTAAAGGAGTATTATGTACATTATAACTAAATGTTTGTTAACTGACGTAATCACTATTATTTTATTATTAAACACTCACTAATTGACTGACTCAATGATAAGTTTCAGTTCCACGAGTGCGACAACGGGACAGGAGTTTTCCTGTTATTGATAAACAAATACTGAGTGAAGTACCGTTGAAGAGTTCTCTGGTGATGAGACCAGGATCGAAGGTCAGGTAGGTATTACATACTGACGATTTTCAAGTAACACCCTACAACCAGCACCCTAGTATAAAGTAATACCCTACAACCAGCACCCTAGTATAAAGTAATACCCTACAACCAGCACCCTAGTATAAAGTAATACCCTACAACCAGCACCCTAGTATAAAGTAATACCCTACAACCAGCACCCTAGTATAAAGTAATACCCTACAACCAGCACCCTAGCATAAAGTAATAACCTACAACCAGCACCCTAGTATAAAGTAATACCCTACAACCAGCACCCTAGTATAAAGTAATAAACTACAACCAGCACCCTAGTATAAAGTAATACCCTACAACCAGCACCCTAGTATAAAGTAATACCCTACAACCAGCACCCTACTATAAAGTAATACCCTACAACCAGCACCCTAGTATAAAGTAATACCCTACAACCAGCACCCTAGTATAAAGTAATACCCTACAACCAGCACCCTAGTATAAAGTAATACCCTACAATAAGCACCCTAGTATAAAGTAATAACCTACAACCAGCACCCTAGTATAAAGTAATACCCTACAACCAGCACCCTAGTATAAAGTAATACCCTACAACCAGCACCCTAGTATAAAGTAATACCCTACAACAAGCACCCTAGTATAAAGTAATAACCTACAACCAGCACCCTAGTGTAAAGTAATACGCTACAACCAGCACCCTAGTATAAAGTAATAACCTACAAACAGCACCCTAGTATAAAGTAATAC
The DNA here is from genome assembly GCA_934047225.1 of Ypsolopha sequella. Taxonomy (NCBI): domain Eukaryota; kingdom Metazoa; phylum Arthropoda; class Insecta; order Lepidoptera; family Ypsolophidae; genus Ypsolopha; species Ypsolopha sequella. The sequence goes on from OW203989.1 coordinate 229,737, forward strand.
CCTACAACCAGCACCCTAGTATAAAGTAATAACCTACAACCAGCACCCTAGTATAAAGAAATACCCTACAACCAGCACCCTAGTATAAAGTTATACCCTACAACCAGCACCCTAGTATAAAGTAATACCCTACAACCAGCACCCTAGTATAAAGTAATAACCTACAACCAGCACCCTAGTATAAAGTAATACCCTACAACCAGCACCCTAGTATAAAGTAATAACCTACAACCAGCACCCTAGTATAAAGTAATACCCTACAACCACCACCCTAGTATAAAGTAATAACCTACAACCAGCACCCTAGTATAAAGTAATACCCTACAACCAGCACCCTAGTATAAAGTAATACCCTACAACCAGCACCCTAGTATAAAGTAATACCCTACAACCAGCACCCTAGTATAAAGTAATAACCTACAACCAGCACCCTAGTATAAAGTAATACCCTACAACCAGCACCCTAGTATAAAGTAATAACCTACAACCAGCACCCTAGTATAAAGTAATACCCTACAACCACCACCCTAGTATAAAGTAATAACCTACAACCAGCACCCTAGTATAAAGTAATACCCTACAACCAGCACCCTAGTATAAAGTAATACCCTACAACCACCACCCTAGTATAAAGTAATAACCTACAACCAGCACCCTAGTATAAAGTAATAACCTACAACCAGCACCCTAGTATAAAGTAATAACCTACAACCAGCACCCTAGTATAAAGTAATACCCTACAACCAGCACCCTGGGTGTATCTACATAAATCTTGTCTATGAATGACCACAGGGACACATTTAAACTTATTTTTAAATTAATGAAAGTAGCAATAAAAAAAGTGTAAGACACTACAAAAAAAACCGGCCAAGTGCGAGTCAGACTCGCGTATCTAGGGTTCCGTATTGAGGATGATAAATTTAATTTTCTCTTTTTTTTGTGAATTTCCCAACCGCTTTATTTTTCCCTTTAATCTTTACGTAAACACATATTACACATATCATTTTTTTCGTATTTCTTGGTCCACCAGTTTTGGAGATAAGGGGGGGGGGGGGGATTTTTATGGTTTTTCAAGGATTTCTCGAAATATATGCAATTAAATATAACCAAACTATATACTTTTCCAATCAGATTTTCAATATCTACCATTTGATTTTCATATTCCATATTATTTTTAATTTTTTTTCTTTCTTTTTTTATATTTTTGACATATTTTACACATTTTTCGGTCTACCTGTTTTCAGAGATAAGGGGCCCCTTGCAGTATCTACATCAGTAATTTGCCTTATGCATCTACAGCGTATGCGGCCGAACTAAGTGTACCACATAGGGCTTCTATGTGGGGACCCCACTGAAGACGAGAGTCTATCGTAATGCCTAAAAACTTAGTTTCGTTAACCAACTCCAGCTTAGACCCCTTCAAAAGCAAATTAACATCCTCTTGAATTACATTTGGTAACGTACATTTTATAGATTTTGTCTTTTTTGCGTTTAAAACTAAATTATTTGCAGTAAACCAATCAAGCACCAGTGATAAAGTTATATTCGCATCGTCAAGGATATGTTTATGTCTATCCACTTTAAAAATAAGTGACGTGTCGTCTGCGAATAGTACTATCTTAGTTAAGTCTTTAACTAAATAAGGAAGGTCATTTATGTAAATTCAAAATCGCAAGGGCCCCAATATGGAACCCTGCGGGACACCCATTTTAACTAATGCTCCACATGATTTTACCCCATTAATGTCTACCTTTTGAATGCGATCACTAAGATATGACTTCAATAACGCCAGAGATTTGCCCCTCACTCCGTAGTGATCCAATTTACATAAGAGTGTTTGTTATGTTCCATACTGTTTTTACTTTGTTATCGGACATTTTAAGTTTTTTATTCAAGTAGATACTTTTTGCTTTTAAACACACCAATTTGAAGAGGCGTGAGTAATTTTTCAAAAATTCAGCAAATTTAACATTATTATTGTAGGACTTTATGTCGAATAATTCGTAACTATAAATGATTTCTGCTTTTGTAAATACATGGAATCACCCAGTCACTGAAGGTGATTTTACTTTTGTTAGAAAGTTTTTGCATCTTAAACGTATTTTCGAACTCTTTGGAGACAACGTTAAAAAGATCTGTAAAGAGAACGTTTGGATCGTCTTGGAGAAGATTTAAATGTGCTAATTTAACTTCTAGGTTTGCTTTGAAACAATCTACTTTGTGAGTTGTAATAGGTCTGCAAAAGGCTTTTTTGGGCAAATGTTTTACGCTTTGTTTAATGGTTATAGTTTGGCCACTGTGATCGGACTGCAAGCGGTTGATTACTTTATTGTCTGAATATTCACAATCACAGAATATAATATTGTCGAGGCATGACGCAGTATCCCGAGTAATTCGAGTAGGTTTTAAGAACACATTAGACAAATTAAATGATTTGAATAAATGTATTAATTTTGAGCGCATAATCGATTTTTCTAGTAAATCTACGTTAAAATCACCACATACAATACCTTTTTTCTTGGTATCAAATAATAATTTTAAAACCTCTTCCATTGCTTTTTCAAAAATGTTGTTATCTTGTCCCGAGGGTCGGTAAATACAGAGAATAATATATGTACTCATTTCTATGCAAGCTAATTCTAGTTGATGTTCTACAGAAAGTTTTACAATATCTTTTCTTTCTTTTGCTTTTATATTATTTTTAACAAGAATCATGGAGCCAATTTTTTGTATTGTTAATCTATTGTAGCAGCTAATAACACGAAAATTATATACATTGAATTGCATATTATGTTCATGTAAATGGTGTTCGGTTGCACACAAAATATATGTTTTTGATTCCTCTAAAAACAACTCGATTGAAAGTATTTGCTGAGAAAGCCGCCTTGTATGTTATTCATATTCATATTCATAGTCATATTCATATTCATTTATTTCATAATATTCATTATATGTCACATTAATAAATACTTAAAAATAACTACAAACTAACAACTTATAATTAATTACAATGTCATTAATTACAATTAAATTAATAAGATGTATCTCTAAAGTTAAGTGCGAAAAGGGTTCCGTACCCGTATTGTGTGGGGGTAAATTGCTAAAAGTAAATTGCAACAACATAGATGCCATAGCACCATCAAGGTGATAAAAAACAAAGCGATAAAACGGTAGCGCCTGACAAACAATTCGGTACCTTTTTAGGAAGGAACCCTAATTTTTATTATTCTGCCTCAATTTTCAACTTGTAGGTACTTGTATGTATAACCGTTCTAACGATAGAGCCTTTGTTATAATAATCTGTGCTTTGGGTAAGGAACCCTAAATCACGAAGAGGAATATCAACATTTCACGAAGGGTTCCGTACTACCATCACACAATATGGGTACGAAACCCCAAATCATTATGGTAAATACCAACAATAAAGATGACATAGCAACATTAGGGTGCCAAAAAACAAGGCGATAAAATGGTAGCGCCTGACAAACAAATTAGCACCTTTTGAATACGGAACTATAATATTTATCTGCCCAAAATTGTTCTATTATAAAGATAAGAGCTGAAACAAACAACTTCGAATAATTGGACTCTCCTTGGATTTCCATTTATTGAAGTTTTTATGCTGTGATAGGGCCATATTATTATTTGCCGTGATAGAGGACAAAGTAACTTATATTATGTGAAAATATTTACGCGCTATATTCACCTATAACGGCTGAAGCTGTAGCCCCCGTGATAGATGGATAGACAGCGGAGGCTTAGTAATAGAGTCACGGAACCTTAGGATACGGAACCCGAAAAACCAAGGTAAAAGTTTATTTATCAAGTAAAGCTTACAGGAAAAATAAAGCGGCTAATGTTGTATTATTTGTATATGCATCCTCTATGATGTAGGTACATTGAAATGTCTATGTACTCGTGTGTCATTTAATAAAGACCAGGTGAAAAAGGGCCGTTTGAGAGGATCATTTGGTGGCGATCCTGGGATGCCAGTGAAACGTTTACGATTCTCTGGTTGTTTCTTAGATGGTCATTATGAAGTGCTGATACTAGTTTCTCTGGAGTATGTCTTAATGATCAGTTAAAGGGACTGGGCTTTAAGAGAATCCGTAGCTGACGTGCAAGAAATATTACCCGAGAAGAAAAAAAGAAGGACTACTTACAAAAAGAAATAAGATCCCATCAAAAACATAAAATGTACAAAAATGTCGAGTCTCGCAGCGCAATCCTTCCACCGTAAAAAGTTGTGAGATCTTATGTAAAGCCAAGTCTGTTATTTTAGTTTGTATGGAAGCACCTTTTCATTTTAGTTAGTATGGGAGCACCTATTTAACAAATGTACCATTAATTGTTTCCTAATTAGTTACCTACCAACATTAAGTGACTGCATTAGCATTAGTCATCTTTATATCTCTAATAAAATATAGTGACTTGGCAATCGCATAGCACAAATAAAGCGCTAATGCGTAGAAATATCTACTCAAATCGCTAATAAATTGATATTAGGTAGATATGTTGTATATGTTGCTGTGCGATTGCGAAATCACTATATTTTATTATAGAAATAAAGATGACTAATATTAATACAGTCACTTAATGTTGGTAGGTAACTAATTAGGAAACAATTAATGATAAATTTGTTAAATAGGTGCTCCCATACTAACTAAAATGAAAAGTCGCTTCCATACAAACTAAAATAACAGACTTGGCTTTACATAAGATCTCACAACTTTTTACGGTGGAAGGATTGCGCTGCGAGACATGACATTTTTGTACATTTTATGTTTTTGATGGGATATGTTATATCAAATTAAGGGTCCGAAAAATATTGACAGATTCGATTATCTTCACAAAAACTATACCAACTCGGGCGAAGCCGCGGGCAAAATCTAGTGGTAAATAAATTCACAAGGAACAGTTAATATATAAATTTCTTTGAATTTTTCTCAAAACGAATCCCAGTGCTTCATTTTATAAATACTATAAATAGCCCGAATTGCTATGGTTTTGGAAACAGACACGAATTGGTGGGATGGTGGATGCACTTGATTCTTTTAATTGTTAGAATTCTCAATGGATCGAGCAACTTTATAACAGTGCTCAGTGACAGTTGTGAGCTCGGTCTGTTTAATAACCACCCCTAATAACGAACATTTGGAACAATTAAAAGAATCAAGTGCATCCACCATCCCACCTCCTTCGACGATGCAGCCAACGCTCAGCACGCCGATCAGTGGTTGCCAGTGCCCGTTTAACAACGATGGTGAACGCTGCATCGTCGTCCTAAGAACGACACTCGCCTTGATAATGCCGAATCATATCGGTGAAATGGTTGAAAATAATACAACAACAATCACACGTGAGTTTTCAAGCCGCATGTTATAATAATTTCATTTGTACTTACTTCTGGTAGGTAGTTGTTTGACATCCTCTTCGGGGGATGCATTCTCCCTTAGCGTTGCAAGTTCCGTTGCACTCTCCGCACGGCTTGTAGCAAACCGTCACACGAAGATACTTAGTCAGCAGACTTACTGTTGTCACATTCTTGAGGAAGCCATCGTGACAGGAACACACACCAGGCGCAGAGCAATAACCGTTGACGCAAGGATCAAAACATGTCGGTTGACACGTGCCGTTGATCCTGGCGAACTGATCGCGACACTCGCAGACCCCGGGACCCACACACTCGCCGTTATCCTGGCGAACTGATCGCGACACTCGCAGACCCCGGGACCCACACACTCGCCGTTATCCTGGCGAACTGATCGCGACACTCGCAGACCCCGGGACCCACACACTCGCCGTTATCCTGGCGAACTGATCGCGACACTCGCAGACCCCGGGACCCACACACTCGCCGTTATCCTGGCGAACTGATCGCGACACTCGCAGACCCCGGGACCCACACACTCGCCGTTGATCCTGGCGAACTGATCGCGACACTCGCAGACCCCGGGACCCACACACTCGCCGTTATCCTGGCGAACTGATCGCGACACTCGCAGACCCCGGGACCCACACACTCGCCGTTATCCTGGCGAACTGATCGCGACACTCGCAGACCCCGGGACCCACACACTCGCCGTTATCCTGGCGAACTGATCGCGACACTCGCAGACCCCGGGACCCACACACTCGCCGTTGATCCTGGCGAACTGATCGCGACACTCGCAGACCCCGGGACCCACACACTCGCCGTTGATCCTGGCGAACTGATCGCGACACTCGCAGACCCCGGGACCCACACACTCGCCGTTGATCCTGGCGAACTGATCGCGACACTCGCAGACCCCGGGACCCACACACTCGCCGTTGATCCTGGCGAACTGATCGCGACACTCGCAGACCCCGGGACCCACACACTCGCCGTTATCCTGGCGAACTGATCGCGACACTCGCAGACCCCAGGACCCACACACTCGCCGTTATCCTAGCGAACTGATCGCGACACTCGCAGACCCCGGGACCCACACACTCGCCGTTATCCTGGCGAACTGATCGCGACACTCGCAGACCCCGGGACCCACACACTCGCCGTTGATCCTGGCGAACTGATCGCGACACTCGCAGACCCCGGGACCCACACACTCGCCGTTGATCCTGGCGAACTGATCGCGACACTCGCAGACCCCGGGACCCACACACTCGCCGTTATCCTGGCGAACTGATCGCGACACTCGCAGACCCCGGGACCCACACACTCGCCGTTGATCCTGGCGAACTGATCGCGACACTCGCAGACCCCGGGACCCACACACTCGCCGTTGATCCTGGCGAACTGATCGCGACACTCGCAGACCCCGGGACCCACACACTCGCCGTTGATCCTGGCGAACTGATCGCGACACTCGCAGACCCCGGGACCCACACACTCGCCGTTATCCTGGCGAACTGATCGCGACACTCGCAGACCCCGGGACCCACACACTCGCCGTTATCCTGGCGAACTGATCGCGACACTCGCAGACCCCGGGACCCACACACTCGCCGTTATCCTGGCGAACTGATCGCGACACTCGCAGACCCCGGGACCCACACACTCGCCGTTATCCTGGCGAACTGATCGCGACACTCGCAGACCCCGGGACCCACACACTCGCCGTTATCCTGGCGAACTGATCGCGACACTCGCAGACCCCGGGACCCACACACTCGCCGTTATCCTGGCGAACTGATCGCGACACTCGCAGACCCCGGGACCCACACACTCGCCGTTATCACAAGAATCACACTTCGGTTCACATCTCCATTTGTCGGTTGACTCTTCAAAGCCATTAAAACACGAGCACGTATCGACACCGATACAGTCTGAATTCTCACAGGCAGGGCTACAGATCGGATGACAGGTTCCTTCGCTCGACTTAAACCCTTCCGAACAAATGCAGGTGTTTGGAGCTGTGCACGTCCCATTTGCACAAGAATTACATCGAGGGGTACATAGTAAGCTCGAAGGGTCGTTTTGGTACCCTTCGTCACATTTTGTAACACAATGCGTCGCGTTAAATAGTTGGTAACCGATGTTGCAATGACAGGTGTTATTTCGTCCACAGACCCCGTCAGTGCAGCGGTGGTCGCACTCGGGCTGCAGGCAAGTGTTGGGGTGGCGCGGGTCGAGACGCGCGGAGGTGTGCTCGCACTCACACAGGTCCGGCGCCACACACCGCCCCCCCCCACACCCCGTGCTGCACAAGGGAACGCACTTGTCCACGTCGCTGAGGTACTCCCATCCGTTACAACAAACTGTTTGGTTTGTCGATACTGTGTACTTCTGTAAGATCAAGGCAACAAAGCATTTCTAAGAAATAAGGAACTGAAATTTACTTTTATTGTAAAGGAATGTCCTCAATGTGTCTTAAAGGTACCGACCGTTCCTATGGCGTAACTAGGAGGTACAGTTACTTTGCATGTACATATTATTACATACATATACCTACATATACAAAAACAGTAGAACCCGGTGTGTCTGTACATTGAAGAAAAGTAATAATAAAAACCGGCCAAGTGCGAGTTGGACTCGCGCACGAAGGGTTCCGTACCATTATCTATAATAATACAGATCGCGCCAAACTTCTAGTCCGCTGGGAAGTTGCCCTTCCCAAGAACGGCCCATACATTTTGTTCCTGCTGATGCGAATCACCCCGTGTTTAGAGGGCACTTAAAGTTTGGCGCGATCTGTACTCGTTAACTTGTAAAGGCTTCTTAGCTATGATAGTTTTCCTTTTAATTTCGTTATGTATACTACTGCCGTGATTTTTTTCACGTCTCCAAATAACCGTTTCACCGGCAGGGGGGGGGGACACTTGACTCTAACAAAAATTAACACTTTTAAGTTTAATATTTTGCAAACGGAACCCTGGATAGAAAAATGGTTTTCTCACACCCCCAATATTTTTAAATTACCTATCCAACGACACCCCACACTAGGGGATAGACTAGAAAAAAAAATCCTCCCCACTTTACGCGTAGGGGAGGTACCCTAAAAAAGAATCTTTGTCAAAATTTTACTGTACCACTTTATGGGCGTAATAAATATAAATACTCATGTCAAATTACAGCTTTCTAGTACTAATAGATAGTCTCTAAGCTAAGCCGCGGACAGACAGATAGACAGACAGACGGACATGGCGAAACTATAAGGGTTCCTTGTTGTTGACTACGGAACCCTAAAAATAGAAAGGGGCTGACTAAAGAAGAGTATTTTATAGAACACAAATAAGTTATTTTTAGAATTCTTTTCTGTCTGTTTGATCACGCACATCTCCGAAACCGCTGAACGAATTTGGATGCGGTTTTTTTAATTATCATTGTAGTGACCCTGTTCAACATAAAAGGATGTTGATAAAATTACGCCCAAGCTGAAAACGGGGCAGAGTTGAATAAACGCGGGTAGGTTCGCGGGCAAGGCATCTGCTATAATACTTTACACACTAAGGAAGCCTCATGGACGCTTTGTCCGTCCTCGCATGCTCGTTTTTCGGCCTCGCTAGCTATGTTTGTGATATTGTCAGTTTGTATATTCAATTGAGAGGAGTGAGAGCGCTTGTCATCTGTTTCCTGTAGGCCTCGCGGGCGAAGCCGCGGGCTCAAGCTAATTTATAATAAAATAAAAGTATTTGTAAAGATTACCTCCTTCTTGGCCCTCCTGGTGACACATTTCTTGTTGCCGCACATCTTGTTCGTGTTGGACGTGAGGTATCGGGTCCTCGTTCTCGGAGAGCTGTTGGAAACATACATATAAGTATGCAATAACAATCTAAAGGTATTACTTGTAGAAGATGTTTAACCTGATTTTCACAACACAAACACCTTCATCGCTCGGTGTTAAAGAACTCGAAAGAGAAAGAAAACTTAAACACAATAGACACAAAAAACGAAACACTGTCTCTGAGATACTCATTTTTTAACCATTAATAAAAAAGGAAAGTTATCGTGTTTCAAGCTACTTTAGAAAAAAACTTCTCGTTGTTTTGGGGTACTTATAATTACTACCCCAAAATTATGAAATTTTGAGCTGATAAAAATATCACACAACCATGATGATCGAGAGTTGTGTCGTGTTTTGTTCCTCTATCACCGAAAGTGATTACTTACATACGCACACACATCCTGTGTGAATAGAGCCCACTTCAGCCCACCACGACCCACGCTTCGGCAAGTTGTAGCGAACAGCGGAGTACGATTGTGCATATAAAATCTGCGACAATTGTTCTCAAAGTTCTCACGTCACGCGTCATGAATCTCGAGTCTCGACGGATCTTTACATTTTGTATGCTTAATTAATTTAATAGTTACATCCATTAGAGTTTAGATATTATATTTTCTGACTGTATTTTAAAAAGGGAATTATTTAAACGCACTGGTTTTTTTTTCTTATTTGGCCATTAGCTTGCTTTTTGCCACCATTTTCTGCCAATTAAAAGAAAAGAACGAACACGTAAAATTACTGAATATATTTAAAACAAACACAACAGATAAATAACTCTTACAATTTATTGTCATTTAATTCTATGAATTTCGGCATCATGAAAATTGCTTTTTTATGTTTTAAAGACAACAAAATATTTATTACATCATTGTTATCATTGGGATGGGAAATATTGCATGAGTAGTAAATTATTGTGCGTTCTACCCCGCCTCTCTTATCCATGCCTCGCTTCGCTCCGCTCCGCTCGGGGCTTCGCCCTCCGCCTGGATGAGAGAGGCGGGGTTGAACTCCCAATAATTTAGCTTCGCTTGGGGCTCACTCCGTTCGCCCTCTGCCTGGGTGATTTCGATAGCGTAGATTTTCCAATAAATTGGAGTGGGTCCCGAACTTGCTTCAAGACACCAAATTGCAACCATTACATCCATAAAATTTAACAGGGATGTTATACTTACAGATCTCTGCACACCTCCTTGTTTGAGACCATCACAAATAATAATACCACTTTTTTGAACCGTACTTAAATTTATTAATGATGACTAATAGCAAGTTTACAATAAAAAGATCCGAAAATACTCAATTCTCGTATAAATCTTGCCTGATCCCAGAAACGTACAGTTTCCGCATAAGATCTTGTTCTAAAATCCCGAAAACACTGAGTTCTCGTAAAAGACTTAAGAATATGTTTCAATAGTAAATTATTGAAATTTTTACAGCAACAAGATCCAAAAACACTCAGTTCTCGTATAAATCTTGTTTGATCCCAGAAACGTTCGGTTTCTGCATAAGATCTTGTTCTAAAATCCCGAAAACACTGGGTTCTCGTAAAAGACTTAAGAATATGTTTCAATAGTAAATTATTGAAATTTTTACAGCAACAAGATCCAAAAACACTCAGTTCTCGTATAAATCTTGCCTGATCCCAGAAACGTTCGGTTTCCGCATAAGATCTAATTCTAAAATCCCGAAAACACTGAGTTCTCGTATAAGACTTATGAATCTGTTTTATTATTCAATATTAACATAACTATACTCCATAGTCACTCAATTAAAAAAACCCCAAAGACGCTCAGTCTCTGCATAAGGTTTAAAATTTAAATACGGTTCTAACACAAAAATAAGCATAACTGATAATGACGACTGCATTGAGTGTAATGAGTATGCTATGCTTTGAAGTGGGTATTGTGAATCAGTTGTTTTAAACCTTAGGCTTATATTTCATTTTGATTTAAAAATTACATTAAGGAAACTGTTTTATTTATGTAGAATAATCTAGAACCTTAACACGGTATTTTGATAAAAACTTACAAAGATAAATATTAAGATGTACATGTATAAATATTAAGATGTACGTGTAAACAATTTTGATATATTGAACCCTATTTTAGAGTAAGTGTAGAATCCTAGCTAGAAAGCATGGCTATTACCTAGCATATAGTTTTAACAAACGAAATCCATATTATTCTATAATCCTTATACTTGAAATTGATCAAAGAAAAACTGTTCTGCATCCCTGTTCCAATGCTGTAGACCAGGAGCTGTAAATAATATCACTAAGATATAAAATTCTTGATAAAATTAACAAAAGGTTTTTGGTTTCCAATTTATACTGATAATTATCCTTATCGTTAAAACTATCCAGATATTTGTTTATTTGTATAATAATTATATAAATTTTGTATGAGACATTTTATAACATATAGTTCATACCCAGTTTAGAAGTCATAGCTTCAACTAAATAATGTTTTTATATACTATTATTTACCTTTATACCTACTTATTTTAATAAAAGGTAATTTCAATATATGGATAGTATTTTTTACCAGCATTAAAGGTCTATGACTCTCGACCTATTAACGAGTCCACGTGTAACATTGCTGCATCAGCTCTAGGTAACTAGCGAGCAGGTCACAGACTAATTAACTATTAGACATCTTATCAACCATAGACAAGTGTTAGTATAGCATATTTATATTTATTCTTAATGCACTCGCACAGAAAACTTAATTCTAAATTATATGATAAAGTTGTGTACAATGGCGCGCTTATCTCAATAATGAGATTTCTTTCAGCAAACAAAGGGCGATAGGCATATTTTATATAAATAAGATATTCATATGGTGCAAGATAATACTTATACAGAAACAAGATTAAATTAATAGTAGATACCTAATAGTTAAAAACATAATAATATAATAAATACATGAAATTTACATGCAAATGCCTACATAGTAGTTTAGCCTGCATACAGTTTGATGGACTTAGCACTAAAAGAGTTTCCTTACGCCCCAGTGTTATAAGAAGGTGTTTTAGTAGTGCAATTGCACTGATGTGTTTGCGAAAAAAGTGTACCACTTTACAACGTCTAATGACTTAGTGGTCTGTGGAGCACTTCTTTGAAATATTATATTATTTTTTGCTTACACATAATTATTAGGTAGCTTTATTGCTTTAATGGTTCAGTGGTTAAAGACTAGAAGTTAAGGGTTCGATTTATAACATAAGGTTTGTATATTACATACTAATAACAAATAAATAAATAGGTTGATTTAGAATTATTGTTTGTCTTTATGTGAGATAATATTGCGTTGTGACAACAAAACTACATTTAAGATTTTAATATAGTTTACTTTACTATCAACATAGACTTCTTATTTTTATTTATGGGTTGTAAAGTAACTTTGTTATAGATGAGTGTATATGAAGTCGCAGGCGAAAAGCTAGTTTTTACCCAAGATGACTTTTTATTCATCATCCAAATTTATACTGTACAAAAGACCTATGATATTGATCACCTACCAAGCCTCTAATATGATTTTGAATGATGAATAAAATGGTGTTTCATAATTATAATATAATTTAATTGTAACATGACCTTTAAGGTATGTATTCGGGGATGGTGTTAAATCATTTCTTGATGGACGATTAGTAGTAATGAAGTCGCAGGCAAAAGTTAGTTACAAAAATAAAATTATTGTGAAACTGCGTTGTAAGCCACGGGTTAGGTGTTATATTACATTATTTAAAATTGGGTTACTTCCTTCGAAAATATCAATATTGCAGCGTAAGTATACCTACTTTCATAACAATTATTTAAAGTAATATGAGTAAAATAAGTTAAACGATTATAGATTACTGAACAATATGCTATAAGGGTGAAATTTAATCGTCAGTAAAGTAAAACTTATTACAAAAATACATTTTGACAAAAAGGTTTATAAAACATTTTTACAAATTTCCAATTCACTCTTTGACCGTATTCGCGTGCTGTTATTACTCCTTGAGGAAACTGTTAGTTTTTTCCTTCCGTTGTTTCTAACGTGCTGTTCGTGTGTGTGTGTGAAAATCCTTCGAATCCTGCCCTAAAAATGTTAGTATTCGTGAGTACCTATTTCATCTTCTCAGTTAAAGTAGAATTGATTTTAAACTGTTTTATATTTTAATACCAATTTGTTTTGCGTTTTATTTTCTACGGCGTTGTGCGTTCTAAAAATGGTTTGTTTTATTTTACAAGCCTTTTGTTGTTGTTTTGTTATGATAAATATTCCAAAATTTTATTCAAGAAACCCTAGCTAACAATAAAAAACAGCATTGAAATCTGTAAAGTGTTTCTCAAGTTACAAATGAAAAAAACAGACAAACATCGTCTAGTCCTGTTAGTTTTTATATAGGTAGTAAAACAGTGTATATTTTACAGGTCTGACTCAGAATACGAAAGTGTCGTCTCGCATCCGCAAGTTGTGAAAAATAAAGCTGCGGTAGCTGGACCGAGTAAACGTAAAACGACCTCTTCAGCAGAAAACCAAAGGTACATCTTTGTCTTTATTTCTATTTCTAAGTCTCTTTAATCCGTTTTTTCCACTTTAACTTAAAACAAATAAATAAATTAATGTTTCTCTATTCGCAACTATTGAGTTTATTGATATTAAATTCTGTAATAAAACCCGCATTCAAACGTATTTTGCAGTTATTTAATCGTATGAACGTACACTCAGACGTGGCACAACATTTTCAACGTATACTTGTGTGTCTAAAACGAATCTTTTATTTACAGGGCAAACAAAAAGAAAAGCAGTGGTTCAAGTAGCAAGCAGCTTGATATTTTCGGCATACTAGAAGAAGCCGAAAATATAGCCAGCAGCGCGGCGCCTACAAACTTTCCAGTATCATCAAGCTTTATATCACGAGTCGCAAACGGTTCAGTACGGAAGGCTATTGATAACGAAGGAGAATTTTACGTGGAGTTAAAAGTATACAAAACCGTCGACGCTAAAAGTACCAAGCCAGAGGAAAGGTGGAAGAAATCGTTGTTTGGGGTGAAACTGTTGACCGACCAGGACTCTGGTCAGTGGCAGGCATTGCAGAAGTTTGTACGGGAAGCACACTCTGTGTTTACCGACTGTGAGGGTGTGTTTTATAGTGATAAAATTAATATTAAGTAAAATATTTTTCTTTATGACATGATCAATAAAACATAATATCTTTTTCTGTTATATATTATACACATTATTTTTTATTTTGTGATCTTCCACTTTCTTTCTTTATTCTGATAACTTTTTTTATTCTAATCACAGACCGATAACTAATTTGACGAAAACGCATCAATTACTATTATTTACATACTTGCCTGTTGTTACATTCAGTGATTTCAAGCCATTAACTCAATAATGCCGTACTGTACTGTTTGTCGAACAGCAGTTGATGGTAAAAAATGGATAGGGCATTTACGCAGTAATTTGCATAAAAACAATGCCGTGGTATCTCTATGCGATGGTGTCGAGATAATTACTTCTGCTTTCAAGTCCCGTATAGCAACATATAGGGTTACAGCCAGTAGTGAGTTTGAGCAAAACTCTGTAGATAACTTTTTTGACTCGGTTCGAAACAAGATAAAACATCTTTTTGATAAATCACTCAAAGCTCATACTTGTATAAAAGTAAATATTGAACTGTTTTCATTGTTTTTGATGTTCAAAAATGATTGTCAAGAAATGAAATCATTTGGAACTAAAAACCAGATTTTATATCTGAACTACGATTTTGATTTGAAATATTCAGGGGTCTTGAATACAATCAAAACAAAAATTGAAGAGTTTCAAGAGAGAGATAGTGGGTGGACATTTCTCAGTAATTCGCATCTTGAAATTAATATAAATAAATACCAACCACTGCGAGGTGCTAGCCATGTTGAGTTGCCTGAGTTTATAAAAAATAAACGAGCTTGTCTAAACATAAAGAACAATGACCCTTATTGCTTTCTGTGGTGCGTTATGGCAGCCTTATTTCCATCTCTGAAACATCCCGAACGAATAACATCTTACCCTGACTTTAGGAAAAAATTGAACATAGAGGGAATGTCATTTCCAGTCAGTTTTTCGGATATAGGTGTATTTGAAAAAAACAACTCTCATATTGGTATCGTGGTGTATGGGTTGTATGATGGAAAGACTATTTCGGGTCCCTTGTATAAATCAGAAATTTTAAAGGATAAAACAATTATTCATCTACTATATCTTGAGAAGGATTTATCATCTCATTTCTGTCTAATCAGAAACCTGTCTCGTCTGGTTAGAAGTCAAATAACTAAACACCATCAAAAGTTACACATTTGCGAAAGTTGTTTGCTATTTTTTACGACACTTGAACAAGTCAATAATCACTTATGCAGTGGGGTAGCTACCAAAATACCTGAAAAGGGAAGCATTTTACAGTTTCAAAACTATGGACGTAAACAAAACATGCCTTTTGTGATTTACGCTGACTTAGAAACGATGCTCGAGAAATATGATGGCTGCAATAATAATCCCAACATCGCTAGCACATCGACCTTACAACGTCACGTGCCGATAGCATTCGCTTACCAGATAGTTTGCTCGGTAGATGACTCATATGATATGTTTGTTACTTACCGCGGTGTCGACTGTATTGAAAAGTTTATCAAATGTTTAAATCGCGATGTACGAAAAATACATGAAATTTTGAAAAAAACTGTGAGCATAATATTCACAGAAGCAGATAAAAAAGATTTCGAAAACGCCACTCGATGTTACATCTGTAAAAACTTTATGTTTTTGGATCGGGTCCGTGATCACTGCCATATCACCGGAAAGTATCGCGGACCAGCCCACAATCATTGTAATTTACAGCTTAAACTACCCGCTTTTGTTCCTGTAGTATTTCATAATTTAGCTGGGTACGACTGTCACTTGTTTATAAAGGAGCTGGCTTTATCACCCGGCCCTGTAAAAGTCATACCTAAAACTAAAGAAAACTATATTTCGTTCACTAAATACATACCGATTTCCCAGGAAGATAGCATCCAAGTACGATTTATTGATTCATTTAAATTTTTAGGAGCTAGCTTAGACCAACTTGCAAAATCATTAACGAAAAATCAGTTTCATTATTTAAGAAACCGATTTCAAGAAGACAGCAAATTTAATTTACTCGTGCGTAAAGGTGTTTATCCTTATTGCTTTATGTCTGAAATGGATCGTTATGAAAATAAGTCTTTACCATCAAAAGAAAGTTTTTTTAATTCACTTACCGGTGAAGACATAAGTGACGAGGACTATGAGCATGCGCAAGCAGTTTGGTTGGAATTTGCTATAAAAGATTTAGGTGAATACACAGATCTGTATTTGCAAACAGATGTTTTATTACTTACAGACATATTCGAAAATTTCCGAAAAACTTGCAAAAAGTACTACGAACTTGATAGCTTATTCTATCTCACTATAAGTGCGTTGTCGTTTGACAGTATGCTTCTCAAAACTCAAGTAAAGCTCGAGCTACTTACTGATTTAGAAATCATTCGAATGATTCAGGGAGGAATAAGAGGTGGGGTATGTATGTGCTCTAAGCGTTATGCTAAAGCCAATAATAAGTACCTGTCCGACTATGATACATCTCAACCAGATTCATTTATCGTTTACATAGACGCTAACAACTTATACGGCTATTGTATGTCACAGATGCTACCCCTTAGTCATTTTAGATTTTTAACAGCAAAGGAAATGGAAACTTTTGATGTTTCAACTATTCCCGATAATGGTGAAACTGGTTATATTTTAGAAGTAGACATAATCTATCCTGAAATTTTACACCATGAGCATAACGATCTTCCTTTTTGCCCTGAAAAATGTATTCCTCCCGGAGGAAAGAATCATAAACTTGTGCCTAATCTGTATAATAAATATAGGTACGTGATTCATTACGTTCACCTGAAGCAGTGCCTTAAACACGGCTTGAGACTAGTCAAAGTACATAGAGTTATTACTTTTCGGCAAAGTGCGTATTTAAAAGAATATATTGATCTAAATACAAAGTTACGACAAAAAGCAAAGTCAAAGTTTGAGCAAGACTTTTTTAAACTCTTAAACAACAGTATTTTTGGAAAAACGTTGGAAAATACTGAGCGACGTACAAATGTTCAGTTAGTTAAACATTGGATCGATTTAAATAATAAAACGAAACAATCATCTTCTGCACAAAAATTAATCGCGCGACCAAATTTTCAAACTGTTTCAGTACTATCAGACGATTTAGTTGCAATACAGATGAAACCCGAATGCGTTCGCTTAGATAAACCTATCTATATCGGTTTCACCGTTCTAGAATTGTCAAAGAGCCACATGTATGATTATTACTATACCGTAATAAAACCAGTATATGAAAATAGAGTTTCCGTTCTTTACCTAGATACGGATTCATACATACTAATGTTACAGACCAAAAACTTTTATAGGGATTTGAAAAATATATTTTTGGATAATTTTGATACCAGTAATTACGACGTCGACAATTGTTACGGTATACCGTTACAGAACAAAAAAGTACCGGGGCTATTTAAGGATGAAATGGGTGGTCAAGTTATATCTGAATTTGTAGGTCTACGTTCGAAGCTATATTGCATTCGCACCGAAAGCAGCTCTGTAAAAAAAGCTAAAGGCGTGAAAAAAGCCGTAATAAAAAAATTAAACGTTTCCGATTATAAAAAATCGTTGTTTGAGAAAATAATAATTCGTAAAAAAAATATTTTGTTTCGATCAATTAAACATGAAATATTTACTCAGAGTGTAAACAAAATTGCTTTGTCGAGCAATGATGATAAACGTTTACTGCAGCATGACAATATTTCAACAAAAGCCTGGGGTAATTCATCAATAATATTATTATCTTAAGTGAGTTAATGGCTTGTATTTAACTGTAGATGTTCACGCTAGACCGTGACGCATGATTCGCACCCGCAGGCGGGGATGACCCCCCCCCCGCCGCGCGCCGGTCGAGGCGCGCGCGGGCGCTCGTTCGGTCTGTTCGGATCGGCGAGCCTCTCTAGGCGCACGCGCGCGCGCCCGCGCAGCCGACAGCTCAAAACAATAGACATTCGCGTCAGCACAAACAATTATCGCGTACCTAAAGTGTAGTGTAATTACAAGTGCTGTGTACATCACTCAAACCAGGACATTCAATACATCCCTGCACAGACGCCAGCTCAACTAGCCAACAAGAAGGCTCAGCACGTCACCGCATCTCCTGTCGGCCCATCGAGAACAACATTCCAACAAAGGTCAGTTTACCCACAATCTTTTTCTTATCCTGTCTGCTCTCCCACTCAAATTCCATCAGCCCTGCATCCTGTAGCCAGCGGCTACATTTTTGGTCCTTCGGCCGGATCGAATTCTGGTCCTTACAGTCCATTTTCACAATTTTGGCCCTTCAAACCGCTACTGAACCAGCCCTCGTCGAGTTACTACAGTCCATTTTCACCCGGTTACATATTTTGCCCCCTTTCCCGGCAAAAAATATTTTGTGGTTTCGAATACCTATCGCGGGTAGATAATTAGAACCGCCGCCTGGAACATTCCATTTATCGGTTAGAACCGACCCCCCCACGCCCCTTTACAGAATAACTCATTTTCATCACGGTTGTAATTATTGTTCAGCTCAGATAATATAATTATATCCATTCGGCCCAATTGTTTATTACAGTCCACTATATTTCTTTATTAAACCCCCCCGTCACTTCCAGGGATTAATTATCAGCCCTTATAAACCCCATACGTAAAATTAATTAAACTCAAAGTCAGCATTTTGCTCAACATTTTTTACATGTAATTCCCGACCCAATCTTTTCAAATGTTCTCGAAGTGATTCAACTTTGCTCGTAAATACATAGTTCACATTTTAGTTTCATATCGTGTTACAACGTTTTGAGTACCTACACTTCACTTTGTTTTCTATCGCGCGAAGAGGTGCAAATCTACCCACTGTCAAAGATAGTTCTCGTATCTTGCGAGATATTTTTTTTGTGAGAGTATAAATTCGCTTTATTTCGTGCATATACATACGTATTACGTATATTACTAAAGCGTGATTTCAAGGCAAATAACATAAAAGTGAACAGGTTCATCAGCCCTTTTCGATATTTTTGTGTTGCGGTAATCTCACGTCGCAGTAATATATTGCCGGACCGTTTATTTGTGTTATTGTCTGCCTTTTTTACCCGGGTATATATATATAGCACAAATATAGTAAACAATTTGTTTTTTTTTTCTCTTCTCATCTCTGATCTTATTGTTAATGGTACACATATAGGGTGTTCCACGTTGGTACAGCTCATATACAGGTTGTTTTTAAAAAAAAAAAATATTTTTTCTCTCTCTTTCGTGTTTATTTTCCGTGTTCCGTTTGAACATAGCCTTTGTTTTTTTTTTTTTTTTTTTTCGGCCCGCGCAAGTTACAAGCTATCCGCACGTTGGAGTTGGTAGCGCTCAAGTTTTTAATAACTCATTTTCACATATAGTCACACTCATCACACATTCAATCAGCACATACACACTCAACTCATTTTCACTCACACATTCAATCAGCACATACACACTCAGCTCATTTTCACTCACACATTCAATCAGCACATATAGACACACTCAGCTCATTTTCACTCACACATTCACTCATCAGATACACATTCAGCTCATTTTTCACTCAATGAAACCAGCACTCAGTCATCACACACACACTCATCACATACACACTCAGTTCATTTTCACTCAATGACTCCAGCTCCAACAGAGAATTCTTGTAACTCCGCACAACGTGTAGTGAACGTCACTAACACACCAATAATAGCAGACGTACATGGTCAATTTCACTCAGCACGAGCCCTGTTAGGTTTTATCTCACGTCGCGGTACTCCAGTTCTCATTCGCTCAGACTGCGGCACAAACTATGATGCAATCACTCACAAGCTCGCGAATCAGCACATAACTTGGTTCGGCGCTCTGCACGAAATAATACTCAACTCAAGACCCTTCTGCCCGATTTTATCCGATCCTACGGACTTTGACCCTCTCACGGCCGGACATTTCATTGTTGGTCGTCCGCTCACCGCTCTACCTGAGCAGTCTTTTTACGACGGACCCATATCTGTTCTTAAGCGCTTTCAGCTCATTCAAGCGCTCTCTCAGCGCTTTTGGATTCTCTGGTCCAGATCCTACCTCCATACCCTGCAAACCCGCCCCAATCAGCTCTCCCCTTCCTCCCCTCCTCAAGTGGGTGAACTGGTCCTCATCAAAGAGGATGACTTGCCTCCGCTCCAATGGAAGTTGGGGAGAATTCTCCGCACAATGCCTGGCAGGGATGGAGTGGTCCAGGTTGTGGATCTGGACACAGCCCATGGAGCCGCAGCCCCGGCCCCCCCAGGATGTTCACGCTAGACCGTGACGCATGATTCGCACCCGCAGGCGGGGATGACCCCCCCCCCGCCGCGCGCCGGTCGAGGCGCGCGCGGGCGCTCGTTCGGTCTGTTCGGATCGGCGAGCCTCTCTAGGCGCACGCGCGCGCGCCCGCGCAGCCGACAGCTCAAAACAATAGACATTCGCGTCAGCACAAACAATTATCGCGTACCTAAAGTGTAGTGTAATTACAAGTGCTGTGTACATCACTCAAACCAGGACATTCAATACATCCCTGCACAGACGCCAGCTCAACTAGCCAACAAGAAGGCTCAGCACGTCACCGCATCTCCTGTCGGCCCATCGAGAACAACATTCCAACAAAGGTCAGTTTACCCACAATCTTTTTCTTATCCTGTCTGCTCTCCCACTCAAATTCCATCAGCCCTGCATCCTGTAGCCAGCGGCTACAGTAGATAGAACCTTTTATGTTTTATGTATATAATTAGTTTCAAACTGTAACACTTAATTTACAGATAAATTTAATTAATAATTAATATAATTAAATTTATCTCAAAATTAAGTAGGTACCATTATGTATTTTGTTTTTATGTATACCTACCTGTAGTTTATATTAGTAAGTTTAAAAATTGTAAACCTTAATTTACAAATAAATTTGTTCATGAATCATTACCATGAATTTTATTTTATTTCATAGTCCTTTTGCTAACAGTTAGTTAAAAACAACGTTTATAATTACCCTGCAGTCTCTGCATACCCTGTAGGAGACATGCGTGAGTATATTATTATTTACCTGTGTAACGCATACAGGAATGAACACGTCGGACATCGGTCACCGGTCACCTGATTGAATAATGCAAGTAAGCAGAAATCGTCTTGCAATTGTATGTATATGCGTGTGTGTGTGTGTGTGAAATGTAAACAGCTGACATCAGTCTATTATGACCTGTATTGCATAGGTGTAAGATTCAAATATTTATAGGTACAAGCCTCACTGCCATATAGTCACATGTGGAGTGGGCAACTATTAACTAACAAATGCATGCATTCATTAGGCTTTAGACAGACCCGAGGTAAACAACAGTTACCTGGTTTTACTAAGCAGTTATTTACGTTACGACCTTGGCTCAAAAATGTCTTTTTCTGTAAGTAGAACTTTAATTTGATTAACATTAAATTAACTTTATCAGTATACTTTTATATTTATTTATAAATATAATAAAGCTAATTTGTTTTTGTTACAGATCCTGACTGATCAAAATGACCCATATTATTACGCTCAAAATATGTTGGAAGGGATGGATAGTGACGTGGAAGTTGTCCGACAGATTCCCCAGCCTCAGAATTTAGTTAAAAAACGGGTGAGGACACACAGAAAGCGATCTTCAAAGGAGATGATGCAATCTTCTTTTATAATAAACAAGACGTCTCGACGAGGAAATCGGCTCATCAAGATTGAGATATATGACCTCCATGAATGCCAAGACATAAATCGTGAAAGTGCTTTAGTGACCTGTCAATGGGTGTGTGAGGATCCTATGGACGAAATTTTAGACTTGACAGAAAGTGTTATAAAAAGAATATCGCAAAAGATGTGTGACAATAATATTTAAAAATTAGTTAAGTGTTGGAATTTAAGTAAATATTCTATGATGTAAGTAATATTTTAGTCAATTAAATATATTTTATTCGAGTGAAATTAAAGTTTTCGTTTTATTTTATTTTATTAACAGGTACATAAATTAAACAATTTTCATTTAATTTTTAATTTTATTTGAACTCTGTAAAATAATTAAGTACAATTAAAACTTAAAACAAAACATATTGTTGTTATAAAACCAATTTTTTATGGAAATTACATTTTTTAAAGCACACTTGTTTGCATGATTACTAAAACAAATTAAGTTATTTTCACAAAACTCATCGAGTAAGTTTCTTAAGTTAGGACACCCTTTTTCTCCTATATCAATAACAGTACATTTTTTACACAATTCATATATCCACGTTATCTTTTCACCTCCTTTTACAAAAATTTTCTTATTTCTAAGATAGTCATGAATAATTCTACGAAATTCCCTATAATCAATATAACCCTCAGACCATTTGTATCCTTGGTTGATCTCAAGCCACTTCACGTGTTTTTTTTCTCGGTCATTCAATGATGCAAAAGGGTATGGGGGCTTTACAAGAAATGTTTGTGTAAATAGTGGACTAGCAATTGCAAATTCCTTTAAAATAAAATTATTTTTAAAGTCCTTAAAGCCTTGCAAATCGCAAAAAATATATTCAGTACTCATGATATCTTTTTTACAATACTTGTAAGTGGTTTGTATTCAAAAACGCAATCATTCAAAAACAGACAGTACGCAGATGTCTTATCAGGAAACTCAAGATCACTTTCTAAATCAATTCGCACATCGATAGGGCCTGATTTTAAAGTTTCATTCTGGCGACAACAGTCAATTACAAATAAGGGCGCTTTTTCCTTAAATTCTTTAAAACTGATTGACGGCTCGCAACGACGACCGTAATATGAATGTTGGAATGTTGCAAAAGCCTCGTATAATAAAGCATATCTATCTTCACCAAATTGGATGTTTAAATTTTCATATGGATAATAAGCGGAATTCAAAAATACTTTGACATCTCGTAAATGACAATGATCAAATTGTGACATATCCTTTGCTCCATTATTTTTGCGATCAGTTTGCAACCCTATAATTACATATCTCGGTTTTTCTACTTGAGATGTTGTTTTTACTGACCAAGTATGTTTTGTTGTCCTTGGCAAAAGAGGGTATTCGTACAGATCCCAGTTTCTAAATGCTAAATTTATAGTTCTGTCTTTCTCCAAATATTTCAGCAAGTTAATTCTTTCACGATCCGATACTTTGATATGGGGCACCCTCCATACGATTTTATTAATAGTAAGGTCATGTATTACTTCATTTGTATTTAGTTTGAGTGAATTCAGGTTCGTATTGCTTCGCAAAAGAACTAGCTCATGTTTGCAGTTCATGATAATTTTATTGTAGTCTTCCGCAAATCCGAGAATTTTGTTCAAAGGTATGCAAACAGAAAAATGACCTCCATTTGTATTTTTTATACCATCAAAATCCCATCCCCAAAACCTAGACATTTTCGATTCATTTGAATTCATTGACAATAATGACTTTATAGTTGTCGACAAACCAGCATTTTTAATCTTGTCAATTTCTACCCCATTTATTTCATATCGTATTTCTTGAAAAAGGAAAAGTATGTAATTATTAATAAACTCAACGCTATGAACTTTCTCTTTTGTTTCTCTACTTTTATGAATTGTAACGGAACCTTCTATATACAATGTGCTCACTGATGGCAAAACGTACAAATCCTGTTGATTGATGGGAATGCGTATTTCGTCATTTTTATTAAAACTGTTCACATAAGGCTTATAAGAATGCACCTGATAGCTTTCAATGCTGTTGTCCTGAACAAACGATTCTCCTATATCCAAAATACTCATTTTAGTAGTTTTATGAGCTTAAGAAATTTTTTATTTTGTTTGGTTAACTTTTTTTTTCTTGTTTTAGGTGATCTCCCAGGAACTGCGCTGATTGAACTGAGATTTTTTTGTGCATGTTGTGTTATTTTATTGAAATCAATCATTTTCGTTTTAAATGCAAATATAACTGTATCTCTTCGTGTCGCAGATTGATTAAATCGTTATTAGCATCTAATATTTTTATGTTTATTTCACTGACACTTTTCTGGTTCACGGGAAAGTATATTAGATTTTTAGGAATTTCAATAATTCTATAACCTGGTGGTACGTTAGGTGCAAACTCATAAATTATATGACTTGGAATTCCATTGATAAAAGATCCGCTCACAATATCACATTCGATTCGGATGATGGTTGTTGGTAAAATGCTTATTGGAAAGCAAGATGCATGCAATATATTAGATTTTAATGTTTCATTTCTAAAACCTAATATACGACCTATAGAGTCATTGTGCTCAAAATATATGTCTTTAGTACAAAATATTTTGGTACTCAAAGTATTGTTATTACAGATGAGTTTTAAAGTACAATCATTAATATTCTCAGTTAAATAATCACTAATATCTTCAAGTTCATACGAACCTTCAGGTATTTCTATCACCTCATTTTTGCCATAGTAAAACTTATTGTTTCTACCATCAACATTAGGTATTGAGTTAAAGGTAGAAAAATAAATAAGACCGCATTCATATTCACCATCAAGTTGTAGTTCAGGTGAATAATTTGTAATCAAAGCAGAATCGTTGCCTGTTACTGACAGTGTGAACGACATTATTAAAATGATTTTTTTAATGACCGTAAGTCATTTAAATGCTTTTTCCAGAATTCATTCAGAAATTTTATACACAGGTGTCCACAATTAACCGTATTAAACTGCTGATATTTTTTATAGTTATAAAATATAGTACACCTCTTTAAGTACTTAATTAATTCTAAAGGTGGTTTTAAATTCCCAAAACTATCAAAATATTCACAGTAATTTTTTATTTTTGCATAGGCTACCCAATGGGTCCCAGCGTTTTCAGAACTATCTAAATTCATTATTGCACATTCAATTAGCTTTGATTTTCTAGGTAAACGATCTCTCATGAAAACACCCCGAAAATATGGAACGTCATGAGTGTATTTGATAATATCAATATTAGAAAGTGCTCTTCTGGGTAGCCTTGCTATTAGTTTTTTGATGAACGCAGACACAGGCCTTTTCCTTTTTTGTACGGTTTAATGTACAATCCTTTACCTAAAGCCCTTGACTCCATTACTATATTGTGCCGCTCGGACTCTGCAAGACTTTTTTGAGCAGTTTTATACTCGTTTACAGCTTTAGCAATACCCGCAGCACCACCAGCCAAAGACCCTAGTGCCGAAAGCCCCGCAAAGATTGGAATCAAAGGTAGTATTCCACCAGTTTTCGGAATAGGTATAATCCTAGGAAGATTAATTTTATTATTTTTAGAAAATATTTTTTTTGCAGCCATTTGTGCAAACTTGATAGCGTCATTATTATTTCTCGGTTTGAATTTTTTCAGTTGATACTTTATTTTAGAAACTGCCTTCTTAAATGTTTTAATACCAGCACCTGATTTCAGCTTTACTTTCATTACCTTATCAACTAACCAAGACGCGATCTTTTCACCTTTACCAGCATCTTTGGACTTTAATCTTCTATTTGCCATTTTCATTAATTCTTTGTCCGCCTTATGACGATCTTTTAAATTAGTATGTTTTAAATAAGCTATATCGTGCTGCATACACCCATTGTCTAACTGATTGATTCCTATGTCACCTCTCTGTAATCTCTCTTGTAGTCGGGTCCCAGGTCCGCAATAATTATAACCAGGTATATGTAACTCAATTGGTAAACTATTAATAATATTATTGATAAGTCCTCTTCCTTTCATTACTAGTACAGTACTGAAAGTTGTATCAATAAATATCATAATAAATATCTTAACCACCAAAATCATAATTAAACTAGTTAATTTTCACGATAGCATTCTTGTCAATCCAACTATTCTCATCGTCACTAAGACCAAGCCATTTAACGTAATATCTATTACCTCTTTTCTTAATTACTTTTTCAATCAAGTAAATGTTTGGATATTTTGTCTTTTGAAGTTCTTCTGCATAAAAACACCCTTTTATTATGACTTTATGTTGGTCTTCAATGTGATAAGTAAGTGGGTTTGTATTATTCACTTTCTTAACTGTGAACAATTCTGTAGACCAATTTGGAGTATAACCCTTTTGAAAACTACCTTTATACTTGCTAATACGAACCACATCACCAACATTAAATTTATTTTTGTGTTTGACATATTTATCTTGTGATTCTTTTATATTTCTCGCCACGATTAACTGATTTGACATATTTACTTCACGTGGTTTATGTTTTGTTGTACGATGTGTGGTATTATTATAACTACTCATAATTTCTGTTAAAGGTTTTCCAATCCACTTGTAACTACCATTAAGACTAAAATATTTAAATAGTTTGTTTTTTAAAGTTCTGATCAATCTCTCTACTATAGATGCTTTTTTAGTCGAGTATGTAGAATAATGGTTGATTTTATTAACCTTCATTAGTTTGTGGAACACATCGTTATAAAACTCTGTACCATGATCCGTTTGTAAATTATTACATTTTAGACCATTTCTTATAATACTTTGGAATGCTAAAGCTACTTCGCTTTTTGTTTTGGTTTTCAAAGGAACTGCCCATGAATATTTAGAAAAGGCATCAATAACAATTAAAATAAATTTATATCCTTTATTATCTTTATAATAATTTTTTATGTCGATTAAATCTCCTTGCCACAAATCACCAATCCCCTTAAGTACGACAGAACGCCGTCTAAAATTTCGTCTAGCTGATTTGTGAATCTCGTCAACAACATTGCATTTACTCATGGTTTATTTTTTTTAAAGATACTAAATGGTCTTTTAGCAAGTTACTGACTTGTACTTGGGTACATTTCTCATCTAACTGTTGCTGAAGTAGCTGTATCTGATTTTTTATACTTTTCAGTTCAACAAAAAAGTCATACTTTTTACAAAACAATTGATTATTTTTATCGACATACTCTTTATTGACTGCTTCATCCGATTGCAGTGGTAATTTCAAACCTATTAACCTGTTAGATTTCACATCATAATCACCAGATAAATTTTTAAATATGACTTTTTCCATTATATTCTGTTCGTAAGAGTTTGTGAATCGAAGCCGCTTATGAACATGATGTCCGAACTTATCAATGTTCATGTTGATGGTGTAATTGAGCTGATGGATATGACACTAATGAATATTACAAAGTGTTGTGATTATATTTATTTAATCTATTATGTAATTTTCTTTTAATTCTTCAATAATTGATATGATTTCATTATCAAGACCAGTATTACCAGCATCACGAGATGCAATAAGTATTTTTAGTCGTTCTACCAACTCATTTGGATCATCCCAGTATAAATAATCAACATTTCTTACAAACTTTTTTAACTTTGGTAGTCCTTTTCCTTTAGATACATTTTCCTTACAACATGACTTAAACATCGGTTTTATAATTTGTGTATACTTAACACCTCTATTGCTTTTGATAGGTTGATCTGGGTCATATCCTCGGCGATGAGCGTTGGTATTTAATAATATTGTTTTGTAATTTTCTTTATCGTCCTGAGTTACAAGACTTAAATCAAGATCTCTCTTAAACAACAACTCTGCTAGTCCTGGGGTAATAATATAAATTTGACCATCAACTGTTAATTTATCATCTGTTAAAGAAAGTGGCATTGAACCAATCATGTATTTTCCTTTTACTATGCGTACTCCGAATGGAACATCTTTGAATACTTGTGAAGACAAGGACCAAGAGCTAATTTCGGTTTCGTTAGGGCTCACAGTTGAATTATTAGATTCAAAAAATTGTTCACTATTACTATTTTCTGTACTTTCATCAGTATAAGATTCACTTGAACTTAATTTATTTTTTTCAGAAATTTTATCGCTAGACAAAGAACTTGTTTCAGATATTTTTCTTTTCTTTACAGAACCTTGTGTATTTGCTAAATAATCTGAAGGGTTATCTTTCTCTTCTTTAAACTTTTCCTCCAATGATTCTTCATTTTTACCATTCGTTTTATTTCTTTTACTAGCTATAAGATTTAATGGATCTGTTATTGGTTTAAAAACGGATTCTAAAGCTATTTCACTATCCATTTTGATGTTTTTCATGGTTTTTATCTTTTTCTTGACAGCTTCAACAGATCTGATTATCTGTTGTTTAATTGATTTCTCTGTATTCATTTTTGCAAACTAACAAGCGTGCTTGTTGATAGCACAGTTAATAATGAGAAATAGTCAAAAATATTTATAAATATATTTCATTAGTCTAAAAGAATAAATGTGTCAAACTTCATCCTATAACAACCATTGTTTTTTTGACAATCCTTGTTTATAACTAAATAGCTATAAGAATCTTTCCAAGCATGTGAACACATTTCCCTAAATTGGTTCCAACTCATATCAGTGTTCACATGCTCATCATAGACATGACGTAAATTGATATCATCCTGTTTGAATAGCACAATCAAATTTGCATTATCTCGAATAAGTTGCTTTGGTATCTTGCTATATGTTTGGTTGAGGTAGAAACTGTCAATATTTTTATGTCTTCCCATCGCAAAGTAATCACGTATATTATTTTGATTCTCACAGGCAACATCATCAAAAATTATAACTGAATTTGATGCAGCATCTTTTGGGCCGATAACTTCTTCATTATCATGAAATTTAGAGTAAGAAATTCCTGGGACCATTTTCAAGACTTTTTCTAAAAAAATATATTTCGGTTGATATAAAGTTTTCGAATAAACGTAAACATTATGAAAACGCAATCCATTTTCATGTAAAAGAAGACCTATCATCATATTCGTTTTCCCACAGTTGGATGGACCACAAACAATACATCTAATTGTATTAGGTAAAAGGTTTCCATGACGGAGTAATATTTTTCCTGACTCCTGACAGAGTTTTTCCAAGTGCAGCGACTGTTGTTGTTTTACAAACCTCATTCTTAATAAGGAGTAATTAATAAGTGTAAACGTGGGGATTATGATTTTAGAAATGCAGTAATTTCACTGTGCTCATGTTATATAAAGCACGGTGACTCTGTTACTTGTGGCTCTTCAATATTATGAAATTCAAATAAAATGTAATGGTTGCAATTTGGTGTCTTGAAGCAAGTTCGGGACCCACTCCAATTTATTGGAAAATCTACGCTATTGAAATCACCCAGGCAGAGGGCGAACGGAGTGAGCCCCAAGCGAAGCTAAATTATTGGGAGTTCAACCCCGCCTCTCTCATCCAGGCGGAGGGCGAAGCCCCGAGCGGAGCGGAGCGAAGCGAGGCATGGATAAGAGAGGCGGGGTAGAACGCCCAATAATTTACTACTTGCATGCACTAAGTACCTCCGCCAATGGTCTTAATTTATTGTTAAAAGGACAATTAACGAATATGTGATGCACTTAAGGACGCGTAAAACTTGGCTACGCCTTGATGTATGGGAGTTGTCGGTCTGTACGTAGTAATACTTAGTATATGGTAACAGTAGACATGTACTACGTACTTAGCACGCGTATATCACCGAGCGTAACAAAGCGCGTCTTCATATCACATCTTACCTGCTCCGCTACACAACCAAGCTTCAACTTCACCCCATCCCTTATGCAACCAACCAACGGGCTGCGATGAAACTGGCAGCGAGATCAATGGAAGTCCTGTATTTTATCTCCAGAAACTGGTAATTCCCTGGGGATCACATGAAATCTAGCTAATCCTAACTGATAGATCTCTATGCTCGATTCTTTTTCAAATTTCAAATGAGAGATCTGTTACGTTATGTAAATAAATTTGTTACAATGATATTACGGAATAAAATTGTTTTTTTGCATATTTAAAACTGGCGACGAGAAAATGGAAATTAACAAATACAAAAAGGCTCGGACCTGCCTAAAAGGTCAACTTACACGTCTACAGAATCTTGTAAGTACGTTACAAGAACCTTCAAATACTTTAATTACGGCAAGACTACAAACGCTTCTTACATTAGAAGAAAAACTTTTATCTACACAAGATGATATAGTGCAACTCACCGACGACACTGACCTGGAAATCGAAATTGAAGAAAGATTTTCTATACAAGAAAACATTACAACACTAAGAGTCAAATTACAAGATTTTATAAAAAGGGTTAGCGACGTGGGGTCTACTTCAATGGTTACACCTTCTACAAATACACATTCAACCCCACCTAAGCTTCCGTTCCAACCACTACATCCTGACGAAACATTTAAAAATTTCATTAGACGGCTTGAACTGTATGCCAGTCTGAACAATTACAAAGAATCTGACCAAAAAGTTTATATGCTTTTAAATGCACTTGCACCGGAATTGCATCAAACAGCCTACGATCTATGCGCATCGGAAGATCCACGTAACATGAACTATGATGACCTTACAAAAGTACTACAAGAATACATTGATCCTCAACCTACAATTTGGGCAAGACAGCATCAGTTTATAAACAGAGTGCAGCAAGATGACGAATCAATAAAACAATATATGGCAGCTCTGAAACACCTAGCCCTAGATTGCAACTTTTCATGCGAAAATTGTCAAAAGTCAACCTACAACAGCTTTCTTCTACTTCAGTTCATTAGAGGCTTAAAAGACAATGATATTCGCACTAAAATACTTGAAAATCCCACAGAGTTGAAATTACATCAAATGCTGAGAACAGCGACAGCAATTGAGATAGCTAAACAAGACAACAACATCATTACAACTAAAAATAATACGGCCCCTGTAAAAATAATAAAAAAGATATTACCCTTTCTCCCATCTCAACCAACAATTCGAGACCTGAAAGGAAAATGTTTCCGGTGTGGTGATGATGAACATAAGGCAAATAAATGTAAATACATTAATGACATGTGCAACCATTGCAAACGCAAGGGCCATCTCGCACGAGTCTGCCTTCAACGGGCAAGACAAGTACACCAAATTGAAAATACATCTGATATTGAAGACTCCAGTGAAGATGAAATTTGCAACATAAATTCGATCAGATCGGAGAAAACAGACCAATTCATGATCACCCTACACATCGAGAACAAAAAGACTTGCATGGAACTAGACACCGGTGCGGCCCTATCTTCAATGTCACTAAAAAACTTCAAACTGCTAGGCCTTGATAATAACATTTTCAAAACTGACATTAGAATGAAAACCTACACTGGCGAAACTATCAAACCAATCGGAGTAGCGTACGTCAAATGCAATTACAAAAACCAAAGATTTCATGGTAAACTTTACATTATTAAACAAGATGTGGACTCTATTTTCGGAAGATCTTGGATTCGAGAAATATCTCTTGATTTGGCTGAAATAAAGACAGTGAACGCTAATTACTACCCCAAACTAGAGGAATTACTTAAAGAATATTCCAGTGTATTTACCGGTACACTTGGTTGTATCCCAAATTACAAAGCCCACATTACTGTTGAAGAAAATGCATCCCCAATTTTTATCAAACCGAGACGCATACCTTACTCTATCAAATCAAAAGTTGATGTACATACTTGATAGATTGGTAAAAGAAGGGATAATTACTAAAGTTGATAACGCTGAATGGGGTACACCTATAGTTCCAGTCCCTAAATCTAACGGAGACATTCGCTTATGCGCAGACCACAAAGTTACTTTGAATAAAGTCATTAAAGATGAACAATATCCCATACCTATAATTGAGGACATATTCACAGAAATGAATAGTGGTGAAGTATTATGCACCCTAGATATTAGCCAAGCCTACTTAAATATGATGATGGATGAAGAAAGCGCTTTACTACGAACAGTAAGTACGCATAAAGGCGCTTTTAAAGTAAATAGACTGATGTTTGAGTTAAAATTGCACCGAATTTATGGCAAAAATTCATGGACAGACTCCTACAAGGCATAGAAGGCGTACAGTGCTTTTTTGATGATATCTTAATTCAAGGATCATCAGAAGAACAATTGCTCAAAAGACTGCGCAAAGTACTTGAAAAACTGAAAGAAAATAATCTTCGAGTTAACAAAGAGAAGTGCCATTTCCTACAAAGCAGTATTAATTACCTGGGGCACACGATAGATAAGAACGGATTACACAAGAACAAAGACAAAGTTAATGCAGTAATTAATACAGAGAGACCAAAAAATATTAATGAATTACGTACATTTCTGGGTATGGCTAACTACTACAATAAATTCATCCCTAATCTAGCAACAATTACAAAGCCTTTAAACAATATGCTGAGAAAAAGCAAAGAATACAAATGGACTCAAGAATGCGAACGAAGCTTCAACACAGTTAAAAAGGAGATACTAAGTGAAAAGGTACTTATACACTTTGACCTTAATAAACCATTAATTCTGGCAACCGATGCTTCGCCTTTTGGCTTGGGTGCAGTCTTATCCCACAGAATGCCTGATGGTACTGACAAACCCATAGCCTTTATTTCACCTTCAAATAGTGAAAATAAATACAGCCAAATCGATAAGGAAGCAACGGCAATTTATTGGGGACTCAAGAAATTCTTCCATTACTGCTATGGTAGAAAATTTACATTAGACCATAAACCACTGACTTCAATATTTCATCCCCAAACCCTCCCAGCAATGAGCACCATGCGACTTTTCCATTACGCACACTTCCTATCTGGTTTCGACTACAAAATTGAATATCGCAGTACAGCTGATCATAGCAATGCTGACCTTCTCTCCAGGTTTCCGGTGGAAAATGTATCACCAAAAATGGTAGATTGTCATACAATTTTTCAAGTGAACCAGATCAACACTTTACCTGTAACATCTCAGAAAATTGCAGAAGAGACAGAAAAAGACGGTGAGTATCACATACTGCTTCAAGCACTGACAAACTATGGATACAATGACAACGAGTTGACAATAGAAAACGGATGCATACTAAAAGGTACAAGAACTATGATCCCACAAAGCTTACAAAATACAATTCTAAATGAACTGCATGCTGGTCATTTAGGAATCCTTAAAATGAAGATGTTAGCTCGGAGCTACGTCTATTGAAAAAATATAGACAAGGATATAGAAGACCTCGTAAAAAACTGCCGTGAATGTCGCTTAAAACAAAACGAACCTGCTAAAATTACATTACATCACTGGGAAGAACCAACCGCACCATGGCAAAGACTTCACATTGACTTTGCTGGGCCTATAGCTGGTCACCATCTTTTCATTGTTATCGATGCCTTTACAAAGTGGGTTGAGATAATTCCAACAAAAATAAGTACGAGTTCATGGTGCGTCTCCAAACTTTATGATTTATTCTCAACTTTTGGACTTCCACACACTCTTGTGTCTGACAACGGAAGACAGTTTACTTCTAGGGAGTTCGAAACAGCATTAAAATAATATGGAGTATTACATAGAACCTCTGCTCCATACCACCCATTAACCAATGGACTTGCCGAACGTTGCGTACAAACTCTAAAAAAGCACTTCAAAGCATGCAAAACGAACCTGGTAACCTTCAATATAAGATACTATCTATTAAAACCTTGCTCCGCAGAACTCCTATCGTACAACTTGCAGCACCCCATATCAACTGATGTTCGGTAGGGAAGTAACGACAAAATTGCACAAAATGCTTGGTAAAAATGCACCGAATGTGAGACAACAGTCTAGCACCTCATTCTCTCAAATTAGATTCTTTGACGTAGGACAGAGAGTTCAAGCCCGCAATTACGATCAGAGCCGTTGCCGATGGACATTCGGAACAGTCTCCCAAAAGCTTGGAAAACTCCATTATCTTATTAGAACAGACTCAGGGGTTATCTGGAAGCGCCACATAGACCAACTACTGCCGACACAAATAGCGACGGAGAGGGACGCCGGCGCATGAGTTGAAGATTCACGGCGGAGGCACTGATAGATCTCTATGCTCGATTCTTTTTCAAATTTCAAATGAGACATCTGTCACGTTATGTAAATAAATTTGTTACAATGATATTACGGAGTAAAATTGTTTTCTTGCATATTTAAACCTAACTAACCTAGCAACCTCCTTAGATTTATCCAGGTGGTACATCTGCTGGGACCTCTGGAACTCGTCGGCAGCCTGCATCAGCATATCATCAGAGTAATACCCTCTTTTATTTGGCAATCTCACATTGGAGAGTTGCGCTGTTTAAATGTAAACAGTTTGACAGGGGAACACACATGACCCACTCTTAATTTTGAGGACTAATGCTATGTCACAACAATGGTGAAAACTTGATACCATTAAATTTTCTCGATAGAAAATAATTACAAAGTTACCTCCAAACCGTACAATAAACTGATAGCATTCAATGAATACCTACATGAAATTAGATCTGAAACTTTGCATAATACAACTGATATTAGTATAAAGCAGCTACAAACAATAAAATAATTACAAAGTTACCTCCAAACCGTACAATAAACTGATAGCATTCAATGAATACCTACATGAAATTAGATCTGAAACTTTGCATAATACAACTGATATTAGTATAAAGCAGCTACAAACAATAAAATAAAAATTAATAAACCATTATTTTCACCATAAAAAGAAAATACCTAAATGATCGCGCGCTGTAGTCAGCCTAACCTGGACCGCCCTGCCGCCCGACCCCCGATTCAGTCCCCAAAGAGTAAGTGTCCTATACTTCGGGGGAAGGCTGCGCCGCTTGCGCTCACGATTTTATGCAACAAACGGCAGCTTTTTACATCTGATTATTTCCTAGTAGGTTTTTTGTGACTAAACGCAATTATGGGAAATTCACGTTACAAGAAAAAAAAGAGTTTGTGTTATCTTAAAGTGGCGGGCAAACCGATTAAAAAACCGGCCAAGTAAGAGTCAGAATCGCGTACCTAAGGTTCCGTATTGTGGATGATAAATTTGATTTTGTAATTTTTTTTTTCATGAATCTCTCAACCGCTTTATTTTTCCTATAATGTATACGTAAACAAATATAATCATGGTATTTTTCGGTTTACCAGTTTTGGAGATAAAGGGGACATACATTTTTAAAGGTTTTTCAACGATTTCTCGAAATAGATGCAATTAATATATGTATATACAGATTCTTACGAATATTATGGTCGAAATTATATAAAAAAGAAATTTTTCGATATATATTTCGACCCACTTGGGATCGTCGTCAGTTGAATATGGAATAATATCATAAATAAAATAGAGTTAACTCTTATTATTTATTCCTTAATTATTTATAACTTAATTATTCCATATTCGACTGACGACGATCCCAAGTGGGTCGAAATATATATCGAAAATTTGCATTTTTAAAAGGTTTACCTAATCGAAGTATCATGCCCAACTACTTGAAAGCTTTTGTAACAATGTGATCGAGGTGTTTTTTGAAATTTTACTTAAATCAAGGATAACACCCAAGTCCCTTATGACTTCAACGCGCTTAAGCGAATAACCAGCTTAGTTATAATCAAAAATAATTGGATTACGTTTACGAGCATAGGTAATAGAATACCACTTGTCAATATTTAGAAATAAATGATTAAGACGACAAAAATGATTAAGATAATTTAATTCTTGCTGGAATACTTGACAGTCACGAGGTGTTTTTATAACGCTAAAAAGTTTAGTATCATCTTCATATAGGAGAAAACAAGATGGGTTCACAAAAGCATCTAAGTCATTTATATACAGAGTGAAAAGGAACGGACCCAAGTCAGAGAATATAAAGTATTAGAGATCCCTGCGGGACTCCTGAGCTGATAGACAGAAACCGGGATACGTAGCCTTTAAGAGACACAGCCTGGCTTCGATTTTCAATGTATGATTTCATCCAGCGGTAAAGATCGCCTTGAATACCAACTTCAAGAAGCTTCCCAAGAATAACATTATGTCTAATTTTGTCAAATGCTTTCGAAAATTCTGTATAAACGGCATCTACTTGGTAACCGTCGGCGAAAGCATTAAAGACAAACTCAGTAAAAGTTACAATATTAGTCTCGACACTACGAGCATGCAAAAAACCATGTTGCTGCGGCAGAATGTGCTTAGAAAATGCAAAAGTGAGCTGTTGGGTGACAATTTTCTCAAAGATTTTTCCAAAAATGCACAATTTGAAAATAGGACGATATTTTGTTACATCGTGCTTGTCACCGGTTTTAAAGCTCGGAGTAATAAAAGCCTTTTTCCAAATAGAAGGAAAATGTCCTTCAACTAGGGATTTTTCAAAAATAATGCTTAGTGGTACTGCCAACTCCTTAGAACACGCCTTGATGAAAAATGGATGGATAACATCAAGTCCCGCTCCTTTATTTACATCGACAGCTTTAAGGTATTTCAGGACAATGTCATAAGTCATAAGAATAAGTCAGCTGAAGATGAGAAGATTGGTGAGAAGGTGAGAAGATTCTGGAGAAGTTGGCTGGGTATTGTTGTCACCTGGTTCGAAAACAGAGTGAAAGTAACTATTAAACATTTCGCTTATCTCGTCACCACTGGTTGAAGAAACTCCTTCGTAGAACATGGCTTTAGGTACCTCATTAAATGACTTTTTTGTTTTAATATAAGTCCAAAAATGCTTTGGGTTACGGTTTATTTTATCTTCAGCCAGTGAAAAAATAATTGTATCACTTTCCTTGAAGTTTCTTTTCTCTTGATCCAACTGGAAGGTGTGGTAATCGCGTGGATTTCTGTGCCTTTTCCAAAGTGTGATGAAAAGTAATATAAGTAAGATGACAAAAGTAAGGTATCACCTTTATACCACCAATTCTGGTCACAGTTGGGTTGGTGTTCGGTTGGTTGGTTGGTTGGTTGAGTGACGTCAAGTTGTAGGTCAATGAACTGGGTCCTTACGCGTTGGTCCCCCCTCCAACTATTGGTGGTAATAGTAATAACCTAAACTAACCCAAATCTTTCTACTCGCACTTGACTACTTTTTATATTCAACATACCTACTTATAACGATTTGGAACACATCGATGATGACGTAATAAAACAACTCATGTATACTCCCAGGGAGTTTATTTAATTTGAATTAAATTCCACATCTCACTCAGTGTCATACACATCATCAACATCGTCAGTCATCACATCAGTTAGCACCACACTAATAGTTCAGGCCTGCACTCATCATTAATGTATCTACATACCTACACTTACTTTAGTACAGGAGCTGGGAACTTCAAAATGGAGTAACTCTAGACATGCCTAGAACGGAACAACAACGAATTTAGTCACGGAACACGTGCGAAAGTGCGTGACTCGAATACACACTTATCAGTAATTAGAAGGTACTGGCAATGAACCCATCGGAATGGACCTTACCTCCGAGTCTTAGGTAACTAACTACTCCTTTAGGTAACTAAAGGCTACAACCACAGAACATATTACAACTGCGTGACATCTGGCACTGAGTTTCTCAATTCTGAATGACGCCAGCACTCGTACTGCTAGTTGTCCAATAGGACGTCTCATCTCAATGGGCTGTGGAGGGAAAGTACTTTAAATATTGGAGATAAACACACAACACGCTTATAGACATCATTTTGTTTAAAAAATATCTTCCTTTAGTTTTATTGGACTATGTTGTTAAAAAAGGATTGATCCATAATTGGCTCTTTCTATTAGTATCAAAAAAATATTAAAAATAAAGGTTTATTTTTAAAATTTTCCCTCTGCGATTTCAGCTTCAAGTAGGCAATCTTCCAAAAACCTTTGAATACTTATAAAAATAAATAAAGTGTCTATGGAGCGAAATTGTCTATCTCCTATATATAAAGTACCTTTCCTCCAAGGCCCACTGTGATGGGCCAAACTTCATTTTTGGCCGATAATATTTAATAACGCATACCTTGGTGAAACAACCGAACTGAGACCCCACACCAGTTAGATCTACGAGTTACTTCAATATAGAAGATGTACTAAGTCTGTTTATGTAGCAGGTCCAAAAATTTATAATTCTCTCCCTACCGACATTAAATCTATAACTGAAAAACCACAATTCGAAACAAAGCTGAAGCCATGGCTCACACTAAATGCCTTTTACAACATGAAAGACTTCTATGATATTAATTTTAAGACAGCATTGTAATATTTCCTATTTGACCTTATCTGACATTTCATTTTCTAATAAATCACACTCTATTATTATTATATCAATTGTAATTGTATATCGCATAATTGTATTGTTTGAAATGACTTGTAAATGTTTTTGTATTTTACCATTAAATGAGTATGACTCAAATTCAAATTCAAATTCAAAGTACTCAACGGCTCGAAGTATCACAAAATGAGTATTGAAATTAGATGTGTGAATAATCTATCGTTAACTTAACAATTAATTTCATTATTATTTCCATAGTCTTACATATTCAAAAAAAAATCTTTATAATAATAATATTTAGTTTGTTCAGTAAAAAATAAAAATGAACGGTTTTTGTTATCTTGTTCATAGATTTTTTTTCATTAAAATTATAGTAACAAGTTTGCCATTCAGCTTTGCGTAGTTAGTCAGCGATTGCGCTTCTTAAATGTTGTTCTTCAATTGTTACCGAAAATCGATAACTGAACGGGCTAAGGTGGATGTATGTTTGTGCACTTCACTTGCACGTTGTATGTATGTTTGTGCACTTCACTTGCACTTTGTATGTATGTTTGTGCACTTCACTTGCACGTTGTATGTATGTTTGTGCACTTCACTTGCACTTTGTATGTATGTTTGTGCACTTCACTTGCACTTTGTATGTATGTTTGTGCACTTCACTTGCACGTTGTATGTATGTTTGTGCACTTCACTTGCACTTTGTATGTATTTTTGTGCACTTCACTTGCACGTTGTTTGTATGTTTGTGCACTTCACTTGCACTTTGTATGTATGTTTGTGCACTTCACTTGCACGTTGTATGTATGTTTGTGCACTTCACTTGCACGTTGTATGTATGTTTGTGCACTTCACTTGCACGTTGTATGTATGTTTGTGCACTTCACTTGCACGTTGTATGTATGTTTGTGCACTTCACTTGCACGTTGTATGTATGTTTGTGCACTTCACTTGCACGTTGTATGTATGTTTGTGCACTTCACTTGCACGTTGTATGTATGTTTGTGCACTTCACTTGCACGTTGTATCTCTAGAACGTTTTATGTACTTATAGGTTGGAATGCAGATCAAAGTTCTTCTTGTATAAACATTTTTGCAGGATAAGGGATTTTGGAAACAAATAAAAATAAAATTCAAAAATTTAAAGAACCGCTTTTCTTAAGAGGATAGTCCTCGCGAAACTATAATTTAGTCTTCCTTGTTTGATGAATGAATCTAGCAATAGGTAAGTATGACATATAAAAAATATATCAATAATTATATGTCAAGAATATAACTATTGTAACAGAATCTTCAGAAGCCATTCCAATATTTAGAAATAAAACCAAGGATGGTTCTGTTTATTGTTCACACAAAGCTAAAGGTAAAATATTATAGTAATATGAACAAGGATAGTTCTAAAAAAAGTATTCGTTTCGGGGCTAAAGAATATTTGAGAAAAAAAAACATGCATATTATTTATGGATTAAACTCTTAAAACGAACAGATATTTCAAAAAACTTTTTTTTTATTAACATTAGTAACGAAATTTTTTTTTTGTATTTTTCCAGAATCCGTCCCAATCGCACTGCGGGTCTTTTCGCATGGAGTAACAGTGATTGATGCAAGCGCGGACTATCCCCTTCATTTTCTAAAAAGCTTTAATTTGCAATCGCCCCCAGACGGAATAGTTATTTTGTGGCATAAGTAGTATCTATCTACACCTAGCGCAGTAGGTACTACGACATAAGTAGTATCTATCTACACCTAGCGCAGTAGGTACTACGACATAAGTAGTATCTATCTACACCTAGCGCAGTAGGTACTACGACATAAGTAGTATCTATCTACACCTAGCGCAGTAGGTACTACGACATAAGTAGTATCTATCTACACCTAGCGCAGTAGGTACTACGACATAAGTAGTATCTATCTACACCTGGCGCAGTAGGTACTACGACATAAGTAGTATCTATCTACACCTAGCGCAGTAGGTACTACGACATAAGTAGTATCTATCTACACCTAGCGCAGTAGGTACTACGACATAAGTAGTATCTATCTACACCTAGCGCAATAGGTACTACGACATAAGTAGTATCTATCTACACCTAGCGCAGTAGGTACTACGACATAAGTAGTATCTATCTACACCTAGCGCAGTAGGTACTACGACATAAGTAGTATCTATCTACACCTAGCGCAGTAGGTACTACGACATAAGTAGTATCTATCTACACCTAGCGCAGTAGGTACTACGACATAAGTAGTATCTATCTACACCTAGCGCAGTAGGTACTACGACATAAGTAGTATCTATCTACACCTAGCGCAGTAGGTACTACGACATAAGTAGTATCTATCTACACCTAGCGCAGTAGGTACTACGACATAAGTAGTATCTATCTACACCTAGCGCAGTAGGTACTACGACATAAGTAGTATCTATCTACACCTAGCGCAGTAGGTACTACGACATAAGTAGTATCTATCTACACCTAGCGCAATAGGTACTACGACATAAGTAGTATCTATCTACACCTAGCGCAGTAGGTACTACGACATAAGTAGTATCTATCTACACCTAGCGCAGTAGGTACTACGACATAAGTAGTATCTATCTACACCTAGCGCAATAGGTACTACGACATAAGTAGTATCTATCTACACCTAGCGCAGTAGGTACTACGACATAAGTAGTATCTATCTACACCTAGCGCAGTAGGTACTACGACATAAGTAGTATCTATCTACACCTAGCGCAGTAGGTACTACGACATAAGTAGTATCTATCTACACCTAGCGCAATAGGTACTACGACATAAGTAGTATCTATCTACACCTAGCGCAGTAGGTACTACGACATAAGTAGTATCTATCTACACCTAGCGCAGTAGGTACTACGACATAAGTAGTATCTATCTACACCTAGCGCAATAGGTACTACGACATAAGTAGTATCTATCTACACCTAGCGCAGTAGGTACTACGACATAAGTAGTATCTATCTACACCTAGCGCAGTAGGTACTACGACATAAGTAGTATCTATCTACACCTGGCGCAGTAGGTACTACGACATAAGTAGTATCTATCTACACCTAGCGCAGTAGGTACTACGACATAAGTAGTATCTATCTACACCTAGCGCAGTAGGTACTACGACATAAGTAGTATCTATCTACACCTGGCGCAGTAGGTACTACGACATAAGTAGTATCTATCTACACCTAGCGCAGTAGGTACTACGACATAAGTAGTATCTATCTACACCTAGCGCAGTAGGTACTACGACATAAGTAGTATCTATCTACACCTAGCGCAGTAGGTACTACGACATAAGTAGTATCTATCTACACCTAGCGCAGTAGGTACTACGACATAAGTAGTATCTATCTACACCTAGCGCAGTAGGTACTACGACATAAGTAGTATCTATCTACACCTAGCGCAGTAGGTACTACGACATAAGTAGTATCTATCTACACCTAGCGCAGTAGGTACTACGACATAAGTAGTATCTATCTACACCTAGCGCAGTAGGTACTACGACATAAGTAGTATCTATCTACACCTAGCGCAGTAGGTACTACGACATAAGTAGTATCTATCTACACCTAGCGCAATAGGTACTACGACATAAGTAGTATCTATCTACACCTAGCGCAGTAGGTACTACGACATAAGTAGTATCTATCTACACCTAGCGCAGTAGGTACTACGACATAAGTAGTATCTATCTACACCTAGCGCAATAGGTACTACGACATAAGTAGTATCTATCTACACCTAGCGCAGTAGGTACTACGACATAAGTAGTATCTATCTACACCTAGCGCAGTAGGTACTACGACATAAGTAGTATCTATCTACACCTAGCGCAGTAGGTACTACGACATAAGTAGTATCTATCTACACCTAGCGCAATAGGTACTACGACATAAGTAGTATCTATCTACACCTAGCGCAGTAGGTACTACGACATAAGTAGTATCTATCTACACCTAGCGCAGTAGGTACTACGACATAAGTAGTATCTATCTACACCTAGCGCAATAGGTACTACGACATAAGTAGTATCTATCTACACCTAGCGCAGTAGGTACTACGACATAAGTAGTATCTATCTACACCTAGCGCAGTAGGTACTACGACATCGACAGGTAGTTTATCTCAAGTACAGCTACAGCTAGTGTTCTTGAACTACAGTAGGCGGTTCCAGTTCGGTCACTTCTAATACATTCACTTTTAGACTTACATTACTCGTATTATAATGGTACAGGATGTACAGTACTCCCAAAGAAATAATGCGCATACAAATCTATACCCGAGCGACCGGACGTACCACGTGACCTTGTTGATTGTATAGAAAGTGTTGAAAAAAACTTTGCCGAAAAGCGGCGAAGATTTGTATACGCATTATTACTTTGGGAGCACTTCTTGTATCAGTGTCGTGCTCCATTAAACACCATTCTCACTTCACATGCTCCGCTAGTCATATAAAAAAACTTTCATTTGACGACTTTATTATTAACACTTAAGTAGTTTTCACAGAAATAAGTTTTGGCGTAATTTCTAAGTTCTGACCAAAAGTAGTTTAATTTAATCAGTAGAAAAAGTGTTATAACAATAATGATTTAATTTATAGAGACGATTAGGTATTTCGTACTGCTATAGATACGTAGGTACTTGGTCTTACATTACAACAGAAAAAAAAACAAATTG
Organism: Ypsolopha sequella; assembly: GCA_934047225.1. Lineage (NCBI taxonomy): Eukaryota > Metazoa > Arthropoda > Insecta > Lepidoptera > Ypsolophidae > Ypsolopha > Ypsolopha sequella. The sequence continues at coordinate 272,794 of OW203989.1, forward strand.
AAGTGCTGGTGTTACTTCAGTATGATCAGTGGAACATGTGGTTAGAGTAAGTGAGTACGTCACTGATGTGCGTGCTTAGTGCAGGCCACATCGCCTCACGCTCATCGTTCACTCTAGTTATTGCTAAATACATTGACGCGACCGAGCGCTCCCCGCTCCTCGCTAGTGCAGGCCACATCGCCTCACGCGACTCATGTGCAAGTCGCGCCGCGGAGCGCCGCGCCGCCGCTCTCACTCTAGTTATAGTTAAATACTTTGATGCGACCGAGCGCTTCCCGCCCCTCGCTAGTGCAGGCCACATCGCCTCACGTGAAAGCCGCGCCGCGCCGCACCGCCGCTCTCACTCAAGTTATAGCTAAATACTTTGATGCGACCGAGCGCTTCCCACTCCTCGCTAGGCCATTTAAAGCTTCTCGTTGAAATATTTATGTCTACGTAATATAAGATAAAATGTAACGAGTATAAACCACGTCCCAACGAATTATACACTTTTTATATGAATACGGTTGAGTGATCTGATCGCAACAACTTCTGCGGAATAGGGACCGTAACGTTCTCATTGGAATTTGATATTTACCCGTTGTACTAAACTTTCTTCGAGACACCAAACTTTTCTCGAGAAAGTTAGAGGTAGAATCAATTATACTTCATATTTAGAGAGGATGACTTTTAGTTCATAGCTAGTAACAATGATAGAGGAGACTTATCGTGTCAGACTCCATTACTTTTTACAAAAACCAAAAGTGAGTTCTCCCTTCGCAAGCTGGCCGACTGACCAGATTAATGAATAAATAGAGGACTTTCAATATTCAATAATGATACTGTTTCTTCCTACTTAGTTAAATTGTACTTTAAAATCACTTAAGTGATGTAATGACCATCTTAACAATTATAAATAGACTATCGACACTAAAACGAATCAATATCTGATAATTTATATTATAAAAACGGCTCACCTCAATACATGGTTATGATCGGTAAAGCCGACCAGTTTCGCAGATTTAGACTGCCTTCATCTGGGCGAGTGACGCAGGGGCCACAGGGCTCGGGATGACATCGATGTAGATGGTGCTGGTGGTCGGACCAGTAGGGCATCCGCACAATTAGTTACTTCCGGGGCAAAGCCCAACCACTGTCTCTATTGAAATTCGGACGTCCGTCGGCTTATTTCTATGGACAGTGGACTATAGACAATTGTTGGGCTTTGCCCGCGGTGTGGAAACCTGTGCTAAAAACAGTTACCGGATCACTCACAGACTTTAGTGAAAGTGACGTAGATAGGGCCGCAGCCCGCAGTGTGAGGTGTAACGTCGTCGCATAAACGTCTTCACTCGCCCAGATGAAAGCAGTCTAAATCTGCTGAAACTGGTCGGTTTTCCCGAGCATAACACGTATTGAGGTGAGCCGTTTTTATAATATAAATCATGAATTATCCTCAAGTTTCATTTAATTCTATATCTGATAATAATAATATTAACGTGCCCAGCGATCGCTCCCCTGCATGCAATGAGACGTGCGTAACGTAGCGTGCATGCATTGCAGAAGAGCGAATGTAGACACGTGTAACGATTTAATTGGCTAAGATCACAACGACAGGGAGTAGACGCCGAAACCTCTCACTCGAAAAATATTACAAAAATAACGCTCTGCGGAGACGTATGTAAGTACATAATACTGACGTCTGCGGAGACGTATGTAAGTACATAATACTGACGTCTGCGGAGACGTATGTAAGTACATAATACTGACGTCTGCGGAGACGTATGTAAGTACATAATACTGACGTCTGCGGAGACGTATGTAAGTACATAATACTGACGTCTGCGGAGACGTATGTAAGTACATAATACTGACGTCTGCGGAGACGTATGTAAGTACATAATACTGACGTCTGCGGAGACGTATGTAAGTACATAATACTGACGTCTGCGGAGACGTATGTAAGTACATAATACTGACGTCTGCGGAGACGTATGTAAGTACATAATACTGACGTCTGCGGAGACGTATGTAAGTACATAATACTGACGTCTGCGGAGACGTATGTAAGTACATAATACTGACGTCTGCGGAGACGTATGTAAGTACATAATACTGACGTCTGCGGAGACGTATGTAAGTACATAATACTGACGTCTGCGGAGACGTATGTAAGTACATAATACTGATATCCGACCGAGGACGCTGACCACAGCGACCTCGGTTCGTCTCCTGTCACAGCCTGCTCTTTATCTACTTACATTACACGTACACTTGTGTGTCGTGATATAGACCTGCCGACAGACATCTCTATATAACGACCCCTCTCCTCTTCCTCAATAAATACATAACTATGAGTAGGCACTCGTACTACTTTAAGTGCAGGAGTAGACGTGGCACAACTTCATCAGCTGCTTGAGAGTAATATCTAAAAATAGGGTTCTCTATATATCCGACATAAATAGTTTATGTCCTCAAAATATCACACTATCTCTCCGTCAAATAATTTCTAAAATAAGTCCTCTGGCAAGTAAGGTACACGGTATGTATGGATATATGTATAGTGAAGGCGTCGCTCAGACGGGCGGCTTGTCGGCGGCGCGCAGGCGCTCGTCCTCGGCCAGCAGGCGGTCTAGCTCCTCGTCCTCGTAGAAGACGACGAAGTGCTCGGGCTTGGCGACCGCCTCGAAGATAGAGCAGACGGACGGCTTCACGTTGTAGAAGTATAGCGGCTGGCGGCGCTCGTGGAAGTCAGCCGTGAGCCGTTCGATGCTCTTGGCGGCCGTGTAGTCAGCGCTGTAGATGTGCGTGCACTCGAGCACCACGGGCACGGCGCTGCTCTCCCCCGCCCCCGCACCCGTGCCTGCCGCACCCCCCGCGCACTTGGTCACGAGGCGCCGCACGTACTCCACCGAGGGGAACATGAGGCAGCGGTCCGGGGTCACCATCAGGTACTGCACGCCGCGCTCCGTCTAACACGAACAAACGTACAATGTATTTATTATGTAGACACACGGCCGCCAGTGGCATAGCCAAGATATAAGACAAATTATTATTATAACAATTGTTAGGGGTGACGGTAAAGTATGCAGTGGGGGTGACAGGGATGTGCACAAAGTTTGTGAATAGGACAGTTAAAGGTAGGCATAAAAATACAGTCTAAATCTTTGTTTTAATTATATGTTTTTCATAACCGAAAAACAGTTTAGAAAACGCAGAACTTCTCAATTTTTGTACAAGCACGTTCCCGGAACAACTTTGACAGTAAATACTAATACCATGATACTACACATTTTTATTTTCAAAATAACGTTGCAATAATTTTAACTAGTAAAATAAAAACCGGCCAAGTACGTGTCAGACTCGCGTACCTAGGGTTCCGTATTGTGGATAATAAAGTTTATTTTGTCATTAACATTATATCATTGCAGTATAGAAACGCAGAAATAAAAGTAAATCTGGATGTGAGGAGCTCTGAACCGGGAATCGAACCCGGGACCTCTCGCCGGGCGATTGCTCTAACCTCTGAGCTATCTGAGACCTGGATAGCTCAGAGGTTAGAGCAATCGCCCGGCGAGAGGTCCCGGGTTCGATTCCCGGTTCAGAGCTCCTCACATCCAGATTTACTTTTATTTCTGCGTTTCTATACTGCAATGATATAATGTTAATTTATATCTCCTTGCGATGGATAAATCGCCAAGTGTTCAAACATAGAAATTTATTTCTGTCATAGTTTATTTTGTCATTGTTTTTCGTGAATTTCTCAACCGCTTTATTTTTCCTGTAATCTTTACGTAAAAACGTATTACCATGACTTTTTTTTCATATTTTCGGTCCACCAGTTTTGGAGATAAGGGGGGGAGGCATATATTTTTTATGGTTTTCAATGATTTCTCGAAATAGATGCAATTAAATTTAGCCAAACTATAAATTTTAACAATCAGCTTTTGAATACCTAAACTTTGAAACCCATTTTGTGTAATTATATATTTTTTTCATTTTTTTTTTACTTCTTTTTTTATATTTCTTATTTGTGTTTTTTAAATCACTATAGTTTTCTGTAATTGGCCAGTTATGATCTATAATTGTCATTTTTTTTATATGTTTCGGTCTACCAGTTTCGGAGATAAGGGGGAAGACATAAATATTTTTTCACACCACCTGCCCCCTGAATAGGGGGCTATTCTGTATCTTTAGTTGCCAACTGCACTAGGTGCCTATCATCAAAAACCTAGATAAAAACTGAAATTTCAAAAGTGCCTCTAGTGGGTATTGAACTATTAACGAACTGTGTCGTCACTTCAAGTGCGAACATATCGTTGGGAAATCGGAATTTGATGGTATATCTATGTTTTTGATGATAGGCACCCCGTACAGAAGGCAACTAGAGATACATAATAGGCCCGCTGCTCGACAATGTCCAATTACATATCATGCAACGTCAACGTAAAGTAACGCATTATATCTCAAGGGATATAAAGTTATATGAAAACCCCTAGGGATTAAAGTGATTTAAATTTGGAACGTCAAATTCGTGTGGAAACTCGTGGAAAACAAATGCCCATATGGGATTGTAAAGAAGTTTGTTCGAAAATCGAACTGGCCACCATAAACAGAATTCAACAAAAAGAAAAAAAGCGTTTACAAAGAATGTGAAACAAAATACGGTGTTTGGTGCTGTGATTGTCAGTGAATTTTATTGAATTGTTGATAAAAAATGTCGAGTTTTTTATTGTCTCGCAGATGGTGTGAAAAGTAGAGTATGCTCCTCTGGAATAAATCCTGTCTTTGTCTTGGGCATCTTGAACCCCTCGCTTTACTCAGGACTCTATTATATAACTCCCTCGCTACGCTCAGGAGTTAAGGCGATTATCCCGGACAAAATGTGAAATTCGACATTTTAGAATTTCGAAGACGCTGCATCCTGTCTCTTTAGGAAATTGCAGCTCTGCATAAACGTACGTTGATCATTATTCTAAGACCCGTTGGAATTCTTTTTTACATAATTTATCATTTAAAGCTATAATAAGCTTCACGCGTTACTTCAAAGTCATAAAAATAAGAAACTGTTTATCATCAGTTTCTCACCAAATACGGGCTAAAATGCAGAAGACATCACATATTCAGGTATGAATATTTATTCAATTTGTTTTAGAAGGAAAAAGCTTGAAAATATTTAAAAGCGCCTGCAAAAAAAAAATACTAAAACAAGATCTAACGATTTTGATTATTGCTTTTAAAATTAATCAGGCGCTTAGAGTCAAACGACACGCTCCCGTCACGCAAAAATAAAAAAATAAAATGTCTTTATTTGGGCAATGAAAAACACATAGAAAGTGGAAAGAAAATGTTGGCTAATATCAGGTGTTTTTGTGGTAGTGTAGTGCATTTGACGATTCCGATTTTGTATAATATTGTGAACTAGTGGGGTGTTGTGTATAGTAATATAAATATTCCCTTTTGTTTTGTTTTTGTGCAATAAGTGTAAGTGTAATGTATAGGTTAGGTTAGTTTGCTGTATCATTTATTAAATAAATTAACATTGTAGAAGACAATAATAAATGGTAAATAATGGGTAATAAAAGAATAATAAAGTACTACGGTTCTGGTAAAGCCAAGCGAGTTTACCAAAATAAAGGTCGACAACTCCTCGGTCTCAAGTAGGCACAGAGCAAAAAATATAATCTTTACGTCAATGATAAAATAGTAGATGAATTCGAGGTAAAAGAAATACAAATTGTTAAGTTAATAAATTATATGTATATTATTAAAATATTATAGCTTTCATAAAAATTTAGGTGTCAGTAATGAATGACCAATCTGACAAAGAAAATATATATGTCCTACTGAGAGGACAAGATAATTTAAATCAAGAAAGGGTAATGAGGAAGTACCTAAGTATCTAGCTGCTGAATCTTCATTCAGTAAAATATAAATCAATGCTTGATAACAGAACTATTGAAACGTTAGAGGCTTTAATGATTATTTAGAATAATTTGTTTGTTTTTTAGCTTTCAAAGAAAATTGAGTGTCAGTAACGACCATCCTGACAAAGAAAACATAAATGTCATACTGAGTGGACAAGATAACGTAGTGCCGTTCAGGGTCAAGGTCATTGTACTACCAGAAGGACAAGTCAAATTTTCATACAAAATCCTGTAGCATTACCTTTTAAAATTAGTTAGCTATTTTATAATCACGAATGTAATTTGGTCTATTCTGCCTGGCTTTGGACTGCCACCAGGCAAGCCTGGTGACAGCCAAAAAATAAAGATAAATCTGGATAAAGACACTATATAATTTGTTTTTTGAATGAACTAAAAATAACAAAACTGACAGATAATTCGAATTGTCTAAGATTTTTTAGTTCATCGCTAATGTCAAATGATTGCGGCGACTTGTGGTCTATGACAATCGTTTAACGGTAAGGGTTTTTGATTATTTTGGAATAAAATTAGGTAAAACAATTTTTACTCTACCATTAAAATCAATAAATGATGTTCAATTTATTAAAATTGTGGTGCTTTTTAGTCAAAACCCTTGGCTTTGGCACTGAAATAAGAATTGTTTTTTATATGAACACAGTTTGGGGTTATATTTTTGTAGGGAAAAATATTATGAAAAGGTTTAGGGCAGTTCGGCCACAGAATAAAATATTTTTTCTTACTTTTTAGGGTTCCGTACCTAAAGGGTAACCAACGGGTCCCTATTACTTAGACTCTGCTGTCCGTCTGTCAACAGGCTGTATCTCAAGAACCGTGATAGTTAGGCAGTTTTCACAGATGATGTATTTCTGTTGCCGCTATAACAACAAATACTAAAAAACAGAATAAAATAAATATTTAAGGGGGCTCCCATACAACAGACATGTTTTTTTGCCGTTTTTATATATAATGGTACGGAACCCTTCGTGCGCGAGTCCGACTCGCACTTGGCCGGTTTTTGTATTTTGGTTTGGTTGCTATCTCGTCATACTAATATATTAAATAAACATACTATAAAATAAAACAGGACCGATTCAAAAATATCTTGCAGTTGCAGTTGACTTGACACTTGAATTGATTCGAAACTATGACGCGTTATTACAACAAAACTCGGACGAAGACAAATAATACGATAAGATATAGCGCTGTCTCTTTCAGACATCACATCTAGTAAAATAAGGAATCCCGTGTCAAGCTCTTCAACTCCATCTACTGTTGAGTAGTAGTAAACTTATGCCACCACCTGGGGTCGAGCAGCTGAAACTCGGTTTTCCTTCAATTGTTGCGTTTTGTTTACAAGTTGCATGGAGATAATTTTCGATTGAATTCTATGTTTTAAATTATAAAAATTAATTTTTGTGGTGGATTTAAAAAATGTAATCAAAAAGATCTATTATTTCTGTGTTTGACATAATTTTAAAGTAAGTAAATTATCAAATTTAATTTTATGTAGATAGTACACAATAAAACGCAATTTCATTTCGCATTTTTTAAACCATCGGTCATTTCTAAACCTTCGGTCACTTTTCGGTCTTCATTTTATGGACAGTTTTACACAATTCGAATTTGCACTACACGATCCTTGACAATGGTATAGATTTATCATCCATGACCAACCTTACACAATCGCACCTCTTTACATTACCAGAATACGGACGCCTCACAGAATAAGGTTGCGGGAAGCGCGCGGGGCGACTCGCTTGCAAGTGCGCCGCGCAGCGGGAATAAGACGGCTATAGTTTTTTTCAAATACAGACTGATCACAGTTATTTTACTTCTGACAGCTGTTCTATGTCCAATACTTATGAAACATTTTCGATCAGCCTAGAGGTAAAATAACTGTGAACGATCTGTACCTATCGCGGCCGCGGCCGCTAACTCAATGATTCCCTTAACTCTAGAGTCCCTCGTTACGCTCAGAGTTCAATATGCCGCCCGTGACGTAAGACACTGTTTTATTCCCTTAGTGCATAATCTACTATTTGTGGTTTTTTAAAGATTTCTCGAAACCAGTGCCAGTAAATAGAGTAAAGGTATATATTTTTACTTATAACTTTTTAAATTTACAATTTGATACCCATATTGTATTTTTAGGATAATATTTTTTATTTTTCTCAATTTTGGTTTAGAAACATTTTGAACAATTTCAAATTTTTCATTTTTTTTTTTACACCGTGATATATTAGCAATTTAATCCTATTTTTGTGCGAAATTTCATGTCTTTATCTTTAACGGTGCTAAAGTTATAAGGCTGTGACATACGGACGGACGGACAACGGAGTATCACCATAAAGGTTCCTTTTACCTTTTAGGTTCTACGGAACCCTTAAAAGCTGTGGATACCGTGCCACTAGCGGTGTTTTATTACAATGGGTTAAAATGCCACAAAGCTTGGGCATTTTAGCGCATCTTCTTAGACTGCAGCTAAGTGCATAATCACAAGCCTTCTGGCATTTTAACCAATTGTTGTAACAAAATACTGCTAACGGCACTGTATACCTACTCTTCCCAACAAATAACAGAGCGATCACGCACCAACTGACACTGCCTATGTACGGACTTTGTACACAAATTTAGATAATCTTAAAGTTATTTCCTATTGATATAGTTTACTTATGTCAAGGCTGCTAACACGGCGCCCACAAGTATCGAGGACAAGTTCTAGTACTTTCCAGGTGACGAAATACAATCAATATCTACTGCCGGCGACACATAGTTAAGCTTAAAATATTGCAGAAAAGTAAGTTGGTTTCGTGCCACTCAAGCACATCAACATCGTTTATAACATAACATTTTATATTCTTTTTTCTCTTGTCATAACATTAAAGTGTAACATTTATATTTAATTAATAGCTGATGCCCCCAACTTCATCCGCGTGTAAGAAGATAATGCGGCCACAGTGGGATTCCCGCAGTAGAAAGTATCCAGTTTTTAGTTAGATAATAAAGCCGATTGTGAAGGCTTTAATTATAGTTTAAGGCTGTATGATACCCCACTTCGCTTCGCATGATCCTGCTTTATACCAACAAACACCGCAACAATCACTAGGAAATAAATATATGGTAAAGTTGAGGACTAATGCTATTTCAAACCCATGGTGGATACTTGAAACCATTAAATTTTCTCGATAGAAAATAATTACAAAGTTACCTCCAAACCGTACAATAAACTGATAGCATTCAATGAATACCTACATGAAATTAGATCTGAAACTTTGCATAATACAACTGATATTAGTATAAAGCAGCTACAAACAATAAAATAATTACAAAGTTACATCCAAACCGTACAATAAACTGATAGCATTCAATGAATACCTACATGAAATTAGATCTGAAACTTTGCATAATACAACTGATATTAGTATAAAGCAGCTACAAACAATAAAATAATTACAAAGTTACCTCCAAACCGTACAATAAACTGATAGCATTCAATGAATACCTACATGAAATTAGATCTGAAACTTTGCATAATACAACTGATATTAGTATAAAGCAGCTACAAACAATAAAATAATTACAAAGTTACCTCCAAACCGTACAATAAACTGATAGCATTCAATGAATACCTACATGAAATTAGATCTGAAACTTTGCATAATACAACTGATATTAGTATAAAGCAGCTACAAACAATAAAATAATTACAAAGTTACCTCCAAACCGTACAATAAACTGATAGCATTCAATGAATACCTACATGAAATTAGATCTGAAACTTTGCATAATACAACTGATATTAGTATAAAGCAGCTACAAACAATAAAATAATTACAAAGTTACCTCCAAACCGTACAATAAACTGATAGCATTCAATGAATACCTACATGAAATTAGATCTGAAACTTTGCATAATACAACTGATATTAGTATAAAGCAGCTACAAACAATAAAATAATTACAAAGTTACCTCCAAACCGTACAATAAACTGATAGCATTCAATGAATACCTACATGAAATTAGATCTGAAACTTTGCATAATACAACTGATATTAGTATAAAGCAGCTACAAACAATAAAATAATTACAAAGTTACCTCCAAACCGTACAATAAACTGATAGCATTCAATGAATACCTACATGAAATTAGATCTGAAACTTTGCATAATACAACTGATATTAGTATAAAGCAGCTGCAAGCCAAAAAATAAAAATTAATAAACCATTGTTTTACCAAAACCGGCCAAGTGCGAGTCAGACTCGCGTACCTAGGGTTCCGTATTGTGGATGATAAATTTGATTTTGTAATATTTTTTCGTGAATCTCTCAACCGCTTTATTTTTCCTGTAATCTTTACGTAAACAAATATAACCATGATTTTTTTCATACTTACAATTTGATACCCATATTGTATTTTAAAAAAATATTTATTTTATTTTATTTTCTTTCCTATTTACTACATAATTTTATATTTTTCATTTGAGCTCAATTTTTTTGAATTGTTATAATTCTCATGTAATTTGCCAGCTATGGTCTATAATCGACATTTTCTTCATATTTTTCGGTCTACCAGTTTCGGAGATGGGGGGACATACATATTTTTGAGGTTTTTAAACATTTCTCAAAAACCTAAATATAGTAAAATGATATATATGTAGTGGGGGTGGTGGTACAGCATGAAGTGAGGGTGACGGTACAGTATGTAGCGGAGGTGACGGTACAGTATGTAGTGGGGGTGGTGGTGCAGCATGTGGTGAGGGTGACGGTACAGTATGTAGTGGGGGTGGTGGTGCAGCATGTGGTGACAGTGACGGTACAGTATGTAGTGGAGGTGACGGTACAGTATGTAATGGGGGTGGTGGTGCAGCATGTGGTGACAGTGACGGTACAGTATGTAGTGGAGGTGACGGTACAGTATGTAATGGGGGTGGTGGTGCAGCATGTGGTGAGGGTGACGGTACAGTATGTGGTGGAGGTGACGGTACAGTATGTAATGGGGGTGGTGGTGCAGCATGTGGTGAGGGTGATGGTACAGTATGTAGTGGAGGTGACGGTACAGTATGTAATGGGGGTGGTGGTGCAGCATGTGGTGAGGGTGACGGTACAGTATGTAGTGGAGGTGACGGTACAGTATGTAATGGGGGTGGTGGTGCAGCATGTGGTGACGGTGACGGTACAGTATGTAGTGGAGGTGACGGTACAGTATGTAATGGGAGTGGTGGTGCAGCATGTGGTGAGGGTGACGGTACAGTATGTAGTGGAGGTGACGGTACAGTATGTAATGGTGGTGGTGGTGCAGCATGTGGTGACGGTGACGGTACAGTATGTAGTGGAGGTGACGGTACAGTATGTAATGGGGGTGGTGGTGCAGCATGTGGTGACGGTGACGGTACAGTATGTAGTGGAGGTGACGGTACAGTATGTAATGGGAGTGGTGGTGCAGCATGTGGTGAGGGTGACGGTACAGTATGTAGTGGAGGTGACGGTACAGTATGTAATGGGGGTGGTGGTGCAGCATGTGGTGACGGTGACGGTACAGTATGTAGTGGAGGTGACGGTACAGTATGTAATGGGGGTGGTGGTGCAGCATGTGGTGACGGTGACGGTACAGTATGTAGTGGAGGTGACGGTACAGTATGTAATGGGAGTGGTGGTGCAGCATGTGGTGAGGGTGACGGTACAGTATGTAGTGGAGGTGACGGTACAGTATGTAATGGGAGTGGTGGTGCAGCATGTGGTGACGGTGACGGTACAGTATGTAGTGGAGGTGACGGTACAGTATGTAGTGGAGGTGACGGTACAGTATGTAATGGGAGTGGTGGTGCAGCATGTGGTGACGGTGACGGTACAGTATGTAGTGGAGGTGACGGTACAGTATGTAATGGGAGTGGTGGTGCAGCATGTGGTGACGGTGACGGTACAGTATGTAGTGGAGGTGACGGTACAGTATGTAATGGGGGTGGTGGTGCAGCATGTGGTGAGGGTGACGGTACAGTATGTAGTGGAGGTGACGGTACAGTATGTAATGGGGGTGGTGGTGCAGCATGTGGTGACGGTGACGGTACAGTATGTAGTGGAGGTGACGGTACAGTATGTAATGGGGGTGGTGGTGCAGCATGTGGTGAGGGTGACGGTACAGTATGTAGCGGAGGTGACGGTACAGTATGTAATGGGGGTGGTGGTGCAGCATGTGGTGAGGGTGACGGTACAGTATGTAGCGGAGGTGACGGTACAGTATGTAATGGGGGTGGTGGTGCAGCATGTGGTGAGGGTGACGGTACAGTATGTAGCGGAGGTGACGGTACAGTATGTAATGGGGGTGGTGGTGCAGCATGTGGTGAGCGTGACGGTACAGTATGTAGTGGAGGTGACGGTACAGTATGTAATGGGGGTGGTGGTGCAGCATGTGGTGAGGGTGACGGTACAGTATGTAGTGGAGGTGACGGTACAGTATGTAATGGGGGTGGTGGTGCAGCATGTGGTGAGGGTGACGGTACAGTATGTAGTGGAGGTGACGGTACAGTATGTAATGGGGGTGGTGGTGCAGCATGTGGTGAGGGTGACGGTACAGTATGTAGTGGAGGTGACGGTACAGTATGTAATGGGGGTGGTGGTGCAGCATGTGGTGAGGGTGACGGTACAGTATGTAGTGGAGGTGATGGTACAGTATGTAATGGGGGTGGTGGTGCAGCATGTGGTGAGGGTGACGGTACATTATGTAGTGGGGGTGGTGGTGCAGCATGTAATAGGGGTAACGGTTAGGGCTTGAGCTCCGGAATTCCGGAATTGACAAAATACCGGAATTCCGAACGATTTCAATATCGTTTGTAATACCGGTATTCGTGAGACCAATTCCGATATTTCGATATTGAGTAAAAAAAATAAATAAACGGCTTGAGAAGCGATTTAGCTCCCACTGTATGCATAATATATTATTTATTTATCTATACATACAAATTAATACTACAAATCCAAAAGTAACTGTCTTTCGGTCTGTTTTTTATCTTTTCACGCCTAAATTTTGATATAATTTGGCAGAACGATAGATGGTAGGTATCCTAGAGAGAGATATAAATAGACGGATATAGGCTACATTTTATCACGGGAAAATACCTCATTTCCACAACACAATACAAGTCATCAAGCTGCGCGTAAGCCCAGCGAGCGGAGAGCTTGTAATATAATAAATGCGAAAGTTTAGATGTTTTTTACTTAATCACGCTTCGCTCCGACCATAGATGGACTGGCATCAAATTTAGCACATATTAATAGTTTCTAAAAAAGGCACTACGTACGATACCTCGAGAAAATACCTCGATCCAATGAAGTAACTCAATTAGCCGTCGGAAAACCGTCCATAAATACATTTTTTTGCATATAATTTTTTTTTTCAAAAAATTGGGTAGTAACTCCGGAACTCCGGAATTCCGGAATTGAAATGCTCAATATCGAAACCCAATTCCGGAATTGAAAAATGGTCCGATATTCAAGCCCTAGTAACGGTGCAGCATGTGGTGAGGGTGACGGTACAGTATGTAATGGGGGTGGTGGTGCAGCATGTAATAGGGGTAACGGTACAGTATGTAGTGGGGGTGGTGGTACCTTGAGCATCTCAACTGAGAACTTGGGCCGCGCGGCGTGGTACAGAATGAAGATGATGTTGACGACGACGCCGGTGAGGATGCCCAGCTCTAGCGGCAGCGTCAAGCACAGCAAGAACGTGCCCACGCCTGGGATCAGATCCAGCTCTGAAGACACAATAATCAGACATTACAAGATAGCAAGAACGTGTTATTTACAATTTTGAAGGCTTAGAAGCGCTGTATTCTTTTTCAAAACAATTTCTTTGTTCTCTTTAATCACTGTTGTAGGTTATGGTAAGACCATTATACTTGGACATAGGCTATACTTTGTTCCCTGGGGATGGGTAGTTCCCTAGGGACATGGCCGTTAATTACATTCACGCGGGTAATCTCTGGAAAACTTGTAAACCAATTTGAAAATTTTTCACCGTTGTAATAGCTAGACATAGTACTTGGTTACACATAATACTTAAAGACTATAGTTTGTTCCCTGGGAACGGTCAGGTATAGTCATCACATAGTTTGTTTCCTGGGACGGGTAGTTTTAGGCATTTTTTACAGTCGCGTCGGTAATCTCCGGTATACAAAACCGATTTTAAAAATTCTTTCATTCTTGTAATGGGTAGACTATTTGCTTCGACAAAGGTTTGTTCTCTGGGGACGGGCAGACCTAGGGACATTTGTTCCCTAGGGACATCATTAATTACATTCGCGCGGGCATTACAAATATCATTGGAAACCAAAACAAATATGAATGTAAAAAAAAGAGGCCGAGGCCCAGTTCAGTATAAATGCAGTGCAGGGTTGTCGACTTTGCCAAAAAAAGAAGTGAGATCAAAGTGGGTAACGAGATCCCTTTAATCATACCTGCAATAATGTACAACGTTCTTCACTTGTTTTAAAAGTAAGTTTGTTATGGTCCTTGCTACTGAATATTTAGAAATTGGCAGGTTTACAAAGGCAATTATTTGAATGAATGGTGTAACGGTCCCTGTTTTATGTTTTGTTGGGATCTCATTCACGAGACACTCTTCATTACAAACTCACTTTTGGCGCGCCACATCGGCTTCACGACGTCGTACTCGACCATGAACAGGATGGCGGATATAATGACTGCCGCAAGCGCCGCCTTCGGGATAAACTCGAAGTATTGCGTGAAAAATTGAAGCGCCAAAATCACCATTATGCCTGCAATATAAAGTGGTCGGTCAGTGGAGCGCGAGGCAGTGTGCATGGAACGAGGCGAGGAGTGGCCAGTCCGTGTGACACTCACCCGTGTGGAGCCCACTGAAGGTGGTGCGCACACCGGAGCTGTTAGAGGAGGGGCCAGTCCGTGTGACACTCACCCGTGTGGAGCCCACTGAAGGTGGTGCGCACACCGGAGCTGTTAGAGGAGGGGCCAGTCCGTGTGACACTCACCCGTGTGGAGCCCACTGAAGGTGGTGCGTACACCGGAGCTGTTAGAGAAGGGGCCAGTCCGTGTGACACTCACCCGTGTGGAGCCCACTGAAGGTGGTGCGCACACCGGAGCTGTTAGAGGAGGGGCCAGTCCGTGTGACACTCACCCGTGTGGAGCCCACTGAAGGTGGTGCGCACACCGGAGCTGTTAGAGAAGGGGCCAGTCCGTGTGACACTCACCCGTGTGGAGCCCACTGAAGGTGGTGCGCACACCGGAGCTGTTAGAGGAGGGGCCAGTCCGTGTGACACTCACCCGTGTGGAGCCCACTGAAGGTGGTGCGCACACCGGAGCTGTTAGAGAAGGGGCCAGTCCGTGTGACACTCACCCGTGTGGAGCCCACTGAAGGTGGTGCGCACACCGGAGCTGTTAGAGGAGTGGCCAGTCCGTGTGACACTCACCCGTGTGCACCGGAGCTGTTAGAGGAGGGGCCAGTCCGTGTGACACTCACCCGTGTGGAGCCCACTGAAGGTGGTGCGCACACCGGAGCTGTTAGAGAAGGGGCCAGTCCGTGTGACACTCACCCGTGTGGAGCCCACTGAAGGTGGTGCGCACACCGGAGCTGTTAGAGGAGGGGCCAGTCCGTGTGACACTCACCCGTGTGGAGCCCACTGAAGGTGGTGCGCACACCGGAGCTGTTAGAGAAGGGGCCAGTCCGTGTGACACTCACCCGTGTGGAGCCCACTGAAGGTGGTGCGCACACCGGAGCTGTTAGAGGAGGGGCCAGTCCGTGTGACACTCACCCGTGTGGAGCCCACTGAAGGTGGTGCGCACACCGGAGCTGTTAGAGAAGGGGCCAGTCCGTGTGACACTCACCCGTGTGGAGCCCACTGAAGGTGGTGCGCACACCGGAGCTGTTAGAGGAGGGGCCAGTCCGTGTGACACTCACCCGTGTGGAGCCCACTGAAGGTGGTGCGCACACCAGAGCTGTTAGAGGAGGGGCCAGTCCGTGTGACACTCACCCGTGTGGAGCCCACTGAAGGTGCTGCGCACACCAGAGCTGTTAGAGGAGGGGCCAGTCCGTGTGACATTCACCCGTGTGGAGCCCACTGAAGGTGGTGCGCACACCAGAGCTGTTAGAGGAGGGGCCAGTCCGTGTGACATTCACCCGTGTGGAGCCCACTGAAGGTGGTGCGCACACCGGAGCTGTAAGAGAAGGGGCCAGTCCGTGTGACACTCACCCGTGTAGAGCCCACTGAAGGTGGTGCGCACACCGGAGCTGTTAGAGACCACGGAGCGAGCCAGTGAGCCGCCGCCGGGGTACGCCTGCATGAAGGAGTTGCCGATGTTGGCAGCGCCGATGGCGATCATCTCTTGCGTGGCGTCGATGGTGCCGCCATCGCTGAACGCCTTGCAGATGGCGATATCTTCGAGCAGCACGATGAGCGGGATCACCAAAATGCCGGAGCCCAGCTCGGACACCATCTCCAGGAAGTCCGCGGTGCTGTTGTCGGCACGCACGTAGCTAAAGGGTGGCGCTTGAACCCGCGGCACGCCGCTCGGAATCGCACCTGCGGCACACCACATCATCACTAACGCGACCTGACAGCCGAGGGTCGCCTCACATGCGCCACCATGCTTCTCTACTCTACAGAACTAACGATAGTCATAAATAAAGTAATACAAGTGCATTACTAACCACCGTCAACACTGTCAGCTTGCGAATGCATAAACAGAAAACAACTGGTTGAAGATACGCACGATGACGTAACGCAATAGGAGAGGGTAACAGTAGGTACTGTAAATATACGTACCCATGAGTCGGACGGGCGAGGCACCGTGTGTCGCAACGAACCAGTAGCCGAGCACGCCCGACGCCACCACCACTATAGCGTTGCGACATGTGCCCAACATCCACAGACAGCGCGTCGTCACTCGCTGCCGCATGCTCGGGCCTGACTCACATTTATCACCCAGTTTCACCATACCGATTCTCTGTAACAGTGACGGAAACGTTGAATGTATATAATCAAGAGTTACTGAATCCTTAATTGAAATTAAATGCGACAAGAAAGAATAAGCTCAGCTACGAGTATGTATGTATGTATACGAGTATATGCTGTCATAGAAAAATAAAATGTACTTCACAACGCTGATTTTCAGCTTCACATGTGTAATCTCTATCACCTACTGAACCTCTCATAGTACTTCGGGCGGTTGATTAAATTTCACAATTTGTATTAAGTCATGTTCCTTCGAAGAAGCAAATTCCAAGGTAGCCGAGGTTGTTTACTTTAAATTATAACAATACAGAAGCTTTACTCGATGAGTTTGTCTTAGATAACTTAGACAACTTAGATAACTTAGATAACTTAGATAACTTAGATAACTTAGATAACTTAGATAACTTAGATAACTTAGATAACTTAGATAACTTAGATAACTTAGATAACTTAGATAACTTCAACAGACTTGGTAAATTTTCATGTTTGTTTATTAGTTTTATTTTTCTGGATATTGTATTTTGTTTTACTTTTCAAAATTTGATTTATTATACTTGTTGTTCACGCTAAAAAGCGTGACGTCAGCGCATGCGCAGAAAGGGTGACTCGCGACGGAATCGAGTCGCGCGCTGCCCGCGGTTCACTCACTCTGTTCGACTCGAGTCGCCTCCGGGGGCGCACGCGTGCGCGCTAGCGCCGCCAGCTCTTCCGCTCGGGACATCGTCCAAACAATCCGTGGGCACACATTCGCTTTGATGAGGACCAGTTCACCCACTTGAGGAGGGGAAGAAGGGAAGAGCCATTTGGAGCGGGTTTGCAGGGTATGGAGGTAGGATCTGGACCAGAGAGTCCAAAAGCGCTGAGAGAGCGCTTGAATGAGTTGAAACCGTTTAAGAGCAGATATGGGTCTGTCGTCAAAAGACTGCTCAGGTAGAGCGGTGAGCGGACGACCAATAATGAAATGTCCGGCCGTGAGAGGTTCAAAGTCCGTAGGGTCGGATGAAATCGGGCAGAGGGGTCTTGAGTTGAGTATTATTTCGTGCAGAGCGCCGAACCAAGTTATGTGCTGATTCGCGAGCTTGTGAGTGATTGCATCATAGTTTGTGCCGCAGTCTGAGCGAATGAGAACTGGAGTACCGCGACGTGAGATAAAACCTAACAGGGCTCGTGCTGAGTGAAATTGAGTGTGATTGAGTGAATGTACGTCTGCTATTTCAAGTGATACGGTTGGCAACAAAATTGGTGTGTTAGTGACGTTCACTACACGTTGTGCGGAGTTACAAGAATTCTCTGTTGGAGTTGAAGTCATTGAGTGAAAATGAACTGAGTGTGTATGTGATGAGTGTGTGTGTGATGAGTGTGCTGAGTGCGCTGAGTGCTGGTTTCATTGAGTGAAAATGAGCTGAATGTGTATGTGATGAGTGAATGTGTGAGTGAAAATGAGCTGAGTGTGTATGTGCTGATTGAATGTGTGAGTGAAAATGAGCTGAGTGTGTATGTGCTGATTGAATGTGTGATGAGTGTGACTATATGTGAAAATGAGTTATTAAAACTTGAGCGCTACCAACTCCAACGTGCGGATAGCTTGTAACTTGCGCGGGCCAAAAAAACAAAGGCTATGTTCAAACGGAACACGGAAAATAAACACGACAGAGAGAAAAAAAATATTTTTTTTTTTAAAAACAACCTGTATATGAGCTGATACACCAACTTGGAACACCCTATATGTGTACCACAAACAACAAGATCAGAGATGAGTTGAAAAAACAAATTGTTTACTATATTTGTGCTATATATATATACCCGGGTAAAAAAAGCAGACAATAACACAAATAAACGGTCCGGCAATATATTACTGTAACACAAGATATCAAAAAGGGCTGATGACCTTGTTCACTCCTATGTTATTATGTTACTTCCCGCTTACACGAATCAAATGCTATTCTATTTATAGAATAAAACACCTATCCACTGCCTCGAACTCGTAAACAACAAAGAATGCGTTTACCTCGCAGAAATCGGATCTAAATGAGCGGACAATCCAATGATGCAATGTATACGTATGTACTCAAAATAAAACGAAATAAAACGAAATAAAACTCGCACCAAAAAAAAATATCTCGCAAAATACGTAAACTATTTTGGGTTTAATAAAGAAGTATAGTGGACTGTAATAAACAATTGGGCTGAATGGATATAATTATATTATCTGAGCTGAATAATAATAACAAACTGAGTTTATTCTGTAAAGGGGCGGGGGGGGGCCGGTTCTATACCGATAAATGGAATTTTCTAGGCGGCGGTTCTAATTACCTACCCGCAATAGGTATTCGAGACCACAACATATTTTTTGCCGGGAAAGGGGGCAAAATATGTAACCGGGTGAAAATGGACTGTAGTAAATCGACGGGGGCTGGTTCAAACAAAGTTACGGGCCGGCGGGGGATAGGCGGGGGGTGATATAAACCAAAAATTTTCTTGGATTGAAAATGGACTGTAACAAATCGACGGGGGCTGGTTCAGTAACGGTTCGAAGGGCCAAAAATGTAGCCGCTGGCTACAGAACTGCAGGGCTGGTGGGATTTGAGGATATGACACGGGAGAAGAAAAGATTGTGGGTGAACTAACCTGTTTTGAATGGGCTGGTATGTGCTGCGTGGCGTCTCTTCTTGGTGGTCTGATGGAGCTGGCGTCTGTGCAGGGATGTGCTAAATGTCTTGGTTGGAGTAATGTACACAGCACTAGTATGAACACAACACTGTTAAGTATGAGAGGTTTTGGTTGTGGCGGCGCGAATGTGTGCCCACGGATTGTTTGGACGATGTCCCGAGCGGAAGAGCTGGCGGCGCTAGCGCGCACGCGCGCGCGCCCGCGCAGCCGACAGCTCTAAACAATAGACATTCGCGTCAGCACAAACAATATCGCGTACCTAAAGTGTAGTGTTAATACAAGTGCTGTGTACATCACTCAAACCAGGACATTCAATACATCCCTGCACAGACGCCAGCTCAACTAGCCAACAAGAAGGCTCAGCACGTCACCGCATCTCCCGTCGGCCCGTCCACAGACATCATCAAAGGTCAGTCAGTTTACCCACAATCTTTTTCTTATCCTGTCTACTCTCCCATTCAAATTCCATCAGCTCTGCATCCTGTAGCCAGCGGCTACATTTTTGGTCCTTCGGCCGGATCGAATTCTGGTCCTTACAGTCCATTTTCACAATTTTGGCCCTGCAAACCCGCTCCAAATAGCTCTCCCCTTCTTCCCCTCCTCAAGTGGGTGAACTGGTCCTCATCAAAGAGGATGACCTGCCTCCGCTCCAATGGAAGTTGGGGAGAATTCTCCGCACAATGCCTGGCAAGGATGGAGTGATCCAAGTTGTGGATCTGGACACAGCCCATGGAGCCGCAGCCCCGGCCCCCCCAGGATGTTCACGCTAAAAAGCGTGACGTCAGCGCATGCGCAGAAAGGGTGACTCGCGACGGAATCGAGTCCTGCGCTGACCGCCGCTCGCTCGGTCTGTTCGGATCGACGAGCCTCTCAAGGCGCACGCGCGCGCGCCCGCGCAGCCGACAGCTCTAAACAATAGACATTCGCGTCAGCACAAACAATATCGCGTACCTAAAGTGTAGTGTTAATACAAGTGCTGTGTACATCACTCAAACCAGGACATTCAATACATCCCTGCACAGACGCCAGCTCAACTAGCCAACAAGAAGGCTCAGCACGTCACCGCATCTCCCGTCGGCCCGTCCACAGACATCATCAAAGGTCAGTCAGTTTACCCACAATCTTTTTCTTATCCTGTCTACTCTCCCATTCAAATTCCATCAGCTCTGCATCCTGTAGCCAGCGGCTACACTTGTACTTATATTTTTAATAATGATACCCTTTTTCACAGCAAAATAGGTACTTTTGTTACCCCGCGTTACTGGCTTGGCAGAGTTTGGGCACTCATGTTCAATTTGTGTGTGTTTTTATTTCTGTGCGTAAGTCATGTTAATATGTGCTCTTACGTAAGGATTATGGAATATAGCGGACGAAAAAGTTTTGCGACGTACTTAACTGACTGGCATATAATCTATGCTTGTACGGATGCACGACCCCAGGCTGCCTATATATATGTTTTTTTCACAGCTAAAGGAGGGAAAGCACAGACCTGGGGTCCGGTTTTTCGCTACAGACTTAAGCGTGATCTCACTGCTAGTGCCATTCCTACAGGTGAACGGGAAGAGATAAGTGTGATCTCACTGCTAGTGCCATTCCTACAGGTGAACGGAAAGAGATAAGTGTGATCTCACTGCTAGTGCCATTCCTACAGATGAACGGGAAGAGATAAGTGTGATCTCACTGCTAGTGACATTCCTACAGATGAACGGGAAGAGATAAGTGTGATCTCACTGCTAGTGACGTTCCTACAGATGAACGGGAAGAGATAAGTGTGATCTCACTGCTAGTGACGTTCCTACAGATGAACGGGAAGAGATAAGTGTGATCTCACTGCTAGTGACATTCCTACAGGTGAACGGGAAGAGATAAGTGTGATCTCACTGCTAGTGACATTCCTACAGGTGAACGGGAAGAGATAAGTGTGATCTCACTGCTAGTGACATTCCTACAGGTGAACGGGAAGAGATAAGTGTGATCTCACTGCTAGTGACATTCCTACAGGTGAACGGGAAGAGATAAGTGTGATCTCACTGCTAGTGCCATTCCTACAGGTGAACGGGAAGAGATAAGTGTGATCTCACTGCTAGTGACATTCCTACAGGTGAACGGGAAGAGATAAGTGTGATATCACTGCTAGTGACATTCCTACAGGTGAACGGGAAGAGATAAGTGTGATCTCACTGCTAGTGACAGTCCTACAGGTGAACGGGAAGAGATAAGTGTGATCTCACTGCTAGTGCCATTCCTACAGGTGAACGGGAAGAGATAAGTGTGATCTCACTGCTAGTGACATTCCTACAGGTGAACGGGAAGAGATAAGTGTGATCTCACTGCTAGTGCCATTCCTACAGGTGAACGGGAAGAGATAAGTGTGATCTCACTGCTAGTGACATTCCTACAGGTGAACGGGAAGAGATAAGTGTGATCTCACTGCTAGTGACATTCCTACAGGTGAACGGGAAGAGATAAGTGTGATCTCACTGCTAGTGCCATTCCTACAGGTGAACGGGAAGAAATAAGTGTGATCTCACTGCTAGTGCCATTCCTACAGGTGAACGGGAAGAGATAAGTGTGATCTCACTGCTAGTGACATTCCTACAGGTGAACGGGAAGAGATAAGTGTGATCTCACTGCTAGTGACATTCCTACAGGTGAACGGGAAGAGATAAGTGTGATCTCACTGCTAGTGCCATTCCTACAGGTGAACGGGAAGAGATAAGTGTGATCTCACTGCTAGTGACATTCCTACAGGTGAACGGGAAGAGATAAGTGTGATCTCACTGCTAGTGACATTCCTACAGGTGAACGGGAAGAGATAAGTGTGATCTCACTGCTAGTGACATTCCTACAGGTGAACGGGAAGAGATAAGTGTGATCTCACTGCTAGTGACATTCCTACAGGTGAACGGGAAGAGATAAGTGTGATCTCACTGCTAGTGCCATTCCTACAGGTGAACGGGAAGAGATAAGTGTGATCTCACTGCTAGTGACATTCCTACAGGTGAACGGGAAGAGATAAGTGTGATCTCACTGCTAGTGACATTCCTACAGGTGAACGGGAAGAGATTAGTGTGATCTCACTGCTAGTGACAGTCCTACAGGTGAACGGGAAGAGATAAGTGTGATCTCACTGCTAGTGCCATTCTTACAGGTGAACGGGAAGAGATAAGTGTGATCTCACTGCTAGTGACATTCCTACAGGTGAACGGGAAGAGATAAGTGTGATCTCACTGCTAGTGACATTCCTACAGGTGAACGGGAAGAGATAAGTGTGATCTCACTGCTAGTGCCATTCCTACAGGTGAACGGGAAGAAATAAGTGTGATCTCACTGCTAGTGCCATTCCTACAGGTGAACGGGAAGAGATAAGTGTGATCTCACTGCTAGTGACATTCCTACAGGTGAACGGGAAGAGATAAGTGTGATCTCACTGCTAGTGACATTCCTACAGGTGAACGGGAAGAGATAAGAGTGATCTCACTGCTAGTGCCATTCCTACAGGTGAACGGGAAGAGATAAGTGTGATCTCACTGCTAGTGACATTCCTACAGGTGAACGGGAAGAGATAAGTGTGATCTCACTGCTAGTGACATTCCTACAGGTGATGTCACGTTGTGATATTTAATTATCATACCGTTCTTCTTAATCCCCACTAACCCCCTCTCTACCCTGCTCCCGCGCATGTCCCCGCGCGGCCCTCGAGTCATTTTTCTTTCGGCAGCACGCCAGTCGCTTCTACCACATCAGCGCGACTCCACGCTGCCCGTCGGCGTGCCAGCCGCTATCGCGATAGCGATAGATTACGCCCTAAAATCGCAGTCCTTGTGTCCCCATACTTTGGGGAGCAAGTCTGGGACTCACCATCTGGCCAGATTCTCAGCCGGTCCACCTAATCTACGAGGCGTCATCTCTTCCCTTGACGGAGCTGACGCCTACATCTGAACAGGACTACTGGCTGAGCATCCTTGACCTCTGACCTAGAACTACGGCAGCTGCGGTCTCACTGTCGGGACCTCCAAGTACTTCCACTCGACTAGGGGAGTACTTGACCGTAACGAGCTACAACAAAGAACTGATCAGTGTGTAGGGACTTCGACCTACCGCGACCCTCTTTATCTCCTCACTTATTATTTTAAAATATATGTATTGAACTTTCTTATTGTTTTATTTATTCTTAATTAACTTAGTTTCTTAGGCCTCTTCTAGGCAATCTTTTATGTTACATAAAAACGTAACATTGGCGCCCCTAACGTGTGTAAACTGTTCAGTTCTTTGTCTTGGATCTTACGTGGCTTGTTGTGTGTGTGTGTTTTTTTGTGAAGTCTCTCGTTCTTTTGTTCTGTTCCGTGCTCATCAACTAGGGTGTACTGAGAAGAAATCTGTCTTGTTAATTTCTAAACTCTTGTTTACTGTATTCTCAGCTACCTCTTTACACACTAGTTCACTTTGTTTTCTCTAAATATTAGTAATATTTTTATCTGTAATATCTCATTTGTCTAGCTTAGCATATTTTTTTTGAACGAACAAAAGAAATCCGTCTGTTTTGTTTGTCTTTATTGTAACAGAACGAAGTATTTTTGTCTTGGCGTTTACACTTCCCTAAAGGCCGTTATATGTTTTTCGCGTCTACCCTCTTGTTTTTTTTACACTATGGTTGTGCGATTCTTCTCTTGTCTGTCTTCTAAATCTGTTCATTGGCATTTTACTAGTCATGACCGGTAATATATCCCTGTTAGATCCCTTGACATTTTTATTTTGTTATTCTTCTATATCTAAATGACACTTCTTTAACTAAATTGAAATTTCTACTATTAATGTAAATCTTTTATTTACAATACTTTCTTTGAATTCCCTTGTGCTTTTATAACTTAAAGCTTTTTGCCTAAAAGTTATTTAATTACTTTGCTAAATCCTTCTAGCTGTCATGTCATTTCTTGACATATTCTATAGGTACTGATACCCCTATCTTTTACTACTTCCCTTGATAATAAGGACTGTTCCTTATTTTGTGTCGAGAACCGATACCTCTCGCGTTCTCAACACCCTTGTAATGGCTACCCTCTCTTAAAGGTAGTCATTCCCTTAAACCAGCGGATTGTAACTGGATATAAACAAGCCTAAAACTATCTAACATCTGATTGGGGTGAGCACTACTGATAGGGCTCACTCTGCTCAATAGTAGTATTTTGGATCAGTACCTCCCTTGAGAATGTGTCCTAAAAGGATGCATGACATTTTCGTTTCTTAACATCTTCTTGGGGTTTCATAGAGTATTTTGGTTATGTTACATCAAAATACTCATGAATGTCTGTTTAGGTGCAACAACACTCACTAATAGTGTTGTTATACTTTCGTTGTAAGGCTGTATGATTGATGCGAAAGGTAGAATTTGAATGTAGATTGCATATTTGTGTAATATGGAACCTCGAGTTATTCTTAGTGCAAAGTAATTTCTCCCTAGCTTTCATAGTTTTGTAACTACCTCCTAGATAAGTTTGAGCTTTCACGGATTTTCACTTAGGAAAAATCCTATTCCTGGGAGAGGGGTACTGTCACGTTGTGATATTTAATTATCATACCGTTCTTCTTAATCCCCACTATCCCCCTCTCTACCCTGCTCCCGCGCATGTCCCCGCGCGGCCCTCGAGTCATTTTTCTTTCGGCAGCACGCCAGTCGCTTCTACCACATCAGCGCGACTCCACGCTGCCCGTCGGCGTGCCAGCCGCTATCGCGATAGCGATAGATTACGCCCTAAAATCGCAGTCCTTGTGTCCCCATACTTTGGGGAGCAAGTCTGGGACTCACCATCTGGCCAGATTCTCAGCCGGTCCACCTAATCTACGAGGCGTCATCTCTTCCCTTGACGGAGCTGACGCCTACATCTGAACAGGACTACTGGCTGAGCATCCTTGACCTCTGACCTAGAACTACGGCAGCTGCGGTCTCACTGTCGGGACCTCCAAGTACTTCCACTCGACTAGGGGAGTACTTGACCGTAACGAGCTACAACAAAGAACTGATCAGTGTGTAGGGACTTCAACCTACCGCGACCCTCTTTATCTCCTCACTTATTATTTTAAAATATATGTATTGAACTTTCTTATTGTTTTATTTATTCTTAATTAACTTAGTTTCTTAGGCCTCTTCTAGGCAACCTTTTATGTTACATAAAAACGTAACAGTGAACGGGAAGAGATAAGTGTGATCTCACTGCTAGTGCCATTCCTACAGGTGAACGGGAAGAGATAAGTGTGATCTCACTGCTAGTGACATTCCTACAGGTGAACGGGAAGAGATAAGTGTGATCTCACTGCTAGTGCCATTCCTACAGGTGAACGGGAAGAGATAAGTGTGATCTCACTGCTAGTGACATTCCTACAGATGAACGGGAAGAGATAAGTGTGATCTCACTGCTAGTGCCATTCCTACAGGTGAACGGGAAGAGATAAGTGTGATCTCACTGCTAGTGCCATTCCTACAGGTGAACGGGAAGAGATAAGTGTGATCTCACTGCTAGTTCCATTCCTACAGGTGAACGGGAAGAGATAAGTGTGATCTCACTGCTAGTGACATTCCTACAGGTGAACGGGAAGAGATAAGTGTGATCTCACTGCTAGTGACATTCCTACAGGTGAACGGGAAGAGATAAGTGTGATCTCACTGCTAGTGACATTCCTACAGGTGAACGGGAAGAGATAAGTGTGATCTCACTGCTAGTGACATTCCTACAGGTGAACGGGAAGAGATAAGTGTGATCTCACTGCTAGTGACATTCCTACAGGTGAACGGGAAGAGATAAGTGTGATCTCACTGCTAGTGCCATTCCTACAGGTGAACGGGAAGAGATAAGTGTGATCTCACTGCTAGTGCCATTCCTACAGGTGAACGGGAAGAGATAAGTGTGATCTCACTGCTAGTGACATTCCTACAGGTGAACGGGAAGAGATAAGTGTGATCTCACTGCTAGTGACATTCCTACAGGTGAACGGGAAGAGATAAGTGTGATCTCACTGCTAGTGACATTCCTACAGGTGAACGGGAAGAGATAAGTGTGATCTCACTGCTAGTGACATTCCTACAGGTGAACGGGAAGAGATAAGTGTGATCTCACTGCTAGTGCCATTCCTACAGGTGAACGGGAAGAGATAAGTGTGATCTCACTGCTAGTGACATTCCTACAGGTGAACGGGAAGAGATAAGTGTGATCTCACTGCTAGTGACATTCCTACAGGTGAACGGGAAGAGATAAGTGTGATCTCACTGCTAGTGACATTCCTACAGGTGAACGGGAAGAGATAAGTGTGATCTCACTGCTAGTGCCATTCCTACAGGTGAACGGGAAGAGATAAGTGTGATCTCACTGCCAGTGACATTCCTACAGGTGAACGGGAAGAGATAAGTGTGATCTCACTGCTAGTGACATTCCTACAGGTGAACGGGAAGAGATAAGTGTGATCTCACTGCTAGTGACATTCCTACAGGTGAACGGGAAGAGATAAGTGTGATCTCACTGCTAGTGACATTCCTACAGGTGAACGGGAAGAGATAAGTGTGATCTCACTGCTAGTGACATTCCTACAGGTGAACGGGAAGAGATAAGTGTGATCTCACTGCTAGTGCCATTCTTACAGGTGAACGGGAAGAGATAAGTGTGATCTCACTGCCAGTGACATTCCTACAGGTGAACGGGAAGAGATAAGTGTGATCTCACTGCTAGTGACATTCCTACAGGTGAACGGGAAGAGATAAGTGTGATCTCACTGCTAGTGACATTCCTACAGGTGAACGGGAAGAGATGAGTGTGATCTCACTGCTAGTGACATTCCTACAGGTGAACGGGAAGAGATAAGTGTGATCTCACTGCTAGTGACATTCTTACAGGTGAACGGGAAGAGATAAGTGTGATCTCACTGC
This sequence comes from Ypsolopha sequella, assembly GCA_934047225.1. Lineage (NCBI taxonomy): Eukaryota > Metazoa > Arthropoda > Insecta > Lepidoptera > Ypsolophidae > Ypsolopha > Ypsolopha sequella. Next base: position 300,268 of record OW203989.1, read on the forward strand.
TAGTGCCATTCCTACAGGTGAACGGGAAGAGATAAGTGTGATCTCACTGCTAGTGCCATTCCTACAGGTGAACGGGAAGAGATAAGTGTGATCTCACTGCTAGTGACATTCCTACAGGTGAATGGGAAGAGATAAGTGTGATCTCACTGCTAGTGACATTCTTACAGGTGAACGGGAAGAGATAAGTGTGATCTCACTGCTAGTGCCATTCCTACAGGTGAACGGGAAGAGATAAGTGTGATCTCACTGCTAGTGACATTCCTACAGGTGAACGGGAAGAGATAAGTGTGATCTCACTGCTAGTGACATTCCTACAGGTGAACGGGAAGAGATAAGTGTGATCTCACTGCTAGTGCCATTCCTACAGGTGAACGGGAAGAGATAAGTGTGATCTCACTGCTAGTGACATTCCTACAGGTGAACGGGAAGAGATAAGTGTGATCTCACTGCTAGTGACATTCCTACAGGTGAACGGGAAGAGATAAGTGTGATCTCACTGCTAGTGCCATTCCTACAGGTGAACGGGAAGAAATAAGTGTGATCTCACTGCTAGTGCCATTCCTACAGGTGAACGGGAAGAGATAAGTGTGATCTCACTGCTAGTGACATTCCTACAGGTGAACGGGAAGAGATAAGTGTGATCTCACTGCTAGTGACATTCCTACAGGTGAACGGGAAGAGATAAGTGTGATCTCACTGCTAGTGCCATTCCTACAGGTGAACGGGAAGAGATAAGTGTGATCTCACTGCTAGTGACATTCCTACAGGTGAACGGGAAGAGATAAGTGTGATCTCACTGCTAGTGCCATTCTTACAGGTGAACGGGAAGAGATAAGTGTGATCTCACTGCTAGTGCCATTCCTACAGGTGAACGGGAAGAGATAAGTGTGATCGGACGGATGAGATAGAAATCCTTAAAATTATCAGTAGCCTGAAATCCCGCTCCGCTCCTGGCAGTGACAATATCACTAATGACATTCTCAAGAAAGGAAAACTTGAGCTACTTAATCCCATCACATACATATGTAACCTTAGCATAATCACTGGCACGGTGCCAGATAGTTTCAAAATCGCTGTCTCTCCAAAATTCTAGAGAAGATAGTAAATAAAAGACTTCTCCTATTCTTGGAATCACGAAATCTTTTAGCCTCGAATCAATTCGGTTTCAGACATGGCAAGTCCACTGAAGATGCCATCGCCATGCTAGCTAATACTGTCGCAGATAAGCTTGACAAGGGTTATAGGTGTGTTGGTGCTTTTCTGGACCTTGCGAAAGCTTTCGACACAGTGTCGCGACCAATCCTCCTTAAAAAATTGGAACAGCTAGGCATACGTGGTCTGCCCCTTATTTGGTTCCAGTCTTACCTTTTTGGCCGCCGACAAAGAATCAGAGTCAACGATAGCCATAGTGACTACGCTAACATTCATTATGGGGTCCCACAGGGTAGCGTTTAAGGCCCTACACTCTTTTTGGTCTACATCAATGAACTGTGTCACGTTAACTTGATACAAGCAGAGCTCTTTGCATTTGCTGATGATACTGCAATAGTCTTCTACAGTAACAGTTGGGCATCGGTCACTGATGTGGCCCAGGAGGGTTTACGGATAGTTGCGTCATGGCTTCGACAAAACTTATTGACCTTAAATGCCTCCAAAACAAAAATAATTTGCTTCCGAATTACTCAACGAACTGCTCCCAAAGAAATTGTCAAAATCAGGCTGCACTCTTGCATCTCCCAAAACAATTTGCCATGTGATTGCCCAACTCTTGAACAAGTTCCCTTTGTAAAATACCTTGGCATTATGATCGACGAGAAACTATCGTGGAAAAAACAGATTGAGGTGATCAGTGGCAGGGTGAGAAAGCTAATGCACATTTTCAAAAAGTTGCGACGGGCTGCTGATGACAAAACGAAGATATTTGTGTACACAGCGCTTTGCCAATCCATTTTAAGATACTGTTTGGCTGTTTGGGGAGGAGCCTGTAAAACTCACTTTATCACAGTAGAACGTGCACAGCGAGCCCTCCTAAAAGTTGCTTTCAACAAACCTTTCCGCTATGCAACTAACTCACTGTATCATGAATCCAAGCTCTTGCGGGTTCGGCAGCTATACATCATAGCAGTAGTCTTAAAGTTTCATGAAACCGCTTTAGTTACAACCCATAAAAGTGTTCATGACTCCCGCCGTGTCACATGGAGAATTCCCGTAACGAATACAAGCTTTGCTCAAAAATTTTCCCCTTTCTTAGGTCCCTTTCTATATTCAAGGACAAATAATACCCTATCCCTTCTTCATCTAACACGTTACCCATGCAAAAAAATTCTACACGATTGGCTCTCCCCCTTAGATTACGAACAAACCGAGGATATCCTTAAAATTGACACATAAATCCTAACACACATGTACCGGTCTGTGAGTATCAGTGGCGTGCACAGAGTTTTTACACAGGGTAGACATAAAAACCGGTCAAGTGCGAGTCAGACTCGCGTACCTAAGGTTCCGTATCGTGGATGAAAAATGTAATTTTGTTTTCGTGAATTTCTAAACTGCTATATTATTCCTGTAATCTTTACGTAAGCACATATTACCATGATTTTTTTTTATTTTTCGATCAACCAATTTTAGAGATAAGTTGAGGGACATCAATTTTTTTTTGTAGTTTTTCGAGGATTTCCCAAAATAGAGGCAAGTAAATATAGCTAAGCGGCATCGTTCCAAACAGTTTGGTTATTTGAACATAACAATCAGAAGAAACAAAACAGTCGATTAGTATGTTTACAACCTGTCAGCCAGTTAAATGTTTCATATTGTTTTGGATTGAATTTTCTAGTTGCTTTACCTTTTATTTGAATCCGGTACGAAGCGGCTTTTCTCGATTACTTCTTTTTTTTCAGCATAACACAGTTTTGAAAACGTACCATTTCTTAATTTTTGCACACACACATTCCCAGCACAACTTTCACAGTAGTTACTACCACCACTAGCCATTTTTTGCAATTTTTAGACCCAATTTTATTTTATTTATACTGCTTGTCATCAATTTGCGTAACGAACGAACGCAAAACAATAATGGATGGCGCCGGCTCAGCTGCTAAGGCGGCTTCGTAAGACTTCGGTAATTTTCGGTGAATGTCGTAAAACTAAAAAAAGACGTCGTCTTTTTGCAGAGTTTTCGCATACACGTCGCACGCAAACAAGCAAAAGCTTTTGCATTTGTGTGCCATGTACTTACAGTAACACACACAACAAAGATACTGTTGGAATAATGACCCACACATAAAAGCCGGTACTAGCCGGTAGCCACCATTCCGCGATGGCTGGTCCGATATTGAATTACAACGAATCATAAGCCATTCACTTCATAGTCTTTCGTAATCGATTTTAGCGATGTAATTCTATTTCGGAATGCTCGAGCATAGATACTTTATCTATGGCTGGAGTGAGCGAGCGAATCGCAGCTGTGAACTGAGACTCGCAGTTCCCGCTAATGACAATAGATGGCGGTCGGTGTGGCTACACTTTTTTTTTACGATATGCGTAAAAATGCGTAAATGATGTGTATTTGTCAGGGTCTCGGACGAAATGCTTCGTCCGAGGTCAGGGTAGACAGTGTCTTTTTGTCTGTATGGACTGCACGCCACTGGTGAGTATCAAGTATTTCAAAACTCAGGCATACACTTTCATATAACACACTCTATTTTACTCACCCATTCACACACACTCTAATAACATTCCACATACAATCATCACTCACACGTCATACATTACTCAACTAGTTTTATTTTGTCTCTTCTGTTACTCTTTACTTTTTACTTTTTACTTTTTAATGTTATGTTACTTTTAAATATTTTATAAATTTATTATCGTCAGACTCACCAGGAAGGGTCTAATTTCCCACAACCCAGGCAATCCTAATGTGGGGATTAGAGTTTATAAAAGACACACTTGTCAAATAATATAAAAATAGTGCATAAAATATTTTTGTATACATATCTTTTTGGTTGCAAATAAACATATTTTTATTTTTATTTATTTATTTATTAAGTCACTCATGCATGACATATACCAATATAGTCACTCATGACATATACCTATTAAGTCACTCATGCATGACATATACCAATATAGTCACTCATGACATATAACTATTAAGTCACTCATGACATATACCAATGTACTCAATCATGACATATACCAATATAGTCACTCATGACATATACCTATTAAGTCACTCATGCATGACATATACCAATATAGTCACTCATGACATATACCAATGTACTCAATCATGACATATACCAATGTACTCAATCATGACATATACCAATGTACTCAATCATGACATATACCAATGTACTCAATCATGACATATACCAATGTACTCAATCATGACATATACCAATGTACTCAATCATGACATATACCAATGTATTCAATCATGACATATACCAATGTACTCAATCATGACATATACCAATGTACTCAATCATGATATATACCAATGTACTCAATCATGACATATACCAATGTACTCAATCATGACATATACCAATGTACTCAATCATGACATATACCAATGTACTCAATCATGACATATACCCATATAGTCACTCATGCATGACATATACCTATCGCTCATCAAAAAAAGTCTTCTAGGTAAAACCTAGGTTTCCTACTTAGGTCTCATCTCAGACTCTATTCTTATACATATACGAGGATAAGGTGACATAAATTTATGCAGCCAAATTCATATTGAAGGCTTGGTAACTGATCAGTATTGAGGATCGATATCAATTTTTGCTATTTTCGCAAAATAAAATGTTGATCTTCCATATTAATTGACTCGTGGCTGGGCCGCCTATTTGTGGTAAAAAGAAATAATATTATTACGTTTGTAGTAAAACGAAATAATATTATTACGTTTGTAGTAAAATAAAATAATATTATTACGTTTGTAGTAAAATAAAATAATATTATTACGTTTGTAGTAAAACGAAATAATATTATTACGTTTGTAGTAAAACAAAATAATATTATTACGTTTGTAGTAAAACGAAATAATATTATTACGTTTGTAGTAAAACAAAATAATATTATTACGTTTGTAGTAAAACAAAATAATATTATTACGTTTGTAGTAAAACAAAATAATATTATTACGTTTGTCGTAAAACGAAATAATATTATTACGTTTGTAGTAAAACAAAATAATATTATTACGTTTGTAGTAAAATAAAATAATATTATTACGTTTGTAGTAAAACAAAATAATATTATTACGTTTGTAGTAAAACGAAATAATATTATTACGTTTGTAGTAAAACAAAATAATATTATTACGTTTGTAGTAAAATAAAATAATATTATTACGTTTGTAGTAAAACAAAATAATATTATTACGTTTGTAGTAAAACAAAATAATATTATTACGTTTGTAGTAAAACGAAATAATATTATTACGTTTGTAGTAAAACAAAATAATATTATTACGTTTGTAGTAAAACAAAATAATATTATTACGTTTGTCGTAAAACAAAATAATATTATTACGTTTGTCGTAAAACGAAATAATATTATTACGTTTGTAGTAAAACAAAATAATATTATTACGTTTGTAGTAAAACAAAATAATATTATTACGTTTGTAGTAAAACAAAATAATATTATTACGTTTGTAGTAAAACAAAATAATATTATTACGTTTGTAGTAAAACGAAATAATATTATTACGTTTGTAGTAAAACAAAATAATATTATTACGTTTGTAGTAAAACAAAATAATATTATTACGTTTGTAGTAAAACAATATAATATTATTACGTTTGTAGTAAAACGAAATAATATTATTACGTTTGTAGTAAAACAAAATAATATTATTACGTTTGTAGTAAAACGAAATAATATTATTACGTTTGTAGTAAAACAAAATAATATTATTACGTTTGTAGTAAAACAAAATAATATTATTACGTTTGTCGTAAAACAAAATAATATTATTACGTTTGTCGTAAAACGAAATAATATTATTACGTTTGTAGTAAAACAAAATAATATTATTACGTTTGTAGTAAAACAAAATAATATTATTACGTTTGTAGTAAAATAAAATAATATTATTACGTTTGTAGTAAAACAAAATAATATTATTACGTTTGTAGTAAAACGAAATAATATTATTACGTTTGTAGTAAAACAAAATAATATTATTACGTTTGTAGTAAAATAAAATAATATTATTACGTTTGTAGTAAAACAAAATAATATTATTACGTTTGTAGTAAAACAAAATAATATTATTACGTTTGTAGTAAAACGAAATAATATTATTACGTTTGTAGTAAAACAAAATAATATTATTACGTTTGTAGTAAAACAAAATAATATTATTACGTTTGTCGTAAAACAAAATAATATTATTACGTTTGTCGTAAAACGAAATAATATTATTACGTTTGTAGTAAAACAAAATAATATTATTACGTTTGTAGTAAAACAAAATAATATTATTACGTTTGTAGTAAAACAAAATAATATTATTACGTTTGTAGTAAAACAAAATAATATTATTACGTTTGTAGTAAAACGAAATAATATTATTACGTTTGTAGTAAAACAAAATAATATTATTACGTTTGTAGTAAAACAAAATAATATTATTACGTTTGTAGTAAAACAATATAATATTATTACGTTTGTAGTAAAACGAAATAATATTATTACGTTTGTAGTAAAACAAAATAATATTATTACGTTTGTAGTAAAACAAAATAATATTATTACGTTTGTAGTAAAACGAAATAATATTATGACGTTTGTAGTAAAACAAAATAATATTATTACGTTTGTAGTAAAACAAAATAATATTATTACGTTTGTAGTAAAACAAAATAATATTATTACGTTTGTCGTAAAACGAAATAATATTATTATGAATTTCACAAAAAGGTTCATCGGAGTCTTCAGTATGAACTTGTCTGTATAAAGTAGTTAGATGTATGTATAGGTATACAGATATAGACTGACCCTCATCAGCAGCAGCAGCGCGATGCAGGTGAAGCCAAGCACTGGGTCCCACAGCGCCGCCGAGTGCAGGTTGCCGAACACGGAGATCCACTGCTGCAGGAACGTGGTGCCCCTCACCGAGATCGCGAACAGATCCTTGACCTGTGACGTGGCGATCATTAGAGCCACGGCGGACGTGAAGCCGGACGAGACCGGCCCCGACACGAAGTCGATTAGGAACCCTAGCCCCAGCACACCCATCAGTAGCTCCACCACGCCGGACAGCAGCGTGAGCAGCACCGCCTTCTCGATCACGCCGCCCGCCACCTGCCACGTGAGCAGCGAGGCGATGGCGGTGGGCCCGGCGGGCACGGCGCGGCACCCACCCAGCACGATGTAGATGAAGCAGCCCAGGAAGGAGCCGTACAGCCCGTACTGCGGCGGCAGGCCCGCGATGTTAGAGTACGCGAGCGACTGTGGGATCACCGTCAGGCCCACCGTGACGCCGGCGATCAGGTCGCCCACTGCCTTCTCGCCGGTGTACCTGCAACGTGCACCGACATTATATACATATAACTTTAAATATACAGGGTGGAAAAAATTAAAGGGCCCTGGAGGGGAACTACCTTAAATCCTTAAAGTACTAGGTATTGTTATCAAAGAACTTCTAATAAATATTTAATTTCATGAGTATCTCGTACAACAGATGAGTGTAAGACCAAATGTTTATTATACAAATTTTATTCTGAACAATAATCCTACCGATTCGTATGATAAAATAGCGAGGGTTTATTTTTTTAGTTTTTTGTTGGTTTGATTCCCGGGTGAGACAAGCGAATTTCAGAATATCTTTGAATGCAGTTTTGTTTCTTTTAAAAAGTAAAGGAATGTTTCCTTTCATTAAAATGACCTAACTAAAGGATTTAAGGTAGTTCCCCTCCAGGGCCCTTAAATTTTTTCCACCCTGTATATATACCTAAACCTACAAATAGAAGAATATTGAAAACTTGTAATATATTTCGGCATTTATAAATAAGTTAAGATGTAAATACACTAAATTACAAGTTTATTAAAATTAAACTAAATTTATTATACATAGAACGTGAAATTTAAGTCATTGGTGATAAACTATGGAGCCAACCCTGAAATCGTAAAAAAAATATGAGTTGTTCCATAGAAAAGTGTTATGTTATGCAAATAATAGTTTCATAAGACGGGCTTGCAGGTTGTATAACGATAAGTTTGTTAACGTGGATATATTTAGTGAGTATTTAAGAGTATGACATAGCCAAAACAAAAACCAGTTCCGGGCGTGGCTTATTCTATTTTACGATAGCGCGCGGGGGGAAATTCGTCCCGGTCTCTAAGCTCGCGTCACCATAGCAAAAATACGAATAGAGTGGACGAGGCAGGGTCAAAAGTAATACGTATTTTATTTTATCTAATTTATTAGTGTATTTCGATCATCGTCACACGGCATTGATCCTACTTGCTATCACGTCGGGACGTAAATTTATTATGGTCGGCTAAAAGTGTTTTTTTGAGTGTTTGATTTATCAGTTGACCCTCGGAACATTTCAGACACTCCTTTAGAGATACATAATAATATTGTGACGGTTAATTGTCACCATTACCCATTCTTTAAATATTTTTCGCCCGCTGAGCTGGTTTTACACTTGCGGGAAAATAAATTGGACCAAAAATTTATTTACAAAAAATTTTTACTAAAGTTGTTATTACAAAAAGTGGAAACTAACAAATATTCTCAGAAGGAATGCACCACGTCACTATCTATCTCACTGTAGCTTATATCAATTATGCCTCTCTCATTCAACCACGTTTAACTGCGTTACTATCTCATTCCAACTCATTTTAAATAGCGTCACTATTTATCTCACTCTAACGCGTGTTAAATGGCATTTCTAATGAACGTCAAATATTTTTACTGCCCGCCACTCTTTCATTCTAAATTCTAATTATTTAAAAAAATACGCAGCTCCTTTGGTAGTAAAATAGCAATAACTTTTTTTTTCAAAAGTAATACACAGAAATTGCCAGATCATTTGAAAAACAATATTTGATGAGCCGTTATTTAAGACAATTTGCAAAACTAACATAGGACATTTTTTGTTCAGGGTGTGGTATCGAACTAACCTAATTACAAAAAATTGCTCATAAATTGGGTTTTTATTTTTCTTCCTGATGTAACAGCATTTCAAGGTTTATTTTTGACTTTATCAATAGCATGACTATTCAGAGTTGCGCAACAAAAATTTTATTCTTAGAATTTAGAACTGGTTAGCTTTGACTCTCAAAAATCTATTCGAATTTATAAAAGTACCATCAACTCGAAGACTATCTACTTTTTGCTGAGGTCATAATTTAGTATTCTGGTCAGTCATGAGCTGGCCTACCAGCTTTCCAAGGGAACGCGTTGACACCTGTTTACCCTTGGGATAAATCGCCAAGTGTTTAAAATATAGAAATTTATTTGTATCATAGTTTGAAATGTTCAGGTCCCTTTACGCAAAATTAAAAAACAAAACTCTTTTAGGATTAATTTGTTGTCCCTATGTTTGTCTGTTTGTGCGTTTGTGCGTTTGTCTAGGCAATTTTTCTGGGTAAAATCAATAAATGCTAATATTTACAGCCCTGTAAAACATACATATTATAACGTTTTTATGGCCGTTTGTTTAACTTTTTCATACAAATGTTCTCCTTATGAAAATATAGAGATCAACACTTGACATAATATTTTGCATTTGAAAGAAAGCACAGAAAGGAACTGTAGAACAAATAATGTAAAAAATATAAAAACCATATCGCTCTATTCTAAAGGGATTAATAATTTACTGTTTGTTCAATGTGGCGATAGCTTTGTTTATTATTATTTTTTCTTTGTTACAAAGATAACAAATATTTTCATACAAGGTTTTCCTTAAGGGCTATTTCTCCAAATTTGTAACAAAATATTAAGAAATAATTATAACGGTAAAGTTCAACTTTTAGCTAAGACAATTTGTTGTTAAAAGTTTGCTATATGCATAAACATATTTTAATGATATTATGGTATCTTCAAAATAATTGGGTTTTCCATAAGCGTGATATCAGATTATTTAAGAAATTTACGGCTGGTATCACGACGACGGATAAGCCAATTATTTTATTACTATTGTAATATAATTAAAAATATGTTAATGCATACAGCAGACTTTTAACTATAAGTTTTCTTAACTAAAAGTTGTATTTTTACTTATTGAAATTGTATTTCTCATCAAGAAGTGCAAGATGACAAGGTATTCAAAATAAGTTAATTGAATTTGTGAAATGGTTTCAGGTCAAAACAGTTTTCCATGAAACGGTAATTGTTTATAGTTAGCAAAGTGTGTAAACTTAGTCATCTTAACATGAACGACGCCTGTATTTCTCTCTTTTTTATTTCCAGTATAGATAAAAATATACAAACTTGTTAAACTTTGCGTAAAAACGAGGCAATATTGACGATATCCTTACAACTATTATGATGGTGTTTTATCAAATTTTGCTTTTTGGGCTGTATAGAGACGTAGTTAGATGTCACTAGAATATACTCATGAAAAAAGATATGAAGAAAATAAGCTGTAGACTTCACATTCGGTTTATACCTATTGTATGAATTTTAAGAAAAATACAGGGGTAAAGGGACCTCTTAAGGAAAACCTTGTATTAAACTATTTGTTATCTTAGTAAAAAATAATTCAAGGGAAAAAAAAAACAAAGCTATCGCCACATTGAACAGTAGATAATTAATCCCTTTAGAATAGAACAACATGGTTTTCATATTTTTTACATTATTTGTTCAACAATTCCTTTCTGTGTTGACTTTTAAATACAAAATATTATCTCAAGTGTTCATCCCTACATTTTCATAGTGAGAAAATTTGTATGAAAAACGTAAAAAAAAAAACGTTAAAACCTAAAACGTAATATAAATAAAAACGTCAAAAGTATGTTTTTACAGCTCTATAGAGGGCCGTTTATATTGGTATTTATTAATTTTACCCAGAAAAAATTGTCTAGACAAATGGACAGACAGACAAACATAGGGATAACAAATTAATCCTAAAAGAGTTTCATTGTTTTCATTTTGCGTAACAGAACCTGAACATGTACCGACAGGATTATCTACGATCTAATAATTTTGCCATGCACTGTAAATATTTCAAAATAAATTTCTATATTTTAAATGCTTGGCGATTTATCCCAAGTAAGTGTACTTATATAATTTGCAAAAAACTTCACTTATTGGACCTGAAATGGTGAGCCAATACTAGAGGGTAATTTCACGAAAAGGTCATTGACCTTTGTTACAGATCTCAGTAAGTATAAGTAAATTAATTTGGGTTTCAATAACGATCACAAAATTATTCTTTTAGAGTAACATATATTATTTTCCCGCATAAAAGTATGAATTCATTCCAAATTCATTCAGTTTTGTTGTTATGACTATGGCACGATGTAGCTAAATCACTCATAAGCATATTTTGTTGAGTTTTTAACGGCAGGAATATGATGGTCCTCGAAATATTACTTTATAAAATTAATTTCAATGTGTTTTGAAGTGGTTTTGGGAGATATTTATAGCTTGCAAAAAAAGGCACAGGTTCCACGTCTTACAGGCGCCAACGCTAGGCGTAGACTGACAATATCTTGCTGCCGCTGACTGCATCAGTGGATTTACGTATTTTTGGAAAAAGGGGGTGCTTTTTTTGACCCGAATAACGTGGTATTTGGAAAATGAATAGATATCATTCACACTAATTTTATTCAAAAAAAACCAACAAAATCGCGAAAGCGATACGTGAAACAAAATCGATAAGAAGTGTGCAATAGAGGGTTACAAAAAAATTAATTGACAGTACAAATATGAATCGATTAACGTGGTTTGTGGAAAATGAATACCTTAAAGTTCAACCAAAAACATGTATTTTTTTTATGGCTATACGTAACCTAATTATTGCAACAAAATCATCCGAAAGCTGACATTTTATTTCTGTTTGTATTTTCGTTCCCCTTAATTAGTTTTAAAAGATTATTATTGCAGTGTATCTCTGAGCATGTATAGCTTACGTTAAAAAGCTTTTTTGTAAATCTAAAGTTATATTTATTTAGTTTAGTTTTATTTAATACATTTAGAAAGTTTAATAACAAGTAAGGAAACTGTAGGTCTACATTATAATAATATTTTGTGTTATGTATAAATATATCAGACTGTTTGTTTCTTGGAAAATGAAAAAAATAAAAAAAATAAAGTTAAATACCTACTCGACCCGAATGTATGAAACAGCTGATTTATGCTATCTATTTTTCTTTTTTTTATTCATATTTATTGAAACAAATAACTTAAATAACATTAAAATAAAAATAAAAATAACTAAAATAAATACATCTAAACTAAACTAAAAATAGCCTTAAAATAAACTAAAAAACCTTAAAAGATAAACTATATTATAAATAAAAAACTTCGCCCAAATCGCTGCTCTGCGGCAAGGTGCCCAGTATGCTGGCGACATTCCCACGCTGGAAGAATGTACCAGCCCGTGGATCACCCGTGACGCTGACCAGGCGCGCAGAAATTTCTTTAAAAAGACTACGCGCCTCGGGACCCCACGAACCCAACGTTTCGACCCCAAACGGCGCAAAAAGGTAATTGTTTCCGAGAACAGCATACCTACACCGCTTGAGGTCTTCAGCGGCGGCCGCCACCGAGCCAGCGGCTCTACTGCTTTGTTTGACATGGGAGGGCGCTAGTGTATCGACACATGTTGCGTCCCACACCAGCGGCCTCCCACGCTTCCACGATACTAATGTCATTCCGTTGGGCCGCTTTCCGTCATCGCGTGCCAATCCTGGTGGTTCTAAGGCCGATGGCACGCTCGCTGACGTAAGGGCCCGACGGATAACATCATTCAGAGCCGCATGCCGGGAATGGCGGTCAGCGCTTCGTCGGCAAGAGAGCCCGTGGAGCCCCAAACGGCCAATGTCAGCACCGCAAGAGCAACGACGTGGCTCGTTAAGCTGTAGACCAAGTCGCAGACCAACAGCAACGCGGAATGAAATATCATCCAGCAGCGTTCCTATACTGCTGGAAGGTAGAGCCCGAAAAACCCGACTCGTGTTCAAAAGAGGCACGGAGACAAGCCTGATCCTCAGCACTATTGCTTTAGTTGCCTGTGTACACTAAAATATACGGCGATTAATCATTAAGATATTTCCTTTTGGTGCATTGCTTTTTAGGACTGAAAGAATGATTTAAGAAGGGTAGCCATTAATTTTATTAATGTAAGTTTTTTATGTGGGTGGTAGGGGGGGGAGAGATTCCTGACATTAACATTGTAGCTAAAAGGTCAAGTTGGGTATCATTTTCGAGTAAATCAAATACGTAGAATTCATTTCTGCTATTCAGTTTGCAATATTTTCCACAGAAAAGCTAAAAAAAAAGAAAATATGTAATCGTCATTTTCCTTTTTTTTGTACAAAGTCGTCCATATCATTTTTAATTTAATAGATGATAAAATAAAAATTATTAATTTTAAAAGCCTATTTAATCTCCCTTTTAAAAAGTACCCACATGATGTATTAGTCTGAGTAAAACAGATGAAAAAAAAGAAACTCCACAATATCGAGAACACTATAAATTACAAAGACCCGATTTTGACCACAAACTCTTATGACAGAAAAAGATGGTGCAGTTTAAGTTAGAGTAAGCATGTCTAAATAATGCCTGTTACTGGTATTCAGGACCCAGGTAGTGATAAATCAAACTAAAATGCCTTATTTGAAAAATGCGAGAGTAACTTTAGTTTCAAAGGGGAGAAATTTCTGGAGACGCTTAAGGGAATGAAATGTGGCAAAGACTTTCCTGCTGACCTCATTAATATGCGCAGCCCACGTCAGATTACAATCAATTTTTTGCAGATTTAGTGTAGGCAATAGGGATATCGTTATAAACTACTTGTGGAATTACCGTTTGATATTTTTAGATAAGAAATACGAAATTTGGTTGTGGACTAAAGACTCAAGAACTTTAGAAAGGATAGGAAGAATGGAAATTGGACGATACTCAGAAAACGATGAAGGGTTTGTAGTCTTTGGAAGAGGGATGACATGTGCATTTTTCCAGGCTGTGGGGAATGAACTGGTGACAAGGGAGCAGTTGATAACGTCAGCTAGGACAGGTAAAAGTTCATCTAGTATAAGATGCAGCGTTTGAGAGCAAATTTCGTCATCACCCACAGCCTTTGAAGTAATAGAAAGAATTGCTCTCTTAACGTCACACTCAGAAACAGTCTTGAAGGTAAAATGATCGCAGTCAGGTTTGGGCTTATTACGAAGGTTTAGGAGAGTTTTGTTTTTTAATTTGTCTTCTAAGGAGACAGGCAGTTTAGAAAAATGCTGATTAACTGCATAGAATGAAACGCTGAAACGGTGTCACACCCTGTGAATGCATGGTAGCCTCTTAAAGCTTCTGTTTTATCTGCGATTAAATGGTTTGCTACTTCATGCACCGGTATGTAGCTATGGTATTTGCCAGTGCCGAAAGATATCCACAGCTCCTTGAGACCATGTTACTGAAGTGAAAAATAAAAGGATATCACTATAACCACAACATCTGAATCAACCGTGTGTATCGTAATTTTTGACGCGCCATTGAGGGCCATATCTTATGCATGTAAAAAAATACGGCTATGTGCCTCTTCAACATAAGTTAAACAGATTAGTGAGTCGTTTGGATCATCGGACCCGACAAATTTAACTTTAATTAAATTATCGTCAAAAAAGTAAGATTTTTTTATAATTTTATTTTAATTTCGAGATTTTTATATGAAATACTATAAGTATTATTTCGTATATGGCCTGTACGTCTCAAGTTTAGTTAAAAATGATACTAAACTTAACGTTGTAACTAGAAAAAAACATATATTGAATTATCATATTTTAATAACGAAAGACTACTCCCTCTCTTTCCTACATCAATTTTTTTTATGGCTACCCTTCGTAAAATGATCTAAGGGTTCTAAGTATTCACTCTGCAAAAGGAAACCTTTTAATCATCAAACGCCGTATATTGGGGTTTTTGTCGTCTACAGAGGCAACTACTTGTCTCTTAAATATCTAAAATAAAAAGCTTATCATCCATCCATCAGACTAGTTCGTCCAATGCTGGACTGCTCCCGGCGGTCATGCTGGAAGAATTGCCCATACTCACACACGCGGGGCAGGGGGGTTGGTGAGCGCGGTGCCGGAACCCTCACACTAGTAACGTCGCTGACCGTCACCAGTCCTATTCCATATTAGGGATGGATATACCGCCATTCATCGATCCCAGGCATGGTAGGCTTCCTGGTTTTTTGCCTTTGAGCTGTCCTCTTACTCTTCCCCGAATAACTTTGAGGGGGCCTCCAAATAAGATGGTGGTACCTCCACAGTTGAGCCCGGCTTCAGCTCTACCGTAAAGGCGTATCATATATACATTTATTAGTTTTATGTATATTTTATATAATATATATGTGTCTTTATATGTATATGGCGGAGATGAGTGACATGCTCGCAACGCTGCGTGGTCACTACCACATAGAGATGAGTGAGATTATGTCTTCAGTCACATTTATGTCACAGTAGAGATTATTTCTTCATTTAAAATGGCCGAAACGCACGTTTCCAAATCTCGGCATACACGGGGGTAGTAGGCCGCAGTTAAGTACGGACGTGGAGTGTGTGCAACTGACGACGCGACGCCGACGCCGCCCCACCCGATTCTCGCGCATTTATCTGGGCAGCCCTAGTGCATGCGCCTGCCGAACGTTGTTTATCTGGGCAGCCCTAGTGCATGCGCCTGCCGAGCGTTGTTTATCTGGGCAGCCCTAGTGCATGCGCCTGCCGAACGTTGTTTATCTAGGCAGCCCTAGTGCATGCGCCTGCCGAGCGTTGTTTATCTGGGCAGCCCTAGTGCATGCGCCTGCCGAGCGTTGTTTATCTGGGCAGCCCTAGTGCATGCGCCTGCCGAGCGTTGTTTATCTGGGCAGCCCTAGTGCATGCGCCTGCCGAGCGTTGTTTATCTGGGCAGCCCTAGTGCATGCGCCTGCCGAGCGTTGTTTCAAGGACACTGCCCAGAGGTAATATTATTGTTACTTCTCTCTATTGTGCAACTACTGTATGCAGCTCGCTGTACTCACTGGGGCAGCCAGGCCGTGACGGGCACGCGCTTGTGCAGTGTCTTGCGGTTCAGCTTGCGACGCAGCGCGGTGCGCCAGCCATCGGAGGCGCCCTCGGCCACTGCAACACAAAGCGGACGGTAGTCATCTAGTAGCCACCTTTCGATTAAGTCTTTTTTTTTTGTGGTCAACTCGACCGACGGTGAAAATTTGAGGTAGTTACAAATAATAAATAAATTCTTTATTTACCCGACAAAAGTCCAAAATTACAATTAAATTATAAGTTAAGATTATAGGAACTACATTAAATTAAATAATATAAGATAGATTAGATTTAAACATGATCAATAACACGAACAACAATTATCTTTTACAAATTAGGAAGCAAAGCTTATGTGGCACTTTCGCCATAGTTTAAGGCGATTACCGTCGCCAAATTAGCAGCTCGATGTTTGTCTGTATGAATATCGACGAAAACGACATTGAAATAACGTTCAAATCAGTGCACAATGCGTGGTGGCTGTTACGACGCTCGCTGCGTCCTTGAAAGGGCAAAATAGGAGAAAATTATACTTTTCACATGGGCGTCATTGTTCGATTGAATAATTCTATGTTATATTTATAGCTATCAAGTTTATCTATTTATTAAAGCATAAATGAATTAAATCACCTAAGCCGCTTAGGAGCAGTAGGAAATTCAAGCCAAAAAAACACCATTTAGTAGTAACAATTTTTCATATAGAAGTTTTGGTGGTACGAAAAAGAAAAATGTTGCATATGTTGTCCTAGAGTTGATAATCCATAATACATTTTTTCAATATTTTTGGTTAGGCCATAAAAGAGGAGTAGGCTTTAGAAAGTACCCATTTGGCGGTATTAAGGGCCTTAAGGAGCGGGCTTGCTTGCCATTCTCTCACCGCACCAATAATGGCGTTCTTAGATGCACATATCAAAGCGTGCGTCCCCGCTGAACGCTGTAACTTATTTACTTACTGTTTATTGTTATGTACTGTAACATATAGCTAGGCAATATGCTAGGTTTAGGTAAGGTTAGGTCTTATATATATATATATAATTTATATATATATATATATATATATAAGACCTAACGTTACCTATACAGTTAGGTTAAAGGACTATTTGTGCGTGTTTAATTGTAACATTGATGGGTCGACATTCGTGTTTTCGTGTTTTCCAAAAACACGGGCTAGATTCCTTCTGGAGTCCACTCGAAGTAAAGGTATAGTTAATTTATCATCGCAGTGCCTGCCGCACGACAAGAGAGTGTTCTACGAAGCTCAGAAAGAAAGAAAACATTTATTTCATACCGAAATCCATATCTTAGTTAGTAAAAATATATGCTTAAAAACTATGTTAGTATCCTAATCTACACACAAAAATAAATAAATAAAACCAGCTAAGTGCGTGGCGGCCAAACGCAGTGTAGGGTTCCGTAGTTGCCCTGCACAATATGCGGACTTCTTCCTCAAGTACATTTTATAAGTTTGTTGAATACAGATCGCGCCAAACTTCTAGTACGCTCGGAAGTTGCTCTTCCCAAGAACGGCCCATCAAAAAGTGTTATCGATCCGTGATATTGATCACGTACCGAGCCTCCAGTAAGAATTTGGCTGCATAAATAAATGTCACCTTTTACAATTTGGAACGAGACGGGCAGTAGAACCCTTTATTTATTTATTACAAATTGGAACGAGACGGGCAGTAGAACTCTTTATTTATTTATTACAAATTGGAACGAGACGGGCAGTAGAACTCTTTATTTATTTATTACAATTTGGAACGAGACGGGCAGTAGAACCCTTTATTTATTTATTACAATTTGGAACGAGACGGGCAGTAGAGCCCTTTATTTATTTATTACAATTTGGAACGAGACGGGCAGTAGAACCCTTTATTTATTTATTACAATTTGGAACGAGACGGGCAGTAGAACCCTTTATTTATTTATTACAATTTGGAACGAGACGGGCAGTAGAACCCTGTATTTATTTATTACAATTTGGAACGAGACGGGCAGTAGAACCCTTTATTTATTTATTACAATTTGGAACGAGACGGGCAGTAGAACTCTTTATTTATTTATTACAATTTGGAACGAGACGGGCAGTAGAACCCTTTATTTATTTATTACAATTTGGAACGAGACGGGCAGTAGAACCCTGTATTTATTTATTACAATTTGGAACGAGACGGGCAGTAGAACCCTTTATTTATTTATTACAATTTGGAACGAGACGGGCAGTAGAACCCTTTATTTATTTATTACAATTTGGAACGAGACGGGCAGTAGAACTCTTTATTTATTTATTACAATTTGGAACGAGACGGGCAGTAGAACCCTTTATTTATTTATTACAATTTGGAACGAGACGGGCAGTAGAACTGTTTATTTATTTATTACAAATTGGAACGAGACGGGCAGTAGAACTCTTTATTTATTTATTACAATTTGGAACGAGACGGGCAGTAGAACCCTTTATTTATTTATTACAATTTGGAACGAGACGGGCAGTAGAGCCCTTTATTTATTTATTACAATTTGGAACGAGACGGGCAGTAGAACCCTTTATTTATTTATTACAATTTGGAACGAGACGGGCAGTAGAACCCTGTATTTATTTATTACAATTTGGAACGAGACGGGCAGTAGAACCCTTTATTTATTTATTACAATTTGGAACGAGACGGGCAGTAGAACCCTTTATTTATTTATTACAAATTGGGTCGAGACGGGCAGTAGAACTCTTTATTTATTTATTACAAATTGGAACGAGACGGGCAGTAGAACTCTTTATTTATTTATTACAAATTGGAACGAGACGGGCAGTAGAACCCTTTATTTATTTATTACAATTTGGAACGAGACGGGCAGTAGAACCCTTTATTTATTTATTACAATTTGGAACGAGACGGGCAGTAGAGCCCTTTATTTTTTATTACAATTTGGAACGAGACGGGCAGTAGAACCCTTTATTTATTTATTACAATTTGGAACGAGACGGGCAGTAGAACCCTGTATTTATTTATTACAATTTGGAACGAGACGGGCAGTAGAACCCTTTATTTATTTATTACAATTTGGAACGAGACGGGCAGTAGAACCCTTTATTTATTTATTACAATTTGGAACGAGACGGGCAGTAGAACTCTTTATTTATTTATTACAATTTGGAACGAGACGGGCAGTAGAACCCTTTATTTATTTATTACAATTTGGAACGAGACGGGCAGTAGAACTCTTTATTTATTTATTACAAATTGGAACGAGACGGGCAGTAGAACTCTTTATTTATTTATTACAATTTGGAACGAGACGGGCAGTAGAACCCTTTATTTATTTATTACAATTTGGAACGAGACGGGCAGTAGAGCCCTTTATTTATTTATTACAATTTGGAACGAGACGGGCAGTAGAACCCTTTATTTATTTATTACAATTTGGAACGAGACGGGCAGTAGAACCCTGTATTTATTTATTACAATTTGGAACGAGACGGGCAGTAGAACCCTTTATTTATTTATTACAATTTGGAACGAGACGGGCAGTAGAACCCTTTATTTATTTATTACAATTTGGAACGAGACGGGCAGTAGAACTCTTTATTTATTTATTACAATTTGGAACGAGACGGGCAGTAGAACCCTTTATTTATTTATTACAATTTGGAACGAGACGGGCAGTAGAACCCTTTATTTATTTATTACAATTTGGAACGAGACGGGCAGTAGAACCCTTTATTTATTTATTACAATTTGGAACGAGACGGGCAGTAGAACCCTTTATTTATTTATTACAATTTGGAACGAGACGGGCAGTAGAACCCTTTATTTATTTATTACAATTTGGAACGAGACGGGCAGTAGAACTCTTTATTTATTTATTACAATTTGGAACGAGACGGGCAGTAGAACTCTTTATTTATTTATTACAATTTGGAACGAGACGGGCAGTAGAACCCTTTATTAATTTATTACAATTTGGAACGAGACGGGCAGTAGAACTCTTTATTTATTTATTACAATTTGGAACGAGACGGGCAGTAGAACCCTTTATTAATTTATTACAATTTGGAACGAGACGGGCAGTAGAACTCTTTATTTATTTATTACAATTTGGAACGAGACGGGCAGTAGAACTCTTTATTTATTTATTACAATTCAGCCACTATCACTATCACCGTAGCTATCACCCTTAAGTGCATCTCGGGTCGAAAAGGGCACAAAGATTTTTTTATTTACTATTTACGTAATTATATGTTAAAAATTATAATTATATGATTGTATGAGCTAAAAATATGTTTGGCAACAGCTCTTAATTTTTTTATAATTTAAAATTCATTCATTTATTTTTCTTTGTTTTTTTTTGTATTTTCTCTCATTTTGGCGGGAAAATTGTTAGAGTTTAGAAAAAAAATCTAATAAATATTCTGCTTGCATATATTGTTATAGTTTTTTAATGATAAATCCAAAAAGAGTTTAGTTTTACAAGAATCTAATTGTATAATATCTTTGAGTTTATAGACATAACTGCCCTATCTCCATAGATATCACTTAGCTCTATGGTAATTGTCGGATTGACAAATAGTTTTTATTGTAAATAAGAATGTCAAAATTATAAAAGCAGAAATACACGCTGTGGAAAACTATTATCAGTTTTATTGTAATAAATCATCCTCGACGACCCTGACTTGGTCGTGTTCACTAATAAAAAAAAGAAAAACTACAAAATGAAGTTTTCATTATTGGCAAATTAATTTTGTTTTTTTTTTTAAAAACCCCATAAAAACCCCCTTTTAATCAAAAAATATGGGCTTTTTAATTTTTTTTATATTTTTTTGCTTTTTTTTCTATCACTGTTTTCAATTTCTTACAACAATAAAATCTCATGAATTTAAGGGTCAAATTGTTGAATGCATGCATTTAAAAAAAATAGAAACTTTTGCTATAACGTCTAACAATTCTATGGCGAAATAATGGCAAAATGAAAATCGAAAAATAATAAATAACAGAAACGAGCAGTAAATCACTTTTCATCGCCATCAACAATGGAGTATTACATTGTTTGATTGACACTTCTTTACTCATAAATAATTACAAAACTTGGTAGGCATTTAAATGTTAAAAGTGCCATTACTTGATTCTGCTACCTTTTTTAAGAGACGTCATTTGAATGTATTTAAGAGACGTCATTTGAATGTATTTAAGAGACGTCATTTGAATGTATTTAAGAGACGTCATTTGAATGTATTTAAGAGACGTCATTTGAATGTATTTAAGAGACGTCATTTGAATGTATTTAAGAGACGTCATTTGAATGTATTTAAGAGACGTCATTTGAATGTATTTAAGAGACGTCATTTGAATGTATTTAAGAGACGTCATTTGAATGTATTTAAGAGACGTCATTTGAATGTATTTAAGAGACGTCATTTGAATGTATTTAAGAGACGTCATTTGAATGTATTTAAGAGACGTCATTTGAATGTATTTAAGAGACGTCATTTGAATGTATTTAAGAGACGTCATTTGAATGTATTTAAGAGACGTCATTTGAATGTATTTAAGAGACGTCATTTGAATGTATTTAAGAGACGTCATTTGAATGTATTTAAGAGACGTCATTTGAATGTATTTAAGAGACGTCATTTGAATGTATTTAAGAGACGTCATTTGAATGTATTTAAGAGACGTCATTTGAATGTATTTAAGAGACGTCATTTGAATGTATTTAAGAGACGTCATTTGAATGTATTTAAGAGACGTCATTTGAATGTATTTAAGAGACGTCATTTGAATGTATTTAAGAGACGTCATTTGAATGTATTTAAGAGACGTCATTTGAATGTATTTAAGAGACGTCATTTGAATGTATTTAAGAGACGTCATTTGAATGTATTTAAGAGACGTCATTTGAATGTATTTAAGAGACGTCATTTGAATGTATTTAAGAGACGTCATTTGAATGTATTTAAGAGACGTCATTTGAATGTATTTAAGAGACGTCATTTGAATGTATTTAAGAGACGTCATTTGAATGTATTTAAGAGACGTCATTTGAATGTATTTAAGAGACGTCATTTGAATGTATTTAAGAGACGTCATTTGAATGTATTTAAGACAAACACGTTGCACAAAAAGAAAGACAAAGTGTTATATGAAAAGGAAGAGATAGGTAGAATAAACCTGTCTTGTGAGAACTTATCATGTTTTCAACAATGCTTGTTCGTTTCAGGTAACGAGATTGTTTTTGGCTTTAGTTTATAGTTTTATTCGAACTATTACAGTATTTGGATTTAATCCTTTCTTAGACTGACTGTACTTTGTATGTGTGGACGAGTTGACCACAAATTTTATCGAAATTTGGCGGCCAAATTTCCTTTGGCCGAGACGATTACCGAGTCGCGGGCGAACGGTTTTCATAAAGAACCGCAGTGCTGCTCTAGGCTTGAAACAGCACGCCGTTGTCCGCGGCCCGCACGGCCTAAAGCGTGTTTATCGTTTGTCCGCGGCCCGCACGGCCTAAAGCGTGTTTATCGTTTGTCCGCGGCCCGCACGGCCTAAAGCGTGTTTATCGTTTGTCCGCGGCCCGCACGGCTTAAAGCGTGTTTATCGTTTGCCCGCGGCCCGCACGCCCTAAAGCGTGTTTATCGTTTGCCCGGGGCCCGCACGGCCTAAAGCGTGTTTATCGTTTGTCCGCGGCCCTCACGCCCTAAAGCGTGTTTATCGTTTGTCCGCGGCCCGCACGGCCTAAAGCGTGTTTATCGTTTGCCCGGGGCCCGCACGGCCTAAAGCGTGTTTACCGTTTGCCCGGGGCCCGCACGGCCTAAAGCGTGTTTATCGTTCGCCCGGGGCCCGCACGGCCATAAGCGTGTTTATCGTATGCCCGGGGCACGCACGGCCTAAAGCGTGTTTATCGTTTGCCCGGGGCCCGCACGGCCTAAAGCGTGTTTATCGTTTGCCCGGGGCCCGCACGGCCTAAAGCGTGTTTATCGTTTCAGTTCAGTATTATACGAGTACATCGAACAACTAGCAACTAACAACTACGGACGAACAACTTATTAGTGAGTTTGTCACTTGCGTTGTGCTAGTAGAGCGGGATCAGCTGCTACTACAAGTAGATACTCACGTATGTAGTCGTTGCTGGCGTGTTTGTCGTCGGGCGGGCCCAGCGAGCCCGAGCTCGCGTTGTGCTTGCGGCGCGGGATCATTCTGTAACAACAGAACACACGTCAAGCTACACAACATAGACATATTGAGGCTAAAATATTCTTCTAGTCATGTTATGTAGTCACGTTACAAGCGACATAATATTTACACATTACTAGGATCGTCGCGTCGCACAGTAAAAAATGTTAAAACAACGGCATATCAATAAAATTAACTTTTTACACACAAAAACATATAACCGATTTCAAATGGCTTCAATTCACTAAAAAAAACGAAATAACTTTTTTGCCGACTTCTTTTTTCCTACCTGGGGTTTTTTTCGTCGTGAGCTTGCGACTGTGTTTAGGAAAACGCCGCTTGGCATAGTTGTTCCTTTGGTTGTATTGAGCTGATTTACCCGGTTGATATGAGATGACCCCCTCTGAACTAGCTGTTAGAGGGGGGGGGGAGTGCATCTCCCGCGGTGCAGTCTGCCCACATATAACTTAAAGATAAGAAATTCATTTTTGGAATTACATTTTTACCTTTCCCCAGAATAAAACGAAGAAATTTGCCAAAAAATAAAAAGTATAAAAATAAAATAATTGAAATCTTGTCCCACAGAATTTTGCTATGACGAAGTGCACTAAATAAAAAATGAATTGCTCTCTTCTGTAAAACAAAGACTGCGTCTGTATCCGCGGCTCTACCCCATAACAGCATGCCGTATGACATAATGCTGTGAAAGTAACTAAAATAGACTAGACTAGCAGTATCTACATCAGTAATTTGTCTTATGCGTCTAACAGCGTATGCGGCCGAACTAAGTCAAACCCCACTGAAGACGAGTCTACCGTAATGCCTAAAAACTTAGTTTCGTTAACTAACTCCAGCTTGGACCCCTACACAAGCAAATTACCATCCACTTGAATTACATTTGGTAACGTAAATTTTATACACTTTGTCTTTTTTGCGTTTAAAACTAAATTATTTACAGTAAACCAATCAAGCACCAGTGATAAAGTTGTATTCGCGCCGTCAAGGATATCTTTACGTCTATTAAGTTTAAAAATAAGTGACGTGTAGTCTGCGAATAATACTATCTTCGTTAAGTCTTTAACTAAATAAGGAAGGTCATTTATGTAAATTAAAAACAGCAAGGGCCCTAATATGGAACCCTGCGGGACACCCATTTTAACTAATGCTCCACATGATTTTACCCCGTTAATGTCTACCTTTTGAATACGATCACTAAGATATGACTTCAATAACGCCAAAGATTTGCCCCACACTCCGTAGTGATCCAATTTACATAAGAGTGTTTCATGATTAACGCAATCAAAGGCTCTCGAGAGGTCACAAAATACACCAAATGCATCTTGCTTTTCTTCCCAAGCATCAAAAATGTGCTTAACTAAACTACTCCTGCATCTGTGGTTGACCTTCCTCTAGTGAATCCATATTGTTCACATCACAGTGAAGCAACTTATTTAAGTTAAAATGAAATAACAATCGATTAAAAACTATTTTTTCAAAAACCTTACTCAATACCGGTAAAACTGACACAGGTCTATAGTTTGAAGGGTCCCCATTGTCACCTGATTTAAAAAGGGGGATCAATTTACTAAACTTCATTAAGTCAGGAAAGATACCATCATCTACACATTTATTAAAAATTAATGCCAAATAAGGAGCTATTAAATCAATAACAGAACTTATAACTTTCACAGATAGTGTCCCATAAGTCCTCGGTTTTTTCAAGTTAAGCGATTTAAATGCTTTAATTACAGTTAATGAATTAATATGTTTAAAAGTGAATACAGAAAGGCACTGAGGTACGTGATCTATTAAAAGATCCTGCGCAAGCCCAGGGCTATTATATATTTAAAATTATTGACTTACAATATTTGAATTGAACAAACATATTAACGAACGGACTAACAGAGCAAGCTAAAAAAGTCTGAAAAATGAAAATAGTTTTCTATTCTAACATATTGAGATTAAAATGTTACCTCATTGACAGGTCCCACCCTGGTTTATTAAAATGTTACCTCATTGACAGGTCCCACCACATCCGCAAAGCTCTGGACACTTTAAAAAGTGTGTTTTTATTTTATGCAGTTGCATTTTTTACACACTTCACTTTGCATTTGCATCTATCTAATTAAGAAGCAAGCAGTAAGGTAGTCCATACAGGCTCACAAATTTGATTAAATATAGCCCAATCCCATTTAGAAGGGCATGGCAGATCCTGATGTGGTAAAAGAATCTGTCCTCACACACGCATGTCTTCCTTGGTACATCGCCCGAAGCAAATGTTGTTTGAATACATCCTTAGTCGGCGGAAGGTTTTAAATGCTTTGATTTTTTCTTTTGTCAATAATTGTTTTCTCCAGGTGACAATGTCAGTGCAGGAGCTCGATCTAAAATAAACAATTAAACATTGATAATATTCACAAGTAAAATCACCAACTGCGATTTATATTTAACCAATTTTAAAGTAGGGAGTTAAAATAATATGGTTCAAAGTTAGATAAAAATTAACTCGATCCAACATTAACGAAATTTATCTTAAAATCAAAAAACGGGGACGATGTCACTGCGATAGCACTTGATTTGTGCCTACATCCCCGTTAAAACTAACACCGGGGACGCGCGGACTATGGCACTTGATCTGTGCCAACATTCCCGTTAGACCTACCACACCGGAGACGATGGAACTTTTTTGTGCCAACAACGTCCCCGTTGCGGCTATCACCGGGGATGAAGGGACTTTTTTCCCATCCTCCCTGGTACCGGGGTAAACCCACTGATTAGATTACATTGCAATGAGAAATGTTTCTAGTATTGTGACAGCCAAATCATCACTTCCTTGCACTGCCATTTTGAAGCCTTCAGCTTCAGCGGATATGCACTCCACGTTTCAAAGGCACCTTCTTTCCTTTACCGCAAAAAAAAGTTGTGGTATTTATCACAACCCGCAGAGGCGTGAAACATTGAAAGCACTTCTGCCCTCTTTGGTCCCATGGAAGAAAATATATACAGGATAAGTAAGATGTACCTTCTTGTAGGTAATCAATATACAATATGTTTTTCTTTATATCACCCAAAGAAACTGTAATACCATGGCATGAGATGAATGTATGGTTTTATTGTTTCTTCCGTCGACCCACAGCTCTTCAAGCTGTTGTAAACTGAGTACACATGCTACGGCCAAAACGACTACATCTGTGTCTACTGTTCGTAGCATAATGTTCGTGTAGCCTTGGGCTGCAGAAGAAAGCATACCAAGCTCAACTGGATGACGGTGGAGCACAGATTGGGCCGTTTGTCAATGCAAGGAAGTATTGATCGGGCTGTCCCAATACTAGAAACCTTGTCATTGCAATGTATGACAAGTAACTGTTATATATAAACGACCTTCCTAGTGTCATAAATCACCCAATGGTACTTTTTACATATTGGATCACTCAAGCGTGGACTGGTCACGGCGGGAACGCACACTACCTTCACCGCTTCAAATGTCGTGACGACCCAGGCCGCTCTTGCTCCCCAGACGTCGATCAGACAGTCGAACACGTCCTGAACGAATGTCCAATGTTCGGATCCAGGAGGTTGCAGCTCGAACTTGAGTTCGACATGAACATTGAAACCTCAAACTGGAGCTCCCTTCTGGCGGGTAAGAGTTCGGGACCGAAATTTGCCGAATACTGCATCGACGTCATGAAAGCAGTGGCACAAACTAACAAGACGTAAAGCAGCGGGCAGTGCCCCAGAAAAGAAAATAAATATATATTTTTATATACGCTAATAAATAAAAATAAAATAAAAAACTTCGTTGATTAATTATAATAACAGTGAAACTGTTATTAAAGATAAACAATAACATGTAATATATTATTCAATAAAAATTCAAGTAACATAATAAACAATGTAAAAGTATAATGATGCAAATAAATATAATAATAAATAAATAAAAAAAAAACAAGGTCCCTGAAAAATTAAAATCGGGGAAACTGGATAAAAAAAGAAAGGTACTTTTTGCAGATGACAGTACAGCGATCTTTATCAGTAATGATACAACAAACCACGAAACTTAAATAAATTCCTTTTTAAGACTAACACAATGACATTCAGGCAAAAGCTACACCCCGATAGCATCGACATAAAACATAATAGTACCAAAATTGAAGAAACAAAAGTTGCAAAGTTTTTAGAAATACACATAGACTTTCAACTGATATGGAAGGCTCAAGTTGAGCACATATGCAAAAAACTTAACAAGTACTCCTACGCACTGTATATGCTATCAAAAGTAGTTTGTCGGAACGCCGTATTGAAGGCGTATCATGGATTTGTCGCATCTAGTTTAAGATTCAGTATTATCTTCTGGGGCAATTCAACAAACAAAGTTGCCGCGTTCAAATCTCAGAAGAAGTGCATAAGGGCCATAATTATGTCATCTGAAAATAAGAGATACCTGCGAGCCACATTTCAAAGAGTTTAAAATATTGACACTACCTTCATTTTATATATGTGAAACTGCCTGTTTTGTAAAACAAAATCTCCATCTATTTAATAAATTCAAAAGTAGGCGTCTCCAACATATGTTTGCAGCATTTTCATCAAATACGGCCCTATTAAATAAAAGTATTATGGTTATGGCTCCTAAAATCTTTAACCACATACCTAGTTCTATCCGTGATATTGAAAATTTTTATACATTTAAGAAAATCTTTAAAAAGCTTCTAATGAGAAAGCCTATTATAATACTCAAGATTTTCTTTTAGATAAATTTTAGTAATGTTGCAAAGTTACAACATTTCGGAATTCGAGGAAAACTTCTACTGTGAATAGAGAACTTCCTTAGTGCGCGAACATTCAAAGTTCGAGTTGGAGAAGAGCTTTCCGACACCTTTAATGTTTACAGTGGTGTTCCTCAGGGCTCCGTATTAGGACCAATCCTATTTGGAATATTTTTAAAGGATATTATAAAATCTGGATTGTCCTTATTCGCTGATGACACAAAATAATGGGGAACCCACTAATATCCCACCGGATGATTTAAGATGATCTGAATCTAATAACTCAGTTTACAAAAGATTGGCTTCTTACTTTAAACTCTGGAAAATGTACTGTATTACATGTTGGAAAAAACAACCCCTATTTACCATACACAGACTCAGAACCCCTAAAAACAGTTAAAACACAGAGAGATCTGGGAGTCACAATAACAGACAACTTGAAATGGGATGCTCACATTCTTCAACTAACCAAGACGGCTAACTCTGTAACAAATATGATCAGAAAAACGT
This sequence comes from Ypsolopha sequella, assembly GCA_934047225.1. Lineage (NCBI taxonomy): Eukaryota > Metazoa > Arthropoda > Insecta > Lepidoptera > Ypsolophidae > Ypsolopha > Ypsolopha sequella. Next base: position 328,949 of record OW203989.1, read on the forward strand.
TCAATTACATCGACATGGCTTTATTTTTGAAAATCTACAAAACATACATACGCGGTACGCCCACTGCTTGAATATGGCTTTCAAATTTGGAGTCCCTATTTTCATAAAGACATTGTCATGTTAGAGAAGGTTCAAAGAAGAGCCACTAAAATGGTTGTGGATTTACGTGATAAGCCATACGAACAGCGATTGAAAGAACTTGGTCTAACCACGCTACAGCAGCGCAGACAACGCGGAGACCTCATTGAGACATATAAGATACTGACTGGGTGCTACGATGTTCAAGAACTTGAGAGGTCTTTTTAACATGAACAAAAACTATCACCTCAGAGATCCCTCCCTTAAAATCGTTGGAACAAAGTGTGCAAGCAACCCCCGTCGACACTTTCTGCCTAGCCGTGTAGTTAGTGGGTGGAATAGTCTACCAGAAGCTGTAATCAGTGCATCCACAGTGAACTCATTCAAAAATAAACTTGACAACTTTATGAAAACTAAAATGCAGTGATATACACAAAATCATCTTTTAGCTGCATGTGATTCAAAAACTATAATAATGTACACAATTATTTTGGTATTGACCTAATTATGATAATATATTTTGCTTATAATTGAAATTTCTAATGACATATATATTATTGATATTATTACGTGTAGGTATCTCCAAAATTATCTCTGACGAAGTCGGTAATACACACTATTTTATTTTATTTTAATTTAATTTAGTTCGGGTTTTTGAACGCAACCTGACTCGACTTATTGATTTGTTATGAAATGAAAATATGAAATGATAGATAGATTGTTTGTTTAGTTTACTGCGTGCTTGTTTTTGTTTAATTTTTAATTTTGTTTTCTTTTTTAATGTTTATGATATTTAAGTAATGTGATTTGTTCATCATCAGTGATTATGTCTACAGGTCAAAGTTGCATGTGGGACCTCTGATTATGTTTCTTTGTTTTCTTTACTTTATTTACTATTTATTTTGGGGTCGTGTGTTTGTATATTTGTACCCCCTGCAGGGTAGAGCTGAGAGGAGACTAATTAATATTGTAATCTGCACCTTCAATACCCTTGGTTCAACAAATAAAGTATCTTGAATCTTGAACTAAGTGAAAAATAGATAGCAGAAAACTAGAACTAACAGAAAGCAGAGTTATGTCTCATATTATTTCATTTTAAAGTCTGTCTTCATATTTATATATATTTTTGATAAGTATGTTATTACCTGTAGAAAACAATTATTCACAAAAAAGATCGAAGCATTGAAAGCCTACCGCCGACTAAGTATGCATTCAAACAACATTTGCTTCGGGCGGTGTAACAAGGACGACATTTGTGGGGAAAGATTCTTTTACCACATCAAGATCTGCCATTTCCTTATAATTGGGGGTGGGCTTTATTGAATGTTTGAGGGGAACTAAGACGCAAACAGAAATAAAATGTCAGACTTCGGATGATTTTGTTGCAATAATAATGGGCATCAAAAGTATCAATATAATTAATTTAAAAAATCTTAAAGGTCTAAATCAAAGCTTACATTCTAAGCAACTTTCAACTTATATTAAGTACCATTACTTTATTTTTTCACCCAGTCATACTTTGAGAGTTGATTTTACTATAACAATGATCGCGTTGTCTTGTTTAATATAATCATAGACTGAGTGCATGTCATTATAATGTCAAATCAATATGGTTTAATATAATCATAGACTGAGTGCATGTCATTATAATGTCAAATCAATATGGTTTAATATAATCATAGACTGAGTGCATGTCATTATAATGTCAAATCAATATGGTTTAATATAATCATAGACTGAGTGCATGTCATTATAATGTCAAATCAATATGGTTTAATATAATCATAGACTGAGTGCATGTCATTATAATGTCAAATCAATATGGTTTAATATAATCATAGACTGAGTGCATGTCATTATAATGTCAAATCAATATGGTTTAATATAATCATAGACTGAGTGCATGTCATTATAATGTCAAATCAATATGGTTTAATATAATCATAGACTGAGTGCATGTCATTATAATGTCAAATCAATATGGTTTAATATAATCATAGACTGAGTGCATGTCATTATAATGTCAAATCAATATGGTTTAAATGGTCTCTACCGACGACCTGTTTCGTTCGTCCGTCCATTGAGTCGTCATCAACGAAAATATTGTTACGAGCTGGGGTACGGGATAAATAAATGTATACCAATATTGTTACGAGCTGGGGTACGGGATAAATAAATGTATACCAATATTGTTACGAGCTGGGGTACGGGATAAATAAATGTATACCAATATTGTTACGAGCTGGGGTACGGGATAAATAAATGTATACCAATATTGTTACGAGCTGGGGTACGGGATAAATAAATGTATACCAATATTGTTACGAGCTGGGGTACGGGATAAATAAATGTATACCAATATTGTTACGAGCTGGGGTACGGGATAAATAAATGTATACCAATATTGTTACGAGCTGGGGTACGGGATAAATAAATGTATACCAGTATACACCACAACACTGACACTGTACATAAACAGTCACAGATAATCACAAATAACAGTAATCGTTTCGCTAAAACGTCCGTCACTAACTTGTACTTCGCTATAGTCGTATGGCAACTTGTACTTCGCTATAGTCGTATGGCAACTTGTACTTCGCTATAGTCGTATGGCAACTTGTACTTCGCTATAGTCGTATGGCAACTTGTACTTCGTTATAGTCGTATGGCAACTTGTACTTCGCTATAGTCGTATCGCAACTTGTACTTCGCTATACTCGTATCGCAACTTGTACTTCGCTATACTCGTATCGCAACTTGTACTTCGCTATAGTCGTATCGCAACTTGTACTTCGCTATAGTCGTATCGCAACTTGTACTTCGCTATAGTCGTATCGCAACTTGTACTTCGCTATAGTCGTATCGCAACTTGTACTTCGCTATAGTCGTATCGCAACTTGTACTTCGCTATAGTCGTATTGCAACTTGTACTTCGCTATAGTCGTATCGCAACTTGTACTTCGCTATAGTCGTATTGCAACTTGTACTTCGCTATAGTCGTATCGCAACTTGTACTTCGCTATAGTCGTATCGCAACTTGTACTTCGCTATAGTCGTATCGCAACTTGTACTTCGCTATAGTCGTATCGCAACTTGTACTTCACTATAGTCGTATCGCAACTTGTACTTCGCTATACTCGTATCGCAACTTGTACTTCGCTATAGTCGTATCGCAACTTGTACTTCGCTATAGTCGTATCGCAACTTGTACTTCGCTATAGTCGTATCGCAACTTGTACTTCGCTATAGTCGTATCGCAACTTGTACTTCGCTATAGTCGTATCGCAACTTGTACTTCGCTATAGTTGTATCGCAACTTGTACTTCGCTATAGTCGTATCGCAACTTGTACTTCGCTATAGTCGTATCGCAACTTGTACTTCGCTATAGTCGTATCGCAACTTGTACTTCGCTATAGTCGTATCGCAACTTGTACTTCGCTATAGTCGTATCGCAACTTGTACTTCGCTATAATCGTATCGCAACTTGTACTTCGCTATAGTCGTATCGCAACTTGTACTTCGCTATAGTCGTATCGCAACTTGTACTTCGCTATAGTCGTATCGCAACTTGTACTTCGCTATAGTCGTATCGCAACTTGTACTTCGCTATAGTCGTATCGCAACTTGTACTTCGCTATAGTCGTATCGCAACTTGTACTTCGCTATAGTCGTATCGCAACTTGTACTTCGCTATAGTCGTATCGCAACTTGTACTTCGCTATAGTCGTATCGCAACTTGTACTTCGCTATAGTCGTATCGCAGATTTAAGAGTGGTTCCGCAGCCGGATTGTGAAAAACTTATCTTTTTATAATTAATCGAAAATTCTAAACAGAACACTTCAATTCAAAATTTACTCAATAGTTACTCAACAAAACCATGTTACTTGGTTTCTATAAATTAGAATTTCAAAATTTATTACATACAAAATTTTTGAAATTCTAATTTACAGAAACCAATGGATACTTTGCGATGGCAACATACACAATACATAGGTAATAAGGTTTTTTTTTTAGGAATTTAGAATTAGTGTTCAAAAAGGCGGGTTTTTCACAATCCGGCTGCGATACCGCTTTTACGTGAATTGTATCGCCATGCGGCGCCTTTTTATATGGTGCGGTATAGCTTCTAGAATATTCGAGAACATTCTAGCATTGTCGGGAAGAATCTGGAACGTTCTAGTAGAAACACCACACAGCAAAACGATCTAGAAAAGTGTAGCAGTTTCTAGTATATCAGTCGGGCGGGCGACATCTGGGGATCTAAAAAGTGTAGCAGTTTCTAGTATATCAGTCGGGCGGGCGACATCTGGGGATCTAAAAAGTGTAGCAGTTTCTAGTATATCAGTCGGGCGGGCGACATCTGGGGATCTAAAAAGTGTAGCAGTTTCTAGTATATCAGTCGGGCGGGCGACAACTGGGGATCTAAAAAGTGTAGCAGTTTCTAGTATGTCAGTCGGGCGGGCGACATCTGGGGATCTAAAAAGTGTAGCAGTTTCTAGTATATAAGTCGGGCGGGCGACATCTGGGGATCTAAAAAGTGTAGCAGTTTCTAGTATATAAGTCGGGCGGGCGATATCTGGGGATGTAAAAAGTGTAGCAGTTTCTAGTATATCAGTCGGGCGGGCGACATCTAGGGATCTAAAAAGTGTAGCAGTTTCTAGTATATAAGTCGGGCGGGCGACATCTGGGGATCTAAAAAGTGTAGCAGTTTCTAGTATATCAGTCGGGCGGGCGACATCTGGGGATCTAAAAAGTGCAGCAGTTTCTAGTATATCAGTCGGGCGGGCGACATCTGGGGATGTAAAAAGTGTAGCAGTTTCTAGTATATCAGTCGGGCGGGCGACATCTGGGGATCTAAAAAGTGTAGCAGTTTCTAGTATATCAGTCGGGCGGGCGACAACTGGGGATCTAAAAAGTGTAGCAGTTTCTAGTATATCAGTCGGGCGGGCGACATCTGGGGATCTAAAAAGTGTAGCAGTTTCTAGTATATCAGTCGGGCGGGCGACATCTGGGGATCTAAAAAGTGTAGCAGTTTCTAGTATATCAGTCGGGCGGGCGACATCTGGGGATCTAAAAAGTGTAGCAGTTTCTAGTATATAAGTCGGGCGGGCGACATCTGGGGATCTAAAAAGTGTAGCAGTTTCTAGTATATAAGTCGGGCGGGCGACATCTGGGTAGCCGACTTGGGTGAATCATAAAATGATTTGAAAGTATACATAAATATATAAAATAACTTCCTCAAATAGCAGTAAATAATAACAATTGATGCACATTGACTGGGGTAATATTTAAATGTTATGGAAAGAGAAAGGCGATAACGTGAAAAAACCGGCCAACGAGTCGGACTCGCGCACGAAGGGTTCCGTACCATTATCTATAAAAAAGGTAAAAAAAAACATGTCTGTTGTATGGGAGCCCCCTTAAATATTTTGTTTTTTAGTATTTGTTGTTATAGCGGCAACAGAAATACATCATCTGTGAAAATTTCAACTGTTTTACTATCACGGGTCATGAGATACAGCCTGGCGACAGACGGACAGCGGAGTCTTAGTAATTGGGTCCCGTTAGTTACCCTTTGGGTACGGAACCCTAAAAAGACATCCGGGCAGAGGAATTATGATGATGATGATCAACATTAACACGAACAGTACCTGCATACGTCTGCCTGACCTCACAATCAACAAACAAACATACGCAGCACCACCACGTGTCCGCGATACGTAACGTAACAAACAAGTACACATTCGTACAGTCATGCGGCGACATTAACTAGTTCTCGTAGTACAGTAGGTGGTCGTGACGCGAGCGCGTGCGGCGCGACTCACCCTGAACCTGAACAAGCGCGCCGCACATCAACAAATTGATCATCTATCTGACTGAGAAGAACAAAGTCGAGGTCCATGGGCCTTGTGGGCCTGATTGATGAGGGAACGCGCAAATAGGGACCATCTCGTCGATATCGAGTAGTAATTTATCTGTTACGAGTACACTGTCACAAATGTTCCTCTCTGTGGAACCATCGTGAGTTGAAAAATGTGCGAACGCAGCTGATGGTTTTGGAGGCGCTTTAAAACAAAGGTTTAAGGAAATGCCTGTAGAATGTTTACATATTTTTAAATAAAACTACCCAACTGTTTATTTATTAAGGTTATCATATGGCCTCAACGAATTCAGCTGTGTAAAGTAATGCTCCACACTCCACAATGACATTACATTTTAATACACCTGCTCAAAATATGCTAGATAGATGTTGACATCTATTCTGGAAAGCCTCACTTAAATTTAGAGCGACCTAAAAAATCACAATTTCAGGGCATCGCCCCAAATTTTGGTATTCTGAGAAGCACCAAACTTAAATTTAAAATAGTTTTTAGGGCGCTCTTAGCTGCTCTAAGTTGAATTCTATGATTTGTATCTGTGATCGACTTGAGTTCAACTTTCATCGATTATTACCGATTCATGAATAAAAAAAAACACTTTTAGCTTCTAATATTAAGTTTTAATGTTTTTTATCTACGAAAACAACATTTATTGTGGCTAATTCTCAATTATATTTTGGCATTTTCTTTTGCATTTTTCATGAAAAGCAACAGGATGATACGGAAAAAAAATGTCACAAATTTTGCCTTCCGAGTCTTCTGACATTGTTTGGTTTGAATCAAAACTTTTTTTGGGAATTGGTCATGCCCCTTATCGACACTCTGTTTTACACTGAGACACAATATAGGAAGCCAGATAAAACGGCTTTGATTGACTCTTACTCACCAATTTTCCATGAAAACACTGATGAGGAGCGACTTGATGATGCTGGTGGTGACAAGCGATACGTAAGTAAAGTAGTTTAATTTTATGTAATATTATACTGTTTCTCAGCGAAAAATTAAACCAATAACACCTCCAACCCAAGATAACCCCCTTTTGAGATTTTTCTATAGACATACTGAGATAAAAAAAATGCTTTCTGCCAGTAGCATCGAAGTATTTCTAAGTTGTATATAAGCCAAAATAGCCAAAATGAAAAATAAGTATTTCTTCCCCTCAAGTCGATAAATCATCGTATTTTATTTATAAAATAATTTTTCACTTATTATTATAAGGATAGATTACCCTGCAACTTGCAAAATTTACTTGCAACAGATAGGCAATACCGAGATATATTTTTACAGAATATAACATTGGTGACATTTACGATAATGCTTCTGAAAATGAAAAAATATATATGGGTAGGGATCACTCATATCACCTTGCTTCGAAATTTGTTTCTCGGCAGTTTAAAAGTGACCATGAAAAGTTAGCTCAAAAAAATCCAGAGGTTGCTGTTGCTTCGTATGATTTACAAAAGATTTTAATAACGCCGATTTTATATGTATCTCCTTTTTACTATAAACGTAAACTGGCTGTTTATAATTTCACAATATTTGATATTGGTACAAATAAAGGCTTTTGCTACATGTGGAATGAAACCATCGGTAAAAAGGGGCCAAATGAGATAAGTAACGCAGTGCTAATGTGCATAGTATCAAAAGTAAATGAGGGGGTTGAATGTTTTTACTTTTACTCCGATAATTGTGGAGGACAGGACAGAAATCGAACAGTCTTTTCAATGTATGCATATTCTGCTCCCAAGTTTGATATCGAAATAACTCACGTCTTTTTCGAAGTCGAGCATACCCAAAATGAGGGGGATTCTATGCACGCCGTTATTGAGGGACGAAAAAACAATTCAAGTGATTTATCATGAAAAAATGAAAATCACTGGAAAACCTTATGTCGTTACGGAAATGACTATGGATAGGATTTCAAGGCTATGATAAAAAGCTTGCCAAATACAGATCTAGATACAAAAAGAAACAAGATTAAATGGTTTTTGATTAATGATTGAATATTTTAATGACTGAAATAAGCAAATCATTTCCAAACTTAATGCAAGTTAATTACGATCTAAACACAGAAGATGTAACCTATATAGACTTTTTGACCAAGTTGGAGACCATTGGTATTAGGGGTCTTGCCCTTAATATCTTTAACAGCTACCTCAATGAGCGAACTCAACGAGTTAAAATTAGCTCACACATATATACTCGTATATGTAGGAAGTAAGATGTTGAGGGTGTGATGTGTGTGTTAGAGGGTGTGGTGTGTGAGTGTGTGAGTATGTGGGTGAGAGGGTGTATGGGACCTATATGTTTCACTCTCCTACATGGAGAAGATTTTCCGTTTCATCATAGTTCAGTTCCGCCAACCATTTCGACACAGCAGTTTTACATTTAAATTTAGTTAAATGATAAATTAAGAAAGTTTTGCTAATTGTGTTGTACAGGTAAGGGCTAATGATGCAATAATGTCGTTTGGCAAATGACATTCTATTTTTTTTTTTGTTGTCAGAAGAATTTATCTGTTTTAATCGAGTGAATTGTGACAAAAAATACTCATATCTCTATTAGTTTTATAGTATTTGATTATTTTGACTTGGGTTGACAGGTAACCGTTTAAAAGACTGATTGTTTATTTTCCCATAATATGTATAACAACATTATAATCACAAATACGCATTTGAATTAACGAACAGGGTATTTTACATTTTAAGCGACTTGTTTAAAGCTATTAAAAATATAATGTATGTGATAAAGATTGTTAGTAAGTTCTAAAAGTTAAAATACTATTATGTTTCTATTTATATTATACAATAAACATTGTCTGATATTCTTTGTTTTAAATATATTTTTTTTTATGTTGATTACAAAATGATATAAATGTCATTTCAAAGTTAAAAAAAATGGTTTGGACGTTTGTGTATTTAAATGCGTAGACAGACGGTCAAAAGTGACGCTAATTAAGTTTTTGATTTTTATTTTTTAGTTTTAAAATACATTTGGCAATAATTGTTCCACTTTAAACATCCTTGGGAATTGATATTTCGTCAAAAATGTTCTGCAAGTATCGTGTTACGTCTAAAAGTAAACCATACATTTAGCAATGATAAGGAAGTATGTGTTGAGTTACAACCTTTATACCACCCAAACTGTTTAAATTTACTGGTCGTAACTAGGGCTGCCATCCGTCCGGGTTTCCCCGGATTTGTCCTAGTTTGGAGGGCGTCCGGGGGCCGTCCGGGGAGGATTTGGAAAAAGATCCGGGTAAAACCCGGACACTATATGTGTCAGGCATAGATAATCAATAAATAAAAACAAATCTAAGCAAATAATTCATTCGTTCGTAAACCGCATCGAAGCCAACTCCAGCGCGGCAATATAACATAATTATTGTTTAATGAATATTTATTAAATGTTGAATGAAAAATATTTGATGAATAAAATGTTAAATAAAAACTTCTTTTTTTTAAGAATATTTGTTTTAGGCGTGTCCGGGGAAAAACCGCAATTTTACCTAAATGTCCGGGGTTTTTGAAGTTTTTGTCCTCTGTCGGCAATTTAGATGATGGCAGCCCTAATCTTACCATACTCAACATTCAGCACCATACTTGTGCCCTTGTTGTCACATTTAACTGCCCATAATGCAGTGTAGGGCTCCGTTCACTTTATTTCCCGCATTCACACTTCTTTCAAATGTATAACTGTTGTATCTTATGTACTACTATTATTATTCATATACATATCACCAAAATGAAAGTTATAACTTACTCCGTTACTCGCATCTACATGATGGTTTCGTTTACTTTTCGAACCGCACCGAGACGAAAGAGACTGGTATATAAAGAACAGGTTTTTGCACTTATTTTATGGGCCAGAGGTATACATTTTTTAGCACGGCCATGCGATTCCAAATTGAACTTTTTAGCTTGATGTATTATAATTATCTGGGTTCATATTATATTGTGTTTGTTTTTTTTCACTTAGTTATTAGGGCTTTGCTTTGTTTTTGTTTTTTTTATTGGCTTTTGGAATTAAATAAACGTTTGTTTATATTTTATATACCAATGGTTTTAGACAATGATCTGAAGTGTGTTGTAGGCTATAAACAGATTGTTAAAAAAAACTAGAAGCCATAAAATGGAAAAAATATCTAATGGATTTTTAAACTAAATGAAAAACAAATTATACAATTGCAGGAGTAAGAAAAACCAGAATGTAAGAATTGGCTTGGATGTTAATAAAACAACTCAGAACCTAATATGGTATACATCGATGAGAGATTTGAACTCTAAATCGGACAATTTACAAACTTCATCGTGAAACTTTTAGCGTCGCAGAATGTAACAGACTGCGACAGTGTCTGAAGCCCAAGAAATTAGAGATCAAGAAATTAGGGTGAGACGAAGATATAATTCGTCGTAGCGAAACACATTTTACAAGACGTTGAAATATGTATAGACACGCTGAGTAACTTTTAATGTAAGGGTAACTTCAAATGGTTAAATTCCCAAGGTTTTTTCCATCAGGGATCATAAACTATACGTTAAATATTAATCTTGGCTCTAGGTTTAGGTTTACTAACTAATAGTTTATGATCCCTGACAGACAAAACCTTGAAAATTTAACCATGTAAAAATACCCTTAAATTCAAAGTTACTCACGTGACTGTACTTCAATTGAAGTATTTCTGCATATTTGTATCTTGTACGTCCTAACATATTAACAGATACAACTTGTACGTCCTAACATATTAACAGATACAACTTGTACGTCCTAACATATTAACAGATACAACTTGTACGTCCTAACATATTAACAGATACAACTTGTACGTCCTAACAGATTAACAGATACAACTTGTACGTCCTAACATATTAACAGATACAACTTGTACGTCCTAACAATGTAATGACAATTATAATGAATTAATAAGATAGATTGTAAATAGGTAGTCTAGGTTTTATATGTTTTATGTCATGACCTCATGTCATCTACTTTTACATTATTTATGTCAATGTCTATTTATTTTAATTAAGATACTCAACCACTATAATCCATTACAGATGTCATCCAACCCTTCTTATTTATCTAGCTGTATAATTAAAACAGGTATACCTTACTATACATATACTAGTAATATCCTTAAGTTTATTCTTCCACTATGTATCTAACTTCACCATACGAAGCCAACGTTTATTTTACTCATCTTCATACGTATATTACATTTCCATCGATCGATATTTATATTTATTATAATTTTATTTCTCTCAAGAGGTAATAACTCGTCCCTTCCTTCTTCTTATTATACATTATACTTTTCTTTTAATATCACTTGACGCTGGCAAAACTGACCTTTAAAAAAGGAGTCCGTAATTGCCATAAAAAAAAAAAAATAAAAAAAAAAAAAACTGATGCCGGGTCCAGGTCGGACCCGAAATATATCTTGAGATTTAATTATGTTTGTATATCTTATTTATCAGTATATTTATATCTTTTAAAAAAACTTTAAAAGCTGTTATAGCGTATATAATTTTAAAAAATGTATTCGCGCCTGCGAGATTATATATTATATTAAGAAGGAAGACATCAAAAGCTTCTACACACTACAATAACTGGTCGCTTCCTTGCAAGATAGACATCAAGAGCTTCTACACGGCAAGACCAGAAAAACACTACAATATATGCTCTCTTTTGGATAACTGGTGGCTTCCTTACAAGATAGACATCAAGGACCTCTACACGGCAAGACCAGGAAAGCATTATAGTTAATATTCTCTCCTTCGGATAACTGGTGGCTTCCTTGCAAGATAGACACACTGAGCCTGATTCGTTTCACTCGTAAAGGAGACGACAAAACATTACAAAAGCAACCGCAAGTACTACATTTTAAAGAAAGCACTAGGAGCGTTCTAATAATTTTATTTTGAATGAGCTTAAAATTAATAACAAGATGTTATAACAGTAACTCCGAGAATTAAAAAGCACAAGATCGTCCGTTTTGCACCATTAACACGCACTGTACCAAATTAAAATATAACATTCTTCAATCGTTGAGCTTGGTCAGGTCCTTCCACTTTAAAGAAGATTCAACCACTCATTTTTTTAAATTCAATTTCAAGATTCAAATAAGAGAAGCGAAGTAAATCCAGGAAAAAGCATTTGCCCGCTTTCTCAAAAAATAAGTTTTAGACTTTCTGTGATATATTGACTGTTCATCTTGCCCTCTCAGTATTCTTTGCCAATCTTTACTAAGGCACACCATTTTATAATTACTTTTCTTTTTATTTATATTTTAGCTTCTGAACCCTAACCTCTCTTTACCCGTGACATAAGTGATACAATAAGCAAAACATCAACATAGATAGCTGTCATATTTTTATTCAAAGAGAAATCCATAAAGTGAAACTATTATTGAAGCAACCTAGATAAAGACTAACCTACAACGTTATGAAAGAGGTCATAAACAAAATCAAAGACACGGTTGATAAATTATATCAGTATTATCAACACTTGACATTTTTAGGAAGATGTTTACAGCTTGGTGCTGCTCCAAAAGGTCTGATATCAAAAATTCCACTCCATACAATGCCAAAAATAATAAGACCAAACATGATCATAGTTAATCACATAAATGCTCTTCAAACTACATATGCATTATACAGCCAGTATTCATATTTATGTACAGACCTGAAAAATTATCTGGATTCTCTCTTAAGAGTGAGCCTAATCACATATCCACATCTCTTTCTGACCATCGAAAATATAATATTAAAAGCAAAAACAAATATTTTCAGGGACAACAAAAGACTCTCCAAAAAGTTGCAAAATCTAGAAAACTACTACAAAAATATCAACATCCGTTTACCATTACAATACCACCCGACCACTGGTCTCACACATCTCAACCTAACCCCAACAGATCTTAGCAATCCATTCTCTATTCCACCGCCACCACAAATCCTGAACAATAATCCTCTACCTGAAAGTGATCAAAAAATAGTCAACCTATCTACACTTCAGTTAACCCCCACTGACAAAGCGGTTATTAACAAAGGATTATCCTTCTGCCCGACAAAAAAAGTAAATAAAATAAAACTATTAAATGACTTTGTTGATTTTGGCCGCAAACTGAAATGGAAAAATTATTGGCAAAAACACCCCCAACCAACTCAAGACAATGTACACGCTGCACTAAAAATATTTAAACCGCCTTCCAGAAATGAACCACCTCAGCTTCCGCCTAACCATCCTATTGAAATTTTCATGACAGCTATCCTCGCAAAACTTTCAGATGATCATTACATAAATAACCTTCAAGACAATAGCCAAAATCTTTCTTATGCTGAAAAACAATCTTTAAAGAAGCTACAAGACAACGACGATATTATTATTTTACCTGCTGATAAAGGGACAGCAACAGTAATTATGAACAAAATTGATAACAACCATGAGGGCCTGAGACAACTCACGGATCGTGAATTTTATGCCACCGTACCAAGTGACCCATGTGATGAGGTTGTAGGCGTGGTCCGGGATCTGCTCCACACGAGAGGTATAAATGAGGGACTCACCGATACAGACATTGAACTGTTGCTGCCGGGTCATCCGAGGACCCCCCATTTTTACATGCTTCCAAAAATTCACAAAACTAATAATCCGGGCCGGCCAATAGTGGCTTCATATGATGCACCGACGGAAAGAATTTCTGCTTTCGTCGATCATCATCTACAGCCCATAGTAAAATCCCTACCATCACATGTTAAAGATACCAATCACTTCCTGGACATAATACATTCCTTACAACTTCCATCAAATACAAAACTGTTTTTAGTAACAGTTGATGTCATCTCACTTTATACAAATATCCCGCACGATGCCGGCCTCGCCGCACTTCAATCTCATCTAAATGACCGCCCATTACCTCATCAACCATCAACAGATTTTCTCATCCAACTAGCAGAAATCACCCTAACAAACAACTTCTTCTCTTTTAACGACAAATATTATCACCAACTAAAAGGAACTGCTATGGGGACTCGGATGGCTCCGAGCTATGCCAACGTCTTCATGGCCTCAGTTGAAACTGCATTTTTAGATAAAGAAATGCATAAACCCCTCGTGTGGAGGAGGTTCATTGATGACGTCTTTATAATCTGGCCTCACAGCCGAGATTCCCTAACCGCCTTCCTTGACAGACTGAACAATCACAGCCCACTTAAATTCACACATACCATCTCTACCAGCAACATTACCTTTCTAGACGTAGATGTAAGTATTAATAGTCAAAACCAAATTCATACATCTGTCCATTTCAAAGAAACCAATAAACTACAGTACCTCGACTTTTACAGCTGCCATCCACCACACATTAAAAAATCATTACCGTATTCGCTTTCACTTCGTGGCCGTCGGATTTGTAGCACCGAAACCGCGCTAAACAAGTATCATAGCAAAATTCACAGTGGACTCCTTAAGAGAAATTATCCAGAGCAATTTCTACAAAAACACTTATACAAAAGACCACGAAATTCTAATAATAATCACAATTCTCATCATTCATCCCAAGAAACTCGCCTCATCACCACCTATTTTCATGGAAGTAATAAATTAAAATCACTTATCAACGATCATCTACCAATACTCCGCCAAAACGATGAAACGAAAAATCTCTTACCAACCAATCCGAAGATATGTTACCGCCAAAATCCAAATCTCAAATCAGTCCTAACCAAAACAAAACCAAAAGTCAGAATTACAACCACCAACACATCTCATGGAACTTTCCCTTGCCAACGGCAATGCCTCCCTCATAAATACTAACATTCATATCAACACACATCATACATCGGACACATACACAGCACAACCAAACACCAACTGCAAAACAAAAAACTGTATTTACATCCTGGAATGTCAGCACTGTCCGGCATTCTACATCGGAGAAACTAAGAACGCACTTCACAAACGAATTAACCAGCACAGACACACCTCCAAAATTACAAATAACATTTTACCGATTCCCACCCACACACGCCTACACAACCAGACCTTCGATCAATGTTTCACCGTAAAAATCATTAAATCATTTCATCCCCCACTCACGGACATACAGCTAAGGACATGGGAATCCTCCTTCATATGGGCACTTGGTGCACATTATGGTGACGGCCTAAACAAACAACATTAAAATCATCATCACCATCATCATCATCATCATCATCATCATCATCATCACCATCATCATCATCATCATCATCATCATCATCATCATCACCATCATCATCATCATCATCATCATCATCATCATCATCATCATCATCATCATCATCATCATCATCATCATCATCATCATCATCATCATCATCATCATCATGATTATTATTAATGTAATGACAATTATAATGAATTAATAAGATAGATTGTAAATAGGTAGTCTAGGTTTTATATGTTTTATGTCATGACCTCATGTCATCTACTTTTACATTATTTATGTCAATGTCTATTTATTTTAATTAAGATACTCAACTGATGCCGGGTCCAGGTCGGACCCGAAATATATCTTGAGATTTAATTATGTTTGTATATCTTATTTATCAGTATATTTATATCTTTTAAAAAAACCCTAACATATTAACAGATACAACTTGTACGTCCTAACATATTAACAGATACAACTTGTTTTGATCCTTTTAGTTCACTTTTTGTTACGTCGCGTAGGTCTTATTTTTTTTTTATTTTTTTAGTTTCTCAGAGATGCAAGCTCTGTCCTTTCTTCTATTGATATGTATACTTTTTACGGAAATTTCTCGATAATTCAACTGTTACTTATCTCTGGACGTTTGAACTGCTCCATGTATTTTAGTTTTGTGATTGTTTTCAGATGAAATAATCCAGACGTCTTGCAGTAGGTACTGTTGCAGTAGTATAGGTACTGTTGCAGTAGTATAGGTATTGCTGCAGTAGTAAAGGTACTGCTGCAGTGGTATAGGTACTGCTGCAGTGGTATAGGTACTGCTGCAGTGGTATAGGTACTGCTGCAGTGGTATAGGTACTGCTGCAGTGGTATAGGTACTGCTGCAGTGGTATAGGTACTGCTGCAGTGGTATAGGTACTGCTGCAGTAGTATAGGTACTGCTGCAGTAGTATAGGTACTGCTGCAGTAGTATAGGTACTGCAGCAGTAGTATAGGTACTGCTGCAGTAGTATAGGTACTGCTGCAGTAGTATAGGTACTGCTGCAGTAGTATAGGTACTGCTGCAGTAGTATAGGTACTGCTGCAGTAGTATAGGTACTGCTGCAGTAGTATAGGTACTGCTGCAGTAGTATAGGTACTGCTGCAGTAGTATAGGTACTGCTGCAGTAGTATAGGTACTGCTGCAGTAGTATAGGTACTGCTGTAGTAGTATAGGTACTGCTGCAGTAGTATAGGTACTGCTGCAGTAGTATTTATTTATTTATTTACTCATAGGAAGATTAACAGACAAATAGGTACAGTAAAAATTATGAATAAATAACTAAATGCCGATAAAAAATCTTCACCTAATGGATGACAAAATTAAATAGAAGTGAGCCATAGGGGCACAACAGTTTAACTTAACAGTTTAAATTACAGTTTTAACTTACAAACAAGCACAGTATATTTCTTATACTTACTGTGAAATAAGTGTGCCGTAGGGGCATAACAGTTTAAATTACAGTTTTAGATTACAAATAAGTGAGCCGTAGGGGCATAACAGTTTAACTAACAGTTTTAGCTTACAAATACTACATAAATAATATTAAATTTTAGTTTAATTAGAAATAAACAATTAACATTTAAGAATAGATAAATTGAAAGAATTTACCTACTCATTTTTAAAGTGTAAAAGTGTTAAAGCTCTTTTAACTGATGATGTGCTTGAACAAAACAAATCTATATCAAGCGAAATATTATTGAAAAGAGAACTCGCTCTTGATAAGAATGCATTCTGTCTATGTCTAGTATTGCATGCATATACGTATAGAAGTTCAGGGTGTCTCATAGTCCTTTTATAAGACCTGAGGTTTAGTAATGACAGTAATTCAGGGCTATCTACTGATCCATTGGCAATGCTCATAAGGTAGCAGATATCTGAGATATCGCGTCTTACAGATAAGGGTAGAAAATGATATCGTGTGCAGCGATGTTCATAGTCAATAGAAAATTGATGGGCCTTGTAATCAAGGAACCTCAGGAATTTTGCCTGAATACCCTCAATACGTGATCTATATTTTTCATATTGTGGATTCCAAACCTGAGACGCGTATTCCAGATGACTCCGAACAAAGGCACAGTATAGTATTTTTATGGATTTTAAATTCTTGAAGTCACCTGATGTCCTCATAACAAACCCTAATGCTTTTGAGGCTTTGCTTACGATGTTATTGATATGTTCATCAAATAAGAGCTTTGAGTCATGAATTACGCCCAAGTCACGTATACTTGTAACTTTTTTTTAAATTGATGCTCTTAAGTGAATAGCCAACGTCTAGAGAAGAGTGCCTCCTGGAGAATGAAATATAAAAACATTTGGAAACATTTAAATCCAGCTTATTAGCCAAGCAGTAACTTTGAAACCTGTTTAGATCGGACTGCAGTTTATATATATCTTCAAATGTGCGTATTTGCATTAGGATCTTCATATCATCAGCAAATAATAAGACTTTATTAGCATTAAGAAAACAGATATCAATATCCTGTATAAATATAATAAACAAGAGAGGACCAAGCAAAGAACCCTGCGGTACACCAGAGGGGATAGTTGTCCAAATAGATGTAAAGCCATTTAATACTACAGCTTGGTTTCGTTTCTCAATATAAGATGTAAACCATCTAAGAAGGTCACCATGAATTCCAGCATTAATTAGCTTTTGTATAAGAACTTGATGGTCAATCCAATCGAAGCATTTGCTATAGTCCGTATAAATAACATCAACCTGTGAATGTTCATCCATACTACGTGTTATAAATTCGTTAGCTGTTACTAGGTTGGAGACTACGGACCGATTCTTGAGAAAGCCATGTTGGTTGGGATTAAATGAAGATTTAAGAGCAGCGTACACTTGATAGTAAACAATGCTGCAGTATAGGTACTGCTGCAGTAGTATAGGTACTGCTGCAGTAGTATAGGTACTGCTGCAGTAGTATAGGTACTGTTGCAGTAGTATAGGTACTGCTGCAGTAGTATAGGTACTGCTGCAGTAGTATAGGTACTGTTGCAGTAGTATAGGTACTGCTGCAGTAGTATAGGTATTGCTGCAGTAGTATAAGTACTGTTGCAGTAGTATAGGTACTGCTGCAGTAGTATAGGTACTGTTGCAGTAGTATAGGTACTGCTGCAGTAGTATAGGTATGTTGCAGTAGTATAGGTACTGTTGCAGTAGTATAGGTACTGCTGCAGTAGTATAGGTACTGCTGCAGTAGTATAGGTACTGCTGCAGTAGTATAGGTACTGCTGCAGTAGTATAGGTACTGCTGCAGTAGTATAGGTACTGCTGCAGTAGTATAGGTACTGCTGCAGTAGTATAGGTACTGTTGCAGTAGTATAGGTACTGCTGCAGTAGTATAGGTACTGCTGCAGTAGTATAGGTACTGTTGCAGTAGTATAGGTACTGCTGCAGTAGTATAGGTACTGTTGCAGTAGTATAGGTACTGCTGCAGTAGTATAGGTATGTTGCAGTAGTATAGGTACTGTTGCAGTAGTATAGGTACTGCTGCAGTAGTATAGGTACTGCTGCAGTAGTATAGGTACTGTTGTAGTAGTATAGGTACTGCTGCAGTAGTATAGGTACTGCTGCAGTAGTATAGGTACTGCTGCAGTAGTATAGGTACTGTTGCAGTAGTATAGGTACTGCTGCAGTAGTATAGGTACTGCTGTAGTAGTATAGGTACTGCTGCAGTAGTATAGGTACTTCTGCAGTAGTAAGAAAGAAAGAAAGAAAGAAAAGAGCTTTATTTCAGACACCACAGAAAACAAAACAAAAAAGAAAACAAATTAAAAACGAAATAGCCATATTCTGTGGTTATGAAAAAGGAGTCCAGCTCAGCTTAATGCCACAGCCGAAGCCACAGCGCTGGTATTCTGCTGGATCCTACTAAAATTAAAACTAATAACTATAACATAATAATATCAAACTTTAAATAAAATAAAAAGCGTATAGCATAAAATTCATAAAAATTATAAGAAAAATAAATAAATTGTACTTGTTTAATAAGTAAATATGTAAATCTGAAATAAATAAACTAATATTAGCAAAAATACTTTTAAAAATGCATATTTATAAAATACTAAATAGATTATTTCATATCAAGGCATCGTTATTTGATTTTCAATTAAATAGCACTTGAGTTTAATTCGAAAATTAGCCTTCGTCTTGCATTCTCGAATAGGTGGGGGCAGGTCATTCCACACCTTTGAAGCCCTGTACCTAAAACTTCCCCTGAACCTAGCTGTTTGATGTCTTGGAACAATCAAAAGATATGCAGATGCCCTAGTGGAATATTTATTAACATCAGAAGACCACAACAGTTTATCAAATAGATATTTTGGATGTTTATGTTTTATTACACCAAACAACAGAACAGCAAAATGTAATTCACGACGTGCAGCCATCTTTAATTGCTTACATTCATTGAGGTAAGGCGTAACGTGTGCACGAGGTGGAACATTGTAACAGAAGCGTGTACATGCGTTTTGTACACGTTGTATTAGTCGGTTAGATCTGGATAGCAAGCAGTCTCCATACACTACATCACCATAGTTTAATTTGGTAAGAACCAAAGCTTCACACATTTTAACCCTAACATCAACACTAATATATTTTCTTATTTTATAAAGTAAACTTAGCCTATAGAAACAATTTTTAACAATATTTACAACGTGATCCTCAAAATTTAGTGAACCGTCCATTAACATTCCCAAATTTCTTACTTCACTGGTTCTTTCAATATTCTCACCTTTAATCATAATTCTTGGATTCTCAGCTAGGGTATCGGAGATTTGCTTGTTAGTACCCAAAAGAATATATTTAGTTTTGCTAGAATTTAAAACTAAGGAACTTCGTTGTGACCAATCAGCTATAGCGTCAAGATCCTCGTTAATTTTGTTTATTGCAGAGACCGCATCTTGTGGTTTAAAAGAAAAATAAATCTGCAAGTCATCTGCGTAGATATGATATTTACAATGTTTTATTTTTTGGGATATGTTTGCCGTATATAAAATGAATAAAAGAGGCCCAAGTATGGAACCTTGGGGAACGCCTCGATCTAGGTATTTCGGTACGGAAGAAATGGTTGATCCATCCAATTTACGGAGTTGGACTAGTTGTTTCCTGTTACTTAAGTATCCGTTGAACCAGTCAATTGTTTTTCTCTCAACGCCATAGTAACTTAACTTGGACAATAGTAGGGGAATGTTAATACAGTCAAATGCCCGTGAGTAGTCCAATAACACTAAAGCAGTACACATACCCCTGTCTTGGTCTGAGATAATATTATCAACCACGTCTGTTAAAGCCGTACAAGTACTGACACCTTTCCTAAAACCAGATTGCACCGTAGGAAGAATTTTGTTGAATTCCAAATAAGACGAAAGTTGTGCATGTACTACTTTTTCAATTACTTTTGATAAAATTGGCAAAATGCATATTGCTCTCAGATCTTTGTTTAGAACAGGATTTGGTATCTTAGGAAGAGGTTTGACTATTGCAGTTTTCCATGTTTCTGGGAAACAGCCTGATTCTAGAGATCTATTAACTATTGCTGTTATTACCTTGAGTGTTCTTGGCAGCGTAAGAAGGACCATGTTAATATTCAAACCATCTATGCCTTGCGCTTTGGTCTTAATATTTAAAATATGCTTTTCAACCACTCTTTCATTTACTTCACGTAATGAGAAGCTTGAAAAACTAAAACGATGAAATTCATAAAAACTAAGTTCAGATAGAGTAACATTATTTTCTCCTGGTACGTCTAGAAAGTAACTATTAATAGATTCAGCATCAACAAAGTGATGAGGAAGTTCCGATACACTTTGTTTGTATTGGACCGTTTGTATTGGACCGTTTGTTTTATGTTTTTCCACATTGATTTAGGGTCTTTAAACTTAGTGTTAACATAATGTTCATAGTAAGCTCGTTTCTCTCTATCCAGGCTTTGTATAACTAGTTCCTTTAATGACTTGTAATAATGTTTATGTTTATCCAACTTTGTTAAACGATATCTAGCATGTGCTTCATTTCTTAAATTCATCATTAATATTATCGTATCAGTAATCCACGGTGATTTCTTATGTTTAACTATTATCTTTTTTTCTGGCGCATGTACATCAAATAACTTAGTCATATATGAATTAAACAAAGTAACCATATCATCTACAGAATATATGTTTAGAATATCTTCCCAGGTTGTATTATATAAATCAATATTAAATTTTATCTCGTCAATTTTACTAATATTTCGTGTAACTATACAGGTTGGTTTAATTTTGTCCAGTTTCAGATCAAGAACAACACTTACAAATGCGTGTTTGCTCAAAACAGGGTTTAGTTTCACTGTGTGTTCACTGACTTTTGCATTGGTGATCACTAGATCTATTAAAGTTTTACTTTTGTCGGTAAAAAAATGAGTTGGTTCTTTTACTATTTGACGAAGCTGTGTATAAGAAAGGAAATCTTTAAGTTTTTGTGTTGAACTATCAGTCAAGTCTAAAAGATCAATATTAAAGTCACCTACCAAAATGATTTTATCAAAAGCGACTAAAAACCAAAATTGAATGTGTTATGCTATCGAAAAAAATATCCTCGTTTACCCATATGGGGCGGTAAGCGGTACCTATTGCGACACGAGTTCCCTGTATGTTAAGTGATAACCATGTTTGTTCGACTGTAGACGAAGGATGTGCCAGAGCACGAGCATTAACTCCTGCTTTAATATAAAAACCTACGCCTCCGCCGCCTTTTCGTCCTCCCAGTCCTGGAGGGCGAGGAACGTGACGCAGCCGGTAACCAGGACAGGCTGTTGCCTTTCCGTCCTGACCGTCACGTAGCCACGTCTCGTTGATGGCAACAATGTCAGCCTCTTCACGCTGCATGACTACACGAAATTCATTATGGCCTGTCCCCAAAGAGCCAACGTTGAGCAAACTTACTTTTCAAAATTTATGTTTGCCTTCTAATAATAACGAAAAAGCATTTGCGAACAGATCTGATAAGGTAGTACAGAAACAGATATATACTACTGCAGCAGTACCTATACTACTGCAACAGTATAGGTACTGTTGCAGTAGTATAGGTACTGCTGCAGTAGTATAGGTACTGCTGCAGTAGTATAGGTACTGCTGCAGTAGTATAGGTACTGTTGCAGTAGTATAGGTACTGTTGCAGTAGTATAGGTACTGCTGCAGTAGTATAGGTACTGCTGCAGTAGCATAGGTACTAATGCAGTAGTATAGGTACTGCTGCAGTAGTATAGGTACTGCTGCAGTAGTATAGGTACTGCTGCAGTAGTATAGGTACTGCTGCAGTAGTATAGGTACTGTTGCAGTAGTATAGGTACTGTTGCAGTAGTATAGGTACTGTTGCAGTAGTATAGGTACTGCTGCAGTAGTATAGGTACTGTTGCAGTAGTATAGGTACTGCTGCAGTAGTATAGGTACTGTTGCAGTAGTATAGGTAATGCTGCAGTAGTATAGGTACTGCTGCAGTAGTATAGGTACTGCTGCAGTAGTATAGGTACTGTTGCAGTAGTATAGGTACTGTTGCAGTAGTATAGGTACTGTTGCAGTAGTATAGGTACTGCTGCAGTAGTATAGGTACTGTTGCAGTAGTATAGGTACTGTTGCAGTAGTATAGGTACTGCTGCAGTAGTATAGTGTAGCGTTATTTTTTAAAAAAAAAAAAAATTATTTTCCGCCACTACATACTACGAACGTAATTTCGAATTAAATTTGGACTGCCACCAGGCAAGCCTGGTGACAGCCAAAAAAAGAGGTAAACCTGGATGAATAAACCGTATAATTTTATCTTAAAATACACAAAAACAACAAAACCGAGGTAAGAAAAATATGGTATAAAAGAACAATAATATCAGAAGAGAATCGCTACAAAGGAAATTCTTAGATCAAAAAAATTATTATGCCAAATTCCACTTATTTAAGATTTTAATTTCCTTTTAGCTTGAACGACGCATTTATTCATAAAATAATGGATTTTAAATTTGGTTGTCGACACTAGTTTATAGGATCCTTTAAACTAAGATTTCACGGAAGTTTTGATAACTCTTGATCCGAAAGAAAAACGTAATAATAAGGTGTTACGAGCAATCGTTATCTAGCTTTACACTAAGGAATAAAAATAATCGATGCTGAATATTAAGCTACAGATATTAAAAACCTGGTAAGGGTCTCTTCGTGACTTTGGGAGTTTCCGATGTTCCCGGGAGCAGTCGATGAAGCTTGGCGATTTCAATTTTAGTATCGGAAGCTTTAGCTCACCAGGGACGTGGTCCTTACATCAGGCCTCAATAGGTACAACCGTACGAGATGGCGGATGGGATAATCAAACTAGGGAGACCCAGAAACCCTTTAAAAAATAATCCCGAAGGGTCGCTGTAAAGAAATAAAACAACGGCGTCAAGACATGCTTATGAAACGAGGGAAAGGAAATTAACGTATTGGAAACGGGACAAAAAGGATTTTCAGAGAATGAAACCAAAATTACACAAAACTTACCGGGAAATGCAGGAAAACTGGCTTAAACAATGCTCATGGCAAATGCGCTCTGTTTCTATATAAGTTATAGATAAGATATAGTTTTAAAATTTGATATTTTAAATTTCTTGTGGCAAATTTCCTTCCTCTGTCACGATCTTCTTTGATATGAGAAAAATAACAAAAAAAATCTGACAAGATCATTCTAACTATTTGAATTCGAAAATTCAGAAAAGCAGCCAACGATAAAGAAAGACTAAAAATATATAAAAAGGTTGAATACTTGTAGCGAATGCTACAATATCCTCAAACGACACAAAAAAATTTAAACTAGCTTAAAGGAAATTAACTTCCAGAAGGATAAACAATCGAATAGACACCTAGACTAATCAAAATGCCTTGAAACAAAAGGACTTGATTAAGTAAAAACAAAGTAGTAGCCTATATTGCTCTCTGACCCACAAACTATCTTCAGGCAACAATCACGTAGAAACGTTGCACCGTTGCTGCCTGAAGAAGGACAAACCAACACACTAACAAACCACTAAACAACAAATGAACGACCAACAAATCAATAACCAACAAACTAACAACCAACAAACAACAACCAACAACTCAACAACCAACAAATCAACAACCAACAAATTAACGATCAACAAATCTACAACCAACAAACTAACAACTACCAAACCAACAATGAACAAAACAAGAACAAACCAATTAAAAACCAACAAATCAACAAAACAACAATCTAAAAACCAACAACTCAACAACCAACAATCCAAAAACCAACAAATTAACTACCAACAAATCAACAACCAACAAATAGCTACCAACAAACCAACAACCAACAAATTAACTACCAACGAATCAACAACCAACAAACTAACAATCAACAAAACAAATAACCAACAAATCAACAATCATCAAACCAAGAGCCAACAAATTAAAATCGAAAGGATACATTATTTAACAAAAAGGGAGAATTTATCAAAAATAGTGTAAATCGGAAGCCGCAATAATATGTGCAAAAAAAGGTTTTGCTATTCAATTGACCTCCATACAGCGAAAATAGTTTGTTAAAAAATGTAAACCAGAAAGTTCAAAATAATAGACAAATATTCAAATGTCGACTTTGACAGTTGACAAGACTGAAAATGTAAACAAAGATTTCAGCAATTGCAAAACCTTTTCAGGAAAAATATAACATTTGTTCTGTAAAAACAAAAAGATTAATTCGAGGATTTGCGACAAAATTTCTTGCAAGGAAGAGACAATCTCAATATTATTGTGAAAATTTTGTAACGAAATGAGATTGCCTATATTGGATTAGGGATCAACAGGAAACGAATAAAGTGACCACCCGGATCTACTGGTATCAACAATTATGCTAGAAACACAATAAATATGTTTAACTAGTAACTACCACATTTATGGATAAATTACAATAAATTTATTTGACTTGAAAACTCAGTGTAATTTATTTACTAGAACAGGTAACAATTATTAATGATAGATATGGAAAGCAATAGGCTACTAAATATTGAAATGCACTTACCTGCAGGTCCTACCTAACTATACATAAGGAAATTAGGTTAGGGATAGGATAATATACACACACAAATAAAACAGGTAATACACAAAAAGTGTGTAAATACTTTATTCCTTTATTAAAATTTGCAAAACATAGATTTCACAAATTAAGGGTACTCATAAAGACAAAAAATATTCTTCGTGGAAAAATTTGGTTCCTTTCGACAGCTTGGTATTGGGGTTCCTTAGAAGAGAAAACGCTGCCTGAAAACAAACAAAATTTAGTAGGTTGGAAAATTAGTCTACGAAAGCGTAGACACCACCGTCGAATTGAGAAAAAAAACGTTAAAGTACAGCAAGTAATATTCAGAAAACCGTACTTACCTTTTGTTCGGGCGCCATATTTGTAGCGTTATTTTTAAAAAAAAAATTTATTTTCCGCCACTACATACTACGAACGTAATTTCGAATTGAATTTGGACTGCCACCAGGCAAGCCTGGTGACAGCCAAAAAAAGAGGTAAACCTGGATGAATAAACCGTATAATTTTATCTTAAAATACACAAAAACAACAAAACCGAGGTAAGAAAAATATGGTACAAAAGAACAATAATATCAGAAGAGAATCGCTACAAAGGAAATTCTTAGATCAAAAAAATTATTATGCCAAATTCCACTTATTTAAGATTTTAATTTCCTTTTAGCTTGAACGACGCATTTATTCATAAAATAATGGATTTTAAATTTGGTTGTCGACACTAGTTTATAGGATCCTTTAAACTAAGATTTCACGGAAGTTTTGATAACTCTTGATCCGAAAGAAAAACGTAATAATAAGGTGTTACGAGCAATCGTTATCTAGCTTTACACTAAGGAATAAAAATAATCGATGCTGAATATTAAGCTACAGATATTAAAAACCTGGTGAGCACGCGATATGACGGCAGTGCTTTGTATCACCATAGGTTTTAAAAATAGCGGGAAGTGAAGAGAAATAATTACGAAGATGAAAGATCTGACCTTGGGAAGGAGCTGCATGCACCACAAACCACGCTTCGCCTGAGCCACCAAGTCTCTGGTGTTCTCCAAGATGGTTTTCTTCTTCCTCTTCGTGCCTGGTTGCGCTCTTCTCGGCTAATCTTCTTCGTAATAGTAATAGATGAAAATGAGGCGCACAGCGGGTGCGATCTCAAAATGGCGGGCGGTAGGGTCGAGGTAGGACCTAGTCGAATGACAATCAGCGTATACCTCCGGCGTGAAAGGCTTCTGATTGACGACTGCTTGATTTGCGTCCAAAACTAAGCGGGTGGAGATGCAGCGAAAATGACAGTTGAAAATATTAATTCACAACTACCCCGCAGTATGAGAGCCACAAGAAGTGGCGCGAACATTTGCCCCCGGCGTTAAAACCATTGGTTTTAAAATAAGAATAGAAAAGTAAAAATAAGACAGAGAATAACGAAATTTTGAAGCGGGGGCAAAGAAAGGAGTTATTGAGATGGGAGAGGGCAAAGACGCACGACAGGTCGTTTGTAAACACCTGTCGTCGTTTTGACAGAAGCTACCCTAATGACATTATCTTTGCCAGGGTATACAGCTACAATGACACCGAGCGGCCATTGAAGCGGTGGAGTATTGTCGGTAACTACAACGACAACAGATCCAATTTTGATTGGGTTGGTAGGTGTATTCCATTTTCCTCTAGACTGGAGAAGATGGAGATAATCATTCTTCCATCGCCTCGCGAACGATTCTACCATTTGATCAAGCAATGCGTAGCGACGTAATAAATTAACTGGCTCATCAGCCACCTTGCAAGCGGGTAATTCTTTTAAAGGAGTTGACATCAGAAAATGTGCAGGAGTTAACGCGCTAAGTTCAGATGGATCTTCACTCAGCAGCGTAAGCGGACGAGAATTTATGACACATTCTATTTGCGTAACTACAGTTAATAATTCTTCGTAGGTCAACAGTTGAGTACCTACTACTCTATGCAAATGCGTCTTAAATCCTTTGACATATATCTCATAATGTCCCCCAAAATGTGGGCTACGTGGAATATTAAATTTCCATTGTATTCTATGATCGGCAAGTTCATTCGCGAAAGACGTTTTAAATTCTTCGGAATTTGTCAAATTGTAAATTTCTGAGAGGGCATTTCTAGCGCCTACAAAGTTCGTAGCATTATCAGAATATACGAAAGACACTGCTCCACGTCTAGATAAAAAACGTTTGAACGCGGAAAGAAAAGTGTTCGTGCTAAGATCAGTTGCCAATTCAACGTGAACTGCACGAGTCACCAGGCATACAAATATGCAGAGGTAACATTTGACGGGACGGACTCCACGTTTTCGATACGGAGTGATACTGATAGGACCACAATAATCCACAGCGCAGTGGACAAAAGCTTTAGCCTCATTAACGCGGCATGATGGTAAATCTGCCATGAAAGGGAAGGTTTGTCTCGGCTTCGCCTTAAAACAATAATTGCAGCTATGTATTACGCGACGAACAATATTTCGACAGGAAAGTATCCAAAATTTTTGGCGGATTATTGACATTAAAGCCACTGGTCCAGTGTGACAATTTTTGCGATGATAATGAATGATAATCAATTCGACAATATGATTTTTACGAGGTAACAACACAGGGTGTTGTTGATCGAACGTCATGTCTGTGTTGCGAAGTCGACCACCAACGCGTAACAATCCATTTTTATCTAAAAATGGCGATAGTCGATTTAAAGCGGGAGAACAAAGTTTATTTGACTTTAATCTTTTTATTTCATCAAGAAAATAAAATGCTTGAAGAGCTTTAATCAATGCAACTTCAGCGAAATCCATATCGGTAGCGGTAAAAATATTAGAGCGCGGTAAAATACGTAAAAATCGGTAGATGTAAATGATTGTGTGTAAAAGCACAAGCCATGACGAAATTCTTTCCGAAAGAGAAAGAAGTGGATGCGGTTCTTCATTACTAAAAGCGGGAAGAGAAATTGTTTTTGATTCCGGCAAGTTTTCTTCAATAGAAGCTGATTCTATTGTTTTGATTGGCCACTCTTTAGCGTCCAGATAAAGCCAAGCAGGTCCAGTGAACCAGAGCGGGTGACTCATCAACTGCGTGGGAGTGAGACCACGGGAAAGACAGTCGCTCGGGTTTTGAGAACCAGCTGTATGGTAAAAACATTCAGCGGGAATAGCGGATATTATTTTTGTTATACGCGTCGCGACAAAGGTTTTAAACCTGTGCGGTGAGGAATGTATCCAGTGTAAAGTTACCATAGAATCGGTAAAACAGTAAATACGTTCAATATTGTGACGTATTTTATAAGCGTCAACTACACGACGAGTTAATTTCGACATGAGTAACGAGGCACAAAGCTCAAGGCGGGCGACACTGACGGTCTTGAGCGGACAGACTTTTGACTTTGCGCATACCAGCCGAATGCTAGTGCAAGTGTCTGAGTCATCTTGTACTCTAATATATACGACACATCCGTATCCACGTTCACTTGCGTCTGCAAATGATATTATCGAAATTTTCGAATTTTGGAACACGTCTAAGTGGCGTTTAATACGTAAATCCCGCAAAACAGGTAGCTCCTTCAAATAGTTTTGCCAAATCTGCGCAATATCAGAGGGTAGTGTTTCATCCCAGTCTAATTTTAAAATACAGATTTTCTGCAAGAGTAATTTTGCGTACAAGATCACAGGAGCGGTAAAGCCGAGGACGTCGTACTGACGTGCTATCACGGACAAAACATTGCGTTTAGTACATGGGCGACTATCTAGCGATACAGTAAAAGAGAACTCGTCAGAATCAGGCGACCACTGTAAGCCAAGAACTTTAAGAGTTTGAGTTTGTTCTTCAAAATTCTTACTAGAATTTAAGCGGTGAGTATCAGGCAGTGTATCAAGTAACTGTTGACAGTTACTAGACCACTTGACGAGCTCAAAGCCACCGGCCTTAAGCAATCCTACCAGCTCATCTCTGAGCTGTAAGGAGCCCTGCACGGTGGGCGTGCTATAGCAGATGTCGTCCATGTAACAGTTTCGTGCGGCTACAGTAGCGGCGAGCGGGTACGCTGAACTCCCATCCTCACAGAGTTTCCTGACTACTCTCATCGCAAGGAAAGGGCTACTACGTAGTCCAAAGCAGACGCGATTGAACTGATAAGCGATAAGCGGTGAACACGTGTCAAAGCGGTATAAAAACTTTTGAAATTTGCGATCATCGGCGTTAACCAAAACTTGTAAGAACATTTGTTTGATATCCGAGGTAAAAGCGATTTCATACAAGCGGAAGTCAAGTAAAATTAAAAACAAATCGTTTTGCAAATTAGCACCTGTGTGCAGCGTGTCATTTAATGAGACACGAGTACCATCAGCGGAGTCAGTCTTAGTACTGGCATTCATACAAATACGCACCTTTGTCGTTGATTTATCAACACGCACTACGGGATGATGCGGAATATAATAACCAAGAGATAATTGGTCATCATTATGAAGCGGGGATATGTAACCTTTAGTTAGGTATTCATTTATTATATTGTTATACTCGGAACGTAAATCTGCGTTAGAAACAAACCTACGCTCAAGAGACATAAAACACTTTTTTGCGTGATGGTACGAGTTTCCTAGTATGTTAGGATTCCGTGCGAACGGTAAAGAAACCGAATAGCGACCAGCGGGGTCACGTGACACATTGTTAATAAATAATTTTTCACATTCATCATTTGCGGGACTAGAAGCAGGTTCACAATGCACCTCTTCTAATTGCCAAAATTTTTGTAAAATAAAATCTATTGGCGGTTCAATCTCCATATAAGAGCATAACGAAATTGAACATGCGGTATTTTGGTAAACAGGCGTATTACCAATTAGCGTAAAACCGAAGATGGTCTGAAATCCCGTCGGCGTACCCGGGGGACCAGAGACGCGGCCTGATAACAAGATATCCGCGAATAAAGATGCACCGATAAGAATATCAATCTCGCCCGGTAAGTAAAAGGTTTCATCAGCAAGTGTGATACCTTTTAAATATGAAAGCGTAGACAAATCGACCTGCACCGATGGTAAGTTGTCGGTAATACGGTCGATTACATAAGTGTCAAGCGAAATTGAAACCGAATCATCAAATCGTGAAAACAATTTAAGGTTTGTCGCACCCTTAATTGGGTTTGATGAAGAGCCGATGCCCTTAACAAAAGCGCGGGGAATTTTCTCATATTTTAAGTTAAGCTTCTCACAACAGGAAACCGTCGAAAAACTGGATTGTGACGCAGGGTCGCAGAGCGCACGTAGACGGACTGACATACCGTTAGAATCTTTCACGATCACTTGAATTGTACCTAAAAGGCATGTTTCATTACGCTGCGAGTTAGGCTGTAAGTTACATAAAGAAATATTATTACTCGCAGTTGGTACGGATTGAGAATCATTAGTCATATGTTCTGTGTTAGTCGCCGATACGGCAGGATCCACCAACCTCGAAGATTGCGTATGTGTGCGTGGAGACACGGTAATATTTTGACCAAGCGCGGTGTGAGTATTCATCACATTTTGTTTGCGGCACAACATCGAATGGTGTTTACAATTACAATGGCGGCAATTATAAGACGATTTACAAGCGGAATTGTTATGCGTAATACTTAAACAATTGGTGCAACCGTTATTAGATTTGATGAACTGAAATCTTTTCTCGATATCTAGTTTCACAAATTCGGGACACTTATATAAATTATAGTGTTTTAATTGTTTACATAGCGGACAACAATTATTATTGGTCGAAGCGGAGACAAAAGCATGGGTTGACTTGGTACTGTACCCGGTTTTGTTGTTATTATTATTAACGGAGCGGTTCGGAGCGGGAGCGGTAATTGCGGGTGCAGTGCGGTTCAGTATCTTAGTTTGTTCCCGTAAAAATGATATTAATTCATCATAATGGGGTAAATCGGAACCACGTTTAAACATTTCAAATGAACGAGCGGTTTCAACATCAAGTTTTTTAAGGGCCAAATACATAAGGATAAAATCCGAAAGATCTTTAATATTCAGTGATTTTAAACACGAAACAGCGGAACAGAACTTGTCTAAAAACAAGTCCAAGTTTTTTGAACTAGCGGTAGTTAAAGGGCGAAATTCAAACATTTGATCCAAATAAGTAGTGGCTAAACTACGCGAGTCTTGAAAAGTAGAAACGAGTGTTTTCCAGATTATGTCGTAGTTAGTTGCGTTCGGTGTGATTCCAGAACAAATCGAAAGTGCCCGGCCAGAAAGTTTACCCATCAGGTATTGTACTCGTTCGTTGTCGGTCAAGTCCGGATTATCGTGAATCGTGGTTTTAAATGTTTCATAGAATGTTGGCCACATAGTAGCTTCACCAGAAAAACCAACGAGTTCCAGTTTTGGAAGCTTGATAGTAGGTTTTTTGGGACATTCCATGTCAAGTGGAGCTTTAACTTTAGAGTCAGCCGATTTCGAAGAATGTGATAACTTCCGGTTGATGTATTTGCAATGGGAGTAAAGATCCTCAAAAGCTGACCAACTTTGATAATTTGGTTCAAAATTAGGATTTATCAATACCTCTGTGTCATTAATTTCATCTATGATTACATGAATTTCTGAGCGTACAGTATCCAAAGTTTCGACATTGGCCATAAACAATTCTGCCGAAGAAACATCCTCTAAAGCGGTTTTAGAAAAGTCATAAACACTCTGAAGGCGATTAAACAATTCTTGCCTTTTATTTTTAAGCTTCTTTAAACTATACGACATCTTTAATTTTGCAGCTTCTGCGGAATTTGGCATGTTATATAGTACAAAGTTAGGCAAGTATCAGAACTATCGAAAGTTTTATACTGACTACAACATAGAATAGTGCTAATGAGTTAGAGATAACACGGGCGGCGGACGAACCTGTGTACGAGTACCTCTCGATAATATTAAGAATTAGCAGGTAGGCAGATAATATTTTCTGTGAAATGATCAAATGGTATAATCGCAGCGGATAAATTAACAGAATGGCGTATTTCACTGTAGATAATTTACAATTTCCAGTATATAGGAAATGGAATCACTAATATTTTGACGAATGCGGGGTTTTAATGCATAGATAATGCAAATAAGAGCGGGAATGCGGGGTAATACTGCGGGCAGAATGAAAATTAGAGCGGAATTCACGTGTTCTTTAGACAAAGAACATGAAGATAGCGGTTGGAAATACCAAAAAATGGTTATAGATCGCAGATCAAAGGGCCTAAAATGGTTCTAGATCCGGCTCGAATGGCCAAAAAATTAGCACGCGATATGACGGCAGTGCTTTGTATCACCATAGGTTTTAAAAATAGCGGGAAGTGAAGAGAAATAATTACGAAGATGAAAGATCTGACCTTGGGAAGGAGCTGCATGCACCACAAACCACGCTTCGCCTGAGCCACCAAGTCTCTGGTGTTCTCCAAGATGGTTTTCTTCTTCCTCTTCGTGCCTGGTTGCGCTCTTCTCGGCTAATCTTCTTCGTAATAGTAATAGATGAAAATGAGGCGCACAGCGGGTGCGATCTCAAAATGGCGGGCGGTAGGGTCGAGGTAGGACCTAGTCGAATGACAATCAGCGTATACCTCCGGCGTGAAAGGCTTCTGATTGACGACTGCTTGATTTGCGTCCAAAACTAAGCGGGTGGAGATGCAGCGAAAATGACAGTTGAAAATATTAATTCACAACTACCCCGCAGTATGAGAGCCACAAGAAGTGGCGCGAACACCTGGTAAGGGTCTCTTCGTGACTTTGGGAGTTTCCGGTGTTCCCGGGAGCAGTCGATGAAGCTTGGCGATTTCAATTTTAGTATCGGAAGCTTTAGCTCACCAGGGACGTGGTCCTTACATCAGGCCTCAATAGGTACAACCGTACGAGATGGCGGATGGGATAATCAAACTAGGGAGACCCAGAAACCCTTTAAAAAATAATCCCGAAGGGTCGCGGGAAAGAAATAAAACAACGGCGTCAAGACATGCTTATGAAACGAGGGAAAGGAAATTAACGTATTGGAAACGGGACAAAAAGGATTTTCAGAGAATGAAACCAAAATTACACAAAACTTACCGGGAAATGCAGGAAAACTGGCTTAAACAATGCTCATGGCAAATGCGCTCTGTTTCTATATAAGTTATAGATAAGATATAGTTTTAAAATTTGATATTTTAAATTTCTTGTGGCAAATTTCCTTCCTCTGTCACGATCTTCTTTGATATGAGAAAAATAACAAAAAAAATCTGACAAGATCATTCTAACTATTTGAATTCGAAAATTCAGAAAAGCAGCCAACGATAAAGAAAGACTAAAAATATATAAAAAGGTTGAATACTTGTAGCGAATGCTACAATAGGTACTGTTGCAGTAGTATAGGTACTGCTGCAGTAGTATAGGTACTGTTGCAGTAGTATAGGTACTGCTGCAGTAGTATAGGTACTGTTGCAGTAGTATAGGTACTGCTGCAGTACCTACTGCAGCGGATCGACCTCACAAACCGTATCGGTCGCAAAATCTAGCTACAGAAGACAGATCAAATTTATTGCGTTTGCTTGACTTTAGTTTCAGACAGCAAGCGATAATTCGAGCGACGGTGACAGTGGAGATGGTGACTCCTACGATATAGGCAATACGTCACGACGACAGTTTACTTTTGAATTCTGAGCTCTTCTTTCAAGTCGCCTATGAACATATTCCTCATATTATATTAATAAACAGTTCCCAACATCATTTTTCCTCTAATATCTCTGGTCTAGTAAAAACGGTTTTTCTTTAATAGGTACTTTCCTGTCTTTGACGCAACAGCAGCTCTCGATGTTACTGCACGACGAAATATCAAACAACTTACAAGAAATGTTAGCACATACATGTCTGTGAATGTCAGTTTTGGATTGTTCAAACTTGCTTTAAAAAACTGTCATTATTTCTATTTTTGTTTTTGGATAACTTTTAATCTTGAGGTATTCATCGAAATATATTTTGCAAGCTGCATATATGGTTGGAATTGCGGCATCAATCCAAATTTTGTCCTTCGGAGTTTTAAGGGATGTTGTCCATTATATTCACGTTGAAACTAGCTCAGATAAGTTTAAGGGATGTTGTCCATTATATTCACGTTGAAACTATCTCAAATAAGTTTAAGGGATGTTTTCCATTATATCAATCCGATTCGCATGCAGGCACTGAAGAGAATGGTGTATATAAAGTTCAGTATTGTTTGCAGAAGGTAGCATTAGCATCAATAGCTACGGACGCGGTGATACTGTGGTATAGGCGACGCAGGCACATGGAATTTCAAAATCTAACCTTACTTAAGAGTAATTTGGCGCAAGGGGTAGGTTTTCCTAACACTGTTGCTAAGCTAGAGTGTAAAGCCTGTGTAATAGGAAAACAGACAAAGTAGCCATTTAACAAGTCTGGGGGAGCAGGACACAAGAGGTTTTAGGGTTGGTTCACAGTGATGTATGTGGACCAATGAGTGAAAATTCGTACTGAGGTTACAGATATTTTCTTACATTCATTAAGTCAAAACAAGGGGAGAGGTGTTTGACAAATTTGTAGAATTTGTTACATTAACGGAGCGTCAAACAGAAAAAAAAACTGAAGGTGATACGATCCGATAATCGTGAAGAGTTTATCAACCAGCGGTTTGAAGAGTTTTGCAAGAAAAGAGGAATCTGTCACCAACTGACAGTAAAGTATACACCGGAACAAAATGGTGTAGCAGAACGGGGGTATTTGTCAAATTAGATGTACGTAACGAAAAACGATGTCACAAATATTGTAACGAATAGTCAACATTAAGGTAAGTTTACCATGAGGCCCCATTGGTGTCGATTAAACTTAATTTAAGCATTCTGTCCTTGTCTTTTCGATACAGAACGAAAAGGACAGAACACTTAAATTAAGTTTAGTCCTGTCAAACATGTAACACCGATTCGACACCATTTTGTCTTTTTTTACTTATTAGACACGAAAAATAAAACTAGCTATTTCATCAAAAAATTTCAAATAATATTATAAAAACGAAATAGTAACCAGGTCTTAGGAGCCCAATATGTACGCAGCTTTATTTTGCGATCGCAAAATATTCTATACAAATTTTTCGTTGCGTAACGAAACGTAACTAATAGTAATGGAAAAATAACATAAAAAGTGTTCTGGGAACGCGGTGTTTCATTTTAATTTATTACAACGCATGTAGCTGTACAAACAATTGAACAATCTACACTAATTAAATTATGATTGTTAAATCAGAATGACTTACCGTGAAAAAGGTGGTATCGCTTTTGTTATAACGAAAAGTAAATTCACTCGAATGTCACACATACCACTCGTTTTACTGGAAAAAACATGGCGGTGATAGCTAAACATCAGCCAATCAGAAAAATATTAGTGTTTCTAGAGTTAAAAACCTACTAATGCGTTCAGTAATTAAAAAATGTACGGTTATTCACGTTACTAAAAGTAATGTAACAAAAAGTATTTTAGGCGTGACAAATGGTTTTCTGCGTTTTATTAATTTTTTACTAGGGAACCTTGTATAAAATAACTTTATATCATAAACTACATCACACAAGGTGCTGAATAGAAAAGCCGTAAATTTTAATAATTCGATTTAAGGCCATTACAAACGCGACAAACATTTGAGGTATAGGAGTGACATTTACTTTTTCATAGAACGAAAAAAATATATTTTGGGGAAAGAACTCCTTTCAGAGAAAATTAAAGGAATACTAGTATTTAATGAATATTATTCAAATAATAAATACATTTCCTTGAAATCAGCACCAAATTGATGATCAAAACACAATTAGAAAAAAAATTACTGTTGTTCAAACATTTGCGACATTTTTTTTTCTCCAAATGTACATCCAATTTGACAAATACCCACGGGCGAATAGAACCATCATCGAAAAAGCAAGGACCACGCTGGAGGATGCTGGTCTAGGTTAACGGCATAGACTGAAGCAGTCAACACTACAATATATCTAAAAAAACAGATCACCTAGCCGTGCGGAACAAAACGCCAAAAGAGGCGTGGACAAATAAATAGGTTAACCTGAGCTTCCTAAGAGTTTTTGGATGCAAAGCTTACCTACACGTCCCAGATCAGAAACGGAAGAAGGGGATCAAAAAAGCAAGGAACTTGTTCACGTTGTATACTGTGAAGAAACGAAAGGCTACTGCTTATTCAATCCAAAAACATTTGAAATTCATAAAGGTAGCGACGTTGTTTTTTTTGAAAATCTAAAATATGGAAGCAAAAGAGAAGCATCCACTGAGCAGGTAGAAGACGGTAATTTGCTGACAAATGCAGTGATCGAGCCTAGGAAAGATCCAACAAGAATGGAACAGGAGATAGTTTCGAGCACGACTGTCATGCAGGAGCATGAGCTGAAACAGAACGATTCAGATGCAAGAGAGATGGTTCTCGAAAACGAATTTCAGACGGAAGATGATACTAGGCGAAATAATGACATCAAGTTGTCGGACAGGAGATATCCGCTAAGAGAAAAGAGGGCAAAACAGTATCCTGATTTTGTCACCTACCAAGCAACAATAGCAACCTAGGATCCCCTCACCATCCAAGAGGCACTGTCAAGGCCGGACAGTGAGAAATAGAAAGCCGCCATTGAGGAGGAACTAGAGGCTTTCAGGAAGAACAAAACGTGGACGCTAGTGAAGCGACCGAGCTCGTGCAACATCGTTGATTTTAAGTGGCTACTTAAAATCAAAGAAGAGGCGGGGGGAAAGACTAGGAATAAAGCTCGGCTCGTTGTAAGGGGTGGAGTGAAATAAAACGAAACGTTTTCTCCTGTGGTGAGGCACAGCTCACTGAGAGTCCTGATAGCTCTTGCAGTACGGATGGGACTAAAATAGATCAAATGGACGTGAAAACGGCATTCCTTAACGAGAACTTAGATGAAGTCGTTTACATGAAACAACCGGAACGCATGGAGGAAAAAGGCAAGGAAAACCATGTGTGTGTTTACAAAAGTCTCTCTATGGTCTGAAACAAGCTTACTATCCGGATAGAAATATCCGGGTAATTGTTTTTTTTTTTTTGTATTTTGTTTGGTGATATTGAATTAACTCACAATAAAATACAAAATAAATTATTTAATAAATTTAAAGGATCTAAAAAATAAATACCTTTATACTGCTATTCAAATAAAAACCCAGTACCAGTTGACCCAGTATGCGGCGCGTAAGTAGATACGTAAAACTAAGTAATGGGTGCAACTACTTGTGATGCATGCAGAAAGAAAATTCAGTCTCTGGATTATCTGGAATGTTCAATTTGTAAAGCACTTTATGATTTGAACTGTGTCGGCATTACCCCCGTAGTTTTTGAAGCCTTTTCTCAAGAGGCAAAGGAAATTTGGTCATGCCCAAAATGCGTAAGCGAGAGACCTAAAGGGGGTAACATTGATACGCCTATACGCACTTCTCTTACTGGATGGAATACCACTTATGTGTCAGATAGTAACACTACAATAACTGATGAAACCGTAGCGGAACGGGACAGGAATGTTAATACGGCTCGCGGGGGTAGTTCCAAACATGATTCTTTCTATAAATTACACGGAAACTGTGATGAAAATATGTCAGAGATATTGCTTGGAATTCGCAATGAACTATTTTTACTAAGAACGCAGAATGAGGAAATATCACCTCTGAGGCAGGACGTCCAGCGATTAAGTAAGGTAGTAGAAAATATGTCAGAATCAATTAGGGAATTGAAGGAATCCCTGGAAGAGAGGGATAGGCAAATAGGAAAATTAGAAAACAAGTTGTTACATTCGAAAGAGCCACATACTAAGCCCTACGCTGACAGGGTTGTTAATGTCAAGAAAACCGACACTAAAACTAACCCTACGCATACAGTAAATACTGAACCACTCGGATTAGTCGCTCCTCCACCTACAATCGCGGCTTCACAGCATACATCACAACAATCTTATTCTGCAGTTTTGTTATCGCACTGTGATGTTGACGCAGAGGGTGGGGCCAGGAAACAAGCGGAAAGGTCAGTTATGAACAATAGGCCGAATGAAATAAAATCTATTAGCACAGATGAAGAGTGGAAGCTAAATCAAAATAACAGGAGAAAACTAAACTTTACGGAATCAAAAAAAGGAGGAAATACAACGAGTCTGCAACTAAAGGGCATAGAGAGGAAGAAATATCTTCACGTTTGGCGTTTACAGAAAACAACTACGGACAAAGAGATGACAGATTTTGTAGTGAGCATTATCGGAGGTGAGGTAGATATCAAGGTGGAAAAAATAAGGACAAGGACGGAACGCGATTATGCGTCATACAGAATAGGAGTCCCGGAAAGTTTTTACACAAAATTGTGTCAACCTGAAATTTGGCCAGTTAATGTCGAATTTGGCGAGTGGGTCTGGTTTCACAAAGCAAGGGTCAGCAATGAACCTGCAGAAGAAAAAACATTGCATTAACATTTACTATCAAAATGTCCGAGGTCTTAGAACAAAGTTTAATGAGTTCAAAAACAATGTTATCACTTCATCTTTTGATTTATACGCGGTGACAGAGACAGGATGCAATGATTCCATCTACGATGCGGAAATAATACCTTCTAAATTTACAATCATTAGGTGTGATCGAAATGACGGGCGCAAGCAGGGTGGCGCGTTTTTAGTGGCCACACCCGAGTTCGAACTAAAGCAACTGATTCCGCGTGACGTCAACGTCGACTCCGCCGTCTTCGAAATAGTTTGTGCTACCCTCTATAGAAATAATAATTTGTTGTTTGTTATTTGTGTTCTTTATATCCCACCGAATAGCGCTGATAACGAATACATGAGTTTATTTAGTATTATAGAAAAGTTGTGTTTGAAATATGACAAGGTGTTAGTAGTAGGGGATTTTAATATGTGTTCGTGTTCGTTAGAAATACACAATTATTTTGAATTTTTGATCTCATTCTGTGGATTCACTCAGAGCAATTTTATTCGCAATCATAAGGATCGTTGTCTAGATTTGGTCTTGAGCACTTTTGAGCCAGACACAGTGGAGGTGTCTCTGTCGGGGCAGCCGCTGGTGGCGGTGGACCAGCACCACCCACCACTGGAGGTGACCGCACGTCTCTCGCAGAGGTCTGTCGTGCCCCCCGCGCCCAGTGTACTTCTTTCATCTTTGGAGCCTACGGATCATTCTTGTATTTCTGCACAGTCACCTGACAGGAATTCGTGGAACTTTTATAAAGCAGACTTTCCTACACTATACTCATTGATGTACGAAATAGACTGGAGCGATCTTTATCAGGCAACAGACATTAACGAAGCTGTAGATGTTTTATACAATAAAATAAATAATGTATTAGATATTTGCGTGCCTAGGAAAAAACAATCCATTGAACGCTCTCGTTTTTGTTATCCGGAATGGTTTACGGCGAACCTAATCAGCGAAATTAAGAACAAAGCTGCACTACATAAGCGATATAAAAATAGTAAGTCGACAGAAGATTATACGCTGTTTGCGTTGAGTAGAACGCGAGTCAAGGAAATGATACTGTTCGATAATAACAATTATAGGGATAGATTGCAAAAACAGTTGGCCCGTGAACCGAAATCCTTTTGGAATTACGTGCAATCTATGCGAAAAAATACAAAGAAGCACAAAATTGTAAAGAATGGCATTACCCTTAATGAGGGAGAGTGTGCTCGGGAATTCGCCGAGTACTTTCACTCGGTTTACAACTCGCAGCCTCCCGTACTGGACGCAGTGGCGGCAGCGGCGAGCGCGGGTGGCGGGTGCGAGGCGGGGGGAGCGACGCGTGTGCACATCACAACGCTCGAGTCTGCCCAAGTGCTGCGCGCTCTCGCCGCCCTCCCGCCCAAGCGTTCCGTGGGGCCGGACGGTATTCCACCATTCCTGGCACGGGATTGTCGGACGGTGCTAGCTGGACCTCTCACGTATGTGTTTAACCTATCTCTCGGGAGTTCGGCATTCCCAGAGAAATGGAAAACAACTCGAGTCATCCCAGTTCCTAAAGGAGCGGGAGGGTCCGATGTGGGGGATTATAGGCCGGTGGCAGTGTTGTGTACTTTTGCTAAAGTGTTCGAATCGGCGTTGTACAATGTTGTTTACGATGACGTCAAGGCACAATTGTCGGATGCACAACATGGGTTTAGATCGGGTAGCAGCACCACTAGTAACCTTTTGAATTTCATGTCATTTATAATACCACACGTTGACCAAGGTGTTCGCGCCACTTCTTGTGGCTCTCATACTGCGAGGTAGTTGTGAATTAATATTTGCAACTGTCATTTTCGCTGCATCTCCACCCGCTTAGTTTTGGACGCAAATCAATCAGTCGTCAATCAGAAGCCTTTCACGCCGGAGGTCTACGCTGATTGCCATTCGACTAGGTCCTACCTAGACCCTACCGCCCGCCATTTTGAGATCGCACCCGCTGTGCGCCTCATTTTCATCTATTACTATTACGAAGAAGATTAGCCGAGAAGAGCGCAACCAGGCACGAAGAGGAAGAAGAAAACCATCTTGGAGAACACCAGAGACTTGGTGGCTCAGGCGAAGCGTGGTTTGTGGTGCATGCAGCTCCTTCCCAAGGTCAGATCTTTCATCTTCACCAATTTTCTCTTCACTTCCCGCTATTTTTAAAACCTATGGTGATACAAAGCACTGCCGTCACATCGCGTGTTCATTTTTTTGGCCATTCGAGCCGGATCTAGATCCATTTTAGGCCCTTTGATCTGCGATCTATAACCATTTTTTGGTATTTCCAACCGCTATCTTCATGTTCTTTGTCTAAAGAACACGTGAATTCCGCTCTAATTTTCACTCTGCCCGCAGTATTACCCCGCATTCCCGCTCTTATTTGCATTATCTATGCATTAAAACCCCGCATTCGTCAAAATATTAGTGATTCCATTTCCTATATACTGGAAATTATAAATTATCTACAGTGAAATACGCCATTCTGTTAATTTATCCGCTGCGATTATACCATTTGATCATTTCACAGAAAATATTATCTGCCTACCTGCTAATTCTTAATATTATCGAGAGGTACTCGTACACAGGTTCGTCCGCCGCCCGTGTTATCTCTAACTCATTAGCATTATTCTATGTTGTAGTCAGTATAAAACTTTCAATAGTTCTGGTACTTGCCTAACTTTGTACTATATAACATGCCAAATTCCGCAGAAGCTGCAAAATTAAAGATGTCGTATAGTTTAAAGAAGCTTAAAAATAAAAGGCAAGAATTGTTTAATCGCCTTCAGAGAGTTTATGACTTTTCTAAAACCGCTTTAGAGGATGTTTCTTCGGCAGAATTGTTTATGGCCAATGTCGAAACTTTGGATACTGTACGCTCAGAAATTCATGTAATCATAGATGAAATTAATGACACAGAGGTATTGATAAATCCTAATTTTGAACCAAATTATCAAAGTTGGTCAGCTTTTGAGGATCTTTACTCCCATTGCAAATACATCAACCGGAAGTTATCACATTCTTCGAAATCGGCTGACTCTAAAGTTAAAGCTCCACTTGACATGGAATGTCCCAAAAAACCTACTATCAAGCTTCCAAAACTGGAACTCGTTGGTTTTTCTGGTGAAGCTACTATGTGGCCAACATTTTATGAAACATTTAAAACCACGATTCACGATAATCCGGACTTGACCGACAACGAACGAGTACAATACCTGATGGGTAAACTTTCTGGCCGGGCACTTTCGATTTGTTCTGGAATCACACCGAACGCAACTAACTACGACATAATCTGGAAAACACTCGTTTCTACTTTTCAAGACTCGCGTAGTTTAGCCACTACTTATTTGGATCAAATGTTTGAATTTCGCCCTTTAACTACCGCTAGTTCAAAAAACTTGGACTTGTTTTTAGACAAGTTCTGTTCCGCTGTTTCGTGTTTAAAATCGCTGAATATTAAAGATCTTTCGGATTTTATCCTTATGTATTTGGCCCTTAAAAAACTTGATGTTGAAACCGCTCGTTCATTTGAAATGTTTAAACGTGGTTCCGATTTACCCCATTATGATGAATTAATATCATTTTTACGGGAACAAACTAAGATACTGAACCGCACTGCACCCGCAATTACCGCTCCCGCTCCGAACCGCTCCGTTAATAATAATAACAACAAAACCGGGTACAGTACCAAGTCAACCCATGCTTTTGTCTCCGCTTCGACCAATAATAATTGTTGTCCGCTATGTAAACAATTAAAACACTATAATTTATATAAGTGTCCCGAATTTGTGAAACTAGATATCGAGAAAAGATTTCAGTTCATCAAATCTAATAACGGTTGCACCAATTGTTTAAGTATTACGCATAACAATTCCGCTTGTAAATCGTCTTATAATTGCCGCCATTGTAATTGTAAACACCATTCGATGTTGTGCCGCAAACAAAATGTGATGAATACTCACACCGCGCTTGGTCAAAATATTACCGTGTCTCCACGCACACATACGCAATCTTCGAGGTTGGTGGATCCTGCCGTATCGGCGACTAACACAGAACATATGACTAATGATTCTCAATCCGTACCAACTGCGAGTAATAATATTTCTTTATGTAACTTACAGCCTAACTCGCAGCGTAATGAAACATGCCTTTTAGGTACAATTCAAGTGATCGTGAAAGATTCTAACGGTATGTCTGTCCGTCTACGTGCGCTCTGCGACCCTGCGTCACAATCCAGTTTTTCGACGGTTTCCTGTTGTGAGAAGCTTAACTTAAAATATGAAAAAATTCCCCGCGCTTTTGTTAAGGGCATCGGCTCCTCATCAAACCCAATTAAGGGTGCGACAAACCTTAAATTGTTTTCACGATTTGATGATTCGGTTTCAATTTCGCTTGACACTTATGTAATCGACCGTATTACCGACAACTTACCATCGGTGCAGGTGGATTTGTCTACGCTTTCATATTTAAAAGGTATCACACTTGCTGATGAAACCTTTTACTTACCGGGCGAGATTGATATTCTTATCGGTGCATCTTTATTCGCGGATATCTTGTTATCAGGCCGCGTCTCTGGTCCCCCGGGTACGCCGACGGGATTTCAGACCATCTTCGGTTTTACGCTAATTGGTAATACGCCTGTTTACCAAAATACCGCATGTTCAATTTCGTTATGCTCTTATATGGAGATTGAACCGCCAATAGATTTTATTTTACAAAAATTTTGGCAATTAGAAGAGGTGCATTGTGAACCTGCTTCTAGTCCCGCAAATGATGAATGTGAAAAATTATTTATCAACAATGTGTCACGTGACCCCGCTGGTCGCTATTCGGTTTCTTTACCGTTCGCACGGAATCCTAACATACTAGGAAACTCGTACCATCACGCAAAAAAGTGTTTTATGTCTCTTGAGCGTAGGTTTGTTTCTAACGCAGATTTACGTTCCGAGTATAACAATATAATAAATGAATACCTAACTAAAGGTTACATATCCCCGCTTCATAATGATGACCAATTATCTCTTGGTTATTATATTCCGCATCATCCCGTAGTGCGTGTTGATAAATCAACGACAAAGGTGCGTATTTGTATGAATGCCAGTACTAAGACTGACTCCGCTGATGGTACTCGTGTCTCATTAAATGACACGCTGCACACAGGTGCTAATTTGCAAAACGATTTGTTTTTAATTTTACTTGACTTCCGCTTGTATGAAATCGCTTTTACCTCGGATATCAAACAAATGTTCTTACAAGTTTTGGTTAACGCCGATGATCGCAAATTTCAAAAGTTTTTATACCGCTTTGACACGTGTTCACCGCTTATCGCTTATCAGTTCAATCGCGTCTGCTTTGGACTACGTAGTAGCCCTTTCCTTGCGATGAGAGTAGTCAGGAAACTCTGTGAGGATGGGAGTTCATCG
Source organism: Ypsolopha sequella (assembly GCA_934047225.1). Lineage (NCBI taxonomy): Eukaryota > Metazoa > Arthropoda > Insecta > Lepidoptera > Ypsolophidae > Ypsolopha > Ypsolopha sequella. Next base: position 373,101 of record OW203989.1, read on the forward strand.
TACCCGCTCGCCGCTACTGTAGCCGCACGAAACTGTTACATGGACGACATCTGCTATAGCACGCCCACCGTGCAGGGCTCCTTACAGCTCAGAGATGAGCTGGTAGGATTGCTTAAGGCCGGTGGCTTTGAGCTCGTCAAGTGGTCTAGTAACTGTCAACAGTTACTTGATACACTGCCTGATACTCACCGCTTAAATTCTAGTAAGAATTTTGAAGAACAAACTCAAACTCTTAAAGTTCTTGGCTTACAGTGGTCGCCTGATTCTGACGAGTTCTCTTTTACTGTATCGCTAGATAGTCGCCCATGTACTAAACGCAATGTTTTGTCCGTGATAGCACGTCAGTACGACGTCCTCGGCTTTACCGCTCCTGTGATCTTGTACGCAAAATTACTCTTGCAGAAAATCTGTATTTTAAAATTAGACTGGGATGAAACACTACCCTCTGATATTGCGCAGATTTGGCAAAACTATTTGAAGGAGCTACCTGTTTTGCGGGATTTACGTATTAAACGCCACTTAGACGTGTTCCAAAATTCGAAAATTTCGATAATATCATTTGCAGACGCAAGTGAACGTGGATACGGATGTGTCGTATATATTAGGGTACAAGATGACTCAGACACTTGCACTAGCATTCGGCTGGTATGCGCAAAGTCAAAAGTCTGTCCACTCAAGACCGTCAGTGTCGCCCGCCTTGAGCTTTGTGCCTCGTTACTCATGTCGAAATTAACTCGTCGTGTAGTTGACGCTTATAAAATACGTCACAATATTGAACGTATTTACTGTTTTACCGATTCTATGGTAACTTTACACTGGATACATTCCTCACCGCACAGGTTTAAAACCTTTGTCGCGACGCGTATAACAAAAATAATATCCGCTATTCCCGCTGAATGTTTTTACCATACAGCTGGTTCTCAAAACCCGAGCGACTGTCTTTCCCGTGGTCTCACTCCCATGCAGTTGATGAGTCACCCGCTCTGGTTCACTGGACCTGCTTGGCTTTATCTGGACGCTAAAGAGTGGCCAATCAAAACAATAGAATCAGCTTCTATTGAAGAAAACTTGCCGGAATCAAAAACAATTTCTCTTCCCGCTTTTAGTAATGAAGAACCGCATCCTCTTCTTTCTCTTTCGGAAAGAATTTCGTCATGGCTTGTGCTTTTACACACAATCATTTACATATACCGATTTTTACGTATTTTACCGCGCTCTAATATTTTTACCGCTACCGATATGGATTTCGCTGAAGTTGCATTGATTAAAGCTCTTCAAGCATTTTATTTTCTTGATGAAATAAAAAGATTAAAGTCAAATAAACTTTGTTCTCCCGCTTTAAATCGACTATCGCCATTTTTAGATAAAAATGGATTGTTACGCGTTGGTGGTCGACTTCGCAACACAGACATGACGTTCGATCAACAACACCCTGTGTTGTTACCTCGTAAAAATCATATTGTCGAATTGATTATCATTCATTATCATCGCAAAAATTGTCACACTGGACCAGTGGCTTTAATGTCAATAATCCGCCAAAAATTTTGGATACTTTCCTGTCGAAATATTGTTCGTCGCGTAATACATAGCTGCAATTATTGTTTTAAGGCGAAGCCGAGACAAACCTTCCCTTTCATGGCAGATTTACCATCATGCCGCGTTAATGAGGCTAAAGCTTTTGTCCACTGCGCTGTGGATTATTGTGGTCCTATCAGTATCACTCCGTATCGAAAACGTGGAGTCCGTCCCGTCAAATGTTACCTCTGCATATTTGTATGCCTGGTGACTCGTGCAGTTCACGTTGAATTGGCAACTGATCTTAGCACGAACACTTTTCTTTCCGCGTTCAAACGTTTTTTATCTAGACGTGGAGCAGTGTCTTTCGTATATTCTGATAATGCTACGAACTTTGTAGGCGCTAGAAATGCCCTCTCAGAAATTTACAATTTGACAAATTCCGAAGAATTTAAAACGTCTTTCGCGAATGAACTTGCCGATCATAGAATACAATGGAAATTTAATATTCCACGTAGCCCACATTTTGGGGGACATTATGAGATATATGTCAAAGGATTTAAGACGCATTTGCATAGAGTAGTAGGTACTCAACTGTTGACCTACGAAGAATTATTAACTGTAGTTACGCAAATAGAATGTGTCATAAATTCTCGTCCGCTTACGCTGCTGAGTGAAGATCCATCTGAACTTAGCGCGTTAACTCCTGCACATTTTCTGATGTCAACTCCTTTAAAAGAATTACCCGCTTGCAAGGTGGCTGATGAGCCAGTTAATTTATTACGTCGCTACGCGTTGCTTGATCAAATGGTAGAATCGTTCGCGAGGCGATGGAAGAATGATTATCTCCATCTTCTCCAGTCTAGAGGAAAATGGAATACACCTACCAACCCAATCAAAATTGGATCTGTTGTCGTTGTAGTTACCGACAATACTCCACCGCTTCAATGGCCGCTCGGTGTCATTGTAGCTGTATACCCTGGCAAAGATAATGTCATTAGGGTAGCTTCTGTCAAAACGACGACAGGTGTTTACAAACGACCTGTCGTGCGTCTTTGCCCTCTCCCATCTCAATAACTCCTTTCTTTGCCCCCGCTTCAAAATTTCGTTATTCTCTGTCTTATTTTTACTTTTCTATTCTTATTTTAAAACCAATGGTTTTAACGCCGGGGGCAAATGTTCGCGCCACTTCTTGTGGCTCTCATACTGCGAGGTAGTTGTGAATTAATATTTGCAACTGTCATTTTCGCTGCATCTCCACCCGCTTAGTTTTGGACGCAAATCAATCAGTCGTCAATCAGAAGCCTTTCACGCCGGAGGTCTACGCTGATTGCCATTCGACTAGGTCCTACCTAGACCCTACCGCCCGCCATTTTGAGATCGCACCCGCTGTGCGCCTCATTTTCATCTATTACTATTACGAAGAAGATTAGCCGAGAAGAGCGCAACCAGGCACGAAGAGGAAGAAGAAAACCATCTTGGAGAACACCAGAGACTTGGTGGCTCAGGCGAAGCGTGGTTTGTGGTGCATGCAGCTCCTTCCCAAGGTCAGATCTTTCATCTTCACCAATTTTCTCTTCACTTCCCGCTATTTTTAAAACCTATGGTGATACAAAGCACTGCCGTCACATCGCGTGTTCACAAGGTATACAGGTGGATGCTGCGTACTTTGATTTTAGGAAGGCATTTGATACGGTGGACAACGACGTGCTCCTTGGGAAATTAGCTAAAGCGGGTTGTACAGCTAAAACTTTGAGGTTCTTTGCGAGCTACATGAAGGACAGGAAACAATATGTCCAGTATGGAAACAGCGTATCGGAAGTGTACTGTACATACTCTGGCGTCAGTCAGGGTAGCAATCTTGGGCCACTGGAGTTCATCATCATGATCAACGACCTACCAAGAGTGGTAGAAAATGCTGGATGTTTGCTTTTTGCGGATGACTTGAAACTTTATGCAACAGTCACTTGTGAGGAAGATCACAATTGCCTACAGCGTGATATAGAAAAAGTTGTAGCGTGGGGTCATGAGAACAAACTCCAGTTTAACATAGCCAAGTGCAACATCATCTCGTACAGCCGCAGTCGCTCTCCAAGTCTCCACCAGTACTCAATGGACGGCATCGAGATGGGACGTGTAACGTCAGTACGCGACTTGGGCGTGAGGTTGACGTCAGATCTTTCTTTTAGCGAACATATTATTGATGTTTGCAAGAAGGCGTTTAGAACTTTGGGGTTTGTTCTCAGGACTGCAAATGGCTTTACTAGCATCACAGCTATGAAGAGTTTGTACAACGCCTTAGTTCGAAGCAGGTTGGAGTGTAACGCGGTTGTCTGGGCTCCCCATGAAGCAAAGTATAATCTCATGTTGGAGAAAATTCAAAATAAGTTCACGAGATATCTCTACATGAAGCTTCATGGGGTGTATCCTAAATATCCGCTTATGTATCCGACATTGTTCGTGCTAGGGATGGTTGGATACAACAAGTTGGAGGTTCGACGGGACCTCACTTTGGCTTCGTACCTGTTTAAGATATGGCGTGGAATAGAGTGTAATCCCATTTTATTAAAGATGTGTAAGTTAAGGGTGCCCAAAGGTTTCCTAAGGGTGCGAAGTGGCCGACTGTTTGATGTAGGAAGCAGTAGGACAAACCTTCACCAGAAGGCTCCCCTGACGCGAGCGCTACAACTGCTCAACAGGATCCACGATCACACAGACATATTTCTCTGTTCTCTGAGTGAATTCACAAGAACAGCGTTGTATATTATTTGTTATGTATAAATTTTTTATTGTTGCTTGTATTATGTGTTTGTAGTTTAGGGTGAAAATTGTAAATATGTACTACGTCTATTGTTTTTTATGCCATAGTAGTTTTGTTTCCTTAAATGTTAGCTGCACTATCGCATTGGCCTAGCTGTTAAGATAGTGTAATGTAGTTAATAAATAAATAAATAAAAATAAATAAATAAAAAATAAATAAGTTATTATAAGTAATATACTTAAATAATTTTAACAGAAATTACAAACGTATCACTACCTACAAATTGTATGAAACAAAACTGCAGAATTAAGTTGGTTGACTATTCTGGAATGTAACCCTACTACATTATAAATCGCCGCTTTCAGTATTTGTTTAAATACAGCGTATGGTACATAATATACAGAAATTACATATTCCTATTCCTAACTGCTTTAGTCTTAGGCCCCGTAACTAAAATTACCTAAAAATTACAAACTTTGATAGCTCCCCACATTGATACTAGGTCAATGGCTCCCCATAACTTTATTTTTGAAGACAAACACGTTTGTTGACAGATAAGTTTTTAGAAACTAATTTGTGCCTTTGTAAACAAACACGTTTGTTGACAGATGAGTTTATAGTCGTGGTTGTGATTCTTGATTCTACTCGTAGTTTTGTTTGAATTTATTTAATTGATTTAGCAATACCTCCGAAACGGATTTTCACTTTATTAGTTATTAACGATTATTTCCCTCTAAACTATAGTCTATCTATATCTATCTATGTCCAAGTGAAGATTCTAACCCTAAATAAATAATTTCAATGCCTTAGATATTCAGAGAACATAATATATAGATGTAATTAACGACCATCTCTCTAGGCAACTGCACATGCTTCATGTAAATTAACGACCATGTCCCTAGGCAACTGCACATGCTTCATGTAAATTAACAACCATGTCCCTAGGCAACTGCACATGCTTCATGTAAATTAACAACCATGTCCCTACGCAACTGCACATGCTTCATGTAAATTAACGACAATGTCCCTAGGCAACTGCACATGCTTCATGTAAATTAACGACCATGTCCCTAGGCAACTGCACATGCTTCATGTAAATTAACGACCATGTCCCTAGGCAACTGCACATGCTTCATGTAAATTAACGACCATGTCCCTAGGCAACTGCACATGCTTCATGTAAATTAACGACCATGTCCCTAGGCAACTGCACATGCTTCATGTAAATTAACAACCATGTCCCTACGCAACTGCACATGCTTCATGTAAATTAACGACCATGTCCCTAGGCAACTGCACATGCTTCATGTAAATTAACGACCATGTCCCTAGGCAACTGCACATGCTTCATGTAAATTAACAACCATGTCCCTACGCAACTGCACATGCTTCATGTAAATTAACGACCATGTCCCTAGGCAACTGCACATGCTTCATGTAAATTAACAACCATGTCCCTACGCAACTGCACATGCTTCATGTAAATTAACGACCATGTCCCTAGGCAACTGCACATGCTTCATGTAAATTAACGACCATGTCCCTAGGCAACTGCACATGCTTCATGTAAATTAACGACCATGTCCCTACGAAACTGCACATGCTTCATGTAAATTAACGACCATGTCCCTAGGCAACTGCACATGCTTCATGTAAATTAACAACCATGTCCCTACGCAACTGCACATGCTTCATGTAAATTAACGACCATGTCCCTAGGCAACTGCACATGCTTCATGTAAATTAACAACCATGTCCCTACGCAACTGCACATGCTTCATGTAAATTAACGACCATGTCCCTAGGCAACTGCACATGCTTCATGTAAATTAACGACCATGTCCCTACGAAACTGCACATGCTTCATGTAAATTAACGACCATGTCCCTACGCAACTGCACATGCTTCATGTAAATTAACGACCATGTCCCTGCGCAACTGCACATGCTTCATGTAAATTAACGACCATGTCCCTACGCAACTGCACATGCTTCATGTAAATTAACGACCATGTCCCTACGCAACTGCACATGCTTCATGTAAATTAACGACCATGTCCCTAGGCAACTGCACATGCTTCATGTAAATTAACGAACATGTCCCTACGAAACTGCACATGCTTCATGTAAATTAACGACCATGTCCCTACGAAACTGCACATGCTTCATGTAAATTAACGACCATGTCCCTACGCAACTGCACATGCTTCATGTAAATTAACGACCATGTCCCTAGGCAACTGCACATGCTTCATGTAAATTTAACGACCATGTCCCTACGAAACTGCACATGCTTCATGTAAATTAACGACCATGTCCCTACGCAACTGCACATGCTTCATGTAAATTAACGACCATGTCCCTACGCAACTGCACATGCTTCATGTAAATTAACGACAATGTCCCTAGGCAACTGCACATGCTTCATGTAAATTAACGACCATGTCCCTAGGCAACTGCACATGCTTCATGTAAATTAACGACCATGTCCCTAGGCAACTGCACATGCTTCATGTAAATTAACGACCATGTCCCTAGGCAACTGCACATGCTTCATGTAAATTAACGACCATGTCCCTAGGCAACTGCACATGCTTCATGTAAATTAACAACCATGTCCCTACGCAACTGCACATGCTTCATGTAAATTAACGACCATGTCCCTAGGCAACTGCACATGCTTCATGTAAATTAACAACCATGTCCCTACGCAACTGCACATGCTTCATGTAAATTAACGACCATGTCCCTAGGCAACTGCACATGCTTCATGTAAATTAACGACCATATCCCTAGGCAACTGCACATGCTTCATGTAAATTAACGACCATGTCCCTACGAAACTGCACATGCTTCATGTAAATTAACGACCATGTCCCTACGCAGCTGCACATGCTTCATGTAAATTAACGACCATGTCCCTGCGCAACTGCACATGCTTCATGTAAATTAACAACCATGTCCCTACGCAACTGCACATGCTTCATGTAAATTAACGACCATGTCCCTAGGCAACTGCACATGCTTCATGTAAATTAACAACCATGTCCCTACGCAACTGCACATGCTTCATGTAAATTAACGACCATGTCCCTAGGCAACTGCACATGCTTCATGTAAATTAACGACCATGTCCCTAGGCAACTGCACATGCTTCATGTAAATTAACAACCATGTCCCTTACCAACTGCACATGCTTCATGTAAATTAACGACCATGTCCCTAGGCAACTGCACATGCTTCATGTAAATTAACGACCATGTCCCTACGAAACTGCACATGCTTCATGTAAATTAACGACCATGTCCCTAGGCAACTGCACATGCTTCATGTAAATTAACAACCATGTCCCTACGCAACTGCACATGCTTCATGTAAATTAACGACCATGTCCCTAGGCAACTGCACATGCTTCATGTAAATTAACGACCATGTCCCTACGAAACTGCACATGCTTCATGTAAATTAACGACCATGTCCCTACGCAACTGCACATGCTTCATGTAAATTAACGACCATGTCCCTGCGCAACTGCACATGCTTCATGTAAATTAACGACCATGTCCCTACGCAACTGCACATGCTTCATGTAAATTAACGACCATGTCCCTAGGCAACTGCACATGCTTCATGTAAATTAACGAACATGTCCCTACGAAACTGCACATGCTTCATGTAAATTAACGACCATGTCCCTACGAAACTGCACATGCTTCATGTAAATTAACGACCATGTCCCTACGCAACTGCACATGCTTCATGTAAATTAACGACCATGTCCCTAGGCAACTGCACATGCTTCATGTAAATTTAACGACCATGTCCCTACGAAACTGCACATGCTTCATGTAAATTAACGACCATGTCCCTACGCAACTGCACATGCTTCATGTAAATTAACGACCATGTCCCTACGCAACTGCACATGCTTCATGTAAATTAACAACCATGTCCCTACGCAACTGCACATGCTTCATGTAAATTAACGACCATGTCCCTAGGCAACTGCACATGCTTCATGTAAATTAACGACCATGTCCCTAGGCAACTGCACATGCTTCATGTAAATTAACAACCATGTCCCTACGCAACTGCACATGCTTCATGTAAATTAACGACCATGTCCCTAGGCAACTGCACATGCTTCATGTAAATTAACAACCATGTCCCTACGCAACTGCACATGCTTCATGTAAATTAACGACCATGTCCCTAGGCAACTGCACATGCTTCATGTAAATTAACGACCATATCCCTAGGCAACTGCACATGCTTCATGTAAATTAACGACCATGTCCCTACGAAACTGCACATGCTTCATGTAAATTAACGACCATGTCCCTACGCAGCTGCACATGCTTCATGTAAATTAACGACCATGTCCCTGCGCAACTGCACATGCTTCATGTAAATTAACAACCATGTCCCTACGCAACTGCACATGCTTCATGTAAATTAACGACCATGTCCCTAGGCAACTGCACATGCTTCATGTAACTTAACAACCATGTCCCTTAGCAACTGCACATGCTTCATGTAAATTAACGACCATGTCCCTAGGCAACTGCACATGCTTCATGTAAATTAACGACCATGTCCCTACGAAACTGCACATGCTTCATGTAAATTAACGACCATGTCCCTAGGCAACTGCACATGCTTCATGTAAATTAACAACCATGTCCCTTAGCAACTGCACATGCTTCATGTAAATTAACGACCATGTCCCTAGGCAACTGCACATGCTTCATGTAAATTAACAACCATGTCCCTTAGCAACTGCACATGCTTCATGTAAATTAACGACCATGTCCCTAGGCAACTGCACATGCTTCATGTAAATTAACGACCATGTCCCTACGAAACTGCACATGCTTCATGTAAATTAACGACCATGTCCCTAGGCAACTGCACATGCTTCATGTAAATTAACGAACATGTCCCTAGGCAACTGCACATGCTTCATGTAAATTAACGACCATGTCCCTAGGCAACTGCACATGCTTCATGTAAATTAACGAACATGTCCCTAGGCAACTACACATGCTTTATGTAAAATGTCTGGAATGTAGACTAAGCTGTTCAAAATGATACTGCCAAGTATCCTAAGACAAAATTTTTAGACTAGTTATCATGCTTCTGAATGTGATTTTATCAAACAATCACTTCAGCGCCGCTTTTTGGTCAAAACCACAGAACTTCTGTGGTCAAAACTCTCCTACTTAAAATGCACACATGCTTCCTGCATATCGTCTGGAATTTAGACTAAACTGTTCAAAATGATCCTGTCAATCATCCTAAGACAGACTATTTAGACAATGAAGTACATCATTTTTTGCAATTTTTTGCACTTTTTGGGGTTCCGTGCCTAAAGGAACCTTTATGGTGAGACTCCGTTGTCCGTCCGTCCGTCCGTATGTCACAGCCTCATAACTTTAGCACCGTTAAAGATAAAGACATGAAATTTGGCAAAAAATAGCATTAATTTGTTTACATATTACGGTGTAAAAAAAATATGAAAATATTTTAAATTGTTTAAAATGTTTCCAAAACAAAAGAGAGAAAAATAAAAAAATATATTCTAAAAATACAATATGGGTATTTAATTGTAGATATTAAAAAGATGACTGTAAAAATATATAATTTTACTATACTTACTCGCACTGGTTTCGAGAAATCTTTAAAAAACCACAAAAATATGTATGTCTCCCCCCCTTATTATGTCTCCCCCCCCCACCCTTATCTCCGAAACTGGAAGACCAAAAAACATGAAAAAAATTTCGATTACAGATTAACTGGCCAATTACAGGAAAACTATAGCGATTTTTAAAAAGTTTACCACAAATGATTAATATATAAAAAAAAGTAAAATAAATACAAAAAGTATAAAAAGCCGATTATAAAAATATATAGTGTGACTGTATTTACTTGCATCTATTTCGAGAAATCGTCGAAAAGAAAACGTCAAGTCGACCGCGGCAAAACACCACCACCACCACCGTGCACCGTGCACCGTGCACCGTGCACCGTGCACCGTGCACCGTGCACCGTGCACCGTGCACCGTGCACCGTGCACCGTGCACCGTCGACGTTTTCTTTGCTTCTTTTTTATTAATTGTATAACTAAATGATCACAAATTATTCTTATTCCAAGACGCACGACTCTATTTGACGACATATTGAAAGAAAAGAGCAGGTGAATGTTCACTTCCATGTCATTGTCATTCCATGTCTACTGAGCCGTGTGAACACAAAGAAAAGTAAAATCTGAACGTGAGGAGCTCTGAACCGGGATTCGAACCCGGGACCTCTCGCTAATATATTGAAATAAGGTTCATATCCGCGCGCACGCATTACGGCGACGTCCCTGGGTCTTCGGATAGCACAAAATAAGGGAAACTAATTTTCACATGGACACGATGGACGGAAAAAAATCCATTTATGATTTTTCTAATCAATATTTTCCTTGTATTTTAGTGCAAGAATCATACAAATATTAGCATTAGTGGTTTCAAAGAAATAACCAATTTAACTTTATTTTAGTCTAAAACAGCTTCACTTTGAACAATATTTTCATACTGTTCTTTTAACGCAAGAATAATTTTCAGAAATCAATTTTTTCCTTATTCTTTAAATATTTTTTTTTCTTAATTTTTAAACAACTCATTTAAGAGATAATAATATATAGTTACGTAACGTAACGTATCGGTATGTAACAGACTGGTGACGGGCAGCGGCGTCACTGGTGCGAGGGTTCCGGCACAACGCTCACCAACCTGCCTGCCCAGCGTGTGTGAGTATGGGCAATTCTTCCAGGATGACCGCCGGGAGTGGCAAAATCCTGGAAAGGCTTATGTCCAGCAGTGGACGAACTAGGTTGATGGATGGATGCTGTAATATACGAGTATCGTGAGTAATTTTCAGATGACGCTGGAACAGGCGCCTTAACGTAGAGCGTAGAAATTAGAAATTTTCGAAAACTGCTGATAGATAATGAGTTGAGGCGTTGAGGCGTTGCATACTGGTATTTGATCGATCTAGCCAAAATACGAATTCATAGAACTATCCCCAGGTAAAAGATAAAGGGGATACTGTCTAAGGCAAGTAGTCTCTCTAAGCCACGCCATTGTTATTAGATCTCCACCCCACGCTTGCCCTTGCCCTTGCTTGGCAATTGGCAAGGGTCAGTCTGTTATCAGAGGTTGTTTGGAGTGTTGAAAAGTGAGTGAGTGAAAAACAATTGCAATGTCAATTATGTATTTTGAATTTAGATGTTGTGCAATGAAAGTTATCATTGGGCTTTGTATTCTGAAAAGTTACAGTAACCTTTAGTTTTATACTATTGTAAAAATTACTAACCCGGGATATACATTTATATTATTTCTTATAAGTATATTTCTTCTGTGGAAAACATGGTCTAACTTTTCATTTTTTTTCTGAAAATTATTCAAACTCTAAGCGTTTTGCAATACTGCAGGGTTCGATAGGGTTGTCTTGTTTATAAATACTAACAGCATCGGACTGGGCATAAGGGGCAAGGGTGGCATTATGAATTTAAGGGCTCTTTGCCTTCATGCAAATATGCGACAACGAAAACACAACAATAAGCAACACCAATTAAGTTTAGAGGTCAAATTCTAAAAATACAAACTGTACAAAAAAATCACCTAATAGGGCCTATTTGTAAACTAGATATATATAAGAATAATGTTTTTTGCATGGCCATAGAAGTATATAATAAGATCCCAAATAATATAAAAACACTACCCGATATTAATTTGATTACGATAAAGCTGTTGGCGTTTTTACTTGAACACTGCTTTAACACAGTCGATGAATATTGAACCATGTAAGAATTATACTAATCTTGGATCTTGTAATCCTTCCAGAATATCTTGTAATCCTTCCAGAATATCTTTCTTAAATTTTTGAATTATATCGACTATTGTTTTTTTTTAATATTGTATTGTTATTATTTTTTAGTGTTTTCATTTTGTCAGTGTATCTAATTTTATTTTTTCATTTTTCATTTACGGTACATAAAAATTTGCATGCCATTATTATGGAAGGACTCATCGATACTGCAATTACCTACAAAAACTATTATTTTGTGACATGTGTCTTTGCAAATAAATTTCTTTCTTTCTTTCTTTCTAAATCGCTAATTATTTATGAACCTGTTGCCGCATATGAACAAAAATACCAATTTATGTGTGACAGCAAACAATCATCGAGCGGCCGGGCAACGCGTCGTCAGGCGATCAAACAATCATCGAGCGGCCGGGCAACGCGTCGGCAGGCGATCAAACTGAACGCAGCCAACGAATCAAACAATCATCGAGCGGCCGGGCAACGCGTCGGCAGGCGATCAAACAATCATCGAGCGGCCGGGCAACGCGTCGGCAGGCGATCAAACTGAACGCAGCCAACGAATCAAACAATCATCGAGCGGCCGGGCAACGCGTCGGCAGGCGATCAAACTGAACGCAGCCAACGAATCAAAAGTTGCGTTCCATTTTTAATGAACATGGAAGTGAATGGTTTACTTTTCATTTTTGTTAATTTATAAAACGTACGAGCAGCTTACTCACTTCAAAACATTCCTTCGTGTGTGAACCACTTTGCGTATAGGTAGTATAGTAAGACTGAGGGGCCCCGCGCAGGCTAGGGCCCGGGTGACAGACGCCACCCTGACTCTACGTCCAGCCCGACCCTGAATAATACAAAAGTAGACTATATGCTTCCTGAGCAAGGGCCACCTGAGACCAACTTTTGATTTATGGGTGTTTTAAGTCAAGTAGTCGGTAAAAGTAAAAATTAACATTTAACGACTGTTTTTTTTTATTTTTAGGATCTGGCATAAAAAGAATAATTCGTAGAGAAATATTCGGTCTCAACTCAAAACTACCGGGATATGAACGGAAAATTTAAATATGTATAAAATTATTTGATTTTCTTGGATTCATATGGTGGGGATGAAATTAAGGAAATTAACAAAAACTAAGCAAGAGTGACAGCAGTGAAATCGAGAATAGAACTTTTCGAAAAAAAACAATGAAAATTAGTTGAATGGAGCATTTGGCATGTCCCGGCTACAGAAATTAGTTGAATGGAGCATTTGGCATGTCCCGGCTACAGAAATTAGTTGAATGGAGCATTTGGCATGTCCCGGCTACAGAAATTAGTTGAATGGAGCATTTGGCATGTCCCGGCTACAGAAATTAGTTGAATGGAGCATTTGGCATGTCCCGGCTACAGAAATTAGTTGAATGGAGCATTTGGCATGTCCCGGCTACAGAAATTAGTTGAATGGAGCATTTGGCATGTCCCGGCTACAGAAATTAGTTGAATGGAGCATTTGGCATGTCCCGGCTACAGAAATTAGTTGAATGGAGCATTTGGCATGTCCCGGCTACATTTGGCATGTCCCGGCTACATTTGGCATGTCCCGGCTACATTTGGCATGTCCCGGCTACATTTGGCATGTCCCGGCTACATTTGGCATGTCCCGGCTACATTTGGCATGTCCCGGCTACATTTGGCATGTCCCGGCTACATTTGGCATGTCCCGGCTACATTTGGCATGTCCCGGCTACATTTGGCATGTCCCGGCTACATTTGGCATGTCCCGGCTACAGAAATCTTTTAAAGATGCTAGCGAAAGAAGTAAGAGACGCAAGACTGAGGAACTTTGACTATCTGATACAAACAATATAATATGAGGTACAGGACAGACACGCATCAAATATTAAGAGGTACAGGACAGACACGCATCAAATATTAAGAGGTACAGGACAGACACGCATCAAATATTAAGAGGTACAGGACAGACACGCATCAAATATTAAGAGGTACAGGACAGACACGCATCAAATATTAAGAGGTACAGGACAGACACGCGTCAAATATTAAGAGGTACAGGACAGACACGCATCAAATATTAAGAGGTACAGGACAGACACGCATCAAATATTAAGAGGTACAGGACAGACACGCGTCAAATATCTTAAAGGAGATAAAGATCGTGCTCATGAATATGTAAAAGCGGTTAAGTGCCCAAAAACAACCTAGCCGCGAAAATCTCCAGAAGAAGCTCTCCAGAAGAAGAAAATGTCTGTCAGTCAATCTAACGGTGACCCAATATGAAATAATCAGGGAAACAACTGGAAACCTCCCATGTTATTCCGTATAACAAAAATATGTGTTATCCACTTAAAGATATTGAAGGAGGCAGCAGGAGCAAAGAATAAATATTTTCGTCAATATCGTCAAAGAACTATCTTCGACAACCTATCGATCGTGTAGGTGTATGTATATATATATAATTTATTGTGTATTTATTTACTGAATATGTATTGTTATATTTATTTATACTATGTAGGCATGTAAATTGTATGTAGTTTGTTATTATTTTTAACTAATTAAGTATCCACTATTAATTTAATCTTGTTTCTGTATAAGTATTATCGTGCATAATATGAATATCTTATTTATTTCAAATATCCTTATCACACACACACATAACTTTTATTATATAATTTAGAATTAAGTTTTCTGTGTGCAATAAGAATAAACATATAATAAGTTTCGCGGTAGTTTAGCAGAATCATGAAGTGGTTCAGAGGTTACTGTCAAAGGTTGACATTAGACCCTTTCATTTTCGGACAGGAAAATTGTGAAAACATGAAAAAATCAATCATACCCGAAACCTTAGAATATGAAATTTTAAGTAGGTAAGTACCTATGTTTTGAAAGTGACGAAGTCCATATCTAAATAGCTACTAATTATTTAAGATAATGTTTTATACATAAAAGACAACATTTTATGTATTAACATAAACAATAAAATTAAGTTAAGCGCAATTTTCATTTTAATTTATGTATTGTATTTTTCGGTCGGAGTGTCGATAAGGGGGTTTATGTTTTTCCTGTACTTAAGTATAATTTTAAATGTTTACAATATGTTTTTTTTTTTCAGTAAGAAATTGTTTTTTATTTTAAATATAATTTAATGAAGTTATTAAGTAATTTGGATCGATTTTAAGTGGTAAATAATTTTGGCCAGCTATAGATCGATCAAATACCTGTGTTGGTCGTCGTGACTCACTTGTAGTTGCGAGGAGGCGCTGCGGCGGTGGCGTGGTGTCAGGATATCGCGCCGGGCGGCGGCGGCGGGTGGAGTGGCAGCGCGGGGGGAGGCGGCACGGTGTCGACAAAGACGAGCGCAGCCGGCTGCGGCTCGGTCAGTACTGGTGGATGGAGTACTGACTGAGTCAGACTGATTGACTGTGACTGGTGTGTATATGTGACTCCGTGTGCCAGCCAGCAGCAACACTGCCGTGCCGGTTCGTCTCGACTGTGTGTGCCTGTGGAGGCTGCGCGCGGCGCCCCCCGTCACCAGACCCCACCCCTCGCCCACCCCGCTCTGGCACAGTATACATATACATGTATCTGTGGCTCTGGACTGAACACCTCATACCAGGAAAATTCACAAAAAACCACAAATACATAAGCTTCACCACGCCAGGTGCCAACAATCAACAAAATTCTTGAAGCTTTACTTAAATCAAAAAGCTTTGCACCATCATTTAAAAGGATAATAATAAAGCCTCCGAAAACAAATTAAATACTGGCAGCGAACTGCTGCACAATGTTATACCATCTGAGCAGCGGCAAAATTAGTTATCGAAAAATACACTAATTGAACTGTGTAACATCTACAGACAAATAAATTAAACATAGCAAACTAAAATTTCTCACGACCGCTGGTGTAAGTAATGAACCTCCGAATAAATTACTGAACTTCCGAAAGAACTTATGAACCAAACGAAAGTAAAAAATAGGTGCAACGACGAGCGAAGCGAGGAGGAGCGTGTAAGGTTTACATATTATGTACGATAAAATAAGGAGCCGAGCGAAGCGGAGCGGAGCGAGGCGAGGTCTCTAGTTTTAACAGAATTCATTACATACAAAAAAATATATTAAGTTATCTATGATAAAAATAGCTGACAGTAGTTTTCGGGATTTTCAGTATTTCATTCGGTATTTTTCGGTAGTTTTTGTATATTTATTAGCACAGAAGTTTTCGGTAGATTAGTATTTAAAGTAGTAACATTCATAAATTGAACATCCTCATTTTTTATTTAGTTTTTGGAGCTTTTATTGTTATTACGACCCTAATTAAAAGAATAAAACGGGTTCCTTGTTCAGTGACGTCACAGAATACAATAGTACTACGTACAGAAGAATCATTCTTCGACGACCGACATCGACACTCAAATAAATAGCTACTGTCACCACGTGGCAATAAAGTGCAAACTAGCTGCACTGCGCCTGCGCTACATGCCTACAATTTTATATTACAGATTGCACAGTATAAACAAAAGCAATAGGGACTGCGGGCCGAATTCCCGAGTTAAATACCTACACAACACCGAAGTTATACTGTGCCGAAGCGTTAGGGTTGTGGCTGACTCATATCATTACTTGAGTTTTTAGAGATACGATAAAACTCGTCATCTTCAGCCTTTACTTGTTCCTGGTTTTTTTTTCCATCTCGAAATGAAATAATTAACTATGAAATAGATAATTATGAAATAATCAACTTTATTTTCAGAAGTAAGAATACCACGTTAACATTTTTCTAACGGTAATAAATTAAACAACTATTTTTAATCCGAGCAGGATCCGCTCGCACACACAGATAACCAGACATCCACACCATGATCCGCTCGCACACACAGACAACCAGACATCCACACCATGATCCACACCGTCCCACTCCCGCCAAAACGTATGTGAAAATAAAATATTCTAGATATCGAAAGGGGATCTATTTTACCTTGACCAGTATCTGATTCTAAAGGATCTTGTTCGTTTGGCTTAGACATTATGTCACTTCAATATTTTTATGCAACGAATAGAGTTTGGCAAGCGAGTCGTGGCACAAGAAAACGGCGGCAAATTTGAAAAATCTTAAGCAGACAACACTCAATATACCAGGATAAAACGGTTTTGATAATTGGTTATTTATGGACATTGTCTAAAATTATAAGAACTGCTTTTGTTCTTTTGTGGGTGCGTGCTGTCAGACGACCTGAGTGGTTCAGTAGTCAACATGCAAGAGGTCCCGGGTTCAATTCCCGGCCGGGACAGAAATTGAAATGAGTTTAAATTTCTGCTAAAACCACTGACATGACAAAAAGCTAACAAAATATTAAATGATAATGACATTTATTCATAGCCTTGCCTGCTCACAACCTCGCTATTGGTTTCCATAGAAAGAGAACACACATTGGAGCACTATTCAACTTCCATTGAAATATAAAGTTTAAAAAAAACAAAATACTAAAAATAATAACATTTTATTCATCATAATCAAAATCAGATTCGAGAAACTCAATACCAGAGAGGGAATCGTTACTGTCACTATCGTCTTCACGAACATTTATAATAAATGGTTCCAGTTCAGTCTCTGTAATTCTGTCTCTAGTTTTATATTCATTTTCCACATTAATTATGTGGTCAGTGATTTTCTTCCAGTCGCTTGCGGTGATGGTTGAGAAACATTCTCGAATTAATTCTTCGGTGTGAGTGCCATGCACGCCCAAATTTTTGCTTGCAATCTTTCGTTTGACCAAGCTCCATATAAGTTCTATCGCATTGAGGTCGCAGTGATACGGAGGCAACTTTAAAACTTCATGCCCATGCTGTTTCAGTAACTCTTCTGCTTCATATAGAGGAGTTGGTTTATTTTCTTGCACTAGACATAAGAGCTCAGCCTTTGTAAAGCATTCGTCAAACGAAATATTATTATCAGAAAGCCACTTTTGAATGTCAGCTTTCAAGTTGTGCATTGTAGGTGGCTTGTTAATTTGAGTTACGTGGTAACTCGCATTATCCATGATAATTACAGAGGGTTCCATCAGGTTTGGTATTAGCTTCTCTTCTAACCATTTCAAAAAATTGTTTTTATTCATGTCATCATGATAGTCAGCCGTTTTCGATTTTGTGCTAAACACTAATAAAGCATTAGGAACAAAACCCTTTTCTGATCCTGCGTGGACTATAATGTGTCTCTTTCCTGCAGATATTTTATCCACTAATCCACTTGTAGATGGTCCTTGCCATGATTTTTTGTAATTTTGGTGGACATAAGTTTCATCAAGATAAACAATATGTTTTCCTTCTTGGCGTTTTTGATGAATGGTCTTCAGGTATCTATGCCTCCATGCAGCTAATTCAAATTTTTCTATAAGAATAGATCGCTCATTTTTATTTTTTTTGAATTCAAAGCCATTTTTATGTAAAAGTTGTCGCAGCGTTTCCCGGCTTCCAGAGAATTGAATTGAATCCTGCAGCTCCATGTGTAAGCTTCTTAAGGTTGGAACACACTTTTTGACAACATAAAACTCGTTTATTTTGTTTCTTATGACAGAAATATCAAAATCATCCAAATTGGACACTGTCGGTTGCCGTGGTCGTTTTTTACCTGGTGTATTCCATTCACCTTGGTTCATAGAACCTTCTTTTTGTATTCGTCGTAATGTTCTAACACTTACTCCTGTAAAATAAAACGGATTAATGAGTTAATTAAAATTTTTCAAGGACCATCAAACTAGTACAAAGTATTTAAACTAGTACATAATATTTCAAGGACGATCTAACTAGTAGTAGTGTTATTTTTATATTAACTAATATATTTTAACTAATGCTAAGTACATTAAAAACAAATCTTTATTCATTGTGAAATTACACAGTTCAACAGATTACTTTAAGAACGTACCTCAAACTAGGCGAAAGCCTGTATTTTGATTAGTCAGATTTTTTTACAGAGATAGTATCAAGAAATTGGATATTATCAAAGGTATATTTTTTAGTTTACTACCTGTTATGGTGCTGATTTGTGTTATATATCGTGACTTTGAATTCAACATCTCATTTTCTTGACTTTTTTGTAACTCCAGAACTAGACCTTCAATTGAATTTCTAACTTCATCATCCACACGAGCTGAAAGAATAAAAGAACAAATGCTGATTTCTAGCTAAGTAAAAGAAAAAATAGAAACATAAAAATATATACCGTCAAGTTTCAATAACGTTTGGTCATAGTACCTGATGCGGACAGGATTTCATCCAAAAGGCGTTGTTTTTCCATCGCAGCTTCACTGAATTCACTTTTTACTTGTTCGTAATTATTTATCATAGTATACAACATACTTCTCACGCCACTTTTTATCGGTTTCGACATAATTTCGGAATATTTTGATAAAAATACACAAGACGATAGGTTACAAAACAGATTTGTGACGTTTGACATGACAGTTCGAAAATGTTGCCACATAAAGAATTTGTAAAAATCCTTAGTGCCACGACTCGCTTGCCAAACTCTAGTGATTTGGCCGAATAACGAATACCGAATATTCGCCGGCGCTTCAGGCCGAAGCGCCGAATATTCGGCGTCGAATATTCGGCGAGAGAGTATATAACAGACTGTAGTTGTGCGGGAGCGCGGCTGTTGTTTTTGCTCATCTATAGGGCTGGGACCACCGAACAGGTAGATTATCCTCCTTAAGAATGACTAAACTATCTATTTTCACATTATATTTTTCAGTCTGCCATTTGGGATGATTTTGTAATACATTTAAGTAATATTTGTGCCACGTTTTCCAAATTTTTTGTTTCAGACTTACACATAACTGCCAGAGCTTGAGCCTATTCACCGAAATTTTACAAACATCTCTTTCTGGGTACATTGCAAGAGCAGTTCCTATAATAAAGTGACCTGCCCCCCTATTGTGTATCTTTAGTTGCCAACTGCACGAGGTGCCTATCATCAAAAACATAGCTAAAAACTGAAATTTCAAAATTACCTTTAGTGGGTATTGAACTATTAACAATCTGTGTCGTCACTTCAAGTGCGAAAATATCCTTAGGACATCGGAATTCGATAGTATATCTATGTTTTTGATGATAGACACCCAGTCCAGAAGGCAACTAGAGATACACAATAGGCCCGCTGGTGTTAAATAACAATAATCATTAGGGTCTGAGGATACACCTAACAAAGGTCTAGAATTTAAGATACGTTCTATTTCAGTGAGCAAGGTGTTCAAAGGTAAGTACATTTTTCTATAAAATTCTCTTTAAATGGTGTTTAGTGCTCTTCACTGCTGATTCATGGAGTCCACCAAACGTAGGCGAGTAGGCCGGGAGAAATTGGAATTCGATCCCTTTTTGGGAAGCAAAATTATGTACTTTAGCCTGGTGACTCCGTGAAGACATCAGTTCAGCTAATTGGCTCCTTGTGCATCTAAATGTACTCGCGTTATCGCAATAAGAAATCTCTTTCTTGAAAATACAAAGGCTACATTTGTTTATTCGTATGCATGGTGACACATGCGATCCATTTGGTAGCAGTCTCAGACCTTTCTGCAAAAGGTTTTATAGCTGCTTTCCGACGATTCACATCAAGACGAGGTCACTGCAAGGATCGATTCAGTGATAATTGGACAAATTTTGTCGGAGCAGATAATGAGAGATGTTAAAGAGTGCTATACGCAGTGAAATTGCGCAACTTCGGTAACTTATGGGAGGCTGGAGTGCGATCAACCAAAAATCATTTGAGGAAAGTAATCGGAGAGAATACCTTAACCTATGAAGAGTTGTCCACAGTGTTGACGCAAATAGAAGCCTGTTTAAATTCAAGGCTTCTCAACAAATTAAGTGACTGCCCTGAAGATCCCATGCCACTAACTCCAGGCCATTATCTGGTTGGCGAGCCCCTGATCAACATACCCGATGAAGACTGCACAGATCATCACATCACTGGCTTGGAATGCTGGAAGCTTACACAAAAGATAGTTGGAGATTTTTGGAAGAAGTGGTCAAAAGAATATCTTGTTGAACTTAGCCAGCGCTACAAATGGTCAACTAAAAAGTCAGAGCCAGATGTGAACGATATTGTTATAATACGAGAAGATAATATACCTCCTGCCAGATGGGTACTTGGTAAAATTGTGGAAAAACACACAGGCAAGGATAATATAACTCGTGTTGTGACAGTGAAGTGTAAAAACAATACCTTGTTAAAACACCCCACCAATAAACTTAATGTTTTACCAAAATAATTCATTTAGAGTATGATGTCATGGTGGGCGGCGTTATTTTATAATGTTTTGTGACCTCTTTCTTTATTTTGTTTTATTTTCCATTGCACTGAACATTTTATTTCTTGTATTAGATTCATTTTCTTTGTTTTTATTGCCATAATGAATTAAAAGATTTGTTACTTAACGGTGGGCGGTGATATTCATCAATAATTGTATTCATTATATTTTTGCTCCCTTATGTGTTATAATTAATTTGATGGTTGTGACTGTGATTGCGAAATCACAATAACTTTAGATATATTTATTTCTTAATAAATTGTATATATGTCACTATAAATTATATATACATATATATATATATTTATAAAAAGTACGAAATATAAGTACATTCAAAGATAAATATAAAAATACATGTTTAGTATCAGATATACATTATACAAGGTGACTTTTGAATGTGAATTTCTATGTGAAGTCGAAA
Organism: Ypsolopha sequella; assembly: GCA_934047225.1. Classification (NCBI taxonomy): domain Eukaryota; kingdom Metazoa; phylum Arthropoda; class Insecta; order Lepidoptera; family Ypsolophidae; genus Ypsolopha; species Ypsolopha sequella. Next base: position 394,965 of record OW203989.1, read on the forward strand.
TTTCATGTTACAAATTTTACAAAAATTGTTATTGATCCAAGATATTGATCACTTATCAAGCCTCCAGTATGAATTTAGACGATGATCAAAAAGTCACCTTGTATATACATAAAGATATACATTCATATTAATGTACTTATATTTTGTACTTTTTATAATATTATGTAGATAGTTAATGTAGGGTGACTTTTTATCAATGAATGAAAGTAAGGACCTCTTTTGGAAGTTTATTGTAAAATCTTATACCATGTCCTACGAAAGAGGTACTCACTTTGACGAGTCTGATTTTTGGAAAAGCCAGTTTATACTTATTTCTGGTTTCCTTACTATGTTGCTCACCAAGCCTTGGGAGAGATTCAACATTTTTTCTGACATATCTAAGAACTTGGTAAATATATTCACAAGGAACAGTTAATATATTAATTTCTTTGAACTTTTCTCTTAATGAATCCCGGTGCTTCATATTATAAATAGCCCGAATTGCTCTCTTCTGCAAAACAAAGACTGCGTCTGTATCCGCGGCTCTACCCCATAACAGCATTTTAAGTTTGTTTGTATATAGGTATGTAAATTCAAATTCAAATAGTTTATTTTGCAAAGCAGGTACAGAGATATAGACTTTTCACACGTCAAATTTAATCTAATAAAGAAAATATATGTAATAAAATAATAAATGTAGGTACATGAACTAAATTAAAAGTTTATTTAATTTATGTAGCAATATATTTACGATTAAAATGATAGGTAAAATATATATTATACAAGGTAAAATCCAATCAGCCGCCCGAACCCATACCGGAGACCCGGCCAGGGACCAGGAACAAGGTTCAATGATCACCAACCGAGCCCCGAGCATGAATCCAGGCGGCCGACCAAATCCCATCCTATATACTACATAGTAATAGGTTACATATATAAATACATGCCTACCTCCGCCCATTCGATTAGTCTTGCTAAGAAGAACGAGCAAGAAACTTAGCAAGACCATGTCTTATTTTGCAACATAAAACTTATACTATACAATATACGACTTATATCTACTTTAACCAAGAGATAAAAAAATACAAGACAGCAGGAATTCAGGTTAATGAAAAAAAGAAAAACATATATATCTTTGTCTACCTGTCTCATACAGTCTTTTTCCTTTTACAGTCTTTAATTAATGAATGTTTACACCTTAGAGGAATCATAAGTTAGTAAATTATACTACTTAATTAAATTATAACTTACTATCATTATCACTGTAACACCATGCTTCACCATCATCCAAATATTTATTTATTTTATAATACGCCTTTTTCAATAGTCCCTGCTTAATATACAGATTAAACTTATTCTCTGACAAAGTAAGGACCTCTTTTGGAAGTTTATTGTAAAATCTTATACCATGTCCTACGAAAGAGGTACTCACCTTAGCGAGTCTGATTTTTGGAAAAGCCAGTTTATGCTTATTTCTGGTTTCCTTAAAATGTTGCTCACCAAGCCTTGGGAAAGACTCAACATTTTTTCTGAAATATCTAAGAACTTGGTAAATATATTCATTCACAAGGAACCGTTAATATATTAATTTCTTTGAACTTTTCTCTTAATGAATCCTGGTGCTTCATATTATAAATAGCCCGAATTGCTCTCTTCTGAAAAACAAAGACTGCGTCTGTATCCGCGGCTCTACCCCATAACAGCATGCCGTATGACATAATGCTGTGAAAGTAACTAAAACTTAGACTAGTCTAGCAGTATCTACATCAGTAATTTGTCTTATGCGTCTAACAGCGTATGCGGCCGAACTAAGTCTACCACATAGGCTTATATGTGGGGACCCCACTGAAGACGAGAGTCTACCGTAATGCCTAAAAACTTAGTTTCGTTAACTAACTCCAGCTTGGACCCCTGCAAAAGCAAATTACCATCCACTTGAATTACATTTGGTAACGTAAATTTTGTACACTTTGTCTTTTTTGCGTTTAAAAATAAATTATTTACAGTAAACCAATCAAGCACGGGTGATAAAGTTCTATTCGCGTCGTAAAGGATATCTTTAGGTCTATTAACTTTAAAAATAAGTGACGTGTTGTAACCGCGAGGTTACAGGAATGCAGAGCTGATGGGATTTGAGTAAAATGGATGAGTTGACACGGGAGAATTGTGGGTGAACTAACCTTGGTTCTGGATTGTTGTCGGCGAATGCGCCGCGTGGCGTCCCTCCTTGTTGGGCTGATGGAGCTGGCGCCTTGGGCAGGGATGAGCAGGGACTGTCTTGGTTCGTGGAGTAATATAAACACAACACTGGTATGAGCACAAGGTACGCGAGATGTGTCGGCGCGTCGGCGGCGCGAGTGTGTGCACGCGTGTGTTTCGGGAGACGTCTCGCGCGGAACAGAACGATCGCCGTCGTGCGAGTTGGCGCCAGCGCTGTGTTGCGAAATTAGTCATCCGGCGCGCCGCGTCGCGAGCCACTCCCGCGCATGCGCGCGCGGATCCGTCACGCTATGGCGTGAACATCCTGGGGGGGCCGGGGCTGCGACTCCTCTTGAGCTGAATCCAACGGCAGCCTGGCTAGCTTGAACACAGGTCGTCGCAGATTTCCATGGGCTGTGTCCAGATCCACATCTCGGATCACTCCATCCTTGCCAGGTATCGTGCGGAGAATTCTCCCCAACTTCCATTGGAGCGGAGGCAGGTCATCCTCTTTGATGAGGACCAGTTCACCCACTTGAGGAGGGGAAGAAGGGGAGAGCCATTTGGAGCGGGTTTGCAGGGTATGGAGGTAGGATCTGGACCATAGAGTCCAAAAGCGCTGAGAGAGCGCTTGAATGAGTTGAAAGCGTTTAAGAGCAGATATGGGTCTGTCGTCAAAAGACTGCTCAGGTAGAGCGGTGAGCGGACGACCAATAATGAAATGTCCGGCCGTGAGAGGTTCAAAGTCCGTAGGGTCGGATGAAATTGGGCAGAGCGGTCTTGAGTTGAGTACAGCCTCAATTCGAGCCAAAAGGGTAGAGAATTCCTCAAAAGTGAGGTGCTGTTCACCTATCACGCGATAAAGTAGTTGCTTGGTGGATTTTACGTTTATTTCGTGCAGAGCGCCGAACCAAGGCCCTTTAGGCGGGTTCAGTAACCAAGTTATGTGCTGATTCGCGAGCTTGTGAGTGATTGCATCATTGTTTGACCTGAGGAAGTTCTGAACTTCAATGAGCTGATTCCTAGCACCTACATAGTTTGTGCCGCAGTCTGAGCGAATGAGAACTGGAGTACCGCGACGTGAGATAAAACGTTGCAATGCCGCAAAGAACGCTTCCGTTGTGAGTGCAGAGACTGGTTCCAAATGAACCGCCTTTGTTGCGAGGCAAACGAAAATACAAAAGTACGCCTTTATGAGTTTCGCGTTCCGCAACGTGCTGGATTTAACGAAGAAGTGGCCAGCAAAGTCCGTCGTGACGTGACTAAAAACTGGCTGAGGAGTAACTCTGTCTACTGGGAGATCAGCCATGAGCGGAGCCTTAGGCTGAGCGCGGCACCGGAAACATCTAATACATTTAAATACGCGGTGTCTAATAATACGACGAGCGGACAGAATCCAGTACTGCTGGCGTAATATGGCGTGTAATGTGTCAGCTCCAGGGTGGCAGTGTATTTTGTGATAATGGTCTATGATGAGATCTACGAGCGGACTTGAGCTGGGTAGAATGAGTGGGTGTTGAGCGTCATACCTAATTGACGCGTGAGAGAGACGACCACCGACTCTCAAGAGGCCGTCCTTTATGAAGGGCGAGAGGCGCTGGAGCCGAACGGGACAAACTTTATCAGTCTGGATACGATTAATGTCTTCAGCAAACTCATTGTGCTGAACAGAGCGGACCCAGTGCAACAGAGCGTCCCTGCGTTCATTAGCTGTCAACGGACCAGAGCGCCGTGCATCTGGGCTGTGCCGACAATTGAATATGAACCTTTGAATACAAGCCGTCACTCCGACGAGCTTGTCAAGTGAGCTTTAGCGAGTGAGCAAGTCCAGATCGATATCTGGGACTGCTATGTGTGCTGGTACTTTTTTGGGTTTAAGGCCTGGGAGAGCATGATGGCCTAGAGCGGGTGGCAACTTGGGCCAAGTGCAGGTAGGTTCTTTGAGCCAACTGGGTGACCACCAAAGGTCATGAAGTGAGAGAGACTGGGCAGACATGCCTCTGCTTGCACAGTCAGCAGGGTTGAGGTTTGTGGGCACATGCCTCCACGTATTGCTAGTTGAAGTAGCTGTGATCTTAGCCACTCGATTGGCCTCGAAAGTCTGTAATCGGTGAGGTGGGGTATTGAGCCATGCCAACACTATTGTGCTATCTGACCAGCATGTGTGTGTTTGAATGGGTATGTGAGCTGACAGTTGGGCTGACACTCGAGTCATGAGCTGAGATAAAAGAGTCGCGGCTGACAATTCCCATTTCGGGATTGAGAGGCGAGTCTTTATGGGTGCGACCTTGGACTTGCCAATGATTAGGTGTACATTGACATGTCCAGTGGTATTGCGCTCATGAAGATAGATAACGGCACCAAAGCCAGCCTCTGATGCGTCCGCGAACCCGTGAAGTGAGTAAGTAGACGTGGGCTTATACTTACAAATGTGTCGAGGTAAACGGAGGTTTGAGAGCTGAGGAAGATCCTCTGAGATGTGTTGCCACTCTGTGTGGACTTCTTCAGGGATAGGCTCATCCCATCCTATTTTCAGAAGCCAAAGCTTCTGGAGAAGAATCTTTGCGCGGAAGATGACTGGAGTAACCCAGCCATTGGGGTCATAGAGAGACGCTACTGTACTGAGAATGGAGCGCTTTGTGACTTGAGCATGAGTGGGCAGAGAAATGCGATAAGTGAACTCATCAGTTTGAGGAATCCACTGTATTCCCAGAACCTTAATGGAATTAGAGTCGGGACTGAAGTCAAAGTCCTTGGGCATGTCGCACTGGTCATCTGGGAACCGTTCAAGGAGCTGAGGTGAGTTGGAGGTCCATTTACTGAGCTGGAAGCCACCTAGGGCGAGTAACTCGATCAGATCGTTTTGGAGCGACTGAGCAGATTCCACAGAATCTGCACCTGAGAGAATGTCGTCCACAAATATTGATTTGCGGAGGACCTGAGCAGCGTGGGGGTAGCGATGACCTTCGTCATCAGCCAATTGGAGTAAAGTGCGGATGGCATGGTATGGGCTGGACCTTAATCCATATGTGACGGTATTAAGGGCATACGTGAGCAGGGGCTGGTCGGGTGAAGACCGCCAGAGAATGAGTTGAAAAGGTCTTTGCTCTGGGTGAATGAGTATATTTCTGAACATCATTCGGATGTCTGTGCTGAAAACTTGTGAGTGGATCCTGAAGGACATGATAATGTCAACAATATCTTGTTGAAGAGGTGGACCTGTATGAAGACAATCATTTAAATTGACGCCGTTTGAGCTTTTACAACTTCCGTCAAAGACGCAGCGTAACTTTTCTGATCCTGGCTTAAATATGCCATGATGTGGGATATAGAAATGGGATTTATGAGCAAAGCTATTGGGGTGACACGGCGACATATGTCCCAATTTTATGTAATCTGACATGAACTTTACGTATTTCGAGCGGAAGGGCGGGTTCGCTAGCAGCTTCTTCTCTAAATTGAGAAACCTGCGTAGCGCAATAGCATGAGTGGAACCTAATGTCAGCGCGTTGTGCAGAAAGGGCAGTGTAACCATATATTGACCTGATGGTTCACGAGTAGTTGTAGTGCGGAAAATGTCCTCACACTGATCCTCTAATGGGCTGGTATGCTTGTAGGTTTGGGGTTCCTCGGATTCCCAAAACCTCTCAAGACTTTTGTGAATGTCATGAGTGGAACGCTCTGAGTCCGTGTGAGAGCCGACAATGTGAACTGAATTGACCTGATTCGTGGGTGAGGTATGTAAACTTTCGAAAGGTCCTATCAATGTAAAATCAAATATCGTGCCGAAGGCTATGGGCTTGCCAGGGCCGAGCGAAACCTTGGTTCCGTCTAACACTTGACCAAGAACGTCAGATCCTAGTATTAGATCAACCGGAGCTGGTGTGTGATATTCTCGATCAGCAAGAGGAATCGGTGGGTGACCTGTTAACTAAGCGAGATCTGGAACCTTTTCTAACGGTAGGTACCCAGTTACGTTCTTCAATATATGAGCTGTGGCCGTGATCGTAGGTGTGTCACGGTGTGTAGGTCGGCATACAATTGTGATTGATGCCTTTGAGTTTTGTGTGTGCTGATTTCCAACTCCTGCGATTTTTAGAGATGTATGTTTTAATGGTAAATTTAAAATTCTGGCCATGCGCTGAGAACAAAGAGTCAGCATACTTCCAGAGTCTAACAGGGCTCGTGCTGAGTGAAATTGACCATGTACGTCTGCTATTTTAAGTGAGACGGTTGGCAACAAAATTGGTGTGTTCACGTTCACTACACGTTGTGCGGAGTTACAGGAATTCTCTGTTGGAGTTGAAGTCATGGAGTGAAAATGAGCTGAGTGTGTATGCGATGAGTGTGTGTGTGATGAGTGTGCTGAGTGCTGGTCGTCCTCGCCTTCATAGTGCTCTGTTATTGTAGGTAGTCATTGTTGCCTACCTACCCGAGACCTATTTGGCGATCGCGATTGAGTGGGCGGGTTGGGACGGGACGTGTGTGCCTGTGTAACATGTGCCGAATGGTGTTGAGGCTCATGCGCTGAGCGCTGTCTGGGCTGCTCACGTAAAGACGGAGGCAGCAAATGAGCAGATGAGCGTGTCGGAGACATGGCCCCATGGCGATGCAGTGAAGTGTGGTGGTCAGTCCGCCCACACTCCTTGTATGCACGTGTAGACCTGCACTCATTCTCATAGTGAGGACCCAAACAGCGCTGACAGCGGTTGCGCGCTTGAATAAAGTCCCAACGACCTTGAACTGGCTGGTTGTTGAACTCTGGGCAGGCGATGAGTTTGTGTCCCCTATTCTTGCAGTATGGACACGGCATACCACCAGAAGGGGAGACGGAAGAGGTTTGAGCCGTGTAATCTAGCTGACGAGCGGATGATGAGGACGGTTGGGCCGAGTAGGTTAGGGCGTCACCGAATGCCAAGAACGGCCTATGGGGAGCAGGTTGAGGAGAGCGATATTCTTGCCGGCTCCTAAGCGGAGCTATGGGGCGGAATTCTCGAGTAGCCGTATAAGGCTGACGGGAACCTCGAGTGGGCTGAACCAACTGATTGAGCTGAGCGAGCCTTCCTGAAGGGCCGAGCCGTGCTGATGAATGAGCATCCTGTGACGCAAGGGACGAAGACTCATTCTCTTTGCAGCGCGCGTGCTCTTCCAAGAACTCAATGAGGTTAGCCAGAGTGGGCAGAGTTGGCTGAAATCCATACTTCCGCTCGAAGAGAGTACGGAGCTCACCTTGGAGTTTTCGTACCACTATAGATACGAAGACATAATCTGACTCCTTCATGGGCAGATCTAAATTTAAAAGAGCGCTTTGCGCTGATATGAGCGGTGTTAAAAATAAAGCGCGGATATTTGAACGAGCGTCAATTTGTGGCAGCCCTAGAATTATATCCACAAATCGATCTATGAGAACACGACGGTTCTCATAGCGCCTGGTGAGAATTTCCATCGCCACTGCATAATTCTCATTAGTGGGCTGAAGGTGAGACACCATGCTGAGTGCTTCACCTGAAAGAGAGCCGAGCAGATAATGATGCTTGACGGCATCAGAAACAGTAGCCATTTCTCCGATGAGGCTTCGGAAAATGGCTATGAATGAAGGCCAATCTTCTATTTTGGACGAAAATTTGGGCATTGAAATCTTGGGCAAGACCGTCGACGATAGGCTTGAGGTACTTGGGCTGGATGGAGAGGCTGTGACGGGAAGCGCTGATGCCACACTCAACCGCTGGGATGCTACTACGACCTCCTCGTAGTCATTTATCGCCGTCTGATAATTCACCGTATAAGCGGCCTCAATATCTTTGGCCAGATCCTCGTCCTCGAGAATGTCGTAATACACATCCTCCAGTTTCTGCCGATACGCCTCTAGTCTAAGATACCGTCCCGTAAAATCTTCGACACAGTACTTAGTTCTGTCGCCCGCCGCGACAGCTAGGCCTATTTCCTTCAAGTTGGCAATAGCCTTAACTGCTTCGCGAAATATGGCCGCTTGCTTCTTTGAAGGCATTTTAATGTTGAAAATGAGTTATTAAAACTTGAGCGTTACTAACTCTAACGTGCGGATAGCTTGTAACTTGCGCGGGCCGAAGTAACAAAGTTTATGTCCAAACGGAACACGGAACTCTTAAATAAACACGACAGAGAAAAAAAAAAAATTTTTTTTTAAACAACCTGTATATGAGCTGATAAACCAACGTGGAACACCCTATATGTGTACCATAAACAATAAGAGCAGAGACGAGAAGAAAAGAAATGTTTACTATATTTGTGCTATATGTACCCGGTTAAAGAGCAGGCAATAACACGAAAAAACTGTCCGGCAATCTATTACTGCGACACGAGATTACCGTAACACAAAATATCGAAAAGGGCTGATGAACTTGTTCACTTTTATGTTATTTGCCTTGAAATCATGTGCCGATAATACGCGTTAGTTCTTGCTTACACGAAAGTACATTTACAACAAAGACATCTGATAAGTTCTATTTATAGAACAAAATATCTACCTACTTCTTTGAGTGCGTAAACAAACAAAGAATGTATTTACCTAGCCGAAATCGGATCTAAATGAGTGGACAATCCAATGATGCAAATCAAGCTTTGGTAATACGTAACGTAATAACGTATGTATGCGTATATATGTAACGATATGTATGTAACGTATATAAGTGCACGAAATAAAGCGAATTTATACTCGCACCAAAAAAATACTCGCAAAATACAAAAACTATCTTTGACAGTGGGTAGATTTACACCTCTCCGCGGGTAAAAATTGGTAAATTGGGTTGGGAGTTACATATAAACAATGGTACTTAACAATGTTGAGCAAAAGCTGACTATGAGTTTAATTAATTTTACGTATGGGTTTTATAAGGGCTGATAATTAATCCCTGGGAGTAACGGGGGGGGTTTAATAAAGAAATATAGTGGACTGTAACAAACAATTGGGCTGAATGGATATAATTATATTATCTGAGCTGAATAATAATAATAAACGGGATGAAAGTGAGTTTATTCTGTGGCGGGGGCGGGGGGGGCCGGTTCTATACAGATAAATGGAATGTTCTAGGCGGCGCGGGCGCGGTAATGACCTACCCGAAATAGGTATTCGAGACCACAAAATATTTTTTGCCGGAAAAAGGGCCGGGGAGGGGGCCAAAATATGTAACCGGGTGAAAATGGACTGTAGTAAATCGACGGGGGCTGATTCACTAACGGTTCAAAGGATCAAAAATTTTCGAAAACGGACTCGAAGGACCAGATATTTTCGAAATTTTCGATAACGGACTCGAAGGACCAGAAATTTTCGAAATTATTTGAAATTATCCGGCTCGAAGGACCAGAAATGTAACCGCGAGGTTACAGGAATGCAGAGCTGATGGGATTTGAGTAAAATGGATGAGTTGACACGGGAGAATTGTGGGTGAACTAACCTTGGTTCTGGATTGTTGTCGGCGAATGCGCCGCGTGGCGTCCCTCCTTGTTGGGCTGATGGAGCTGGCGCCTTGGGCAGGGATGAGCAGGGACTGTCTTGGTTCGTGGAGTAATATAAACACAACACTGGTATGAGCACAAGGTGCGCGAGATGTGTCGGCGCGTCGGCGGCGCGAGTGTGTGCACGCGTGTGTTTCGGGAGACGTCTCGCGCGGAACAGAACGATCGCCGTCGTGCGAGTTGGCGCCAGCGCTGTGTTGCGAAATTAGTCATCCGGCGCGCCGCGTCGCGAGCCACTCCCGCGCATGCGCGCGCGGATCCGTCACGCTATGGCGTGAACACGTGTCGTCTGCGAATAATACTATCTTCGTTAAGTCTAAATAAGGAAGATCATTTATGTAAATTAAAAACAGCAAGGGCCCTAATATGGAACCCTGCGGGACACCAAATTTTAACTAATGCTCCACATGATTTTACCCCGTTAATGTCTACCTTTTGAATACGATCACTAAGATATGACTTCAATAACGCCAAAGATTTGCTCCTCACTCCGTAGTGATCCAATTTACATAAGAGTGTTTCATGATTAACGCAATCGAAGGCTTTCGAGAGGTCACAAAATACACCAAATGCATCCTGCTTTTCTTCCCAAGCATCAAAAATGTGCTTAACTAAAGCAACTCCTGCATCTGTGGTTGACCTCCCTCTAGTGAATCCATATTGTTCACAGTGAAGCAACTTATTTAAATTAAAATGAAATAACAATTGATTAAAAACTATTTTTTCAAAAACCTTACTCAATACCGGTAAAACTGACACAGGTCTATAGTTTGAAGGGTCCCCGTTGTTGCCTGATTTAAAAAGGGGGATCAATTTACTAAACTTCATTAAGTCAGGAAAGATACCATCATCTACACATTTATTAAAAATTAATGCCAAATAAGGAGCTATTAAATCAATAACAGAACTTATAACTTTCACAGATAGGCCCCATAAGTCCCCGATTTTTTTCAAGTTAAGCGATTTAAATGCTTTAATTACAGTTAATGAATTAATATGTTTAAAAGCAAATACAGAAAGACACTGAGGTACGTGATCTATTAAAAGATCCTGCGCAAGACCAGGGCTTGAATTTAAATCTTTAGTTGTTAAGGAAGGAATTTCAGTAAAGAATTGTTCAAAGGCATTCGCAACTTCTTTATCTCCTGTAAAAACTTCATTGTTAATACTTAAATACGTTCGTTTAATGATGTTATCAGTATTAATGATGTTCCATACTGTTTTTACTTTGTTATCGGATCTTTTAAGTTTTTTATTCAAGTAGATACTTTTTACAAGTAGATTTTTTACAGAATTGGTTATGACGTCACTTGATAATTTTAGACATTATACAAATTGTGATATGTGATTGCTTATAAAAAACGTGGTCTGTCTCTGTCTGTCTATTATCTGTCATCTATCTGTCAAATCAGTCTGCAGCAAATTTTTATAAATTTATATTGATAGCAAAGGACAAATTTCTAAACAGCCATTTCTCAAGTGACGTCACACGAAGGCAAATGGAAGTTGCAGCTTTTTCGGAAAAATATTCATCATCATGATGGCTTTTTAGACCACAAGTTCGAAAATACTAAATATCGAAATGGTTTACAAATTAACACACCTTATAACGAGGTTTCCGGCAATCAGTGCGGTGCCGTGCCAGTGCAGGCAGGTGCAGAAGTGCGACTCGGATAGATCATGTACTAGTGGGTACTCACTCACACATAGACAAGAGACACGCCGACCGATTGCCCGAGTGTCTAATCAGTGCGGTGTTCTCAGGTGCAGTGGCGCGGCACAGATAGATCATGTACTCACACAAAGAAAAGAGACACGTATGTTTTTTTTATTTTTTATTTATCAATTTATTTATTTTATAAACGTAAACATAATTTTTTTGTAGCACGAAGGTGTATTAAAAACCTGTCAGGGTTTATAAGTACACCGAGATTCCTGTCTTATCTAAAAACAAACATATAATCTAACTAAACACATCTAGATTGTTAAAATACAAGTAAGTATATACTAATTTGAAGTATTTCCTACGATATAGCAACATAAAAACCAATATAAGAGCGCCGACTTCTAGATTACATAATGTTTCAGTAAGAAAGAAGTCGGCAAAACTGTTGCTTCGGTACCATCGGTCTTTATAGAATTATTATTAACTTATTAGTGAATGACTGCTGTTACATTTGAAGTCGGTTACTATTTTTTTGTTAAAAGTTAATTTTTTGGTAGCTAACTTCGACAAACCTCGTAGAGCGTAGCAAAAACTGCTATTTTATTTACTTGTTATTTTTAACCAACTTAAGTTCGTTGTTTTTAACAAATATTGATTTTTTTAGTGTGCTATAAAATCTACTTGTAAAAGAAATTTCAAGTTTCTAAGTGGCTGGAACTGCTGGAAGTGCCCTACTATATAGGTTTTGATTTTTTTGCGTGTGTCAACAATTTGAATGAAATTGATTATGTAATGCGCAATAAATTTTTTTCGCTTCGAGTTGGAAAGCTGATTTTTTACAGCACCATAGCAGAAACTATACGGACCATGGGGCCGTAGACTAAGGACCATGGGGCCGTAGACTATACGGACCATGGGGCCGTAGACTATACGGACCATGGGGCCGTAGACTAAGGACCATGGGGCCGTAGTCTATAAGGACCATGGGGCCGTAGACTTCTGTAGGAGGTATCCGTTTCAACTTGATATCTCGTATGGGGGCCGAGCAAAATGGTAGACGAATAGACGGACAACAAAGTTATCCTATGAAAGTTCAGTTTTTTTCATTTCATTGATGCTAACGAGGAGTTGTTAGATAAACTCGAACGACTTCAGAACTTAGCAATCCGATTTATTTTTGGTCTTCGTAAATATGATCACGTCTCTCATTTTTGAAAGGAATTCAATTAAAATGATTATCAATTCGTCTTCGCTGCAATGTTCACATTTTGTCCCATCTCTTCTTTCTCCGGCTTACCTTCGTGAACGTCTTGAATTTTTGATCCCCAGAGATAGACCCTTACATTCCAGGACTTTCTCCCTCCTTAGAACCCCTACACATAACACCTGTGTTTATGGAAACTCATTCAGTGTCTAATCAGTCCAACTATGGAATGCTCTTCCACATAGTATTCGCGACTGTCTTACTATAGGTTTCTTTAAGAAAAAGTATGTAGAAGTTTTAGCGTCCCTGTTACTACTCCATATGCAAAAAAACCCTCAGTGCGAGAGGGACGGATTCGTGGAAAAGCAGCAAAAACTCGGTTTTTTATTAATATAAAATGTACTAAAAACGCTATCAAAGTTTCGTTTAACCAGGTCCTAGATACTGTTAAAACCCATCTAATAAAATATAATTGCAGTCCATATGTCTTTCTAAATTGTCAAACCAGGAGTTCAATAAATATTTCTATCGAGCCGAAATTCTCCAATCGCGTTTTTGTTTAAAAGATCCCTAGAGAAAGATTCCAAAAATAATATACTAATTTATCAAAATTATACATTAATTAACTAAGTAGATATATAAGTTCTAAAAGTGTCGATTTTTTTCCGTAGCGCCTTAAATCTGAATATGTAAATATTATATATATCTATGTTTATGTAGTTTATTACACACTACTATGTATATTTCTCATATTTTTTTATCATATCATTAAGTATTGATATAAATTTTTATTTTGTATTTAGCCTTTTGGGTACTTGTATAAAATTCTTTGTATGTTTTTCTTCTCTGTGTACACGTGTATGATTACTTCGTTTATGTTACTTTTTCCTATTGTGATGGTCTTGCTGTCAGAAATCTCTGTTTAGAGATAAGCTCGCCAATGTGTATCTTGTTCACTGTTATATTCTTTATGTTTATATTTCCGTGTGTGTACAATAAAGAATAAAGAATGAAGAAATTAAGAAATTAAGAATCAAGAATCAAGAATCAAGAATCAAGAATCAAGAATCAAGAATCAAGAATCAAGAATCAAGAATCAAGAATCAAGAATCAAGAATCAAGAATCAAGAATCAAGAATCAAGAATCAAGAATCAAGAATCAAGAATCAAGAATCAAGAATCAAGAATCAAGAATCAAGAATCAAGAATCAAGAATCAAGAATCAAGAATCAAGAATCAAGAATCAAGAATCAAGAATCAAGAATCAAGAATCAAGAATCAAGAATCAAGAATCAAGAATCAAGAATCAAGAATCAAGAATCAAGAATCAAGAATCAAGAATCAAGAATCAAGAATCAAGAATCAAGAATCAAGAATCAAGAATCAAGAATCAAGAATTAAGAATTAAGACTTGAGAATTGAGAATTAAGAATTAAGAATTAAGAATTAAGAATTAAGAATTAAGAATTAATAATTAATAATTAATAATTAAGAGTTAAGAGTTAAGAGTGAAGAGTGGAGAGCGAAGAATGAAGAGTGAGGAATAAGCAATAAGGAATAAAGAAATAATTTCGAGGTACGGAACCCTAAAAAACGACAAAAGCCTGCAACCAACCTCCAATAAACAATCAAAAGCACGCACCTAGGTTGAACCATAGGTTGAACTCTTTACAGGCGCGTGCTACTAGTGCGCTGACGAGCCTGACGAGACCAACACACACACACACGTACACACGCACAAACACATGTACGAAACTGCTCTTATCAGGTGAAATCGATGATAATGGTAACATATGGAGTGTACGCCAGGAATGAGGTCCCACGGATTTAGTGATTGTTGTCATTATAGCGTATCGAGAAGTACCTACCTCGACAGGGAGCTAGTCCGTGGCGCGACTGTGTGCCCTCATCTCGGCGACGACGTCTCGCCGGTGAACTATTCGTTCGTTCGATGATCTTATATGAAGAAAGCGTCGCTTGTCGTTTGTAACATCGATATCGCTGCGGTCAAGGAGGCCGTGAGAGGACCCTTGTCTCGTCCCCATCACGTGGTCCGGAGTCTATAGCATCGGCTGTCCTTCTTTATTATATTATCATTGTGTTACCAGTTAAGACTGTACACATGAGCCTAGAGCATGAACAAAGCCAGGCTTTCGAGGATCCGTTTGAAGAAATTCGGACTCTTCTTGTATTGAAAAAAATATATTTGATTTATTGACCTTTTTTTGGTTTTCAAACGTTCATTTCAAGAACGCGGTTAAGAGATCAACGTATTTTTTTTTTTCATGAAATTTAAGAGATTCTACGTCAGTCGCTTAACGCAAAGTGCATAACTTAACTTTGTTTTTCTTGTTAAGGTTATGACATAGGCTAGAAAAAAATGTGTTTCGGGCGTGGCTAACGCGTCGCGGGGGGAAATTCTCAGTTCTCCCGCCCCGCGCCCCGCACGTCTGCATCTAACTAAACTTACCATAGATTGTGGATACAATAGACATGCAGCAAATAAAAAGCCGTGATGTAAAAGCATATTTCTATGTGTAGTGTCAATGTTTATGTCATTCAGATTTATTGAGATTTATTCAGATTGTCATTCTACTTGATATCTACGATTATTTATAAGTTACTATAATTTTTTAAAGAAACCCATAAGTGATATGCGACCGGTTGCTTCAGTGTAAAATTAATATTACCGCCCAAGTGCTAGCCAAAATCACGCACTGAGGGTTTCGTACCATCAAACAATAAATAAGGTGACTTTTTGATATAGCCAAATTCATACTGGAGGCTTGATAAGTAACCAATCAGTACCACTTTTTGGTAATATCGCAAACTAAAATGTAAACTTCCCATAGTAAATAATTGACTCG
Source organism: Ypsolopha sequella (assembly GCA_934047225.1). NCBI lineage: Eukaryota > Metazoa > Arthropoda > Insecta > Lepidoptera > Ypsolophidae > Ypsolopha > Ypsolopha sequella. The sequence goes on from OW203989.1 coordinate 410,374, forward strand.
GGCTGGGCTTACGTTTGTAGGGAAAACAAAAAACTGTAATTTACGAATGCCACGAAAATGGTCGTCGAACCTTGTTACTGAATTTGGCTCTATCAACAAAAGTCACTTTATGTTTGTGTTATTAAAACAATGTGTTTTCTTTATTTTTACTATCCATTATTGTTGCCAAAACCTTTAAAAAACGAGATTAGACAGGGCAACATTTAGACCTGGATGATATGAGTGAAAAGGGGCCCACCAATGTAGGGCCCCTTATCTTATTGCCCGGTTTATAATTTTTATCAACAGAAATACACCTTTTGTACGTCTCACGTATAATATAGCTTAGGAGGGGGGGGGGGGTTTAACCAAGATAATTTTAATTTCAACATTAGTTTGGCAGCAAAGGGACTTATATTTAGAGGGGTTTTATATCCCTCCTTTATACATATATGGTGAGTTTCATTTATATAGCCAAATTCATACTGTAGCCTCGGTAAGGTCAGGACCAAGGTTCAATGACCCTTTATGTGAAATACGTAATAATTGAGATACACGTATTGTAAGTCTATGAACGAGAACTGGTTCTTAAATAAATGTTTTTTTTATTACATTTAATATATTACTTCAAATTAAAACATTCACTTAATTTAAATATGTAATATAATATAGTAATATTTTAATATCACAATGTAGTTTTTTTTTTACAATAGAGAACATTTCTTCTGTATCAAAATACAGAAAAATCAATAAATCTTTCAAACCTATTCTTTTTGATTTGTGATGATTCATTGTCACTAGTAGATCCCCGTTCTTTATTAATTTGTGCTGTTTTTTAGACGTTTATATTAATTATGCTTTCATAATCATCGCTTCCATAAATTTGTCTTATTATATTTATGGGTAATGGATCCATGTTTTCTTTATTTTCTTCCAAATTATCTCCAGCTTTTCTTCTCTTTTGCAATATTTTACTAACGGAAACTTCATTATTTTGTCGTTTTCTTTTTTTTTCGTTGTGGTTTCTTTAGCTTTTCTTTGTTCTTTTTTTCGATTGCTTCTTTGATGAAATCTGGTTCACGCACAGGCAAACCTCTTTTCAATCTCGAATCTATGTTTTCTGGCAGTATGCACTCCATGTAAAACTGAACAAGTTTTTGCTTCATTTTATTTTCCCAGAAGTCATTGTCTCTTTTTATATGTTCGGTTTTGAGCGGTTTATCTTCCCCACTCCAAACAGCAAATAAGGAAGTATTTTTCTGGGCAATATGAAGCTTGCCCTGGATTTGGTAAAACCACGGATGATTTTTATTTATGTTTAGTTTACTTTTGTCGATAGTCTAAAATCGAACCTTTTTCTTTTCTATGGATTCTTGCAAGCCCATTTTGTAGACGGTTATCGGGCATTTTATCTCCACTATTAAATCTTCATCATTTTCTCTCTTAATTATTCCGTCTGGTGAGGCCCCTAAACCTGTAATATCTTTATCTATGAAGAGACCACAAGGGGCTATATCAACATTTTCTTGTTGTTCTAACTGTTTTATAGCTGTTTTTTGTATTGATGCTACTCCTGACAGGTTTTTGGTCCAGTGAAGCCTCAATACGAGTGAAGCGCAACTCGTCTTTGGCTTTTTGAGGATGACCGATCCGAATGACGAAGCTGTTAGCATTTTACGTCGCAACTCCATCCATTTAGAGTCTTCTTGCTGCAAAATTGTTTCGTCCTGTATTTTAAAGCGCATTTGGCTGATTTTTTACAAATTTTTAAGAAGAACCTTTTTATTATTCTCAAAAGCTCGCTATGCATATATCCGGTTGCGACGATTTTGCCCCATATTCATTTTGTTTTTTTTTTCTTTTTAGAAAATTGCGTTCTCTTTTTTACGCGTCTAATTCTGTTTTTTGACACATAGCTTTTTTGTTTTCTAATATCCATCTGTTTAATGTTTGAAGATGGCGTTTGGTGTAAATTTGCCTTTTGAATTTCATATATTGACCGTTTTGTATTGTAGGACAAAACAGCAGCGAATGCCCTACCTGTGGGCTGTGTAAGAACCACGGCTACTGAAATTAATCCTTTTTCCACCGATAAACTTCGCAATGGTCGAGTCGAAACTCTCAACAATATTACTGTGGCTATTGTGTAGCAAACTCCTGGCATGGGCTGCAAGAGCGGAAATGATTACAGTCAGTCGAAGCCACAGCCCACTGCCCCGAAATTGACCGATCAGTTCTTCAGGATCACCACATTTTGCTTCAAAGCAATAAAAAGCTTTGCAATGGAGGTGTGAATGGAATACATGAAAAATAATGGTGTTGATTTCAGAGTGCAGATTATTAATTTTTAATGTATCAGAAGCGTCTATATTTTGATAATGTTTGATAGCTTTCTTAATATTTCGACGTATCGACATAATACGCTGCTGTGTTATCATTTTCCTTAATTTCACTGGAAATCTTGTGTCTACACTTATCATCCGCATTTTATTGCAAAAATTTCTCAGTAAATGATTTATGCATTTGATCTTCTCCACAGTTAAGTTGCTATATGGTTGTGCTTCTAAAATCTTTGATTTAAAAGATTGAATCAGCCTTAGTATCACAGGGACCTATCTGGGGGCCCCAGTACGCATCGGTCCCCTTATTCCGCCACTGCCCCATTTTAATAGTATCATATCTTTTTGTAATTTGCAACAATCTGTATTTACGTAACCGAAACCCAGCGTTCATTTGAGGAATGTTATTTTGGACAACAATCGTCACGATATGAATCCCTGAGGGGATCTAAAAGGTATTCCCAAGTGTGAACTGTGAAATGCAAGTCGCAGTTCACTCTTGGTACACCCGCTTTTCAGTGACGATTATTATGTGGGTGGTGAGCCCTATCGCCGTACTTTGGGCACGAATGGACTAACAGCTGCAACAAATTAATGTTGCACCGCGGGAATTGAACCCACGACCTTTGGGATAGAAGGCGAGCGCTTGACCACTGGGCCAGTTAGTCAATTATATTTCAATTCAAAGAAAACATTCGAGATCTGCTTTAAAATTAATTTGAACGAAATTGTGTAGCATATAAAAATATATATTTTATCATTTACAATTAAAACCAAAATTTATAAAAAAACGAGTAAAAAACATGCCAAACTTAATTAGCGCCGACGCTAAGTGAGCGAACAGAGTTTACGATAGGAGGTCAAAATTTTATTTTGGGATATTACCAAAGAGGATAATCTATCCGTGATACTAATCACTTACCAAGCCTCCCGTATGAATTTGGCTGTATAAATAAAATTCACCTTATTTAACCAGAGTTATTAAATTGGACAATACAATAAATAACTAACTTCGTCATGTTTTTTATATATTTATTATTTATGAGCGTAATGTAACATATTAAAAAAAGAAATCGGACTGAGGAATTACTACAACAAGCCGTCTATTCTATTCTGTTTACGTTTACGTTTCTGTTCTGTTTAAAGATTTGGCATCTTATAGGTAAAGTTTTTCAAGATACTGGCTTGTACTAGACGTTGTAATGTCAAAATAGATAATTGCTGCAAAACAAAATAGAAAATTCGCGATGCAACGCAGCGTCGCGGTCCCACGTCCGAAAGGCGCCAGGGCTCGACGCAGACTGACTTCACGCAGCGAAACATTTGGTTGGAGGGTTTTTAGCTAATACTGAAATATTTTCTAGGAAAAAAAATATTGAATTTAGGTGACATACCTTCGTATTTCAATTACCTATTTTATGAAAAAAAAAATCAGGTTGATCTCTTAACCGCGTTCTTCAAGCGAACGTTTGAAAAACAAAAAAAAGGGGGGTGCAAAACATTTTTTTTTGACAAAAGTATAAATCTTAGTACATTGTTTATACGTAACATCCCTAGAGAAAATATTAATAAACTAAATATATTTTTTTCAATGCAAGGGGAGTCCGAATTTCTTCAAACGAATCCTAGATAGCCTGGAGTTGGCCATGCTCTAGGCTCAGGTACAGTCTTAAGAAATAAGAAATGAAAAAGCATTTTGATCTGTGGCAATTGATGCCAATATTTCAGAATTAGTGAGGTTTATAAAGCAAGAGTTTGAAATTGTAAACATGATTAGATTAGACAGACATGATCTTTTCAATACCATCTCAAAATGCTGTTTTAACATGGTTTGGACAATATCATGACTATTGGCGTCAACTGCCACATAGCAAAATGTTTTTCAATTTGTAACTTCTAAACGAGAAAAACAAGGTTAAGTTATGCACTTTGCGCTAAGCGACTGATGTTTAACCTTAAACCTGATATTTTTTCCCAACAAAATATTTCAGTATTAGCACAGATAATATAATACTAAGTATTAACTAAAAATACACCAATTTGTTGCTTCGCTGCGTGATCATTAGTATTACGCGTCCAAAAACAAGAGGCCAATGAGCCAACATATAATCGCCTCTATCAAAAGCAAATAAGGTCTTTGCTATTGAACTTATCGTACTGGACGGGTAATAAAAAAAGTTGCTAGGGTAGGCCATTCTCTTAAGGGTATGGCATAGGCTAGGAAATAATGTTACTATCCGTCTAACACAATAAGGCCGATAGCAAATACTTTATTTGCTTTTGAAAGAGGCGATTATTAGTTGGCTCATAGGAAACAACAGTTTGGAGGGTTTTTAGCTTATACTGAAAGATTTTATATAGAAAAATATATAGACTTGGATTAGATTCGCACTACCTATTTTAAGAAAAAGAAAAACAAATCCCGTAACAGTGTTTTCGTAAGACTTAAAAACCAAAAAACATAGCGTTGAAAATATATAATTATCTTTTAGATAAACAAACAACCGCATCATTCACAACATAGTGCCGATCACGGTTTATTAATTATCGGTCAATTGTATAAAGATTCGTTACGAAACAGAGTCGATAGCGTGAGGTAGTTACAGTGATCTTAAGACAGATGTATTAATTTATTTTATTTTATCGATATTAGACTCCTTGTAATTTTTTTATTTAAAAAAGCTGCCCTGTTGGAACTAGTATAATAATATTATTACTTTTTCAAATTTTTTTATTTGTTAATAGGAATAATAAGTATAGTTGCCCGTTGCGCCGGTCGAATTACCTGATAGCAGATTTAAGGATATGGGTGAGTAAAAAAAAAATCGGTTTCGGGCGTGGCGTGGCTAACCCATTTTACATTAGCGCGCCCCGCCCGGAGGGAAATTCGTCCCGCCCTCTACTCTCGTGTCTACCATAGCAAATAGCAAATGTGCGAAAATATGAATAGAGTGTGGACGAGGTAGGGTCAATAGTAATAGATATTTTATTGTGTATTTCGATCACGTCGGGACGTAAATATAATAATTTTATGGTCAGCTAAAAGTGGTTTTTTGAGTGTTTGATTTATCAATTGACACTCGGAACATTTCAGACACTCCCTTAGAGATACATAATAATATCGTGACAGTTAATTGTCACCATTACCCGTGCTTTAAATATTTTTCGCCCGTTGAGCTGCTTTTATACTTGCGGGAAAATAAATTGGCCCAATTATTTCTTTACAAAAAATTATTAATTAAGTTGTTATTACAAAAAGTGGAAAAGATAAAGATCCAATGTCCGTCTGTCTGTTTGTGGCTCAAGAACGTTTGGGCCGTTCAAGATTCCATTTAGCATCAAATTGTAAAAGGTGATGCAACTTTTCCCTTGACGTTTGGTCCAAAATTTTCGGCGCCCGTAAGGCGTGGAATCTGTCTTGTTAAATATCCCCCAAAACTGCTCCAAAGACATTGAAAATTATTTTATGAAGTAATATTTTGAAGAGCATCATATTCCTGTCGTTGAAAACTCAACAAAATGTTGATTTAGCTACATCGCATCGTGCCATAGCAATAACAACGAAACTAATTAAATTTGGAATTAGTTCATACTTTTACGCGGGAAAATATGTTACTCTAAAAAAATCATTTTTGATCGTTATTGAACCCCAAACTGGTAACCAGTGAATAAGTGCCTACTTGTCTCTGCAGACGGGATCAAGATCCGATGACCTTATGACCCTTAGTTGCCTTTTACGACATCCACGAGAAGACTTGGAGTGACGATATATTTTTTTTAGATGACGTTGCCACACGTCACAAAATACTAAATTATATCTACCTATATAGAATACCAAGTAGGTATATCGAACAGTTTAGATGATGTTGCCACACGTCACAAAATACTAAATTATATCTACCTATATAGAATACCAAGTAGGTATATCGAACAGTTTACGGGTCGAAAATGACTTTAATTTATACTTACTGAGATCTGTATCAAAGGTAAATGACCTTTTTGTGGAATTGCCCTCCAGTTTTTTGCTCACCATTTCAGCTCCATAAGTGAAATTTTTCAAATTATACGGGATGCCCCAAAAGTCAACGTTATTCATTAAAAGGCTGACAGGCTAGCTAATGACCAGGGATATAATAATCGGATCGATATAAACCTAAAGTTGGAAAAATCCTTAAAAAGGTTTGTAGGTGTGGAGTCGGCTTCTTAAAATATGATTTATTTTGATAGTGAAAATTATGGAAGTTACGGTATCGGCATGACTTAAAACGTTACAATGATGTACCTAATACTCAATAAATGTATATTATTCAAAAATTGAATACAGATTATAAAAAATTATAAAATCTAGGAAATGTATATTTTATAAAAATATGTAAAATGCTGCTGATTCATGATTGATGCCAAGCTGATTTGTAAAATGCCAAGCTGATTTGTAAAATGCCAAACTGATGTGTAAAATGCCAAGCTTATTTACCCATTTATTAATTTTATTTTATTTTTGATCGGCCTTCTGTTTTGCCTTTTGCTCTGTTCGGCCAAAATAAGCTTGGCATTTTATAAATTTCTTAGAAATGGTATTCAATTCCTGTTTATTTTATTTTATTTATTTATTTACCTTGCCGATAACATATCTATAAAGTAGGTATTACATTATCGTAACGTATTAAGTAATTGCGTAATTCCAAGATTTTTACTATCATAATAATATTATGAGAAGCCGACTCCACAGCTACAAACTTCCTCAGTTTTTCCAACTTTAGGTATATATCGATCCGATTATCCTATCCCTGCTCATGACTAAACCAGAATATTAATGTATGACCGCAGTAACAGTCGAGTTATTGGTACTTTTATAAATTTCGTAAAATTTGACAACTTTGACTAGTTTTTAGAGAGCAAAGCTACCAAATTCTAAATTCTAAGGTTAAAATGTTTGTAACGCAGCCCTGAACAGCCCTGCTATTAGTACAACTAGTGTTCTTAGCTGCTACAATAAATTAACAGTACAAAAAGGTGGCTCCATGATTCTTGTAAAAAATAATATAAAAGCAAAAGAAAGAAAAGACATTGTAAAACTTTCTGTAGAACATCAACTAGAATTATCTTGCCTAGAAATGAGTACATATATTATTCTCTGTGTTTACCGACCCTCAGGATAAGATAACAATATTTTTGAAAAAGCAATGGAAGAGGTTTTAAAATTATTATTTGATACCAATAAAAAAGGCATTGTATGTGGTGATTTTAACGTAGATTTACTAGAAAAATCGATTATGCGCTCAAAATTAATACATTTATTCAAATCATTTAATTCAATAGTACTGATAATCATTTAACAGATTTTATTTTGACTGTTCTAATTGTGACGTCATAGCTGTAACAATCACTTACAAATAGGGAGCTTCAACTGCAGGTGACTGTACAATAGCACCGTAAACTGTTCTAATTGTGACGTCATAGCTGTAACAATCACTTACAAATAGGGAGCTTCAACTGCAGGTGACTGTACAATAGCACCGTAAACTGTTCTAATTGTGACGTCATAGCTGTAACAATCACTTACAAATAGGGAGCTTGAACTGCAGGTGACTGTACAATAGCACCGTAAACTGTTCTAATTGTGACGTCATAGCTGTAACAATCACTTACAAATAGGGAGCTTCAACTGCAGGTGACTGTACAATAGCACCGTAAACTGTTCTAATTGTGACGTCATAGCTGTAACAATCACTTACAAATAGGGAGCTTCAACTGCAGGTGACTGTACAATAGCACCGTAAACTGTTCTAATTGTGACGTCATAGCTGTAACAATCACTTACAAATAGGGAGCTTCAACTGCAGGTGACTGTACAATAGCACCGTAAACTGGGACTTTGACATTTTCACGATAAAACAAGCTTTATTTATTTTTCTTATTTTGATTTGTGCATCTGTTGGTGGTGCTTTTTGTTGACATTTTATGTTACGTGTCTTTTTTATATGACTAATGTATACCAAGATAAAATAAATAGTTTTTTTTTTTTTTGAGTTACATCTGTTTCTAACATATCTCGATAAAGGTAAGTCTTGGGATAAAAAGACATATGACATAAAATGATACAGTTAAGTACATGATGCACAAAAAAAAAGCAATAAACATAAATTGTAATGACATTTTTAGTCCCAAAAAATGTCTTAGTATTTCCGTCCGCCCCTTTATATACATCCTTTATCTACACCCTAAAGGGAACGGGGCGGCGCCAAAAAGTGAATAATTTTCAAGTCAGGTATCGTGCCTCCTTATCGATATCGTACCACCTTATCGACACTCTGACCTGAACTGGGTTTTTTTACTTTAGGTAGGTTTTCTCTACAAAGCCTAGATCTCCGGATATCCTTATATCTTGAGATACAGGCATTGTAGAGGAATTTCCATAAAACGCATTACTAGTATGTATATTCACTAACGATATAGTTAACAAAAAGAAAGCAAATAATGAACATAATTACTAAACAAAATAACACAAGTTTAGGTAGGTGCCTTCGTGACGTTATGAATGAATTGTAGGTGTAGCCATATAATATTATGCACACACAAACACACACGCTCCCTCACACACGTGCACCTTCTGCTAAGCTGTTTTTAATAGATATCCGATATAATTGTATTGTAATGTTTATCACATGACCATACATCAAAATACCTACATAGGTATAGACTTATATTAGTATTTTTAATTATTTGATTTATACGTCTGTATAGTTAAACTATAGCATCAGAATCAAGAGTTCGTCGGTGTTGTTATAAGTTAAACTATAGCATCAGAATCAAGAGTTCGTCGGTGTTGTTATAAGTTAAACTATAGCATCAGAATCAAGAGTTAAACTATAGCATCAGAATCAAGAGTTAAACTATAGCATCAGAATCAAGGAATCAAGAGTTAAACTATAGCATCAGAATCAAGAGTTAAACTATAGCATCAGAATCAAGGAATCAAGAGTTAAACTATAGCATCAGAATCAAGAGTTCGTCGGTGTTGTTATAAGTTAAACTATAGCATCAGAATCAAGAGTTCGTCGGTGTTGTTATAAGTTAAACTATAGCATCAGAATCAAGAGTTCGTCGGTGTTGTTATAAGTTAAACTATAGCATCAGAATCAAGAGTTCGTCGGTGTTGTTATAAGTTAAACTATAGCATCAGAATCAAGAGTTAAACTATAGCATCAGAATCAAGAGTTAAACTATAGCATCAGAATCAAGGAATCAAGAGTTAAACTATAGCATCAGAATCAAGAGTTAAACTATAGCATCAGAATCAAGAGTTAAACTATAGCATCAGAATCAAGAGTTCGTCGGTGTTGTTATAAGTTAAACTATAGCATCAGAATCAAGAGTTCGTCGGTGTTGTTATAAGTTAAACTATAGTATCAGAATCAAGAGTTCGTCGGTGTTGTTATAAGTTAAACTATAGCATCAGAATCAAGAGTTCGTCGGTGTTGTTATAAGTTAAACTATAGCATCAGAATCAAGAGTTCGTCGGTGTTGTTATAAGTTAAACTATAGCATCAGAATCAAGAGTTCGTCGGTGTTGTTATAAGTTAAACTATAGCATCAGAATCAAGAGTTCGTCGGTGTTGTTATAAGTTAAACTATAGCATCAGAATCAAGAGTTCGTCGGTGTTGTTATAAGCGTGTTGATTTTCCAGGTGCCTAAGGTCTGGAGAAACACTGCCTTATAAAAAGAAATATGAAATTCGAAAATAAAAGAAGAATAATTTTAAGTCCTAATTCAGACAGAAAGAAAAAAAAAACACATTAGCATTTAACACATTTATTGCCACCCAAAGGGTGGCGAAATGAATACAAAAGAAAATAAAATGTGGTCCGAAATTTGGTCTGAAAAAAAGTTTGGTAAGACTAAGGTGCTACTTGGGTTGTTTCCAGAAAGATTTTAATACTTCTTGAATTTTAAAACCAAACGTACTAGTTCGTTGGTGTTGTCAGCTGGTCTAGCACCAACCCATACCAAGAGTTCGTTGGTGCTGTCAGAATACAAATAGTATACCTTTTTAGGGTTCCGTAGTCAACAACAAGGAACCCTTATAGTTTCGCCATGTCCGTCTGTCTCTCTGTCTGTCTGTCTGTCTGTCGGCGGGTTAGCTTAGAGACTATTAGTACTAGAAAGATGTAACTTGACATGGCTATACATATTTATCACGCCGATAAAGTGGTACAGTAAAATTTTGAAACAGTTTTTTTTTTATGGTACCTCCCCAACTCGTAAAGTGGGGATGATTTTTTTTTCCTTGTATATCCTAATGTGGGGTGTCGTTGGATAGGTAATTAAAAAATATTGGGGGTGAAAGAAGACCATTTTTCGATCTAGGGTTCCGTTTGCGAAATATTACACTTAAAAGTGTTAATTTTTGTTAGAGTCAAGTGTCCCCCCCTGCCAGTGAAACGGTTGTATTTGGAGACGTGAAAAAAATCACGGCAGTAGTATACATAACGAAATTAAAAGGAAAACTATCACAGATAAGTAGGCTTTACAAGTTAAGGCGATATGTAAACGTTTTAGCGTCCCTGTTACTGTTACTCTATATGCGAAAAAACACTCGGTGCGAGAAGGACGGATTCGTGGAAAAGTAGCAAAAAGTCGGTTTTTTTATTAATATAAAATGTACTAAAAATGCCATCAAAATTTCGTTTAACCAGGTCCTAGATACTGTTAAAACCCATCTAATAAAATATAATTGCAGTCCATATGTCATTCTAAATTGTCAAACCAGGAGAATTGATGTCGATAAAGACCTCATTTCAATAAATATTTCTATCGAGCGGAAATTCTCCAATCGCGTTTCTGTTTTAACAGATCCCTAGAGAAAGATTCCAATAATAATATAATACGTATTTCATCAAAATGATACATTATTTACTGAAGTAGATATGCAAGTCCTTAAAGTGTCGATTTCATTTCCGTAGCGCAGATCGCTCCAAATTTTTAGTTCCCACTAAACACGGGGCGATTCGCATCAGCAGGAACAAAATGTATGGGCAGTTCTTGGGAAGAGCAACTTCCGAGCCTTCTAGAAGTTTGGCGCGATCTGTATTATTATAGTACGGAACCCTTCGTGTGCGAGTCCGACTCGCTTTTGGCCGGTTTTTAATTTGAAAGATAGAAATAGAAATATATTTATTTGTCACAAAATCAAAACATAAAAATAAATTTTAATTAATAAATTTACACATATTTTGTTAACGAAATGGACCAATCTCAGCATTTGCTATAAGCTAAAAACGTTACAGCGCTGATTTTCAGATTGACCTATTACAACTACAATAACATTCTCATTCTCGTTGCAGGTAGAGACCATCGAAGATTTTACACCATTTTTGTTGAGAGGTCTATTTAAATATGAAAGTTGCTAAAGTTACACCAATATTCAAGTCCGGCAACAAAGAAAATCCAGGGGATTATCGCCCGGTTTTAGTTCTGCCAGTGACATCAAAAATATTTGGAAGAAGTTACTATTTTTATTATAATTGAGTCTGTCAATACTCAATTTTATTTGTGTTGTCAAATCGATAGTTACTGACAGTGTATTTGACTTGGTGCGAAATCCATACTGGCGTTCGAATAAGAAATTTATGGAAGCTAAATACGAGTCTATTACGGTGGGCTAGACTCGTATCTACCTTCCATAAATGTCTTATTTGAACGCCACTATGGATTTCGCACCAAGTCAAATACACTGTCGCTAAACTTTTGATTGGACAACATAAATAAAATTGAGTATTGACAATAGAAGGTAAACGAGATTTATCGGCGTGTCGCGGCGCGAACAATGTGCACACGTGCGTTTCGATAGACGTCTGTCCTTTGGCGCGAGGCGCTGTGGTGCGAGATTACCCATGCGCATGCGTCACGCTTGTGGCGTGAGCAGATGGTTTTAGGCTTATTTATTGACCTGAATGAAACGTTTGATAAGGTAAGCCACAATACTCTCTTAAAAGAAACTAAAAATTATTGGGGTCAATGGTGCAGCCTATGATATTTTTTAATCTTATCTTACCAAAAGATACCAAAAAGTAATGATAGATAACTTCGAATGCAAAGCTCAGTTGATTAAGTGCGGTGTACCATAAGGATCAATTTTGGGTCCGTTGCTTTTCCTCATTTATATAAATAACATTAAAGATATTGGACTTACTGGACAAATTTACTTATATGCAGACGACACATGTTTATTTTACTTCGGCAGTTCTATCGACGACGTTATTTAACAGGCTCAGGAAGACCTTAATATACTTTCAATCTGGTTTCAATGTAACTTTCAACATCATCAAAAACAATCAAAAACATCAAAAACAAATTATATAATTTTCTCGACAAAGAATAAAAAAAATCGTGATCATGACCCACTTACTATAAATGGCAAAACTATTATTAAATCCAACCAGGAAAAATATTTGGGTCTTATTTTAGACTAATCAAAGTCTTCTTGTACGAGTTCCACTATTTTATTTCTTTAATTATTGCGACTGGTTTCGTCTATTTGACATCGTCGGGCTGATTGGAATAGGTTAATAGTAAAAGTATAGCTAAGTCTTAGGGTAGATAAATGTCAAAATAAAATTAAAAGTAAATGAAGGTACATGGATATTTGCGTTTTGATACAAATATTCATAAGTAAAAATAAACGCGAAATGTCCAAATTAAAATTAAAGATTAAATACAATTAAATTCGAAAGTCATAAATAATATAAAAAATTAAATACTAAATGTCAACTTGGAAATTGAATAATGAAATAAGTAGTAGTAATAATATAATAAGTGGACAAGCAAGTTTGGTCATTTATTAGTGAATTAGGATCTATGTCTCTATGTCTATTTACTTCTAGGGCTTCGAGGGCATTCATTTTCCTTCCTTTCTTGCATCTATGCAATAATTTAAAGCCCGTTTGCGGATTAAAGTTATGCTCCTGTGAACTCAGGTGATTGCCGAAGGTAGACTTGTTATCTTTCTTTTTCCAGCTGGCTATGTGTTCTCTAATCCTGATCCTGAGTTTCCTACCTGTCTGTCCTACGTATATACCGTTACAAGTATTACATGTGAGGCTATAAACTCCGCATTGGTCTTGTATTGTGGTTTTATCTTTGTTGTTACATATAATATTCTTAAGCGTGGTTGGGTTGTAGAATGCCGTTTTTCTCTGAGTGTTGTCTAGGCGTTTTTTTAATTTTTTTGAAATTTTACCTAAATAAGGGATTTTTACCCATCTGTGCTGGTTATTCGCTTCAATTTTGGTCTCATTGTATAGCATTTTTCTTGTCAAACGGTTTTGCTTTTTCTTTAAAATGTTGTCAATTAGTTGTGGTTTATAACCATTATTTACTGCAATCTGTTTTATCGTTTTCAACTCGGTATCGAAAGAGCTTTTTTCCATAGGGATACTTAATAATCTGTGTACAAATGAGTGAAACGCAGCGTGTTTGTGTGATTCTGGATGGCGCGATGATGCGTTAATGACATTATCACAATATGTATCTTTCCTGTAAATTTTGAATTGATGGTGACCTTGTGAAATATCAATAGTGAGGTCCAAGAAGTTAAGATACTTGTTTCCGTTCTCCATAGTGAATTGAATGTTTGTATTTATTGAAATTAGGAATGTCAAAAATTCTTCTAGCTCTGTGGTAGTTCCCCCCATAGACATAATATATCGTCCACGTACCTGTACCAATATTTCATTTTCTTTTTGAATTTGGCTTTCAAAACCTGTTTTTCAAAATTATCCATGTAAAGGTCTGCGAATAGAGGAGATATCGGACTACCCATCGCTAGACCATCTTTCTGTTTGTAGATTATATTATTATATTTGAAGTAATTCTGATCTAAGCATGTTTTCATAATAGCTTCTAAATCAATTATTGTCTGTGCTTCTAAGCTTGACTCACACAAAATCTCACTTAATATGTGTAAGCATTCTTTCACGGGCACACTGGGAAATAAGTTCCTTACGTCGAAGGAGACTAGCTGGGCGTGCGCCGGAACTGAAATGTTGCGAATTTTATCGACAAGATCTATTGTGTGTACGGGTTTGAAGTCTAATAGGTTTTTAAAGATCTTATTGGCTTCATTAGCTAGTTTATGGGATGGAGTCACACCTTACAGTATAAATTATCTTATTTTAGATCCTAAACTAACATGGAAAGCTCACCTAGATCGAATAAAAACAAAATTGTCGTTAGTAACTGGGGCCATGCGTGGAATCGTGGGATGTCTACCTAAAAGAAAATAAATGTCAATAATAGACAATAATAGACAATAGACAATAATCTACCTAATAATAAACCTTAATGAACCTTACTTGGGGTACCGCTGCCAGAACCACCCTTAAGTAAGTATAAATAGCTCAGAACAAATTATTTAATTTTGATTATTTAGAATCTACGCAAAAGATTTACGAAAAAACAAGACTGATGCACATAAATCTTCTTAACACTTTTAGAACTTGCATTTTCATTCATAAAGTACTGAATAAAATTACACAATCGCAACTGTCTTTTAGTAAATAACAACATAAATACGCCACAAGAAATGCGAACAATTTGAAATTAATCTCTCCCCGAACTTTGTATGGAGCACAGCTACACAAAAATTACCAAAAGACATTAAAATTTCGAAATCAATGTATGTATTCAAAAAAACACTTAAAGCTTATATTTTAAAGACTGTTACCAATGTGCTAGCTACAATTATTTTTGTTAGATGTTATTATTTGAGTACTAACAAAAATTCAAATTATACTTTGTATTTTGGAACAACTTACATGCAAATTTATGTAAATAAATTTATAAGGACTAACAATTATTACTTAAGATAATTTAATCCCCATTTTAAGTGAAAAAATTTATATTTCATATTTATATATTATACATATATATTATATATATATATATATATATATATATATATATATATAATATACGGTTACACCTTTCTGTTACAACGTGTAACAGAAAGGTGTAACCGTACTTGAAGAGCTTATTCAGTCAGTGGTATAGAACAACTTTTACTATGGAACAAACCCTGTATCTTAAAAAAAAATTAAGGCGCTCTTATCCCAGAAGAGTGAATCTCTGTCTTTTTCTTTACGTGTAAGGAGTAAAGAAAATAACCACACTTTTGTACTTTTTCGTCGTTTTTATCGGTTTTTAAATTGTTTAAAAATAAAGGATATGTTTATTAAAACCCACTTAGGTGGTCGACCTAGAAAAATTAAAGAGCAATATTACCAGATATGTTTCGTTAATAAAAGAGTGGAATTGTGGAAATGGCATGATTTGAAAAGTCTTATTACATGCTGTGTTCGTGAATTATTTCTATCGAGCAAAGTTTATCTGATCGTGTAACACATGCGTGGAAAACCTAGATAAAGGTTCGAACTATATTGAGTATTTTTTTTGGAAGTTTTAGACGATATTTGAAAGTTCTATTTGACTTTGAAATTACTGATTTTGGGATAAGAGCGCCTTAACTTTTTCATAGAGAAATGCAATGCCACTCGGCTGAAATATATAGAAGGGCAGATTTATTTTTGAGATTTCATGGTTGTCTATATATATTTTTTATCATTTTTACCTGTCAACCACTCGACTGATGACGGCCTCACTGATGAGGCCGAAATATATCGAAAATATAAAGTTTGTTATTTTATTATTATCATATAATTGTTAAAACTACAAATAAAAAGCTAATACAGCTAAAATTATATTTATTCATATAATAGAAAAAAAGAAATTTTATGAATAAGCAATAATACATGCAAATATACATATACAGAGCGTCCCACGGCCATGTCACATGGAGGGAAAGTATCTTAAATATACATATACAGAGCGTCCCACGGCTATGTCACATGGAGGGAAAGTATCTTAAATATACATATACAGAGCATCCTACGGCTATGTCACATGGAGGGAAAGTATCTTAAATATACATATACAGAGCGTCCCACGGCTATGTCACATGGAGGGAAAGTATCTTAAATATACATATACAGAGCGTCCCACGGCTATGTCACATGGAGGGAAAGTATCTTAAATATACATATACAGAGCATCCTACGGCTATGTCACATGGAGGGAAAGTATCTTAAATATACATATACAGAGCATCCTACGGCTATGTCACATGGAGGGAAAGTATCTTAAATATACATATACAGAGCATCCTACGGCTATGTCACATGGAGAGAAAGTATCTTAAATATACATATACAGAGCATCCTACGGCTATGTCACATGGAGGGAAAGTATCTTAAATATACATATACAGAGCGTCCCACGGCTATGTCACATGGAGGGAAAGTATCTTAAATATACATATACAGAGCGTCCCACGGCTATGTCACATGGAGGGAAAGTATCTTAAATATACATATACAGAGCGTCCCACGGCTATGTCACATGGAGGGAAAGTATCTTAAATATACATATACAGAGCATCCTACGGCTATGTCACATGGAGGGAAAGTATCTTAAATATACATATACAGAGCATCCTACGGCTATGTCACATGGAGGGAAAGTATCTTAAATATACATATACAGAGCATCCTACGGCTATGTCACATGGAGGGAAAGTATCTTAAATATACATATACAGAGCATCCTACGGCTATGTCACATGGAGGGAAAGTATCTTAAATATACATATACAGAGCATCCTACGGCTATGTCACATGGAGGGAAAGTATCTTAAATATACATATACAGAGCGTCCTACGGCTATGTCACACGGAGGGAAAGTATCTTAAATATACATATACAGAGCATCCTACGGCTATGTCACATGGAGGGAAAGTATCTTAAATATACATATACAGAGCATCCTACGGCTATGTCACATGGAGGGAAAGTATCTTAAATATACATATACAGAGCATCCTACGGCTATGTCACATGGAGGGAAAGTATCTTAAATATACATATACAGAGCATCCTACGGCTATGTCACATGGAGGGAAAGTATCTTAAATATACATATACAGAGCGTCCCACGGCTATGTCACATGGAGGGAAAGTATCTTAAATATACATATACAGAGCATCCCACGGCTATGTCACATGGAGGGAAAGTATCTTAAATATACATATACAGAGCGTCCCACGGCTATGTCACATGGAGGGAAAGTATTTTAAATATACATATACAGAGCGTCCCACGGCTATGTCACATGGAGGGAAAGTATCTTAAATATACATATACAGAGCGTCCCACGGCTATGTCACATGGAGGGAAAGTATCTTAAATATACATATACAGAGCATCCTACGGCTATGTCACATGGAGGGAAAGTATCTTAAATATACATATACAGAGCATCCCACGGCTATGTCACATGGAGGGAAAGTATCTTAAATATACATATACAGAGCGTCCCACGGCTATGTCACATGGAGGGAAAGTATCTTAAATATACATATACAGAGCATCCTACGGCTATGTCACATGGAGGGAAAGTATCTTAAATATACATATACAGAGCGTCCCACGGCCATGTCACATGGAGGGAAAGTATCTTAAATATACATATACAGAGCATCCTACGGCTATGTCACATGGAGGGAAAGTATCTTAAATATACATATACAGAGCATCCTACGGCTATGTCACATGGAGGGAAAGTATCTTAAATATACATATACAGAGCGTCCCACGGCTATGTCACATGGAGGGAAAGTATCTTAAATATACATATACAGAGCGTCCCACGGCCATGTCACATGGAGGGAAAGTATCTTAAATATACATATACAGAGCGTCCCACGGCTATGTCACATGGAGGGAAAGTATCTTAAATATACATATACAGAGCGTCCCACGGCCATGTCACATGGAGGGAAAGTATCTTAAATATACATATACAGAGCGTCCCACGGCTATGTCACATGGAGGGAAATTATCTTAAATATACATATACAGAGCATCCCACGGCTATGTCACATGGAGGGAAAGTATCTTAAATATACATATACAGAGCGTCCCACGGCTATGTCACATGGAGGGAAAGTATCTTAAATATACATATACAGAGCACCCCACGGCTATGTCACATGGAGGGAAAGTATCTTAAATATACATATACAGAGCGTCCCACGGCTATGTCACATGGAGGGAAAGTATCTTAAATATACATATACAGAGCGTCCCACGGCCATGTCACATGGAGGGAAAGTATCTTAAATATACATATACAGAGCGTCCCACGGCCATGTCACATGGAGGGAAAGTATCTTAAATATACATATACAGAGCATCCCACGGCTATGTCACATGGAGGGAAAGTATCTTAAATATACATATACAGAGCGTCCCACGGCTATGTCACATGGAGGGAAAGTATCTTAAATATACATATACAGAGCGTCCCACGGCTATGTCACATGGAGGGAAAGTATCTTAAATATACATATACAGAGCGTCCCACGGCTATGTCACATGGAGGGAAAGTATCTTAAATATACATATACAGAGCGTCCCACGGCCATGTCACATGGAGGGAAAGTATCTTAAATATACATATACAGAGCGTCCCAGGGCTATGTCATATGGAGGGAAAGTATCTTAAATATACATATACAGAGCATCCCACGGCTATGTCACATGGAGGGAAAGTATCTTAAATATACATATACAGAGCGTCCCACGGCTATGTCACATGGAGGGAAAGTATCTTAAATATACATATACAGAGCGTCCCACGGCTATGTCACATGGAGGGAAAGTATCTTAAATATACATATACAGAGCGTCCCACGGCTATGCCACATGGATATAATTATACAGGACGTCCCACGGCTATGCCACATGGATATAATTATACAGGACGTCCCACGGCTATGCCACATGGATATAATTATACAGGACGTCCCACGGCTATGCCACATGGATATAATTATACAGGACGTCCCACGGCTATGCCACATGGATATAATTATACAGGACGTCCCACGGCTATGCCACATGGATATAATTATACAGGACGTCCCACGGCTATGCCACATGGATATAATTATACAGGACGTCCCACGGCTATGCCACATGGATATAATTATACAGGACGTCCCACGGCTATGCCACATGGATATAATTATACAGGACGTCCCACGGCTATGCCACATGGATATAATTATACAGGACGTCCCACGGCTATGCCACATGGAGGGAAAGTACCTTAAATATTGTAGATGGAACATTTTACTGAAAGTAGACATTATTTTAATTTTAAAAACAATTTAAACAGCATTCATAATTTTTTTAAATAGTTACATGGTTGAACCGGGGATCGAACCCGTTACATGAGAAAATTTAAAAATGTTAAAATTCATGGTCTTCATTTTATTTCTGACACTTGTTATTTAGCAAAAATAATCCTAATGATGAAGCCTTTTGATCGGTATGATAAAGCTACAAGGTAATTATTTTTCTCATGTAACGGGTTCGATCCCCGGTTCAACCATGTAACTATTTAAAAAAATTATGAATGCTGTTTAAATTGTTTTTAAAATTAAAATAATGTCTACTTTCAGTAAAATGTTCCATCTACAATATTTAAGGTACTTTCCCTCCATGTGGCATAGCCGTGGGACGTCCTGTATAATTATATCCATGTGGCATAGCCGTGGGACGTCCTGTATAATTATATCCATGTGGCATAGCCGTGGGACGTCCTGTATAATTATATCCATGTGGCATAGCCGTGGGACGTCCTGTATAATTATATCCATGTGGCATAGCCGTGGGACGTCCTGTATAATTATATCCATGTGGCATAGCCGTGGGACGTCCTGTATAATTATATCCATGTGGCATAGCCGTGGGACGTCCTGTATAATTATATCCATGTGGCATAGCCGTGGGACGTCCTGTATAATTATATCCATGTGGCATAGCCGTGGGACGTCCTGTATAATTATATCCATGTGGCATAGCCGTGGGACGTCCTGTATAATTATATCCATGTGGCATAGCCGTGGGACGTCCTGTATAATTATATCCATGTGGCATAGCCGTGGGACGTCCTGTATAATTATATCCATGTGGCATAGCCGTCGGACGTCCTGTATAATTATATCCATGTGGCATAGCCGTGGGACGTCCTGTATAATTATATCCATGTGACATAGCCGTGGGACGTCCTGTATAATTATATCCATGTGGCATAGCCGTGGGACGTCCTGTATAATTATATCCATGTGGCATAGCCGTGGGACGTCCTGTATAATTATATCCATGTGGCATAGCCGTGGGACGTCCTGTATAATTATATCCATGTGGCATAGCCGTGGGACGTCCTGTATAATTATATCCATGTGGCATAGCCGTGGGACGTCCTGTATAATTATATCCATGTGGCATAGCCGTGGGACGTCCTGTATAATTATATCCATGTGGCATAGCCGTGGGACGTCCTGTATAATTATATCCATGTGACATAGCCGTGGGACGTCCTGTATAATTATATCCATGTGGCATAGCCGTGGGACGTCCTGTATAATTATATCCATGTGGCATAGCCGTGGGACGTCCTGTATAATTATATCCATGTGGCATAGCCGTGGGACGTCCTGTATAATTATATCCATGTGGCATAGCCGTGGGACGTCCTGTATAATTATATCCATGTGGCATAGCCGTGGGACGTCCTGTATAATTATATCCATGTGGCATAGCCGTGGGACGTCCTGTATAATTATATCCATGTGACATAGCCGTGGGACGTCCTGTATAATTATATCCATGTGGCATAGCCGTGGGACGTCCTGTATAATTATATCCATGTGGCATAGCCGTGGGACGTCCTGTATAATTATATCCATGTGGCATAGCCGTGGGACGTCCTGTATAATTATATCCATGTGACATAGCCGTGGGACGTCCTGTATAATTATATCCATGTGACATAGCCGTGGGACGTCCTGTATAATTATATCCATGTGGCATAGCCGTGGGACGTCCTGTATAATTATATCCATGTGGCATAGCCGTGGGACGTCCTGTATAATTATATCCATGTGACATAGCCGTGGGACGTCCTGTATAATTATATCCATGTGGCATAGCCGTGGGACGTCCTGTATAATTATATCCATGTGGCATAGCCGTGGGACGTCCTGTATAATTATATCCATGTGGCATAGCCGTGGGACGTCCTGTATAATTATATCCATGTGGCATAGCCGTGGGACGTCCTGTATAATTATATCCAATAAATAAACTATACTTAAATACTCAAAATAAACGTACGTAAAATAACATGATTTAATAATATACATTACATGTATTAATAAAACATATTAAATAGATAAATATTCCAACTAATAAAATGCAGATAGGTGAAAACCAAAAATTAACTCTTAGAGAGAAAACATTTAAATGACGATACAGATGGGCTGTCTCTAATATTACTAGGCAGACTATTACATAATCGAGCGGCTCGCACTGTAAAGGATTTATAGTATAAGCAGAGAATATAAAGTATTACTAGTATAAGTCTGTATTACAGGAAGGTACTTGGAGGGTCCTGGTGTCGCAAGCTCTCTGAGGTCTTGTGCGGGGAGGTAAAAGCTGATAACGATCTTGTAGGTATTGAGGGGCGCAGGGATTGTTTAGGATGTTGAACAGTAATGCTAGCACGTGTGAGTTTCTTCGCAAACGGGTAGGAAGCCATCCTAATTTACGTCTAATATCAGAAACATGGTCATACTTGCATTAGATGCATTAGATGAATCTAATACCCAGGTTTTGGAGGCGTTCAAGCTTACTCACTTGCTCCTTAGTGGCATCTATGAAACATATGTCAGCATAGTCAAAAATAGGTAGTAGCAAAGTCTGTGCAAGCATCATCTTCGTTTTGATTGGTAAGATGTTTTGAAGCCATTTCAGAGAATGAAACTATTATAGAAGTGAATACGCCTGCATATTTCGTTGATCTGAGCTTGCCAAGACAGTACAATCTATGATAAGGCCAAGATTCTTGACCTTATCATAAAATGGAATACGGGCATTATTGTAAAAAATATGAGGCAGCAGATCAAAATCAAAGGTATCTCTCAACCGGTTGCTACCAATTAAGTTTAACCATAAAAATATACTTAATGAATAGAAACGATTAACTTTAGTAGTCATTGGTGTTTTAGTAAGATTAGTGCAAAATGCCTATAGAATTTATTTTTTTAGAACATCTACTATCATTTTAGAACTACTCGTGGAACTGTTTATTACGAAAAGGTACACGCACGCGACGCACGCCCCGCGCCTCAAGCACGCCCCGTGCTCCGCGCCCCACGTACACCCCACGCCCCTCGCACCGCATCTTGATCGCTTACAATTTAGGGCTGCCACCTCGCCGCCGGGTCTAACCCGGAGTCTACGGGTTTGAGACTTTGAGTGATGAATGTCCGGACTAGTACGGGTTAAACCCCGTATATCTCTGGATCAAACCGGGCGATGAGAGCGAGACCGAGACCCATCCGTCACTAACTGTTCGTCACGTTATCTGTATATATAAAATTCAAAGTCCTGACTGACTGACTGACTGACTGACTGACTGACTGACTGATATATCAACGCGCAGCCTAAACCGCTGGTCCTAGATACTTGAAATTTTGCATATAGATACCTTATATGGTGTAGACATCCACTAAGAAAGGTTTTTCAAAATTCACCCCCTAAAGTGGTGAAACGGGGGTCCAAAGTTTTTATAGGGAAACAACATTAGTTAGACTATTTTATTCGAAACCTCACAGGAGTACTCCTATCTATAAATGAGTAAACATGTGTTTCAGGGAGAAATGGGGTGACAAAGTCTGTAAATCAACATGGGTATCGTTTAAATGGTTTATCGGGTCGCTGATTACGAAAACAACAACGATTTTAAAATCCAACGTAGTAGACGTGAAAAAGGCATTTCCAGAATTCAACCCCTAAAAAGGGGAAATGGGGTGACAAAGTCTGAAAATCAACATGGGTATCGTTTAAATGGTTTATCGGGTCGCTGATTACGAAAACAACAACGATTTTAAAATCCAACGTAGTAGACGTGAAAAAGGCATTTCCAGAATTCAACCCCTAAAAAGGGGAAATGGGGTGACAAAGTCTGAAAACCAACATGGGTATCGTTTGTATGGTTTATCGGGTCGCTGATTACGAAAACAACAACGATTTCTAAATCCAACATAGTGGACGTGAAATACTATCATCCCCTGTTGGGGTGCGATGGGGTTGAAATGTGTAAATATCAATATGGGTGTAGTTTTATGGTTTTTTGGGACGTTAATTACGAAAATTACATCGATTTTGAAATTTAATATAGTGGACATGAAAATTCTTGAAAGTATGTGTGCCAGAGCAAATCAACTGTAACAGACGGACAGACAGACAGCCATACAAGTGATCCTATTAGGGTTCCATTTTTTCCTTTTGAGGTATCTATCTATTTATATATCCACAATCTATCTATCTATCTGTCTATCAGTCTATCTATCTATCTATATCTATCAATATCCCAGCAAAATATCTTTGGAATGCAAGGTGGTACATCCCTAGGGGTTGGACCAAGGAGTGCCAAAAAAGGTTTTTTTTTTTATTTCAAAACTTTGACGGCCTGTTTCTCCCAAACGGCTAGGGTTAGACCCTTGTTGATGGGTGTCTAGGAAAAGGTCTCGACGAGATTAACCTGCCGAAAGTGTCAAAACTTTACAGGCGCGTATTTCCCAAGCGGCTGATGCTAGAACCATGTTCATGGTACTCTAAGAAAAGGGCTCGGCAATATCTAGATGACGCCAAAAAAAAGTCGAAAAAAAAATTTGCCAAACATTTGATCGGTCATATCTCCCGAACGGCTAATCGTAGGGAGTTCGGGTTTCAACTATTGTAATCGGTCAAGCTGGGGCTACATGGTCAAAAAAAACTGGAAATTGCTAAAAGATCAAATGAAAAATATTATTTCAAAATTCGAGCTGATCCGAGCCGCGCTGTTTAATTTGTATCGTATTAATTAATAAATTATGAAAAAGAAAAACGTTTTATGTAACATAAATTGTGACTTTTCCGTAGTCTTCGAGTCTACCCTTTTTGAGAGGTTGCAGCCCTACTTACAATCAACTTCCAATAGTTTCAATAACATCAATTTATCGCAATTGTTCCACTCATTGGTTTTGTGAGATCGATCGTGAACAGAATATTTCGGCAATTCGTTTTTTGTCCACTTTGATCGACACAGCCAAACTCGTACCAGAGACTCGATAAGTGATCAATCACAAGGTTCAACCTTTCTTTTTTATTTAATTTCCGCAAAATTCGTAAAATTTAGTTTTGTCTTTCCGTACCTACTAATCCGCTCGCTTAAAAAACTATGACAAAATAAATACTATACGAAAAATACTGATTTGTTGAATTTTACAAAAAGCGACATTGAAAAATGTTACTGATCACTCTTACAGGATGAATTTGGCTGTAATAATGAAAGTCATCCTATACTTACCTACACAAAGTACAATTTGGAACTGTTCCACACCGGTTTTAACCCAGAGTCCAGGTGGTGAGCGCAGACTAAGTCACTTACAAAAGCTAGTCTATCTTACCGGAAAATTTCCAGTAGGATTGTTCAAAAAAATTTGATTGCAGGTTTAACACAAATTACCTTAAATAACTCAAGAACCAATATTTACGGATTTACGTAATTATTTACATCACATGCAATTATTTACATCATATGCAATTATTTACATTATATGCAATTAATTATATCATATGCAATTGTTTACATCATATGAAATTATTTACATTATATGCAATTGTTTACATCATATGCAATTGTTTACATAATTATTTACATCATATGAAATTATTTACATCATATGAAATTATTTACATTATATTCAATTGTTTACATCATATGCAATTGTTTACATCATTATTTACATCATATGAAATTATTTACATTATATGCATTTATTTACATCATATGCAATTGTTTACATCATATGCAATTGTTTACATCATATGAAATTATTTACATCATATGAAATTATTTACATTATATGCAATTATTTACATCATATGCAATTGTTTACATCACATGAAATTATTTACATTATATGCAATTATTTACATTATGCAATTATTTACATCATATGCAATTGTTTACATCATATGAAATTATTTACATTATATACAATTATTTACATCATATGCAATTGTTTACATCATTATTTACATCATATGAAATTATTTACATTATATGCAATTATTTACATCATATGCAATTGTTTACATCATATGCAATTGTTTACATCATATGAAATTATTTACATCATATGAAATTATTTACATTATATGCAATTATTTACATCATATGCAATTATTTACATCATTTGCAATTGTTTACATCATATGCAATTGTTTACATCATTATTTACATCATATGCAATTGTTTACATCATATGAAATTATTTACATTATATGCAATTATTTACATCATATGCAATTATTTACATCATATGCAATTGTTTACATCATATGAAATTATTTACATTATATGCAATTATTTACATCATACGCAATTATTTGCATCATATGCAATTGTCTACATCATATGCAATTGTTTACATCATTATTTACATCATATGCAATTGTTTACATCATTATTTACATCATATGCAATTATTTACATCATATGCAATTGTTTACATCACATGCAATTATTTACATCTCATGCAATTATTTACATCATATGCAATTATTTACATCATATGCAATTATTTACATCATATGCAATTATTTACATCACATGTAATTGTTTACATCACATGCAATTATTTACATCATATGCAATTATTTACATCATATGCAATTATTTACATCATATGCAATTATTTACATCACATGCAATTGTTTACATCATATGCAATTATTTACATCACATGCAATTGTTTACATCACATGCAATTATTTACATCATATGCAATTATTTACATCATATGCAATTATTTACATCATATGCAATTATTTACATCACATGCAATTGTTTACATCACATGCAATTATTTACATCATATGCAATTATTTACATCATATGCAATTATTTACATCATATGCAATTATTTACATCACATGCAATTATTTACATCATATGCAATTATTTACATCATATTTTTGACCTCTTTGTTCACCGCGCAAAAGGAACAGTTACAGAAAATTGTCTGTAGTCAATCAGAAATAAAACAATCAAACGCAAACATTGAAAAATCAGTAGCATTTCTCAGTACGCAAAATGAAGAGTTCCAAAAGAAAATCATATCATTGGAAGAACAACAAAGGGAAGACAAAAAGTATATAACACTATTGGAGGACAAAATCGAGGACTTGCAAAGGGAAAACAGGAAATCTAACTTTGAGATAAAAAACGTGCCGAAACAAAAACGAGAAACTAAAGAGGACCTTATAGAGATGGTTGCATGTTTATCGAAGAACATTGGCTGCATTCTAGACCGAAAATATATTAAGGATATCTATAGAGTACATGGAAAAAGAGAGAGTGCACAGAATACTCCAATCATAGTTGAAACATCCTCAACTTTACTCAAGACGGACTTCTTAAAAATGTGTAAGGCATTCAATGTGAAACATCCTAAGAACAAACTGTGTGCCAAGCATTTAGGACTACGTACAGCAGAGGACACCCCTATATTTGTATCGGAGCAGCTAACAGCAAAGGGTTCCAGGTTGCACTTCCTGGCACGTGACATTTCCAAATCAAAGTCGTACAAATTTTGCTGGACCTCTTATGGCAAAATACTTTTGAGAAAAGACGAAAACTCACCAGTAATAACGATAAATAATGAGGCTCAAGCACATCAACTGTTACAAATATGACTTATTACATTATTGTACCTTATGTTTATAAACTCACAATTGAACTGTACTAGCCTGTTACTAAAGTCGATTGTTTTGATTCTTTTACTATTTTTTATTAATATGTTAAACTTAACTCAATTTATATCACACACACACAAACAAACTTACACACACAATACCGTACAAAATCTACCTACACTTATACAAAATCACACTTGTCCACTTTTGCATAACTTAAAACCTAAGAATAAAACCATATGCATAGGCTCAACTCAAACGAAATTCTATGTTAAACATAAAACAAACCCAAACGATAATAACGACCGCAGTTCTTTTTTCTATTTTAATAATGATTAGTACCCTTAATAACCTTAATGAAATGGATAACACAAACATAGCAAGCGCTTGTGTTTGTGACATAGACGAACTTCCTATATATATTAAAATTAATGACAACGACCTAACAGTTCTCTCACAAAATATACGAAGTATATACAAAAACTTTGATGATTTTGAATTAACCTTCACAAAACTTAACATGGATATAGACGTGATTATTTTGACCGAATGTAGAATCGACTCGAACAAACCCATACCTCATTTAGATACCTACTCATGCTTTTCAACAACTAATCACCTAAACCAGTGTGATGGAGTTGTTACTTATATTAGAAACTCAATAAATGCTACTGTGACAGAAATAATTCTTGAACACGCATCTTGCATACAAATCGAACTCAAAAATAATACTATTCTTGGTATATACCGCTCACCTTCAAATAAAAATGCAGAAATGTTTATAAACTCTTTGGAAAGTCATTTAGAAACAATCAAGACACATAATAATATAACAATTACTGGAGACATAAATATCAATATTATACCCAAAGTAGATGAAGAAAGTTATGAACGCAAAAACAAATACAATTATCTAAATATGTTATCTACAAAAGGACTTTTATCTGGCCATTTTTTGCCTACTAGAATTGGTAATTGTCTTGATCATTTTATTCTTAAATTGGACAAAGACTTAATTTCTGCTCAAATAGCTGTACTCAACTCAACAATTACAGATCATTCCATGATCATTCTTAATCTAACAAATATAAAAACCAGTAACTCAACCCCTAAAACAAAATTAGTTATAAACTATGAAAATGCAATCACGAGTTTAGTGAGCGGAGATCTGTCGAATTTGCTTCTCAGTGATAGCCCCGATTTCGTCATTAATCATCTAATAGATAGAATAAATAAATCATTAAAGGAGAATACTAAGGAAATTAAAATCCCTAAAAATAAACGCACCATCAAGCCTTGGATGACTTCTGGTATACTACGTTGTATTAATAATATAAACAAAATGCAGAAAAAAGTTCGACTAGACCCGTATAATGATATTCTAAATATAACTTATAAAAGATACCGTAACTATTGTAGTAAACTTATAAAAAAATTAAAAAGACAATATGACAGAGAACTACTAGTTAAATCTACAAAAGACTCCAAAAGCCTTTGGAACAATATAAAAAAATTAACCCACCTTTCACATGCTAACACCAACAACTTAAAATTATTAAACAATAAACCGTCTCCCATTGCAGCTGTTGATTACGTAAATATTTTTTTTGGAAATATAGGGAAAAGTCTGGCCGAAAATATTTTATCAAGTAATGATCCTCACCTCTCCGAAGATTTCAAAATTACTACTTCTCACAAACATAATTCATCATTTGTTTTGCTTGATACCACACATGAGGAGGTCCACGGTGTGCTTATGAGCTTGAAATCAAATAGTGCCCCTGGGTGGGACAAAATAACAACAAAATTTCTTAAATTGGTTAAAAATGAAGTCATTCTGGTTATCTGTCACCTAACAAACCTTTGTTTCAACCAGGGTTTATTCCCTGCAGCCCTAAAACAATCTATAATAACCCCTGTTCACAAAGGTGGAGATGGTGGTGATGTCAACAATTATAGACCGATTTCCGTATTGACTGTAATTTCTAAGATTCTAGAAAAATTACTCAACAATAGGCTTCTTTCATACCTGGACAAATTTAACATTTTATCAAAGTCTCAGTATGGCTTCCGTCGTGGAAAATCCACTGAAGATGCTATTGAAACACTTACGTCATTGATTGTGAATAATTTAGATCAGGTAAATAAATGTCTAACTGTTTTTCTTGATCTTAAAAAGGCGTTTGACACCATTTCTGTCCCTATTCTTTTACGTAAACTAGAACTGATAGGCGTTAGGGGTACACCACTGGAGCTACTCAAAGATTATCTTCAATGTAGAAAACAGAGTGTTAAAATAGGAAAGTACATGAGTAGTTCCATCAATATAACGTACGGGGTCCCGCAAGGCAGTGTGTTGGGCCCAACCCTATTTTTAGTGTACATCAATGACCTATGCAACATAAATATAACAAATGGTAATGTGATCTCATATGCTGATGATACGGCTCTGGTCTTTTCTGGTGCCTCCTGGAATGAAGTCAAAAAACTGAGTGAACTTGGACTTGCCCAAGTCGCTGAATGGTTAAAATGTAACCTCCTCACCCTTAATACAAATAAAACTAATTACGTTTGCTATAGTATATACAACAGTGGTCAGCCAGATTCCGATTATAACCTAAAAATTCATAATTGTGGGAATGGGGTTCAGGTTGGATGTGATTGTCCAAAAATCAATAAAGTTGCCATGATCAAATATCTAGGAGTTATGATAGACCAACGCCTTTCTTGGTACCCACAGATCGAACTTGTATCTGGAAGAATCAGGAAACTCATATGGATCTTTAAAACCTTAAGACATGTAGGCCCAGTAGATTTATTAAAAACTATATATGTGGCACTTGCACAATCGATAATATGCTATTGTATTCCAATCTGGGGAGGGGCCGCTAAGACAAGATTCATAGAAGTAGAAAGAGCTCAACGCCTATTATTGAAAGTCATGTTCTTTAAACCACGAACATTTTCTACTGATTTATTATATTCTACGTATCAGCTTCTAACAGTGAGAAAGCTATATATCATAAATACCACCTTGAGGATACATAAACATTTGATATTTGACCCTACTGTCCTAATTAGGAGAAGGGTGAACCCCATAACCACATCTACCTATAGCACAAAAACATCTTTCGCAAGACAACAATATACTAGACAAGCTACGTATCTGTATAAAATAATCAACAAAAAGCTTAATATATATTGCAAAACTTTTTATGAATGTAAAAAATTAGTAACTACTTGGATACAAAAATTGAATTATAACGAGACGGAGAATTTAATAATTGTCATTGAATAGCCTATGTCAATATCGAATAGTCATCATAATTAACAAATTAATTAACAAACTTATTCCAAAATTGCATAAATTGTAAATATGCACACATAGTCACACACATCTCACATACACACATCCCACATACACACACATACCCTCTCACACTTACAAATTCAGCCTAAGTAAGTATATACTAAACTTTTCTTTTCTTTTTTATATTTATAATAATTTGTTAGTCACCTCTGTAAATAATAGTTTTTTTTTTATCACTTAATTTTGTATTTTAGTTATAGGAGAGCGGGGACTCCTGTTACAGGTATTTTCATACCCAATAGGAGAACTCAAACTCAGTTTATTTAATGAAGTAAGCTTAAGAAATAAATAATTTTTCATTTTTTTTCATTTTCATTTTCATGCAATTATTTACATCATATGCAATTATTTACATCACATGCAATTATTTACATCATATGCAATTATTTACATCATATGCAATTATTTACATCATATGCAATTATTTACATCATATGCAATTATTTACATCATATGCAATTATTTACATCATATGCAATTATTTACATCATATGCAATTATTTACATCACATGCAATTATTTACATCACATGCAATTGTTTACATCACATGCAATTATTTACATCATATGCAATTATTTACATCATATGCAATTATTTACATCCCATGCAATTATTTACATCATATGCAATTATTTACATCACATGCAATTATTTACATCATATGCAATTATTTACATCATATGCAATTATTTACATCATATGCAATTATTTACATCACATGCAATTATTTACATCATATGCAATTATTCACATCATATGCAATTATTTACATCATATGCAATTATTTTGATTAGCCACATAATTTCTGAAGGAAGGTTATTCTTATTATTTGGTATTTGTTTAAGGATCGATACTTCAGAATTCAAACGAAATCACATTAAATAACTATAGGTATAATGCCTAAAAAATAACTCTCGTGTAAAAATGATACACATTTTTTTTTATCGTTCTTCTTTGTTTTTTGCCTTTTGGCCATTAAAACTTTGCCTTGAAAGGCGGGACAGAGAGTCTCCCGCCTTATTTTTTATTTTTCATGCTGTGAAGCGCTGTCGGTGGGCAGAGCTGTAGCAGTAGCCTGAGGGGGCTGTGGTGTCTGAGGTGTTCTGAGGGGGCTGTGGTGTCTGAGGTGTTCTGAGGGGGCTGTGGTGTCTG
This sequence comes from Ypsolopha sequella, assembly GCA_934047225.1. Taxonomy (NCBI): domain Eukaryota; kingdom Metazoa; phylum Arthropoda; class Insecta; order Lepidoptera; family Ypsolophidae; genus Ypsolopha; species Ypsolopha sequella. The sequence continues at coordinate 442,144 of OW203989.1, forward strand.
AGGTGTTCTGAGGGGGCTGTGGTGTCTGAGGTGTTCTGAGGGGGCTGTGGTGTCTGAGGTGTTCTGAGGGGGCTGTGGTGTCTGAGGTGTTCTGAGGGGGCTGTGGTGTCTGAGGTGTTCTGAGGGGGCTGTGGTGTCTGAGGTGTTCTGAGGGGGCTGTGGTGTCTGAGGTGTCTGAGGTGTAATGATACACACAAGTACATGATTGTACACAAAATATTTTATTGTACATAAAATTAGTAGCTCTAAAAGTGGAGGTACCACCATCTTACTTGGAGACCCCCTCGAAGTAATTCGGGGGAGAGTAAGGGGACAGTTCACAGGCTAAAAACCAGGAGGCCCACCATGCCTGGGACCGATGGATGGCGGTATATCTATCCCTAATAGCCGGGCCTTATATGGAACAGACTGGTGACGGGCAGCGGCGTAACTGGTGTGAGGGTTCCGGCACCGCGCTCACCAACCTGCCTGCCCAGCGTGTGTGAGTATGGGCAATACATCCAGGATGACCGCCGGGAGTGGCAAAGTCCTGTAAAGGCTTATGTCCAGCAGTGGACGAACTAGGCTGATGGATGGATGGACATAAAATTAGTGTACAGCGGCGAACTTATCTCTATGAGAGATTTCTTCCAGCAAACCGAAAAAGGTCAGAAATACATAAAAAGAAAACAGTAATCATATGTGTACAAACTTAATACTTACTACCAAATGATAAACGAAAACATACTAATTTAACTAACTACAAAACCAAAGTACATAGATATAAATAAATAATTAATAAAATACATATTATAATTACACCTTTATGGTCTAAGACACCTATCAATTAAAATAAATATGAATACATTCATAAATAAATAAATAATTAATTTTAATATAAATTATCATAATATTTATAATAAAATGCTCAATAATTTGTTAAATGCTCTTTCAATTTCTTTTTGAATGAGGAGATAGTTACGCACCCTTGTACAGTAGGAGATAGTTACGCACCCTTGTACAGTAGGAGATAGTTACGCACCCTTGTACAGTAGGAGATAGTTACGCACCCTTGTACAGTAGGAGATAGTTACGCACCCTTGTACAGTAGGCGGAAGAGAATTAATAACTCTTGGGTAAAGATAATGTACACAAGTAATGTACTATATGATGTTAAGAGGCTATGCGATTTTTTTTTGTCACTGTCACTCCAAGCAAAAACACGCTCAGTGCGAGAGGGGCGGATTTAGGGTGAAAGCGAAAAATTTAAGTTTTGTAACTTTTATAAAAAACTAAAATCGGTAGCAAAATTTCAAATATTAAATCTCTAGATATTGTTGAAACACACCTAATAAAATATGTTTGAGTTCTGTATATGATTCCTATTCGTCAAACGATGAGAAAAAGTGTGTTTGAAGACCTCATTTCAACAATTATTTCTATCGAGGAAAATTTATCCAAACATGTTTTCCAATTTCAAAACCCTATATTATGTAGTCAAATGCATATACCAGAAATTTATTAAAATTTTCCGTGTATTTCATGAAATACACAAAAAAAGTACCTCTATTCTTTTACATACCGCCTTAATAACTCTCAGGTAAAGATAATGTACACAAGTCATGTACAATATGATGTTAATAACTCTCGGGTAAAGGTAATGTACAGAATTAATGTAATAATAATAATAATAATAAAGGCGTAAGGATGTGACGACCCCATCGCCCTCTGGTATGTCCTGTACGTCCAGTGCAATCAGTCACCGCAGGGCGGCTTGTGGCGAGCCGATGGTGAGTGGCGACACCACGGACCCTACCTCCAGGGGACACTATCACACATACGCTTACACACCCTCATACACACAGAAACACACCCCCTGCCTCTGCGCTTGCCTTAACCAGCCAGCCAGAGTGGAGATGCAAGAGCGGAACCTATGCTCCAGCGGGCCTATTGTGTATCTCTAGTTGCCTTCTGGACTGGGTGTCTATCATCAAAAACATAGATATACTATCTAATTCCGATGTCCTAAGGATATTTTCGCACTTGAAGTGACGACACAGATTGTTAATAGTTCAATACCCACTAAAGGCAATTTTGAAATTTCAGTTTTTAGCTATGTTTTTGATGATAGGCACCTCGTGCAGTTGGCAACTAAAGATACAGAATAGGGGGGCAGGTTGGAAGTGTAAAATGTCATAACGCCGGGGGCACTTGACTGTAGAAGGATCTTGCGCCCAGCAGACTCACCTCTCGACAACCTTAGCTGCTTACATAGTGTTGCCCCCTGGCCGCCCCGTGGTGGCTAGATAGGGGGCCCACAACGGCTATCTTGTTGGATAGTTATTAAGCAGCAAGTCACCATCTGCCATATTTAAATTTGTGAGAGATTTTCGAGGCAGATGTCCGTTATCTCACTCCATAGCCCTGTTATCCGGCCAATTTAGCATCCCATCCTCATAGCTCACTCCAAGTCGCTTCCTTCCTGGCAATAGTCACAGGGTGACTTTTTGATCATCGTCCAAATTCATACTGGTGGCTTGGTAAGTGATCAGTATCATGGATCAATAACAATTTTGGTGAAATTCGTAGAATGAAATTTCGACTTCCCATAGTAATTCACTCCTAGTCCTGAGTGAATCACTATGGGCAGTCAAAATTTCATTTTATGAATTTCACAAAAATCGTTATTGGTTCATAATGCTGATCACTTACCAAGGCTCAAGTATGAATTTGGACGATGTTTACAAATTCACCTTGTATATATAATTAATAAAATAGAGGGAATATACTATAAATACATACAAATGGTAAATTTACATAAAGCTAGATATACAAATACATAAACATACATGAATAATACTAGATATAGACGATGACTCTAATGACAGTGACTCAAAACAAAATCAACAATTTTGTGATTGTAAGTAATGCTGGTAGACTTTATTTTTGAAAACAGCAATAGTTGGTGAATCTCGAATAAACAAAGGTAGACTATTCCAGAGGCGGATTACGGATACTGTAAACAAATAGGATACATGTCTGTGTTGTGTATAGGGGTACAAAGATTCGTGCTGGGGGCTCGGTTGGTGATCATTGAACCTGTTCCTGGTCCCTGGCCGGGTCTCCGGTATGGGTTCGGGCGGTTGATTGGATTTCACCTTGTATAATAATATTTTACCTATAATCTTAATCGTATATATATTGCTACATAAATTAAAAAAAAACATTTAATCTAAGTAGTTCATGTACATTTATTATTTTATTACATATATTTTTATAAGATTAAAATTTGACTTGTGAAACGTGTATTATATATACCTACTTTGCAAAATAAACTTTTTGAATTTGAATTTTGAATTTCAATTTGAATTGAAGGAGCAGAGATTTACTAGGTCGCTGTAGGCGGTCGTGGAGATCAAGCCTGACAAACCGATCTTTGAGATAAGGTGGAGAAGAGGGATCATTAAGGACATTATAAAGAAGCGTGAGAATATGGGCGTTACGTCCATTTCGGATACTAACCCAATTTAACTCAGATCGAGACCGTGACACATGGTCATATTTGCGGAGACTGAAGATGTACCTTATGCAGAGATTGAGGATACTATCGAGTTTATCTAGCAATTCTTCCGTTAGGTCAGGGTAACATACATCAGCATAGTCTACAATTGGTAGTAAAAGAGAATTGACTAGCGTTACATTACTTGAATAACGCAAAAACTTTTGCATACGTCTAAGAGAGTGCAAGGAGGCATAAATTTTTCTACTAATTTCAGTCACATACAAGTCCCAAGATAAGTTGCTCTGTATGTAGAGCCCAAGGTTTTCAACGGAAGTGCAGTACTTCAATGCTGTACCATTGTAGCTAACCGGTGGAAGAGAATTGAGATCTGTTTTGTCTACAAGGGCTCTACTGCTAACGATCATAACCTGAGTTTTGGGCGGGTTTACAATTAAACCAAACTGTTCTGACCATTGTCTGATGTGGTCTAAGTCTGATGTCATCTTCTGTATTGCTGTTAGAATGAGGTCTTTTTTAAACGTCATGTAAAGTTGCAAATCATCTGCATACATGTGGCAGGAGTTAAAGTTAATGACAGACACAATTGTGTTTATAAACACAGAAAACAGAAGAGGGGATAATACGCCACCCTGAGGGACACCGGCCGTAACATCACACTATTCTAAGAAGTTATTATCCAAGCTTATACGCTGCTGACATCCGTAAAGATATGAGTGGAACCACTTAGTGACTGGTTCGGACATATTGAGGGATTGGAGAATCGAAAGAAGGATGTCATAGTCCACACAGTTGAAGGCTTTGCTGAAGTCAAGAAGGGTAAGGAGAGTAAGTTGCCTATCGTCCATGGCTTCACGAAAGTCATCAGTTATATTAATGAGAGCAGTACTTGTGCTATGGGATGGACGGAATCCCGATTGAAGAGGGTTGAGAAGTTTATTTGAATGTAGGAAATTCGTTAACTGCCTATTAACTACACGTTCTAAAACCTTTAAGAGGAAGGGAAGTGGAGATACGTTGGTAATCTTTGAATTGGATGGGTTCTAAAGTTTTAGGAACTGGTATTATGTACGCAAGTTTCCATGAGTTTGGAAATGTATTAGAGGAAAGAGAGAAGTTTATAATATGTGTGATAATAGGGAAAATTTCTTCCGAAATTGGGAGAATAAGATCACGACCAATACCGTCATGACCCACTGCTTTACTAGGGATAGAAAACATAATTTTCTCAATATCAGATTCGGATACCGGTGAGAAAGTAAATTTATTGGAGGATAGAGAAGGACCCGCCTGGATGCGTTTAATGGTTAAATTTTTCAAAGTTGGATCGATTGTGTGAGGAGGTGATGAGAAATAAAGATTCAGACCATTACGATCCAGAGATGGGCTAATATGTGGCTTGCATTTCCCAAAACCCAAAGTGCGAAGAAATCGCAAGAGATTGTTAGGGTTGCATTTATCGATTGAGGAATGTATGTGCCTACGCTTAGCATTCCTGTTCATCTGATTGCAGCGATTCCTAACAAACTTGAATATATTTCAGTTTTCTTCAGATGGATGCTTTTTATGTTTAAGTTTAAGACTGTCCCTCTTGGCCATAACCTTGCGTATATCTTCTGTAAGCCAATGTGACGGAGCTCGCTTCATACGTGCGGTGTGAATAGGTGCATGGACATTGTATAATGTACTATAACTCCCGGGTAGAGATAATGTATGGAAGTAATGTACTATGCTGTTAATAACTCTCGGGTAAAGATAGTATGAAGTAATGTAGTATATGATGTTAATAACTCTCGGATGAAAATAAGTTATTTTTATGCAGTAAGTCACTCACGACTATAAACATGAAAAAATTACTACAATATTATTAAATAAACAGTTTTTGTTTTTAGAACACTATTTTTTAATTCTATGTAAAATCTGAAGTAGGAGCGGTCGGTATTGCGACGAAAGTTATATTTTGAACGGGTCACTGTTGCAACCCGAGTAGAAAACCCGACCTATCTGTTATATTGCGACGAAAGTTATATTTTGAACGGGTCACTGTTGCAACCCGAGTAGAAAACCCGACCTATCTGTTATATTTTCCTAGACGTACCTAATGTATGTAAGTATACGCAGAGAAGATAGAAGAAGATACAGACTCTATATTGTAACACGTTTTCTTGTTATCTTGAAGCGTTTGTCTTCTACTTACTCGTATCCGTTCCAAGGTCGCTACAACTAACTAAAATATAACTAACTAAACGGCTCAATCAGGTTTTTTGTTTTTGTTTATTATGTTTTTGTTTCAAATAACAGTTATGGAACCTCATCCATTGTATTATTATTAAAAGATCGCAGGTAAAGTGGTGAAGTACGAGTAGTATGGAGGGTTCCGTGTCATCAATATAGTAAATACATATATGTAAATAACACACAAATCAACGAATTTTAGGATTATTTTCTGTATGTCTGTTTGTTTGCTCACACACATCTCCGAAATTACTGAACGGATTTTCATGTTGTTTTCACAGGTAGACAGAGCGCTTAATTGGATATAAGTTTATTTTATTAAAATCGGGTTTCAGAAAAAAGTTATTGTCAGTTAAAAATTTTTGGAATTTACTTTTCTACAGTTAGAAGTTATATAGCAAACAATAATTCCTGGCGATGAAGGCCTATAGACGTCACTTTGCTTAGAATTATGTAGCGTATACAATTTTAGATAAAATAAAAATATCAACAGGTGGCGCTGTTAATTATTAGAACGCACATAAATACGTAGGACACTTAGAAAATTTTGCAAAAGTAAAACAAAAATTAATGTTGTACCGTGTATAACTTTTTAATAAATCTTTTTAAAGGGCTCTTCACCAGCATCTATAGGACAAAGTTTCATGTGTCGAAACCAATTTTCGAAACACTTTTTTCAGTCCGTCTCAGACACCTCTTCTACGGTTAGTGAATCTTTCTAGTGGAGCCCCGTGTTCGGTCGCTTGTTGCACACAGCAGAAGCTTCTGGCAAGCATTTGGTAGTATACCATTTGGCATTGATGCAATTTTGATTTCGTAAAGGAATTGACAACAAATACCCCGGCAAATTGAAATAGCTAGCGATCAAATTGTTTCCTGCACTTCTCCATCGTTTCACTTTGGTAGGCGTTGTATCGTTTTCAAACAGCCAAACTGCCGACTAGAGCTTCTTTTCTGGATCGTATTGATAAACCCACGATTCATCACCTGTAATAATGTCGTAAACATACCGAGACGAGCCTGCTTCAAATTTAGCAATTCAAAATCAAATTCAAATTCAAATAGTTTATTTTGCAAAGCAGGTATAGATATATACACTTTTTACACGTCAAATTTAATCTAATAAAGAAAATATATGTAATAAAATAATAAATGTACATGAACTACATTAAAGGTTTATTTAATTTATGTAGCAATATATTTACGATTAAAATGATAGGTAAAATATATATTATACAAGGTAAAATCCAATCAGCCGCCCGAACCCATACCGGAGACCCGGCCAGGGACCAGGAACAAGGTTCAATGATCACCAACCGAGCCCCCAGCACGAATCCAGGCGGCCGACCAAACCCCATCCTATATACTACATACTAATAGGTTACATATATAAATACATGCCTACCTCCGCCCATTCGATTAGTCTTGCTAAGAAGAAGGGCAAGAAACTTAGCAAGATCATGTCTTTTTTTTCAACATAAAACTTATACTATACAATATATGACTTATATCTACTTTAACCAAGGGATAACCAATCATGTTACCATTCCACGCGGGCCTGCTTCTGAGCAGCGGTGAAGTTGTGTGACACTCAGCTTCTGGGCAGCGGTGAAGTTGTGTGACACTCAGCTTCTGGGCAGCGGTGAAGTTGTGTGACACTCGGCGCGAAACTATCCTCCTCACGTAAAGGTGCTCGTGTAGAATCTCGTGAATGCTTCTCGATACAATCTACAAAATGTGCTGAATCTCTTCATACGTTTCCTTCTGTAACAGCCCTCAAAGTGCGACCACTTCTTTCTTTATCCCTCAAAGTTAGTTGATCACGCTTAGATTCGTTATACCAGCGGTACACAATTGCCTAAGAAGGACTTTTATCCATAAATGTCATTTGAAGTATATTATACGAATAGTCCGGCTTTAGGTGACATTCGAAATCGAAAAAAATCATCACGCGAAAATGTTTCTAACGCAGATCCATTATTCAATGAGACAACACTTCGAGCATGTACTTCGAGCATGTACTTCGAGCATGTACTTCGAGCATGTACTTCGAGCATGTACCGGCAAGATAGTTCAATTTGCTCGTAAAAATTGTGTACTGAAATTTTTAGTTGGAACGTTCGTATTATTTCTTTTAAATAATTGTACTTTCAAAATAAATTATAACTGGCCAGTATCTTATGCATAAAAACTTTTATTTGCAAAAAATTGCGTGGCCTGTTAAATTTTTAATTATTTCATCTATTTTAGTAAATAAAAAGTTTTAATGCGAAATTAGTTGCAGCAATTGTATGACAGGTGGTGATTCCTTCTTTGATGAAACGGGCTAAGTACTATTTTATTTATTTTATGTATTTATTTATTTACTCATAGGAAGATTAACAGACAAATAGGTACAGTAAAAATTATGAATAAATAACTAAATGCCGATAAAAAATCTTCACCTAATGGATAACAAAATTAAATAGAAGTGAGCCATAGGGGCACAACAGTTTAACTTAACAGTTTAAATTACAGTTTTAACTTACAAATAAGCACAGTATATTTCTTATACTGTGAAATAAGTGAGCCGTAGGGGCATAACAGTTTAACTTACAGTTTTAGATTACAAATAAGTGTGCCGTAGGGGCATAACAATTTAACTTACAGTTTTAGATTACAAATAAGTGAGCCGTAGGGGCATAACAGTTTAACTTACAGTTTTAGATTACAAATAAGTGTGCCGTAGGGGCATAACAGTTTAACTTACAGTTTTAGATTACAAATAAGTGTGCCGTAGGGGCATAACAGTTTAACTTACAGTTTTAGATTACAAATAAGTGAGCCGTAGGGGCATAACAGTTTAACTTACAGTTTTAGATTACAAATAAGTGTGCCGTAGGGGCATAACAGTTTAACTTACAGTTTTAGATTACAAATAAGTGTGCCGTAGGGGCATAACAATTTAACTTACAGTTTTAGATTACAAATAAGTGAGCCGTAGGGGCATAACAGTTTAACTTACAGTTTTAGATTACAAATAAGTGTGCCGTAGGGGCATAACAGTTTAACTTACAGTTTTAGATTACAAATAAGTGTGCCGTAGGGGCATAACAGTTTAACTTACAGTTTTAGATTACAAATAAGTGTGCCGTAGGGGCATAACAATTTAACTTACAGTTTTAGATTACAAATAAGTGAGCCGTAGGGGCATAACAGTTTAACTTGCAGTTTTAGATTACAAATAAGTGTGCCGTAGGGGCATAACAGTTTAACTTACAGTTTTAGATTACAAATAAGTGTGCCGTAGGGGCATAACAGTTTAACTTACAGTTTTAGATTACAAATAAGTGTGCCGTAGGGGCATAACAGTTTAACTTACAGTTTTAGATTACAAATAAGTGAGCCGTAGGGGCATAACAGTTTAACTAACAGTTTTAGCTTACAAATACTACATAAATAATATTAAATTTTAGTTTAATTACAAATAAACAATTAACATTTAAGAATAGATAAATTGAAAGAATTTACCTACTCAATTTTAAAGTGTAAAAGTGTTAAAGCTCTTTTAACTGATGATGTGCTTGAACAAAACAAATCTATGTCAAGCGAAATATTATTGAAAAGAGAACTCGCTCTTGATAAGAATAATAATAACTGAAGATTATAAAGCTAAGTATATTAAAAACTATCTAAAACTGTAAATGAAAAGAGCTGTGTCTGTCTGTGCATTGACGAGATTCCAAAAAAAAAAACAGCAATGTAGAATACTGATACAAAAAAACTGAATTTTAGTCGGTAATTCATGCATCATGCAAAAACTACTGAACGGGTTTCCTGAGAAGTGAAACATGGATTACAAACAAAGAAAAAAGGGAGATCACTGTTCAATAACTTATTATAAAGAAAGAAGGGGTTTGTTTATTATGATGTAGGTACCTAGTAGCCCTAGTAGGTATGCATAGTAAGTAGTCGGGTTTTTTTAAGGTGAGCCGCTGCCTACGTTGCGTCCCTTGGAAAACCGCCACTGGTGTATGGTATATTTAATGAGCAGTCAGCGTGTGGGATATATAGTTAACTGTAGGTCACCGGGACGTACCCTACAGTTACAGTCAGTGTATGGGATATTTAATGAGCAGTCAGCGTGTGGGATATATAGTTAACTGTAGGTCACCGGGACGTACCCTACAGTTACAGTCAGTGTATGGGATATTTAATGAGCAGTCAGCGTGTGGGATATATAGTTAACTGTAGGTCACCGGGACGTACCCTACAGTTACAGTCAGTGTATGGGATATTTAATGAGCAGTCAGCGTGTGGGATATATAGTTAACTGTAGGTCACCGGGACGTACCCTACAGTTACAGTCAGTGTATGGTATATTTAATGAGCAGTCAGCGTGTGGGATCTATAGTTAACTGTAGGTCACCGGGACGTACCCTACAGTTACAGTCAGTGTATGGGATATTTAATGAGCAGTCAGCGTGTGGGATATATAGTTAACTGTAGGTCACCGGGACGTACCCTACAGTTACAGTCAGTGTATGGTATATTTAATGAGCAGTCAGCGTGTGGGATCTATAGTTAACTGTAGGTCACCGGGACGTACCCTACAGTTACAGTCAGTGTATGGGATATTTAATGAGCAGTCAGCGTGTGGGATATATAGTTAACTGTAGGTCACCGGGACGTACCCTACAGTTACAGTCAGTGTATGGTATATTTAATGAGCAGTCAGCGTGTGGGATATTTAGTTAATTGCGTTTAAAAAGGTAGGAGTTAGCTTATCTTTTTATTAAATAATCTTAAATATATAAAATCTCAGACCAAATAAAAATTTGGGCTGAGTATATTATGTACAAATATTTAACATTAGCTTAGTACTGAGGAAGGAGTTATATAATAACGTAATAAAATTAGTAAACAAAAACCAAACAAGTTGTTAATTTGTTATTAAATAGCTTATAATGGAAGATTATGGAATATCATTTACTGATATAAGAATTAAATGCTTAAATCAAAATCTTGGCCAGTGTTCATAGTAACTAATTAATGACTTGAAAATATTTGATTTACCAAACAAAATATTGAACACCGATCGCGGTCAACACACCAAAACGTTCTGATCTTACCGTAATACCCGACCGAGACGCCAGCCGTCCACATCTCGTCACCTACCCCCAGGTCAAGTATAATTTCGCACGTAAACATAATCTCGCTGGTCAATAATATTCGAGCTATTTCAAACAATTACGTATCCTTTTATATAATTTATGTAGTCTTTTATCTATATTTATAAGTACAATTATTTTCTATATTTTAATTTTATTATTATAGTTCTCCCAATCTTTGATTGTAACCTTAGCTTTAGTTTTAATTTTAGTCTTATAATAAGGTTTTAATAAGTCAACTTTTCCTATGATCTTTTATTTTAACAATATCTTATTGTCACTTTGTTATCCACCTGTACGAACACTGTATATCATTAATATTGTAATCTGTTTACCGGCACCCATGGTACAGACTCTCCATGGGAGTCACTGAATGCTGCTTCAATTGTAAAACTGTTTATGTGAAATAAAATATTTTTCATTTTCATTTTCAGTTAAAAAATAATCCTGATGGATAATGAATATATATTTATTCCAAATTATTATAGGTTTCAATTAAATGTTAATATTATTTTCTTCTCTTCTGTTTTGAATAATTTTCAATAATATATATATTTGATAATTTTAAGTTAAGCGATGCTTAAAAAAGTATTGTGATTGCGCTGTGATTGGCCCATTTGTAGATAAAATCTGAAACTGTGGCTGCGGCTGTACGTCTCATAGTGTTGAACTAACAATCTGAGACTGCGGCTGTACGTCTCATAGTGTTGAACTAACAATCTGAGACTGCGGCTGTACGTCTCATAGTGTTGAACTAACAATCTGAGACTGCGGCTGTACGTCCCATAGTGTTGAACTAACAATCTGAGACTGCGGCTGTACGTCTCATAGTGTTGAACTAACAATCTGAGACTGCGGCTGTACGTCCCATAGTGTTGAACTAACAATCTGAGACTGCGGCTGTACGTCCCATGGTGTTGAACTAACAATCTGAGACTGCGGCTGTACGTCCCATAGTGTTGAACTAACAATCTGAGACTGCGGCTGTACGTCCCATAGTGTTGAACTAACAATCTGAGACTGCGGCTGTACGTCTCATAGTGTTGAACTAACAATCTGAGACTGCGGCTGTACGTCTCATAGTGTTGAACTAACAATCTGAGACTGCGGCTGTACGTCCCATAGTGTTGAACTAACAATCTGAGACTGCGGCTGTACGTCCCATAGTGTTGAACTAACAATCTGAGACTGCGGCTGTACGTCCCATAGTGTTGAACTAACAATCTGAGACTGCGGCTGTACGTCTCATAGTGTTGAACTAACAATCTGAGACTGCGGCTGTACGTCTCATAGTGTTGAACTAACAATCTGAGACTGCGGCTGTACGTCCCATAGTGTTGAACTAACAATCTGAGACTGCGGCTGTACGTCCCATAGTGTTGAACTAACAATCTGAGACTGCGGCTGTACGTCCCATAGTGTTGAACTAACAATCTGAGACTGCGGCTGTACGTCCCATAGTGTTGAACTAACAATCTGAGACTGCGGCTGTACGTCTCATAGTGTTGAACTAACAATCTGAGACTGCGGCTGTACGTCTCATAGTGTTGAACTAACAATCTGAGACTGCGGCTGTACGTCTCATAGTGTTGAACTAACAATCTGAGACTGCGGCTGTACGTCCCATAGTGTTGAACTAACAATCTGAGACTGCGGCTGTACGTCTCATAGTGTTGAACTAACAATCTGAGACTGCGGCTGTACGTCTCATAGTGTTGAACTAACAATCTGAGACTGCGGCTGTACGTCTCATAGTGTTGAACTAACAATCTGAGACTGCGGCTGTACGTCTCATAGTGTTGAACTAACAATCTGAGACTGCGGCTGTACGTCTCATAGTGTTGAACTAACAATCTGAGACTGCGGCTGTACGTCTCATAGTGTTGAACTAACAATCTGAGACTGCGGCTGTACGTCTCATAGTGTTGAACTAACAATCTGAGACTGCGGCTGTACGTCTCATAGTGTTGAACTAACAATCTGAGACTGCGGCTGTACGTCTCATAGTGTTGAACTAACAATCTGAGACTGCGGCTGTACGTCTCATAGTGTTGAACTAACAATCTGAGACTGCGGCTGTACGTCTCATAGTGTTGAACTAACAATCTGAGACTGCGGCTGTACGTCCCATAGTGTTGAACTAATTATCTGAGACTGCGGCTGTACGTCCCATAGTGTTGAACTAACAATCTGAGACTGCGGCTGTACGTCCCATAGTGTTGAACTAACAATCTGAGACTGCGGCTGTACGTCCCATAGTGTTGAACTAACAATCTGAGACTGCGGCTGTACGTCTCATAGTGTTGAACTAACAATCTGAGACTGCGGCTGTACGTCTCATAGTGTTGAACTAACAATCTGAGACTGCGGCTGTACGTCCCATAGTGTTGAACTAATTATCTGAGACTGCGGCTGTACGTCCCATAGTGTTGAACTAACAATCTGAGACTGCGGCTGTACGTCCCATAGTGTTGAACTAACAATCTGAGACTGCGGCTGTACGTCTCATAGTGTTGAACTAACAACCGCATCACTGTGTGACATCCTCAGACTCACTCATACATAATAAACATAAACATAATAAATATACTAATCCTAGCACTCATAAGTATTTATATTATTATCAAAGCTATAATCTGCGCATGATTCTTATCTTTATCAAAATAATAAAACGAGGATTCTCCGTAAACCTGTACCTACAAGTGAAGGGAAAATAACTGATAACTGAGTATAAAGAAACCTTCAAGGTAATGTTAGTGTGACTCATGCTGTGTTTTGAAAAAATGGCGCCAGCTTTAACTAATGTACCAGTACCACACAATGTACCAGTACCACACAATGTACCAGTACCACACAATGAGACGATTTGTTTAACTTAAAATAATTAAAATTTTGGTACAAACATTATTTAATTTTGTTTTATTTTATTTTATTTTGAAAAATGTACAAACAGTCTTACAAGAAAAACTAAACAGTAAAAGGATAAGTACCTACTTATTATAGACAAATAGTTCTTCCAAAATTACCACACATTATGTTACTTATAATAAGAATAAAAATAAACATACTTTATTGCCAAAAAATCTAAAATAAAATGCACTGGTACAAGCACATTGAACAAAAAAAAATTAAAAATTACATGTAACGTTGTGCACACATGAAATAACATAGACTTGACAAATAGAGAGTCCTCATCATTTGCTAACACTGTGACACAGCGTGCAGCGCTGGTTTTCAGGAAACCCCAACTCACAAATGTTCAAATTGAGAAGTATGTATAAAGGGCAGCAGCACAACAACTGCAGTATTTGTGAGGTGTGTCTGGTGTGAAGTGTAATGTGAGGGGACGATATATTGAGATGAATCTTTTATTATGACGGTGTGTATTTGAGATGAAATGTTTTCCAAATGATGTGAGCCAGTAAGGAAATTAACCTTATAAGGAAGCCTCAAATTTTCGCATTGTTTTTGACTTTGTATTAGTATTGTTTTAAATTTCATTTTAAAAGTGCATTTACTCATTTTTACTCTCAGTGCCGATGATAAATTGTTGTATATTTTAGATGCGGCGTGTTTGTAACATCCTTTATATCCTGTGGACGAATGTTTAAAAATGTAGAGTAAATTCTGGGCTCTAGATCTCGTATGAAACTGTAACATAGCAAGATTAGCATATAGCAGTCGTTTTTTGCTCACGGAACGGCCATCAGCCCATATTGGCTTGCAGAAAGTAGTTACCACAGTCGTGTACGTTTGTCGGGCCATTGTGACTCTTCCTGCTTTGACATAAGAAAGAAAGAAATTTGATGGAAAGTAAAAAACACAAGATATCAACACACATAAATAAACTAATGCTAATATAACTAACTAAAATACATTAGGACAAACATTAAACAAATAAAAGGTAACATAAATGAATCTAGTGTCTTCACCCACCAAATGGGCTGCAACTCAGTATGTCGCTGTGTCGAGATGATACATACATATTTAAACTATACATGCACACTCCGACACAACGCTGGTATTCTGTCACAGCCAGTGTGAGTGACTTGCGGTAGCAAACGCATAGATGCAATAAAACGCATAAAATTATATACAGAATGCTTGGTAATTCGACCTAATCCTTGAAAGGGGTTATACTAGAGATCATTTCCAACGAATTAAGTCCTATCAACTAGGTGTCGAAAATGAATGGTCTCCGAGTTACGAAGGTTTTTATATTATTATTCAAACTTTTAGACTAATAACGAAAAATAAATAACTTATAGTGCTCAAACACAACAGTTATCACATCAGGTATGTATCCTAAAGTCTAAAACTATTAAAACAAGTAAATAGTAACAAGCTAAACTAAACTACTTAGCCCATCAATTTTATGTTCTAATGTTCTACTTGTGGTTTCTACTTGTTCTACTTGTTCTAATGTTCTAATGTTCTAATGTTCTACTTGTGGTTTCAAATTTGAAGTGTCGCCACAAACTTTTTAAAAGATTCTGTCAAGCTCTCAAAACCAGCAGTTTCTTCGTCTTCATATTTTTTCAATATCTCTCTGATAGTTTAAAATATTCTTTCTCTTCTTCTTCTTAGCGTGTAGATGGCATCAAATTATTATTATTTTAAACCTTTCCGGACCAGAAAGAGGCCACTTTTATGGCTCTGTCGTTGGCCTCAAAAAGATCGGTCATCGTGCAGGTGGTCGGGCACGATGGACATGACATGACGTGAGCCATGGTTTGCTGGGTGGCTCCGCAATCGCAGCTCCCGTTATTTGAGAAGCCCCATTTGAAAAGGTTGTCTCTGCAGTGACCACCCTGGGTGCGCAGGCGGTTAAGCGTTTTCCAAATAGGCCACGGGTGTTTGTTCCCAGGTGCCAGCTGCTCCTGTGCTGGGGCAAATGTGGTAGGAGGAGGGAGTGTTTCTCTCCACCGATAACATCTCGCAATATTCTTTCTTATACAGTTCTTATGACACTGCATGTCTGCAGCAAATACACAATTTACATCTTCCAATGTAGCTGTTCGCTGAAAAACTGCATCAAGGTAAAACCGCGAGGCTTTCAGTAATTGCTCTGCTCTGAACTTCTCACAAATATGGTACAGTTTCGGGTCACCTTTTATTTTAATTGGTTACTCACTATACATTTTTTTAATTGTCCACCAGGTCCAGGTCTACTTTTCTGTCTCTGTCGTTGGGCAGTATTATCCTTCTCTTCCGAGCTTGATTCTTCAGCATCTTTTTCTTGTTTTTCTTCAGCTCGCTTTCCTTTCAGTATGTAAGGTATGTAGCAGGCTATATGGTATTTTATACTGCTTTCATCGTCAATGCTTTTTAACACATCGTCCCCAACGAGTGTTTTTTATACCGTTTTGACTTGAACATAATTGCAAAGAACATTTACTTCTTTACAGAAGACTTAGGGGACATATAACTGCACACGAGGCATGGGCTAGCGCCTGCACTTAGAATAAAACTTAGGGGACATATAACTGCACACGAGACATGGGCTAGCGCCTGCACTTAGAACAAAACTTAGGGGACATATAACTGCACACGAGACATGGGCTAGCGCCTGCACTTAGAATAAAACTTAGGGGACATATAACTGCACACGAGGCATGGCCTAGCGCCTGCACTTAGAACAAAACTTAGGGGACATATAACTGCACACGAGACATGGGCTAGCGCCTGCACTTAGAATAAAACTTAGGGGACATATAACTGCACACGAGGCATGGCCTAGCGCCTGCACTTAGAATAAAACTTAGGGGACATATAACTGCACACGAGGCATGGGCTAGCGCCTGCACTTAAAACACAACTTAGGGGACATATAACTGCACACGAGGCATGGGCTAGCGCCTGCACTTAGAACAACACTTAGGGGACATATAACTGCACACGAGGCATGGGCTAGCGCCTGCACTTAGAATAAAACTTAGGGGACATATAACTGCACACGAGGCATGGCCTAGCGCCTGCACTTAGAACAAAACTTAGGGGACATATAACTGCACACGAGGCATGGGCTAGCGCCTGCACTTAGAATAAAACTTAGGGGACATATAACTGCACACGAGGCATGGCCTAGCGCCTGCACTTAGAACAAAACTTAGGGGACATATAACTGCACACGAGGCATGGCCTAGCGCCTGCACTTAGAACAAAACTTAGGAGACATAAAACTGCACACGAGGCATGGGCTAGCGCCTGCACTTAGAATAAAACTTAGGGGACATATAACTGCACACGAGGCATGGCCTAGCGCCTGCACTTAGAACAAAACTTAGGGGACATATAACTGCACACGAGGCATGGCAAACAAGTATCCACTTCAAAAATCATTCCGGCTAGAAATACCCCACGGCCTTCGGCCTCACCAACGACACTTTACCTGGACATCAAATAAGAAGTCAACAAATAAACTCCAAACCAGAATCAGGTCAAACACGTACTCAAAAATTAATCGTCTTGAAAATAATTGGCAAATTCGATAGACATAAAATAAATCAACGCGGGCGAAGCCGCGGGAAAAAACTAGTTATTTATAAATTTTAAAAATCCTCATACAGTAGGTATCCGCTGGTGTCCTCCTACAGTAAGTATCCGCTAGAGTCCTCATACAGTAGGTATCCGCTAGAGTCCTCATACAGTAGGTATCCGCTAGGGTCCTCATACAGTAGGTATCCGCTGGTGTCCTCCTACAGTAAGTATCCGCTAGAGTCCTCATACAGTAGGTATCCGCTAGGGTCCTCATACAGTAGGTATCCGCTGGTGTCCTCCTACAGTAAGTATCCGCTAGAGCCCTCATACAGTAGGTATCCGCTAGAGTCCTCATACAGTAGGTATCCGCTAGGGTCCTCATACAGTAGGTATCCGCTGGTGTCCTCCTACAGTAAGTATCCGCTAGAGTCCTCATACAGTAGGTATCCGCTGGGGTCCTCATACAGTAGGTATCCGCTGGTGTCCTCATACAGTAAGTATCCGCTAGAGTCCTCATACAGTAAGTATCCGCTAGAGTCCTCATACAGTAGGTATCCGCTAGGGTCCTCATACAGTAGGTATCCGCTGGTGTCCTCCTACAGTAAGTATCCGCTAGAGTCCTCATACAGTAGGTATCCGCTAGAGTCCTCATACAGTAGGTATCCGCTAGGGTCTTCATACAGTAGGTATCCGCTAGAGTCCTCATACAGTAGGTATCCGCTAGAGTCCTCATACAGCAGGTATCCGCTAGGGTCTTCATACAGTAGGTATCCGCTAGGGTCTTCATACAGTAGGTATCCGCTAGAGTCCTCATACAGTAAGTATCCGCTAGAGTCCTCATACAGTAGGTATCCGCTAGGGTCTTCATACAGTAGGTATCCGCTAGAGTCCTCATACAGTAGGAATCCGCTAGGGTCTTCATACAGTAGGTATCCGCTAGAGTCCTCATACAGTAGGTATCCGCTAGAGTCCTCATACAGTAGGTATCCGCTAGAGTCCTCATACAGTAGGTATCCGCTAGAGTCCTCATACAGTAGGTATCCGCCGGGGTCCTCATACAAAAGACCTCTAAAAATTATTTTTTCTGACCTGATACCTCAAAAAAAATCTGCCCCTCATACATTTCGGCCGAGCGGCATTGCATTTTTTTATGAAAAAGTAAAATTTTTTTTTCGAGGTACAGATTTTGTTCCATAGAGGTGAAACAAATCCGTCCAAACCTATTCCAATCAGCCCGACGATGTCAATAGACGAAACTAGTCGCAATAATTAAGTAAATAAAATAGTGGAACTCGTACAAGAAGACTTTGATTAGTGTCTTCAAATATGGTTACACCTTTCTGTTACACGTTGTACTATACGAGGGGCATGCCAAAAGAAATTAGATACTCAAAAATTATAAAATTTATTCTTTATTACAAGTATCGATCTTTTCGAAGTATTCACCCTGAGCACGTATACACTTTTCCATACGTCTGAACTAATTGGAAAATACCAATGACCACTCTTCTTTAGACACCTCAGAAATCTCGAAAATATAGGCAGCCAGTGCATCTTCTTTGCTTTCAAACTTCTTCCCCTTTATTTTTTTTTGATTTTTGGAAACAGGTAAAATCACAAAGTGCTAGGTCAGGGGAAATTGGTGAGTGAGGGAGGATTGACGCATTTTTTGAGTCGAAACAGTCAAGTGTTTTGGCAGACGTGTGCGACGCCGCATTGTCGTGGTGCCCGAGAAGGCGTCGGATTCCTGACTTCCTGACAAGCTGATATTACTGTTGGAGCACAAACTGTCACATACCATTCGGAGTTCATCGTTCTTTGATTCTCTAGCAGTACAGTAGCAATATGATCCGTTTTGCTGAAAAACGAGGCGACCATTTGTTTCTGTGTGCTTCGTGCACGGCGACATTTCGTTGGAGTTGGCTCATCTTCAAAGCACCATACAGTCGAATGTCACTTTGTTTCGGGATCATAGTTATAAAGCCATGTTTCATCACAAGTCAGTATATCATACACATTCTTTTTCTCGCCACCGTCGAATTTATCTATCATGAACATGAACAGGCACCAATCCAACCGACGGTCTTTCTGTTCATCGGTAAGTTTGTGCGGCACCCATCTCAAACAACATTTACGGAGAGAAAGGTGGTCGTGAATTATGGTTTGCATTGCTGCTGATCCAATTCCCTGTTCTCGCTCCAGCTCTACATACATAATTCGTTGGTTTTCGCGAATAAGTATTCGACTGCACGAACGTTTTCTTCTGTGACCGCGGTTGGCAGCCGAACTGTCTTCGCTTCATCTTTGAGACATCCCCGTCCTCTTTTAAATTCAGCGAACCAATTAAATACTGTTGTTCGTGAGCAACCAGACTCACCAAAAGTAGTAGCCAAAAGTTCAAAACATTCTTGAGGCTTAAAACTTTTTTATAGTCATAATAAATCATAGCGCGACAATCACTTCGACTGTGCTCCATTGCTGCAAGCGAATTCCCGCCAGATTCTCGGAAAAATGATGCTCACCCAAATAAAAAAAAAAAGAAATGATGTGCGTTCTATTTTCAGATATATCAACAAACAACCAGCCTATAAGATGATGTATAACTTTCCAGTGTCAATCAAAGGAGTAAAGAGTATCTAACTTCTTTTGGCATGCCCCTCGTATACAAGGTGACTTTTTGATCATCGTCCAAATTCATACTGGAGGCTTAATAAGTGATCAGTATCTTGGATAGTAACAATTTTTGTGAAATTCGTAAATTGAAATTTCGGCTACCCATAGAAATTCAGTTCCACTCCCAAGTGAATCACTATGGGGAGTCGAAATTTCATTTTACGAATTTCACCAAAATTGTTATTGATCCAAGATACTGATCACTTATCAAGCCTCCAGTATGAATATGGACGATGATCAAAAAGTCACCTTGTATATAACAAAAAATCTAATAGTAAAAAATAGGGTTCCCTAAGCAGAAATACTGAATAATTTTGTCAGGCGCTAGTATTTTAGCGGCATCGTGTCGTCATGAGTCGCGTGGCGGCATGGTGACGTCATGAGTCGCGTGGCGGCATGGTGTCGTCATGAGTCACGTGGCGGCATGGTGTCGTCATGAGTCACGTGGCGGTATGGTGACGTCATGAGTCACGTGGCGGCATGGTGTCGTCATGAGTCACGTGGCGGCATGGTGACGTCATGAGTCACGTGGCGGCATGGTGTCGTCATGAGTCACGTGGCGGTATGGTGACGTCATGAGTCGCGTGGGGGCATGGTGTCGTCATGAGTCGCGTGGCGGCATGGTGTCGTTATTAGGATTTAAAGAATAAATCTAATAAATCTAAAAGAGAAAACGCAGTTTACGGTTGTGAGTTTCTATATTCAATAAACAGACAGAAGACATGAGTCAGAAAGATTTGAATATATAATCATATACAAGGAGTATTATCAACATGGTCCCCTCAAATCTGAATCCTTAGATGTCTTTGTCTTCATCAGCAGCAGTCTGGTAGATTTCCGTTTAGAAAAGCGGTGTTTACATCAAAATGCTCAGCACTCAAATTCATTTATGCAGCTAATGATATCAAGAGTCTTATTGATGAACGTCTCACTACAGGGGAGAAGGTTTCAAAATAATCCACACCATGGGTTTGCGTGAATCCTTTCGCGACAAGCCTTGCTTTATGTTGGATGTGCCCATCAGCATCCTGTTTGTATTTAAACACCCACTTACTGCCAACGACCTTTGATCCTCTTGGTTTATCAACCAGCTCCCAAACTGCGTTTTCATACATGGACTCCATTTCATTATTCATAGCATTCTTCCACTTATCTTTATCTGGTCTATTTAATGCTTCTTGAACAGTTACAGGTTCAACATCATTTGAATCAACGATTCCAAGATAAACAAAGTCAGGATCTCGTTTCGCTTTCCTGTCCCTTAAGGAGTATCGTCTCTCTGGTTCTCCTATATTACAATCTTCTGATTCCACATCAAGAATCTCATCATGTTCTTCAGGCAGTTCTTTCGCAGGTGTAGATGAAATGTCTTGATCTACAGATCTTAAAGGTTGATTGACATTCGCACCTTCTTCTGTCACCGAAGGTAGTCCCACATCAACTCTGTTTTCATCTAAGCACACAGATTCCATCACCGTTTTTTCAATATCTTTTTCTCTAGATCCCACATCCAAGGATAATCCTGTATCTTGATCGTCCACATCACTTCTTTGTACATCCGAACTCTCACAGTCTGCAGTCGACGTACTTGAAGTATCGGTGCTATTTAGTACGGCAGACTCTAAAAAAATTATTTCTTCATTGCTCATTGTGCTTTCAGATTTACATTTTTTAACTTCTTGCTCTTCAAGAAAAACCACATCACGAGCCGTAATAACACGTTTTGGATTGTTCGGATCCGAAAAACGATAACCTTTGGAGTTATCACAGTATCCTAAAAATATATAAAGTTTACCTTTAGGATCCCATTTGGTTCGTATTTGTTTTGGTGTATGGACATAAGCTTTTGAGCCAAAGATCTTGAAATGGTCAACAGTGCTTTCCTTGCCTGTCCATAGCTCTTCAGGAATCTTACCCTCTATGCCACTGTGTGGGAGTCTATTTTTGGTATACACAGCCGTATTACAGGCTTCAGCCCAGAACTTCTTTGACAAGCCAGCGTCACATAACATGCTCCTTGCCATCTCTGTGACTGTTCTTATAGTTCTTTCTGCCACACCATTTTGCTCTGGCGTATATGGGACAGACAACTGATGCTTAATACCTTTATTTTTTAGGTATTCATTGAAGGCCTGATTAATATATTCAGTTCCATTGTCAGACCTAACGCATTTTACTCGTAACCCGGTCTCATTTTCTACCATCGAGATAAACATCTTGAAGTTATCAAAGACTTCGGTTTTAGATTTTAAATAATACGTAAATATCTTCCTACTGAAGTCATCAACAATCACAAGCATGTAGCGAGCTCCACCATAGGAGTTTTCAGACATGGGCCCGCAAAGATCTGTATGCAACAAACCTAACCTCTCTGCTGCCCTGTCTCCCACGCTATCATTAAAAGGTAAACGATGCATTTTACCTTCTAAACAGCCAACACATGAGTCCATGTTGCCATCAATGGACTCCAAACCACGCACCCGCCGCAAGTCCTGGACATTCACGTGTCCCAACCGACGATGCCATAATTCCAAATCTCCTTGTCCTTTTACTGTAGCCAAGGCAGCCCCATCTAACATTGGCTCACAACTGTCCAACTTATAGATCCCGCCCACCTTACTACCAGTTGCAAAAGGCACACCTGAAACTTGACAATCAGATTGATTAAACAACTCACAACCCGACTCACTAAATACCACACATATCCCCTTTTCAACTATTTTGGATACGGATAAAAGATTCGCTTTCAACTCGGGCACATAGGTGACATCTTGTATCGTGTATTTACTTCCATTCAATCCCACGCATACATCACCTTTGCCTTCGCTCTTCAACTTCACGTCATTCGCACAAGAAACATCAAATGAGTGATTAGATGGCTTGAAATCATTAAAGATTTCCTTATTAAAGCTCATATGTACACTGGCACCACTGTCTAAATACCAATACGAAGTATCAAAACTGTTACTTTCACCACAAACGCTTAAAACAGTATTTTTTGAACTTCTTTCTTTGTCCTTTCTTTTGGGACAATCTGGGCTTTTGTGTCCATATTCGCCACATGAATAGCATCGAATTCTTTTCTTGGTTTTGTTTGCTACTAGTGCTGAGTCTGACAGCGTCATTGACAGCTTTGACGTTCCTTCTTCAAGCAACTCAGATCGAACATTTTCCAAAGTAAGTTTCATTCCTGAATGTTCCAAAGCCATCCTCATCGGCTTATACTCGTCCGAGAGTCCTCGCAGGAGAACAACAGCCACCAGATCGTCATCAACACCTTTGTCAATATCCGTCAGTTTTTGGGCGTGACCCATTACTGCTGCAATGTATTCATGCATATTGTTGTGTCTTTCAAGTCTTTCATCAAGTAAAGCATTTAAGAGTTGTATTCGTCTGTTAATACTCTTCTTCTCGGACGTTTCTGATAGCACATCCCAAGCCTCCTTTGCCGTTTCTGCCTTTCTTACATAAGGGTAGATTTGCGGCTCTACAAATAGGCAAATAAGGGACAGCGCCTGCTCATCCCGCTCCACGTCCGTAGGATTTTCTTGATCGGGCTCCTTTGACACACATTTGAAAATCTTTTCGCGCATCATCATATTTCGCATGGCGAATTTCCAATTATGATAATTTTCCGCTCCATTTAATTTGTCAATGGTAGTAACTGAGCCCTTTGTTGCCTGGGCCCATAACCTATTAGGATTTAAAGAATAAATCTAATAAATCTAAAAGAGAAAACGCAGTTTACGGTTGTGAGTTTCTATATTCAATAAACAGACAGAAGACATGAGTCAGAAAGATTTGAATATATAATCATATACAAGGAGTATTATCAACAGTCGTCATGAGTCACGTGGCGGTATGGTGACGTCATGAGTCGCGTGGCGGCATGGTGTCGTCATGAGTCACGTGGCGGTATGGTGACGTCATGAGTCGCGTGGCGGCATGGTGTCGTCATGAGTCACGTGGCGGCATGGTGTCGTCATGAGTCACGTGGCGGCATGGTGTCGTCATGAGTCGCGTGGCGGTATGGTGACGTCATGAGTCGCGTGGGGGCATGGTGTCTTCATGAGTCACGTGGCGGCATGGTGTCGTCATGAGTCACGTGGCGGCATGGTGTCGTCATGAGTCACGTGGCGGCATGGTGTCGTCATGAGTCGCGTGGCGGTATGGTGACGTCATGAGTCGCGTGGGGGCATGGTGTCTTCATGAGTCACGTGGCGGCATGGTGTCGTCATGAGTCACGTGGCGGCATGGTGTCGTCATGAGTCGCGTGGCGGCATGGTGACGTCATGAGTCGCGTGGCGGCATGGTGTCGTCATGAGTCACGTGGCGGCATGGTGTCGTCATGAGTCACGTGGCGGCATGGTGTCGTCATGAGTCACGTGGCGGCATGGTGTCGTCATGAGTCACGTGGCGGCATGGTGTCGTCATGAGTCGCGTGGCGGCATGGTGACGTCATGAGTCGCGTGGCGGCATGGTGTCGTCATGAGTCACGTGGCGGCATGGTGACGTCATGAGTCACGTGGCGGCATGGTGTCGTCATGAGTCACGTGGCGGCATGGTGTCGTCATGAGTCACGTGGCGGCATGGTGTCGTCATGAGTCGCGTGGCGGCATGGTGTCGTCATGAGTCACGTGGCGGCATGGTGTCGTCATGAGTCACGTGGCGACATGGTGATGTCATGAGTTGCGTGGGGGCATGGGGTCCTCATGAGGGTGGTGACAAGTCTTGGCCGAAGCCTACCGAAGGGTTTCCTTTAGATATATCAGATACTGCAGTGTCTCTGGAATCTGGGAACTAATACCGAAAATGGTCGATCACGTGACACAGTGCAAAATGTCTCGTTTAGCGTGAGCGAAGCCGTGGGCCTGCTGGCTAACTAGTCACAACTACCACTATAAAGTTAATGCAATCTTATCAGTTACGAGTGTTATGTATGACAGCGGGATAGTTCCGAGTCATGAGGTCCCCGTGCCGCGCCCCGCTCCCCCGCCGCGCCCCGCTCCCCCTGACACCGTCAATCATGTTTACCTATGTACTGTACTTATCGACATACTGCGAGCTGATCTCCTCATATCTCCGATACCGTCGCAGTCTGCACAGATAGCGCCCCAGTACCAACTTCTCCTACTTATCACTTATCATATCTTTAGACTGACAAGCGATATCGATACTAGCCTTAGAATACTAGCACCTTTCAATGACAAAATATAAACATTATTTTCTGTCACTTAAATTTATATTTCTCACTAATCTGCAATACCCTAAGTAATTATAATATATATTCCCAAGAAATATATTAGTCCTAAGTATGAATCATCGTTTAAATTAACATTAAATTATAGTTGGATCACTTTTCTCTATAGGTAGTATTAGGTAGTATTAGGTAGTATTAGGTAGTATTAGGTAGTATTAGGTAGTATTAGGTAGTATTAGGTAGTATTAGGACTTTCGATGCAGGTTGAAGTGGCTCCCTATTCGTCTTCGCAGGAACTTACATATCCTTTCCCTTTTATATAATGTTCTTCACAATCCCGTCTACCCCCATTATTTAAAAGAAAGAGTTGTCCTTCGCACTGACCGTAGCAACAGAACGCTTCGCTCCTGTCACCTTTCCGATCTGGCGATGCCTGCCTACACCACTGATCGTTTCACCAAATCCTTCACGGTCAATGCTGTTCGACTCTGGAATGAACTTCCGCAAAACCTCAAAGATCTTCCTTCTGTGTCCTCTTTTAGATACAACTTGAAAAAATTTTACCTCTCATCTCTCTGAATGACTTACTGACTAAGCTACTGTTTGTCTGTATATATATGTAATATGTATCTGTGTATTTATGTATGTATTTGTATGTAGTATATTTTTATGTTTATGTTATAGGTTTAAAATAACTTTTACATATTGTTATGCACTGGTTAAGTTCAATTTTCAAGATAAAAATGTTTTTATGTTTTCCCAAGGTTGACTGGAAGAAATTTCTTTTAGGAATAAGTCCGCCCTTGCCTTCTATCTGTTCTTTGTGTGTATCTTGTCTTCTTATTTGTGTGCAATAAAGTGTTTATTCATTCATTCATTCATTCATTAGGTACTATTAGGTAGTATTAGGTAGTATTAGGTAGTATTATATAGCCGGAATATAAGGTCTGTCCTCGAAAACGTGAAATATTACTACTTTAAAAGGTTTTTTAGGAAGTAAGGAAAAATTAAAAATGTATACCAAACTAAAATTGGCCGGACAACTACCATTTCATAAGATTTCATAATAGGTTGATCAAAGCCACAATAAGAAATATCTTGGTCACATACTGGTACTAGATGACGTGGACACCATCCCAGAATGCGGTCCTTATGCCCTGAAACTAAATTAATTTAATTAGACTATGACTAGGAACAACATTGTTGGTGGCAGGTGTCTAATACTTTTGGAGCTTAATAAAAAAAGAAAAACGTTCTGCTAGAGGGAGGGGATACCGTAGAGTATCCCCTACCACCACGTACCGTAGAGACCCCCTACCACCACGTACCGTAGAGACCCCCTACCACCACGTACCGTAGAGACCCCCTACCACCACGTACCGTAGAGACCCCGTACCACCACGTACCGTACAGACCCCCTACCACCACAAACCGTAGAGACCCCCTACCACCACGTACCGTAGAGACCCCCTACCACCACGTACCGTAGAGACCCCCTACCACCACGTACCGTAGAGACCCCCTACCACCACGTACCGTAGAGACCCCGTACCACCACGTACCGTAGAGACCCCCTACCACCACGTACCGTAGAGACCCCCTACCACCACGTACCGTAGAGACCCCCTACCACCACGTACCGTAGAGACCCCGTACCACCACGTACCGTAGAGACCCCCTACCATCACGTACCGTAGAGACCCCGTACCACCACGTACCGTAGAGACCCCCTACCACCACGTACCGTAGAGACCCCGTACCACCACGTACCGTAGAGACCCCCTACCACCACGTACCGTAGAGACCCCCTACCACCACGTACCGTAGAGACCCCCTACCACCACGTACCGTAGAGACCCCGTACCACCACGTACCGTAGAGACCCCCTACCACCACGTACCGTAGAGACCCCCTACCACCACGTACCGTAGAGACCCCCTACCACCACGTACCGTAGAGACCCCGTACCACCACGTACCGTAGAGACCCCCTACCACCACGTACCGTAGAGACCCCGTACCACCACGTACCGTAGAGACCCCCTACCATCACGTACCGTAGAGACCCCCTACCATCACGTACCGTAGAGACCCCGTACCACCACGTACCGTAGAGACCCCCTACCACCACGTACCGTAGAGACCCCCTACCACCACGTACCGTAGAGACCCCCTACCACCACGTACCGTAGAGACCCCCTACCATCACGTACCGTAGAGACCCCGTACCACCACGTACCGTAGAGACCCCCTACCACCACGTACCGTAGAGACCCCCTACCATCACGTACCGTAGAGACCCCCTACCACCACGTACCGTAGAGACCCCGTACCACCACGTACCGTAGAGACCCCCTACCACCACGTACCGTAGAAACCCCGTACCACCACGTACCGTAGAGACCCCCTACCTTCACGTACCGTAGAAACCCCGTACCACCACGTACCGTAGAGACCCCCTACCACCACGTACCGTAGAGACCCCCTACCACCACGTACCGTAGAGACCCCGTACCACCACGTACCGTAGAGACCCCCTACCACCACGTACCGTAGAGACCCCGTACCACCACGTACCGTAGAGACCCCCTACCACCACGTACCGTAGAGACCCCCTACCACCACGTACCGTAGAGACCCCCTACCACCACGTACCGTAGAGACCCCCTACCACCACGTACCGTAGAGACCCCCTACCACCACGTACCGTAGAGACCCCGTACCACCACGTACCGTAGAGACCCCCTACCACCACGTACCGTAGAGACCCCCTACCACCACGTACCGTAGAGACCCCCTACCACCACGTACCGTAGAGACCCCCTACCACCACGTACCGTAGAGACCCCCTACCACCACGTACCGTAGAGACCCCCTACCACCACGTACCGTAGAGACCCCGTACCACCACGTACCGTAGAGACCCCCTACCACCACGTACCGTAGAGACCCCCTACCACCACGTACCGTAGAGACCCCGTACCACCACGTACCGTACAGACCCCCTACCACCACAAACCGTAGAGACCCCCTACCACCACGTACCGTAGAGACCCCCTACCACCACGTACCGTAGAGACCCCCTACCACCACGTACCGTAGAGACCCCCTACCACCACGTACCGTAGAGACCCCGTACCACCACGTACCGTAGAGACCCCCTACCACCACGTACCGTAGAGACCCCCTACCACCACGTACCGTAGAGACCCCCTACCACCACGTACCGTAGAGACCCCCTACCATCACGTACCGTAGAGACCCCGTACCACCACGTACCGTAGAGACCCCCTACCACCACGTACCGTAGAGACCCCCTACCACCACGTACCGTAGAGACCCCCTACCACCACGTACCGTAGAGACCCCCTACCACCACGTACCGTAGAGACCCCCTACCACCACGTACCGTAGAGACCCCCTACCACCACGTACCGTAGAGACCCCCTACCACCACGTACCGTAGAGACCCCCTACCACCACGTACCGTAGAGACCCCCTACCACCACGTACCGTAGAGACCCCCTACCACCACGTACCGTAGAGACCCCCTACCATCACGTACCGTAGAGACCCCGTACCACCACGTACCGTAGAGACCCCCTACCACCACGTACCGTAGAGACCCCCTACCACCACGTACCGTAGAGACCCCCTACCACCACGTACCGTAGAGACCCCCTACCACCACGTACCGTAGAGACCCCCTACCACCACGTACCGTAGAGACCCCCTACCACCACGTACCGTAGAGACCCCCTACCACCACGTACCGTAGAGACCCCCTACCACCACGTACCGTAGAGACCCCGTACCACCACGTACCGTAGAGACCCCCTACCACCACGTACCGTAGAGACCCCCTACCACCACGTACCGTAGAGACCCCCTACCACCACGTACCGTAGAGACCCCGTACCACCACGTACCGTAGAGACCCCCTACCACCACGTACCGTAGAGACCCCCTACCACCACGTACCGTAGAGACCCCGTACCACCACGTACCGTAGAGACCCCGTACCACCACGTACCGTAGAGACCCCCTACCACCACGTACCGTAGAGACCCCGTACCACCACGTACCGTAGAGACCCCCTACCACCACGTACCGTAGAGACCCCCTACCACCACGTACCGTAGAGACCCCCTACCACCACGTACCGTAGAGACCCCCTACCATCACGTACCGTAGAGACCCCGTACCACCACGTACCGTAGAGACCCCCTACCACCACGTACCGTAGAGACCCCCTACCACCACGTACCGTAGAGACCCCCTACCACCACGTACCGTAGAGACCCCCTACCATCACGTACCGTAGAGACCCCCTACCACCACGTACCGTAGAGACCCCGTACCACCACGTACCGTAGAGACCCCCTACCACCACGTACCGTAGAGACCCCGTACCACCACGTACCGTAGAGACCCCCTACCACCACGTACCGTAGAGACCCCCTACCACCACGTACCGTAGAGACCCCCTACCACCACGTACCGTAGAGACCCCCTACCATCACGTACCGTAGAGACCCCGTACCACCACGTACCGTAGAGACCCCCTACCACCACGTACCGTAGAGACCCCCTACCACCACGTACCGTAGAGACCCCCTACCACCACGTACCGTAGAGACCCCCTACCACCACGTACCGTAGAGACCCCCTACCACCACGTACCGTAGAGACCCCCTACCACCACGTACCGTAGAGACCCCCTACCACCACGTACCGTAGAGACCCCCTACCACCACGTACCGTAGAGACCCCGTACCACCACGTACCGTAGAGACCCCCTACCACCACGTACCGTAGAGACCCCCTACCACCACGTACCGTAGAGACCCCCTACCACCACGTACCGTAGAGACCCCGTACCACCACGTACCGTAGAGACCCCCTACCACCACGTACCGTAGAGACCCCCTACCACCACGTACCGTAGAGACCCCGTACCACCACGTACCGTAGAGACCCCGTACCACCACGTACCGTAGAGACCCCCTACCACCACGTACCGTAGAGACCCCCTACCACCACGTACCGTAGAGACCCCCTACCACCACGTACCGTAGAGACCCCGTACCACCACGTACCGTAGAGACCCCCTACCACCACGTACCGTAGAGACCCCGTACCACCACGTACCGTAGAGACCCCCTACCACCACGTACCGTAGAGACCCCCTACCACCACGTACCGTAGAGACCCCCTACCACCACGTACCGTAGAGACCCCGTACCACCACGTACCGTAGAGACCCCCTACCACCACGTACCGTAGAGACCCCGTACCACCACGTACCGTAGAGACCCCGTACCACCACGTACCGTAGAGACCCCCTACCACCACGTACCGTAGAGACCCCCTACCACCACGTACCGTAGAGACCCCCTACCACCACGTACCGTAGAGACCCCCTACCACCACGTACCGTAGAGACCCCCTACCACCACGTACCGTAGAGACCCCCTACCACCACGTACCGTAGAGACCCCCTACCACCACGTACCGTAGAGACCCCCTACCACCACGTACCGTAGAGACCCCCTACCACCACGTACCGTAGAGACCCCCTACCACCACGTACCGTAGAGACCCCGTACCACCACGTACCGTAGAGACCCCGTACCACCACGTACCGTAGAGACCCCCTACCACCACGTACCGTAGAGACCCCCTACCACCACGTACCGTAGAGACCCCGTACCACCACGTACCGTAGAGACCCCCTACCACCACGTACCGTAGAGACCCCCTACCACCACGTACCGTAGAGACCCCGTACCACCACGTACCGTAGAGACCCCCTACCACCACGTACCGTAGAGACCCCCTACCACCACGTACCGTAGAGACCCCCTACCACCACGTACCCTAAGATTGTCGTGAAATATCATTGAGGAATACCAAAAAATTGTTCGCATAGAAAAAACTGCCGACTTAAGGCTAACTAGGGAATTTCATCTCAGGTTGGTCAAGGCCAAAATAAATCAGCTGTTTCATACATTTTGGTCGAGTAGTTATTTAACTTTTATATGGAACAACTGATTTATTTTCACGATTTCATGTTTGGCCCCATAGTAAAAGTTGTTCATATTCATGGGTAGAACAACCTGGTTGAGGGAAAAAGGCTATCAAATTAACACCCAGTATATAATTTGTTGTACAACTTGTACACTTGTACCTATAGCCGTAGCTTGTTCTATAATTTGTTATACAACTTGTACACTTGTACCTATAGCCGTAGCTTGTTCTATAATTTGTTATACAACTTGTACACTTGTACCTATAGCCGTAGCTTGTTCTGTAATTTAATCTCCCGCGCCAACCGTTACAGTACAGCACAGTATACTGTGGTTATAGTGGCATTTAGGGTGGGTATTACCGGGACGATGACGCCGCGCCCCGCCGCCGCCACAGTGGGTCATGTCCAGTCACACATTCGCTACGAGTATTGCCCATAAACAAGTATCATTTTCCTGTTACGAGACCACAAGCGAGCGTTCAGGTAAACACCTAAACATATTTTAAATTAAACATATTTTTCCTCATATGTAACAGAATTATAACAAACACGTGTGAGCGACGTTTTACCATTATGGCCTGTCCGAGGGACATTGAGGATGAAAACCGACACTCGACTTACTTTTCAGAAATTCTTGACGTATTATTGCATTAAAAATCAAACGTTGCTGACAACTTCAGTTATAATATATGATCATTGCCTTGAGCCGTTACCAAAAGTAGGTAAGTATTTTAAAAGCGTTAAAAGCAAAATGAGATGTCCAGAATATGAGCAAAAATACTTCCTCGAAACGCAGTAGTTCAAATACTCAGAATAACATTATACTTACTGGTCAATGTGACAGCCTGATAACTGTACATTAGACTTACTGGTCAATGTGACAGCCTGATACCTGGACATTAGACTTACTGGTCAATGTGACAGCCTGATACCTGGACATTAGACTTACTGGTCAATGTGACAGCCTGATACCTGGACATTAGACTTACTGGTCAATGTGACAGCCTGATAACTGGACATTAGACTTACTGGTCAATGTGACAGCCTGATAACTGGACATTAGACTTACTGGTCAATGTGACAGCCTGATACCTGGACATTAGACTTACTGATCAATGTGACAGCCTGATACCTGGACATTAGACTTACTGGTCAATATGACTGCCTGATCAGGACAAAAATACCAGGATATTTAACAAAAATCTTTATGGCCTTAAAGTTATACCTACTGGTATAATAGCAGTAAAATTAAATTAGTTAATTATACTATATAATTTAACTTTATGAAGCAGAGGCAGTGCGGCGCGGTGCGGAATAATGGAACAATTAACTTCTTTTTCAGAAGTAGCAATACTTACCACGTAGGTACCTAAAACCTTTTCAACTATATTGTACAAAAAAGCCGGTCAAGTTCGAGTAGGACTCGCACTCTGAGGGTTCCTTACCAACTAAATAAATAAATATACTTAAATAATTTAAACAGAAATTACAAACCTATTTAAGTATTATCTACAAAATTTATGAAACGATGTTGCAAAATTTAGTTTGTTGAGTATTCGGGGAAGTAACACTAAAACTATATTATAAATGGCGTTTTCAGTATAATTGTTGTTTAAATACAGGTTTATGGTAGGTAGGTACATCATACATATTATATAGAAATTACAATGAGGGGTTTTCAAAGTCAAATTAAAAAAGAAAAAGTAGTACCGAACGACTCAATAGATGGCGCAGCCTGTACTAAAAGTGTCAAAAAATGTCTTCCTGGCAACACTGGATTCTTTTGATTTTGACACTTCTTCTTTGCTTCTTTCTTTTTTATGGTCAATCCATGCCTCAAATGTATTATTGCTAAGATCCATTGTTCTTTCCGTAATTAGTTGTACTGTGTGTTCCTATATTTTTACAAGTAGCTACAACGCATGGGCTGACCATGTTGAAAGTTGAATGAAATACCAAGCTATTAACGTAAGTAATATAGATAGAAAACAAAACAATATAAACACAACAATTTTTATCTTGCTGCCCACATATTAAAAAATAATCTTTGCTTTTTGACACTTGAAAGCAGGGTAACGCCATCTGTGTTTACCTCTGAAAACTTGATCAAGGTCAGTCTGGAAAACCGCTCATTACTTTGGTCTTTGAGATAGGTAGAACCCGTAACAAAAACGGTCTTAAAATGACAACTGTGATAGCCCCCAATTCTTTATTTTTGAACATGAAAAAAAAATGGTATTTTGAGCAACAGTGATTATTAGGTGTTTCATATTTATTATTGAAGATAACTGTTTATCATTTTTATCATGTCAGGAGTTGAACCTTTATCATTTGATATCATGTCAGGAGTTAAACCTTTAACGTAGAATGTGTGTTTACCTACTAGCTACTCTTTATACACAACTTTTGTAAATAATACATTAATAATATTAACCTTTTGTAAATAATACATTAATAATATTAACCTTTTAGTATGTCAGCTATGCCATACGACAAAATAGGAATCGAACCTATCTGTATTTAATTAAACTACAAATTCAATGTTATGTAGGTATTTATCTAAATCTTGCAAGTAATTAATGTAATGTATTAAACTAATACATTCTTAAATCAGTGGGATGCCACAGACACAATAAAACAAATAAATGGTCCGAATGATCCAAAATAATACTCATCTTTCATTATTCTGGCAGTTTTCTCTTCATACCAGCACCATGACTTTTGCACCTTAAGGATATGGGTGAGGCAAAAAAAAACAGTTGTGGGCGTGGCTAACTCATTTTACGTAAGCGCGCGGGGGAAAATTCGTCCCGCTCTCTACAGTCGCGTCAGAGAATATAAAGTATTACTACGTAAAGAAGCGACACTCCCCTCCCCGCGCGAATTTAACGTCCCCCGCGGTCCCCCGCAAGTTAGTGGCAAATCTGGAGGCAGGCAGAGCTCGAGTAGCACTCGTTCGCTGCGCGCGTATTTTGTTTTGTTTTCTTGATAATTGTAGGTGAAACGCTGGTGTACCGAGTGTGGACTGTGACTTGCATTTCAAAGTTCACACTCGGGACACCTCTGACACCCTTTCGCGCATTCAGGTCGTGACGATATATATATATATTTTTAATACAAATTTATCCATGGGGAACCAGAACTAGGACCTAGGGATTAACCACGCTAAAATTTAGGAAGAGAATCATATAAGTTGCTGACTATAAATGTTGTCCCTCTCGATCGACGACGCTCACACGCTTGCTGCCAGCCCTAGACTAGCTCACGCACACACACAAGCGTGTGCGGACAAGCCAGATGCGCGCGTGAGAGTGTAGGTAAATAACTTGAGCGAGGACTAAGAAGTGTCGGGGGTGTGGTCGCGTCTCCCGTATCAAAAGTACGAAAATATGAATAGAAGGTGAAGCATGGTGTTATAGTGATACTGATTTTGATGATAGTAGATAATAATTTAATTAATTAATATAATTTCCTAACTTTTGATTCCTCTTAAAGAGTTAACATTAATTAATTACAGACTGTAAAAGGAAATAGACTATATGAGACAGGTAGGCAAAGATATATATGTTTTTCTTTTTTCATTAACCTGAATTCCTGCTGTCTTGTATTTTCTTATCCCTTGGTTAAAGTAGATATAAGTAATTCAATGTATAGTTTAAGTTTATGTTGAAAAAAAAGACATGATCTTGCTAAGTTTCTTGCCCTTCTTCTTAGCAAGACTAATCGAATGGGCGGAGGTAGGCATGTATTTATATACGTAATCTATTACTATGTAGTATATAGGATGGGATTTGGTCGGCCGCCTGGATTCGTGCTGGGGGCTCGGTTGGTGATCATTGAACCTTGTTCCTGGTCCCTGGCCGGGTCTCCGGTATGGGTTCGGGCGGTTGATTGGATTTCACCTTGTATAATAATATTTTACCTATAATTTTAATTTTTATATATTAATTTATATATTAAATTTTTTTTATTGCTACATAAATTAAATAAACATTTAATCTAAGTAGTTCATGTACATTTATTATTTTATTACATATATTTTTATAAGATTAAAATTTGACTTGTGAAACGTGTATTATATATACCTACTTTGCAAAATAAACTTTTTGAATTTTGAATTTTGAATAGAGTGGACGAGGTAGGGTCAACAGTAATAGGTATTTATTAGTGTATTTCGATCATCGTTATACGGCATTGATCCTACTTGCTATCACGTCGGGACGTAAATATATTATGGTCGGCTAAAAGTGGTTTTTTGAGTGCTTGTTTGACGCTCGAAAACATCGATGTTTTTTTTTTCGATGTGTCGTTAAACATCGATGCAATAGCTCGATGCATTACATCGAAAAAAACATCGATGTTTTTTTTTAATGTCCATCCAGACTGACAATAACTCGCTGCCGCGCGGCTGCATCAGTGAATTTACGTATTTTTGGAAAAAGGGGGTGCTTTTCTTGAAACGAATCACGCGGTATTTAAAATTCGAGTAGATCTCTTTCACACTAATTTTATTTAAAAAATAACCGGTCAAGTGCGAGTCAGCCTCGCGTACCTAGGGTTCCGTAATTCAAAAGTTTTGAGAAGAATCAGAAGAAAAGTAATTAAAACCTTACCCGTCTACCAGTTTCGGAGGGGGGGACATACATATTTTTGGGGTTTTTTAAAGGTTTCTCGAAACCAGTGTTAGTAAATATAGTAAAAGTATATATTTTTACAATCAGCTTTTTAATATCTACAATTTGATACCCATATTGTATTTTTATAAAATATATTTTTTTTATTTAAAATATTTTTTTTATTTAAAATACTTATTTTTTTTTATTTCTTTTTTGTGCTCAATTTTTTTTAATTGCTATAGTTTTCCTGTAATTGGCCAGTTACGATCTATAATTGTAATTTTTTTTTCATATTTTTTGGTCTACCAGTTTCGGAGATAAGGGGGGGGACATAGATATTTTTGAGGTTTTTTAAAGATTTCTCGAAACCAGTGTTCGTAAATATAGTAAAAATATATATTTTTACAATCAGTTTTTTAATATCTACAATTTAATACCCATATTGTATTTTTATTAAGTTTTTTTTTATTTATTATACTTCCTTTTTTTTATTTCTCATTTGTGCTAATTTTTTTTTAATCGCTATAGTTTTCCTGTAGTGGCCAGTTGCGATCTATAATTATAATTTTTTTCATATTTTTCGATCTACCAGTTTCGGAGATAAGGGCCGGGGGACATACATATTTTCGGGGTTTTTTAAAGATTTCTCGAAACCAGTGCCAATAAATACAGTAAAAGTAGATATGTATATATTTTTACAATCAACTATTTAATATCTACAATTTGATACCCATATTGTGTTTTTAGGATAATATTTTTCATTTTTCTCACTTTTATTTTGGAAATATTTTGATCAATTTAAAATTTTTCACATTTTTTTTTACACCGTGATATGTGGGCAAATTAATGCTATTTTTGTGCTAAACGGTGCTAAAGTTATGAGGCTGTGACATACGGACGGACGGACGGACAACGGAGTCTCACCTTAAGGTTCCTTTTTGTACCTTTTAGGTACTACGGAACCCTAAAAAAACCAACAAAATCGCA
This sequence comes from Ypsolopha sequella, assembly GCA_934047225.1. Classification (NCBI taxonomy): domain Eukaryota; kingdom Metazoa; phylum Arthropoda; class Insecta; order Lepidoptera; family Ypsolophidae; genus Ypsolopha; species Ypsolopha sequella. The sequence continues at coordinate 479,014 of OW203989.1, forward strand.
AAAGCAGTACCTGAGACAAAATCGATAAGAAGTGTAAAATAGAGAGAAACGGTCTGGCTCCTCTTACTAATATGTGACTCTGAGGAGGTCACCGAGTATACCGACTGTCATTAGCTTCGCTAATAGTGTACTATGTTTAATTTTATAAAATAGAGAGAAACGGTCTGGCTCCTCTTACTAATATGTGACTCTGAGGAGGTCACCGAGTATACCGACTGTCATTAGCTTCGCTAATAGTGTACTATGTTTAATTTTATAAAATAGAGAGAAACGGTCTGGCTCCTCTTACTAATATGTGACTCTGAGGAGGTCACCGAGTATACCGACTGTCATTAGCTTCGCTAATAGTGTACTATGTTTAATTTTATAAAATAGAGAGAAACGGTCTGGCTCCTCTTACTAATATGTGACTCTGAGGAGGTCACCGAGTATACCGACTGTCATTAGCTTCGCTAATAGTGTACTATGTTTAATTTTATAAAATAGAGAGAAACGGTCTGGCTCCTCTTACTAATATGTGACTCTGAGGAGGTCACCGAGTATACCGACTGTCATTAGCTTCGCTAATAGTGTACTATGTTTAATTTTATAAAATAGAGAGAAACGGTCTGGCTCCTCTTACTAATATGTGACTCTGAGGAGGTCACCGAGTATACCGACTGTCATTAGCTTCGCTAATAGTGTAATGTTTAATTTTATAAAATAGAGAGAAACGGTCTGGCTCCTCTTACTAATATGTGACTCTGAGGAGGTCACCGAGTATACCGACTGTCATTAGCTTCGCTAATAGTGTAATGTTTAATTTTATCAAAGGCTTTTGAGAAGTCAGTATACACAGCATCCACCTGATGACCGGCTTGAAGAGCATTGACAATGAAGTCTGTGTATGTGACGAGGTTGGTGTCAACGCTCCGTCCTTTGAAAAAATCATGCTGTTGTGGTGATATGTAACGCGACATAGTAATCGTCAGTTCTAGAGTCACTATAAGGATCTTGCCAAAAATACATAGTTTTGATATAGGTATGTAATCTTTAACGTTGTTCTTGTCACCATTCCAAATTTCTGGAGAACAATCATCAGTGAGAGATTTCTGGAACAGTATTGTCAAAAGGACAGAGAGCTGTTTGGCGCATTTCGATATTAGAAGTGGGTGAACTCCATCAAAGCCAGCACCCTTATTCACGTCTACTGCCTTTAAATGCACAAAGACTATGTGATCACTAATATGAATGGTTGAGATATCAATAGGAGATTCCAAATGTTTGTAAATAATATTCTGAAAAAAAAAGACTAATCGAATGGGCGGAGTTAGACATATATTTATAATATTATTTATTCCTTATTCCTATATTTTTCATTTTATTCAAGTGTATTTTTTTTATTAAATTTAAGTAAAAACCTTTATTACCCCAACCTAATCCAGCCTTTATTATCTCCTTGTGTATTACCCCACATTATAATTAATTACATAAAAGTATTACCTACAGACATATATTATTTAATTATATTACATTAAAACCGACCTGTAATAAGTGTATCTGATACATAAATAAATATATTTCATATGTAGGGAGGAACGAGGGACATACATAGAGCTTCATATGTAGGGAGGGACTAGGGACATACATAGAGCTTCATATGTAGGGAGGGACTAGGGACATACATAGAGCTTCATATGTAGGGAGGGACTAGGGACATACATAGAGCTTCATATGTAGGGAGGGACTAGGGACATACATAGAGCTTCATATGTAGGGAGGGACTAGGGACATACATAGAGCTTCATATGTAGGGAGGGACTAGGGACATACATAGAGCTTCATATGTAGGGAGGGACTAGGGACATACATAGAGCTTCATATGTAGGGAGGGACTAGGGACATACATAGAGCTTCATATGTAGGGAGGGACTAGGGCATACATAGAGCTTCATTTCAGCCAGTCGTCCCCATACCACGGTAGCGTTAAGTCGAGTGTTAGGTTATTTACCTAGTACAATATGCGAGGTCATTGTTAGTGAAAACTTGTTTACCTTCTGAATAGTCTATTCAATACACAGTTAGATACCCATATTCATATAACTTATAAAAAAAAAAGATCGGTTGTATGCGCTACATAAGCAATTTTATTTTGGTTTGTTTGCCGGTGTTTTTAAGTTCACGGTAGGCGGCGACTGCGTCTTGCCTCGCTCGCTCCCGGCGCATGCGCTCCGCCGCCGGCAGCGCCCGCAGCCGCTCCCGCGTCGCCCCGTCCCCCGGCCCCGCCGCCGGTAACAGCGCGTGCAGCAGTAGTGGGCGGGTGGCGGGGCGCGACGCGCCCTCGTGCGGCGTGGCGCGGCGAGGCGCGACGGTGAGTGCGGGCGGCGCGTGCGCAACATCACCGAACGACACACGCTCGTACGTCACCTCCGCGCGTGACAGCGACGCCTCCTGCAAACATTAAATACATTCTACGAGTCCGGTCCAGACAGATGGGTCGAGCCATTCTACTATGTGCCGACGACATCTATTCTATACTAATAATTATGTAGTAAAAAACAAGCTGTCGTAGTTCAGGCGGTAGAACGCTGGCCTCTCAATTTGAAGACCCAGGTTTGATCCCCAGTCGGGTATGCACAAATGAGTATTTCAGAATTTATATTTATATTACATAATACTTATTGCCACTTGCTGAACGGTGAAGGAAAATATCGTGAGGAAACTTTCATGCCATAAAAAGCGTGTATTTGTGTCCGAGGTACGGCGATATTTGTGTCCGAGGTACGGCGATACGGCTCAACACGTTGGGACGTAATAATCGTATGATCCTTTTTGACCAGGGACTAGGGGATCCCCTAATCCCTGTTTTTAACTCGAGAACCACTCAACGCATTTGAATGCGGTTTTTATTATTATAATCGTAAGATCCTGGCACAGTTTAAAAATCCATGCAGTTGTCCAACGACGACGACGGCCCCTAGACAGGGCAATCGTGCGGGACTTGCGGGGCGAGACGCGGGAGGTATTGACCCGGACTTCATACAAATTTCGAACAAGAACGTCTCTCCGGGTTGACGCGTGACGTGTCGCAATTCGCAAGTATAAAATAAGTTAAAAAAATGGTGCATACAACTTGTGCTGTGCGAGACTGCATGTCGTCCTCCAGAATTAACAAGGAATTGAGATTCCACCAGTTTCCACTGGAGAAGGACAGGTCAAGTTGTTACAAAATAATGTATGTACAGTACATACGTAATTTCTCATTAGTTATTATCACGGATGAGTTTAATTTCATCCATGGTTATTAGGAATAAAATGGCTGTGAAGCGGTCGACACAAAAGGGCAGCCGCACAGTAGGAGCGGTGGGTGAACTAGATTTTGGTGTCAAATAATTACAGCAGGTGAGCTCTTAGGTAGGGCCTTGTGAGGGTCTGATGAGGAGCAGAGACATGACTAATGGATCTCAGTGATAGCAATACCTAGTAACTTCCAGTTTTGTATTTAATATTTAGTCTCAGGATGTCTCTTCTAGGGTTTTTCTTGGTTGCGAGGGAAAAAAAATTAAAGTCTTAGACGAAATTTTGATTTGTGTATAGGCGTTTTTCCAACTGCATTGACAGAGCCTGTAGATTTTGGATGATTTACACTTCACAGTCTTTTTTTATTTCAGGTGTAATACTTGGATACAAGCATGTGGAAGATCGGATTTATTCGGAAAACCTATTAATTTTCTCAAGAATAAACACGTTTGCAGTTTGCATTTTGATACACTTATATAGAACCTTAAGAGAACAGCTATACCTACGTATTTATTACCAACTGAAGAAACTATTTCAGCTCATAACCAAAGAGATCCGGAAATAGCAATTCTAAGTGATGTCGTTCTAGATCCTTCAAAAATAAGATCAAAGATTCTTCAAAAGCAGACTGCTTTAGTGGTTACTTCATCGGAGATCACAAAAGATATTGTCGTTCGCAAATATGGGGATCAATCAACTCAAACACCAGCAAACTTAGAATAATAACGCCTAGAATGATAGTTCCTTTCAACCGATCTCTCCAAAGTGAGGCAAAAAGATGATTCATGTGGGCGTAAGCATCATGTAGCTACGTTTGCTGACACGCACACAAGCGCATAAACAATGTTGCTAGTGGAGTACGCATTTTCCCTAAAGTAGGGAAATTGGAACTGTTACTTAACGACTCGGAATTATTATTTCTTGGTATATATTACACAGCGTAGTTTATTATAGTGTTGAAATCAGTATACATTATATGCCCATATAAGCACGAATTAATATATAACGGTATTTACATTATTCAACATATATTATATAGAATTACAAAACAGTGACTAGAAGGAGTAGTCTGATACGGTGGTGATGTATGTATGAAATTTCAAGTGTCTAATACTGAGCGGGAATCTTCGGAACTATGGAGCAATTCTATAAACGTAAAATGTGGCAGGTGGGGTGAATAAAAAACCATAATGAGTAACTACGTTTCTCTTATATTCGAAAAAAATAAAACGAGCTTTGCCGCGTAGTGGTCGCCACAACAACCTAATGGCCTTGGAACTCTAACTGTTTTCTAAACAATTGTCGCTTAGATGACACCATTTGCGAAATGTTGTCTTTTTTAGATTCATAAAAGAGTCGAATTTTTAAATACCGTTCAACAACAAGCCGCGCTAATTAGAAATTAAAACAACGTAAAATAGATAACATAAGCAAACATTTAACAAAAATATTTAGTATAAAAAACCCGAAAAAATGTGATTTATTGAAATGATGAACCTTGGTCCTGACCACTTACCGAAAGTGACCTTGTATATTAGTACTAATTTGAGGTTTTTTTTTTTCTTTTACTGGCAACATTTTAATACAATGGCGTCTACCAAAATTACGTACGATTATTTCTGTTTAAGTTTATGTTTTACGTTAAGTTATAATGTGAATTTCAGTACTGAGAGGTGGAATGTGATGTTACAGTGTTTATTATGTTTTTCCGTTGTATTGTGACACCTATTGACCGCACAAACCATCATTTTCAATTTAATTTCCGAGAGTTGTTAGTACTAAAGGCTGACCTTGAGAACTGACCAGGCCGACCGGCGAACCAGGCCTATATGGCCTGGTTTTACTCGCTTCACTTATTGTGCGCGGACTCGGTTTCTAGGCGTTATTATTCTAAGCCAGCAAAATTAACTGATCACACACCCCGGAAAAGAAAACTTTGACTATTCCGATGTCAGAAGGGAGAATTAGGTCGTGTAATTCTTGCGCAAACTCTCCAAAATACAGCCTTTAACAACCAGAGGAAAGCAATTTTACAACGGTGTTTGAGGCTTTGAAATTCAGCACCCATAACCGATTCGTCAGTCTTCCAGGGCAGCTAGCTGATACTTGACAGAGCCGTTCCAAAGGTGGCTGCAGTACTCCATGCAGGACCGAACTTGAGCTTTGTATAAACACAAAAGTTACTACTGCCTCACCTTAAGGGTGGTGTTTGTGACGTCCTGATGGGTGTGATCTCAATGAAACTTTGCACACATCAACGCAGTACTCCGACACATCTCTCATCAAGAGATGCATAATGGTGAGATATTCGACGGCGCCGAATTAGTAAAATGGTTTCAGGTAAAATCTGTTTTTATGAAACTGTAACTGTTAATTAATAAAAAAGTAATTAAATAAACTTGTTTGCGGGCGACGTCTGTAATTTACCTTTCTTTGTTATAGATCATAATGGACGACTCGCTAAACTTTGTTATAGATCATAATGGACGACTCGCTAAACTTTGTTATAGATCATAATGGACGACTCGCTAAACTTTGTTATAGATCATAATGGACGACTCGCGAAACTTTGTTATAGATCATAATGGACGACTCGCGAAACTTTGTTATAGATCATAATGGACGACTCGCTAAACTTTGTTATAGATCATAATGGACGACTCGCTAAACTTTGTTATAGATCATAATGGACGACTCGCTAAACTTTGTTATAGATCATAATGGACGACTCGCGAAACTTTGTTATAGATCATAATGGACGACTCGCGAAACTTTGTTATAGATCATAATGGACGACTCGCTAAACTTTGTTATAGATCATAATGGACGACTCGCTAAACTTTGTTATAGATCATAATGGACGACTCGCGAAACTTTGTTATAGATCATAATGGACGACTCGCGAAACTTTGTTATAGATCATAATGGACGACTCGCTAAACTTTGTTATAGATCATAATGGACGACTCGCGAAACTTTGTTATAGATCATAATGGACGACTCGCTAAACTTTGTTATAGATCATAATGGACGACTCGCTAAACTTTGTTATAGATCATAATGGACGACTCGCTAAACTTTGTTATAGATCATAATGGACGACTCGCTAAACTTTGTTATAGATCATAATGGACGACTCGCTAAACTTTGTTATAGATCATAATGGACGACTCGCTAAACTTTGTTATAGATCATAATGGACGACTCGCTAAACTTTGTTATAGATCATAATGGACGACTCGCTAAACTTTACGTAAAAATAATCAGGCAATAATCACGATATCTTGACGGTTCATAAGATGATGTTTCATAAAATTTTGCTTTTTTGTTTTGTATAGAGACATAGTTAGACGTCGCCAAATAATACATATGAAAAAAAAAATAAGAAAATCACCTGTTTACTTTACAAATCAGTTTTTGCCTTTTGCATGGAGATTGTATCGGGTTGAGTCTTCTTAAAATATGATACCAAGTTCTTTAGCAGTAGTTTTCGCCTTTGCTTCGAAGTTAAGATTTATTTATTTATTTATTTATTTGGTCTACCAACAGATGATACACTTAATAACATACAATTAACTAGCGTACAGTAGGAATAGAGTGTAACTACAATAACAGGTAAACACTGCATGCAATAAAAATGAGAGGAGTGACGTGTGACGCAGGTTGGCGGAAGCAGAGACGCACCCGTCTCGGCTCTGGAGACGTCTCGTCCTCCGCCAACCAGTGCTGCTCGTTGAAACATTAATTATTTATATATATATATATATACAGGGTGTCCCATAATAAGCGAATCAAATTGTTATGGGAGGTAGCCTAGTCCAATTCCTATCAAATAAAATAAACATAGGTGAAACAAAAGTTCGATGGTTTTTGAGTTAATTAACTTTTTCAAAAAAAATTTAAAACATCTTCCCGTCCCTGTTTTTTTTGCTGTCATTACTTTATTTTTCAGTTAAGATTTTTTTTATTTTCAGAATATTATTTAAAAATAACTATTTCATGAATTGGCTACCAAACATTTTAGAAAAGTTACACCAAATTTAAATGGCAAGACTTTGTTTTCACTTCTTGTGTAAATTCGAAAAAAATCTTTAAACTTTGGATCTCTGTGATGAAAAAAAAAAGTATAGAGTGGGAATGAATAAACTATTTTGAAAACTTGCTCATTTAATGTTATTTCCAAAAATGTATAACATTTGACCACTTTCATAAGGGCGAGACTAGTTATTGGCCTTGACCACCGGCTGGAATGGATTTTTAAAAATATTTACTTTCCATAATTTGAACTAAAATGCTATAAAAGTAAAAATTGTTGAGTTTTAATTAAAACAATGTGAAGAAGTGATTATTTTTTTTATTATAAAAAAGTGTATACCGACAAGAAAAAGTGATACAATTTTTTTTAAGAATATCTCCTTATAACGAATGTTCGAACTGACGCCTGCCTGTGCGAATGCATAAACGACACCTTTTCAAAAAATTTCGTTTTAGTCGGCGCAGGCTGAGTGCCGATATGCTTCTGGCGGCTTGTGTCACTCGTTCGCGTAGTTCTCCCTCATTGTGAATGGGCTTTGCGTACACTCGATCCTTTAAACAGCCCCAGTAGAAGAAGTCGAGTGGATTAAGGTCTGGCGACCTTGGTGGCCACAGAATGGGGCCTAGTCTGCCAATCCAACGGCTGGGGTATGCTTCGTTGAGATGAGATCTTACTTGAAAAGCATAATGAGCCGGACACCCGTCATTTTGCAGCCACGTTTGTGCTCGGGCTTGAAGTGACTCGTCTTCTAACAAAACTGGCAAAGTATTTTGCAGAAATTCCAAGTAATTTTGTCCATTCAGAACTGAGGGCAGTTCTACTGGGCCCACGATTCGACCGTTGTAAATTCCGGCCCACATGTTTATTTTAAATTGGTACTGTGAATGGTCTTCCTTCTTTTCATGCGGATTGACCATCCGCCAACTGTGGAGATTATGCAAATTGATGTAGCCATCTTTCCTGCAGGCGGACTCATCACTCCACAATACGTGATTTAAAAAATCCGGGTCTTCTTGGTGTTTGCGTAGCATTCGTTGGCAAAATACCACGCGCTTCGCATAATCGCGTGTCAGAAGTGCTTGTACACGCGTAACATGGTAAGGATGATATTGATATCGTTTGAGTACTCTATGCACAGTGGATTTCGGTATTCCCGTAGTTTGTTCGATGCGCCGACAAGAAGTTGATGGATCGTCTTCAATTTGTAAGAGAACTTCCTCATCGTCAACCTCTACAGGTCTACCTTCACCACCGTGTCTGCCTGGATTTCTTCCTTCTCTGAAGGCTTTGTCAACCCTTAAAAAAACTCCATATTGTGGGTGTTGTCGGTTTGGATAACGATCAGCATAAATCCTTGCAGCTTGTCTAGCAGAGTATGTGACACTTCCACGTATTTCGTCGAAATGTCTGGTTTCTCCATAAACCAAATGCATATCTGCATACTCATGATGGGTAAATGGATGGTCTTGATGATTTGCCATGATGCAACAAATCACAAACACAATGATCCAATTCACAAGCAAAACAAGTCCCGAGAAGCGCCAAGTCGTACACTTCACAAGATACCAAATCAAGAGCACAGCAAAGTCCAAATTAAAGCCAGGTTCGTTGGAATATCGCAATACGGAAGCAGTGATAGTACACGAGTGTAGCACAGTAGGTTAAGTGTTGCACTGAGCGACAAGTGAGTGCGCAAACAAACAATAATGGCAAATTAGTGGTGGCATGGCAGCTAGCTTCATGTTAAAGCGAGACAGCTATACATCACGCTGTTGATGTCCTTGTTTATTTTTTAACTGTTCTTAGATAAATAGTCAAAAGAACGGTTAGAACGTCGATGCGATAGTGTAAATAAGATTTTTAGTTCAAATTATGGATAATATTTTTTAAATATCCATTCCTGCCGTTGATCAAGGTTAAAAAATAGGCTTATTCTTATGAAAATGGTCACATATCTTACATTTCTAAAAAGAACATTAAATGAGCAAGTTTTTAAAATAGTTTATCATTCCCACTCCATACTTTTTTTTTTCATCACAGAGATCCAAAGTTTAAAGATTTTTTTCGAATTTACACAAGAAGTGAAAACAAAGTCTTGCCATTTAAATTTGGTGTAACTTTTCTAAAATGTTTGGTAGCCAATTCATGAAATAGTTATTTTTAAATAATATACTGAAAATAAAAAAATTCTTAACTGAAAAATAAAGTAATTACAGCAAAAAAAACAGGGACGGGAAGATGTTTTCAAATTTTTTTGAAAAAGTTAATTAACTCAAAAACCATCGAACTTTTGATTCACCTATGTTTATTTTATTTGATAGGAATTGGACTAAGCTACCTCCCATAACAATTTGATTCGCTTATTATGGGACACCCTGTATATAACCAATTTTAATGTATACATATGTAAATTTTATATAATGAAATAATATATATATATATATATATATATATATATATATATATGTTCAATTAATTATAATTAAGAAAATATTGAATGTAATAATTTCGAAACACAACGAAAGAATAAAATAAAAAAAGAATCACAAAATCATATAAAACGTACAAAAAATTACTTAATTAACGAACTTTTAAAAGAACTGAACGACATAAAGTTGATGTCTATGCTATTGTTATCTTTTACAACAAAATGATGTGCGCGGCAAACTCTATTTACAATACTCTCATGCCCTGGGTTGGTTTTAGATTTTTTTAATGCCAGTGTGCGACGATTTATTAATCTAGAATTTTTTCGTGGTACCGATAAACTTATATTTTCCAACACTTGCGGACAATCAACAAAACCTCTTAAAATTTTAAATAGGAATATCTGGTCCGACATCCAGCGACGGCTTTCGAGAGAATTTATTTGGAAGAATTCCAACCGTTTTTCATAAGAACGTATTTCTTTGAGTTTTTTCTGATGGACTGTAAGAAAATACAAGAATCGTCTTTGGATTTTCTCGATTCTGTCCCTATGAGAACGGTAGTAGGGATTCCAAATATTTGAGCAATACTCAAGTATGCTCCGTACAGTGGCATTATACGTTATTTTGAGGGCACTTATAGTTTTAAATTTTTTGCAAGCCCTCCAAATAAATCCAAGCATTCTGAAAGCTCTTTTAGTTATACTGTCAATATGAGCAATGAAGGATAACTTTTTGTCAATAATAACACCCAAGTCTTTTATCTCGTTTACTTCTTCGAGATCAATGCCAGAAATGCGGTAATATGTAGAAAGTGGGGACTTTTTTCGGGTGAACTTGATGTGTTTGCATTTGTTCGTGTTTAGAAGTAATTTATTAGCAACAGACCACTGAGATATTCGATCTAAATCGTTTTGTAAAAGAGACGAATCTTCAGAATTTTTAATTGTCCTATAAACTTTAAGATCGTCGGCAAAGAACGAGAACTTGGAATGGTGTATCTCGTGGGCTAGGTCATCAATAAATATAGAAAATAAGACAGGACCCAAGTGGGAGCCTTGAGGCACGCCAGATGGTGCAGCAAAGGTATCGGACTCATAGCCACAAACGATGACCCTTTGACTTCTTAAAAAGAGATACGATGAGAACCAGTTCAAAAGATTCCCATATACACCAATGTTATAAAGCTTCTGGATTAGCAGACTGTGGTTTACCCTATCAAAAGCTTTGCTTATGTCAGTGTAAACAGCGTCAACCTGTATACCAGCGTCAACAGCCTCTTGAAGATCAGAAACGAAACTGGCAAGGTTGGTACAAGTTGATTTTTTACTTCGGAAGCCGTGCTGGTTTGGAGTTAGAAGTAATTTGACGTGACCAGTCAATAAAGGGCAAATTAGCGACTCAAAAACCTTTGCTAGAATGCATAGAATAGATATAGGTCGATAGTCTTTAATATCATTGGCATTCCCACCCTTTGGAATAGGCAACACATTGGCCATTTTCCATACCCGGGGAAAGACTCCGTCAGAAAGAGATTTATTAAAAATTATATTTAAGGGTTGAGAAAGGCTTTCCGAACAGTTGATTACAAAAATTGCTGGTAATTTATCTGGTCCCGCTCCTTGGTTTCTATCAAGCTTTTTTATAGCCTTTTCTATAATTTCGGGTGTTATTTTGACATAACCTAATGTATTTGAATTTGGAATAGGATTTGGAGCCTGGAAATTAGAATTAGTCTGATCACCATCAAACACGGAAGAAAAATGATCGGCAAATGCGTTACATATAGGTAAAGGAGCAGAATATTCGACACCATTCAGTTTCATGATGTTGGGCAAGGTTTCGGCCCTTTTTCGTTTAGATTTTACAAAAGACCAGAACGCCTTGATATTGTGGCTGGAGATTGAGCTTTCAATTGACTTAAGATAAGATGCGTAGCAATCCCTGATCAGATTATGACATCTTGCTCTTGCTTCAATGAAATCAGAATGGTCTAACGGGTTTTTATATTTGCAAGGCCAAAGCGGCTAAGTCCCTAAAAATATTTAGTAGTTTAAATTTGTGTCCCGGGCTTTTTAGATTCGTCTACTCATGTACTATCTGGATCCAAAGGGGCACATTGGTTGCCAGATGTAAAGTTTTTATTGGCTATCCCACCCCACTACTAACTCCAGTCAACATTCACGCTCTTTTAAATCATTTAAACAACTGTCCATAAATAGATTGAATAGCCACGTGACACATCCTTGTCTAATTCCTCTAGAGAGTTCGTACTCGTAGCTCATAAACAGATTGAATAGCCACGTGACACATCCTTATCTAACTCCTCTAGAGAGTTCGTACTCGAAGATCATAAACAGATTGAATAGCCACGTGACACATCCTTGTCTAACTCCTCTAGAGAGTTCGTACTCAAAGATCATAAATAGATTGAAATTTCGTCAAACCCTTAAAAAAGCCCTATACTTGGGTTTCCTAAACCAAAAATTTTAAATTCAGGTCTAAATGTTTAAATTTGAGCCCCAAGACGACACAATTCGTTCCATAACTCAAACTATTGTATTTTTGTAAATGTCCATAACTGAAAAGCGAGTCGGAGGCAGGTAGGTACTCTACACCCTTTTGTTCAAACCATCTGCCTGCCTCTTCACGGTCAGAGCCTCTAAACCCAACACAGATGTGAAATGCTGAAGCAGGCATAGTTAAATGTGTAAACAAGTGAAACAAATGGCAGTGTGTTTGTGATATTGTCATATTGGTGTTTCGATAAGTGTGAATAATAATAATAAAATTCTTTATTGCACTAATAATTGTACAGAAGGCGAACTTAATGCTATCTAGCATTGTCTTCCAGTTAACCTTTGGTGCTGTGGATCGTTATTGGGTAGTGCCGGGAAAGGTACCGTAGAAACAATACTAAATGCCTTAATGATAGAGGCATTAAAATATTCATAAAAACAAACGGAGCATAATTTCTACATAATCTACATAATAAACAAATGTACTTACTATAAAATACAAATAATAAAAAAAAAAAAATGTTCATCAGCGCGACGCCATAAAGTAAAAATCAACAGCATGTCACCCGGGGAGGAGAAGAAAGACATTGCAATTCACTTTACTGACGTATCGCCTCTCAAACATCAACGACGCAGTTGGTCAAATTAATCAAATGGATTAAAATACAAGGGACCTCCCTATGATGGCGGAAAATCTAAGAAAGTCAGCCAACCAATATACAGGGTGGAAAAAATTCAAGGGCCCTGGAGGGGAACTGCCTCAAATCCTTTAGGCAGCTAATTTTACTGAAAGGAAACATTCCTTTATTTTTTAAAAGAAACAAAACTGCATTCAAAGATCTTCTAAAATTCGCTTGTCTCACCCGGGAATCGAACCAATTAAAAATTAAAAAAATAAACCTTCGCTGTTTTATTATACGAAGCGGTAGGATTATAGTTCAGGAGAAAATTTGTCTAATAAATATTTGGTCTGTGAAATAAAAAGAAGTGAAAACTAATATTTATTTTATTTTATTTAAGCTTCTAATAAATCGAATTGTTCTTGATACGCCATTATTACACAATGAAAGCACGGAATGAAAGGAAAACGAAACAAAATTTGAAATTCGAACGATTAGTTTTATCGATTTTAAAAATGTTGAAAGTTATCGTTCGAATTCCAAATTTGTTGATCCGCGTTGCAAAAAAAAGAACGTTCCCTTTTTAAATTTTTCAAGAAAGAATTGTGCTGTGCATAGATTTATTATTACCATTTAACGATTTTCTTATCGAAGTCTTCAACTAGGTGCTAAGATAAATAACATTAGCAAGCTTGTACTTCATACGATGTCTTTGGATGTTAGAGAGATAATAAAATTATAACGTGTCATTTACTTGTTACAAGTGAACAGTACTAGGAATTGTTAATAAAGAACTTGTAATAAATATTCAATTTCATGGTTATCTCGTATAACAGATGAGTGTAAGACCAAATGTTTATTGGACCAATTTTATCCTGAACAATAATCCTACCGATTCGTGCAATAAAATAGAGATGATTTATTTTTTTAATTTTTAGTTGGTTCGATACCCGGGTGAGACAAGCGAATTTTAGAAGATCTTTGAATGCAGTTTTGTTTCTTTTAAAAAATAAGGGAATGTTTCCTTTCAGTTAAATGAGCTAACTAAAGGATTTAAGGTAGTTCCCCTCCAGGGCCCTTAAATTTTTTCCACCCTGTATAGCCGGATAGCTTATTACGATAAAGAAACGGATATTTTAAAGAAATACCAAAAATTTCAAGAAATCCAATAAGAGCGACTCTGTAATAAGAAAAACCGGCCAAGTGCGAGTCAGACTCGCGTACCTAGGGTTCTGTATTGTGGATGATAAATTTAATTTAGTCATTTTTTTTTTTGGTGAATTTCTCGATCGCTTTAATTTTCCTGTAATCTTTACGTAAACATATATTACCATGATTTTTTTGATATTTTTTGGTCGACCAGTTTTGGAGATAAGGGGGGGGGACATACATATTTTTGTCGTTTTTTAAATATTTCTGTAAACCAGCGCCATTGCGAAGTCACTATATTTTATTAGAGAAATAAAGATGACTAATATTAATACAGTCACTTAATGTTGGTAGGTAACTAATTACGAAACAATTAATGATAAATTTGTTAAATAGGTGCTCCCATACTAACTAAAATGAAAAGGTGCTTCCATACAAACTAAAATAACAGACTTGGCTTTACATAAGATCTCACAACTTTTTACGGTGGAAGGATTGCGTTGCGAGACTTGACATTTTTGTACATTTTATGTTTTTGATGGGATTTATTTTACTTCCTCTTTTGTATTTCTAATTAGTGCTGATTTTTTTTTAATCGCTATAATTTTCCTTTAATTGGCCAGTTATGATCTATAATTGACATTTTTTTCATATTTTTCGGTCTACCAGTTTCGGAGAAAAGGGGGGGGACATACATATTTTCGGGGTTTTTTAAAGATTTTACGAAACCAGTGTCAGTAAATATGTTAAAAGTATATATTTTTACAATCAACTCTTTAATACCTACAATTTGATACCCATATTGTATTTTTAAGCTAATATTTTTTATTTTTCTCACTTTTGTTTTGGAAATATTTTGAACAATTTTAAATTTTTCATATATTTTTTACATCCTAATATGTGGGCAAATTAACGATATTTTTGTGCCAAATTTCATGTATTTATCTTTAGCGGCGCTAAAGTTATGATGCTGTGACATACGGACAGACGGACAACTTCGCGCGGACTCTTTTCGTAGCTCGGCATACGGGGCGGTACGGAAGCCACATCAATCACACCATCGAAACTTGACCTGCAGCCGTTAAATAAACATAATTGAAGATTGGCCTGGGGTCTCGCGGGAGACACGCCATCCGTGATTGGCTTCAGGGTGAACACCCGGTCGATTACAATCATTTCCCTGACCTCTCCTTCGAGCATGTCTTCCTCCCCTATATAAATACCGTACCCTCGGTGTGTCGGCCGCTAGACCGGATCGAGATTGTTCCTGGCTGAGGGATACTAGGTTACTGTTACTGTTTCTTTATTCTAGACATAAGCAAATTCAAAATTACTTCACTCAACGTTTGGCATTCCTTTTAAACACAATATTTTTCGGAATTTAATATATATTATCTGTTTTAAACTTAAAAACCTGCCTTTTACTGCCGTCGGCAACATTGTTCATCCACGATACGGAACCCTAGGTACGCGAATTTGACTCGCACTTGACCAGTTTTATTTACATCTTTTAACTTTAAAAACTGATTGCATCATATTGCGAGGTAAGAAGCATTAGCGATAAGATAAAAAAGTGTATGAAAGCGATACAAATAAAATGTAACGGTTGAAATGAATTTTTTTCGGACTAGGCATCTGGAGAATAACGTGCGATAAGGAACATCATTCCAAAAATTTTTCTTGACACCTAAGCGAAGGTCAAAACATGGCACCAGCCATTTTGGATTTGTAGCCTTTTTTTTTGTAGCCTGTGACACCCCCTTGGCTCCCCAGGCTAGTTCCACCCTTGAACCTTGTGTATACTCGCCGAGAATGTGGAGTAAAACTTAAGTAAAGAATCAAGCCCATGGCATTAATCAATCACTAAAGTATAACAATGTAGTAACCTGTGCAGCTTTCTCCTTCTTGTCTTTCTTCCTGAGAGTGAGCAACTGTCCCCGCGAGGGCCGCTCTTCCCCACGTCGCGCCTCTCCCGCCCCTCCAGCGCGCGCGCGTTTCTTCGCACGGCGCTCGCGCCGCTCTGACATGTGCAGCCCTTTAGTGTCATCTTCATCTTCATTCAGCTCAGACTGAAAACCGAAAAATTTGTTTCAAATGCATGTTACTTATTATTATTGCACCTATAGAAATTACTAGTTACTAGCTTTATAAAGTTGAATTCATATGAAGTACCTACTGACACAGACGGACTTACATTTGTTTTTACCTGAAAATCAGGTAGAAATTAAAACATATCCCTCACTGGAGTAAATAATGTAAGTCCATCCATATTATAAGCCTGTAGTAGTCATGTCTGGACGATCTACAGATAGGAGTAGCGCCTCACCGGGTAGTGATCTACAGACAGGAGTAGAGCCTCACTGGGTAGTGATCTATAGACAGGAGTAGAGCCTCACCGGGTAGTGATCTACAGACAGGAGTAGAGCCTCACTGGGTAGTGATCTACAGACAGGAGTAGAGCCTCACTGGGTAGTGATCTATAGACAGGAGTAGAGCCTCACTGGGTAGTGATCTATAGACAGGAGTAGAGCCTCACTGGGTAGTGATCTATAGACAGGAGTAGAGCCTCACTGGGTAGTGATCTATAGACAGGAGTAGAGCCTCACTGGGTAGTGATCTACAGACAGGAGTAGAGCCTCACTGGCTAGTGATCTATAGACAGGAGTAGAGCCTCACTGGGTAGTGATCTACAGACAGGAGTAGAGCCTCACTGGCTAGTGATCTATAGACAGGAGTAGAGCCTCACTGGGTAGTGATCTACAGACAGGAGTAGAGCCTCACTGGGTAGTGATCTATAGACAGGAGTAGAACCTCACTGGGTAGTGATCTACAGACAGGAGTAGAGCCTCACTGGGTAGTGATCTACAGACAGGAGTAGAGCCTCACTGGGTAGTGATCTATAGACAGGAGTAGAGCCTCACTGGGTAGTGATCTATAGACAGGAGTAGAGCCTCACTGGGTAGTGATCTATAGACAGGAGTAGAGCCTCACTGGGTAGTGATCTACAGACAGGAGTAGAGCCTCACTGGGTAGTGATCTATAGACAGGAGTAGAGCCTCACTGGGTAGTGATCTATAGACAGGAGTAGAGCCTCACTGGGTAGTGATCTATAGACAGGAGTAGAGCCTCACTGGGTAGTGATCTATAGACAGGAGTAGAGCCTCACTGGGTAGTGATCTACAGACAGGAGTAGAGCCTCACTGGGTAGTGATCTATAGACAGGAGTAGAGCCTCACTGGGTAGTGATCTATAGACAGGAGTAGAGCCTCACTGGGTAGTGATCTATAGACAGGAGTAGAGCCTCACTGGGTAGTGATCTACAGACAGGAGTAGAGCCTCACTGGGTAGTGATCTATAGACAGGAGTAGAGCCTCACTGGGTAGTGATCTATAGACAGGAGTAGAGCCTCACTGGGTAGTGATCTACAGACAGGAGTAGAGCCTCACTGGGTAGTGATCTATAGACAGGAGTAGAGCCTCACTGGGTAGTGATCTACAGACAGGAGTAGAGCCTCACTGGGTAGTGATCTATAGACAGGAGTAGAGCCTCACTGGGTAGTGATCTACAGACAGGAGTAGAGCCTCACTGGGTAGTGATCTACAGACAGGAGTAGAGCCTCACTGGGTAGTGATCTATAGACAGGAGTAGAGCCTCAAAGGGGAGTGATCTACAGACAGGAGTAGAGCCTCACTGGGTAGTGATCTACAGACAGGAGTAGAGCCTCACTGGGTAGTGATCTATAGACAGGAGTAGAGCCTCACTGGGTAGTGATCTACAGACAGGAGTAGAGCCTCACTGGGTAGTGATCTATAGACAGGAGTAGAGCCTCACTGGGTAGTGATCTATAGACAGGAGTAGAGCCTCACTGGGTAGTGATCTATAGACAGGAGTAGAGCCTCACTGGGTAGTGATCTACAGACAGGAGTAGAGCCTCACTGGGTAGTGATCTATAGACAGGAGTAGAGCCTCACTGGGTAGTGATCTATAGACAGGAGTAGAGCCTCACCGGGTAGTGATCTATAGACAGGAGTAGAGCCTCACCGGGTAGTGATCTATAGACAGGAGTAGAGCCTCACCGGGTAGTGATCTATAGACAGGAGTAGAGCCTCACTGGGTAGTGATCTATAGACAGGAGTAGAGCCTCACCGGGTAGTGATCTATAGACAGGAGTAGAGCCTCACCGGGTAGTGATCTATAGACAGGAGTAGAGCCTCACTGGGTAGTGATCTATAGACAGGAGTAGAGCCTCACTGGGTAGTGATCTATAGACAGGAGTAGAGCCTCACCGGGTAGTGATCTATAGACAGGAGTAGAGCCTCACTGGGTAGTGATCTATAGACAGGAGTAGAGCCTCACCGGGTAGTGATCTATAGACAGGAGTAGAGCCTCACTGGGTAGTGATCTATAGACAGGAGTAGAGCCTCACCGGGTAGTGATCTATAGACAGGAGTAGAGCCTCACCGGGTAGTGATCTATAGACAGGAGTAGAGCCTCACCGGGTAGTGATCTATAGACAGGAGTAGAGCCTCACTGGGTAGTGATCTATAGACAGGAGTAGAGCCTCACCGGGTAGTGATCTATAGACAGGAGTAGAGCCTCACCGGGTAGTGATCTATAGACAGGAGTAGAGCCTCACCGGGTAGTGATCTATAGACAGGAGTAGAGCCTCACTGGGTAGTGATCTATAGACAGGAGTAGAGCCTCACTGAGTAGTGATCTATAGACAGGAGTAGAGCCTCACCGGGTAGTGATCTATAGACAGGAGTAGAGCCTCACCGGGTAGTGATCTATAGACAGGAGTAGAGCCTCACCGGGTAGTGATCTATAGACAGGAGTAGAGCCTCACCGGGTAGTGATCTATAGACAGGAGTAGAGCCTCACTGGGTAGTGATCTATAGACAGGAGTAGAGCCTCACCGGGTAGTGATCTATAGACAGGAGTAGAGCCTCACCGGGTAGTGATCTATAGACAGGAGTAGAGCCTCACCGGGTAGTCATCTCTATGATGAGTGTTGAGTGTGCGCAGAGCACTGTTGATCCGCAAAGAGAAAGCCCGGCCGGACTCACCCGGCAACTGCTTCAATGAAGCCACAGGATTCTTGGCACTGGATGCACAGTTATGGATTTCTAAAATGAAACCAATCAATTTCTATTACTATGGTCAGACTGCTGGGGTGTAGATAAGAGAAACTATGGGACAAAAGACCAGGGTGGCAATAAGTGAATAATTTTCAAGTCCTGGATCGCGCCTCCTTATTGACACTCTGACCAGTCAAAGTGTCAATAAGGGATCCAGGACCGCCATATTAAATCATTATATAGATAAGACCTTTGTTCTTGAGATCATGTTTCTTGTTTTTGGTGTACTTCTGTTGGAGGGGTCCCGCGGTCTGATCGCGCGGCGGACGGAAGAGGCGCGCAAGCGAGCGCGGCGCGGGCTGCTCGTCGGGGTCGCGCGGCGGCGCGTTGATCTTCGTCTTCAACCTGACAAACAATCCAAGATCTAGCACAATTCATGTTTCACACCTAACCTAACCTAAAAATGTATACCTTTTTAAACGTTCTGCTTGCTGCTTTAAAGGATCTTTCACACCGTGGTGCTTTTTCGCTGGTATTTTACGGCCCATTTTGATTTGAACTAAGTCTCGGTATTTAAATTCAGGCAACAATCAACAAGAGTACGATTGTGTACCTCTGCACTCCTGCAGTTCTGTGCACGGAACTTCACACTTTCACAGATCATTATACCGCACTGGCTAAATCCACCTAGGGTAGCGTTCCGAAACACCGAAGTTTGTCCGATGACGCAGATGATATTACTATCTGTCAGATAAAAGTAGCTCAATGCTGGTTCCAAAACCACAAATGAGATCGTTTTGGAACGATCAAACCCGAGCAACATTTTCTACTGACACGACCAATATTTTGATCTGCGAAAATCACCAGGAATATATTGCTTCTGTCAAAAGCATGATTCTTGATTTTTATACGTTTAAGTACATGGATATCAAAAATTACGTTTGAACACATCTCAATCCACAGATGATTTTCTCGCCTAGAACGACATTTTTATTCGAATTTGTTTTTTGTTATTTCCTACAAGTCTGAAACTTGATTATGATTCTCTATTCTCTATAATTATAAAACCTGAAGATAAAATCTCAATTCAAAACCGTTTTATCTGGTTCCGCCAATAACTTGTTTTAAGCGAAAAATAAAAAATATCGTGGATAAAATCTCATCCATGATTTAAACATTTTCGTCTTCCCGCCAAACTTTTCTTTTGACATATTACTCTTTGTCCGTTCCGAATCTCACCAAAGTTAGTCCGAAGACTGTTCCATTATGACCGGTTCCAAAACGTATTGCTCATCCGACTAGAATTGTTCGATGATAGGGGTTTGGTTTCGGAACGCTACCCTAATGACTTTTTTTTTTTTCAAAATGGCGGGCTGCCCACCTCATGTCAAAAACAGCTGGAGCGATTGTTATTGTTTTTACCTCAGAATAAGGAATACAAATAGAAACCTGGCTAAAATAATACGCGGAGAAAGACACCTATCCTTGATTTTCTTACGACATTTTAGTGCGTTAGAGAGAGATGGATATGTATTAGTTTTTTCTTAATTAGGTAGGTTGTCACTAGTTCGTTGCTTTGCTAGTGATGTAACAATGTCGATTTTTGACTACGATAAATAAACCAAATCGAAATGAACCGCGACCAATCTCCTTACCACACATCATATCGTACCAAAGTGTGAAAAAAAAGAGAATGCAGGAGGCACCGACCTTTCTGGTGACATCCTCTTGCTTTGGAAGGAGGCCAAGAGAATTAATAGCAAAGTGGTCTCTGTCTACCAGTGAGACATATGTTATATTGTGTAAATAAGGAATTAATAAAAGGATATCTTTCGTTTAGCATATTTTTTATTAAGTACAAATTACTATATAAGTAGGCAGGTAGGTACATAAGTTAAGTCCAAAATTGTGCTTGTTTCTAGTACAAAAAATGCTGTAGCTTGTATCAGAGATATAACCGTAAACTATTTAAGTGGATACTTTTTAAGTCGCCTCTTAACTCAATCAAATAGATGTTCGTTGATGTCGCGTCTTTGTTCAATCAAGGAAGAAGGAATTAATCGCAACAATAGAAATCATAATAATCATAGACTTATATACTTATAGGATTCGTAATAATAATATTATGTCAATGATGAGCGATGACAGCGCAATTACTACAGAGGTAATTTCATTTTTTTTATTTCTATGAAATAAACATCAACTTATCTTGAATAAAAACTAATAACAAATAATGAACGATTAAAATACCTAATAACCTGTAATAAGAAATCAAATTATGCGCAGTTCAAGTCAATAAGCATTCCCAAAATTCATTTCACGATAGAACTACCCTGTCAAAGTACTTTTATTGTCAACCACTAAGTACGAAAATGTCTTGATCTGCGGAATTTCTTCGTGAAGTCGATCACGGCAGTAACGTGAACGAACAGGCCTTTCAGAACGATTTGCGAACATAGAAGTATGCACTTTTCTAAACCACAGACATCCATAGGTACTGATTCTGTTGCCTAAAATTGAAAAATTATCGAGTTAATATACTATAGTATAGTACAAGCACGTACCTACAAACAAGATTGATAATGCAATTATACATAATTATTTAAAGGTTACCAATGTGTCTGTATCTGGTAAATATAACGTTGGTAAGGCATCTGCTTTTAAAAGTCTCCATTTTAAATTTTCGTTTGGTCTAAAAGAATCCGACGTAAAGTGTTTCGAACAAATATGACCGCTTTTTTAATTGCCCAATTTGGTCAAATTATTCGTCTAAGCCATTCACTTTTTAATTCTTCCCTTTTTGGAAATCTGTAACAAAAAAATATAGCGATATTTATTCGGCATTATTTTTCTTTTAACTCGCGCTGCAATGAGGGATTTTCTTTTTTTTTTTACTCTTCCCTAGTCGCTGGATAGATGGCGCTGAACTTGGTAAGTTACTGCAAGGAACGGAACGTCACATAATTTTTTGATTATTGCACTTGGATGTAATTTTGAGATCGTAAAACGAAACGTACATAAAAAAGTAATTAATGTCATTGTCACATCACATCACAATGACATTTTGAAAATAAATAAATAATAACAACAAGGAAAAAGAAAAAAATAATTAGCAGTCTTTTTATGAGTTTTCTAAGCCAGAAAGAAAATGTCCCAAGAGAAAAAGAAGAGAAGTCTGTGCCTTGTGGATTTGTATAAAAATGGAGGCATACATCTTTTTCCTAAAGATGAAAGTCGTAAAGCGCAATGAGTACAAGCCATGGTACATTTTAAAACTGGACGGACCATAACAAAGCATTCGCACATAATATGCTCAGCACACATGTCATCAACCAACGAGCGTATGTGACGTGACGTGACGTGACGCAATGTTTTTTTTTCAATCGTTTTGGCTTTGGCACCTAGCAACGTAGTCAGTTCAACACCATCTACAGAGTTCTGGGAAACTATGTTTTTTTTTAATACTCAAAAAGAAAACCTCTCATTAATCTATTATCCTTTATGCACGGCTGCCGCGGGAACTAATGTTCGATAGTTTGCCACACGGCCACACGGACTTTAGTACATCACTATACGAAAAAACATAACCTCTCGTAGTCGGCAGAAAATCTATATAAAACAGGCAAATATCGGTGTAGAATTGAACACGAGTATGATTTACAAGAACTACTATTATTGTTACTGAGTTTTAGGTATGATCCTGCAACTTATTAACATAAAAACTATCAAAACTCACCGATGAAATGATATTGCTTCATTGTTGTTTTCTTTTCTTCCTGTATGCGATTTACAGCCTTCAATCGCACAAGACATTTTATTACAATGTTAAAAAAACAATCAACACAAACAATAATAAATCACACTTTCACGAATTTTGAGAGGAAGAGCACCAAAATATTTAATTTCTCTCGGTGAAGCTGTAAACTTTTGCAAAATGCAATAGACATTTCGATGCCACCAAATTAAGATGTGATGCACGCAACGTACGATATTACAACACAGCGATACAATGATGAGACATATTTAATTTGATGGTATTATAATTTTTAAAATACATCCAAATTACATCCATCTGACATTTGTTTGGTTCAATCTAGTGACACACCAGGAAAAAATATAAAGTAAGTGCGGTCCGTCGTTTCATTCACTCGTACATAGGAGTAATTTACGTTAGATGAGTACAATGGCTAATGCCCAGTTCTTATTTTAGTCAGGCTTCTATTTGTATTCCTTATTCTGAGGTTTTTACACCTCATGACGTTTGTCTATTGTCTATGCATTTTTGGATAACCTACAAACATAGAACACATATACCGAGGCCTACAAAATATTTTGTGTTAAGCGCTGACCGATCGATGGCTTTGGTTGTTTTTTTGAAAAAACTGATGATGTTTAGATTAACAAAACAACAGAATGTACAAAAGGGAGGAGCGGCTTCATGTTGCTATTGTATTGGTGACGAGCGAAACGTAAGTAAATTAGCTTAATTTTTCGCAAACAATATGTAATACCAAAATGTACATGCCAGAAAAGAGGAGGCCAGGAAGACATTACAGAGCCAGAGCAGAAGATATGTAATAGAAATAACTGGTCAGGCAGCAATTAACGGGTTCTCTAGTCAAGACTTTACTGGCAAACTTAAAATATATTGTAGCAGCTATCAATTAGACCTATATTTTAAAGTTATGTCTGAATAACATACAGTTCAGTTATCCCATCTACTGCTGGGACACATGAGCTGGGACAAAAACACTGGTACATGTGGTTTACATGATGGATGACACATCTACTGCTGGGACAAAAACACTGGTACATGTGGTTTACATGATGGATGACACTTGTTCAAAATCCCATTACTTCATGGTGTAGTGAAATTATTTGTTTTTCTTTCTGTAATAGTTGTGTTAAGTGATATTATTAAATTTTTTCAGAGATGCCAAAGGGTGGTGGACTCTCTATGCCTGGCCTGACCAGCCCACTCTTACTCTACCTGAGGACCCCTGGACGCCTATTCCTAACCCAGATCTAGACCAAGCACCCTTCACAGAGCCCGTGGAAATTGCCCTGTCCCCGCCTGCGCTTATCATATAATTGCTTAAAACTACAAATAAAAAGCTAATATAGCTAAAATTATATTTATTCATGTTTTAAAATAAACCAACAGATTGCATTGAAACTGTTGCCAACTCTATTATAATATTTTCGTCGAAAATTCCACTGAATTTTTGTTCTTACCTATAAAAAATATAAAAATTTATGTTTACGAACATGAAATCCGATGGAATAGTGCAAATACATTATAATTTCTACTAAATAGTTCGTCAATCTTATAAGAAACGTTTGTATAATTTTACATTTCCTGTCAATGTTACAAGCAATGACTTTAATTATTCCTTACAATGTCGGGAAAAAATGTGAGTACAACACTATTGAAAAAAGAAAATTAAAAAAGTGGCAATTTTTTTTAATATTAGGTGAATTTCATGGACCTATATATTACATCCATGTTTATTATAGAGTAAGATCTAAATATATTCATTAACATAATTATCAATGTAGAAAAAAATAACCTAATTTAAAACTAAATACTTAATCCAAAAATAAAAGAAAGGAAAAAGCCCTAAAACTTTATACTAAATAACATTAAACTATATAAAAAATATTCTCTTTACCGTTGCCGTCGGGTGCGGTGCCCAAGAGGCTGGCAGCATTACCCCGCTGGATCGCCAGACTGATCCTCTGGCCGAGGTATGCCGCTGCCCTTGGGCACACCCCCGACACTTCATAATCAAGGCTCAAGTTATTTACCTACACTCTCACGCGCGCATCTGGCTTGTCCGCACACGCTTGTGTGTGTGCGTGAGCTAGTCTAGGGCTGGCAGCAATCGTGTGAGCGTCGTCGCCCGAGAGGGACACAATATAAGTCAGCAACTTATGTGATTCTCTTCCTAAATTTTAGCGTAGTCCAATTTCTGGTTCCCCGTGGATTAATCAGTATTAAAAAAAATATATATATGTATAGTATGCCTAAGCTTAGTAGGTACCTATATAGTTTCGTATGCATAAATGATCATCATATAATTAACAACTAGTCAAACATAAATTTTGGAAAAAAAATTAAAACTTGTTAAAACATGGAAAGTTATAAATACTGATTTTATTGTTCCAAATGCGTTACTGAACGAAATTGTAAGGTTTGATCACGCAATTCTAATTTTTGAAAAAAAGTTTTCCAGGCATCCATAAACACTGCAATAACGCACCATACCGATGAAAAATCAGTATCGTGATAAAACTTTGTAACAAAACACGCGCGCAGCAAACGAGTGGTAATCGAGCTCTGCCTGACTCCAGATTTCCACTAACTTGCGGGGGACCGCGGGGGACGTTAAATTCGCACGGGGAGGTGAGTGTCGCTTCTTTACGTAGTAATACTTTATATTCTCTGCCTTGGGTCACCAGAGGCGTCGATCAAACGTGTCGAAAGTTTTTAGAAAAGACGACGTGCGCTCGGACTTCACGGCCCCAGGTTTTCAACACCAAACGGCGCAAAAATGTAGCCCTCTCCGAAGAAAGCATATTTTCGCCGCTTTAGGCTTTCTGCTGACTCCACAGCCGCACAAGTCCTGGCTGAGGTCGCCTAAGTGTTACGGGGCGAATTTATCAACACACGTCGCGTCCCAAACAAGTAGCCTGCCATTTTTCCAAGCTAAATCATTCCGTCGGGCCGCCTGCCATCTTCACGGCAAATGCCTAGAGCAGGGGCCTGAAACTTCAAACAAGCCGCCTATTGCATAGAATGTAGCGAACTCTGGTCTCTATCTGGTGCAACTAATTAGTGAAATAAAAGTTCACAAAAGCTGCAATAGATGGCAACATAGAATGGCTACATTGAGGAATAAAAGTTCATTCTACGCATAATTGCATTTATCAATTGTACATGACTTTTTAAATAGATGTACAAATTATTTCCGAAATATGTATGTAAAATTTAACTTACATTTAATTAACTAACTTTTGGTATGTTTTGTGTCGTTTTTAATTTCGTATATAATTTGTAGGCATAATATAATCTTATTTGATTTAAAAACGTGCGTTGAAAGGAACGTCTTTTTTCATTTACGGTTGTTGAATTTTGAAACAAGATTTTCCGAAATTATTGTGCAAGTTTGTGAGTAAAAATGAAGAGAAAAGTCTGCTGTATTTTTGGATGCAGTGAATTAGGTAAGTCATAAGAATCAATGGACTATATAACGTTGTTTTGGGTCCCAATTTATAATCGGTGGTTGGGTCTCGGTGCTACATAATAATTTACCAGATAAAATTTTGCCCAATTAATTATAAACTTTAAAATGTATTATGTTTGCAGGAGCTTACATGCATCGATTCCCTCACCCCGGGAGACGGAATGAGTCATTCAAGGCTTGGCTGGAGATTGTTGGTGAAAAAATAAAGGAAAGTGATTCCTTGAAAATATACAAAAATAAGTTTATCTGTGACTACCACTTCAAGCCTGAACACAAAGTTACTAGCCACCGGTTATCGAATTGTGCTGTTCCATCTCTTCATTTGAGTGGTAAGTCTATATTTTGTAACTATATAAATTACAGAAGTACGGTTTACATCTGAAAGAGTAATACTGATTTTAGAAAAAAAATATGTGGGTGTAAATAACAAGTGTAATGCAAAAAGGTTGATATCTAAATAAAAATAATAACAAATAAGTACAGCAAAGCGTAGAGTAGACCAACCTAATGCCCGCTGGACCGACGATCTAAAGGATGTTGCAAGTAGCGGCTGGATGAGGATGACTCAGGACCGCTAAGAGTGGCGTTCGACCTAAGCTTGCCAGACTTATAATTTATGCACTTTTGTGTTGTAAAGGCCTAAGTCCATCAATATAAACAGTAATAGTAAATTTATCCTTTTCAGGTATCATAAACTGACAGAAGAGCATGTTAACCCGGAGAAGATAAAGAAAATGCGGGTAAAGATGGCATCCCAAGTTTTCAGCCATAGCGTGGCCGTTGCGACTGAACATCTAACTGCTAGAAAAAAATTGCCAGAAGAATGCGGTCAACTCATCTGCTTTTGTTAGATAAGCTGTTTGATAGTTTAAACGCAGGTAATTTCAATATAGTTAATGGAAAAGTATATAGAGGTGGTGTAAAAAATTTAAATTATTGTCTTGGAATATGTTCTTATAACTGTTGAATTTTTTCTTTTTAAAAGATAAATAAATAGGCGGTCACAATTTTATGTTAAAATGTACTCATAAATTCTTACGAGGTCACCCTAGAAGATCGTATGCTGACCATATTGGTGACACTTTGAAGAAGGGCAATGTCAAAAGTACCCGGAATAAAAGTGCTTGTAAGACTAGATTAATGGATGTGAAAGAGACGAAAGAGGTGTGTCAGGATCGTATCAGATAGAAATATGTAGTCTCTGCCTACCTCTCTGGGAGACAGGTGTGAATATATGTATGTAAATTCTTATTGATTATTTTAATCATGATTAAATTTTCGTGTTGTAAAAGGTAACGATAAATAAAATATCTAACTAAATTATTCATGTTTTACTAAATTGCTTAGGAAAAACAAAATGTTTCCAACATTGACTTATTAAAATAACGCTTGAGCTAAGTATTTCAACATTGGAAATATTTCCGTTACAGTGGAGATCACGTCAAGCTACACTTGCAGTACTACATTAGCCCATATAGTGAAGCATATAAAATGGTACAATGTTCAATGTGCATAGCATGATGTGATCTCTTCTGTAGTACGCCCCTAAAGTGACATTTGGTGTTTAAATGACATGCTCAGAAAATTAAACCACATGTTCTACTGAGTATACTGAACTACTACTCTCACAGAAAAACTTAACATAATGCGAAAAAATAATTCAGTTCCCTAAATAAATTAATAATACGTATTTTTTTTTTCGGGAATCGTTTTTTTTTTTTCGTTTTTGTAAGTTTTTGTAGGGAAGTAGTTCAGTATAATCAGAAGAACATGTGGTTTAATTTTCTGAGCACGTCAACACCCAGTATACCTATATGTAGCGTATTATATAGGTATGTATAGCAGATTTAGTTCGACCAGACCACATCCTGATGGCGCCACTGATCATTATGTTCCCATTTTCTCACGTGAGATGGCTCTCTTTTCCTGTATAGGACACTTACTATACTCTTTGGCCTAGAGGCTCCCAGGAAACAGGTACATTGGCGGCGTGGCGCGATAGTCGTCCCGCGCTGAGCCTGCATGAGAGGCCGTGATGTCCGAGCCGACCAACAACTTCACTGCAATCGTGATGTATAGTGCAAGTGCTGTCATCTGTTGATTGGTCAGACAACCTCGTTTTCCAATTTTCGGCCGGTATGAAACTGTCCCCGCCCTAGGTGCTGCGGGAGGGGGCTTGTTTTAGCTGCAAGGTCGTTCTTTGTGTCAAAAAATCTGCTTGTGTGACGAATACTCTGTTTATAATAATTACAGACTGTTTGTGCTCAGTTTTAAAGGTCGTTGTGCGCGTATGTCGTGTTTAGTATTTAGTTTATAAAACCATTCGGCAGTAACTTTGATCGTTTCAATGAATTTGGGAGGAGGACAAAACACAGAGGGTACAAATGCAGGAGGAATATTTGTACAATTCAACCAAGATTGCACGTAAGTTTGTTGTTTGTGGACAGCTGTTTGCAAGAGTTTCGTGTCGGACTGCAACTGGATACGGGTGACCCGTGACATCATAGGGCGCACGCAACGCCGAGGTATCTGGAGGTGTTCCTCGGGGCACGCAGGAGCTCGGCGTCCTGCGTTGTGTCGCCGTCGAGCGAATTACTCGTGTTACGATGATGCAATATGTCATTGCCAATAGTTTCGTAACGCGACATTAGCTCACGCACAACAAACGGTGCATAAACAAACATGGCGCGTCACGATCGTCAGCTGACAGCGACGACACTACCACCTCGCTCCATCCTGCCTGACCTGGCTTGTGTTTAGTATACACAGACCCTGCCACCTCGCTCCGTCCTGACTTGGCTTGTGTTTAGTATACACAAACCCTGCCACCTCGCTCTATCCTGACCTGGCTTGTGTTTAGTATACACAGACCCTGCCACCTCGCTCCGTCCTGACCTGGCTTGTGTTTAGTATACACAAACCCTGCCACCTTGCTCCGTCCTGACCTGGCTTGTGTTTAGTATACACAGACCCTGCCACCTCGCTCCGTCCTGACCTGGCTTGTGTTTAGTATACACAAACCCTGCCACCTTGCTCCGTCCTGACTTGGCTTGTGTTTAGTATACACAAACCCTGCCACCTCGCTCTATCCTGACCTGGCTTGTGTTTAGTATACACAAACCCTGCCACCTCTCTCTGTAAATCACAGCTAATAAATAAGAAACTAAAACAAGTAAATGTTTGCGCTAAATGGATACAGTGTAATTTAAAGCTTTTGTACGAATATCTTCACAAATTGTTGGTATATGTCTAATTTTGCTCGTTGGGGCAGCCGGCATAGTCTTCTCGTCGCAAAGCGTCGAAGCAGACTAAATTTGATGGCCGCGCAAAGGTTGCAGTGCAGGCGCTCGGCCGCATTCGGCAAGGAGGGGAGTCGACAAATTATAAGGAAAATATACTAATCACACGTTAAAACTAACATAAAAATAAAGTAGTCAAGCTTTTTTGTAGATAATCATGAGATCTTTTATTGTGTGAAAGATTCATTCCATGTCAGAGCGAATTGAGTGTACAGAATGAAATTAGGTACCTAAAGATATATATTTTTTTGAGTAAAGATATAAAATTTTGATAATCTATAAAGGCTTAATTCGTCAGAAAAACATGATTTAGTACATACAGTGGTGGACATCCGTAAAACTTTTGTTTTTGGAAATAAAACAACAAAATGCATAGAATACGTTCAGCAACTTATAATCAATTAAAAAACAAATAAATATCCGAGTTTACAACTACCATTTAGATATTTAGTTATGTACAAACAACTAACTAAACGATATTTGCAGTACCATCCGTCATGGACAAGTAATTAGAAACAATAAAGAAATGAGGTAAAAATCAAAGTTATTAAAGTGTTAACATCATCAATTTCAAATTATTTATGTAGAATTATGTTTGGTTTACTAAATTTCTTAAAAATTTATATTTAGTTGCATAGCCTTTGTTATTGATGACGGCTCTGCAACGACGTGGCATTACTTCAAGTAATTTCATACATTTATCGAGTGGGATCGAGTTCCATGCTTCAACAAAGGCTTCGTAAAGTTAATTTTGACTGGAATTACATTTAACGGAGACTTTTTTCTAACGACGTACCACATGTTTTCAATAAGATTTAAATCAGGACTATTTGCAGGCCAATCTAACATGGTAACATGTTGCTCACTAAGAAAGGATTTAACACTGCGGGCCGTGTGTTTTGGGTCGTTATCGTGCTGAAAGATCCAGGTCACAGGCAAATGGTCGTCGGTGTAAGGAATCATTGTCTCTTCTAAGATGTTTTTGTATTGAAATTGATCCATTATACCTTCAATCTTATGAAAAACATCCCCATACTTTAATGTTACCACCGCCTTGTTTGACTATGCTCCTTGTGTATTTATAATCAAAAGCATAGTTTATTGGACGTCTAACGTAGCGTTTATCGTCTGAATTCACCATATTAATTTTTGTTTCATCCAAGAATAACACTTTTCCATTCTCGTACAGTCCAGTTAAGATATTTCTTTGCAAATAATAATCGCTTCTCTCGATGTTGCTTGGTAAGAAGCGGTACCTTTCGACAAACCCTCCCGAACAATTTAGCTTCCACTAATCTACGGCGTACCAGTTTCGAGGAAATGTTCCTTGAGTCATCAGGTGAAAAAACTTCATTTCTAATCTCGTTGGAGCCTTTAAACGGGTCTTGTTTAGCTACACGTATTATTTGCAAATCTTCCCGGGGAGACGTTTTCCTTGGACGAGCCTTTCTGACAACACTTTTAGTAGTTCCGTTTCTTTTATAATGAGCAATAGTGTTGAAAACTTTCTTCACAGAACATTCTAGATGATTAGCAATTCTTCTATAAGTCCACTTTCGATCTAAATGTAATTTAACAATTAATTGCCTAGTTGACTCGTCAAAACTCTTATTTTTACCCATTTTTAACAAAACTTATTATTCACGTAATTCCAAATTTACGTTTAATTGCCGCCGAAACTACAGAAAAAGCGTAGAAAGAGGTTTTTTTTTAAATTTCAAAAATGGGACGAACCATGGATCCTGTTTCTAATTAGTTGTCCAAGCGGCCAGTGATAGAAATTCAACTATCATGATATTTAAACTCTTTTAATAATTAAAGATAGAACGGATTTCTTTATTTTTATATTTTATGAATTTTTTAACTCATTGGCTATGTTCTGAAATAGTTAATAGTGATTTAATCTATATATTTTTCACTCATAACGATAGTTCATTCTGTATTTACCTAAGTGTTATGTACTGTTTCTAATCATATGTCCACCACTGTATATATTTCCCAGAATTTTCTAGTAGCCAGTTTGGCCTACAAATCGAGCTAAATATACGCAATTTTACCAAATCCATGCTTATTCAAGCCTTAACGGCTTCCGGAACATCATCTAAACATTCTGCATACATATATTGTTCAGGAATAAAAAAATGTTCGCTAATATTAGACGTATCATCCCAAAAATATATTTCCTAGACAATGGTCTAATTAACGTGGTTTTAATAAAATGTACGACAACCTGACCAATGTTGAAACTAATATGTATCTGGGGGCACAGCAATGCCCCCGCCAAGTCTCGCTAAAAAAAAAAACGCGGAACGGCCGTACCATCCTTTTCTCGAAGCAACTCACGGCACTTTCAACCCCCCTGTATCTTCGTTGTGGGTAAAGCTAGAAGTCTGAAATTTCAGTTACCAAGAGTATTTACTGATCCTACTTCTACCCCCAAATTACAAGTTTGTACCTATATTTGATTACGAAATATCTCAAGTCAAAGTTCCCTTATTTTGTCACTGACTGACTGATCATCAAAAGTCTAAAGGTGTTCTAGCAGGCCTACAAACTTAAAATTTTGCATGCGGTTAGTGTTAAGTGTACATTGCAACAAAAAAATATAAAAATGTTATTTGCGGTTGAAAGGCGACAAAAAACAAAGCGATAAAACGGTAGCGCCTGACAAACAATTCGGTACCTTTTTAGGAAGGAACCCTAATTTTTATTATGTGTTATTTTACTTTAAAGTAGTCTGCCTAAATTTTCTACTTGTAGGTACTTGTATGTATAACCGTTCTAACGATATAGGCTTTGTTATAATAATCTGTGCTTTGGGTAAGGAACTCTAAACACATTTAGTCTATTTAAGAAGATAAATATCAACATTTCGTAGTTAAGTCGCTACTAAACCGGCTAAGTGCAAGTCGGACTCGCTCACGAATGGTTCCGTACTACCATCACAGAATATGGGTACAAAACCCCAAACTATTATGGTAAATACCAACAATAAAGATGACATAGCAACATCAAGGCAACAAAAAGCAAGGCGCTAAAATGGTAGCGCCTGACAAACAAATCAGCACCTTTTAAATACGGAACTCTAATATTTATCTGCCCAAAATTGTTGTATTATAAAGATAGAGCTGAAACAAATAATGTCGAATAATTGCACCCCCCTTGGATTTTCATTTATTGAACTTTTTATGCTGTGATAGGGTTCATATTATTTTTTGCCATGATAGAGGACAAAGTAACATAATATATTATGTGAAAATATTTACGCGCTCTATTCAACTATAACGGCTGAAGCTCTAGACCCCTAAAGCTCTCACAACTTTTTACGGTGGAAGGATTGCGTTGCGAGACTTGACATTTTTGTACATTTTCTGTTTTTGATGGGATTACTGTATTTACTAACTGTATAATATTATATTTACTGTGTATTACTTATTATTATTATTATTAAAAATTCTTTATTGCACAAATAAAACATGTACATAGGCGAGCTTAATGCTAATTAGCATTTTCTTCCAGCTAACCTTTGGCGATGTAGAACTTGTCAAGGGTAGTGCTTCGATGAGGAAACAGTATTATGATAGACTTAACTTACTGTTTACTTACTATAGAGCTAAAACAGTATTATGATAGACTTAACTTACTGTTTACTTACTATAGAGCTAAAACAGTATTATGATAGACTTAACTTACTGTTTACTTACTATAGAGCTAAAACAGTATTATGATAGACTTAACTTACTGTTTACTTACTATAGAGCTAAAACAGTATTATGATAGACTTAACTTACTGTTTACTTACTATAGAGCTAAAACAAATAACTTACTGTTTACTTACTATAGAGCTAAAACAGTATTATGATAGACTTAACTTACTGTTTACTTACTATAGAGCTAAAACAAATAACCTGCATCTTTTTCGAGGTTTTTTGTATGGGGATCACACGTTTCAAATTTTTGAAATTTTTATTTTTGTCATGATAGAGACCAAGACCATAGTAATACATATACTGTGAAAATTGGATTTGTTTTCGATTAAATGAAGACACCACTTTCCCATTTGTTTGGTACAGTAATTACACACACCCCTATGACAGAAGTTGCGAACCATCAAGCTGGTGGTCTGCTCACTGACCGTGTGTGTGTGTGCGTGCAGGTCACTGGTGGCGGGCAGCAGCAGCGGCTATCACCTGTTCGCGCTGACGGCGGATGACGGCGTGGATGAGATCTACGCGTCGCGGTCCGGACAGGATACCTGCCTCGTGGACCGCCTGTTCAGCTCCTCGCTGGTCGCCGTCGTGACCCTCTCCGCGCCCAGGTACCCTTACTCTTAACACCTGCCGGCGTAGTCACCCCTATATACTCTGCCCATGGCACAAAACTCTGCCACTCGCTCTCTATCAACTTGGAACTCCAAAAGTGACTACGTCAACTTTTGTGACAAGCAAGATAATAAGATAAGAGTTTGTACTGTAGTACATACGGTTTGTACTGAAATGAAATGAAAAGTTTATTTGTATAAATATGGGTACCGATACAGATCTTAAAAATATATCTACAGTTTGGCCTCTTCATATTTTACTGTACTATACAGTATACAAATATTAAAATATACATGCAAAAAAGTTAATTTACGTTATCTATGTACATTATTATATTATGAAACTAGAATATTCTAAATTGTTATTTATTATATTGATTCAATTAGGTATGTCATCTTATTATTAATATTTCATGTCATCAGGTCGTAGGATCTAAATACTCTCTAATGTCATAAAAACATTTGTTTAGTAGCCAGACATTTAGTTTCCTTTTCATCATTTTCAAAGGCATGTTCTTGAATTCTTCTGGCAGCTTATTATAAATTTTAATACACATAATGAACACGTTTTCTTTGAAAATATTTAACTTACAGTTGGGAAAATATAAACGATCTTTATGTCTTGTTTGTTTTTTGAACACATCTGCGTTTTTGTCAAAATAATATTTATGTTGGGCAACAAACAAACAAATTTCTCTTATGTACATACAAGGTAGGGGCAGAATTTTTAATTTCTGAAACAGTGGTTTGCAGGTGTCTAAATATCCAGCGCCACAGATAGCTCGTATGCATTTTTTCTGCACTTTAAATGCTTTTTCCACTGCAACAGAGGACACATACCCATGATATGCAATAACTGCTGCTTTTTGGGATATAGTATTCCTAAGGCGTCTCAGGGCATACACAAATCGGTCTAATTTACTACAAACCTTTTCAATGTGCTGTTTCCAATTTAGGTTTTACTGTAGTACATACAGTCTGTACTGTAGAACATACTTTTTATTTTTTTAGAAATAAGTTACTAAATTTGTTTACAAGTGTCACTTTTACTTTTTTATTATCATACTTAACTTATATGTCAATATTTTATTGCATTCGACTGATGACGGCCCCATACCGAGGGTCGAAATATATCGAGTAATATTTTTTTTTATTGTTTTAATACTAATAAATAATCATAGGAAATAAATAAAGCTTATAAAAGCAAAATATATTTATAAACATTTGTTTTATAATGTACTCTATGGTTTTGTAACATTGAAAACTGCGTTGTTGTTGCAATAGAATTCGCCGAGGTTTCGTTTCTTTTTCTGAAGCTGAAGTGCAAAGTGCCGAAAATCTACAGTTCTTTAATTGGTACCTACTTACAATAAGACAGGCATGTCGTAGGTATGGCCTGAAAATCAGTGTCGGCAAGACGGAAGTTATAGCCATGGACAGTCAAGCAGGCACCGACTTGACACTCGGCGTTAAGCTTGGCGTGGATCCACTTAAACAAGTCAAGAAATTCCAGTACTTGGGTAGTACTGTATCAGCAAAGTACGATCTTGATCCTGAAGTCAACAGCAGAATTGGAGCTGCTGCTGCAGCTTTCGGCAAGCTGCAGTCTAAAGCGTTTCGCTCGCATGACATCAGGCTATCAACCAAAATTGCTGTGTACATGGCGATTGTTCTCCCAAATCTCCTCTACTCTGCTGAAACTTGGTGCCCATATCGTAAGCACATTCACGCGCTGGACAGATTCCATCTAAGATGTGTCCGCAACATTCTGAACGTCAACGGGTTTTGTTGTCATTCACAGACAATGCTTGTTTGATAGATAACTAAATTATTATGTTATTCCCTTGAGAATTAAGGCGAAACTAGTTGGGGTTAATTGTGCTATAAATTAAATTGTGAAACAGTACAAGTGTTTGTTTTCATCCATGATGATGTTTCACCAAGAGCTGACAATCGCAAGTATTAACTTTATCTTTAAGGTAATAGTAACAACTGGCATACTTCTAGTTTTCTGGTAGGAACTCTTCAACTTTAAGGGCACCAGGAAAAATAATGTAAGGTTTGAGTAATAAAAAGTTCAAGAGCTATAAACACGAGGTGAGTACTCCTTACAGCGTAGCTGTTTTACATTTGCAAGATTATTGGTAAAACTAATGTTAGGTGAGAGAATCAACAACTGAAGGAAAGTAATGTTTATTCAGTTAATTGCTAATATTGTAAATATTTTTAATTAATATTTGATATAGTTCAATGTTACTCCTGCTACACTAAACAAATAGCAATTTCTTTCATTTAGCCATCGATATCGATGACGTCAAATATGTGGCATTTTTTTACAGGTATACACCTAAAATCTGAGATACATTTCGTTAGCGCCGGGCCTGGGTTTTTTTTAGCATTGTCCATGAAAAATCAAATGTCAATCAGCATTTTTATAGGCAGTAATAATGTACTCAACCATAAATCTCACTGGTCCAATTAACACTTTTGTACTTATCTGTACCTCCTTCCGCCCCCCCCCCCAACTGTCTTCGTCCCGACTCTCATTTAAGTTGTATTCCTATGACTAACTAAACTTCACTTTCAAGAATAGAAAAAATCAGTCTATTAGCTATTACTATTAGCTAGTGTGTAGGGAAAAGTTCACTTGAGTATGTGACGGGCAGCTCGCAAGCAAGTTATATCGTAATGTAAACGACACGTAGCGCCATCTACATTCGTCTGAAAGACCTAAAAACTTGTCTGTCCGCGTTCGGAGGTCCAACCGGGGCGGCGCGGTACGACGGCGTAGCGGCGGGGCATTGAGGTGCGGGCTTCCTTTGGCTCGTCTTGGCGGGGGGCACTATCGTAGTCCCAGATTATTTGCAGTGAACCAATCAAGAACCAGTGATAGAGTTGTATTCGCGTCGTCAAGGATATCTTTACGTCTATTCACTTTAAAAATAACTGACGTGTCGTTTGCGAATAGTACTATCTTAGTTAAGTCATTAACTAAATAAGGAAGGTCATTTATGTAAATTAAAAACAACCAGGTTCCCAATATAAAACCCTGTGGGACACCCATTTTACTAATGCTCCACACAATTTTACCCCATTAATGTCTACCTTTTGAATTCGATCACTAAGATATGACTTCAATAATGCCAAAAATTTGTGATCCAATTTACATGATTAATGCAATTGAAGGCTTTCGGGAGGTCACAAAATACGCCAAACGCATCTTGCTTTTCTTCCCAAGGTTCAAAAATGTGCTTGACTAAAGCAATTCCTGCATCTGTGGTTGACTTCCCTCTAGTGAATTCATATTGTTCACAGTGAAGTAACTTATTTAAATTAAAATGAGATAACAATTGATTAAAAACAAATTGTTCGAAAACAGCGTGCTCAATACCGGTAAAACTGACACAGGTCTATAATTTGAAGCGCCCCTTTGTCGCCTGATTTAACAAAGGGGATCAATTTACGGAAAGATACCATCATCTACACATGTATTAAAAATTAATGCAAAATAAGGAGCTATTAAATCAATAACCCATATAGTCCCATAAGTCCTTGTTTTTTTTTTCAGGTTAAGCGATTTAAATGCTTTAATATGTTTAAAAGCAAATATGGAAAGATAATGAGGCACGTGATCCATTTCAGGGCTTGAGATTAAATATTTAGTTTTTAAGGAAAGAATGTCAGTAAAGAATTGTTCAAAGGCATTCACAACTTGTTTATCTCCTGTAACGACTTCATTGTTAATACTTAACTTAAGTTCGTTATCACGTTTCTTACTTTTCCCAGTTTCAGTATTTATGATGTTCCATACTGTTTTTACTTTATTATCGGACCTTTTAAGTTTTTCATTTAAGTAGACACATTTCGCTTTTAAACACACTAGTTTGAAAATGTGTAAGTGATTTTTCAAGAATTCAGTAAATTTAACATTATTATTGTAGGACTTTATGTCGTATAATTCGTATAAATGATTTTGCTCCAGTCAACGAGGAAATTTGTTGTATTGGGACTTACGAGAAATTCTCCCGCCAGTGAAATTTGGCACGTATTAGGTAATACAGATTACATATGTATAATAAGCCAACAAATTTTGTTACGAGAAGTTAGGTATTTTTACCTAAACATGAAAATCGCTTATAACTCTCTGTGAATATTTCCTCAGACTGATATGCTTTCTGTATACGTACATATGTACCAGTTACAATAAGTATGTAAAGGCATCCAACATTTTTTCGATTTCAGAGTTGCCCCAAATTTAACTTTTAACATTTTGCGCTATAACTTCTACTGAAACATTGGTCTGCAAATTTTTATTCTTCAAGATGTTTTTTATCCTTAAGAACATAGCTTTGTTTAGTTATCCAAAAGATTTTATGTTTTAAACATATTTTTTTAATTTTTTTCTTATCTAAGTAATGTGAAATATAACTCCGTCCATTTTTATACCTTATTAGTCATATGATTTTATATTTAAACAGATTTATCGATTATCTAACATATTTTAGAACGTTCGTATAAATACTTGTACTTAGCAATTATTGAGATTGTAAGCCGAATTTCCATTGGCTTACTGGAAAATGTATTGAAATACAGCGCCTTATTACTAATAAACGTATTGAATTAAGCTGAGCAATTATTCACATGACGTAATTACGGAGAAATGAAAAAATATATACTCTAAAGGATTTTTTTTTGGATAATGTAACAAAGCTATTTATTTAAGGAAATAAAACCATATTGAAAAATAAAAATTAGCAGACCAATTTTTCAGTAGAAGTCATAACACAAAATATTAAAAGTTAAATTTGGAGTATCCTTCAAATCGAAAAAATATTGGATTCCTATACTTACCTATTCTAACTAATACATACGTACGTACACAGAAAGTATTTCAGTCTGAGACATTTTTCACAGAGAGTTTTAAGCGATTTTCATGTTTAGGTAAAAATACCTAGCTTCTCTTATCAACATGTTTTGGCTTATTTGACATCTGTAATATGTACTACCTTACTTTATCACACTACCTACTCTCACTGGCAGGGGAATTTCTCGGGTTACATAAGCCCCGTTAATCGGTCTATTTCTGCTTTTATAAATACCTGGTGTCGCTCAGTCATTGAAGGTGATTTTACTTTTGTTAGAAAGTTTTTGCATCTTAAACGTATTTTCAAACTCTTTGGGGAGTATGTTAAAAAGGCCTGTAAAGAGAGCGTTTGGATCATCTTGGAGAAGATTAAAATGTGGTACTTAATTTAACTTTCAAGTTTGCTCTAATAAAATCTACTTTGTAGATTGTTAGGATAATTGTTTTACGCTTTGTTTAATGGTTATAGTTTGGCCACTGTGATCGGACTGCAAGCGGTTGATTACTTTATTGTCTGAATATTCACAATCACAGAATATATTGTCGAGGCATGACGCAGTATCCTGAGTAATTCGAGTAGGTTCTAAGAACACATTAGACAAATTAAATGATTTAAATAAATGTATTAACTATAAGCGCGATATCGATTTTTATAGTAAATCTACGTTAAAATCTCCACATACAATAACTTTTCTCTTGGTATCAAATATAATAATTTTAAAACCTCTTCCATTGTTTTTTCAAAACAGTTGTAATCTAGTTCCGAGAGTCGGTAAACATAAAGAATAATATATGTACTCATTTATACGCATATATGTAAGCTAATTCTAGTTGATGTTCTACCGAAAGTTTTACAATGTCTTTTCTTTCCTTTGGTTTTATATTATTTTTTACAAGAATGCCACATTTTTGTATTGTTAATCTATTGTAGCAACTAGGAACACTAAAATTATTAACATTAAACTGCATATTATGTTCATGTAAATGGTGTTCATTTATACACAAAATATCTGTTTTTGATAACTCTAAGAACAACTCAATTGAAAGTATTTTGCCGAGAAAGTCGCCTTGTATGTTTTGATGTACCAGCTTTAATAAAGGTGGCTCTCCCGTTGTCTTTAATTCTAAAAAGAGTTTTTTTAATAATTTTGTTAGTACCTGTACTAACCGTGTCAATGGGGACAAAATTATGAAAATTATTAATATTACAAATACCACCAATTATGACTGGTATTGGAAAGTTTCCTGTTACACATTGTAACAGATTCACTAAAGGCTAAAATGCATGCTAACTTAGTAGCAATTTTTTTTTAAAATAATTTGCAAGGTACAAAACGAAATCACGAATGTAGATTCATTCATCCATCCAATGTTGATATTCGTATCAAAGTATTGTACTTTGTCACTGTGACCAACTGAGAAATTGTGCATGCACATATTGCACATATTCAAACGATATAAATTGATTTTTGTGAAGCTAATTAATACAATTACTATTTAATTATACTACCAAAAACTTGTTCATATGGATACAGTCACGTCAACTAATATAATAATTATTTATTTAATTATATTAACAAAAACTTGTTCATATGGATACAGTCACGTCAACTAATATAATAATTATTTATTTAATTATATTAACAAAAACTTGTTCATATGGATATGTACAGTCACGTCAACTAATATAATAATTATTTATTTAATTATACTACCAAAAACTTGTTCATATGGATACAGTCACGTCAACTAATATAATAATTATTTATTTAATTATATTAACAAAAACTTGTTCATATGGATACAGTCACGTCAACTAATATAATAATTATTTATTTAATTATATTAACAAAAACTTGTTCTAATGGATACAGTCACGTCAACTAATATAATAATTATTTATTTAATTATATTAACAATAACTTGTTCATATGGATACAGTCACGCCAACTAATATAATAATAATTTAATTATTTATACTAACAAAAAGTCTAAAGCGTATTTTTTCAGGTATCCGTAGAAATTAATTAAGAAGGAAAAAATTACAAATACTCACCCATTTTTGCACGCGTCTCTACACACATAATCTATCAACTCACTACTACTCACTACTCAAGCGAGCTAGGTGAGACTCGAGTGATGATACCATATTATATCCGAGAGATATGCCTTCATCACTACTCACTACGTATTTGTCCGAGTTCAAGTGTCGCCGCTTTCCCTCCACATAATTTGCTCACACCATATTCACACCGCCCGCGCCCCAGGCCCCCGTTTGTAGACGTCGCGTCGTTGGCTTGTTAGCCGCTAAACCGTGGATATGTTCAAACTATCAAACAAAAAGCCCCCTTCTAATTCGTCATATTTTGACGGGCAACTACAGAACCTTGCACAGCGCGTGGTCCGACGCGCACTTAGCCGAATTTTACGACATGTTTTAATAATGGATCAGTTACCATCAACGAACTAACGTTGGTTTCCATAGACAATATTTGATAAAGGATCCCTAAAGCAGTTTCTGAAACTGCCACATAAAGAGGTAATTTTATTAGTATACACGAGGGTTTTAATACCTACCTAGTTATGTGTAGTTTCATACACTACTTTATCTACACTCATGCAATAAGTTACCTACCTATTTCCCAATCCATAAGATCTTGGTAACAATATTGTCGTAAGCTTTTCTTGATTTTGCTGTTTCGTTTTGATTGTTTGTAATTTTTGTTGCTCAGTATACGCTGTCAGACATTTTTGCTTAGAATAAAACTTTAAACAAACAAAAAAGCAGTAAATATTATTTGCCGGAAGAGTTAAAGAGAACGGTCGTAGTAATAATAATAATAAAAATTCTTTATTGCACTTATAAATATAGTACACAAGGCGAACTTAATGCTAATTAGCATTATCTTCCAGTTTACCTTTGGTGATGTGGATAAATCGTAGTACCGATACTTAAAAATAAAACAGGTGACATATCCGACAAAAATAACTATAGGCTGATCTCATTGGCTACTATCATCGCAAAGGTATTTGACGGCATGCTTAATTCTCATCTAAGTCGAGCTATAAATTTGCATGATAACCACTTTGGGCTTAGGCCCA
This sequence comes from Ypsolopha sequella, assembly GCA_934047225.1. Lineage (NCBI taxonomy): Eukaryota > Metazoa > Arthropoda > Insecta > Lepidoptera > Ypsolophidae > Ypsolopha > Ypsolopha sequella. The sequence goes on from OW203989.1 coordinate 520,954, forward strand.
AGCTGTCAACTGAAAGTGCAGTCTTGAGTCTGAAGCATGCTGTCAGATATTATACGAAACTAAAAACGCCAGTTTATGCCTGTTTTCTATATTTGTCGAAAGCGTTTAAACTGGTTTCTTATAAAATCCTGTGGAAGAAGCTGCAGGATATCAAACTTGAGCTTGAACTGATAAACATCTTTCAGTACTGGTATGGAAACCAGGTCAACAACTTAAAATAGTCGGGGGCTCTGTCGGACTCGTACAGATTGGAGTGCGGGGTTAGACAGGGGGGACTGAGCTCGCCAACGCTGTTTAATCTGTACATAAGTGAGCTTATTGTCGCGTCCGGCAGTCGTCATGTTGGATGCCATGTTGGTGATGTGTGCTTTAACAACATCAGCTACGAGGACGACATGGTGCTGCTGAGCGCGTCGATAGACGGACTCAGGGAGCTTCTGAGCATATGCGAAACATACGTCCATAAACACGGTCTGAAATACAACGTCAAAAAGAGTGTGCTCATGGTCTTCAAGGCGGGGTCCAAATGTCCGACAGAGGTTCCACCAGTCAGGCTGTACGGCGAGCCCTTGGAGCTAGTAGAGCGCTTTAAATACCTGGGTCACATTGTAACGCCCGACCTGAAAGACGATGCCGATGTTGAGCGAGAAAGGAGAGCGTTGTGTGTGAGGGGGAATAAGATAGCTCGCAGGTTTACTCGTCGTTCCAACGAAGTGAAAACTACTCTGTTCCAAGCTTAGTCTGTACGTCCTTCTATACGAGTAGCTTGTGGGTGTCATACACGCAAAAATCCTATAACGCCTTCCGCGTACAATATAACAACGCGCTTAGGATGCTGTTACGCCTGCCTCGCTTTTGCAGCGCTTCGGGGATGTTTGCCGAGGTTCGTATAGACTGCTTTTACTCCACCATGCGCAAAAGGGCGGCCTCGATAACGGGAAGATTGCAGGCCAGCGGCAATAGCCTCCTAGCCGTAGCTGCCAACAGGTCGGATAGGCCGTTCCAGCGGCACTGGGTGGCTTTGCGTACACCCATATTTCAGGCTTGGAGTAGATGAGATATGAGTGTAAAAATCTTTTAACTTTTTAATTTTTAGGGTTCTGTACCCAAAGGGTAACCAACGGGACCCTATTACTAAGATTCCGCTGTCCGTCTCTCTGTCCGTCTGTCTGTCTGTCACCAGGCTGTAACTCATGAAACGTGATAGTTAGACAGTTGAAATTTTCACAGATGATGTATTTCTGTTGCCGCTCTAACAACAAATACTAAAAAACAGAATAAAATAAATATTTAAGGGGGCTCCCATACAACAGGCATGTTTTTTTTTTGCCGTTTTTATAGATAATGGTACGGAACCCTTCGAGCGCGAGTCCGACTCTCAAATTGGCCGGTTTTTATTTTATTTTAATGTTTATAGTGATAGTAATGGAATTTTTATTTATGTTTTGTAAATTTATTTATTTTTATTCTGATTTATTTTAATTTGGTATTCTTATATATTTTAGTCTGAAATAAATGATTTGATGATTACATTAATAAGTAACGCACAAAATCAATCCAGAATTTCACCACGCATGTGAGAAGGGTTCGGTCACAATTTTACCATAATTTAAATCAATATTGGTCCACAGCGCATGGGTTTGGTCATAATTATGTACATAATTCAAAATATTCTCTATTAAAACCTCAGACATGGCTGTATGGGCTAAGTTCCCTTTGCCTTCCCACTTCATGTATAGTACATTTCAAATACCATGGCCCTATTGCACTTGAAACTTAACAATGGGGCTCATAATGTTTGCCTTTTGTTATCTAATTTGGAGCACTTCAAATTGGCACGCGTCGGTGCAATCTGTATGTAACTAAAGCGTGACTAAGAAATTTTGGTACTTGAAAATAAAAATACGTATGATTAGTTATTTACATTAATGTTTAATTATAATACTATGGTATCTTTATATTTATTACATGTAACGTCTAATAATTAACAAGTACAGACATTCAGATAACTTAAGTTACGACTAGCTTAATTGATTTACGTTTAACATATAGGTACATTAATTATAAAAAATATAAGATTCATTCGCTTTCTGACATATTTTCTTTTTTCATATTTTATTTTCTGAGTTTTTCAAATGTTTGCTCGAGACAAGAAGAGCCCTTGGAATCCAACCATTTTCAGTGCCTGCGTGCAATATAATTAAACGTTTGCCTCTTGAACATGGAGTATTTGTCGAACAATTTTGAGAATTGTCCCTGTATCCTTTTTTCAATGTATCGTGGGTGTCAAACCAAGTCTCGTCCAATTATACAATACTTTTTCCTGAAGACCTCTTTAGTCTTATACTGGTAATAAATTCTTCTCTTAATTTTTTAAGCCGTGAAGTTTCCATTATGATTCTTCTTTCATTTAACTTTCCATATTTAAAACCAAGTTTTCGTAAAAGTCTCCATAGTGTCGTTTCTGAAAATGGAAAGCCCACATCGCTTGCTAATAATGTTTGATGAATCTCTGTGAGCGTTGGAACTTAATTTTTTCGATAAAAGTCGTACACAGTTCTCTTCACAAATTCTTCTGTAAAATTATCAATTTTTGTAAAAGAAGCTTTTATTCGTGTTCGGGGAAGATATCTTGGTCCTGATGAGGGTGATGAGACAATCCTTTTAACTGTCCTTTCCGGAACATTGGTGAATATCGATGTTTCTTTAATTACACCTTTTTCGCCCATCTTGAGCGTCCTTGCTTAAAAATCTTTTTTTACGTTGCTGCGAACTAACTTCACCACTAGACGGGTCACTTATGGATGTTACCCAAGGTCGAAACATTGTTATTGACAGTATACGTGTAATCACTAACGTAGTCAGATGACAACTAACATGAAATATATTCATAAAGATTACTTGGTTAAACGATCAAGATCATTAGGTTGCGTGTAAAATACCACACCGCAAAAGGGTCTGGCCAGGTATCTTTTGTTATCACTAATCCTATTGTTAACACCTAATGACCGTCTTAAGTGGAATCGGGCCATGGTATTTGAAATGTACTATAACTGTTATGTACTTTTATGGCAGAAAAAGTTATTATTTTGTTAAGAAAACTGTCCTTTTAATTTTAAATCATTTCTCTTCTGTACAAGGGACGTTAGTAAAAAAAAAGTCATTATGCACCATTTTTGAGTTCATAATCAGAATTTTACCATATGAGTGTAGATAAAAATGATAATGTAATATCGTCCTTAGCATAGTGAAATTATAATGTGATATCGTCCTTAGCATAGCGAAATGATAATATAATATCGTCCTTAGCATAGTGAAATTATAATGTAGCTTAGTAAAATCCGTTATTGGCAGTGTCTACAAATCGTAGACAGGTCTATCTATGCAACAAAGAGTATTTTTAAGTCAACACTTGTATTGATTTTTGTTGATAAATACAGAATAGTTATCAAAGGCTAGAAATAGTCGGCCAAACCCTCTTTCAATATAACAGAGTTAGAGCATATCGTTACAAGGTCAGTTCTGTATATTATGTAGGCGGTTCGTTATATTTTTGTACCATTATCATCAAGTACTTAGTTGTTTCTATACGATGGCGTCGTCGGCGTGGACGAGTGGGGGGCGAGGGAGGTCACAGAACGCGACTATTTGTATCTCGGTGTGAACTTGACCGCGCCGGCGCAATGTCGCGGCAGACGCAGCGTCGTCTTTGACCCTTTCCCCCGCCGCCCCGCTCACTGCCCGCTCTCTCTGAAACTAGTTCTTGTGTACCGTTAGTAGGTACCTACCTATATTAACCGAGCGAAGCAAACTTTTGCTCCGGCTTGTTCCAACGACAATAAAGTAGTCACCGTTTTGTTTACTGAATGATGTCTATTTTAATTCCTTCTGGTTGACTTATCAACTCGCCTGAAAAGTGCCATCCGTCGGGGCTTCGGGCTTCTTTAGATTTGTCCTGGTTTGTGGGGCGCCTCACACTGGCACAAAATAACCACTTACAGAATGTTTACTCCGGATAACTAGCGAAAACAGGGTGAATGCCAATACGAAATTCTGACGAGATCATATACGCACGCGTCTTTGCATGTGTGCGTCTGTTTTCGCTCCGTCGTCGAGTCGGCCTTCTGGTTGTATTTATTTTGTGACACTGGTTCCATTCTGAAAAATGTGGGACTTAGTGTCCAAGGTTAGTAAATCGGCATGATTTTTTTTAACATGACAGGCCTTTTGATTCTGAACAACTTTTACATGTACATTTTTTTATATTAACACGCTAAAAAAATATTGTATTTTTTTTTGTATGGAGCAAAATGATTTTTTGCCTAGTTTTTCCATAATCGCAGCGCGGTTAAAATGAAACCTGGAAATAATTATAGAGGGCATTATCCTCGATAATTGATCCCCAAGTACATTTCAATACCTTTGCGATTTTTGGAGCTAGAGGCACTTCAATGTTAATAGTTGAAATATTGGTCTTTAGTCGAAAATTCAACCATATTCGAAATTAAACCTAGCTTTTATTGTAGAGAGTATGGCTCTAAATAGTTTATTGTAGAGAGTATGGTCTTAAATAGTTTATCCTCAGATACCGACTGCATATCTTTGCCGCTTTATGAGCTTTGGACACACAAGGTCAAAAAGTGAATTATTGATCAAAATTGTACCGTAGGATATGTAGTTAATGTCTAGGTATGTATTATCACGGACTATTCCCTCTATAACATTACCTACCATGGTTTAATTACAACTACCAAGGGCGTACGTATTATCACGGACTATTCCCTCTATAATATTACCTACCATGGTTTAATTACAACTACCAAGGGCGTACGTATTATCACGGACTATTCCCTCTATAACATTACCTACCATGGTTTAATTACAACTACCAAGGGCGTACGTATTATCACGGACTATTCCCTCTATAACATTACCTACCATGGTTTAATTACAACTACCAAGGGCATACGTATTATCACGGACTATTCCCTCTATAACATTAATGGTTTAATTACAACTACCAAGAGTGTACGCAGGATTTCACTCAGGGGGGAAGGGCAGAAACTCTAGGCATAGGTTCTAAAACAAAAAAGACGTCAGATCGTCAGTACAGCGGGCACAAGGGCGGCCTACGCTGCGCTTTGCTGTACGTGGTCTCCATTCCAATGCCTTACAGTCCCAACGGTTATCACGTCGGCGACAAATATGGCCAGTCTACTGCCACTTCAACTTACTGATTCGGCAGGCTATGTCGGTCACCTTCGATCTCTGAAGGATATCTTCGTTTCGGATTTTGTCCATCAGGGATATATCGGCATAGTATAAAGGATTTTGTCTGTACACATTTAGAAATAGATTCTTTGCAATCCGCTAATTAGTGTAAGAACATGTTCCATATTGTTACAATTTTACTTAAAATTGGATTCTAGAGAATTAAGTGGTCGTCGCCGAATACGATTTTCAAAGTCAATTCTGTCGGTTATTGCTTTCCTGAGTATATAATCAACTGTCGCAAATTTCTTCCCCCTCTGCAGCGATGCGTTCAGATTAGATTTAACAAGTCTCGAAATAGGATTCTTAATATTATTATTGTTTTGGTACGAAAACAAAAAAAAAATCATTAATTTATCGAAATATTAATATGAAAATATTCACATTTTTCGAGCAATTAAAATATTAAACTGATAGCAGTTTGTGTTTTTTATTTACGGACGACTTACTTTTGTAAATTGCAAAGGAGGTTAGCTGTAAGCCTTTGAATATTTTAAATATATTTTGGGTACCTGTGTGGCCGAGCGATATAAACGCGCTCGACTGTTAATTGAGAGGTTATGGGTTTAATCCCCGCGGGATAGCTTTGTGTCTCCGGTGTGAGTGCTTCCGCTTATAAACGGATATTTTTATGTTATATGTAGTGTATGTACCTATATATATATATATGTTAATAAACCTATGTCGATATTTTATGTTATGTTTGTTTTGATAAAGTCTTGAAGACTTTCATTCAAACACACTTTACGGCCTATTTCCCTAAAATCGACACATTTTGAAATTGTTTACCTGCTTATCAGAAAAAGCCACTAGTTTGATAAAGTAGAATATAAATTTTGGAAACTATTTTTCTAGTTTTTAAAAGAAAGAAAATAAATTTATTGGCGTGTTTACAATGTTGTTTTTGTTAGTTACAGAAAAGCGTTTGCTGAATTTTCGCTTGATAGAAATAATTATTGAAATTAGGTCTTCATCGACACTGTTTCTCATAGTTTGATAAATAAGAATGAAATTATCTAAATTATGCTTGCAATTTTGATGGCAATTTTATTTCATTTTATATTAATTTAAAACCGACATTTTGTTTTTTTTTTTCTGGAATCCGTCCTTCCCATACTACCCAGTTTTCCGCATGGAGTGACGGTGACTTTTGCTAGCGTGACATATCCACTTAATTAGCTTATATTGATATTCGATCCACATGTTCATTCCAGGAAGCTGATCGTGTGCCACTACAAGAAAGGGACGGAGATATGTAACTACAGCTACAGCAACACGATCCTGGCGGTGAAGCTGAACCGCTCCCGGCTCGTGGTCTGTCTCGAGGAGTCGCTGCACATTCACAACATCCGCGACATGAAGATCCTGCACACCATCCGCGACACGCCCCCAAACCCCCGCGGGCTTTGCGCCCTCTCCCCCTGCGCTGAGCGTTGCCTGCTCGCCTATCCGGGTAGCGCCGCCACAGGCGAGGTGCAGATCTTCGACGCGGTGCACCTGGTGAGTAGTCCCTGACCCCCCCTCCCCCGCTGCCTGCTCACTTACCCGGGCTGCGCTGTCACCGGCGAGGTGCAGATTTTCGACGCGGTGCACCTGGTGAGTAGCCCCGGACCCCCCCTCCCCCGCTGCCTGCTCACTTACCCGGGCTGCGCTGTCACCGGCGAGGTGCAGATTTTCGACGCGGTGCACCTGGTGAGTAGCCCCTGACCCCCCCTCCCCCGCTGCCTGCTCACTTACCCGGGCTGCGCTGTCACCGGCGAGGTGCAGATTTTCGACGCGGTGCACCTGGTGAGTAGCCCCTGACCCCCCCTCCCCCGCTGCCTGCTCACTTACCCGGGCTGCGCTGTCACCGGCGAGGTGCAGATTTTCGACGTGGTGCACCTGGTGAGTAGCCCCTGACCCCCCCTCCCCCGCTGCCTGCTCACTTACCCGGGCTGCGCTGTCACCGGCGAGGTGCAGATTTTCGACGCGGTGCACCTGGTGAGTAGCCCCTGACCCCCCCTCCCCCGCTGCCTGCTCACTTACCCGGGCTGCGCTGTCACCGGCGAGGTGCAGATTTTCGACGTGGTGCACCTGGTGAGTAGCCCCTGACCCCCCCTCCCCCGCTGCCTGCTCACTTACCCGGGCTGCGCTGTCACAGGCGAGGTGCAGATCTTCGACGCGGTGCACCTGGTGAGTAGCCCCTGACCCCCCCTCCCCCGCTGCCTGCTCACTTACCCGGGCTGAGCTATCACCGGCGAGGTGCAGATCTTCGACGCGGTGCACCTGGTGAGTAGCCCCTGACCCCCCCTCCCCCGCTGCCTGCTCACTTACCCGGGCTGAGCTATCACCGGCGAGGTGCAGATCTTCGACGCGGTGCACCTGGTGAGTAGCCCCTGACCCCCCCTCCCCCGCTGCCTGCTCACTTACCCGGGCTGCGCTGTCACCGGCGAGGTGCAGATCTTCGACGCGGTGCACCTGGTGAGTAGCCCCTGACCCCCCCTCCCCCGCTGCCTGCTCACTTACCCGGGCTGCGCTGTCACAGGCGAGGTGCAGATCTTCGACGCGGTGCACCTGGTGAGTAGCCCCTGACCCCCCCTCCCCCGCTGCCTGCTCACTTACCCGGGCTGAGCTATCACCGGCGAGGTGCAGATCTTCGACGCGGTGCACCTGGTGAGTAGCCCCTGACCCCCCCTCCCCCGCTGCCTGCTCACTTACCCGGGCTGAGCTATCACCGGCGAGGTGCAGATCTTCGACGCGGTGCACCTGGTGAGTAGCCCCTGACCCCCCCTCCCCCGCTGCCTGCTCACTTACCCGGGCTGAGCTATCACCGGCGAGGTGCAGATCTTCGACGCGGTGCACCTGGTGAGTAGCCCCTGACCCCCCCTCCCCCGCTGCCTGCTCACTTACCCGGGCTGCGCTGTCACAGGCGAGGTGCAGATCTTCGACGCGGTGCACCTGGTGAGTAGCCCCTGACCCCCCCTCCCCCGCTGCCTGCTCACTTACCCGGGCTGAGCTATCACCGGCGAGGTGCAGATCTTCGACGCGGTGCACCTGGTGAGTAGCCCCTGACCCCCCCTCCCCCGCTGCCTGCTCACTTACCCGGGCTGAGCTATCACCGGCGAGGTGCAGATCTTCGACGCGGTGCACCTGGTGAGTAGCCCCTGACCCCCCCTCCCCCGCTGCCTGCTCACTTACCCGGGCTGCGCTGTCACCGGCGAGGTGCAGATCTTCGACGCGGTGCACCTGGTGAGTAGCCCCTGGCCCCCCCTCCCCCGCTGCCTGCTCACTTACCCGGGCTGAGCTATCACCGGCGAGGTGCAGATCTTCGACGCGGTGCACCTGGTGAGTAGCCCCTGACCCCCCCTCCCCCGCTGCCTGCTCACTTACCCGGGCTGCGCTGTCACCGGCGAGGTGCAGATCTTCGACGCGGTGCACCTGGTGAGGGTTGAATGGACCGTTTTGCATCGTCTCCCTGAATAACCTGTAGTGAAGTGTTTGTGTGGTGTCGTGTTCCAGAACGCGAAGTGCGTGCTGAGCGCGCACGACGCCCCGCTGGCCGCGCTGGCGTGGTCGCAGTGCGGGCGGCGGCTCGCGACGGCGTCCGAGCGCGGCACCGTCATCCGCGTGTTCTCTGTGCCAGAGCGTGCGCGCCTGTTTGAGCTGCGGCGCGGCGTCAAGCGCTGCGTCACCATCAGCTGCCTCGCGTTTAGCGCGTGCGGGCTGTGGCTCGCCGCCGCTTCCAACACCGAGACCGTGCACGTCTTCCGGCTCCAGGTCTCTCTCTCTCTCTTACCAACACACATACATACACACACCCTCCCATCCGCGTGTTCTCTGTGCCGGCGCGCCGGTTCGAGCTGCGGCTGACCTGTAAAATCCGCTGTGTGATTTTATGCAACTTTTCTGGAGGAGCAATAAACTGTTTGTCTTTTAAGCCAGTACAAGTTTATGAAATTGTTAATACACGGCAATATTGTTAATAACATTGACACCGCCGCCTTATGATCGTCGGAAAGTAAATACGGGACCCAACGGAAAACTAGCTTTCTCACACCAAACGCCTCGTGCAAGATCTTCTGAATGGTTGTCCCTGAAATTACTAAAAACGCTTCTATCTCCCGATATATGTTCGAGGGTTAGTTGTCTCACAGCAACGATGTTTTATCTTCAGTGAAGGCGAATTTTGAACGTCCTTCACGAGATTTGTCACTTATACTGGTAGGTCCACGCTGAAATTATAAATACAAGCGTTCGACAGTCCGCAGACACGGGGCTTTCGAAGAGCTAACATGACATGACACTGAAGCCATGTTAGGCCTCTTCGGAAGTTATAGACAATTATTGCACGGACGTTTTCCTTAGTAAGATTCATTTTCGTACGTGACCTGACAGATTCAAAAAAACGCTGTGACCAGTGCCGGATTAGCCCATAAGCAAATTAAGCAACTGCTTAGAGCATCACGTCTCGGGGGGCATCATAAACAGCACCGTTAAAATATTTCCTAGCTCATGCAAGGTAAGACTTATTGAAAGCTCTCGTGTAATCAAATTGACCAGCTTGAGTAATGCGATGTCGTTGCGTGCACTCCATGTGAATTTGCAAATTTTCCAAAAAGTCAGGTATTAAAAGGAACGAAAATGCTACACGAGAGGCTCGAGGCCTTATCAATATTGAATATAGAGGCAGATATTTGCGGTCCGTAAAAGATGCTTTGGTTTTTATTATAAATACACTTATCTCTTTCGTGCATATTCTAAGAAAAGTATAAGAGTATTCTTTGTACGTAATGATCGATCTCTTTGTAATAAATACGTAACATGTTTGAAAGAACGACACTGGTCTACTAGTGGAAAGGGTAGCAGATTGCTTAGGGCATCAAGGTAGTCTACTAGTGGAAAGGGTAGGGGCCCACAGGCGCGGATTGCTTAGGGCATCAAGGTAGTCTACTAGTGGAAAGGGTAGGGGCCCACAGGCGCGGATTGCTTAGGGCATCAAGGTAGTCTACTAGTGGAAAGGGTAGGGGCCCACAGGCGCGGATTGCTTAGGGCATCAAGGTAGTCTACTAGTGGAAAGGGTAGGGGCCCACAGGCGCGGATTGCTTAGGGCATCAAGGTAGTCTACTAGTGGAAAGGGTAGGGGCCCACAGGCGCGGATTGCTTAGGGCATCAAGGTAGTCTACTAGTGGAAAGGGTAGGGGCCCACAGGCGCGGATTGCTTAGGGCATCAAGGTAGTCTACTAGTGGAAAGGGTAGGGGCCCACAGGCGCGGATTGCTTAGGGCATCAAGGTAGTCTTAATCCGGCATTGGCTGTGACTAAACAATTACATTAATCTCAATCTTTTGATATTCTAAATTCCAACAAATTTGAATAATGAACAGTTCTAAATTCAAAATTGGCATAGATTATTTTTGTTAATGTGTGTTAATTGACATAGATTATATTTTGTTAATGTGTGTTAATTCGAAAACCATTTCGAGATTTAGGTTTAATAAGCCGTATTTTCGAAGTTTTGGTCTAAAATACCGAATATTTTTATGAAAAGGCTGCAACTTCCATTTGCCCTCGTGTGACGTAATGGCTGTTTAGAAATGTGTCCTTTGCTATCAAGATAAATTTATAATAATTTGCTTTAGACTAATTTGACAGCTAGATGACAGATGAGTAGACAGACAGAGACAGACCACTTTTTTATAAGCAATCACAAATCACAATCAGTATAATGTCTAAAATTCTCAAGTGACAAGGTCATCGGACAATTCTTTAAAAAATCATGAAAAAAATAATGGTTGATTTATATACCAAAATAATGAAAACTATGTCCTAAAATGGTGTATATTCTCTGAAAAAAAAAATCTTTTAAAAATTAAGCTATGCGAATTGGCGGCAAATTTGTAAACAACAGAACTTAAAACGCATGCTACGTATAAAATAATACTTGTGCATATGTTCAATGTTGAATCAATCAGAATGCTTCTATGAAATAGCATAGCTCGCATAGCATTCGCGACTCATGTACTATCATTTCCTTTAAAAAAAAGCTAAAAAAATATTACCTTTCACTGTCTGTATAGTTAAATATAATATGTGTATGCATATTTTATTTTTTATTTTTATTTATTTATTTAAGATCCACAGACTGAGAGCTTATAACATTTTGTACTTATAAAATAAATATATGAAAATGACACATTATAGTCCCCATTAAAAGTGGATACAGCATGTATTAACAAAATTAAACTATACTTATGGCTAAAAATAAAAATATATAAAAGGTTAAGATTTTACGTTACTCGATTAATCAACCTACTGCATATTTATGTATTCTATAGTACACAATGGTATCGATTCGGCATAACACGTCTTAACTTATTTCGACAGGACAGACCTAATTTTAAGCGTCCTGTCTTTTTCTTTCCTTATCGAAAAGACAAGGACAGAACGGTAAATTTAGTTTAGTCCTGTCAAATAAGTTAAAATGTGCTTCACCGAATCGGTACAAAAGTATTTATTATTTTAATTTATATATTAATTTAATATATTATTTTAGTCGTATGTATTTATAGTTAGTATTTTATTATTACTATATTATTGCTATTTTTATATTGTTTTTGTATCCATCGCTCTGTGCACTTTTATTGTTATTTTTTTTGTAAGGGCCCAAAATCTCCGTTTTACGGCGCTTTCTGTTAGAAAATCAAAGTTAACCACTGCAGTTATAGGAAATTTCGCAATGTTTTCGAGATATAAGCGAAAAACTGAAAATAGTGCGATGATTTTGAGGTTTTTTGCGTTTTTGTTGTGAAGCCGACCTTCTAGTAGGCGGCAAACTTGAAATTCGGATCCCCAAAAAACAAGTAGAACCGTTCAGAAAAATACATCCTCAATTACTTAAGAGAACGGCAGTAATGTAAACTGATGTACTGTATATAGGAGGCGGGCGAAGGCACGGACGGTGGCGGCGCTGCGGGCGAGGGTGGGGAAGGCGGCGCGGCCCCGGGCGACGAGCAGGGCTGGGTGGGCTGGCTCACGTCGGCGGTGGCGGCGGGCGCGGGGTTGTTGCCTGCGCACGTGGGCGCCGTGCTTGCGCAGGGCCGCGCCTTCGCCGCCGCGCGCCTGCCGCAGACCGGACATCGCGCCGTCTGCGCTGTCACCACGTACGTACACTCACTTGACTCACTCACCCTCGCACTGTCACTTCGTATTACAACTTTATTTCAGAACATATAGTTTTGAGTAAAGAGAACATATTTCCTTATATTTATTTTATTTGCAGTAACGACAAAATCAACTCAAAAGTATCTACCATTCTGAATCGGACAAGCTATATCGCGATGTAGAAACATGGTGGCACCATCTGGTTAGCTTGTACGATACTAAAATAATTAACTTGTGACTTTTCTACAAATGACAATGTGTTTTACACAATACCAAACACATTATGTTTAAATAAAGCAGTTTAGTGTTTTGCTAACAATAATTTATCACAGTGACATTTACATTTAAATGTAATAGGTACAAAGATTCATATTTGCTTTGACAAAGAGTATTGTGGACGGACACCTTCCAACCAGAAAGACAATCACCAGACGCACGCGGACAGCTGGGCCCTGTTTGACATTACCCGGTATAAGACAATCACCAGACGCACGCGGGCAGCTGGGCCCTGTTTGACATTACCCGGTATAAGACAATTACCAGACGCACGCGGGCAGCTGGGCCCTGTTTGACATTACCCGGTATAAGACAATCACCAGACGCACGCGGGCAGCTGGGCCCTGTTTGACATTACCCGGTATAAGACAATCACCAGACGCACGCGGGCAGCTGGGCCCTGTTTGACATTACCCGGTATAAGACAATTACCAGACGCACGCGGGCAGCTGGGCCCTGTTTGACATTACCCGGTATAAGACAATCACTAGACGCACGCGGGCAGCTGGGCCCTGTTTGACATTACCCGGTATAAGACAATCACCAGACGCACGCGGGCAGCTAGGCCCTGTTTGACATTACCCGGTATAAGACAATCACCAGACGCACGCGGGCAGCTGGGCCCTGTTTGACATTACCCGGTATAAGACAATCACTAGACGCACGCGGGCAGCTGGGCCCTGTTTGACATTACCCGGTATAAGACAATCACCAGACGCACGCGGGCAGCTAGGCCCTGTTTGACATTACCCGGTATAAGACAATCACCAGACGCACGCGGGCAGCTAGGCCCTGTTTGACATTACCCGGTATAAGACAATCACCAGACGCACGCGGGCAGCTGGGCCGTGTTTGACATTACCCGCTATAAGCCTCTGATGATTGCTCTTGCGAACTTAACCTAAAAACTTAGTTACTATAACTTAAATATAAATTTCAGAAGTCCGCTTCGTCGCCGAAACTAGTGGTGGTACCATCGGTCATTCATTAGCAATTATTATTAACTTTTTATCGAATTAAAGTTTATTTTTAGTTAAGATTAAAATAGTCGTTATAATTTTATCCAGATACAATTGTAATGAACAAAAATGCATACTTTTATGTTTAGAATTATAAATTGTATCTTGATGAATAAAAGAGTTGTTTGCGTGGAATGTAATAATAATAATATAATAATATTCATTTATTTCAGATAAGTTAATTCATATTTATAAATTGCTATAATACTAAAATTTAAAAAGAATACAAAAAAAAAGAAATACACAGAAACAATAATAACCACAAAGTGTTGATGCTGACGCTATCTGCTCCATACTTGTAACGACGGAGTGTGTAGCGCCTGCCAATGTTTCATAAAGGGACCGTCCGACCTGCTGGCGACACTGAGTAGACTGTTACCGCTGTCCCGCACCCTGCCCACCATCGCAGTTGCTCGCCTGCTCATGGTGGTATAAAAGCAGTCAACGCGCACTGCGGCGAATATCCCCGACGCGCTGCAGAAGCGGGGCAGCCGCAACAGTACCCTCATCGCATTATTGTATTGAACGCGAAGAGCGTTGTACGACTTCTGCGTGTATGATAACCACAGTGTGCCCGTATAAAAAGATGTGCAAAAGGCTCGGAATTGCTCGCACCGACAACGCCCTCCTTTCTCGTTCAATATCATCGTCATCCTTCAGGTCGGGTGTCACAATATGACCCAGGTACTTGAAAGTATGTACCCGCTCTAAGGGCACGTTATACAGCCTGACTGGCGGGATCTCTGTCGGACATTTTGACCCAGACTTGAAAACCATAAGTTTGCTCTTCTTAACATTGTATTTAAGGCCATGACTATGGGCGTAAGTTTCGCATTTGTTTATAAGTTCACTGAGTCCACCTATCGACGCGCTCAGCAGCACCATGTCGTCTGCATAGCTAATGCTGTTAAAGCAAACATCATCAACATGGCATCCAACATGGCACCCGCTGAGCGCGACGATAAGCTCGTTAATGTACAGGTTGAAGAGCGTTGGTGAGCTCAAACCCCCCTGCCTCACCCCGCAACTCAACCTGTACGTGTCAGACAGGGCTCCCGCCCACTTAACGCTGTTGACCTGGTTCCCGTACCAGTACTGTAAGATGTTAATTACTTCCGGTGCAACTTGAGCCTCGCGCAGCTGTCACAGCTCATCGTATACAAACTGAAGTACAGCAGGCATCACATGATGTAGGCGAGTAGAGAGTGTACAGAGCGCGGGTGATGTTCCAGCGCGCACAAGTCGCCGCGCCTGGTGGTCGCCACGTCGGCAGGCCTGCTCTACGTGTACGCGCTGGACGCGGCCGACGGCGGCGAGTGTGCGCTGCTGCGGACACACGCGCTCATACACCACGACCACACCGCGCACCAAGGTACGTGTCTCATTACACGCTTCACACACACACTTGTGTGGTCAGGTATTCCTCTGCTACACGTGTTATAGTATTGATGGCCTCGACAACTTGAGGCTACCGCATGTTACTAGAGAGATATCTGACTGCTACTTGTATAACGAGCATGTCGACCGCGACCCGGTAGAGCATGGTGCACCCGGGACGAGCCGCCGTCGCTTGAGGGTGGAGAGCACTGCGCCTCTCCCTCCGTCTACCGCATGTTACTAGAGAGATATCTGACTGCTACTTGTATAACGAGCATGTCGACCGCGACCCGGTAGAGCATGGTGCACCCGGGACGAGCCGCCGTCGCTTGAGGGTGGAGAGCACTGCGCCTCTCCCTCCGTCTACCGCATGTTACTAGAGAGATATCTGACTGCTACTTGTATAACGAGCATGTCGACCGCGACCCGGTAGAGCATGGTGCACCCGGGACGAGCCGCCGTCGCTTGAGGGTGGAGAGCACTGCGCCTCTCCCTCCGTCTACCGCATGTTACTAGAGAGATATCTGACTGCTACTTGTATAACGAGCATGTCGACCGCGACCCGGTAGAGCATGGTGCACCCGGGACGAGCCGCCGTCGCTTGAGGGTGGAGAGCACTGCGCCTCTCCCTCCGTCTCGGTCTCTACTCACATTATTATTTTAAAGCTGAATTATTTATAATTTAATTAGACATCAATAGCCACAAGATGAACTCGGCGCGACGTGTCGGGCGAGCCTGTGCTCTTGCCGATGACGTCACAGCCGCACATCTCTCCCCACACCCCGCTCCCGTCAGCGACCTCCCCTCCGCCCGCACGAGCGTCAAACATCTCTCTATCACACGAACATACTTCTTTGAGAACCCGTTATTGTCCAGGGTGATGACTCGATCACTGTTGTCCACTAAACTGGTGTACGTACACTCTATTACATCCAGATATAAGTTATTCGCGACTTGTGTGTTCACTAGTGAAAGTGACAACAGTTATCAGTCTAACACCCATCAGTTTATGTATTCTATTTACAGTTATTTTGCTGTAGAAATTGGTCGCTTCTTATGTACTTGTTTATTATTTGACCATCGCCTAGTACAGGGGTCGGCAGACTGTCGTGTGAGATGAGCCAACTATTAGGTAAATAGATTCAATTTTCTTAGAGAGCCGTTACATGTATTTTCTATTTAGATATAATTTTATAACAATTAAAAAACAAGATAAAATCAAGATTTTTATTCACAATAAAGTTTTAGAATTCTAAATAATACTTTATATACCTAATATAATAGTCTGGGTCATAAGTTCTGTCGCACGCTTTTTATTTCTCATTACCCGACTATGGCGAAGCAAAAAGGAGGGTTATGATTTTGACCGGAATGTATGTATGTATGAATGTTTATCTGTTCCCTCATAGCTTCTAAACTACTTGTCATAATTTGACAAATGAGATATCGTTGGAAGCGTCTTGATCGTCCGCTAAAACGAAAACGTTGCGTAAACGTCTTCACTCGCCCAGATGAAGGCAGTCTAAATCTGCTGAAACTGGTCGGCTTTCCCGATCATAACACGTATTGAGGTGCGCCGTTATATAAATCAGAGAATGATTATGTGCAGCCAAAGATTGTCAGAATAGCAAATGCTAGTTTTTTTGTTATGTAATATGTTTCCATGGCTACTCCATGCATCAAATATGACTTTCTCTATTTTAGATATTTGTTTATAACTTAAGTTCAGAAACGGGACAGGAGTGAGTGAATGTTGTGGATGTGTAGTTAGTGTTCGCTCGGCAGTCATGAGTCGTAGAGCCGCGGTCTGCCGACCCTGATCTAGTGCAGCATCCATATCAACATGTTGTCATTTTATGTGCAGCTACTGACAACTTTTCAATATTTATTTGGTATTTAATTCATTATATTATGCTCGACACAAGAACATTCGACTATGTATGTTATTTATATATAAAACGAATGTTATTGTATGTATGTACATATGTTTGGTGCCGCGGTTCGATTCCCGGCTGGTCCGTACGTACATCCGCAGCGTGCCGTCGCGACCATCGGTACTGACACGTGACACCCGGCAGCCCGCACTAAATTATTATTACATGCGGCTTGAACACTGACGTGTGCTTGTTGTTGACTGTATGCTGATAATGTCGACATTGTATCGGTGAAACGGTTAGCATATAGTCAACAGCAATCAGACGTGAGTGTTAAAGTCGCATGTGATAATAATATTGTTTCACTTTTCGTTGGGACATTTACGTTTACATGTTAATTTGGCAAAGTTGTTCAGTATGGTATGAGTTTGATTATTGAGAGAATATTATTATTTAAAGTTGGCCGGGTGGCATGTGCAGACAACATCTGTTAGGTCTTTAAAAAAGCAGCGAACCGTTAGTTATTTAAGTGGATACTTCTCAAGTCGCCTCTTTACTCAATCAAAAAGGTAGGAATGAATGGCGACCATAGATCGAGGTATTTTCAATATTTTTATTTTCACGATCAAATAAATATTGACTTCTAAATAATAACTAGTTCAGTTCATTTAATTATCTTTTGGTACATAACTTAACTTAACTTAACTTAACTTAACTTAACTTAACTTAACTTAACTTAACTTAACTTAGCTAATAGCAAACAATGAACGATTAAAAAACGTAATAATCTGTAATACGAAATGAAAGTGTCCTTCCTTATTGCGCACGTCAAGTCAATAAACTTTCCCAAAATTCTTTTCATGAAAGGGAGGTACTTTTATTGTCAAGCATTGAATACGAAAATGCCTTGATCTGCGGAATTGTTTCGTGAAGAGATGCGAACATTGAAGTATCCACTTCAAAATTCATTAAACATTAAAGAGTAGCATTGCATCGGGCTACCCATTGTTGTAACAAGTAAAGGGTTTTGTGTTATATTATTAGTAGCAATAGTTATATTTTAAAGCTATCGATGATATGATGATACTACATTTTTAGGTTAGCAAAAAATAAATTGTTTCTTAAAGTAGGTAATTAATACATGAAAGTTTTAACTTTGGTGAACCACGTTAGTTAGACCATTGTCTAGGAAATATATTGTTGTGATGATGTGTCCAACACTGGCTAACATGTTTATTATAATATATATAGTCACGACACTTTCCCAAGTGTGGATTGTGGAATATCAGTCATAGTCCACACTTGGTACACCCGTTTTTCACAGACGATTATTACATCCCAAACGGAATAGATGTTGAGCCCTATCGCCGTACTTCGGGCACAAATGGACCAACAGTTAGCGTGCCTTTTGAAGCACGCAGACTGAGCACAACATAGTGTGCGGCCACGCTGAATGTGCGGAGACTAGGGGTAAGGGGAGGGGGGTCACAGTGCATCGCGAGCTGTTGTAGCGTTTAGGTGTATTTCAGATGTTGCCAACGTGTTGGCAAAATTTTATTTTTATTTATTCATTTATTTGGAAATCTTACACCACTAGAAATAACATATAACCTTGAAAGTATTATTTCTCTACAAATATAATTCCGATTATAAGATTCCTTGAGAAATAAATGGACGAGGATATGTACTTACCACAACTTTACAAAAAAAAAATTGAGAATATCCGCCAACCGCGCATTGGGTCGTTAATTGCCTAGGCTTGTAGCGCGGATAGTTTGAAAACTACGCGCGCTATCTCGCTCAGGCACGTAGCACTAAATAGACGCCCGCCTCAAACACAAACGGCGGTTGAATATGTTTGATAGTTCGCGTCCGTCGTCACATCTGCACTAGGCTCTTAGTGTGGACGAGGCCTATATCTTCTCTGTGGCGAAATGGTAGAGCGCTAGCCTGCTAACACAAAGATCGGTCTGCGTGTGTCAGAAGGCACGTCTGCGTGTGTCGGAAGGCACGTCTGCGTGTGTCGGAAGGCACGTCTGCGTGTGTCGGAAGGCACGTCTGCGTGTGTCGGAGAGCACGTTAAGGTGTTGGTCAAAAATTACTGTTATTGTTCCAGTTCCAATCTTAAAACATTAATGTAGCCAAAACAAATGGAGTCGATAGACAAACGAGGCCCAAGAGCTTTGCTATAATAAGAGGTTAAAGTTCATAAGAAAGAACATCTAAGACCAAAACCCTGTACCTGTTTAAACTAGGGAGTAAGCACGAGGACCTGTTGATAATGATGTATACCGATGTGTGTTCGCGACGGTACTGGGATACTAAGTAAGTAGTCGCTCCGTCCCGTGGCCCCACGCGTGCCGGGGACACGGTCCGTCCCGTGGCCCCACGCGTGCCGGGGACACGGTCCGTCCCGTGGCCCCACGCGTGCCGGGGACACGGTCCGTCCCGTGGCCCCACACGTGCCGGGGACACGCTCCGCCGCTCCTCCCTCTGTAGCATCGCCTCGGTCGAGTGTAGGTCCACGCCTCGATGTCGCATACAAAGTTACAGCTGTCATCTGCTGACCCTAGTTAACAATTTCACGTCTCTGTTAGATTAAAAGAAGCCTACATCACTTAATGTTAGCTTGCGCTTGTGCCATCCATGCCAAAAGAACAGAATCCTTACCGACCCTAACAACTATAGGAAATTCAGTCGGTATTTAAACTTGATGTGTTATTTTTGTTTTCTGGAATAGATAACCGTTCAATATTGCACGAGCGCATTTCACGCTCGCTTTAATATATGAAAAACGTCCACGGAGGTAACTGGGAGCAGAAGGATTGTTTAAGACACTATGGAGAAGAGAATGTAAGCATTTCTGCGAAATGAATGGGGAGCCAATTTAACAGGGAACGGAACTGTGAGGCATGATCGTATTTACGAAGAGAAAAAATGAATGAATTGAAGTCGTTCGAGTCCTCTGTGAGATCCAAATAACAAGAACCCGCCTAATCTAGAATGGGGGAAGAAAATACTGTTGGTATAATTTTGGTTTTGATTGGCAGGAAGCTTTGCATGCGCTTGTGTTTGTGTAGGAAATTACAGAAGTATCAAATATAAGCCTTGGAATTTTTTCAATGTCAATCTTAGACAGCATACGTGAACTACCTATAAAATTATTGCCCACGTCTTACTGAGGTTCACCAGCAAGCAGAAAGCCTTGGCCCATACTGAGAATGTACTTAAATCCTTGCTCAGAGCACAAATTGCTTCATTAATGCTCTCTACAGGTGCATCAACATAGAGCTGCAGATCATCAGCAAGAAAAAAGGATGTTTATAAATATAGAAAAACTGTAATGGAGACAAGACACCGCCCTGCGGAACACCTGTTAATGGACACCAGTCCGAAAAACAATCGTTAGTCTTGACGCACTGCAGGCGACCGCGAAGATATGATTCAAACCAAGAGATGACGGCAAAAGAAATGTTAAGTGTACGCAACGCCCCGAGCAAAAGGTCAAAGTCAACTGAGTTTAAGGCGTTGCTGAAATCAAGCAACGTAACGTAACGTAACGTAACTGTGAAACGCTGCTATTAAAACGGATATCATCACTGGCTTTGACAAGGGTGGTTATAGTGCCAGACTGTATTGGGTTAACCAAATTGTTATGGGAAAGATATTCACTTAACTGAGTGTGGGCAATTTTCTCAAGGACTTTGGATAAGAAAGAAAGTATTAAAATTGGGTGAAATTTTTTATAGGAAGTAGGATTACTGATCTTAGGGTAGTGGGATAACGAAAGCTTGTATCCACGAAGAATGAAATGTATTGCTTGTCATTGAGTCATTCAAACGTTGTCTGAGAGGGACCAGCAATTCATCCAGGATAGGTATGAGCATATATATCCGAGCCTATGCTGTCGCTACCAATAGCTTTCGAGGAAAGAGGGATGATACACTATCTTGAAGATATTAATGGCGGAGTTCCTCAAGGGTGTGTTCTCTCTTTTCCGCTGCACTGCAATCGAATATATTCTGTTATGTATACGACAGGACAGCTAGTAATAAGTTGTCTAATCTGCAGGCTTACCGAATCAGAGAGACCATGGGAGATTAAATGAATATAACCCTCAAGGCAGTAACCGAACTAAATTTAATAAGTAAACCAAATTTATTTGTTCAGAATTGTGTCTGACTGTCATTCCTTATCTAGGGGTGAGTACTTAATGCTAACTTACTGTACACTACCCGGAGTTGTTAGCAATATGTTATATGAGATGAGGTATTTGCGTCAGTAGACGAGAAGTGGCAGATGTAATTTAGTATGCACATCGAGGCTACGTCACGCGGCGGTGACACAGTCGGTAGGTGGGCGGTGACAGGGGCGGGCGGAGCGGCGCGTGTGTGACGGTGTATTGTCGCAGCTCGGGGCGCCGCGCGGGGCTCCTCGTACGCCGACGCGCTCAACGGGCGCGACCCCCTCGTGATCACAGGTACCGACACCCCTTCGTCCCTCCACACTGACCCCCCCGCCGCAGGTGAGTCCTGCCGCGACACGTGAGTACGACTGAGAGCCGGGAACCGAACCACTAACCCCCTTCCCGCACCCACTTCCCCTCCACCCTGCCCTCTCGGTCGCTTCTCTATCTACTCGCTTCTACTTCTAATTTAAGCTGGCAAGTGACGGTCGCGCGTGCTCGTGTGCGCGCGGCCTGTCCGTGTGTGAGTGCGCGTCGTGTCGGTACAAAGGCCGACGCGACGCGCGTGTATATAATGTGGTGTGCGGAGTGTACATGTGTGTGTGTGCCAGGTGCAGCGCAGTGAGGCGGGGGCGCGGGGTGCCGCACGCAGGTGAGCATACATACACAACACACATATACATGCACAACGCGACGACTGCGCTTACTGTGTCGGTCTCCACGGAGCAATTAAGAAGAGGAGTTGCCGATAGTTCATTTAGATAGGGAAGGTTGACTCTGCCGTTTCACCAATTACAGTTCACATCCCAAGTAACACGTTAGTGATTTTTGCTGCTTATCTTGTAACTTAAAGGTCTAAATGAGTGTTATATCAGTGTACGATATTACTTCCAGCTGCAAAAAGTTAGATATCAGTTCTTGATATGACTTTTAGTTGTATTTGAACGTATTTTACTACTACCGTATCACCTATGGTGGTAAAGAGCCGAAATTGTTACTAATAGTTATCACTGATTTAGTACCAATAGTGACAAAGAGGTGCTTACAATCACTTGTAGTCAATTAATTAAATGCAAGTGCTCGTAAAGGCCCACTTTTATGCACCAAAACCGAACAGAAAGTCGATTATTTTGCCCTAATAATAACAATAAGTTATTTTTTTTTATTTATGTATAGTGGTTGGCTAACCTGCAACCTTTCCTGTGTACCATAAATGTAATACTTTTTTTTTCCACTGTTTAACGGCTCTGGATACAGTCCTTTGAGCCAATCATAATTTAAAGTTTACAAGATTAAATTTGTTTTATTTCCTCACACTATGCATTGAAAAACGTAGTATGATACACGGGCGTAAGAGCAATAAATTACTCGGTTACGTTTAAAACACTCGCTACGCTCGTGTTTTAAATCGTCCTCGTAATTTATTCCTTCTCGCCCTTGTAGCATAAACTACTATTATTTAATTTTAAGAATTACTTTTTAGTCGGTTTAAACAACATAAAAAAACCAAAACGAAAAAAAACATAGGAAAGTTGTTCCTCGTCACGTATCGAGTCTCCTATTAATTTTCCAGTTACCCAATTTTATATTTATCTTAGGTAGTTACTGCTACAGGCCAAATCAAGATTGATATTTACCTACTGATCCCTATTTAGTTAACATTGGGAGTTCTAAAAAAAGGACCAATAGTTAGTATGGGTCATAAAATTTACTGGTTTGTCACTCATAGGACTCAAATGGGTGATTTTTAAAAAGATCATCCTTGCAGCGCCATTATTTTATAGTCGCGTCCATTTTTGAGGTTATGTTCAGAATACGATTTTATGATAATGACATAGTTTTGATACTTGTAACCATTTTATGATAATGACATAGTTTTGATACTTGTAACCATTTTATGATAATGACATAGTTTTGATAGTTGAAACCATTTTATGATAATGACATAGTTTTGATAGTTGTAACCATTTTATGATAATGACATAGTTTTGATAGTTGTAACCATTTTATGATAATGACATAGTTTTGATAGTTGTAACCATTTTATGATAATGACATAGTTTTGATAGTTGTAACCATTTTATGATAATGACATAGTTTTGATAGTTGTAACCATTTTATGATAATGACATAGTTTTGATAGTTGTAACCATTTTATGATAATGACATAGTTTTGATAGTTGTAACTAGAGATGAAACGGATAGTGATTTGGCCGGATACCGGATACCGGATATCCGGCGAGGCACTAGGCCGGATAGCCGGATATGCGGCGGCCGGATATCCGGCTCAAGATATGCGTTTCGCACTAATTGAGCAAGTCTAAATATTACGCACCAAGGTGTGTGCGGGTGCAAGCGGGCGAGATTATTCGTGCATTTTTTAAATGAAGATCATTTCTAAATGATCGTATCACAATCATACAAATGCTGGTTTGCAAACGCGAAACAATTTCCGATCCTAAAAAAAATTTGCAAGTATGTATCTTTTGTCTCCTTAGAGTGATATATACTGTATATAAATGGACAGGTATCTTTAAATGAAACCGCGTAATATACTGTTCATACTGAACAAATTTTCCAAAGTATAAATATTGAAAAAACAAAATTGAGTCTGCCCGGCCAGTGCCCTTTTAAAATTTAAAGTAGGTTTTCAAAATGAGTATTTTTTTCATTTCCACAAGTATGTTTCTTTGGAAAAGTTGTTTAGTATGATTTCAGTATGACCATGTGTTTTTATTAAAAGATACATGTTGAGTTACATTCGGTATATTGTGAGAGCAAAAGAAGCTGGTGTAATGTATGAAGAAAAGCATAAATGTTTATTCCCAACAATTGATGTAAAGCTTGTCTTTATCTACCATAGCTCAATTCTTATTCACTTTATGTATTACAATTTAGATTATTTAATCATTGATACAACTATTTTGTGATTTAAACGACTTTTTGTATGTTGAGTTAAGAATCCGGTATCCGGCCGGATACTGACTACTATCCGGCCGGATACCGGATACCAAAAATATGGCCGGATAGGCCGGATACCGGATAGTAACCGGATATCCGTTTCATCTCTAGTTGTAACCATTTTATGATAATGACATAGTTTTGATAGTTGTAACCATTTTATGATAATGACATAGTTTTGATAGTTGTAACCATTTTATGATAATGACATAGTTTTGATAGTTGTAACCATTTTATGATAATGACATAGTTTTGATAGTTGTAACCATTTTATGATAATGACATAGTTTTGATAGTTGTAACCATTTTATGATAATGACATAGTTTTGATAGTTGTAACCATTTTATGATAATGACATAGTTTTGATAGTTGTAACCATTTTATGATAATGACATAGTTTTGATAGTTGTAACCATTTTATGATAATGACATAGTTTTGATAGTTGTAACCATTTTATGATAATGACATAGTTTTGATAGTTGTAACCATTTTATGATAATGACATAGTTTTGATAGTTGTAACCATTTTATGATAATGACATAGTTTTGATAGTTGTAACCATTTTATGATAATGACATAGTTTTGATAGTTGTAACCATTTTATGATAATGACATAGTTTTGATAGTTGTAACCATTTTAATGAAACAATATAATCAATTTAGCACAATCAGATCACATATTTTAACAGTAAATTAAAAAGTGGTGTTATGGTCTTATTTGTTTTCACATTATTTACAATTAATCTTTATCATATCAAAGGTGCGTGAAAATCTATTAAGGAATAGCATATATTTTTCACAGTACCATAAAATTGGCAAGCATTTTGTACTATCTGAACGGTCAATATCTACATAACATAATATTGTGACGTACACTTAATTACCAAACTTCAAGTTAGCTCAGACATATAGGTACACGACACACTGACACGGCACAGATGTTTTTTCGTTTCCACTAGTGTTTGCGACTCAAACCATCTGAATGAACTAAACGTTTTTCGTTCAATCATTCGGTCTACTTGCACCCAAAGTTCTAATTTTCACCCACGGGCTAAATTAGAGCTCATATGTAACCCATTTGGAACTAAAAATAGGCTGCAATTTTTCTCCAACGGGTTCCATATGGGTTGCCTACACCGATATAGAACCTAAGCTAAGCTTTCTTTCTAACCTTGTTGTTGTGTTAACTGGGATGTCACCATTCGCAATCGACACCACTGATCGTAACATGGCACCATTCATACACCAGCTCCTCTTCTTAATTCCTCCGTGGTCGGTCTCACATGTCCACGTGAGACGCTTTGATATGTATATTCTATGAGTTGTGACGTCAGAACTTTAACAACATCATCAAGCATGGAGTCTGGCGGTGATCCATGCAATGATTCGTGCACCCATGAGTTTGCTAACGGAATGCTTCGTTCATACTCCATTAAATAATGCTTTGTTAGCCTTTTATTTAGTAAGAGTATTCAGAAAGTATGAAGGTATTCAGATTTTGAACTGTATAAGGTATATTTATTTAATTAAAGAACCTTAAACCTACTTACAGAATGTCACTTTTCGAAAGAACAAACTAAATGTTTTTTGGCTTAACTATTAAAGCTTCGGCACACAGAAAGCGTGGCAGAAGCGGAGCGCGATGATAGAGTGGCGTCATCGGGCGAACTACTATACAAGTATACACACACAGCGGGGCGT
The DNA here is from genome assembly GCA_934047225.1 of Ypsolopha sequella. Lineage (NCBI taxonomy): Eukaryota > Metazoa > Arthropoda > Insecta > Lepidoptera > Ypsolophidae > Ypsolopha > Ypsolopha sequella. Next base: position 546,762 of record OW203989.1, read on the forward strand.
CACGCAATATACAAGTATACACACACAGCGGGGCATCACGCAATATACAAGTATACACACACAGCGGGGCGTCACGCAATATACAAGTATACACACACAGCGGGGCGTCACGAAATATACAAGTATACACACACAGCGGGGCGTCACGCAATATACAAGTATACACACACAGCGGGGCGTCACGAAATATACAAGTATACACAAACAGCGGGGCGTCACGTAATATACAAGTATACACACACAGCGGGGCGTCACGCAGTATACAAGTATACACACACAGCGGGGCGTCACGAAATATACAAGTATACACAAACAGCGGGGCGTCACGTAATATACAAGTATACACACACAGCGGGGCGTCACGCAGTATACAAGTATACACACACAGCGGGGCGTCACGCAGTATACAAGTATACACACACAGCGGGGCGTCACGCAATATACAAGTATACACAAACAGCGGGGCGTCACGTAATATACAAGTATACACACACAGCGGGGCGTCACGCAGTATACAAGTATACACACACAGCGGGGCGTCACGAAATATACAAGTATACACACACAGCGGGGCGTCACGAAATATACAAGTATACACACACAGCGGGGCGTCACGCAATATACAAGTATACACACACAGCGGGGCGTCACGCAATATACAAGTATACACACACAGCGGGGCGTCACGCAATATACAAGTATACACACACAGAGGGGCGTCACGCAATATACAAGTATACACACACAGCGGGGCGTCACGAAATATACAAGTATACACACACAGCAGGGCGTCACGCAGTATACAAGTATACACACACAGCGGGGCGTCACGCAATATACAAGTATACACACACAGCGGGGCGTCACGCAGTATACAAGTATACACACACAGCGGGGCGTCACGCAGTATACAAGTATACACACACAGCGGGGCGTCACGAAATATACAAGTATACACACACAGCAGGGCGTCACGCAGTATACAAGTATACACACACAGCGGGGCGTCACGCAATATACAAGTATACACACACAGCGGGGCGTCACGCAATATACAAGTATACACACACAGCGGGGCGTCACGTAATATACAAGTATACACACACAGCGGGGCGTCACGCAATATACAAGTATACACACACAGCGGGGCGTCACGCAATATACAAGTATACACACACAGCGGGGCGTCACGCAGTATACAAGTATACACACACAGCGGGGCGTCACGCAATATACAAGTATACACACACAGCGGGGCGTCACGCAATATACAAGTATACACACACAGCGGGGCGTCACGCACTATACAAGTATACACACACAGCGGGGCGTCACGCAATATACAAGTATACACACACAGCGGGGCGTCACGCAATATACAAGTATACACACACAGCAGGGCGTCACGCAGTATACAAGTATACACACACAGCAGGGCGTCACGCAATATACAAGTATACACACACAGCGGGGCGTCACGCAATATACAAGTATACACACACAGCGGGGCGTCACGCAATATACAAGTATACACACACAGCGGGGCGTCACGCAATATACAAGTATACACACACAGCGGGGCGTCACGCAATATACAAGTATACACACACAGCGGGGCGTCACGCAGTATACAAGTATACACACACAGCGGGGCGTCACGCAATATACAAGTATACACACACAGCGGGGCGTCACGCAATATACAAGTATACACACACAGCGGGGCGTCACGCACTATACAAGTATACACACACAGCGGGGCGTCACGCAATATACAAGTATACACACACAGCAGGGCGTCACGCAGTATACAAGTATACACACACAGCGGGGCGTCACGCAATATACAAGTATACACACACAGCGGGGCGTCACGCAATATACAAGTATACACACACAGCGGGGCGTCACGCAATATACAAGTATACACACACAGCGGGGCGTCACGTAATATACAAGTATACACACACAGCGGGGCGTCACGCAGTATACAAGTATACACACACAGCGGGGCGTCACGCAATATACAGGTATACACACACAGCGGGGCGTCACGTAATATACAAGTATACACACACAGCGGGGCGTCACGCACTATACAAGTATACACACACAGCGGGGCGTCACGCACTATACAAGTATACACACACAGCGGGGCGTCACGCAATATACAAGTATACACACACAGCGGGGCGTCACGCAATATACAAGTATACACACACAGCGGGGCGTCACGCACTATACAAGTATACACACACAGCGGGGCGTCACGCACTATACAAGTATACACACACAGCGGGGCGTCACGCAGTCTACAAGTATACACACACAGCGGGGCGTCACGCAATATACAGGTATACACACACAGCGGGGCGTCACGCAATATACAAGTATACACACACAGCGGGGCGTCACGCAATATACAAGTATACACACACAGCGGGGCGTCACGCAATATACAAGTATACACACACAGCGGGGCGTCACGCAATAAAATGCAATAGTTTTATATATAATTCTCCGCTCACGCGCACACTATCATCGCGCCCCACTTTCTGTGTGCTGAAATTGCCTTTAAATTCGTCAATGTGCGTGTCACTCACACAGACAAAAAGACGACTCACGTGTTGTTACTCCTGGTAATACAATATAATATATCACCATTGTTGTATAATAAAAAACTGAAGATTCACACTCTGTCACTCTGAAACGTTCTGGAATTCATTTCTGGCACACTTTTATTCTGTGCTTTTACCTTGAATTTTGGTTTGACGTCCGAACGTGAGCTTGAGCAAAAATTATCCTTGCATTAGGTATGCAGTAGGGCATGTAATATCGGAAGGTTTTCAATTCCGATACTGGTTTCCGATATTAGATCTCAATATCGGAATTCCGATATTAATATCGGAATTTTATATTTTCGTTAGAATTTGTACATTTTCTTTATAAATTGCACAAATTCGGTATGAAGTTGGATTGGGTACAATAAAAAAAATATTTAAATCGTATTCTTTAATTTGGTACAAAAATCAGTCGTTTTATTAAATCCTATATTTATTACTAAATTAAACAAAACACCTTATAATCATATAATTTAAAATATGCAAACAAAATCAACAATTAGGAACAAATATTAGAAATATTTATTTCTCATACTTCTCATTATTATCCCATACTTATTACTAATTAAACTACCGAACTCAGAATTTACAAAACTTATTATAATTTAAAATGTGCAAGCAAAATCAACAATTCTTTGAAATATTTATTTCTCATATTTCTCGTTATTATTTTATACTTATAAACTACCGACCGAACCGAAGTCAGAATTAACAAAACTCGTTATAATTTAAAATGTGCAAGCAAAATCAACAATTAGGAACATGAATTATTAAAATAAAGACTAGATAGATATGTTTATTTTTTTAAATCTCGTTATTCTTGGTAATGTGTTCTCAAGAACAACAAAGCGTCAAGCATTCTGTCGGATAGAGAACTTCGTATTTTATTGCAAAAATATCCGGCCGACGAGAAAACACGCTCACTTTCAACACTGGTAGGCAAAACTTACGTAAGATAACGCAGGCATACGCCTGAGTCAGATAAACTCCTCTTTCACCTCTATTGTCGTATATCGCTTTCTCAGTCATTAAAAATCCCAAAAGATCAAATTCGCCGGAAGGAAGCACTGCCTTCCCCTTTTTTTTGCATTTTTCCATTTCCTTTTCAAATTCTTGTTGCAGGGTCATCTTACTCGTTATAGCGAGACAAGCTAGGAGTTCATCATCTTCATCGGAAGATAATAAAACAGCTGTCGTCTCTTCATTCTCTCTTTCTGTAACTCTTTCTGTAATTTCGCTGCCTCGCTCGGCTGCAGAAGCATATACGAGGGCGACACTGAAAGTTCTTAGAAAATCAAAAACTGAACAAACTAGAAAGTTATTAGTTTTATTATATCTTTTCAAAATAGTGTCCATTCACATCAATACATCGCTGCATCCGATGGAACCACTGAGAAAAGCACTTTGCCCACTCGTCCTTAGGGGTCTCTTCGACGGCCTTTTCAAACGCAGCCACTGCTTCTTCGGCGTCCATAAAATGTTTTCCTCGAAGTTTTTCTTTTACTTTCATGAATTACTAAAAATCGCAAGGTGCGAGGTTGGGGCTATACGGCGGCTGACCCAGTAATTCCACGTCTGACGTCGCCAAATAGTCGATCGTTTGCTTGGCGGTGTGCGAAGAGGCGTTGTCGTGGTGAAGGAGAATCCTACTGCGAGGACGTTTCTCCCGAACTTTTTCCAAGACAAGTGGCAAACAATTGTTAGTGTACCACTCTGAAGTAACTGTTTTTCGATCCTCTAAAACAATTGTTACGTAATGACCTGTCCTTCCGAAGAACGAGGCCACCATCTTTTTTCCCACGCTTCGAACTCTCTTCACTTTAGTTGGCGACTCCTCGAAAGGAAACACCCACACAGCAGACTGTCTCTTAGTTTCAGGATCATAACGGTAAATCCAGCTTTCGTCACCCATAAGTATGTCGAACACAGCATTTGAGTTACCTCCGTTAAATCTTTGAACCATTTCACGGCACCAATCAACACGACGGAGTTTTTGGGCCTCTGTCAAATTATCAGGTATCCACCGAGCACAAAGCTTCCTGACCGCCAAATATTCATGGAGGATTTTGTGCACTTGTCTCATACCGATGCCTAAGCTTGTCCAAATCTGCTGATAGGTCACTCTTTTGTCAGTCTCTATCATACGCCGCACAACACTGATGTTATCTTCAGTCATCTCTGTAAAAAGCCATCCCTCACGCAGATCATCGGTGAGATTAGTACGACCACGTTTAAACTCATTAAACGAGTTGTAAACAGTGGTCACTCTTTTGTCAGTCTCTATCATACGCCGCACAACACTGATGTTATCTTCAGTCATCTCTGTAAAAAGCCATCCCTCACGCAGATCATCGGTGAGATTAGTACGACCACGTTTAAACTCATTAAACGAGTTGTAAACAGTGGCACGAGACGGAGCTTCATCTTGAAAGGCCAGTCGAAATCTATCATAACTTTCTTGTTGACTTAAATGACATCGAAAGTCATATAAAATAATTGCACGAAAATTTTCTCGCGTTAAGTTCATGCTGACGTGACACAGATAATTTTCAATTTGCCGCCAAATCGTAAAACAAATGACAAATTAATGAAATACATACACAATCATATTAGCAAAGAGTTCCATTTTCAACAATTTAACTTGTTTTTTTATTATATCGTTTACAAGTGGCCAATTCTAAAAACTTTCAGTGTCACCCTCGTAATACCCATATCTCGAAACAATCTAAAAATGTATCGATCGTTCAGTTGCTCAACGAATCATTGGGTGTCTCGATTGTTAAGTTTAAACGATTAGATTACCTATCTCGATTGTTAAAATATCTCGTCATTGCGCATCACTAAGCGTAAGCGCAACTGATTGACAGGACCAAAGAGAATACAAAACTACGTTTTGACAGGACATTTTGTTCGTTTGTTCGAATAAACAAGACGTACACGCGCAGCCAAAGAGTGAGCGAGACATACAACACTAATATAGCTCTTGTATCCCTTGTATCGCATAATTATCGAGCTGGCAACAGCAATTTGGTTAAGCACGCTATCGCGCTCGGCGCTACACAGGAAGATAAAATATAGGTTAAATTTAAAAATCAAATAGAAAAATTCATCTGATTCCGATATTTCCGATATTGGATCACTCAGTATCTGAATTGTAAAATCGGAACTCGCGTTCCGAGATTCATGCCCTAGTATGCAGTGATGGTTTCAATTAGCTTATTTATGATTTGACAGTCAACAGCGGACGCATTAATAATTTATATACCCACTATAAAAACATTAAGAGAAGTAAATATCTAATGCATTATCAACTAACAATAGCACAGTGCTGGTGATGTGTGCGTTGTGTTACGTGTGTATGTATGTGTGTGTGCTGTCCCTCGCCCCCGGGCGTCACGTCGCACTAACTTAACTGTACTACTCATGTGTCATCTCATCAGTTCCAACAAGTGACAATCACAATTATCAACTATTCATTATTGTATGTACCATTCATCATTGTATGTACCATTCATCATTGTATGTATCATTCATTATTGTATGTACCATTCATTATTGTATGTATCATGCATTATTGTATGTATCATTCATTATTGTATGTATCATTCATTATTGTATATATAATTCATTATTGTATATATCATTCATTATTGTATATATAATTCATTATTGTATGTACCATTCATCATTGTATGTACCATTCATCATTGTATGTATCATTCATTATTGTATGTACCATTCATTATTGTATGTATCATGCATTATTGTATGTATCATTCATTATTGTATGTATCATTCATTATTGTATGTATAATTCGTTATTGTATGTATCGTTCATTATTGTATGTGTCGTGGTTGGCTACAAATGGCGTCATTTCTAGCCAATCAGGATAGGTTTGACAATGATAGCGATAGATGTTGAAGTTAAACAATAAGGCCACGGTACAGTGTATGACGTCACAGACTATCTTTGGGAATTGAGATAATTATAGAAATACATTTTATTTATATTTAATTAAAAGCTTATCGGTGTGTAGTAAATACACTGACAGCAGGTGTTGGAAGTGGGCGCGTGTTGGAAGTGGGCGCGTGTTGGAAGTGGGCGCGTGTTGGAAGTGGGCGCGTGTTGGAAGTGGGCGCGTGTTGGAAGTGGGCGCGTGGGCCGGGACGTCATTTACTAGTAATTGATACAGTTTAGTTTGTCCTTTTAAACAAATGTTATAATTTGTTTTGTAATAGATACACAATATTCACGTATTATACGTTCAATATACCTACGTAATATGTAATGTAAAAAACAATAAAACTAAATAATCTATTCCCAAAGTCTATTCTGAAGGCTTTAGTTTTGTTGCATTTATGGTAAGTCACGGTGTAGATTTTCAACTCTCTGTTAATCTTGTTGTATAAGTGAGTTAATTGTTTATGAAATTGTTTTGAGGCAAATTTAGTTCTAACTACGTTACTTTCGATAACTGTTAATGGGTTTCTTTAAGAATGTTTGGGTCTTTCGAAATCGTTTTATGGATGTTTAGTATACAATGTAGTACATATAACTGTCTCACTACGCGGATTTATTAGATACATTTTCTTCAAACAACATTCATGCTGTACTTATCTCTGAGACCCTCTTAAAGCCCACTCTTTCTTCCACAGCCTGTTCTCTTCCTGGTTTTGATGTGCGTGTGGACTGACGGAGCATGCCGGGAATTCGCTAAATAAACTGCCAAGGATTTAGTAGTGGTCTTAAAACAATTGTAGAACGAATCCTAGAATTTATAGTAAAATTACAGCCCTTAAAGTGTGGTCCCTCAGTTCTCAGGGTGTGAGAATGGCCAGATCTTGGAAAGTATCTTAAAAATGAAGTTTATGTTATTGTTAATGCCCTGCTGACCGACTTCCTCAAAAAAGTTCGTCAGTTTCAAACATTATTTTTAGTACATTGATACTAAACGATCTTCCTGAGGCCATCTTCTTCTTCTTCTTCTTCTTGGTGGGCTCGGTTTCCGCACCTAGTCTCTTTTTTGGACCTTTGTGCGTGGAAAAGTGTGGGGCCGTCTATTCTAGCCAGCCCAGCTCACGCCAAAATCCCAAGAGGCGACCTAGGTCGCCACAGGACTGGCGGAGCGTCCTCGGTTCACCGAGGATCTTAGCCCGTTGTGTGCTGACTCCTACGCAATCTACTGTCACGTGGGTCGGCGTTTCTTCGACCTCCATACAAGCTCTGCATAGAGGGCTGTCCGTTAGACCTATAATATAGAAGTGTCTGTTAAGGTTACTGTGTCCTGTGATTAGCCCTACCATCATGCGAAGGTTGGATCTATTAAGACGTAGTAGTTTCTTTGTCAGACGACGGTCCACGGTAGGGAAAACCGCTTTCGTCTGTCTGCAGGCTGTCATGCTTGCCCATTGCTCAGCATGTTGAGAGCTGGTTCTTTCACGCAGCCATGTTCGTATCTGGTTAAAGGGCAAGGGAACCAGGGGTTCAGCACCTACTGGTTTTAACCTTGCGCCTTTTTTCGCCAGTTCATCTGCTGCGTCGTTGCCCAGCGATCCACTGTGTCCTTTTATCCACTGGAGGGTTACATTATTATGACGACTTACCTCTTCCAGTTGATTAAGACATTGTAGTATTAGCCCAGAGTTTACCGTGGTCTTGCTAAGGGCTCGTAGTACCGCCGTGCTGTCAGAAAGTATCCTAATATTGAGGCCTCTAGCTTCCCTTCTGAGTACCGCGCTTGTCGCCAGGATAATTCCGATGCATTCCGCTTGGAAAATCGTATTGTGCTTACCCAAGGCTGTTGATTTGTAAATGTTAAGTTCGGCTGAGTACGCACCGGCCCCAGTACCCTCCTCTGTTTTGGAGCCATCTATATATATCCTTACCTCGTGGATATTAGAGTGGTCTGCTGGTTCCTCAAATAATTGAACGTTGTAATGTCTATTAAATACATGTTTTCTAGGGATTCTGTCACACGGCGCGTCCATTAGTGGTTGGTGGGACAAGGCCAGCCCAAGAATGCGCGTGTGTGGTGCCCTGTCGTCGCTTTTCCACTGTCCGGCTGCCCTGAGTCTGAACGTAGCAGCCGCCGCCTCCTGTTGTATAAACAGATGTAGCGGCGGGATGTCCAGAATTATCTCGAGGGCCGCGGATGCAGTGGTTCGCATGCAACTTGTGGTTAGCATACAGGCAAGCCTTTGGAACTTTAATAGTTCTTTCTGTACGTAGCCGGCGTCCATCCTGGGCCACCAGACAACGGCACCGTACGAGACCATTGGTCTTATCACTGCTTTGTAAAGCCAAAGCATTATGTTTGGGCGTAGTCCCCATTTCTTACCCAAAAGGCGTTTGCACTGCCATAATGCTATGGTTCCCTTTTTCAGTTTGATGTTCATATGTTTTGTCCAATTCAACTTACTGTCAAGTGTCATACCCAGGTATTTGACTTCAGTTGATAGGGTTAAAGCAGTGCCGAAGAGTTTCGGTAGTCCCATGTTCGCCAATTTTCTCTTGTTGGTGAACAGGACTAGTTCCGTTTTTTTCGGGTTCACTGTTAGTTGGTACTCCTCGCACCATTTTTCAACGACTTTGAATGCACCCTGCATCAGTTCACAGAGTGTGCCTTCGAATTTTCCATTAATAAGAATCGCAAGGTCGTCGGCATAGCCTATTGTGTGAAAGCACCTATCGTTGAGACGTCGGATTAGATCGTCTGCCACGATATTCCAGAGCAGCGGTGATAGGACGCCTCCCTGTGGGCAGCCCCTGGCAACCACAGCTCTGGTAGTGCCATTCACACTTAGTTGCACCGCTCTCAACTTAAGCATGTTGTCTATCCACTCGCGTAGTGTTGGTTCGACGTCATATTTAATGAGAGCCTGGCTGATGTTTGTAAATTTAGTTTTGTCAAAGGCGCCCTCGATATCGATAAAGGCCCCTAAGGTTGATTCCTTCGTATTTAGAGCGCTCTCAATTTTTCTCACTACGCTATGCAGAGCCGACTCTGTTGATTTACCCGAACTGTAGGCATGTTGATTCGGGTGTAGCGGTTTCTTCTTTAGAGCTCCGTCTCTGATATGCCTGTCGCATAGCCTTTCCAGGGTCTTGAGAAGGAAGGATGTGAGACTAATGGGTCTAAAGGATTTCGCATCAGTGTAGTCACTTCTACCCGGTTTAGGCAAAAATATAACTTTGACTTCCCTCCAGTCACACGGTATGTAGCCGTGTGCCAGACATGCTTTTAGGATGTCTGTCAGCGGTTCTGCTAGGTAGTCGATTCCCCATCTCAGAAGAGCGGGGAATACGCCATCCAGCCCCGCCGATTTAAACGGTAGGAAGCTGTTAACGGCCCAGGTGGTCTTGTCAGTATCGACCACATTCTCGGCCGCTTTCCAGTCCTGCTCAGTTGGAGTTCTGCTCGTTGTTTCTCCCCAGGTACAATCGTCTGAAATGCTGCAACCTGGGAAGTGTGTCTGGAGTAGTACTTCACAGGTCTCATTGTCTGTGTTGGTATAGTTATTATCCTGTTTCTTAAGCGAGCCTAGGTTGCGATCTTGGTCACTTGATAGGACCTTACGTATCCTGGCTGCTTCATTGTTTGATTCAATGTTCTCACAGAAACGGCGCCAGGATTCGCATCTCCTAATCCTGATGCGCTTTTTGTAGAATGATTGGGCCTCTTTGTACTTCTCCCAGTCTTCCTCGTTTCTGGTGTTCATGGCTCTGTTGAATAAACGTCTCGACTTATGCCGGAGCCGTTCGAGTTCAGGTCCCCACCAGTGACATTTTGAGTTTTTGGAGGATTGCGTCACTAGTGGGCAAGCCTTCTGGTAGCATGTGTTAATACTGTTTGTTAGTGTTTTGACATTGGCTTCAATGTTGCTAGCTTTTGTCCTCATATCCTGAAAGTTAATCTTCTGCAGTTCTTCTTTCAGAAGACCCTTATACCTTGCGATGTCCGTTTTCCTCGGGTTACGTCTAGGTAGTGGTCTCTCTATGTGGACACCTAGTTTGTAGCAGATTCGCCTGTGGTCCGAGAAAGAGGGCTCCTCGGACACGTGCCAATCCGTGACCAGTTTTGAAGCTGTCTCCGTAGCTAAGGTGATATCTACTATTGTTTGAAATCTGGAGGTAACGAAAGTTGGTTCACAGCCCTTGTTGAGGACTGTTAGGTTCTATAATATTATTAAAACTCGCGTGAGCTGACATACTAAATTATTATTATATACGGCTTGAACACTCACGTGTGATTGTTGTTGACTATATGCCAACCGTTTCACCGATACAATTTCGGCATTATCAAGGCGAGTGTCGTTCTTAGGACGACGACGCGGCGTTCACCGTCGTTGTCAAACGGGCACTGGCAGCCGCCGATCGGCGAGCTGCACGCATTGCTCGTGCGCTGAGCGTTGGCTGCGTCGTCGATAGGGGTGGGATGGTGGATGCACTTGATTCCTTTGATTGTTCCAATTGTTTGTTATTAGGGGCGGTTATTAAACAAAACGAACTCACAACATCGTCACTGTCACTGGGCACTGTTAGGTTCGTTGAGAAAAGATAAGATACTAGGTCTTCACCTCTCTTGTTAGGAGTCTCGCTGCCCCAAATGGGGTGGTGACAGTTGGAGTCTGCTGACACGATTAGGTCCAGGCCACTTTGCTCGCAGTGCTGTATCAAGTCCGCCAGCTCCCTAGTGGGCACCTCCTCATCACCAGGAAGGTAGGCAGACGCCAGCACCACAGTAGCATCGCCTTCCCCACAGGCCTGAACTTTGAGCCTGACTGTCGTCACATCCCTGGAACAGAACTGTGTTAGAGGCACGGCATTCAAGTGGCGCGGGACGTAAATACATGTCCGTGGGCTTTGCACGGAGGTATTTAAAAATGAAGAAATGAAGAATTCCTGAGGCCATACCACACAGCGAAACATACATGTGTGCGGGCGACGTGACGAGCGTCGTGACCTCTCCCGACATAAGTCAGCTCGAAATAGCCTCAAATATATCGCTTTGGTTTAAAATGAATGGTCTAGTTCTCAATCTCAAGAAAACCCATTTCCTTCATTTCAATCTTTCAGGGCAACCAGTGAAGTCCTTGATTGTCTCAGTAGACAATATCCTAATTGAGCAAATTGAAGCAAGCACCTTCCTTGGTTTCAAACTTGACCGCGGACTCACCTGTGGATCGCACATCGAGAAGCTATGCGCGCGTCTGGGTAGTGCGTGCTTCACTCTGCGGCGGCTGGCTCGCACGGTACCCCGTGACGTGGTACGCACCTGCTATTTCGCGACAGTGCTTTCCCTGCTGTAGGCTAACTGGGAGCGCGCCTTCAAGATGCAGAAAAGAGCCGTCCGCGCGATCGTGCAGGTGTCATCGCAACGCACATCAGCACGTCCCTACTTTAAGGAATTAGGTATCCTCATGTTGCCGTTGATCATGATCCATCAGGTCGCGGTATACATGCGTGAGAACATACATCTATATAAGAGGGGCGGTGATGTACATACAAAATGCACCCGAAACGCTCACAAACTTGTATCATTAAGTCACAAACTGACGAAGACATCAAAAGCAACATACATAATGGACCCCATGGTATATAACTGTCTCCCTTCACTCGTGACAGAAACAAAAACTGTCAGCTCCTTTAAGACGATATGCGAAAAAAATACGGTTGTTTCTTTTCTGTGTATTTCATGAAATACATGGAAAATCTTAATAAATTTCTGGTATATGCATTTTGACTATATAATCTAGGGTTTTTAAATTGGAAAACATGTTTGGATAAATTTTCCTCGATACAAATAATTGTTGAAATGAGGTCTTCAAACACAGTTTTCCTCCTCGTTTGACGAATAGGAACCATATACAGAACTCAAACATATTTTATTAGGTGTGTTTTAACAATATCTAGAGATTTGATATTTGAAATTTTGCTAGCTATTTTAGTTTTTTTATAAAAATTATAAAACTAACAATTTTCGCTTTCGCCCTGAATCCGCCCCTCTCGCACTGAGCGTGTTTTCGCTTCGAGTGACAGTGACAAAAATAAAATTCGCATAGGGATTATTTCAGGGATGATGCAGTCCATAAAGAAGTCGTGGTATGTGATAAAGGACTCACCCCTTTGTCCTTAGCCACCGAGGAATGGCGCGACCCGGTTGTACTTAGCACCGCTGAACAAGAGTTAATGTGGCGAGAAAAGGAATTGCACGGGAGGTTTCACAATTTAATTTCATTGTCTTTGGTGGATATCACAATCCCACACGATGAAAACCTCGCGAAAGCCGAAACCGAGAAGAGGAAGAAGTATCTCGACCTGGCTCACAAGGTTACCGACATGTGGGGCGTGGCATCCACCGAAATAATCCTACTTGTTTATCCGCGAATGGGTTAATACCAACCAGCCTCGAAACCAACCTGAGACGGTTGGGATTCCGCGGCAGTTCGCTTCCAGCGCGGATGCAGAAGGCGGTTCTGCTCGATACTGTTCGCATCGTTCATCGGTTTCTTTTCCTGGGGCTCTGAACCTCGGTCGACTTTGCTTCTGCCGGAGGTTGTACCGTCTCTCTATCTCTCTCTCTTTAAATTCTTTTGGCCAAGAGGGAGAGACGAGACCAAAATTCCAAAAATAATCATTGATTTTATTCCAGCCCATTTACAGTCATAATTTACAAAAAGATCTTATAAAAATATATGTAATAAAATAATAAATGTACATGAACTACTTAGATTAAATGTTTATTTAATTTATGTAGCAATATATATACGATTAAAATTATAGGTAAAATATTATTATACAAGGTGAAATCCAATCAACCGCCCGAACCCATACCGGAGACCCGGCCAGGGACCAGCGGGCCTATTGTGTATCTCTAGTTGCCTTCTGGACTGGGTGTCTATCATCAAAAACATAGATATACTATCGAATTCCGATGTCCTAAGGATATTTTCGCACTTGAAGTGACGACACAGATTGTTAATAGTTCAATACCCACTAAAGGCAATTTTGAAATTTCAGTTTTTAGCTATGTTTTTGATGATAGGCACTTCGTGCAGTTGGCAACTAAAGATACAGAATAGGGGGGCTGGAACAAGGTTCAATGATCACCAACCGAGCCCCCAGCACCAATCCAGGCGGCCGACCAAATCCCATCCTATATACTACATAGTAATAGGTTACATATATAAATACATGCCTACCTCCGCCCATTCGATTAGTCTTGCTAAGAAGAACGGACAAGAAACTTGGCAAGATCATGTTAGATCAGGATCAGGTTATCAACGCACATTCAAGTATTGTATTATTTAGTAACAAATTACTACTTAAAGGTGAACTACAAATATTCCTCGCGTCAAAATGTAATCTCACGTAAATCGTACAGAAGGCGAGTGAAGTTGGGGCAATATTTTAGCTTCATTTCTTGTTACAAAATGCTTCAAGTACTACTATTATAACATTGACCAGAAAAAGTACTATTTTATTTATATAATTATCACAAAAGTATAATTATCTTGTTTGTGTAGTCTGAGGGACCACAGTTTAGATATTTTGTTTATTTATTGTTAACACTTTGTGACCTGATTATTTATTAAATAAGGTTTACAAATCACTACATTAAGTCGCTTCCCGCTGTCTGTCTGTCCCTATGTATGCTTAGATCTTTAAAACTACGCAACGGATTTTGATGCGGTTTTTTTAAATAGATAGAGTGATTCAAGAGGAAGGTTTATACGTATAATACATGGCCATGCGAAGCCGGTGCGGGTCGCTAGTTGTCTACTAAATGTCTGCAATAACATAAACTTCATTTTCAAGATACTTTCCAAGATCTGGCCAATAGGGTGTGAGAACTGAGGGACCACACCTTAAGGGCTGTATATATTTTTTTACATTACCACAAATTCTAGGATTCATTCTACAATTGTTTTAAGAGCGGTTTCGCAGCCGGATTGTGAAAACCCGCCTTTTTCTAATTAAATTTATAATTAAATTCGAAATTTTTGAAATCACAGTTTTACAGAAACCAATTGAAACTTTGTGATGGCAGCATACACAATACATAGGTAATAAGGTTTTGTTGAAGAACTATTGAATTAATTTTTAATTTAGGTTTTCTGTTTCGATTAATTAGAAAAAGGCGGGTTTTTCACAATGCGGCTGCGAAACTGCTTTTAAGAATACTACTTAATCCTTGGCGATTATTTATTTAGCGATTTCCCGGCATGCTTCCTCAGTCCACACGCACATCTGGTTTTGTGCTTCTACGTAATGATCGTATTGGCTTTCCAATTGGCTGGGGTGGTGTAACCATTTATCTTAAAAATGACATCCCCTTCAAAATTTTGTCTAAATTTCCGGCATCTGACCCTGTGGCTGAATACTTATTTATAGAAATTTATTTTGGTGTTAAATTACTGTATTAATTGTACTAATTGGTGTATAAAGACTTGTGTATGAGGTTTGCTAAACTGAGGGTAAGTGTGAGACGTTTTTATAGGGGTGGTATGTTAAACTGAAGGGAAGTGTGAGACTTGTGTATGAGGGTGGTATGTAAAACTGAGGATCAGTGTGAGACTTGTGTATGAGGGTGATATGTAAACTGAGGGGAAGTGTGAGACGTTTTTATAAGGGTGGTATATTAAACTGAGGGGAAGTGTGAGACTTGTGCATGAGGGTGATATGTAAACTAAGGGGAAGTGTGAGACGTTTTTATAGGGGTGGTATGTTAAACTGAGGGGAAGTGTGAGACTTGTGCATGAGGGTGATATGTAAACTAAGGGGAAGTGTGAGACGTTTTTATAAGGGTGGTATGTTAAACTGAGGGGAAGTGTAAGACTTGTGCATGAGGGTGGTATATTAAACTGAAGGGAAGTGGGTAAGGGTAGATAAGTCTGAGACCTGTGTATGAGGATAGTTTGTTATATATAATATAATATTAAATATATTTAATATCCTTTGAATATAATTTACACTTGTTGAAATCACCCTCTTCTGTTATTTAAACACATTACTACAATATGCTACGTACTTGTTTCGTATAATGCCTACTACATCTTCTAGTTCCCGTTTAAGTTTTCAGTAAACTGTTAACGAACACGGGAGCGGGTGGATGGTGCCCGAACAGTACATCCCTATGACCTCCCCCCCTCTGTGTGTACAGATTCACTGCGTGGGCGCGAGTTGGGCGCAGCGCTGGAGGGCTCCCCCCCTCGCGGCAGCTTCGACCTACGCGATCCTCGCCACTTCCCGCCCATGAGGCAGCCCGACCAGGAACACTAGACGCACACACCCTCGCGCGCTGCTCGCCGGCTCACTATATAAGCGAAACTTATCTTGTGTGTGTGTGTGCGTGCGTGCAGGCAGCGTACAGATATTATATCTCACGAAGTGCGTTTGTAGTAGTGCGTGTCAGACCTCGAAGGCACAGTATAATATACTGTGTCGAAGGCAGTACAAGCGACCTTCGTGAGATACTAAGTAGTGGTAGATAATTAAATCTGTCGGCTTGTATCGAGTGTCGCGGGTTGGTCGCCGGCGAGTGCGTGTCTATCTACACATTGACGTCAACTAAGAAGGCGTCGCACGGATAGACTCCGCCCCCTTCTTGGTTGGCTCCTAATTAAAACAATAGAAACGTGTAATTAATTGAAATGTTCACTAGATTATTTATAATTTGTTCAAGTACCTGTGGAATTAAAGCACTTTCAAGTATTTTGTAAACGTTAGTACATACATTAGTCGCGACATCGACGTCGTCGCGGCGCTCGGGTCGTGGAGAGGCGCGGCGCGGTGGCGCCGATGTCGCGGGAGGTGCTGCAGGTTTCTTAGTTAGACAATTACATTACTCATACTCGCTATTAATTATTTAAAAAACCATGCAGCAAGTAAAAAAATATTACTTTATACCTACTTCATAAAAATTACAAGTTAATGGCTATTTCATAAATAAGTAACTTGTCAAATAATTTTGTTTTTCATTGTGTTAAAATGAAACGCTGTGATATTGGCATAGTCTAATTCCAAATTAATGTATGATGTGCCCGAACTAGTTCCAAACGACACAATTTATAACTTGTACTTTCGAAAAGAAAATATATGTAATTACTCTTATACCTAATATAAGATTTTTTTCTTTTATTGTAGTAATCATCATTAACTTAATTAAGAACAGAGACTACAAGCCAAGCCAAAAAAAATAAGAAAAATCTAAAAATTAAAAAATACTTTAAATTGCAATAATACTATGAAATGTTCAATGTAGAATGTTCGTTAGCAAATGTATACTTTGTAATTAAAGTACGAACAGCATTTGTGCCGACCGCGCCTGCGCCACACACACACACGTGGCGTGGCGCGCGAAGTAAACCTCACGACCGACGCGTGGCTAGTGACGTCACACTACACATGACAGACACGTGGCGTGGTGTGTGATGTAACCTCACGACCGACGCGTGGCGAGTGACGTCACACTCCACATGACAGACACGTGGCGTGGTGTGTGACGTCACCTCACAACCGAAACGTGGCGAGTGACGTCACACTCCACATGACAGACACGTGGCGTGGTGTGTGACGTCACCTCACGACCGAAACGTGGCGAGTGACGTCACACTACACATGACAGACACGTGGCGTGGTGTGTGACGTCACCTCACAACCGAAACGTGGCGAGTGACGTCACACTCCACATGACAGACACGTGGCGTGGTGTGTGACGTAACCTCACGACCGACGCGTGGCTAGTGACGTCACACTCCACATGACAGACACGTGGCGTGGTGTGTGACGTCACCTCACGACCGAAACGTGGCGAGTGACGTCACACTCCACATGACAGACACGTGGCGTGGTGTGTGACGTAACCTCACGACCGACGCGTGGCTAGTGACGTCACACTCCACATGACAGACACGTGGCGTGGTATGTGACGTCACCTCACGACCGAAACGTGGCGAGTGACGTCACACTACACATTTTGGTTCAATATAGGTATATCACTGTAATGTCGATCGATAACAATCGCAGATGGCGACCGACAGTTAGTTAAGTTCGCGCTCTGTAACATGTTATATATTGATTGATCTATCTATGAGTGCCTCCGCCCGGCGCCATGCGGCCCAGTTACCATATTCTATGCAGTGCTGTTGAACGTCAAACTTGGGATATACATTTTTTTTGTTACTAGCCACATGAAGCACTCGCTACGTGCTAAGTTATCAAATAATAAGGTGGAACTGTTTATTTGAGCATTTTGGCAATGAAATTGGGCAATTTGGGCATGTAGGGAAAAAAATTATACCAAGTTTCACCTATGAAAATGACATGTTTAAGTTTCAGCAGCAGTGCGTACGCGCTGCGATACAGTATGGTGATTGGGCCGCTGCGTCGAGCACGCGCGGAGTGCACTCGGACCTCCTGTATATAAACACGTGAATGTATGAGAGGACGGCTCTGGATGCTTGTGTGTCGTTAGAATATAAAAATCTCATTGTAATGTTTGTAAATAAAACTTGAATGGCCGGCGGCGCGTAACGCGAGCGTGTCACACATAGTAGGGTGTGGTCGTGTGTGAACGCACTACATGAGCGTTACTATTGTGTAAGCTAATGAAGCCCATCATGCTGTCAGTACCGGGAATCACTCCACTGTGACAGTTCCCGTGTCACGGCGTACTGTGAGTACTGCGGGGTCACGCCATACGCCAAAGTTCATGACAAATTATATGTATAAATGCACCTCTCGTATAAAGTGTGAGCTTACATGGTGACGCGGCGCGCGGGGGGGGCTCGGTGTGAACGTGTGACGTCACGGAGCCGCTCTCCGCACGCTTTATACATACAAAATTGTACATATTATTAAATAAATATTTTTACAAAAATCCTTATCGCTTTTATTGTTCTGCAGCAAGTATATCCGCAACTTGGACAGGGTTCAGATGTGATATCTAGAACATCCATCGGTCAGATCGTGAGAGAAGCACCGACATTTTGCGACGTGCTTGTGTCGGTGGGATTTAGGCCTCTCTAATGAGGCGTCAGCTTCGATGGTGTGGCCATGTTACCCGAGTGTCTGACGACAGGTGGGCTAAGTGCACCTTCTACTCCGAACTGTAGGAAGAGAAACTGAAACAGGGCAGCCAACTCCTGCAGTATAAAGATGTGCCACAGACCCAGCACAACGCTGGCAGCAGACAGACCGCACTGGCAGCAGGCAGACTATGAACACAAAGATGTGTGTATGCCGAGCCCAGAGCGGCCATTAATAGTTGGAGGGGTGCTACGTGCAGTGAATGTGGTAAAACCATTTGGATATCTTACTGTCTAAGTTAACGGCCACTTTTCGAATAGATGGAATGAAAAATATATAATTAATCCAGCTCCTTTGGTCCCAACGGGGCCATCTGAGTCGTACGCATGTAGAAAAGAAATAATCATTGATGATTTCAATATTAGCTTTAGTAAACTCATATTCATGAGGAAAATGACTGAGCATTAAATATTTGAGGAGCTTGTCGATTTTTATTTGAAAATATTGGATATTTAGATTTAATACGATACTAACGGACAAATAATAATATAATTGTTAATACTTTGGTTATACATAGATAAAGACTACTAAAATTAGAAAGTATCCTTCGACAATCTTAACAAGACATAATAAAAATAGCAAACAATACAAAGCGGAGCAAAGTAGATATAAGTCATATATTGTATAGCATAAGTTTTATGTTGAAAAAAAAGACATGATCTTGCTAAGTTTCTTGCCCTTCTTCTTAGCAAGACTAATCGAATGGGCGGAGGTAGGCATGTATTTATATATGTAACCTATTAGTATGTAGTATATAGGATGGGATTTGGTCGGCCGCCTGGATTCGTGCTGGGGGCTCGGTTGGTGATCATTGAACCTTGTTCCTGGGGCCGTATTTTTGGGTCGTTCGGGTTCGGTTCGCGTGCGGAAGTGTATGCCTGTCTCATCTTGCAAATGACAAGTTCTGGTGTGCAACGTGGGATGGGTATGTGCTTTCGCGCGTGGGTTGGGAACGAGCGATTCGGAAATGCGGCTCCTGGTCCCTGGCCGGGTCTCCGGTGTGGGTTCGGGCGGCTGATTGGATTTTACCTTGTATAATATATATTTTACCTATCATTTTAATCGTAAATATATTGCTACATAAATTAAATAAACCTTTAATTTAGTTCATGTACATTTATTATTTTATTACATATATTTTCTTTATTAGATTAAATTTGACCTGTAAAAAGTGTATATATCTATACCTGCTTTGCAAAATAAACTATTTGAATTTGAATTTGAGACGATTTAAGGCATAACGTTTTCTCCCTGAGCCTCAGGGTGCGACTGCTGGTTTGTACGGGTAAAGCGTCGCTCAAGGTTGTCGTGAGATCCAATGCAGCAGTGTTTAGAAGGGGTGTCGTAGTATGTGGGCATGAGAATGAAACACTAGTCTCGTGTCGCAGTATGTGGGCGAGAGAATGAAACACAAGAGTCTCGTGTCGCAGTATGTGGGCGAGAGAATGAAACACTAGAGTCTCGTGTCGCAGTATGTGGGCGAGAGAATGAAACACAAGAGTCTCGTGTCGCAGTATGTGGGCGAGAGAATGAAACACAAGAGTCTCGTGTCGCAGTATGTGGGCGAGAGAATGAAACACTAGAGTCTCGTGTCGCAGTATGTGGGCGAGAGAATGAAACACTAGTCTCGTGTCGCAGTATGTGGGCGAGAGAATGAAACACAAGAGTCTCGTGTCGCAGTATGTGGGCGAGAGAATGAAACACTAGTCTCGTGTCGCAGTATGTGGGCGAGAGAATGAAACACAAGAGTCTCGTGTCGCAGTATGTGGGCGAGAGAATGAAACACTAGAGTCTCGTGTCGCAGTATGTGGGCGTGAGAATGAAACACAAGAGTCTCGTGTCGCAGTATGTGGGCGAGAGAATGAAACACTAGTCTCGTGTCGCAGTATGTGGGCGAGAGAATGAAACACAAGAGTCTCGTGTCGCAGTATGTGGGCGAGAGAATGAAACACAAGAGTCTCGTGTCGCAGTATGTGGGCGAGAGAATGAAACACTAGTCTCGTGTCGCAGTATGTGGGCGAGATAATGAAACACAAGAGTCTCGTGTCGCAGTATGTGGGCGAGAGAATGAAACACAAGAGTCTCGTGTCGCAGTATGTGGGCGAGAGAATGAAACACAAGAGTCTCGTGTCGCAGTATGTGGGCGAGAGAATGAAACACTAGAGTCTCGTGTCGCAGTATGTGGGCGAGAGAATGAAACACAAGAGTCTCGTGTCGCAGTATGTGGGCGAGAGAATGAAACACTAGAGTCTCGTGTCGCAGTATGTGGGCGAGAGAATGAAACACAAGAGTCTCGTGTCGCAGTATGTGGGCGAGAGAATGAAACACAAGAGTCTCGTGTCGCAGTATGTGGGCGAGAGAATGAAACACTAGAGTCTCGTGTCGCAGTATGTGGGCGAGAGAATGAAACACAAGAGTCTCGTGTCGCAGTATGTGGGCGAGAGAATGAAACACTAGAGTCTCGTGTCGCAGTATGTGGGCGAGAGAATGAAACACAAGAGTCTCGTGTCGCAGTATGTGGGCGAGAGAATGAAACACAAGAGTCTCGTGTCGCAGTATGTGGGCGAGAGAATGAAAAACTAGAGTCTCGTGTCGCAGTATGTGGGCGAGAGAATGAAACACAAGAGTCTCGTGTCGCAGTATGTGGGCGAGAGAATGAAACACTAGAGTCTCGTGTCGCAGTATGTGGGCGAGAGAATGAAACACAAGAGTCTCGTGTCGCAGTATGTGGGCGAGAGAATGAAACACAAGAGTCTCGTGTCGCAGTATGTGGGCGAGAGAATGAAACACTAGAGTCTCGTGTCGCAGTATGTGGGCGAGAGAATGAAACACAAGAGTCTCGTGTCGCAGTATGTGGGCGAGAGAATGAAACACTATAGAGTCTCGTGTCAATGCACAATTTATTTCTCCTCATCCGAAGCTCTCATATAAAATCTAACAGTCGCTCTGAGCCGGCGGACGTGAGCCGCGAGGCACGCGGGGGGGGCCCGCCCCGCGCCTCTCCGCGCCCCCACGGGGGCCCGCCCCGCCTCCCGCCCCGCACAACTAAACAGTAATAAATACAAATTAAATGAAACATATCTTTACAATATCCAGTCGACACATACGGACCGGACATGTCTGCTATAATTAGATTAACCCTAAATATACAAGATTTTAATTCTAAATCCGTTACAAAAGCGTTACCCTCGTTCGAAAGTAATGTAAAAATGTAATGAGTAAGTCCTTATTTAAGAGACGCGTTCACATACAGAGATATACTGTAGAGCGGTCAATGGCAGGATGGACAATACCATGTACAGGAACATTACCATCATTTTATAAATGGCAGATCTGTAATGAGTACAGTTCTATCGGTAGGTACATACTGCCCATAAAATAATTTCAACAATAATATAAATTCCTCAAACTGCTTTGTTTTCATATAAACCGAGGTGATACAACTGAACTGAACAACAATAAGGAGCCACAGTTACAACAATATCTGAGTGTGATGTAGCGTGTCCTGGTTCACTGTGAGTCTGTAGACGGCGCGTTACCCCTGCAACAAGAGACACAGTCTGTATTAGACACGATACGGGTACGGAACATTCAAAACATGATAAATTACAACATACAATGTAATAGCAACATTAACACGTTGAAGGACAGAGATTACCTTCATACAAGTTGTGTTGTGACAACAAAGGGAGAGATAATTGAATTCGCTTCGTCTGATCAGTGATCACACTGCACAAGTTCTCAAATGTCCAGCAAAAAAAAGTGTTACAATCAAATATTGGTTCGTTATGTATGAGGCACGCACGACTATTGTTCTGATAATATTGAGAAATTGAACAATTGTCTTACTAACTTCGCTAGTAACGACCCCAACAATTGTCTTACTAACTTCGCTAGTAACGACCCCAACAATTGTCTTACTAACTTCGCTAGTAACGACCCCAACAATTGTCTTACTAACTTCGCTAGTAACGACCCCAACAATTGTCTTACTAACTTCGCTAGTAACGACCCCAACAATTGTCTTACTAACTTCGCTAGTAACGACCCCAACAATTGTCTTACTAACTTCGCTAGTAACGACCCCAACAATTGTCTTACTAACTTCGCTAGTAACGACCCCAACAAAGCTTTTAATAAATTTCATGTTCATTTTAAGCTTTTTTATGATATTTGCTTTCCGCTCATAAAAAATAATACACATAGAAAAACAAGGTATCAAAAGGCATAACAAGATGTTGTAAGCGCAGAGACAGCTACTCTGGAAATATAGGCGGGTTAGATGATGAACACCTGATTTTGATTATTTTGTAAATGGGAAGGGGTAGTTAGGGTGTAGTTGAACCCTTTTAGCGTTGTTTTTTGCCGGAGCCGCTGTTTTATTTAATAACGATTAAAATTAAAATTGAAAGATTTACGCGAAATGAAACGCAATTCCTTCAAAAATCTTTCACCAAAGTCAAAAAATAGGTGCGACGACGGGCGGAGCGAGGAGAAGCGTGATAGGTTTACATGTTATGTAAGATATAATAAGGAGCCGAGCGAAGCGGAGCGGAGCGAGACGACGTCTTTAGTGTTTACAGATTTCATGATATGACCGATCAGATCATGAAATGATCAATTCTACGATATGCACACGACATGTACATTTTGAAGTAAATATTGTTATTTTATGGAAGAGGGGGTGTGTGAGGGTAGGTTGCAATGGTTTAAAAACAGACTCCTTTAATGGTAGGTTAAAACTGTTCAAAAATCGACTTAGCACACCCGACTCTATACCGTCTTGTGGCTACTACCCCTAGAGTGTATATGAAAAGCCGAAGGCGCGGAGGGCGCGCCGTAACAAGCGGCAGCGCATATACAGTTACAGACGACACTTGAACTTAGAGAATATACCAAAGGAGACGCCTTTAACAGACGTTCCCCTCTGCCAAAGGTATGAGATTCTATATCTAACGCGTTATATAAAACTAGTTTAGCCGCCATTTCTGTCATACGATTCCCGAACGTCTTTGCATAAAGAGCTCCGAGAAAAATGCCGTTTTGTGCTCTGTATGGGTGCAAAAAAATGTCTAACACATAAAATTTACAAAAATATGCTGTTACATTTCACTTTTAAGTATATTTTTGGTTATTTCATTCGTAATTTACTCATATCCAACATTTTTGAAAATGTATAAAATTCATATTTGGCGCCATAACTTCTTCACGATGACGTAGACGTACTCCCTACGAGACTAACTTAGTCTCGTAGGGAGTACGCCTTACGTCACGATTCAGGAATGCGCCGCAGCGAGACTATTTTTGGTGTTGCCAACTACTACAAAAAATTACCTAGAAATTCATCAATACCTTAACATTAATTCACCTTAACTTGATTTTTGTGTTTAGAAATATGCTACTATTTCATAAAGTGTACAGCAAAATTTAAGTATTTGTATTTTTCTTGTACCGAATCCACTGTTATTTTTATTTTTCTAAAACTAATTTCAATTTATTCATCGTAGGCAGCAATATAAGCAATAGTTAATTATTATTTTTACTGAAAATATTACTAAATCTTTTCTAAATCTACTTGCTCGAAAAATTCAACAACTATTTTTTTTTCTAAAACTTAAGAATTTACCTAAAAATCATAACTTCAAAGCTATGGCAACACAATAGTCTCGATAATTAGTCTCGCTGCTCCAAACAGGCGGCCATGTAGCCTCGTCGGGAATAGCTAGGCATGTATCAGGTATTATCGATGGTAGTTATCGATAAAAGACGATTAGTTTTAAAATTTTAATAATTTCTTGTTTGTTAATGACTAATAAATAGATCTATCCCCATAAATGTTTTCAATCTCAGATAAATTTAAGTTATCTGAAGAAATTAAATGTTAATTGTATCTTATAATATTATATATTGTTAGCAACACAAGATGACGGAGAGCCCCTGCCGGACGAGCGTGGCAACAGTTTGAGTCATCGACGGCTGCGCGCGCACGGTGGATATAAAAGGCTGTAACTGAGCGGCGCGCGCCATTGTGTTTTGCAACTTTGTGCTGAAGTGATTAAATCATGGTTTACATTTCTTTCGTGACTCCTGACCAAAGACCTGCAGACCATCAGCCGCCTGCATTTAACAATATCATATCGTGATGATACATAGCCTAATACCTTCCTCAAGAAACTACGTTACAATGAAAATTGCATCAAAATCCAATAATATGTTCCCAAGTTATAAGCAAGCGTCCATACAGACACACAGACAGATGTTGCATTTTATATGTAGATTTTGTCCACCTGAACAGATTCTGATGGAATGGTGTCAGTAATGTATTTATCGATAAACGTGTTCCCAACTCTATTAAATTTAACGCACACATTCAAAGACCGTACGTATTTACGTAAATTTGTGTTGCAGGTGTGCAAATTGCATGTGGGTGCGTTTGTAGGAACATGATTCGGTTATGTAAGGGTGGTTACCTCGTCCCCCACCAAACGTGGCAGAACCGACTGTATGTGGAAATACGCCTAAAACTGGTCCAGTGTTATCTTGTCTAAGCACTTGAACGACAATAACTCCATTTTGCATCATAAAATCATCAACATCATTTTGTTGAAATTGATGACTACAAACATGAAATAAGAAAGAATCTGGTCAGCGGCTGGGCTAGCCTATAGGCTATATAAAGTGAAAACACACGTGAAAAAACATCTTTAAATAAAATTATATAGGTATTCCAAAGAAACATAACAAAGCAAATGAAAAAAAAAAAACACATGCCCATACAACATTTACAGTTGGTTTTTAGGGTTCCGTACCCAAAGGGTAACCAACGGGACCCTATTACTAAGACTCCGCTGTCCGTCTGTTTGTCTGTCACCAGGTCGTATCTCATGAACCGTGATAGTTAGACAATTGAAATTTTCACAGATGATGTATTTCTGTTGCCGCTATAACAACAAATACCAAAAAAACAGAATAAAATAAATATTTAAGGGGGTTCCCATACAACAGACATGTTTTTTTTCCCGTTTTTATAGATAATGTTAAGAAACCCTTCGTGCGCGAGTCCGACTCGCGCTTGGCCGGTTTTAAAGTTATTATGGAAAGGAGAATTTATTTTTTCATTTGCGCTGGTGTGTTTCTTTGGGAAAGCTTTTCAATATGGTCAGCAGAATAATATAATTAACTATTACCTATAAACATGTTTAAATACATCCCTTTAATTGGTGTTCGCGCCACTTCTTGTGGCTCTCATACTGCGAGGTAGTTGTGAATTAATATTTGCAACTGTCATTTTCGCTGCATCTCCACCCGCTTAGTTTTGGACGCAAATCAATCAGTCGTCAATCAGAAGCCTTTCACGCCGGAGGTATACGCTGATTGTCATTCGACTAGGTCCTACCTCGACCCTACCGCCCGCCATTTTGAGATCGCACCCGCTGTGCGCCTCATTTTCCTCTATTACTATTACGAAGAAGATTAGCCGAGAAGAGCGCAACCAGGCACGAAGAGGAAGAAGAAAACCATCTTGGAGAACACCAGAGACTTGGTGGCTCAGGCGAAGCGTGGTTTGTGGTGCATGCAGCTCCTTCCCAAGGTCAGATCTTTCATCTTCGTAATTATTTCTCTTCACTTCCCGCTATTTTTAAAACCTATGGTGATACAAAGCACTGCCGTCATATCGCGTGCTCATTTTTTGGTCCTTCGAGCCGGATCTAGATCCATTTTAGGCCCTTTGATCTGCGATCTATAACCATTTTTTGGTATTTCCAACCGCTATCTTCATGTTCTTTGTCTAAAGAACACGTGAATTCCGCTCTAATTTTCATTCTGCCCGCAGTATTACCCCGCATTCTCGCTCTTATTTGCATTATCTATGCATTAAAACCCCGCATTCGTCAAAATATTAGTGATTCCATTTCCTATATACTGGAAATTGTAAATTATCTACAGGGAAATACGCCATTCTGTTAATTTATCCGCTGCGATTATACCATTTGATCATTTCACAGAAAATATTATCTGCCTACCTGCTAATCCTTAATATTATCGAGAGGTACTCGTACACAGGTTCGTCCGCCGCCCGTGTTATCTCTAACTCATTAGCATTATTCTATGTTGTAGTCAGTATAAAACTTTCAATAGTTCTGGTACTTGCCTAACTTTGTACTATATAACATGCCAAATTCCGCAGAAGCTGCAAAATTAAAGATGTCGTATAGTTTAAAGAAGCTTAAAAATAAAAGACAAGAATTGTTTAATCGCCTTCAGAGAGTTTATGACTTTTCTAAAACCGCTTTAGAGGATGTTTCTTCGGCAGAATTGTTTATGGCCAATGTCGAAACATTGGATACTGTACGCTCAGAAATTCATGTAATCATAGATGAAATTAATGACACAGAGGTATTGATAAATCCTAATTTTGAACCAAATTATCAAAGTTGGTCAGCTTTTGAGGATCTTTACTCCCATTGCAAATACATCAACCGGAAGTTATCACATTCTTCGAAATCGGCTGACTCTAAGGTTAAAGCTCCACGTGACATGGAATGTCCCAAAAAACCTACTATCAAGCTTCCAAAACTGGAACTCGTTGGTTTTTCTGGTGAAGCTACTATGTGGCCAACATTCTATGAAACATTTAAAACCACGATTCACGATAATCCGGACTT
Organism: Ypsolopha sequella; assembly: GCA_934047225.1. Classification (NCBI taxonomy): domain Eukaryota; kingdom Metazoa; phylum Arthropoda; class Insecta; order Lepidoptera; family Ypsolophidae; genus Ypsolopha; species Ypsolopha sequella. Next base: position 574,139 of record OW203989.1, read on the forward strand.
GACCGACAACGAACGAGTACAATACCTGATGGGTAAACTTTCTGGCCGGGCACTTTCGATTTGTTCTGGAATCACACCGAACGCAACTAACTACGACATAATCTGGAAAACACTCGTTTCTACTTTTCAAGACTCGCGTAGTTTAGCCACTACTTATTTGGATCAAATGTTTGAATTTCGCCCTTTAACTACCGCTAGTTCAAAAAACTTGGACTTGTTTTTAGACAAGTTCTGTTCCGCTGTTTCGTGTTTAAAATCGCTGAATATTAAAGATCTTTCGGATTTTATCCTTATGTATTTGGCCCTTAAAAAACTTGATGTTGAAACCGCTCGTTCATTTGAAATGTTTAAACGTGGTTCCGATTTACCCCATTATGATGAATTAATATCATTTTTACGTGAACAAACTAAGATACTGAACCGCACTGCACCCGCAATTACCGCTCCCGCTCCGAACCGCTCCGCTAATAATAATAACAACAAAACCGGGTACAGTACCAAGTCAACCCATGCTTTTGTCTCCGCTTCGACCAATAATAATTGTTGTCCGCTATGTAAACAATTAAAACACTATAATTTATATAAGTGTCCCGAATTTGTGAAACTAGATATCGAGAAAAGATTTCAGTTCATCAAATCTAATAACGGTTGCACCAATTGTTTAAGCATTACGCATAACAACTCCGCTTGTAAATCGTCTTATAATTGCCGCCATTGTAATTGTAAACACCATTCGATGTTGTGCCGCAAACAAAATGTGATGAATACTCACACCGCGCTTGGTCAAAATATTACCGTGTCTCCACGCACACATACGCAATCTTCGAGGATGGTGGATCCTGCCGTATCGGCGACTAACACAGAACATATGACTAATGATTCTCAATCCGTACCAACTGCGAGTAATAATATTTCTTTATGTAACTTACAGCCTAACTCGCAGCGTAATGAAACATGCCTTTTAGGTACAATTCAAGTGATCGTGAAAGATTCTAACGGTATGTCTGTCCGTCTACGTGCGCTCTGCGACCCTGCGTCACAATCCAGTTTTTCGACGGTTTCCTGTTGTGAGAAGCTTAACTTAAAATATGAAAAAATTCCCCGCGCTTTTGTTAAGGGCATCGGCTCCTCATCAAACCCAATTAAGGGTGCGACAAACCTTAAATTGTTTTCACGATTTGATGATTCGGTTTCAATTTCGCTTGACACTTATGTAATCGACCGTATTACCGACAACTTACCATCGGTGCAGGTGGATTTGTCTACGCTTTCATATTTAAAAGGTATCACACTTGCTGATGAAACCTTTTACTTACCGGGCGAGATTGATATTCTTATCGGTGCATCTTTATTCGCGGATATCTTGTTATCAGGCCGCGTCTCTGGTCCCCCGGGTACGCCGACGGGATTTCAGACCATCTTCGGTTTTACGCTAATTGGTAATACGCCTGTTTACCAAAATACCGCATGTTCAATTTCGTTATGCTCTTATATGGAGATTGAACCGCCAATAGATTTTATTTTACAAAAATTTTGGCAATTAGAAGAGGTGCATTGTGAACCTGCTTCTAGTCCCGCAAATGATGAATGTGAAAAATTATTTATTAACAATGTGTCACGTGACCCCGCTGGTCGCTATTCGGTTTCTTTACCGTTCGCACGGAATCCTAACATACTAGGAAACTCGTACCATCACGCAAAAAAGTGTTTTATGTCTCTTGAGCGTAGGTTTGTTTCTAACGCAGATTTACGTTCCGAGTATAACAATATAATAAATGAATACCTAACTAAAGGTTACATATCCCCGCTTCATAATGATGACCAATTATCTCTTGGTTATTATATTCCGCATCATCCCGTAGTGCGTGTTGATAAATCAACGACAAAGGTGCGTATTTGTATGAATGCCAGTACTAAGACTGACTCCGCTGATGGTACTCGTGTCTCATTAAATGACACGCTGCACACAGGTGCTAATTTGCAAAACGATTTGTTTTTAATTTTACTTGACTTCCGCTTGTATGAAATCGCTTTTACCTCGGATATCAAACAAATGTTCTTACAAGTTTTGGTTAACGCCGATGATCGCAAATTTCAAAAGTTTTTATACCGCTTTGACACGTGTTCACCGCTTATCGCTTATCAGTTCAATCGCGTCTGCTTTGGACTACGTAGTAGCCCTTTCCTTGCGATGAGAGTAGTCAGGAAACTCTGTGAGGATGGGAGTTCATCGTACCCGCTCGCCGCTACTGTAGCCGCACGAAACTGTTACATGGACGACATCTGCTATAGCACGCCCACCGTGCAGGGCTCCTTACAGCTCAGAGATGAGCTGGTAGGATTGCTTAAGGCCGGTGGCTTTGAGCTCGTCAAGTGGTCTAGTAACTGTCAACAGTTACTTGATACACTGCCTGATACTCACCGCTTAAATTCTAGTAAGAATTTTGAAGAACAAACTCAAACTCTTAAAGTTCTTGGCTTACAGTGGTCGCCTGATTCTGACGAGTTCTCTTTTACTGTATCGCTAGATAGTCGCCCATGTACTAAACGCAATGTTTTGTCCGTGATAGCACGTCAGTACGACGTCCTCGGCTTTACCGCTCCTGTGATCTTGTACGCAAAATTACTCTTGCAGAAAATCTGTATTTTAAAATTAGACTGGGATGAAACACTACCCTCTGATATTGCGCAGATTTGGCAAAACTATTTGAAGGAGCTACCTGTTTTGCGGGATTTACGTATTAAACGCCACTTAGACGTGTTCCAAAATTCGAAAATTTCGATAATATCATTTGCAGACGCAAGTGAACGTGGATACGGATGTGTCGTATATATTAGGGTAAAAGATGACTCAGACACTTGCACTAGCATTCGGCTGGTATGCGCAAAGTCAAAAGTCTGTCCACTCAAGACCGTCAGTGTCGCCCGCCTTGAGCTTTGTGCCTCGTTACTCATGTCGAAATTAACTCGTCGTGTAGTTGACGCTTATAAAATACGTCACAATATTGAACGTATTTACTGTTTTACCGATTCTATGGTAACTTTACACTGGATACATTCCTCACCGCACAGGTTTAAAACCTTTGTCGCGACGCGTATAACAAAAATAATATCCGCTATTCCCGCTGAATGTTTTTACCATACAGCTGGTTCTCAAAACCCGAGCGACTGTCTTTCCCGTGGTCTCACTCCCATGCAGTTGATGAGTCACCCGCTCTGGTTCACTGGACCTGCTTGGCTTTATCTGGACGCTAAAGAGTGGCCAATCAAAACAATAGAATCAGCTTCTATTGAAGAAAACTTGCCGGAATCAAAAACAATTTCTCTTCCCGCTTTTAGTAATGAAGAACCGCATCCTCTTCTTTCTCTTTCGGAAAGAATTTCGTCATGGCTTGTGCTTTTACACACAATCATTTACATATACCGATTTTTACGTATTTTACCGCGCTCTAATATTTTTACCGCTACCGATATGGATTTCGCTGAAGTTGCATTGATTAAAGCTCTTCAAGCATTTTATTTTCTTGATGAAATAAAAAGATTAAAGTCAAATAAACTTTGTTCTCCCGCTTTAAATCGACTATCGCCATTTTTAGATAAAAATGGATTGTTACGCGTTGGTGGTCGACTTCGCAACACAGACATGACGTTCGATCAACAACACCCTGTGTTGTTACCTCGTAAAAATCATATTGTCGAATTGATTATCATTCATTATCATCGCAAAAATTGTCACACTGGACCAGTGGCTTTAATGTCAATAATCCGCCAAAAATTTTGGATACTTTCCTGTCGAAATATTGTTCGTCGCGTAATACATAGCTGCAATTATTGTTTTAAGGCGAAGCCGAGACAAACCTTCCCTTTCATGGCAGATTTACCATCATGCCGCGTTAATGAGGCTAAAGCTTTTGTCCACTGCGCTGTGGATTATTGTGGTCCTATCAGTATCACTCCGTATCGAAAACGTGGAGTCCGTCCCGTCAAATGTTACCTCTGCATATTTGTATGCCTGGTGACTCGTGCAGTTCACGTTGAATTGGCAACTGATCTTAGCACGAACACTTTTCTTTCCGCGTTCAAACGTTTTTTATCTAGACGTGGAGCAGTGTCTTTCGTATATTCTGATAATGCTACGAACTTTGTAGGCGCTAGAAATGCCCTCTCAGAAATTTACAATTTGACAAATTCCGAAGAATTTAAAACGTCTTTCGCGAATGAACTTGCCGATCATAGAATACAATGGAAATTTAATATTCCACGTAGCCCACATTTTGGGGGACATTATGAGATATATGTCAAAGGATTTAAGACGCATTTGCATAGAGTAGTAGGTACTCAACTGTTGACCTACGAAGAATTATTAACTGTAGTTACGCAAATAGAATGTGTCATAAATTCTCGTCCGCTTACGCTGCTGAGTGAAGATCCATCTGAACTTAGCGCGTTAACTCCTGCACATTTTCTGATGTCAACTCCTTTAAAAGAATTACCCGCTTGCAAGGTGGCTGATGAGCCAGTTAATTTATTACGTCGCTACGCGTTGCTTGATCAAATGGTAGAATCGTTCGCGAGGCGATGGAAGAATGATTATCTCCATCTTCTCCAGTCTAGAGGAAAATGGAATACACCTACCAACCCAATCAAAATTGGATCTGTTGTCGTTGTAGTTACCGACAATACTCCACCGCTTCAATGGCCGCTCGGTGTCATTGTAGCTGTATACCCTGGCAAAGATAATGTCATTAGGGTAGCTTCTGTCAAAACGACGACAGGTGTTTACAAACGACCTGTCGTGCGTCTTTGCCCTCTCCCATCTCAATAACTCCTTTCTTTGCCCCCGCTTCAAAATTTCGTTATTCTCTGTCTTATTTTTACTTTTCTATTCTTATTTTAAAACCAATGGTTTTAACGCCGGGGGCAAATGTTCGCGCCACTTCTTGTGGCTCTCATACTGCGAGGTAGTTGTGAATTAATATTTGCAACTGTCATTTTCGCTGCATCTCCACCCGCTTAGTTTTGGACGCAAATCAATCAGTCGTCAATCAGAAGCCTTTCACGCCGGAGGTATACGCTGATTGTCATTCGACTAGGTCCTACCTCGACCCTACCGCCCGCCATTTTGAGATCGCACCCGCTGTGCGCCTCATTTTCCTCTATTACTATTACGAAGAAGATTAGCCGAGAAGAGCGCAACCAGGCACGAAGAGGAAGAAGAAAACCATCTTGGAGAACACCAGAGACTTGGTGGCTCAGGCGAAGCGTGGTTTGTGGTGCATGCAGCTCCTTCCCAAGGTCAGATCTTTCATCTTCGTAATTATTTCTCTTCACTTCCCGCTATTTTTAAAACCTATGGTGATACAAAGCACTGCCGTCATATCGCGTGCTCAATTGGATTGATATCTTGTAATTTTTTTACTAACCAGTAGTTGAAACAATATTTTTTCGAAAGATTTTTTATTAGTGCAAGATCTCGCTAATACCGAGATCTTGCGAGATTGATTTTTTTTTTCTTGCAAATACCGAGATTGACATTTAGGTGCAAGATTGCATTCCCTAGGCAGGACCCTATAGAAACCATGAGTAACATATATCTGAGCCCCGATCTGGACTGCGATGTATTATTTTACTATTTTGTGTTTTAGTGCTATGAATTAAATCTAATTTATAAAATGTTTATTTTTCATTTGTCAAATCCCATTAGTAAAATGAAAGAGTTTCCATGACTTGGCAACATGTTGCTTGTCCTTTAGATGAAAAGTGGAGTTGTTCGACATTAAGCTGTTCTACCTCAGCTTGATGGTTGTTTCTCGTTAAACCTAATTCATCTGCCCAGTGATCAATGAACATGTTGTGCAGGGCACAGTCGGCCAAAAAAATTGTTGCTGCTGTCTCACAAGAGTTTGGTGCAAGCAATGAAATCTATTATTCGGGTAGCATCTCAGAGCTTAGAAGGGTTGAATGACACCCCAGACGCTAGCGCTCCCGTAAACCTTATTATGTGTTTCTTATAGTTTTTGTATACGAGAGCAACTACGATGTACGGTACGTACACCGCACAATATCGCTAACTCATCAAACAGCGCGTCAACCGGCGATTTACCTAATTACCACCATTCAGTTCACGTTTGAGCCTACATCACGGCGGACGCGCTCTCACCTCCCATATCAATTATCAATATCAATACCTTATCAATATAATCAATAGTGGACATCTAGACTTATCATTTAACAACCCCAAGGGATACACCCTACATCTTATGGACCATAAGATGTAGGGTGTATCCCTTGGGGTTGTTAAATGATAAGTCTAGATGTCCACTATTGATTATATTGATAAGGTATTGATATTGATAACTGATATGGGAGGTGAGAGCGCGTCCGCCGTGATGTAGGCTTAAACGTGAACTGAATGGTGGTAATTAGGTAAATCGCCGGTTGACGCGCTGTTTGATGAGTTAGCGATATTGTGCGGTGTACGTACCGTACATGCTCCCGCGCCAGAAAAAGACTAAGATTTTATGAGGTGAATGATAAGATGGCAGATGAAATTTATCTAAGTGACAAGGTGATAGACAATGATTTGTTACGTTGATTTATAATATAGTGTCTCTAAAATTAAACCGTATCTTATTATCTACACTTGCACTTTGTGAGCGCGGTGGTTCGATCACTTTTAGCTCAATGGGTATATTTGCATTCGCGCACTGATTCGTACTTGCACTGATATCCCGAGAGTTCAATGTTGTTTCGTTAACACTATAAACGCTGCTGGGCCCCGTTGTCTCCGCTGCCGCTGCGTGTGTAGTCAGGCGCGCAGCATGGCGCGAGCGGCGCACGCGCCGTCGCCAGAACACCAACGCCGCTGCCGCACAGCTACCCGCCACCACGTAGATTGCAATGTAGTGATGGACATCATGATTTGAAAGCTCATCGACGTAGGGTCTTTCTGTCTTCAACAGCTCTATCTGATCGCTTATCTTTTGCAAAGTAGTGTTATCGTTTTCCAACTTTCCTTCTAATTTACTGATAGGGATGGTCAAATTTATGATGTTATTGATGGAAGGAATCTCCTCTGCAATTATATCGGTTTGCGTATGTATTTCGCTGACTTGCTCCTTGTGTGACAGTACAATGAAGTCCTCGCCCTTGATGACGCAGCCATGTCTGAGACTGATAGTTCCCGCCTCGCTGAGTCGTTCTATCGACATTTGACCGTCGCATATTATGGTGATTAAGCATTTGTCACAACAACTGTATAAGTACGTATTCGTTTTAACCAGCTGTTGCCATTTGTTTGTACACAAACTTATTTTATAATGACATTCATTTTTTGTAGTTTGTTTGATACAAATGTCATTATCGGATTTTTTTGTATAAACTGGGGTATGAAGCTCACATAATTGAGTATTGGAGTCATATTCAATACATTGATGGAGGTCATTATCTGATATTGGTAGGTAAATATCTCTCTGTATGTTAATCGCTAGATGGTCTGCGATGGGAATAACGCTGATCATCTCTTTTCCGACATGTTGAGGTATGCTTATCATTCTATAAATGTTGTAGTTGTCTCTACTTAGTAATGGATTTTTTATCTCAAATATTAAATAATTTTTCGTTACTCTTCCTTTCACTTTGATTAAATGATATATTTTTGCTAGGTCTGTATGAAGATTGTTGATGGGCAATGTCAAGTCTTTTGATAATTGTCCAGAAATTACACTTAATTCGTCTCTCAGTTGATTGGGTGTTATGAGATGAATATCAAATTTCCCGTGATAGACGTCGGTTACGGTATCCAAAAGACTGTTTTGAATGTGTTTCAAATTATTCATGAGGTTGTTGGCAATGACTGATGCTAAAGTAAACTCATTGCAGTTGATTTCGCTTTGTAAGTCCTTTTTCAAGCTGTTGGTCGCTTGTTCCAGTGGATTTAAATGTTGATTAAAAAGTTTGTACTGCTGATTCATGGTTGTTTCGACTCGTTTTAGCAGGTTATATTCCGCTTCCACGACTGATGTCTGATTCCGCCACAGAGATGCCAAATGTTTTTGATTTTGTGTAAGTAACTGAATGTCTTTTTCATATTGTTCCGCAAAGTGGTCGTCCAAGATACCGAATAGACTATTTGCTATGTAGCCCACTCCATTGATAAGTCCACGTCGTTGACGTAATCGTGCGCTTGCATCGAATTGCTGTCCTAGCAGATTGATATTATAATATTGCAACTCTGTATAGCTGTGACGTAGCTGTAAAAGGACTACGTCACATTGATTGTTTACTTTTATTCTTGAGCAAATGTTGTCTAAATGATTGATGTACTTGTTAAATAATATAGTGCTCTGGTAATAAGGTTGAAGATTGTAGTACACAATCAATTTCCAATCATCTTGAATTAAACGCATGCTGGATACCTTATCAAAATAGATACTTTAATTAGTACCGAATTTGAATATGTTATATGCTGCTCCGTTTACACTGGATGTAAAGATGGTAATTAGCATTAAAACCATGGTGAGAAAATTGAATTTTTTGATAGGTCGTCGTCTTGTTTCTTGCGGTGGTCGCTGCGTCTCTTGATCAACAGTGGGTAGAAGTGACAGCTTTGTGATAGGCCTCTTCATGATACCACTTTTTGTTTTTATGGAAACGACTCTCACTAGTCCGTCGGTACCGGGATGTAGCTCTATGACCTTACCTAAGGCCCACTTTCCTGCCGGAAGGTTTGCTTCGTGAACCAAGACGATGTCATTTAGTTTGAAATTTGGTTGTGTTTTTTGCCATTTGCTCCTGGCTGATAGTTTATTTATTTATTTATTTATTTATTTATTTGGTCTACCAACAGATGATACACTTAACAACATACAATTAAACTAGCGTACAGTAGGAATAGAGTGTAACTCCAATTATAGGTAAACACTGCATGCAATAAAAATGAGAGGAGTGACGTGTGACGCCAGTTGGCGGAAGCAGAGACGCACCCGTCTCGGCTCTGGAGACGTCTCGTCCTCCGCCAACCAGTGCTGCTCGTTTAAACATTAATTATTTATATATATAAAATATAACACAACGAAAGAAAAAATAAAAAAAGAATCACAAAATCATATTAAACGTACAAAAAATTACTTAATTAATGAACTTTTAAAAGAACTAAACGACATAAAGTTGATGTCTATGCTATTGTTATCTTTTACAACAAAATTATGTGCGCGGCAAACTCTATTTACAATACTCTCATGCCCTAGGTTGGTTTTAGATTTTTTTAATGCCAGTGTGCGACGATTTATTAATCTAGAATTTTTTCGTGGTACCGATAAACTTATATTTGCCAACACTTGCGGACAATCTACAAAACCTCTCAAAATTTTAAATAGAAATATCTGGTCCGACATCCAGCGACGGCTTTCGAGAGAATTTATTTGGAAGAATTCCAACCGTTTTTCATAAGAACGTATTTCTTTGAGTTTTTTCTGATGGACTGTAAGAAAATACAAGAATCGTCTTTGGATTTTCTCGATTCTGTCCCTATGAGAACGGTAGTAGGGATTCCAAATATTTGAGCAATACTCAAGTATGCTCCGTACAGTGGCATTATACGTTATTTTGAGGGCACTTATAGTTTTAAATTTTTTGCAATTCCTCCAAATAAATCCAAGCATTCTGAAAGCTCTTTTAGTTATACTGTCAATATGAGCAATGAAGGATAACTTTTTGTCAATAATAACACCCAAGTCTTTTATCTCGTTCACTTCTTCGAGATCAATGCCAGAAATGCGGTAATATGTAGAAAGTGGGGACTTTTTTCGGGTGAACTTGATGTGTTTGCATTTGTTAAATAGTTGTGTTAAATACTCTGACTTCCACCGTTTCCATATGTCATTGAAGATTTTTTGTGTGAGTTGCCATCTTGTACGTTGATCACGCTCTGTTTCAATGATGGTCATTACAGGTCCACTCAATAAGAAATGGGATGGAGTCAAGTAATCGAGGTCTTCAGGATCTTCAGATAATGTACTGAGAGGTCGTGTATTCAAGCATGCTTCTAGTTGTGCCAGTACTGTAGAGAACTCTTCAAATGTGAGTTTTTGCTCCCCGATGACTCTCTTGATATGGTGCTTGAGGGTCTTCACTGCGGCTTCCCAAAGGCCCCCACTACTAGGATTCAAAGGACACATGTGGTGCCATTGAATGCTCATCATACTGAGTTCCGATTGAAATTCGGAATGGTTAATCATTAATTCCATTATTTCTTTTTGTAGTACCTTGCCTGCTCCGACAAAATTGGTGCCATTATCACTGTAAATGTGTCCTGGTGAACCACGTCTTGCTGACATTCGTCGGAGAGCTGCTAGAAATGCTGACGTCGTCAGATCGGATACCAGCTCGAAGTGTACCGCCTTTGTCACCATACAAACAAAAACAGCAATGTATCCTTTTGATGTCTTGCTACTTCGGGTCTTGTTAGCCTTGATTTCGACGAACCCCGTATAGTCAACGCCCAAATGATAAAATGGTCGTGTTGGATTGATCCTTGCCTCTGGTAAGTTACCCATCATTTGGTAGTGCTTTGAAGGATTGTGTCTTCTACACTTTACGCATTGACGTAACTTCTTTTTGACTGCTCTGTTTCCGCCTATTATCCAGAATTCCTTTCGAAGCCATGCTAGTGTCAGCCGTGGTCCTCCGTGGAACGTCATCTTGTGTGTATGATCTATGAGTAAATAAGTTAGATGATGATCGTGTGGAAGGATAATAGGATGAATCATGTCTTGACTGATATTAGCGTTTTTTAATCTCCCGTTGACCCTTAACAATCCTTCTTGATCCAGGAAAGGATTTAGATTATGTAATCTGCTTCTTGAATCGATGCATTTTTTCTGCTTTATGTGTTTAATTTCCTCTTCAAACGATAACGTCTGCACATGTTTGATTATCATGCGTTTTGATTTGCGTAATTCACCTATCGTCAGGTAGGGAAGCCTGCATGATTCACGTGTTACCATACGAAGAATCCATGCGAGTATGCGGACTGCTCGTGTCCAGTTACTATTCTTGCTGATGACGTCACTGATTATGTCGTCACTGGGGCTACGCGTCAATGTTGTGACGTTTGATTTGTTTACTTTCTTGATCTCTTGATCTGTGATACAAACCGGTTGTTTTTGGTTTTCGTCAAACGATAATAACAGAGATGGTCCTTGCCACCAAATAGGGTGATGTTTTAACGTTTCGGCTGATATACCTCTGCTAGCACAATCCGCTGGATTTTCAGCAGATTTTACGTAGTGCCAATTTTCTGCTGTAGAGTCCGACCAAGCAAAGGTCTTCAAATTATGTTTTGATAAACAAGTTTGTATTTTCTGGGTTAGCTTTGCTAATAAGTGGGCGGCGCTTAACTCCAACCGAGGTAAACTTAATTTTTTAACAGGCGATATTAAACGAGATTTTGCTGCAACTAAGACGATTAAGGTTTTCTTATCTCCGTCGCTCTTTTCCTTGCTGATCTTGCAATAGATGACGCACGCATACGCCTTTGTTGATGAATCGCAAAATCCATGTAGTTGAATATCCTTGTTCTGGCTTATTTGCAGCCATCTAGGTACTTGAATATCATTGATAATTTCAATATCTGTTTTTATTCGATTCCACTCATTATTGATGTCGCTCGGCAAATTGTCGTCCCATTTAAGGTTTTCTATCAGCCAAGTCTTTTGAAATAAAAGCTTTAATTTTGTTGAAACTGGGGAAAGCCAACCTAACGGGTCATATATCTTTGATATATTAGATAGTAACTGACGCTTAGTTGTGTGAGTGCTTGATGTATCTATATTGATATTGTATCCAAAATTATCACCGGATGGAAACTAGCGTAATCCCAATGTTTTGGTGGATTCTTGATGTTTGAAATCGAATGCTTCTTCAGCATTATTTTGTGCTGTTTCAACGCCTTCTAACAATTCTGGCTTATTAGAAGACCATTTTCTTAAATTGAAGCCTCCTGATTGAAGAAGAGCTATTAAATCTAGCTGTAATTTTCTTGCTGATGGTATGCTGTCACACCCGCTCAAAAGATCATCCATATAAAAATCTTCCTTTAAAGCCTGTATAGCTTGATTTGATTAATTACGGCTTTCGTCAATTGCCAGTTTTTGAAGAGTCATCATAGCAAGGAATGGCGCTGATTTTGTGCCATACGTGACTGTCGTTAATTTATATTCTTGTAAGGGTTGATCTATGGAGTACCGCCATATGATTTTGTGGTACAGTTGATCATCAGGGTGGAGAAGGATTTGCCGGAACATCTTCTCGATATCCGCTGTAAATGCAACTTGATGTGTTCTCCATTTCAGAATTAACTCAAATAAATCTTTTTGAAGATTAGGGCCTTGTTTCATGACGTCATTAAAAGTGCAACCTGATGAAGTTCGAGATGAGGCATTATACACAATCCTTAAAGACGTCGTTGTTGATTCTGGAAGTTGCACACCGTGATGTGGTAAATAATTGCTTGGTGTTTCGTCACGGGTTGTAGGACGCATGTGACCTAAATCTTCATACTCCTTCATAAACTCTCGATAGCGACGCGCCATATCTTCTTGTTGGTTGAACTTGCGTTCTATTTGTTTAAACTGTGCGACTGCTTTATATCTGGAATCTCCCAGTTGTTGTGCTGCATTTTCTTTCAATGGCAATCTGACGACATATCTTCCGTCGCGCTGTCTCGTTGTTGTTGCTTGATAAAACTACAAGCATTCATAATCTTCTTGTGACATGCTGGAGTCCTCATTGATATCCTCTGTTGTCCAAAATCTCTTGATGTCTTCAAAATGGTTTATAACAACGTTGCAGTTATATGATTTTATATTTCCACATAAAATCCACCCTAATCGGGTTTGCTGTGCAACAGGTAGGTACTGATTTTCCTTAATGATTCCGCTCAATATTATTGAGCTGTAAATATCCGCGCCAAACAAAATATCTACGGGGCGACTAAGATGAAAGTCTGGGTCGGCTAATTGAATATTCTTTTTATATGACCATGATGGTTTCGAAAATGATTGGTTAGGAAGGTTATTTACAAGGCTTTTCATGATAAAAACATCCGTAGTGAATTGATAATCACTTTGATTTGATAAACATGATATTGTGAGTACGCCTTTGCAGGTATTTTCCTTCACGCCCACTCCGACAATAACACCTTTGCATCGCTGACGTGTTAGGCCTAATTTTTGAGCCGCAGTTTCGTGAATCAGGGAGGTCTGGCTCCCACCATTGATGATTGCACGCATCTGGTGATATGTTCCATCAGCTGCTTGAACCTTGAGAAGAGCAGTCGCCAAAAGTACTTCTGATATGTTTTTTAAATCATTTTGGGCTACGTGACTTGCTTGTTTTTTGGAACTTTCCCCTGACCTGGAAAATGCCTCGTGTAACAAAGTATTGTGCAATGAATTGCATTCTCGACAACGTTTTTCTGATACGCAAGCATTTCCGTAGTGGTTGTGCAAACAATTTGAGCAATAATTAAATTTGCGAACACAATTCAATTTTTCTTTTGGTTGCAATTTCAGAAATCTGTCGCAATGAAATAATCCGTGCCATTTTTTGCAGAGTGGACATCCGGCCTTTGGGGTCAAGTGCGTGTTATTGATCGAATTTTGATGAAAGTTATGATTATTTAAATCTTTACTGCTACTAAATGATTTAAAGAATTTATTATTCGTGGTGATTTTTGTACTCTCTTGATATTGAGATGATTTTTGGGGCTCTTTGCGTCTTGATGATGATTCTAAAGCCATAAATTTGTTTTCTAAAAACTCTAGAAACTCATTCAGCGATGGTAAAGCCCGTGGATCTGATACTGATTGTATGTATTCTTCGTGTGTTTCAGAATCCAATTTTTGTGATATTACGAGGGGAGGCTGAAAAGTAACCTACCTAACTATGAAAGAAAAGACGTAACTGGATAGTTTTTTTTTATTTTTCTATATAGTCCTCTGCTAGTAAAATGCACTTATTAAATTTTTCAAATATTGAATTTAAGCCATTAAAAAAAAAAAAAACGGTTTGTCGTCAAAATAGTCAGAAACCGCTGCCTTCATTTCGTCATCGGTCATAAATCTTCGTCGCCTGAGGTCTTTCTTGAGAAGTCTAAACAGAAAATAGTCACAGGGGGCTAGATCTGGACTATAAGGGGGGTGGTCAGTTTCGAAGCCATTGTCTTTAATTGCTAGCTTTGTTGTGCGTGCGGTATGCACTGGTGCGTTATCGTGCAAAATCAGAATTCCTTTGCTTAGTTTACCTCGCCGTTTTTCTTTTATTGTCTCTCTTAGTTGATATAATAAGTTTGAGTAATAATCAGCATTCATTGTAGTTTTTTTCGGTAAATAATCTATGAGCAAAATCCCTTCTGTGTCCCAAAAGATTGTAGCCATAAGTTTACCGGCCGATGGACAGACCTTAAATTTCCGAGGCGGCTTCTCATCCTTAAATTTCCACTGTAACGACTCTTGCTTACTTTCCGGGTCCCATTGTCGAATCCAAGTCTCATCACTTGTTACAATTCTAGAAATTATTTCTTCCTCTTTCCCTCGACTCATGTCCAAAAACTCTTCGCAACATTTGACACGCCTCTCCATGTCAAATGCAGTCAACATTCTAGGGACCCAACGTGCACATGTTCAAATGCTCATGAGTTATTTCATTGACTCGCTCTTTACTGACGCCCACATCTCTAGCTATCTCCCACTGCTTCACTCGTCGGTCCTCTAATATATTTTTTTTTTCACCCTGGCTACATTTTCATCGGTGACGGCCGAAACTGGTCTTCCGCTACGAGGATCATCTTCGAGGCTCTCACGACCTAATTTAAACTGCCTTGACCAAAACTTTATAACAAATTCGGAAGATCACGAACTGCCAAACACACGTGACATACGCTGTCTGATCTCCGAAGGCGTATTCCCTTCTTTAGTCAAAAACTTAATCACCGCACGCTGCTCGATTTTATCCATTTTCACTTTTTCTACCGACATGTTCGAAACAATTGTAGGAGACAAATAAACGTGATGCAATAAACAAATGAATGTAATACATTTTGAAAATAGAATAACAAACGAATATAAATCCATACCAGCCAGCATTATTTTTGTATATATTTCTGACCAAGGAGATTACATATCAGCCGCCCTACGTATGTATACCACCAACGGGTCCCAGGTTGATGTATCGACACCTAGATTGTTAATGGCATAAATACATTCCTTGGTGGTGTCATGTATTTTCTTGATGTTAGCTGCTGATTGCTGCTGCATACTTGACAAATTCATGAGAGAACTTGCGTGTGACGAGAAGATCAGTTTGATATTATTATATCTGTGGCTGAGTATATCCCAGCAGGTTTTGTAGTTATCTGCGCTGATCTTTAGGTGTTGAACCAACTTCCCTGCTTCGTCCTTGAGTTTACTTTTCAGAAATTGCATCTTTTGTGCATCCGACAGAGATCTGTTACTGTGGATTGCTTCGGTAAATAAGTCTTTGAAAGATACCCAGTTTTGATAATTACCATTAAAATATGGTATGTCCATTGTGGGAGTTGATTTTTCTCGATGAGATACAGACCATAGCTTTGTGTTGATGGCCTTTTTGATAGTGATAAATTTTTTCTCGTAATTAGCGAATGATTCTTGATAGTCGGGATTTATTTCCATCGATTCACTATCAATCTCCCAATGTAACTTATCGACAACGGACCATCTAGATTGTAAATCTTTGAGAATATCCTCGAATTCCCATTTTTCCGTGATTGATTCGAGGTTGATACTTGATACAGAGTGTGCAAATGCTTTGAAGTTACTTCGCTGTTTGCGAAGAAGCTCTTCCAATTTATTTGCAGATTGATAAGCAAAAGCTTCTGACGTGGCCCCCTTTTGCTCCGTAGTCTGCGAGACTTTGGGCCACTAAAACTTTGCTTGCGACAAATGGCTCGGTGGTTGAATGGAAGGCGATTTTAAAAATTGTTGGATATGCGCTTTGATGTCATTGTACATTTTCTGCGCTCGTATAAAGTATTCCTGACTAAAATACTCGTGACCGGTTGACTCGAAATTCTTCAGCTGCTCATGATTGCCTAGGAATTCGGACCAGTACTGCTCTAATGTATTAAGCCTTCTTTGGCAAGTTTCAGGAGTCTTTCGCTCCTTTCCTTCCTTTTTAAAATTCGACAGTATATTATCGATTGCCTCTAGTAGCTGCACTTGGGTCGAAAATAGGTCTTCCATGTTCAGTAAATTGTTTGGTATGAATAAGTTAAAACAGGAAAGATCTTACTTTGATTCAGCCCGCTGTGTGCAGATTTTCCCAGCTGCTTTGCTAGGAACGCCCGACTGACACGTCAGACTGCTGTATTGGTAGAAGTTGGAAGTTGCTCGTAGCTGATACGCTAAGTGGATACTTATCCACAGTGTTTACTTGATCACTAACACAACACAGTCACAAAAAAAAATTTCGACACTCGCGTAGTGATCCCGCCTATTCGTGTTGACTCGAAGGACCATAAGATGTAGGGTGTATCCCTTGGGGTTGTTAAATGATAAGTCTAGATGTCCACTATTGATAGGGCATCGGAACCGGTTTTTCCCGGTTCCAAATGAACCGGTTTTTCCCGGTTCTGAGACTCACAAAAAGAACCGGTTCCAAAATATCATAACCCGGTTTTTTTGGTTCTTTCGGTTCTCTTCAAAAAGTGATGAAGATGTTAGCGACTACATCTCAATTAAAATAATTATTAAAATAATCTCAATTAAATTAATAATCTTTGTATTTTAAGAATGTAGGTGCTAACTGCGCTTTCCAAATGGCGCTAATAGTGCTAAAACTACTATCAAACTACTCATGCCCATGGGAAATAGTGATTCGGAATGATGATAGAAGCAATATTATCGACTATGTCGTGATTCGGAATTAAATTGTGACTTGTGATTACCGAAAGAATTGATTGTTACAAAACTACTAGATTAATTAGTACATTTTAATTTTTTTTCATTTCATTTTTCAATTATTTTTAATAATTGATTGTTACCAAAAATACTAGATTCCTTTTTTAGAAAAAAAAATATAATTATTCGTATTTTCCAACTAAGTGTTTGATTTTATGATCCTTTCTTATTCGTCCTACAAGTTTCATTATATTCTTTCAGTTCTATTCTATTTATAGCAAAACTTTGGAAAGAACCGAAAGAACCGGGTACCCGGTTCTTGATAGCGTTTGGAACCGAAAACCCGGTTCTTGAAAATTTTACCGGTTCTCGATGCCCTAACTATTGATTATATTGATAAGGTATTGATATTGATAACTGATATGGGAGGTGAGAGCGCGTCCGCCGTGATGTAGGCTTAAACGTGAACTGAATGGTGGTAATTAGGTAAATCGCCGGTTGGCGCGCTGTTTGATGAGTTAGCGATATTGTGCGGTGTACGTACCGTACATACGATATTGTCCCTCATCATACCTTACCATCATACAAGGGTCGCAAGCGGACAAATTTTGGAAAAACTTATAAATGTAACCTATTACTATGTAGTAGTATATAGGATGGGATTTGGTCGGCCGCCTGGATTCGTGCTGGGGGCTCGGTTGGTGATCATTGAACCTTGTTCCTGGTCCCTGGCCGGGTCTCCGGTATGGGTTCGGGCGGTTGATTGGATTTCACCTTGTATAATAATATTTTACCTATAGTTTTAATCGTATATATATATATATATATATTGCTACATAAATTAAATAAACAATTTAATCTAGTTCATGTACATTTATTATTTTATTACATATATTTTTATAAGATTAAAATTTGACTTGTGAAACGTGTGTTATATACACCTACTTTGCAAAATGAACTTTTTTAATTTTGAATTTTGAAAACTGCAATTTAAAAATGTACCTCATTGAAGTGTGTATTACGAGTCGAAAGCAACTACGATGTTGTCCCTCATCATACCTTACCATGATACAAGGGTCGCAAGCTGTATGTAAGCGGACAAATCTACTCTTTTCAATAATTCTACTAGAAATAAAAACGTAGATGTGTCATCAGGTTATAGCACAAATTTTGGAAAAACTGCAATTTCAATTTGTATTTCATTGAAATGTGTACGTGTCGAAGAATGTTTTTAATTCGGTACACATCTATTTCTATCACAAAACTGTAAAATACTACAGGAAAAGTCTTCGGAAAATTTAATCAGTTTTTAAGAGGGACCTTATTGTAGCATAGCAAATTTTATAAGGTGCGGTTATCTCAAAGTTTTCGCGTCGTTGTTTGCTTGTCGGTAAATTTCGATTTTACCCCCTGTTCGCTGGTTGGTAAGTGTTGCTGGTTAAGTGGATGGACGTGAAGTTCGTTCGCTTGTCTGGTGCGAGTGCGAGAGCATTTCCGAGGCATTGCTCGGCCAGGTTTTTTGCTGTCGAGCCGTGTGTTGTTTTTATCATCATTATCTATAGTAATTTTTTTCAATAATGGCGGATTTGCCAACAGGAGTTGTTTAAAGTTAAAAGAAGGTTTATTGTTGGATCATGGGTGTTTTGCTTCTTTCGTGAATTTTGTCCGGTGTAAAAATCAGTTTTTAAGAGGGACCTTATGACCTTTGCTACCGCGCCCGGCGAAGGTGTATCGCGAGCGGCGTTCGGCGCCCCCCCCCCCCCCGCCCTAAGACCCTGCGTTCGTAGTCGCTGCGCAATCTGCACGATAGGTAAAGCCAGCTCTATAACAGCGTCATTAGATGGCGGCCAATTTCCGTAATCGTCTACTCAATATGTATGTGGGTGTGTGTATGTGATAGAGAGCATGGGGGGTGTGGTACCTGTCTTGGCAGCGCGCACATGTCGCAGTGGTCGCGTGCAGCGGGATTGTGGAAGGTGCAGTGCGGGCAGGTCCAGAGCGCACCCCCCGCGCCACCACCGCCACCCCCCCCACCCGTGACATCGGCAGGGTGCGCGGCGGCGGCGGCGGCGGCGAGGTGCTCCAGCGTGGCCCACGCGGGCTCCTGCTGCCGCCAGCGCTCGGCCTGGGCCGCGTCGCGCGCGCGCACCGCCGCCAGCAGCGGGCCCAGAGACTCCAGGCTGAGCGGGAGCGTCTCGTTCGTCATCAGGTATAGCAGGACGTGCAGGTCCGACATCGCCTGCTCACCACAATACATATTGCATTATTAATAACATGGGTTTATTTATTTACTTTGTTACAATTACCTTATACTATTTTTCATCACCAATGCTCTAAAGGTATAGGTTGTATGTAAATTCGATTACTTGAAAATCGAACGATAGTAGAGTACCTTCGGAGCGTGTAACTAGATGGCGGCACTGATCCCAATTTGAAATTTTATGGATATAGGGCCTCAAGACAGAATATCGACCTGATGATTATTTATATGATGGATATTTATATTTCAATTGACAAATACTGATTGGTAAATTTCTGTTAAAGTGATAGTTTTCGAGATAAAAAATAATATTTTTTTTGTATGGAGAAATTCTCATTTTATTTTTTTCTTAAATGTAGTGTCGCGGGTTTGGCTTAAAAATATCTATAACGTTTGCGGTCACTTTCGGCCACATGAGAAATTTGTGGTCTAATATCAGGATTTATTTTATTTTTATTTTTATTTATTTATTTAAGAAACAAACAGCCACATAAAAATTAACATTACAAATGGACTTAATTAATTTAGGCCTAAAGTCTCCTTAATTTAAAATATTACGTATATTTCCGCTAAGCGAAATAAATCAAAAACTTATGTAAATAATTTTTACAAATAATGGCTCAAATGAATTTGAGTTTAAGAATTGCTATCTAATAAAGAACTAAAAATTTTTCTGGTAACAGATATTTTAAATGTGGAAAAAGATACACAAAACATGTCGACATTTGTTAAATTGTCATTGTAAAATCGGCAAACACGCCTAACAAAACTGTTTTGTGCATAGCACGTTTTACAGGGAGCTATAGCAAACAAATTCTTTTTACGGCATGCACGTTCACATCTGCGAGGTATTCTAAAGTTGATTTTATGTAACAAATCGGGGGTATCTATGATATTATAAATTATTTTATAAAGCATACAAGCGTCAATGTAGTCACGCCTATGGGATAGAAGTTGTACTTTATGTCTATCAGCTGAACTATTATAGTCAAGATAAGCATAACCTGTTCTATAGTCGAGGGCTTTCACAAACTTTTTTTGCAGTTTCTCAAGTCTATCAATATGAATCTTACAAAATGGGTGCCAGACTGAACAGGCAAACTCCAATCTAGTGCGAACAAAACTGTTGTACAAAATTTTATAAGTTAACGGATTTTGAAACAGCTTTCCGGCTCTTAAAATAAAACCTAATTGTTTATAAGATTTGCTAAGTATTGTATCAATGTGTGGTACATAAGTGAGTCCAGAGTCCATTATAACACCGAGATCACGAATTTGTGTGACCCGTTTAAGATTAGTGTTACATAATTTGTAATCGTAAAAAATAGGTTTCTTCTTCCTGCTAAAAGTAATTATACTGCATTTGTCTGGATTTAAAAATAAATTATTTTCAATACAAAAGCTTTCAAATTTAAGTAGGTCAAGTTGTAAATCATTACAGTCAATAGGGTTACGTATAATTTTAAATAATTTTGTGTCGTCAGCATAAAGTAAGGAGTTTGAATGTTCTATATTATTTGTTATATCATTGATATACAGTGTAAATAATAGGGGTCCCAAATGGGAGCCCTGAGGAATCCCTGAGCTAATTAACTTATAATTTGAACAAAAACCACCAAGTATGACAGCTTGATTACGATTTGAAACATAAGATTGTATCCAACGCAGGAGGTCACCATGTATACCGAGCCGCCAAAGCTTAAGTAATAACATATTATGACAAATTTTATCAAATGCTTTGGCAAAATCTGTATACACGGCGTCCACCTGAAATTTACTATCTAAGGCATTTAATATAAAGTCCGTAAAACTTAGGAGATTACTATCCACACTACGACCCCTATAGAAACCGTGTTGACTAGGAGTAATATAGCGACGCACAGCAGAAGATAACTGATCGGTCACAATTTTTTCATGGATCTTTCCAAAGTGGCATAATTTAGATATAGGTCTATATTTTTCAATGTCGCTGCTGACCGTGCCTTTGGGGATTGGTGTGATCCATGCACGTTTCCAAATATTTGGAACGTGACCATCTCTCATTGACTTTGAGAATAATATCGTGACTGGCAAAGCCAATGATAGTGCACACTTCTTGATAAAAATAGGATGAATTCCATCAGGTCCTGCACTTTTATTAACATTTACTGAGTTTAAATATTTTAGAACAATACTTTGAGTTATTTCAATACGAGACATACTTAATACAGCAACGGAGGAAGCTTGTAAACTATCTAAATCTAAAGGGTTTTGATCTGGCTTTTCAAAAACGGAATTGAAATGCTCATTAAATTGATTACAGATCCGCTCACCACCCGTAACTTGAATACCTTTGTAAGTCATTGTATCTGGAAGAGTTTCTTGGAAATATTGATTTAATATAACTCCAGAAAAATTTTGGATGTTTTTTAATATTATGTTCAGAAAATTTTATGTAATTATTAAAACATTCCCGTTCCAGTTTACAGGCCCTCTTTCTCAAAATTTTAAAACTTTCATAATCTAACGGATTTTGATATGATTTCCATAGCTTATGATATTTTTGTTTTTCTTTTAATACTTTTCGCAAAGCTAAACTGTGCCAGATAGGATACGAGGGCGAAGATTTTCGTATACGGGAGGGGACGTACTTTGAGATCAAATCATTTAATATACCATAAAAAATGTCTATGCAATCTTCCATACACAGGTTTGAAAACAAACTATACCAGTCTATTTTTGTAAGATCTTTGTTTATTTCATCATAATTGCCTAACTCAAATTTATATCTATAAGTGTCCCTAGATTCAAGAGGTTCAATATCATTTAAAACGATATCAATTAAAAGAGATTTATGAAATGGATCTTCCCGCGTAAGTGGACTATCACAACTATTTATATGACATTCAGAAGTTGATAATATTAAATCTAAAATATTACCCGATATGTTTTCAAGGTAGTTGTATTGTTTTAAGTCAGAAAATGATAAAAATTCACTAAGGGATTGAACAGCAAAATTACCACTACATGTCAAAAGTAAATCACGATCGTTATTTTTGCTAGTCCACTTGGCGTCAGAAATATTAAAATTTTCGGTTGTTTTTTTTTTATTTATTTTCCGCAAGTCAACATTTACTTTAATAGAAATCCCGAAATATCAGGTCGATATTCTGTCTTGAGGCCCTATTTAAATATTATAAATATGTAGATTTCAAGTTTAGATTAAATTAACAATAATGTACATAATAATTCTTTTTAATATCTTTTTGTTATAATTTTTTTTCGTAAAGCTTGTTATTTTTTTTTATTAAAATTTATTGAAATGTTTTAATTAATGTTTATAATTTAATGTTTTATGTTTCGTATTTAATTCAGATAATGTTGTGGACGCTCTTGTAATTGATGGCAACACCAGATCAATGCCGTATCTGTTATTTTTTGTTTGTGTTGTTATTGTTAGCGTTCCTTTTTAATAGATAAATAAATAAATAAATATGTCCTTAAAGTTTCAAATTGGGATTTGTGTCCAAGC
The DNA here is from genome assembly GCA_934047225.1 of Ypsolopha sequella. NCBI lineage: Eukaryota > Metazoa > Arthropoda > Insecta > Lepidoptera > Ypsolophidae > Ypsolopha > Ypsolopha sequella. The sequence continues at coordinate 596,850 of OW203989.1, forward strand.
CCGAACACGCGCAGCTGTTCGGCTTCGCGGCCGAGCTGCGGCCGTCGACACTCACAAATACATATAAACATATACTGTCTCTTTTACTCACAATTTTTTTCTTTTTCAGTAAATGGAACATTTTTTTTAATTATAATTTTTTTATTTCCTCGCATTTGTGATGAAACGTAGAGTGCTCAACTCGGATGTAAGAAATTAATTAATTAATTACATCCTCGAGCTATAACCTTAATATCTCAAGTGTAATTGATAACTGATATCCCTTGTATACCAATCAAGTTTTAACAACAAATTTAGATACATATACTTATGATTTTGTTGGCAATATAAAGTTATGTGAAAAACAAAATGCCCTAATGACTAATTTTCGCAATATGCAATTTTCCAAAGATTGCGTTTGGACAATTTGGACATGTCATGTAGGTATGTAAGCAAAATTATAGCATTTCCAAAAAAAAAAAATGTATAGTTTATTTACCATTGCTAGAGCAGAGTCAGTGTGCAGTATAAAATATATGTATAGTTTATTTACCATTGCTAGAGCAGAGTCAGTGTGCAGTATAAAATATATGTATAGTATATTTACCATTGCTAGAGCAGAGTCAGTGTGCAGTATAAAATATATGTATAGTTTATTTACCATTGCTAGAGCAGAGTCAGTGTGCAGTATAAAATATATGTATAGTTTATTTACCATTGCTAGAGCAGAGTCAGTGTGCAGTATAAAATATATGTATAGTTTATTTACCATTGCTAGAGCAGAGTCAGTGTGCAGTATAAAATATATGTATAGTTTATTTACCATTGCTAGAGCAGAGTCAGTGTGCAGTATAAAATATATGTATAGTTTATTTACCATTGCTAGAGCAGAGTCAGTGTGCAGTATAAAATATATGTATAGTTTATTTACCATTGCTAGAGCAGAGTCAGTGTGCAGTATAAAATATATGTATAGTTTATTTACCATTGCTAGAGCAGAGTCAGTGTGCAGTATAAAATATATGTATAGTTTATTTACCATTGCTAGAGCAGAGTCAGTGTGCAGTATAAAATATATGTATAGTTTATTTACCATTGCTAGAGCAGAGTCAGTGTGCAGTATAAAATATATGTATAGTATATTTACCATTGCTAGAGCAGAGTCAGTGTGCAGTATAAAATATATGTATAGTTTATTTACCATTGCTAGAGCAGAGTCAGTGTGCAGTATAAAATATATGTATAGTTTATTTACCATTGCTAGAGCAGAGTCAGTGTGCAGTATAAAATATATGTATAGTTTATTTACCATTGCTAGAGCAGAGTCAGTGTGCAGTATAAAATATATGTATAGTTTATTTACCATTGCTAGAGCAGAGTCAGTGTGCAGTATAAAATATATGTATAGTATATTTACCATTGCTAGAGCAGAGTCAGTGTGCAGTATAAAATATATGTATAGTTTATTTACCATTGCTAGAGCAGAGTCAGTGTGCAGTATAAAATATATGTATAGTATATTTACCATTGCTAGAGCAGAGTCAGTGTGCAGTATAAAATATATGTATAGTTTATTTACCATTGCTAGAGCAGAGTCAGTGTGCAGTATAAAATATATGTATAGTTTATTTACCATTGCTAGAGCAGAGTCAGTGTGCAGTATAAAATATATGTATAGTTTATTTACCATTGCTAGAGCAGAGTCAGTGTGCAGTATAAAATATATGTATAGTATATTTACCATTGCTAGAGCAGAGTCAGTGTGCAGTATAAAATATATGTATAGTTTATTTACCATTGCTAGAGCAGAGTCAGTGTGCAGTATAAAATATATGTATAGTTTATTTACCATTGCTAGAGCAGAGTCAGTGTGCAGTATAAAATATATGTATAGTATATTTACCATTGCTAGAGCAGAGTCAGTGTGCAGTATAAAATATATGTATAGTATATTTACCATTGCTAGAGCAGAGTCAGTGTGCAGTATAAAATATATGTATAGTTTATTTACCATTGCTAGAGCAGAGTCAGTGTGCAGTATAAAATATATGTATAGTATATTTACCATTGCTAGAGCAGAGTCAGTGTGCAGTATAAAATATATGTATAGTTTATTTACCATTGCTAGAGCAGAGTCAGTGTGCAGTATAAAATATATGTATAGTTTATTTACCATTGCTAGAGCAGAGTCAGTGTGCAGTATAAAATATATGTATAGTATATTTACCATTGCTAGAGCAGAGTCAGTGTGCAGTATAAAATATATGTATAGTATATTTACCATTGCTAGAGCAGAGTCAGTGTGCAGTATAAAATATATGTATAGTTTATTTACCATTGCTAGAGCAGAGTCAGTGTGCAGTATAAAATATATGTATAGTTTATTTACCATTGCTAGAGCAGAGTCAGTGTGCAGTATAAAATATATGTATAGTTTATTTACCATTGCTAGAGCAGAGTCAGTGTGCAGTATAAAATATATGTATAGTTTATTTACCATTGCTAGAGCAGAGTCAGTGTGCAGTATAAAATATATGTATAGTTTATTTACCATTGCTAGAGCAGAGTCAGTGTGCAGTATAAAATATATGTATAGTTTATTTACCATTGCTAGAGCAGAGTCAGTGTGCAGTATAAAATATATGTATAGTATATTTACCATTGCTAGAGCAGAGTCAGTGTGCAGTATAAAATATATGTATAGTTTATTTACCATTGCTAGAGCAGAGTCAGTGTGCAGTATAAAATATATGTATAGTATATTTACCATTGCTAGAGCAGAGTCAGTGTGCAGTATAAAATATATGTATAGTTTATTTACCATTGCTAGAGCAGAGTCAGTGTGCAGTATAAAATATATGTATAGTTTATTTACCATTGCTAGAGCAGAGTCAGTGTGCAGTATAAAATATATGTATAGTATATTTACCATTGCTAGAGCAGAGTCAGTGTGCAGTATAAAATATATGTATAGTTTATTTACCATTGCTAGAGCAGAGTCAGTGTGCAGTATAAAATATATGTATAGTTAATTTACCATTGCTAGAGCAGAGTCAGTGTGCAGTATAAAATATATGTATAGTTTATTTACCATTGCTAGAGCAGAGTCAGTGTGCAGTATAAAATATATGTATAGTTTATTTACCATTGCTAGAGCAGAGTCAGTGTGCAGTATAAAATATATGTATAGTATATTTACCATTGCTAGAGCAGAGTCAGTGTGCAGTATAAAATATATGTATAGTTTATTTACCATTGCTAGAGCAGAGTCAGTGTGCAGTATAAAATATATGTATAGTTTATTTACCATTGCTAGAGCAGAGTCAGTGTGCAGTATAAAATATATGTATAGTTTATTTACCATTGCTAGAGCAGAGTCAGTGTGCAGTATAAAATATATGTATAGTTTATTTACCATTGCTAGAGCAGAGTCAGTGTGCAGTATAAAATATATGTATAGTATATTTACCATTGCTAGAGCAGAGTCAGTGTGCAGTATAAAATATATGTATAGTTTATTTACCATTGCTAGAGCAGAGTCAGTGTGCAGTATAAAATATATGTATAGTTTATTTACCATTGCTAGAGCAGAGTCAGTGTGCAGTATAAAATATATGTATAGTTTATTTACCATTGCTAGAGCAGAGTCAGTGTGCAGTATAAAATATATGTATAGTATATTTACCATTGCTAGAGCAGAGTCAGTGTGCAGTATAAAATATATGTATAGTATATTTACCATTGCTAGAGCAGAGTCAGTGTGCAGTATAAAATATATGTATAGTTTATTTACCATTGCTAGAGCAGAGTCAGTGTGCAGTATAAAATATATGTATAGTTTATTTACCATTGCTAGAGCAGAGTCAGTGTGCAGTATAAAATATATGTATAGTTTATTTACCATTGCTAGAGCAGAGTCAGTGTGCAGTATAAAATATATGTATAGTTTATTTACCATTGCTAGAGCAGAGTCAGTGTGCAGTATAAAATATATGTATAGTTTATTTACCATTGCTAGAGCAGAGTCAGTGTGCAGTATAAAATATATGTATAGTTTATTTACCATTGCTAGAGCAGAGTCAGTGTGCAGTATAAAATATATGTATAGTATATTTACCATTGCTAGAGCAGAGTCAGTGTGCAGTATAAAATATATGTATAGTTTATTTACCATTGCTAGAGCAGAGTCAGTGTGCAGTATAAAATATATGTATAGTATATTTACCATTGCTAGAGCAGAGTCAGTGTGCAGTATAAAATATATGTATAGTTTATTTAGCATTGCTAGAGCAGAGTCAGTGTGCAGTATAAAATATATGTATAGTTTATTTACCATTGCTAGAGCAGAGTCAGTGTGCAGTATAAAATATATGTATAGTATATTTACCATTGCTAGAGCAGAGTCAGTGTGCAGTATAAAATATATGTATAGTTTATTTACCATTGCTAGAGCAGAGTCAGTGTGCAGTATAAAATATATGTATAGTTTATTTACCATTGCTAGAGCAGAGTCAGTGTGCAGTATAAAATATATGTATAGTTTATTTACCATTGCTAGAGCAGAGTCAGTGTGCAGTATAAAATATATGTATAGTTTATTTACCATTGCTAGAGCAGAGTCAGTGTGCAGTATAAAATATATGTATAGTATATTTACCATTGCTAGAGCAGAGTCAGTGTGCAGTATAAAATATATGTATAGTTTATTTACCATTGCTAGAGCAGAGTCAGTGTGCAGTATAAAATATATGTATAGTTTATTTACCATTGCTAGAGCAGAGTCAGTGTGCAGTATAAAATATATGTATAGTTTATTTACCATTGCTAGAGCAGAGTCAGTGTGCAGTATAAAATATATGTATAGTATATTTACCATTGCTAGAGCAGAGTCAGTGTGCAGTATAAAATATATGTATAGTATATTTACCATTGCTAGAGCAGAGTCAGTGTGCAGTATAAAATATATGTATAGTTTATTTACCATTGCTAGAGCAGAGTCAGTGTGCAGTATAAAATATATGTATAGTATATTTACCATTGCTAGAGCAGAGTCAGTGTGCAGTATAAAATATATGTATAGTTTATTTACCATTGCTAGAGCAGAGTCAGTGTGCAGTATAAAATATATGTATAGTTTATTTACCATTGCTAGAGCAGAGTCAGTGTGCAGTATAAAATATATGTATAGTATATTTACCATTGCTAGAGCAGAGTCAGTGTGCAGTATAAAATATATGTATAGTATATTTACCATTGCTAGAGCAGAGTCAGTGTGCAGTATAAAATATATGTATAGTTTATTTACCATTGCTAGAGCAGAGTCAGTGTGCAGTATAAAATATATGTATAGTTTATTTACCATTGCTAGAGCAGAGTCAGTGTGCAGTATAAAATATATGTATAGTTTATTTACCATTGCTAGAGCAGAGTCAGTGTGCAGTATAAAATATATGTATAGTTTATTTACCATTGCTAGAGCAGAGTCAGTGTGCAGTATAAAATATATGTATAGTTTATTTACCATTGCTAGAGCAGAGTCAGTGTGCAGTATAAAATATATGTATAGTTTATTTACCATTGCTAGAGCAGAGTCAGTGTGCAGTATAAAATATATGTATAGTATATTTACCATTGCTAGAGCAGAGTCAGTGTGCAGTATAAAATATATGTATAGTTTATTTACCATTGCTAGAGCAGAGTCAGTGTGCAGTATAAAATATATGTATAGTATATTTACCATTGCTAGAGCAGAGTCAGTGTGCAGTATAAAATATATGTATAGTTTATTTACCATTGCTAGAGCAGAGTCAGTGTGCAGTATAAAATATATGTATAGTTTATTTACCATTGCTAGAGCAGAGTCAGTGTGCAGTATAAAATATATGTATAGTATATTTACCATTGCTAGAGCAGAGTCAGTGTGCAGTATAAAATATATGTATAGTTTATTTACCATTGCTAGAGCAGAGTCAGTGTGCAGTATAAAATATATGTATAGTTTATTTACCATTGCTAGAGCAGAGTCAGTGTGCAGTATAAAATATATGTATAGTTTATTTACCATTGCTAGAGCAGAGTCAGTGTGCAGTATAAAATATATGTATAGTTTATTTACCATTGCTAGAGCAGAGTCAGTGTGCAGTATAAAATATATGTATAGTATATTTACCATTGCTAGAGCAGAGTCAGTGTGCAGTATAAAATATATGTATAGTTTATTTACCATTGCTAGAGCAGAGTCAGTGTGCAGTATAAAATATATGTATAGTTTATTTACCATTGCTAGAGCAGAGTCAGTGTGCAGTATAAAATATATGTATAGTTTATTTACCATTGCTAGAGCAGAGTCAGTGTGCAGTATAAAATATATGTATAGTTTATTTACCATTGCTAGAGCAGAGTCAGTGTGCAGTATAAAATATATGTATAGTATATTTACCATTGCTAGAGCAGAGTCAGTGTGCAGTATAAAATATATGTATAGTTTATTTACCATTGCTAGAGCAGAGTCAGTGTGCAGTATAAAATATATGTATAGTTTATTTACCATTGCTAGAGCAGAGTCAGTGTGCAGTATAAAATATATGTATAGTTTATTTACCATTGCTAGAGCAGAGTCAGTGTGCAGTATAAAGTATATGTATAGTTTATTTACCATTGCTAGAGCAGAGTCAGTGTGCAGTATAAAGTATATGTATAGTTTATTTACCATTGCTAGAGCAGAGTCAGTGTGCAGTATAAAGTATATGTATAGTTTATTTACCATTGCTAGAGCAGAGTCAGTGTGCAGTATAAAGTATATGTATAGTTTATTTACCATTGCTAGAGCAGAGTCAGTGTGCAGTATAAAAGAGCGTGTAAATGATTGCGACAATATATTCACCTCGAGAAAGGAGTCAGCCAGCTCGAGGTGCTGGTGCAGCGCGGTTAGTGTCTGCAGGTGTCCCTGCAGCGGGCGGTGCGCGGGCGGCAGCGCGGCGCGCGGGCTGAAGGTGGGCGGCGCGCCCCCGCCTCCCGCGCCCACCGGCACGTCCACCAGCAAGTAGGCGACCGGCAGCCGCTTCGCTGACACGCCCACCTCGTTGCCGTACGCGTCCTTTTCCTGTGCACACAAGCGACTTGCACTCTAGTTACTGCTCACATGGAACTGGGACTATACCAGACAATATTAATTTTTCTTGAAGTCACCGTAAAAAATCAGAACGAATTTAATAACCGAAAAAGGTGCTTTTTGATATACGGTGACTTTTATTGATATAAGTAGCCAAATCCATGCTGGAGACTTTGTAAGTAATCAGTAACAAGTAATGACCGTTTCTGTGAAAAAAGCAAAATCAGGACAATGCTCACGAACACAGAACATATTAATAACTCACGAAGTATGGAGAACACATTATTATTAATAATAATAGATAATGGAATACTGTACAATAAGTGGCTATTTGTTCAGTGATAGCATAGTAACATGGTGATAGGGACAACATTGTTATTTATGATACTAGTGCGGTAACTTGGTTTTTACCATGGTATAATAAAACAAGGTATGTTTCTTGCGGATTTAGATCGGCCCAAGCATACGTCATAACGCTATGGACGGTTCTCAAACCTTAAAAATCGGGAATCATGGAATTTTTTATGTCCTTAGAAATAAATTACTAGGTAGCATGTGAGACTTGCACTTTATCGATTTTATCAAACCATACATACCCATTTGGAAAATGGATACCCAAAAAATACACATTTTAAAAATTTGCCACCAATTCATTTTTGGGAAAAGAAAAAAGTCTAATTATCCCGCATTCCGATTCAACCACCCATTCTTGCTTCCTAGGATTATCATTAATTATTTAGCTCGTATGCAACTTGAAACTCGCTTCAACCTTTGATAATCTCTGTGTAGAATGAAACAAACTATTAAATTCACTCTCGTGTAACAAGGATGACAACAAATGGAAAAAACGCCATTAGATATTGCCAGTATTATGCGCTTATTTTTACCCAAACGTTTCACACGACTTCTGTAAATCTGACCACAAAGATAAGCAAATAATCAAAATTACATTTTTTAATGTTACATTTCAACAACAAAAAATACTTATCAATGTTATAAATAATGTAATTATTTTGTAAACGAATTAACTTAAAGCTATTTTCCTTATCATGAAATAGTGACATAAAATGGCAAGCACGTAAGATGTCGTCACCTTGGGCCGGTGCGTTCCAAATATTTAATAATATCAGTGTCACCGTACAAGCTCTCGTGCTTATTCATTCGCACTCATACAAAAATGTATATGCTATCCTGTTGGCAGTGTTCAAATTGTAGTAAGCTTATGTTTTGGAATGGAAACCAAAGAAACAGACCTTGTTTTATTCGGCCATGGTTTTTACAAACAAGTAGACGAACGTTAGGTGACGAGTTTGTATAAATCAATTTCCGCACGCGTGTCATACAACGTTTTTCAACACATTTACGAGAAAACAGTACAATATGTAATGAAACAAAGTTTTTCATTAGAATGTTTTTAATAGCAAATAATAAATTATACAGATAGGTCACTACTCTTTGAAATTAATAGGAAAATTTGAATTATTGAAATTCAGTGAATTTTGCTGTTTCGGAAGCTTAACTAACTGACTGATATTAACTGACTGACATTATTATTTCACACTCATTGTGTTGAACGGGAGAATGTGGCGTAAACGTCGTCGGCGACGACACCTCTATGTAAAACACGTCTATGTAAAACAATCACGTCTTTGTGAAACAATCACGTCTTTGTGAAACAATCACGTCTATGTGAAACAACCAGGTCTTTGTGAAACAATCACGTCTATGTGAAACAATCACGTCTTTGCGAAACAATCACGTCTATGTGAAACAATCACGTCTTTGTGAAACAATCACGCCTATGTGAAACAATCACGTCTATGTGAAACAATCACGTCTATGTGAAACAATCAGGTCTTTGTTAAACAATCACGTCTATGTGAAACAATCACGTCTATGTGAAACAATCACGTCTATGTAAAACAATCAGGTCTTTGTGAAACAATCACGTCTATGTAAAACAATCACGTCTATGTGAAACAATCACGTCTATGTGAAACAATCACGTCTATGTGAAACAATCACGTCTTTGTGAAACAATCACGTCCATGTGAAACAATCACGTCCATGTGAAACAATCACGTCTATGTGAAACAATCACGTCTTTGTAAAACAATCACGTCCATGTGAAACAATCACGTCTATGTGAAACAATCACGTCTATGTGAAACAATCACGTCTTTGTGAAACAATCACGTATATGTGAAACAATCAAGTCTATGTGAAACAATCAGGTCTTTGTGAAACAATCACGTCTATGTAAAACAATCACGTCTATGTGAAACAATCACGTCTTTGTGAAACAATCACGTCTATGTAAAACAATCACGTCTTTGTGAAACAATCAGGTCTTTGTGAAACAATCAGGTCTTTGTGAAACAATCACGTCTATGTGAAACAATCACGTATATGTGAAACAATCAGGTCTTTGTGAAACAATCACGTCTATGTGAAACAATCACGTCTATGTGAAACAATCACGTCTTTGTGAAACAATCACGTATATGTGAAACAATCAAGTCTATGTGAAACAATCAGGTCTTTGTGAAACAATCACGTCTATGTAAAACAATCACGTCTATGTGAAACAATCACGTCTTTGTGAAACAATCACGTCTATGTAAAACAATCACGTCTTTGTGAAACAATCAGGTCTTTGTGAAACAATCAGGTCTTTATGAAACAATCACGTCTATGTGAAACAATCACGTCTATGTGAAACAATCACGTCTTTGTGAAACAATCACGTCTATGTGAAACAATCACGTCTATGTGAAACAATCACGTCTTTGTGAAACAATCACGTCTATGTGAAACAATCACGTCTATGTGAAACAATCACGTCTATGTAAAACAATCAGGTCTTTGTGAAACAATCACGTATATGTGAAACAATCAAGTCTATGTGAAACAATCACGTCTATGTAAAACAATCACGTCTTTGTGAAACAATCACGTCTATGTGAAACAATCAAGTCTATGTGAAACAATCACGTCTATGTAAAACAATCACGTCTTTGTGAAACAATCACGTCTATGTGAAACAATCACGTCTATGTAAAACAATCAGGTCTTTGTGAAACAATCACGTCTATGTGAAACAATCACGTCTTTGTGAAACAATCACGTCTTTGTGAAACAATCACGTCTATGTGAAACAATCACGTCTTTGTGAAACAATCAGGTCTTTGTGAAACAATCACAATCACTAATTGTGGTCGGCATCAGTTACACAATTATAAATAAAAGTTAAAAATTAATAATTATAAATTATAGATACTTATGATACTTTATAAATTTTGAGTGGGATGGCATCTTATAAATTTTCGTTTGTTGTAGAATTCAATTTTTTTTAAATAATGATAAAAGACACTCAAATCATAAATTGATTAGTTTTATTACAAAGGGCTTATATCCCAATCACGGTTTTAACTCAGGGGCTTCTTTACCACACCCGAAGCACCCGAAGCGTCTATCCCGATAAGGAGTAGGTGATTTAAAGTCTTAAAATCTCCTTGATTTTTTATAGTTTTGCAAATTATAATATTTTTTGCTGTAGACAAAGGACTTAACTTACCGAATAACGCTAATAACGCTAATAAAGCATTTAAAAAGCGGTCATAATCTGGCTGCTATGAAGTCATTTCAAAATCTAGGGCATCTTTCCTGGACTTACCCTATTGAAAATTTGGATGGGCAGGTTGACAGTTTCAATAGAACTATTATATCTGTTTACGATATACATGCACCTATAGTAACTAGGACGATAGGGAAAGCTGAGGTGCTTAACGCTTCCATATTTACAGTGAGAATATTATATGTGAGAATTTTAACGCTTCCATATTTTACAGCTGTTATTACAAAAATAATTAATAAATCAATTACGGAGTCAGTTTTTCCGTCAGCGTGGAAAAAAGCTTTGGTTATTCCGTTTCCAAAAAAGCCAGTTGTTAGCGAGTTTGATGACTTAAGACCAGTTAGGATACTGCCAGTTTTAGAAAATGTAGCACTCAACAAATGTAGTACTTAACAAATGTAGTACTCAACAAATGGAAAAGTATTTGCAGGAAATAGACGCAATATTTAAAGCGCATCATAGTCCTTCTACTGCTTTGCTAGATGTGTGTGATTCCATTTTTGGAGCCATGGATGGACGTAAGTTACACTGTTAGTATTGCTGGATTATTATAGAGCGATTGATTAATTAGACCATGAACTTCATCTATCTAAACTAAAATATTACAGCTTTTCTGACAATATGTGTCAATGGTTCCATTCCTTCTCATCAGGACGATCGCAACAGGTGAGGTTGAATAACAATTACGGGTCCAGTGTTTGATCTCAAATAAGACATTCGTCTAAATGTTTGTCTAAAGGTTCAATGTTTTCTCCCTGTTTTTTTAACCTGTACTCAGCAGATTCCGCTGATTGTCATCTGAATGTGCCTTATCATAGTATGCAGATGATAAACAGATCTATATGTCATGTAAACCTGAAGGTATAACGACAACAGTTAATCAATTCAATAACAGTTTGGAGAGTATAAGTAAATGGTTACGAAATAGTAAACGGTCGTTAGATAATGGTCTTATCCTACGTCCGTGGTCTTATCTTGAACCCTTAAATCTATTCTTATGATAATTTTTAGTAAACAACAGGCGGAGAAGGTAAAACCCATTGTTTTGACAACTAACCCTTTGTTGTTAGATGGAAAAAAGATACAGTACGCTAATGAAGCGAAAAATTTAGGAGTCACCTTCGATAGTAACTTAGGTGTGAAACGCACATTAGCATTTATTCATTTAAAAAAATTGACGTGATTGTCTCACGACAGAAGGCAAACAGAGAGTATCTGATGCTTTAATACTGTATTTATTCGAATATGCTCCCAGCGTCTATGGAACTAGAATCACTCAGAAGGTCAGCAAAAAAAAATCAGAAAGTTCAGAATGCATGCACTCGCTTCTGCTATCGTATACCTAAAAGAGCTAGAATAACTATAGGATACTCAACATGAAACACAGAAGAGAGTTGGCGTTTGCTTGTCAAATTCATAAAGTAATTAACACTCATAAACCAGCATATTTATGGGAAAAGTTGTCCTGGGCAGGGTACAACCATAATTTTAATACGCGGTCACGTGGGCGCTTGTTGATGGGTACAGTGCATCGTGGCGCGGCGTTTCGCGGCCCGTTCCGGTATCGGGTCGATATTGTCGCCGCGTGACGTCACGTCACGACACAGACGCGCCGCACCGCGCAGCGTTGCCGGTTCGGGTACTTTACCCGGTTTCGGGTAATTTAGGCCTCAAGTTATGAGTTAAGAAATTTTAGGTATTTTTATGAAAACGTTTTCAAAACAAGAATTTAATAAGTGGACTGTGAAATGGGGGTCAGAGGTGTTTCTCACTGTGGACTGTGCAATGGGGGTCAGAGGTGTTTCTAACTGTGGACTGTGAAATGGGGGTCAGAGGTGTTACTAACTGTGGACTGTGAAATGGGGGTCAGAGGTGTTACTAACTGTGGACTGTGAAATGGGGGTCAGAGGTGATACTAACTGTGGACTGTGAAATGGGGGTCAGAGGTGTTTCTAACTGTGGACTGTGAAATGGGGGTCAGAGGTGTTTCTAACTGTGGACTGTGAAATGGGGGTCAGAGGTGTTTCTAACTGTGGACTGTAAAATGGGGGTCAGAGGTGTTTCTAACTGTGGACTGTGAAATGGGGGTCAGAGGTGTTTCTAACTGTGGACTGTGAAATGGGGGTCAGAGGTGTTTCTAACTGTGGACTGTGAAATGGGGGTCAGAGGTGTTTCTAACTGTGGACTGTGAAATGGGGGTCAGAGGTGTTACTAACTGTGGACTGTGAAATGGGGGTCAGAGGTGTTTCTAACTGTGGACTGTGAAATGGGGGTCAGAGGTGTTTCTAACTGTGGACTGTGAAATGGGGGTCAGAGGTGTTTCTAACTGTGGACTGTGAAATGGGGGTCAGAGGTGTTTCTAACTGTGGACTGTGAAATGGGGGTCAGAGGTGTTACTAACTGTGGACTGTGAAATGGGGGTCAGAGGTGTTTCTAACTGTGGACTGTGAAATGGGGGTCAGAGGTGTTTCTAACTGTGGACTGTGAAATGGGGGTCAGAGGTGTTTCTAACTGTGGACTGTGAAATGGGGGTCAGAGGTGTTTCTAACTGTGGACTGTGCAATGATAGTCACGACATGGGGGTCAGAGGTGTTTCTAACTGTGGACTGTGCAATGATAGTCACGACATGGGGGTCAGAGGTGTTTCTAACTGTGGACTGTGCAATGATAGTCACGACATGGGGGTCAGAGGTGTTTCTAACTGTGGACTGTGCAATGATAGTCACGACATGGGGGTCAGAGGTGTTTCTAACTGTGGACTGTGCAATGATAGTCACGACATGGGGGTCAGAGGTGTTTCTAACTGTGGACTGTGCAATGATAGTCACGACATGGGGGTCAGAGGTGTTTCTAACTGTGGACTGTGCAATGATAGTCACGACATGGGGGTCAGAGGTGTTTCTAACTGTGGACTGTGCAATGATAGTCACGACATGGGGGTCAGAGGTGTTTCTAACTGTGGACTGTGCAATGATAGTCACGACATGGGGGTCAGAGGTGTTTCTAACTGTGGACTGTGCAATGATAGTCACGACATGGGGGTCAGAGGTGTTTCTAACTGTGGACTGTGCAATGATAGTCACGACATGGGGGTCAGAGGTGTTTCTAACTGTGGACTGTGCAATGATAGTCACGACATGGGGGTCAGAGGTGTTTCTAACTGTGGACTGTGCAATGATAGTCACGACATGGGGGTCAGAGATGTTTCTAACTGTGGACTGTGCAATGATAGTCGACGATGATTACGTTCCTCCGTAGGATGTAATAGGGTTTAATGTGGTTGAAAAAACTGTCCCAAATAGCGTTTATATTCAAGGTGACATTTATGTATGTAGCCAAATTCATACTGAAGACTCGGTCTGTGCTCAGTACCAAGGCTCGATAACCCTTTTTGAAATATTTATCGTGTTCTCTAGCAACACAGTCCCGACCAGTCCTGAGTACATTAAGAAATTGATCCGTGATACTGATCACTCACCAAGCCTCCGGTATGAATTTGGCTTATTCCGGTATGAATGTCACCTTATATAAGGTGACGTTACATAGCCAAATTCATACTGAGGATTCGGTAAGTGCTCAGTATCAAGGTTCAATGAGACTTTTTGCGAAATTCGCAAATAAATGTTTTTTCTTACAAATGCAAGCCCAGCCCCAAGTCATTACTATGGGAGGTCAACATTTTATTTTAAGAAATTAGCAAAAAGTGTTATCGATCCGTGATACTGATCACTTACCAATCCTCCAATATGAATTTGGCTGCATAAATTACCTAATGTCACCTATACATTTTTTTGCATTTTATAATAAATTAATAATTAACATTTTATAATACCATTCTAAAAGCTTCTTCTTTTTTTACGGTTCCGTACCCAAATGGTAACCAACGGGACCCTGAGACTCCGCTGTCCGTCTGTCACCATTCGGTATGAACCTTGATAGTTAGACAGTTGAAATTTTCACAGATGATGTATTTCTGTTGCCGCTATACTAAAAAACAGAATAAAATAAATATTTAAGGGGGCTCCAATACAAAAGACATGTTTTTTTTGCCGTTTTTATAGATAATGGTACGGAACCCTTCGTGCGCGAGCCCGACTCGCACTTGGCCGGTTTTTTTAAATAACTTTCACAAAACGGGTAATTTCTAATTCGGAGTCCGACTTTTCCTTGTTTGACTGCCAACACTACCGCCCCGCGGTACACAATATTACATTTCTACAGGATTATGTTTTCAGTATTTATACGTATTTTATATTTCTGATACAATAACCAGTAACCAGTAATCGTTATTTGGACCCAATTTACTTATTTCAGTAAAGCTGAAAAGAACGTCATGTCTGTTTCATTTCTGCAGAAATAATATAATAATATAATAATCCATCGTCTCAAGTCGTTTGTTGTCATTTATTTACATAAATTACACGCATTAGTTGACCTCAGATACATTAATTATTATTTATATTAAAATCAATGATGCATGGCCATGAACTTGGTACACCGAGTGGAGGCGCGCCGTGGACGGGCAGTGTACGGGCGGCGACGACGCGAGTGACCCGCGCTCTATCAACAATGCCTCCGTACGCACACGTCTGAATGTAGCCTCTAGCGGAGCGAGCCGTCTGAGGTGGCCTTGTCGCGCCGCGCGCCGGCGATACCAAGTACCTGACTTATTTTACACTTAAATTACTAAATTAAGGTGAAATTGAATAGTTAGTGATCAGGAACAATGCTCAATGACACGCGAGGCGACATCCAAAAAAAAAAAAAGTTATGCTCCTATACTGCCTGTACTAAGATTTGTATTTGAACTAGTGTTGGAATATACAAAAACAAATCAATATAATTTAAACACCATATTCTATCTCTTTTTTATTTGTTAATATTTGTTTTTATGTACGAGCTCACTACAACCACTTAAGGGGCTGGCACAATGCTAAAATTCAGTCTTGCTATAACGCTTTTGTTTTTTAATTGTCTATCTTGCTCTAATCAGATGCCGCGCACGCAAAACATAAAATATTTTGAAATCGCTGCTAAATTGGAACATTAACTATAATTTCTTTACGTAATGAATAATATTTCTAGTAAGTATCTGCGTGTTTTGGTTTCGTTTCAATCGTTTTCGAAATATGGAAACTGAATCACATTTTTCGAGAAATTCATGCTTTTTTAAAAGTATTATAATTAAAAGAAGATTGAAAGTATGTTTATTTACAAAGTGTAACTAATGACTGTCTGGAGTCAAAAAACACGCCATATTTTTTATCAAATTTTCACCAACTAGATTGACGGAACTGAATCCAATGCAAAACTGATATTTAGCATTGTGGAGCCCCTTAACTAAAAGTCCCTTGAATAGTTTGTGTTTTTACTGCGCCTTTAGCTCCGCGTAGAATTGCACGTGATAGAATATTCATATTTAAATGTGTAGAGCTGGCTGTAATAGTTTTTAAGGTTTATAAATATTACTTATAAAAATAATCAATATTATTGTGATAGTTTTCAGCGACCATTAATGTGCAAGTAATTTTTTCTCACAATACACATTTCCAATTTTACAATGTAAAAAAAATGTGAAAAAATTTTAAATTGTTCAAAATATTTCCACAACAAAAGTGAGAAAAATTCAAAATAATCTCCTAAAAATACAATATGAGTATCAAATTGTAGGTATTAAAATGCTAATTGTAAAAATATATAGATTGGCTATATTTAATTGCATCTATTTCGAGAAATCTTTGAAAAACCATAAAAAATGTATGTCACCACCCTTATCTCCAAAACTGGTAAACCGAAAATAATGAAAAAAATCATGGTAATATGTGTTTACGTAAAGATTACAGGAAAAATAAAGCGCTTGAGAAATTCACGAAAAATAATGATAAAATTAAATTTATCATCTACAATACTAGGTACGTGAGTCCGACTCGCACTCGTTTTTTTTTATTGCTTATTGTATTTTGGGAATTATTACTTCATGATTTTTGGTATTAGCGCTTGATTGAGCGAGAATCGCGACTTTCTCTGCCAGGTGTTACAACCACCTCCGGTTTCCATTCCCACCTCCTACGTCAATACTGATGTCTTTATGACACCACTTGTGATCTGACTAGGTGCATGAGAACAATCTATTTGGCAATAAAACTAAACTCATTTTTCAACTAATACATATCATGACATTATTCGAGTCGAGCAGTGGCGCGACGTAGGTACGAGGCTACGTCGTTCAGAATTAATCTGTTGATCGAGCGATGCGAAGCGCGTGCAAGTGAAGTGAAACAACATGGCGAGTGGTGTACACAATACGTACAATGATGTGGCACTGCACATCGATTTTATTTTAATTTAAGTAACTAGTTAGTTTTAGTGAGTGCCTGGCGAATCGGCCACTCGGTAAAGTACAATGTGAGATCATTCGAGAGCGGCGCGTATCGATCCGGTCCTCAGCAGCCTCAGTCTCCCGATGTGTCGGTCGAGCGCCGAGCAGTGACCGGCGCCGCGCGAGGTGAGTGTCGCCTGCAGCCTGTGTGTTTGTGTGTGTGTGATGCTAGCGGCTGACGGTCCACTACTCTGTCGCAGATGGCGCACTGGGCGCTGGCGCTGGGCGAGGTAGAGGAGTTGGCGCTGTGCTCGTGCTGCAAGCGCGCCTTCGACGACGCCGAGCGCGCGCCCAAGCTGCTCGCGTGCCGCCACCACTTCTGTCTGGCGTGCGCGCGCACCGTGCTCGCCAAAGGCCGCGAGCTCTACTGCGTGCACTGCTGGAAGCGTACCGAGCTGCCCGACGGGCGCGTCGAGGCGCTGCCGACGCACGCGCCCGTGCTAGCCCTCGCTCGGCGTCTCCACGCGCCGCCACCCATAGACTCCGACACGTGCGCCGTACACGCACTCCCGGCGCTGTGGTGCACGGCGTGCAGTGCGCGCGCGTGCCGAGCCTGCGGGGAGCACGCAGCACACGCACTCGCGCCTCCCGGCGAGGCGAGGGCGCTGCTAACTCGCGAGGCGGCCGAGCTGCGCAGCGAGCTAGCGCGCCTGCGGGCACGGCGCCGCGAAGCCGTGCTGCGGGCGCTCGACGCCGCCACCGCGCTCAAGACCAAGCTCGAGGTGGAGCTGGCGGCGCCCGACCCACCCGAGTGGCGCCCCGTCACGCAGGGCCTGCCCGCGCTGGCAGCGGAGCGGGAGCGGCTACGCACCAAGCTGGCAGACGCGGCGCTGCAGACGCGGCTCGACGAACTGGTGCGCTCCTCCCCGGCGCCGCTTGACGGCGAGCAGGTGTCACGCGCGCTGGCCACCCCCGCCACCGCCTCGCTCCCCGTACCGCTCGACGAGCGCCGCGACTCCACGCTGCTGCTCGCTAACCACTGCCTGATGATGCTGTTCACGCGGCAGTGGACGTCGCGCCCCCGCCCTGCCCTCACCAACGGCGGGGAGACGTCCCTGCTGCGCGTGTCCCCGGCGGCGGGGGAGGCGTCGCCGCTGGCGTCCCCCGCCGCTCCGCTGGCGCGCTCCCCCGCGGGCGCACACCCTCTCTTCTACTTCAACCTGGAGGTGGACGGGTGCGCGTTTGGACGCGTGGTGGTGGAGGTGCGCGCGGACGCGGCGCCCCGCATGGCGCGCAACTTCTCGGTGCTGTGCTCGGGCGAGCTTGGTGTGGGGTACCGTGGCTGCGCCGTGTTCCAGTGCTGGGACGGTGAGAGCGTGATCACGGGCGACTTCGAGCTGAACAACGGGCGCGGCGGGCGCTCCGTGTTCGAGGAGAGCTATTTCATGCCGGACGACACAGGCATGGCGGCAGTGCGGGGCGCGGTGGGGATGCGTCGCTCACAGAAGCGACACGATAATCTGGGGCTGGTGGGTTCGCAGTTCCGCATCATGCTGCGCGAGATGCGCGGCTTCACCGCCATCTTCGGCTTCGTGGTGGAGGGGCTAGAGCTGGTCGACCGACTGAGCCGCACCGGCGACTCGGCCGGCAAGCCGCACGCCTCCATCCTCATCGCCAGCTGCGGCAAGCTCAACTAGCTCATCTCTCTCTCTAGACCATATCACTCCCCTCGGAACCTTGGCGCTCAAGTACCTTACTCATATTTCTATCCGTCGGACCAACTATTTATTTCCTTTCGTCTCCTCGAGATATTTTTATATCGGGTTAAGATTTCGAAGTATTTACGTTTCGGCGACGTGCCTGGAGCTCGTCGGCTGGAGCTTCGCGAGTCGCAGAAGTGGCTAGTGGCCGGCTACAGGGATCTCTCTGCTCTATACGTCTACTGTTGCGCGTCAACGCGGCAACGTCACGCGGTGAGTCGTATCTCGTACGTACGTCCAAACTTGGATGAAGCCTCTTTATTATCGATACGTCTCGTCGTTAGTCAGTAGTGGGCCTAGTTTCTAATTATTAATTATATTCAGAATTAAATTGACATATATTTTTGTTATTAGTGTCGGTGGTGCGTGGAGGCGCGGCGATATTCGAAACGCGTTCTCTAGCGACGCATAGCGCGTTGCGTCGCGCCTCAGTCGGTAGCTTTAAGAGATATATAAAGTTTCGATCGTATTTATGTGTGTCAATGTTAAATATTACTAAGTAGCGGAGTGTCTGAGTACAATGGTGCGCGACGCGGTCGCGGGTCGCCGCGTCGCGCGTCGCGTCGGATAGTTCGTGTTAGTAACGGTCGCTCGTTATTTCGACGTTAAGATTAGAGAATATATTTACAAGCAAACGTTACCTCACGAGAAGAAGCGTTATTTTAAAAGTCGATGTATAATAATTCTAGTCTGCCGGAGTCTGGCGGGCCAGGCGGTGGCCCCCCCCCCGCGGCGAGGTCTGTGATGTTGTGAGGAGCCGAGTCTCCTACCGGTCAGTGCCTGCTTCGACACATTTGTATTTACTATTTATCGTTCTTCATTGGTCTCGCTCGGCTCACGTCGCGCTAGGTGCAAGTGTAAAGTCGCAACGCATCGTTCACGGTACTATGAACATCTCTATAGAGAAGTATTTACGCATAATACGATTTATGTACTTGTTAAGTTTATTTTTCTAACTTACTAAAGTTAATTGTCAGCGTCTGTCGTGTGTCGCGCTGTTGTTGTTGCGCTCAGAACGCGCGGCGGCGGCGGCGGCGGCGGCGGGACGTATCGCACGCTCCACGTCTAGCCATCGCCGCCGCGCGCACGCCGCGCCAGCTTAGTTCATATCGTAAACTTGTTGTAATATTCGTGTTGACTATATTAATATATATTATATTATTATAGTAGTGTTTATTTTCCTGAGATATAGTTTATATGATATTGAACGATAGCGATGTAAGTGTCGGTGGTGTCTCGGGCGTGTATCGAAGCCCGGCTTTGTTCAGTACCATGTGGTATGCGCATACAAAATGTCCAAAACGGAAAGTGATAAATAAATAAGTGTATGGGGCATCATTATTGTTTTATTTAAACCCACTGAATATAACTGCACAGCTCTGAACAACACATGATGAGGTTCGTTATCTCGCCGTCCGTCCGCCCTATGACTCGACACTATGACTCGACACTCAACTACACTAACAAATACATGAGCCCGCCTGACACTATCGCCCAACAACTGACTGACTAATCTATCAACGCCTAGACCAACCGGCTGGACCTAGGAACATCGAATGTGGACCATACGTAAGTAAGTAAACAGTAAACAAATAATGTTTATCTAAATTAATTTAACCGTTTTAAATGTAATTGTAATGTATTTCAAAATGTAATTTGACCTACCAATGTAACGACCACTGTTACAATTATGGTTTATTTCAAGCCATCGTATAAATATAGAAAAGGGTAACTGAAACTTACTTAACATAAACAATAATAAAAACGGGTAGTTACAAACATCAAAAGCTAATAATTATAAATTATTATTATTATTTAAAACCGTTTGGTGGCAAGAAAAGGGTACTAATGTAAGCATATTGCTGCGGAACATTTCGCTTTGCAGCACTGATATTTAATTAATACCCGAATGAGACGCAAGCCAGTGTGCGTTAGCCTTATTGAGGCCACCTGTCGATGTGTGGGTAAATATATATAGCAACATTAGAATATTAATAACATTATATTTGAGATAGCAAGACAATTGTATCTATTGTGGGTAGGACGAAATTTAACAATGTGCTAACAGATTGTATCTCAAATACGAGTAGACATGTGGGTAGGACGAAATTTAACAATGTGCTAACAGATTGTATCTCAAATACGAGTAGATATGTGGGTAGGACGAAATTTAACAATGTGCTAACAGATTGTATCTCAAATACGAGTAGATATGTGGGTAGGACGAAATTTAACAATGTGCTAACAATTTGTATCTCAAATACGAGTAGATATGTGGGTACGACGAAATTTAACAATGTGCTAACAGATTGTATCTCAAATACGAGTAGATATGTGGGTAGGACGAAATTTAACAATGTGCTAACAGATTGTATCTCAAATACGAGTAGACATGTGGGTAGGACGAAATTTAACAATGTGCTAACAAATTGTATCTCAAATACGAGTAGATATGTGGGTAGGACGAAATTTAACAATGTGCTAACAAATTGTATCTCAAATACGAGTAGATATGTGGGTAGGACGAAATTTAACAATGTGCTAACAAATTGTATCTCAAATACGAGTAGATATGTGGGTAGGACGAAATTTAACAATGTGCTAACAAATTGTATCTCAAATACGAGTAGATATGTGGGTAGGACGAAATTTAACAATGTGCTAACAAATTGTATCTCAAATACGAGTAGATATGTGGGTAGGACGAAATTTAACAATGTGCTAACAAATTGTATCTCAAATACGAGTAGATATGTGGGTAGGACGAAATTTAATAATGTGCCAACAAACTCGGCAATAAAGAAAATTGGTATTCCGCAACTAAAAATATGTATAAAAGGAAAATATACGTGCAGTAATGATCATATAATGACACCTATTCTGCGAAGATGCAACAACAGTTTACGATTTTTTGTGGCAATTATCAATAAAAATTATATTTTGAAATTTTCTTTTATAAAAAGCGACAGGTAGGAGCCAAAACAAAAACGTCAGAACCTTCCAATATTTCTTTTAATTTGATTAATTGAACTTTGTTATTGAGAATTTGTGTAAATTTCAACTGAAAATCCTACAGTGAAGTCTTTTTACACGGAGACACAATATAGAGAGCCAGATAAAATGGCTTTGATTGATTCGTCCTCACCAATTTACAACGGAAAACACTTATGATGAAATGAAAAAAAGAACAATGAAGAAGAGGCAGGAGCTGATGATGGATTGATGGATCGGCTTCAGTTACTACCTATGCTGTTGACAAGCGATACGTAAAACTACAACGGCAATAAATATGTGGGAGGAGCTCGCTCGGGACTGGAGGGTACAGCAGAAGGTATGAATTATATACTTCACACATCTAAACAGTAATAAGTACTTATAGTGAAGTCTAGAGTTACAGTGAAGTGAAGTGGTTTTAACATTGAATGTGAACGCTTATTACTAGCAGTCAATAATTTAATAGGTATTAACACTAATCAAAGTCTTCTTGTACGAGTTCCACTATTTTATTTCCTTAATTATTGCGACTAGTTTCGTCTATTTGACATCGTCGGGCTGATTGGATTTCATTCCAATCAGCCCGACGATGTCAAATAGACGAAACTAGTCGCAATAATTAAGGAAATAAAATAGTGGAACTCGTACAAGAAGACTTTGATTAGTGTTAGAATGAAGTTCCATCAAGGAGTCACACCTTACAGTATAAATTATTAATATGTATTACTAATGAGACGGGATTGAAAAGGCTTTTTCTATTACAACAATTCATAATAGGTCTATAGCAAATACTAACTTAGTAATCCTTCAAATTGGTAGGCAAGGGTCATATGTAATAGAAATTATTGGTCGGGCAGCAATTAACAGGTACTGTGGTCGAGAGACTTGACTGGCTATCGATTTTATCTTTAAAGTTAATGTCATTCATGACATACGGTTCAGTTGTCTCATCTGCAATATGAGCTCTCAAAGTCTAAACCAAAGGAAACTACGGATGTGATTATGTGACTGGACGGATAACACTTGGTCAAAAATATTTCAAAAATCTCATTCCTTCATATTGTAGTGAAATTATTTGTTTTCCTTTTTGTAATAGACGCGTTAAGTGATTTTTTTTAATTTTTCAAAGGTACAAAGGGATTACTTATTATTGTTGTTTATTGTGTACAATAACGAATAAGAATAAGAAATAAAATGTATTATTTTGTAACATGAAATTTTAATAATAAATCTAAAAACTTTCCCTTATTTACTGCTGCGGCTTGACTTTACCACCATCTTACTGCCAAACACCCCCAAGTTAAGTTGTTCGGGAGAGTAAGAGAGCTCTTACACAAACACAACCAGGTAGGACCGATTGATGGCGGTATAGCCGGGCCAATAACAAAACAGACTGGTAACGGACAGTGGTGTCACTGATGCGAGGGTTTGGCACCGTGCTCACCAACCCGCCTGCCAGGCGTGTGTGAGTATGGGCATCACTTATAAGAGGAAAGCAAAGAGTAGCGTAATCTTGGAAAGGCAGCAGCAGTGGACGCCGTCTGTCTGTCTGTCCGTCTGTTGCAGCCAATTTGCTCTGACACACATACTTTCAAGAATTTTCATGTCCACCATATTAAATGTCAAAATTGATGCCATTTTCGTAATTAATGTCCAAAAAACCATTAAAACGACACCCATATTGATATTTACACATTTCAACCCCATCGCAACCCAACAGGGGATGATAGTATTTCACGTCCACCACGTTTTATTTAGAAATCGTTGTTGTTTTCGTAATCAGCGACCGGATAAACCATACAAACGATACCCATGTTGATTGTCAGACTTTGTCACCCCATTTCCCCCTGTTAGGGGTTGAATTCTGAAAAAATCTGAAACACATGTTTACTCATTTATGGATAGGAGTATCCTGTGAAGTCTCGAATAAAATAGTCCAACTAATCTTGTTTCCCCATACAAACTCTGGACCCTCGTTTCACCCCCTTAAAGGTGTAATTTCGAAAAATTATTTCTTATTCCTTGTCTACATTACAAAGGGAAGCTCTGTGCAAAATTTCAGCTTTCTAGGTCCAAGTAAGTAATCGGTATCAAGATTCTATGACACTGTTTTGGAAATTATTATTTTTTTTTTAGTTTTTTCCATCTACAAACGCAAACCAAGTCCCGAGTTGATCCGTAATACTGTTCAATTACCAACTGTACACATATAGGTACTCGTATACAGGGTGAATTTTTGAGACGGGACAGTAAGGGCACGTACCTTAACCGTTATAGTTACAGGAAAACGCTTTTAGGAGACTATCCATAAATTTTCAAGATATTCTGAACTGCATTTACAGATTTTGGAAAAAATGTACAGTCAGCAAGAAAATTGTCATTTCAAACAAAAACTTTTTTGATGCCAATCGATCCTGTTTCTTATAAGGATAAAAAGTCTCTACTAGACCGACTGAGGTTTGAGTACTAGAAATGTCAGAAATCGCAAAAAACTTTTCCCATACATATTCAAAAGGTTTGTAATTACCTTTCTTGATGGTACTTTTCGCAATGGATACTTATTCACGTACCACACCAATGCAGATTCCGTGTTCCTACTATTTACAAAATACGCTTCAATTAAGTCCAAACGTTTGCGATTTAAAGACATTTTTTAACAAGAAGTACATAAATTACAACTAATAATCTAGAATTTTTTCAGCACAAACATAAGAATGACCTGAAATAACCCAAGAATTCGAATCGAATTCAAAGTTTGAAATTATAACTTTTTTTTACTTACCCACCTTACTTTTTTCAGCCACTATTCTTTATAGCGGATTATGGCGAAAAATTATGGGAAATGTATGGGAAAAGTTTTTTGCGATTTCTGACATTTCTAGTACTCAAACCTCAGTCGGTCTAGTAGAGACTTTTGATCCTCATAAGAAACAGGATCGATTGGATTAAAAAAAAGTTTTTGTTTCAAATTACCATTTTCTTGCTGACTGTACATTTTTTCCAAAATTTGTAAATGCAGTTCAGAATATCTTGAAAATTTATGGATCGTCACCTAAAAGCGTTTTCCTGTAACTATAACGGTTAAGGTACCTGCCCTTACTGTCCCGTCTCAAAAATTCACCCTGTATACGAACTACATCTGCGTCGTCAAGTTTAAATATGCGAGTAAGTTTTAGATGTATAGATTAGAGCATTATATCCTAAGTCTATGGATTAGACCAGGGGTCGGCAACCGGCGGCCCGCGGGCCGCATGCGGCCCGTGTACCTCTTCGGTACGGCCCGCAACTACTGCATGATAATTATATTCGGTAGTACATATTTGAGTGAGCAGATTTTCCATTCTGAACTATCCAAAAAGCAAGCATTGTTTTCGGTTAAAGAATGCACAATTAGACGCAATACTGCGCATTTCCACATCTAAAATGCAAGTGAAATACAAAACCTTGTAAGTTAAATAAATGCAGCCGCAAGAATCGCATTAATTATTTTATTAATTAATACTTAAAATGTTTGAAACTACAATAAATATGATATTTATTTAAATACAAAAATGAGATGCGGCCCTCGCTGATCCCCTGGTAACATTTGTGGCCCTCCTATATCATAAGGTTGCCGACCCCTGGATTAGACTGTAAGTAATGGGCATAAGCAAAATGATTACCTATCAAATGTAATTGTCATGGGCGTGGGCAGTACAAATATAAAAATAATTATTTTAAGACAAGACAAAGACAAAAATTATTTATTTCTCATAGCACAAGATAATAATATAAGCTTTACAATGTGGGTAAACTAATAAACAGTAACAGTAATAGTACAGTATTAAGCTACACTAGGCGTTACGCATACGTTAAAAAATTAAAAAGTACTTGAGCATAGACTTAAGAAGATGGCATACCCTAGCAACTTTTTTTATTACCCGTCCAGCACAATAAGTCCTACGGCAAAGACTTTATTTGCTTTTCATAGAGGCGATTATATGTTGGCTCTTTGGCCTCTTTTTCTTGAACGCGTAATACTAGTGATCACGCAGCGAAACAACAAATTGGTGTGTTTTTAGCTAATACTGAAAAATTTTGTAGGGAAAAAAATATTGAATTTAGGTGATATACCTTCATATTTCTATTACCTATTTTATGAAAAAAAAATCAAGTTGATCTCTTAACCGCGTTCTTGAAGCGAACGTTTGATAACCAAAAAAAGAGAGGGTGCAAAACATTTTATTTTGACAAAAGTATAAATCTTAGTACATTGTTTATACGTAACATCCCTAGAGAAAGGATTAATAAACCAAATATATTTTTTTCAATACAAGGAAAGTCCGAATTTCTTCAAACGAATCCTAGATAGATTGGAGTTGGTCATGCTCTAGGCTCAGGTACAGGCTTAACAATAAAATAATGGTTAGTAGCAGACCCCACACTAAGTGGGACTTGTCCTGGGGGTCTAGACCAAGGTTACAAATATTATGATTTAAATGGGAGTACACAGTTTGCTATGCTTTTGTATATTATTAGCGGAAAACAGAATAATTAATTACTTCAAGAACGATTACAGTGATTTATGCAATAATTTTTATACAGAAAACAATAATATATAAGTATATAAAAAATACCTGATAAATAAAAGTTACAAAAATAAATAAATAAGAATAAAAATAAGTAAATAATAGCATTTTAATATATAAATAAAATACATTAAAAGAGTAAATAAAAAATAGATCTTCAATGTTGTACCTTTAGGACAGCTTCAGTGGTAAAGTATACTAATAGCTTCTGAGGATGGAAAATGTTACGTTTATTGAGACAAGCAATACAATGGTAGACGCCGTTATGTTAAATTACGAAATAACATATTAGCGGTACTCAAATATGGCGATGCTCTCACCAAATGTGCAATAGTTCCCTCACTTGGTGCATTTTAGACGAGACTGTTACAAGAGAAGGCGACCACCAGTGTTCCCCGGATATGTCTAAATTCAAACGGGAGGTAATTATGGAAGGCTTGAAAAATGATGTATTTGGTGATTATCGTCCAATCCCAAAATTTATGAGAAAATATAGATCTGACCCTGAATACGACGACGTGCTGCCGTTTTTTGAGTCGGTGAAAGACACACTATATCGCATGAGAAAATACATTATAGTGTACACCGTTGTACATTTAAAAAACTGAAAGATGTTATTGTACCTCATAAACTGTTTGTGGATGGGGTTCAGACAAAATCATTGCTTTTTGCATTAAAGAAGCACAAGAATCTACAAAAATGTTAGACATTATTTTGGAGATTGGACGTTCAAAGTTGTGCCTAAACCTTTTAGCCAGCTCTTTACGATCCACGGAGATATTGGCAGCGATGACCATACTACTAAAATTGTCTCTCTTATTTTTGCCTTACTTCCCGATAAACGACAGACCACATACACCAGATTTTTCCAGCTGATTAAACAACATTTACCAGATATGACACCCCATATTTTTCAGACAGATTTCGAGATTGGAGCTTTAAAATAATTGCCGGTGGCAATGGTCAACATACCATAGCGTTGTTTACAGCGTTGGCTCATCTTCTAGTATCAAATATACCGGAAGCATATACCTTATTATGGGATGATTTTATGAATTACTTTGTAAATCAATGGATGAACCCAGAAATGTTACCGGCTGTAAGCTGTTACGGCAGTCGCCATCGAACTATCAATTCATGTGAGGATGGCAGAACCGTATAAATAAGATTATCGTAAGAGGACACCCAAGTTTATTGTTTTTAATATCTTGTTTACAAAATGAGAGCAATGATTTTGATTTTCGTATTCGACAAAATAATTATACGTAACTTACGACAGAAAACTTCAGAAAAAATGCAAAACTATCAATGAACGATTAACAAAGATAACTAACGATTTCCTGAACGGGTCAATTGAAATGAGAGTTTGTCTAGATATTAAGTAAGGTTAAAATGTAGGTTTTCTGTTTTTTACAATTAGAGTATTTCGTAGAAAGTATATAATTATTTTTAGTTTATGACAAGTTGAAGATGTTATTTTGTTTTTACAAATTAAAGGAAGGTTAAATTTAGATAATTTTTCTGTTTTTTTACAATTAAACTAGAATATTTTTTTATTAAAAGATGTTGTTTGGTTTTTACAAATTTTAATAAATTTTAAATAAAGATAATATAGACAATATAATTGTGTCTTGAAGTTTACTAAATGCGAAAATTCAAGAATGTGATGAACTTTTTGTGCAGTATTATAATTGTTGTACTGATACCATTGACCTAAATTTGTCCTTTTAATCCTTTTGAACTCATTGACTGATACAAAAAAAGTTGATGTTTTGCGAAAGTGTATAAATTATTGCGAATAAATGTGAGCGTGCCTTTGAATTATTAATTTTATTTGCTAAGTAATGTATCAAATGAAGCCCTCTGTGGTAAACATAGTTCAGCCGCATACGCTGTTAAACGCATAAGGCAAATTACTGACGTGGATACTGCTAGATTAGTCTATTTTAGTTGCTGTCACAGCATCATGTCATACGGTATGCTGTTGTGGGGTAGAGCAGCGGATATAGACGCAGTCTTTGTTTTGCAAAAAA
This sequence comes from Ypsolopha sequella, assembly GCA_934047225.1. Lineage (NCBI taxonomy): Eukaryota > Metazoa > Arthropoda > Insecta > Lepidoptera > Ypsolophidae > Ypsolopha > Ypsolopha sequella. The sequence continues at coordinate 625,251 of OW203989.1, forward strand.
GAGCAATTCGGGCAATTTATAATATGAAGCACCGGGATTCGTTAAGAGAAAAATTCAAAGAAATTCATATATAAACTGTTCCTTGTGAATTTATTTACCAAGTTCTTAGATATGTCAGAAAAAAATATTGAGTCTTTCCCAAGGATTGGCGATCAACACTGTAGAGAATCCAGAAATAATCATAAACTGGCTTTTCCAAAAATCAGACTTGCCAAGATGAGTACCTCTTTCGTAAGACATGGTCTTAGAATAATAAAAGGTGATAATTATTATCTTTAATTATTCTATGGACATGGTATAAGATTTTACAATAAACTTCCGAAGTGTAGCATAGCAAATTTTATAAGGTGCGGTTATCTCAAAGTTTTCGCGTCGTTGTTTGCTTGTCCATACTTTGTCAGAGAATAAGTTTAAACTGTATATTAAGCAGGGCCTACTGAAAAAGGCTATAAAATAAATGAATATTTGGATGACGGTGAAGCATAGTGTTACAGTGATAATGATATTTATCATGACAGTAGTTTATAATTTAGTTAAGTACCTAGTAAAATTTTCTAATTTATGATTCCTCTAAGGACATTAATTAATTACAGACTGTAAAGGAAATAGACTATATGAGACAAATAGACAAAGATATATATGTTTTTATTTTTTTCATTAACTTGAATTCCTGCTGTCTTGTATTTTCTTATCCCTTGGTTAAAGTAGATATAATTCATTTGTATAGTGTAAGTTTTATGTAAAAAAAGACATGATCTTGCTAAGTTTCTTGCCCGGTCTTCTTAGCAAGACTAATCGAATGGGCGGAGGTAGGCATGTATTTATATATGTAACCTATTAGTATGTGGTATACAGTGTGTCCCAAGTGCACATCCGAAAAAACTAGACCTTATTTTAGCGACAAAAAAATTTTTTTTTTTTTTGGGAACTCTTTGTTTCATAAATTTACGTTTTAAATTTTTTTGCCTACCATGGAGACTATGTATAAAATATGTTAAAACTTTTGATCTATCGCGAGTAATGCAATGAAACAAAACTGTTATATTCCTTAAGAATAGACATTGCATACCAAATCAAAAACAAAACTACCATTACCATAAAAATAATATCCCAAAAGATTATTTCTTTAATTTTTCCGTCTTTTTTTTTCAGTAATAGTAATTTTTTTCAAAATGATGTCCCCGTTTCACTATACTTTTATTCCTATTTATCATTGCCTATTCCATTATCTTTCTAACAAAAAAAAAAATACAACGATCTATCATAAATACAATATTTTCTACGAGCGGTTAACCAAAGACACTGCGCTCGCGTCCCATACAAAGGTACCCAAGTGGAGTATTTTTCCAAGATAAAAAAAAATCTTTGTTTTTGTCGATATATTTATATCTAGTTTCACCCACTTTCGGATGTGCACTTGTACGAGGGACACACTGTATAGGATGTGATTTGGTCGGCCGTTTGGATTCGTGCTGGGGGCTCGGTTGGTGATCATTGAACCTTGTTCCTGGTCCCTGGCCGGGTCTCCGGTATGGGTTCGGGCGGTTGATTGGATTTCACCTTGTATAATATATATTTTACCTATCATTTTAATCGTATATATAGTGCTACATAAATTAAATACACCTTTAATCTAGTCCATGTACATTTATTATTTTATTACATGTCTTTTTATTAGATTAAATTTTACGTGCAAAAAGTGTATTATATATACCTACTTTGCAAAATACACTATTTGAATTGAATTTGAATGTTCCGAAAGTATAAGAATCACGAAAGGATATAAAGTGCTAACAAATCCTATATTGTTGCTATTTACTTTGAGGGGTTTCCGTATTGTGTGAGAGTACGGAACCCTTTATGCGCGAGTCTGATTCGCACTTGACCGGTTTTATTTTTTATTTTTACTACTTGCTCTATTTTCGGAGATAAAGGTGGATACTTTTACATTTTTTACCATCTAGTGTCACGAGGTAGAATTTTTCGTGGTAATGTTTTTAATGCAAAGCAGCATACCACCAACATCATCTAGTGTCATACAAATTTATAGATGCAACTGGAAACATACACCTTGGTATAGACTTTGTACGGAAATATTAAATTACCAACCGCAAATAACATTTTTATATTTTTTTTGTTGCAATGCACACTTAACACCAACCGCATGCAACATTTCAGTTCGTGGGCCTGCTAGAACACCTTTAGAGTTTTGATGATGTGTCAGTCAGTCAGTGACAAAATAAGGGAACTTTGACCTGAGATATTTTATAATCAGATATAGGTACAAACTTGTAATTTGGGGGTAGAAGTAGGTTCAGTAAATACTCTTGGTAACTGAAATTTCAGACTTCTAGCTTTACTGTGTCTACAGGGGGCTTGAAAGTGCCGTGAGTTGCTTCGAGAAAAGGATGGTACGGCCGTTCTGCGTTTTTAGGGTTCCGTGCCTAAAAGGTACAAAAGGAACCTTATGGTGAGACTCCGTTGTCCGTCCGTCCGTGTGTCACAGCCTCATAACTTTAGCACCGTTAAAGATAAATACATGAAATTTAGCACAAAAATAGCATTAATTTGCCCACATATAAGGGTGCAAAAAAAAATGAAAAATTTGAAATTGTTCAAAATATTCCCAAAACAAAAGTGAGAAAATAAAAAATATTAGGCTAAAAATACAATATGGGTATCAAATTGTAGGTATTAAAAAGTTGATTGTAAAAATATATACTTTTAATATATTTACTGACACTGGTTTCGAGAAATCTTTAAAAAACCCCAAAAATATGTATGTTCCCCTCTTATCTCCGAAACTGGTAAACCGAAAAATATGAAAAAAATGTCAATTGTAGATCATAACTGGCCAATTACAGGAAAAATATAGCGATTAAAAAAAATTCAGCACTAATGAGAAATATAAAAAAAGAAGTAAAATAAATAAAAAGATATTTTATAAAAATACAATAAGGGTATCAAATTGTAGATATTAAAAAGCTGATTGTAAAAATATATACTTTTACTATACTTACTGGCACTGGTTTCGAGAAATCTTTAAAAAAACCACAAAAATATGTATGTCCCCCCCCTCATCTCCAAAACAGGTGGACCAAAAAATATGAAAAAAATCATGGTAATATGTGTTTACGTAAAGATTATAGGAAAAATAAAGCGGTCAAGAAATTCACGAAAAAAAAATGACACAATACGGAACCCTAGGTACGCGAGTCTGACTCGACCTTGACCGTTTTTTTTTTGTTTTTTTGCGAGACCTGGCGGCGGCTCATGAAAATATAGTCGTGTTTTCACACATATTAAAATTTGCGCTAAACTGCTGGACTATATAATTAGATAAGGTACTTGCACACACTTTTGATTGGTCTTATCGACCTAGAAACCAAATATAAGTTACCAATACTGGTGAAAAAGCTTGCATGAAACTTAAGGGTCGAAGTTCCAAGATTTGGCAAAACAGGGTTCGGGGCTTTTTAAGAAAGTAAAAATTTTAATTTCTAAACAAAATAAATACCACTTACTACCTTACAAGATGACGAACAGGTTTTTTGAAAAAAATCGCGAGTGTTTTCGTATGCGAAGATGGATAGCATTTGTAACATTTGTAACATTTGTAACATTTGTAACATTTGTAACATTTGTAACATTTGTAACATTTGTAACATTTGTAACATTTGTAACATTTAGAATTTACTGTTTATTATGGATTCGAAGTGAAGACGATGTTATGGGTTCGTATCACCGTCACCGACATGATAATGTTAACATTAAAGTTTTCACTTCTGTAGGCAGACCCCATGACTGCCTAGCCTATGTTTTAGTTTAGATGCTACATACATGAACAGTGCGGCACGCGTGTCCGTAATGTACCTAGTTGCTGAATGACCAGACACAGACAGATTAGATAACGATGTGAATGTTCTAATTACAGACCATGAGTCACTAGCGGTCGATCATATCACTTTGGAATTTTATTATTTCCTTTATAAAATTCCACATTAAACAAATACGAGTCCATAGGAGTACGTACTATAGCATAGTACCTATTACAGCATTACTTTTTAAAATTAGTTAGCTATTTTATAATCACGAATGTAATTTTGTTAAGTCGGTCGATTCGGCCTGGCTTTGGACTGCCATCAGGCAAGCCTGGTGACAGCCAAAAAAAAAAGATAAATCTGGATAAAGACACTATATCATTTGTTTTTTGAATGAACTAAAAATAACAAAACTGAAGTAAAAAATATGGTATAAAACACAATAATATCAGCAGAGTATTGGGTACGTAGGAACTTATAAAATCAACACAAAAATTATGCCTAGTCTATCTTATTTTAGGATTTTGTTTTCCTTTAGCTTTAACGACGCAATTTGTTCACGATATTATGGATTCAAATTTGGATATTGAAACTAGTTTATAGGATCCCAGAAACTACAATTTCGCGGAAGTATTAATAACTTCTAGTCGAGAGAAAACAACTTTAAGGTGTTAAGAGCAATCGTTATCTAGCTTTACATTAAGGAAGAAAATAATTGATTCAGAGTCTACTGGATGCTAGGCTACAGATATAAAAACCTGATAAGGGTGTCTTCGTGACTTAGGTGTTTGCAATCTTCCAAAGAGTAGTCAATCAAGCCAAGATTGTCTGGCGCCAACTTCTGTTATAACACAGGAAGCTTACCCCGTCAGCGTACGTGGTCCGTACGTTCGGCCTCAATATGTGCAACCATACAAGATGGTGGGAGAAATAGAAGAAAAATTGGAAAGACCCTTAAATAAACTGAAGGGTCGCTGTAAAGAAATAAATCACTAGGGCAAATGTGCCCTGTTTCCTGGATTAAACTATATTTTAAATTTATTGTGGCAAATTTCGCCTTCCTTCTACCACGATACTCTTTGATATGAGAAAAATAACAAAAAAATGTGACAAAATATTCCAAATTTTCGAATTTGAAAATTCAGTAAGGCTAAAAAGACTAAAAAATATATGAAAAAGGTTGAATACCTGTAGCGAATGCTACACTATATAGTATTAACGGTATACTGTGTGTGGGTCTATAAAACGTAAATATGTTTATGGTTTATTAAAAAGCGGCGCGGTGGTAGCTCATTTATTTACCACTTGCTGAACGGTGAACGAAAACATCGTAAGGAAATATGCATGTCCTAAAAGGCGTGTATTTGTGCCGAAGTACGGCGATAGGGCTCACTACCCATCACGTTGGGACGTAATAATCGTCAGTGAAACGCGTGTGTACCGAGTATGGACTGTCACTTGCATTTCACAGTTAACACTTGGAACACCTCCGACACCCCCTCGGGGATTCATGTCGTGACGACGTATTGATCTTATTTATTTAATGTTTTATGTCGTCCTGACTACAATGTTACGTATCTTGTGTTAGTGAAGGACCGGGGCGACGTCCCCACGGCTCGTTGTCAAAAGTAGGCATATTACGCTCATTATACACACACATATATAACTTCAGCAGTGGCACCACGAAGTGTTGCGAACTTGCATAAGCGAGCGAATTCCTCAACACGATAACATCTCGATAATTAAGTATAAATTACTGACGACCCGTACAGCGTAGTTAATAGTATCTGCCTTCTGCGCCGAGGGTCTCGGGTTCAATTCCCGGTTGGGCAGATTTGTAATTTATGATGAATTTAAATATCCGTCGGTTTGGAAACTCTTGATATAATTTGGTTTGTAATCGATTTTACCAGACTTCAAAAAAAATCTCAATTCGACACATATGTCTGTAATAATCGTGACGATACATTTATTCATTTATTTATATAATTTTTGAATATACAAACTTGACTTTTTGATCATCGTCCAAATTCATACTGGAAGCTTGGTAAGTGATCAGCATCATAAATCCATAACAACAATTGTGAATTTCATTTTATGAATTTTACAAAAATCGTTATTGGTTCATGATACTGATTACTTACCAAGGCTCAACTATGAATTTGAACGATGTTCACAAATTCACCTTGTATACACCTTGTTACAAAACGGTAACTGACTCGCTCACTGATTGACGTGGTAGTTTAGTTTGAAGGAGTCGTTTGGCAGGGTCGTGATGTACTCGTATGTATGGAATGTAGAGTGTCTTATACTGAGTGGGGAAAATATTTGAAACTTTTTGACGTTTGACATGGTTTTTGACATTCTTGTGAGACGTGTGGATTTGTATATGGGAGTTCTGAGAAATTTTGCGAGTGAGTAGGCGAGCCCGAAAGGCGAGCCTACGAACGAGCACGAACGAGCACGAATGAGCACGAACGAGTATGAACAAGAACGCGAGCGCGAAGCGCGAGCGGGCAAAGTTCGTAGTGATGTACCTGGGCACTAGGGATGGGAAAAAATTGACATTTTTCTCCGGACAAGCACACGAGCGCGAAGCGCGAGCGTCCGCAGTTCCTAGCAATGTCCGCCGCCACCAGGGATGTACTTTTTGACTTTGACACTAGGGATGTACCGCAAAAAATGTTGTTTCGGCCATATCTTCGGAACGGTAGGTGGTACAGCAGTAGGGGTTGGACCATAGGGTGTCAAAAAAATTTTTTTTACTATTTTTTTGTATCCGAGGGCCGAAAAAATTTTTGTTTCGGCCATATCTTCGGAACGGAAGGTGGTACAGCCCTAGGGGTCGAACAATTGGGTGCCAAAAAAATTTCAAAACTTTAACGGCCTGTATCTCCCAAACGGCTGAAGCTAGACCCATGTTCATGGTACTCTAAGAAAAGGGCTCTACCTGAAATTAAAACGACAAAAAAATAAAGGTCGACAAAAATATTGCCAAATCTTTGATCGGCCATATCTCCCGAACCGCAGGTCCTAGCGAGTTGCGGTGATTGTTTTGCCAGGGGTTAATAAACTTATGAAATAAAATAACCGACTTCAAATGTAACTGCAGTAATTAACCAAAAAGGTTAAAATACTGCCATCGGTCAAAATATAATCATTTAAAACTTTTAGCCAGGTTTCGGCACCACGCTGACCTGCGTGTGTGTGGACATTTCTTGCAAGAGCATTGTCAACCGTGGCGAAATCTCGAAAAAGCCTATGTCCAACAGTGGACGAAGGCAGGCTGATGGATGGATGGATGGAGTATCCAAAGCGATGCATTTTACTATAAATCATAAAATCGTAGTTTGTTCTTTAGATGTTAGATAGTGTTAACTATGTTAAAAACACTTGTAATTATTCATATATACATTAGATAGTGTTGTTACTACTCAAAAAAGGGCTAGACGATATCAATCCGTCTGTCATATCAAAAATAGTTTGTACCTCGAGAGTATCTCGAGAACGATACAGACAAAAATATGTTTTTAACACTCAAATGTGGCAGCCATGACGAAAAATTATAAATTATTTCGCTATTTTTCTGTTTGAATTTATGACAAGATATTTTTTATTTATTTATAGATGCGATTCTACGTAAAATAAAAAACTACGGTGTAAGTTATTTAGTCTTTTCACGTTATCACTACGTAAAACAAACCTGAAGATGAAACTACGGTGTAAGTTATTTAGTCTTTTCACGTTATCACTACGTAAAACAAACCTGAAGATGAAACTACGGTGTAAGTTATTTAGTCTTTTCACGTTATCACTACGTAAAATAAACCTGAAGATGAAACTACGGTGTAAGTTATTTAGTCTTTTCACGTTATCACTACGTAAAACAAACCTGAAGATGAAACTACGGTGTAAGTTATTTAGTCTTTTCACGTTATCACTACGTAAAATAAACCTGAAGATGAAACTACGGTGTAAGTTATTTAGTCTTTTCACGTTATCACTACGTAAAATAAACCTGAAGATGAAACTACGGTGTAAGTTATTTAGTCTTTTCACGTTATCACTACGTAAAATAAACCTGAAGATGAAACTACGGTGTAAGTTATTTAGTCTTTTCACGTTATCACTACGTAAAATAAACCTGAAGATGAAACTACGGTGTAAGTTATTTAGTCTTTTCACGTTATCACTACGTAAAACAAACCTGAAGATGAAACTACGGTGTAAGTTATTTAGTCTTTTCACGTTATCACTACGTAAAATAAACCTGAAGATGAAACTACGGTGTAAGTTATTTAGTCTTTTCACGTTATCACTACGTAAAATAAACCTGAAGATGAAACTACGGTGTAAGTTATTTAGTCTTTTCACGTTATCACTACGTAAAACAAACCTGAAGATGAAACTACGGTGTAAGTTATTTAGTCTTTTCACGTTATCACTACGTAAAACAAACCTGAAGATGAAACTACGGTGTAAGTTATTTAGTCTTTTCACGTTATCACTACGTAAAATAAACCTGAAGATGAAACTACGGTGTAAGTTATTTAGTCTGTTCACGTTATCACTACGTAAAACAAACCTGAAGATGAAACTACGGTGTAAGTTATTTAGTCTTTTCACGTTATCACTACGTAAAATAAACCTGAAGATGAAACTACGGTGTAAGTTATTTAGTCTTTTCACGTTATCACTACGTAAAATAAACCTGAAGATGAAACTACGGTGTAAGTTATTTAGTCTGTTCACGTTATCACTACGTAAAATAAACCTGAAGATGAAACTACGGTGTAAGTTATTTAGTCTGTTCACGTTATCACTACGTAAAACAAACCTGAAGATGAAACTACGGTGTAAGTTATTTAGTCTTTTCACGTTATCACTACGTAAAATAAACCTGAAGATGAAACTACGGTGTAAGTTATTTAGTCTGTTCACGTTATCACTACGTAAAATAAACCTGAAGATGAAACTACGGTGTAAGTTATTTAGTCTGTTCACGTTATCACTACGTAAAACAAACCTGAAGATGAAACTACGGTGTAAGTTATTTAGTCTTTTCACGTTATCACTACGTAAAACAAACCTGAAGATGAAACTACGGTGTAAGTTATTTAGTCTTTTCACGTTATCACTACGTAAAATAAACCTGAAGATGAAACTACGGTGTAAGTTATTTAGTCTGTTCACGTTATCACTACGTAAAACAAACCTGAAGATGAAACTACGGTGTAAGTTATTTAGTCTTTTCACGTTATCACTACGTAAAATAAACCTGAAGATGAAACTACGGTGTAAGTTATTTAGTCTGTTCACGTTATCACTACGTAAAACAAACCTGAAGATGAAACTACGGTGTAAGTTATTTAGTCTTTTCACGTTATCACTACGTAAAATAAACCTGAAGATGAAACTACGGTGTAAGTTATTTAGTCTTTTCACGTTATCACTACGTAAAATAAACCTGAAGATGAAACTACGGTGTAAGTTATTTAGTCTTTTCACGTTATCACTACGTAAAATAAACCTGAAGATGAAACTACGGTGTAAGTTATTTAGTCTTTTCACGTTATCACTACGTAAAATAAACCTGAAGATGAAACTACGGTGTAAGTTATTTAGTCTTTTCACGTTATCACTACGTAAAACAAACCTGAAGATGAAACTACGGTGTAAGTTATTTAGTCTTTTCACGTTATCACTACGTAAAATAAACCTGAAGATGAAACTACGGTGTAAGTTATTTAGTCTTTTCACGTTATCACTACGTAAAATAAACCTGAAGATGAAACTACGGTGTAAGTTATTTAGTCTTTTCACGTTATCACTACGTAAAATAAACCTGAAGATGAAACTACGGTGTAAGTTATTTAGTCTTTTCACGTTATCACTACGTAAAATAAACCTGAAGATGAAACTACGGTGTAAGTTATTTAGTCTTTTCACGTTATCACTACGTAAAATAAAACTGAAGATGAAACTACGGTGTAAGTTATTTAGTCTTTTCACGTTATCACTACGTAAAATAAACCTGAAGATGAAACTACGGTGTAAGTTATTTAGTCTTTTCACGTTATCACTACGTAAAATAAACCTGAAGATGAAACTACGGTGTAAGTTATTTAGTCTTTTCACGTTATCACTACGTAAAACAAACCTGAAGATGAAACTACGGTGTAAGTTATTTAGTCTTTTCACGTTATCACTACGTAAAATAAACCTGAAGATGAAACTACGGTGTAAGTTATTTAGTCTTTTCACGTTATCACTACGTAAAATAAACCTGAAGATGAAACTACGGTGTAAGTTATTTAGTCTTTTCACGTTATCACTACGTAAAACAAACCTGAAGATGAAACTACGGTGTAAGTTATTTAGTCTTTTCACGTTATCACTACGTAAAATAAACCTGAAGATGAAACTACGGTGTAAGTTATTTAGTCTTTTCACGTTATCACTACGTAAAACAAACCTGAAGATGAAACTACGGTGTAAGTTATTTAGTCTTTTCACGTTATCACTACGTAAAATAAACCTGAAGATGAAACTACGGTGTAAGTTATTTAGTCTTTTCACGTTATCACTACGTAAAACAAACCTGAAGATGAAACTACGGTGTAAGTTATTTAGTCTTTTCACGTTATCACTACGTAAAATAAACCTGAAGATGAAACTACGGTGTAAGTTATTTAGTCTTTTCACGTTATCACTACGTAAAACAAACCTGAAGATGAAACTACGGTGTAAGTTATTTAGTCTTTTCACGTTATCACTACGTAAAATAAACCTGAAGATGAAACTACGGTGTAAGTTATTTAGTCTTTTCACGTTATCACTACGTAAAACAAACCTGAAGATGAAACTACGGTGTAAGTTATTTAGTCTTTTCACGTTATCACTACGTAAAATAAACCTGAAGATGAAACTACGGTGTAAGTTATTTAGTCTTTTCACGTTATCACTACGTAAAACAAACCTGAAGATGAAACTACGGTGTAAGTTATTTAGTCTTTTCACGTTATCACTACGTTATCACTACGTAAAATCATCGTATAAATTAAATCAAAACATTAACATTTAAATTTTTTTATTAATATAATAAAAGTCAAACATGTGTCGAAGTAACGAATAAGACAATATTTCCAAGATAGATTCCAATATAATATAAATTCAAAAGTATTAAAAGGAAAATTATGTAAATTAATTAAGTCAACAGATTGTAAAGCAAGCAACAATTTTCCTTTTTTAATTATGTTATAGACGAGTTCAAGTCACTCAACACCAAAATTCGAAATCTTTAAAACCTTGGCTAGCCACTTTCTTCAGCAGGACTGGGAAGCAAAGTCGACTGCCGTTTAATGAGGCTAAAGATAAAAGTTACATAAAACGACCATTGTTTGTTGTGCATTCAAATGTCAGATGAGATTAAATTAGGTGCGAGCGGTGATATTACAATAATAAATGAATACTGCGACAATACATACAAAAGTATTACATGTAAGTACGTTTAAAATCATCTTTACTATTAACTTAACTTGAAGTTCCTTCGATGGGTCACTGAATAAACGAACCATCCACACTGCATCCTCTTACGATCCAATTAGGTACATACTTTATCAACTGAGTCCTATATGGACGGGCCATGGACCCATTGCTGAACATGAACAGAAGAATGTGTAACTTCTCTCTCCGCTTTCAATCATATTAGATCTACCTAACCGACTTATTTGGTTTCAGAATGACCGCTGAACAAATCGAAATCCTATTCACATTTCTGGAACATAATCACTTAAGGAAAGAAACAATAGACAGTCTAGAGACAATGGCAGTTCACAACAACAATGGCAGCAACGATGGTAATACAGTTTTCTATCAATATTCTTATTAAAATAATAATAATAACAGGAAAGACTGTTCTGTGTGCTTTCTAAAACATTAACAATATAACATTACTCGCTTATGATAGGTTTGGAAGGATATAAAGAACACTACAAAAAAGGTGGTGTCAGAAGGCAGCCGACATGCTACTGGGACGGGTGGAGGGTCACCTTCAACTAAAGACATACCGCCATCTATAATTTGTCTATGCCACCACGGAGAGATTAGAAGTAATCTCTTGTTCTTGGGCCCTTTGTTCTTGACATTAACTTGTAATCTAGAATATTTAAATGTAATATATAAAATAAATCTATCATCGCGACATGTCTCTCTGAGAGGGTGTCAGAGGTGAACCGTGTGTCAAGTCGAGATAATCAAACGCACCACTTTTCAACAACAATTATTCCCGTTCCAACTAATATAGTATTGCTTATTTTCTTTATGTTCCTCAGATAAAGACACGGATTAGCAAGAGTAATCTGAAGATGAAAATAGCCTCAACATCACTTGAGACTGCGGCTGTACACCTAGGTCACACAAAGCCACTGCCCGCTAGCTCTCATAGCCTACGCTACGCCTGCACTCCGTCAAGGAGAGACAAAGCGGTAAACCGATCACCAGGCCATAATAGTACCTATTATTGTTAATAATATTTATTTTAAAATAACTTATACCTCCATTTTTAGGGTTCCGTACCCAAAGGGCAAAACAGAGCCCTATTAATGTCACTCTGCTATCCGTCTGTCTGTTCATTGATATGTCACAGGTATCTAGCTCATAGACAGAATGAGTTACAGACCTGAGATTTTAATATTTGGGGTAGAATGTTGACCCAAACCTTTATATTTAGTTAAAACTCTATTTAAATTATTTTTCAATTATAGGGTGCCATACATGAAGAGCTGAGACTATATTTTTTTTCTTACCCTGTCCTGTAAGGTATCATGTTTTAGAGCTCATTGAGCAGCGTGTATAAATATATTAATATTTTTTTATCTTTAATAATATAGAAATCAAAGTTGTCACTTTTTGAGACCATTTTCGTTACAGGTTTATCTCAAAGAACAGTATATTATGTATATCATGTACATGTACAATATACTGAATTAAACAACAAATACTGAAAACGCCGATTTATAATGTAGTTATAGGGTTACTGATTCATTTTAAATTAGTTGTCACTCTTATTACCGAAGAAGTTTCTTAGAGCAGTGATCAGTGTAACCAAACAAGTCGAAAAATAAAGGTCCAAGGTGCGTCAGGGGAAGTAATATTGGTGTTTTATGTTCAACAGATACACGGGACAGGGGCACAGGCAGACAGTGGCCTCCGCACGCTCCTTGCTCGCAGAGCTGTATCAGCAGTCAGCTGTTCAAACGGGAAGAGTAAAAAAATTGATACTTGTCGTTGTTGGTTCTTGATGGAACATTTGAAACATCTTGTAAATAAAACACATTCTTGGTAACTGTTCCACTTTTATATGTATATTACACTAGCGACCGGTTTCGTTATAATAACATCGTCAGGCTATTGGATACGAATCATGAGATGGAATATGTATTTCGTCTTTGTTTACATTTGTCTACAAATGTTGAACTGACGTAAAAATCACGATCAAACTTCTGTCAAAATAAAATTATCGGTCGATGTTCGGAAACTTCAGAGTAAGCGTTTCGATCAAAGTCCTGACAAATACGTTTGTCGTTCGAAAATTGATTATCAGAGTAGCACTTGCGTTGATATTACGTTACTTGACCGAATATTGTACGATCGATTACGATGAGAGTAGACCCCCTTGTGTTTGACAGAATACTGATGTGCGAGATGGATTACTGATGTGCGAGATGGATTACTGATGTCCGAGATTTAATAGTGACGCGAGATTATAGATGTGTGATATAATACTGATGTGAGACAGAATACTGACGCGAGACAGATTTTACTGATGTGTGAGACAGAATACTGATGTGCATGATTTTTATCGTATTTATACGCGAGATATATTACTAATGATGTGTGATAAAATACTGATGTGCGAGATAGAACAGTGATGCGGTATGGGAGACTGATGTGCGAGATAGAACAGTGATGCGGTATGGGAGACTGATGTGCGAGATAGAACAGTGATGCGGTATGCGAGACTGATGTGCGAGATAGAACAGTGATGCGGTATGCGAGACTGATGTGCGAGATAGAACAGTGAGACTGAGATATTTTAGCGATTATTATCATAAGGACATCAAGACGTGTACGAGATAGTCAAAGAACAATTACAGAACTACAATATACCAAGACTTCAGCAACTGACATCACTAACTGTAAGCAGTACCAGGGTAACATCAGAAAGGTTACCTACATAGTTTGACAATTTCTATTTTCACGTACTGCTGCTCGCCGGAGTCACGGATGTAACCCGGGTCGGGCACGTCGCGCGTGTGTAGCAGCACCTCGTACACACTAGTCACTAGACTCACCTTGTAGTAGAGGTCGGGCACGTACTGCTGCTCGCCGGAGTCGCGGATGTAGCCAAGGTCGGGCGCGTCGCGCGTTGGTAGCAGCACCTCGTCTCGCACCAGTGCCGCACACTGCCCCGACACCTGGTAGCCCTCCATGTGCACTTGCTGGCTGCTGTCGCCTGCACACACATACACACACACCGTTGTTAGTGACTATTGATACTGAGGAGACGGAATCGAACGTTTCTAGTGTCAACTAACATTATGTATTATTTTGATATATATGGTCAACGCGCTCAGTGTCAACTAACATTATGTATTATTTTGATATATATGGTCAACGCGCTCAGTGTCAACTAACATTATGTATTATTTTGATATCTATGGTCAACGCGCTTAGTGTCAACTAACATTATGTATTATTTTGATATATATGGTCAACGCGCTCAGTGTCAACTAACATTATGTATTATTTTGATATCTATGGTCAACGCGCTTAGTGTCAACTAACATTATGTATTATTTTGATATCTATGGTCAACGCGCTTAGTGTCAACTAACATTATGTATTATTTTGATATCTATGGTCAACGCGCTTAGTGTCAACTAACATTATGTATTATTTTGATATCTATGGTCAACGCGCTTAGTGTCAACTAACATTATGTATTATTTTGATATCTATGGTCAACGCGCTCAGTGTCAACTAACATTATGTATTATTTTGATATCTATGGTCAACGCGCTTAGTGTCAACTAACATTATGTATTATTTTGATATCTATGGTCAACGCGCTTAGTGTCAACTAACATTATGTATTATTTTGATATCTATGGTCAACGCGCTTAGTGTCAACTAACATTATGTATTATTTTGATATCTATGGTCAACGCGCTTAGTGTCAACTAACATTATGTATTATTTTGATATCTATGGTCAACGCGCTTAGTGTTAACTAACATTATGTATTATTTTGATATCTATGGCCAACGCGCTTAGTGTCAACTAACATTATGTATTATTTTGATATCTATGGTCAACGCGCTTAGTCTGTAATTAATCAGTTAGAATTTGAAAATGCAATGAGTCGTGCTCGATCTATTTAGTATGGGTCAATATGTATAATAATAGCATACGTAGGTATGTATGCAGCAGTTGACAGACCTGTGACGCAGACAGTGACGAACTTGGAGCCGAAGGTGCCGCTGCTCGCGTACCGGCACGCGTTGGGGTGCTCGTTCTGCAGGCGCCCCGCCATCAGACACTCGTGCGCCGTCAGGAAGTGCGTGTCCGCGCCCCTGTCGCACACGGACCACACGTTATACTGTTCGTTTCAATAATAACAATATTCACCATTTCAAATATCACCATTTGTGGCATCCCCAGGCGGAGATTGAGAATGAAGTATTAGAACGAGATGGATTGATTATTTTTCAATCATTCACCGTTCGAACACTCACTTTACCGGCGAAGCGTCTAGACTAGAGGATAGTACTCTTCTTACTACAGAGCTGCGCCGTCTCACACAGAACTAAATCTGACAATATCGAGGGTTTTTTCATTCCTCAAGCTTAGTCAAGTGCTGTGGAATTGATTTTCATAATATTCCTGCATATAACCGGAAATATTTGTGTCGTTTTAGGGTTTGCAACTTCCACCTTGGGCCTTGAGATGTTGCTGGTACAGACATCGGTGTTCGTCAACCGGCCGTCCACCTGCTGGGTCGTGATGACGTCACACCGTTGGTCCTCGCAACATCCGCGAAAGACTTCAGTACCTGCCACCCCGCTGAACCCTGGCCCATACACACCGCCTCCGTCACATCCGACTAATTAGGTGAGTACTTTTTTGCAGAGTGGAATCAGGCAGTGTACGTACCTATCGACCCTATTATTAATGTTATTAATTGTTTCTGTTTTAATAAACGAACCTTTTTCGTTTCACTTTCTTATCGGAATATATTGTTATCATTTCATTACCTTAAAATAATAATTTAAAATAAATTTCATTTTCTTTCTTTCTTTCAAAAATAAATATTTTCAATGGTCTTCTACCACATTTAACTTTAACTTTGTTTAAATTTTAATTGAACATATATTTTTGTTACTTTAATTTTCTCCATAAGCCACGTACAGACGTGACAATATGCACATTGTCGTTTTAATCCAGCAGCCGATAACAAACACTTCTCAATTATTAGTTGGTCTGGAACGGGGTACAGCATTATATAACAATTATTAGTTGGTCTGGAACGGGGTACAGCATTATATAACAATTTTATCTGAAAATAAAATTGTTACTGCGTACTTACCCCGTTCCGGACCTACGTTTGCATTGCTGTCTGCTATTGCATCCTTTTCTTTAAAAGGCTGCAATGGTAAGTCGGCATGATGGTGCTTCAAGCAAAGATATCAAAAGTAAAGATAGGCCCTTACCGTACTATGACAGCACCAAAATGTTTCCACCTTTAAATGGGTGACGCTCACGCGTTTGGAATCAGTGCTCATCTGAACAGTGATAGTTGGACGCCTTAATGAATTTTTACAAGGAAAGGGTCTCAATATAGCGTCGTGTGCATTTTTAAAGTGCACTAACATTTCAAGAAATACGAATAGTGTGACATTTCACATTCAAAACACATTCAAAAACAATGCAATAGATTTTAGGTCCCAGGGCTGATCTAAACTTTTGAAATCTTTGGCTTCAACCATCAACACAATCATGCCTCATTAATTGAGAGCCAATGAAGAAGCAAAGCGCGCGCGCTCCAATGGCCACTTCCGGTTTTTGACATCTGTCGGCGACCTGGATTAAAACGCGCCGATGTGGTGGGTTACGTCACATCCGATACCATCTCAATTATTAGTAGGTCTAGAACGAGGTAAGTACGCATAATAACAATTTTATTTTCAGGTCAAATTGATATATTATAGCTGGAAGCGAGAGTCTGAAGACTATCGACCAATTTATCTATCTTGAATATTGTTTACTTTTTGGCAATTAAAACATTTAAATATTTTTTTGGATTCAAAGATGTCGCACAATGCCTGAAAACTAAACTCAACAATCAATGTGTGCTGCCTGCAATACGGTGCCGAAACATCCACGACTCCAGCGAGCAGTTGCGGAGAGAGCGATAGAGCAAGCCACGCTAGACTTTACATTGTTAGATCATGTTCCAAATACAACAATTCGCTGTAGAACCAAAGTTGACATTGGATAGTGAATCACATGACTAAAATGGCGATGGACACGACACTTGGCCCTGCGAAGTGATGGCCGGTGGAGTTAATACCTGAGAGAATGGTAGCCAAGAGATGGCGGCAGACAAACAGTCGGCAGGCTACCAGCTAGGTGGGCCGATGATATTTACAGGATAGTAGGTGGATCATCGATGTGGTCGACACGGGACAGTACCTGAGGCACTGCACGTTCTGCGGTCCGGCGGGCAGCAGGTCGGTGAAGATCCAGCCGACTCGGCGCAGCTGCAGCGCGGCGGCGAGTGCCTGCAGAGCCGGCTCGAGCCGGTCCGTCTGTAGCGTCACGTGGTCGCGCGACGACTCCTGCGCCGGCTCGTAGATCGCCGCCACGCGCGCGCGGATACCTGCACGCACACACACACACACACAGTTATATACGAGGTGAGGCCAGGTCATGTCATCCTGTATAAAGCAGAACTTTAAAATCAGTTTTCTTTTTGTACCATCTGCAAAATAAAAAGCAAACTGATCGGTTAACAAAAAATAGTTTATTTTAAAAAGGTTCTTCTAATAATTATCCATCTGTGATTATGACAAATATTAATTAAATAAATAAATATGAAATAAATTAAATAAATAATTAAAAATACAGTTATGGCTTCACTCGAAGAAGAAGTTTATTCAACAAACATTAACCGATATTTTCAGGAAAAATATAATTTAATGGAATCTTAAACAGACGATAATAAATCTAAGCGAATCATCGAGGATATTACTTTTGTCTGATGGATTCTTCAATTAACTAGTTTCTGAAATGCACACTTCTGTGTTCTAATGTTGTTCATGCTAGCAGGAACTCTTTGAAAGAATGTGCAATAAAATAAAACGGGAATTTATAAATTCACTACCTTTTGTTATGGAATCAAATTTCATGCTAACCAAAACGGACATAATATTATTATTATTAGAGATAAAACTGATATCCGGTTACTATCCGGTATCAATAGGTATAAATATGCGGTAGAGCTGATGCCGGGTTCGACTTTGGATGTACCAACATCTTACTTGGAGACCCCCTCAAAGTTATTCGGGGGAGAAGAAGAGGACAGCTCACAGGCAAAGAACCAGGTGGCACACTATGCCTAGGACCGATTGATGGCGGTATATCCATCTCTAATAGCCGGATCTTATATGAAACAGACTGGTGACAGGCAGCGGCGTCACTGGTGCGAGGGTTTCAGCACCGCGCTCACCGACCCATCTGTCCAGCGTGTGTGAGTATGAGCAACCCCCCCCTCTAAATGAATTCCACTCGCAATAAATGGCCCCCAGTTCCCGGCAGCTCCACTATTCCCGACTACGGTGGCGGTCGCGGTAACGGTGGGGTAGGGGGTGCTAAGAATCTTCGGTCGAATGGCCACCAACACGGGCGACTCTTTTTGGCGACGTATAATGCACGGACGTTACGGGAGGACAGACATCTCGCTGAGATCTAGTCAGAGTTAGGTAGAATAAACTGGCATATTCTGGGGCTGTCGGAAGTCCGACGAGCGAGTGAGGACATGGTAACCCTGGAGTCAGGACACCTGCTCTACTATCGAGAGGGCGATCAATTGTCTGTCGGTGGAGTTGGCATGCTGGTCAACAAAGACCTCACTAGCAACGTGTTAGAAATCTCCTCTCGGGTGGCATACCTTGTTCTCAGACTTAACAAGAGATATTCTCTTAAAGTCATCCAAGTGTATGCCCCCACGTCGAGAGACCCGATGATGATGTCGAGGCCATATGTGATGACATTACTAAGGCCAAAAATAACACCACCAAGACACTCATACCATTGTTATGGAGGACTTCAAAGCTAAAGTGGGAGTACAGGAGTGTGGTGAATCGGTAATCGGACCACACGGCTATAGCTGTAGAAACCCTAGGGGTCAGATGCTGGTTAGCTTCCTTGAAAGCCAGGGTCTCTATTTGATGAATTCATTCTTCAAAAAGAAGCCCCAAAGGAAGTGGACCTGGCGAAGCCCCGATGGTAAGACAAAAAATGATATTCATGACGAATTAAAAGCACATGTTCCAAGATGTCTCCGTGATCAATAGGTTTAGTACCGGTAGCGATCACCGACTTGTCCGAAGCATCTTGAATATCGACTTACAGATGGAGACAAACCGTCCGATAAAGTCTAAGCTCTGTCCTTCTCTGCGCCAAACCGCTGCGGGATCCGAGAAATTCCAAATGGAACTTCAGAACCGATTTGCCCTGTTGGAAAGCACTGAGGACGTCGACCAGCTTGCTAACAATTTCACGAATATCGTGCGCGAAGTTGGCAGGGCTTATTTTAAGCTAGAGCGAAAGAATAAGAAATCCAAGATTTCAAGCGGAACTTTGGACCCGATGAGGCAAAGACGGGAAATGTCTGTTCACGCCACAAGCTTGACGCATGCATGAGTAATCTCGCACCACAGCGCCTGGCGCTAACTCACTCGTGCGCCGGCGCTTGCTTTTTCTCTTCCGCGGCGGACGTCTCCCGAAACACACGTGTGCACACTCGCGCCGCGACACGCCGATAAATCTCGCGTACCTTGCGCTCATACCAGTGTCGTGTTCTCATTACTCCACCAACCAATAAGTACATCCTGCCCAAGATCAGCCCAATCTTCATCAGCCCAACAAGAAGGGACGCCACGCGGCGCATTCGCCGGCCCATCCAGAACCATCCAGAACAAAGGTTAGTTCAATCACGTTTCTCTCACACTCTTATCCTGTCTGCTCATATCCTCAAATCCCGTCTGCTCTGCATTTCATGTAACTAGCGTTTACATTTCTGATCCGGCTCGAAGGATTCGTTTTTACACAGAAGCTGTGTAAAAACAACTTCAACTCCGAGGCTGACAGAAGAATATGCTTGGGGTGGGCAGCATTTGGGAAGTTGCGTCACATATTTACGTCGCCAATAACGCAGTGCTTAAAGGCTAACGTTTACAATCAGTGCGTCCTTCCAGTGATGACGTACGGCGCTGAGACGTGGTCTCTTACTAAAGGCTTCATCCGCCGATTTAAGGTCGCTCAACGAGCTATGGAGCGGGCTATGCTTGGGATATCTCTGATGGATAAAATCCGAAACGAAGATATCCGTAAGAGATCGAAGGCACACCCCCGACACTTCATACCTCGTGCTCAAGTTATTTACCTACACTCTCGCACGCGCATCTGGCTTGTCCGCACACGCTTGTGTGTGTGCGTAAGCTAGTCTAGGGCTGGCAGCAAGCGTGTGAGCTTCGTCGATCGAGAGGGACAACATATAATTCAGCAACTTAAATATATGATTCTCTTCCTAAATTTTAGCGTGGTTAATCCCTAGGTCCTAATTTGGTTCCCCGTGGATTATTTTTGTATTAAAAATATATACATCGTCACGACTTGAATCAAATGCTCGAGGGGGTGTTAGAGGTGTTCCGAGTGTGATCTTTGAAACACAGTCCGCACTCGGTACACCCGCGTTTCACCTACAAATATTACGGCCCAACGTGATGGGTGGTGAGCCCTATCGCCGTACTTCGGGCACAAATACACAATTTTTAGGACATGTTGAAATTTGCTTAGCTCGAACGGTGACACAAAAACATTCGATTTTTAAAATTTCAAATTAATGTTGAAATTCTTACCAACTGTTACACAACTGTTTGAGAGTTGCAGTTAACGTCATAAACCAATACATAAAAGAAAATGCCTTGCTTTAGTTCATCGGCAAGAAATAAAAAAAATCTGCGTTGTTTATTTTTTGCTCCGTTTTCAATGCATCCATAAACACCACAAAAACGAACCATTTTCATTAAAAATCAGTATCGTAATAAAACAAAAAACAAAATACGCGCGCAGTGAACGAGTGGTACTCGAGCTCTACGTGCCACCAGATTTGCCACTAACTTGCGGGGGATCGCGGGGGACGATAAACTCGCGCGGGGAGGTGAGTGTCGCTTCTTTACGTAGTAATACTTTATATTCTCTGTCGAAGGTGACCGACATAGCCTACCGAATCAGTAAGTTGAAGTGGCAGTGGACTGGCCATATTTGTCGCCGACGTGATAACCGTTGGGGCCGTAAGGCATTGGAATGGAGACCACGTACAGCAAAGCGCAGTGTAGGCCGCCCTCGTGCCCGATGGACTGACGATCTGAAGGACGTTGCGGGTGGCGGCTGGATGAGGATGACTGAGGACCGCCAAGAGTGGCGTAATATGGGGGAGGCCTATGTCCAGCAATGGACGAATACGGGCTCTGATGGATGGATGGATCCGGTATCCGACCATATTTTTGGTATCCGGTATCCGGCCGGATAGCAGCCAGTATCCAGCCGGATACCGGATACTTAACTCAGCATACAAAAAGTCGTTTAATTCACAAAATAAATTATTTTATAATCTAAATTCTAATACATAATATGAATAAGAGGTCACCTATGGTAGATAAAGACATGCTTTACAGCAATTGTTGGGAATAAACGTTTGTGCTTTTCTTCATACATTACACCAGCTTTAAAGAAAAGTCTCTCACAATATACCGGATGTAACTGCACAGGTATCTTTTAATAAAAACACATAGTCTAAAAATCATACTGAATAACTTTTTCAAAGAAACATCCTTGTGGAATAAAAAAAATATGTTCATGTTTCCTTACTCATTTTGAAAACTTTGAATGTGAATTTTGAAAGGGCTGGTTAAATTTTTTTTTCCATATTTTACTTTGGGAAATTTTTTTCATTATGAACGGTAGATTACGCGGTTTCATTTAAAGATACCTGTCCATTTATATACAGTATTTACCGCTGGAAGGAGACAAAAGATATATATATTTACGTATTTCGTTAGGATCGGAAATTGTTTCGCGTTTGCAGACCACCATTTGTATGATTGTGATACGATCATTTAGGAATCGTCATTTAGAAAATGCACAAATAATCTCACCCAGTTGCACCCGCATGCACCTCGGTGCGTAATGTTTAGACTTGCTCAATTCGTGCGAAACGCATATTTTAAACCAGATATTCGGCTGCCGGATATCCGGTATCCGGCCAAATCACTATCCGTTTCATCTCTAATAATTATTTATGGTAAGTTTTGTACTGAATATTACCACGACAACGGGGCCCGATGCTACATTTGGTAGTCAGTAGTGATTTGACACTCGGTCAAGCAAAATGTTCGCAAATCTCAAGTTTCGTGTACGACGAGGTGCGGGGTGGGGGGAGCGCAACCAGTCGCCGCTAGTTCGAGATCTTATTTCTCTGTGAGAGTCCGCGATATGTAATCTGTTAAGAGTTCTTTTAAAAATTCTCGTCAACATGTTTTAGAATAAATATACCGTTTTATGTGTTGAAGTTTGTTTTTGACAGATCGTTTTGCGTCACCTTATCTGACAACGTCGGCCATAGAAGTAGAAATGATGTGTCAAAAGTGCAGGATATGAGCACAGGTCCAGTACGTCGTGTGTGTAACAGTGGAGGAGGACGACGTGTGCGACTCACCGAGCGGCACGGCGCGGTAGGGCTCGTAGGTCCCGTACAGGTATCCGACGCGCTGGTGCCCCGTGGCGCGCCAGTACGCCAGAAAGCGCTCCACCATGGCGGGCGCCTCCACGTCCACGTTGTCCACGTGCCGGTACTGCTGCCGCGTCAGCGTCACGGCTCCCGGCTGGCAGCCCGAACAGATTCCACGCGGCCACGGCGGGTGCTCCTTGCAGCCTGACACACATATACATCTTTATCATTTTATACATACGGGTATAAATAGACCGCTATCTTCAAATGAAACCACATACCCTACTGACCGTACTGAACAAACAAACAAACATACAAATACAAACAGAACTTGCCCGTACACATTTACAGTAGGTAACTATTTAAAGTTAGTACTGAGAGAACTGCGCAGGTACGCGCAGTACTTATGTGATTTCATACAAGGTTACCTGTCCATGTACACCGTACTCTGTTTGTAAATGCTATAGCTATAGTTTTAGTTCCTTACCAGGTTTAATTTTAAGCGACAGTTCGTTGAGCGCGATGAACTTGCCGGAGGTGAGCTTGCGGAGGTAGGAGTGGAAGGACATGTGCTTGATGTTGTGTTCGCGCAGGTAGTTCTCGTCCCAGGGCTCCAGCGGCGAGCAGTGCACGCAGCACCCCTTCGAGTTGTGCCGACACCTGCGACACACCGCGCCAGGCGTTAGCTACTCACTAAACTACTACTACTAGCGTTTGCCCGCGGCTTCACCCGCGCTGCGGGATAAAAAGTAGCCTATGTCACTCTCTGGCCCATAAACTATCCGTATGCAATAAATAACGTCGATCCGATGCTCCGTTGCTGCGTGAAAGAAGGACAAACCAACAAACACACTTTCGTTCGCATTTATAACAGGGGTACGGATATTATTTTATTGTATTAAAATAGTTGAGCCCTTTTTTTGTTATTGTGTAAGAATGTTTATTATTATTAGATAAGTTTTGTTATATAGACAGAATAACAGCGTCCTCTGTGCTTTAGGCTGTGGGGACAAAAGCTGAGTCACAGACCCTTTCAACGGATTCATACCAAGTTTCCACTAACATTCGTTAAGTAACTTGTATGTACAAAAAATATGTGTGATCTGTTGACTAAATATATTTTTATTTATTTATTGTTTACATGACATAGAGAAAAAGGGTTTGCAATCATACAACTAAAAACCTACAGCATAAATTAAAATCATTAGTGTTCGGTATGCGTGCTTCGGAAGGCATTGTTGGTCGAAGTACGACAATAAGGCTCACGTTTGGAACCATGTTCTGAACGTTTGGGACGTCATCATTGTCAGTGAAAAGCGACTGAGGATTTACTTAGAAGGGATATTAACGTTTTGGACCAATAACTCTTGCAAAAAACTTGTTCAACTGCACTCCACTTCGAGTTTGCCGAGCATGGAGTTGCAAGGGCCAGGCTCGACGAGATGCTTTTGCGGCGGCACCGACTCACCGTGCAGATACAGTGGATGACTACGGACATCTACAGTCTTTTCGTAGGGCTCCTGCTGACGAGGCGAGAGCCCATTTGCGTCCTTAACTCCTAATTGTAGGGCACCCGCTGACCAAACAAAGAACCCCGTTGCTTCCTTAACTCCTAATCAACGATCGAGTCACAAAATAAATTATTAAATTTGAAAATAATTTTTGTTTGAAGACATTGACGATCAAAAATAAATTTCCTGTTAACGATGCTGGCGCATACATTCGCTTACGAAGACGTTTTAATATTTTTATTATTCCGATCAAATAAGCATTAATTTATTATGAATTATAACAAATAATGAACTATTAATAATTATAATAACCTGTAATAAGAAATTAATTTATCCTTCGTCAAAAAAAAAAAGTTATTATCATAAATTTCTTTGCAAGAAATAAGGCCTCTGTCAAAATACTCTCATTGTCAAGCAGTTAATACGAAAATGCCTTAATCTGCGGAATTATTTCCTGAAGTCGATCACGGAAGTGACGTACAAGTTCTGAATTTACGAATTTTTAGGATGAAGAACGAAAATATTTAAAGTTTTATGAGGATGAAATGTCAATGACAATGTTCTTACATAATGTTTATCGTTGATGTTTTATTTTATTTTAATTATTATTATTACCTATTCTTTTTGTTTTATAATTATCTTTCTGTATTCTATATTGTTATCGTTTTTTTAATTGTAAAGTACATTAGATCTCTAGTCTGTAAAGCTATACAAATAAAACCATGCTCAAATCGAAACTGTAAACATAGTGGTATTCGTGATATAAGGCAAAAAAACGCAAATTGTGTCATGTGAGTCACATATTGAATTGCCCAGTTACATCTTGTTTACTTCTGAATTATCATATCCACAATTGATTGGCAATACACACAAGGAAAGCATTAGAACTTACAATTTTTCATCTCTTTCTCTCTGTATTTTGCCATCTTCCTTGTATAATATGAGATCAACTTCATCCTCTTTGGGTAGATTGGTACGGGAGCTTGAGGCCACGGCTGGGGATGAGGAAGGACCTGCCTCCGCTACGTCTCCAACTGTCTCGTCATTAGCCTGAAAGTAGTTCATTAGAACCATAAGTTTGACAACTCTCTAAATACATCATTCTACTTTATCTAATGCTGACTGAAGATAGCACTCTCTAATAGGAGAGGACAGAAGTGTTATTTTGATTCCTTACCAAACAGTCTTTGGACAGCTTAATTATAGTGTCATTTCCAACCCCAAGCTGTATCTCCATTATAGGGGAAATTGATTTGGTACACTAAGGCTAATATGTTACAAGATGGACACATTCCACTGGATACTAGAATCATTTTGGTCAAAATAGTACAGGTATATGGCTCACAAGGTATAAAGCATTTAGACTAAATAGACACAACAGTAACACTACAAGGGAAACGATTTTTACATTAGAATTAATGAGGTATTTACTATTACAAGATTATCAAGAACCAACAACGACAAGTATCAATTTACTATTACAGTCCATAAAATCTAAGAAATACCTTTTGACAGCTATTAGATTTGTTGGACTAGCCATGTGAATCAAAAAATTGGAACCTACAATATTCGATTCTTAAGAGATATCAATATTGATTCTTAAGAGTTGGAAATCCATTACAGTTTCATCGATAATTCAGGACACGAAAATCAGTCTATACATTTTTATTGCTTACTGCTAATTTCTAGAGATGTGGAAACAATTAAATAAAACACTGGACTAGATTATAAATTAGTTTCTTTAATCAATTTCACTGCAACTACTTGTGTTATCGTCGTCGTTTAAATTAATTATTAATTTGTTTTTAATCATGCTCTCAAAATTAATGTCTTTTTCGTAATCGATCATCATGATTTTCTTCGTTTTCTCCATTACTCCGACCCAGTCATCCTTTATAACGTGGGCATACGATTCTTTCAGCAATTCTTCCATCTTCTTCACAGTGATAGGTGGCTCGGTATTGTGTCGTGCCGTATAGCCTGTAAAAGCACAAGATATATTTATCTCGAACGTGTTTAAGTTGAGTTTTGTATGTCTGTATTTAGAACCTTTCATAAGAGAACTATCATTTAATTTGGGCCCAAATCAATTTAATGTCATTATATTGGCAGTGATATGGCGGTATCCTAATAAGTGTATGCCCATTTTCTTCTGCCAATTTGTCAATAACATATACAGATTTGATTGGTTTATTTTGCTTTACTAATTTTATTCATGTCGGCCTCCACTCCGTTTTGGTTGCAGCCATGCCACTAAACCTGCTTTCTTATTAGCTTGTGTTGGCGCTTTGTCGATTTGGACATAATGGTACGGGGCGTTGTCCATTATTATTGTGCTATTGACAGGTATATTGTAGAGGGGTCATAAAACACTTTTTGAATATTTCCGCATTCATTTCTTTGTGATAATAATTGGTGCTTCTTGATTGAAAGACCAGCTAACCATTTCCTACAAACCCTCCTCCGGCTGATCCGGCATGACAAATTATAAGGCGTCCACCTTTTCCCGCGGGCACCTTCGAGCAAGACGCTTCAGAGTCATCTATCCATGTCTGCGGCACAGTGTGGTTGGCATTTAGGCTTGTTTCGCCAGTGAATATAACATCATCCCAATTTTGTATTTTTTATTTCTCGTAATAATTTCATTCTCTGTATAATTACGTCATAACTTTGCATAATTACTCTGCGTTTGTCAATTTTTTTTGTATCGGAAGCCAATTTCTCTTAATATGGTTCTCAATGGTGGTATACTTCCATTGTACAAGCCGGCATCTACTAAAGTTACTTGCAACTTCGACAAAGTGGGATATTCGCCTTTTGTGAAATAGCCGTAAACATGGTTTCTAATTACATTTGCGTCAAATTGATCGATACCTGTTACAGGTTTGTTCTTTTTTCGCTTTTTCGGCGAGTGAAGTATATTATGCTCACTGCCTGAAGGCCCGTACTTTTCAGTGATGATCTAGCCAACGGTACGTTTCCCAATACCGAGAGCTTCACTGACACGATCGCGCACACGTGTCACTGGTATCATTTATAATATCACCACCAGCCAGGCTGTTTAAAGTGTGACTACCGCGACTACGTCCTCTTTTTGTCATTATGATCACTAGTTGATCAGAGTCCAGTATAAAGCTTGCTAGGCTATGGGTAACGAATAAGGTAGAATCAGTTCAGTAATCATAATAACAAATCTAACTCCACGTCCGGCTTGACCACCTTATGCCACGTGAGGGGCGGACTTTGGCAGCATTTAGCTAAATACTTACCAATGACTAACGGAGCACTAGTTAACCCGAAATAGCAATGGGTTTAAGAAGTAAAAATATATTACTAGTAATGGAGAATCCTGCCCCGAGCCAACAAGCTCGGGCAGCGCTTCGTACTCTGGGGGGGGGAGCTCTGTAGGTATAAAGCATGCAGTTAAGAAAACAACAAAACAACCAATTAAAAAACAATGAAAGGCAGTTCTATCGTAATTTAAGACAGGGTACGACAAACACACAAGAAAATAGCGATCCTAACCATGCAAATAACGCCCATCCACTACTTCATAAAAAAACAAATGCTTCTCTTATCAACATACTCGATACACAAACTTCAGACGGAAACATTTGCGCAGAAGTAAGTGAACATACACACCTAGCTTCAAATAAGTGTGTAACCACCGAAGAAAAGGTGATTGTGTCTACTACTTCTACTGACGTTCAACAACCAAATACCATCTTAGCTCTACGACCTCGTGCTTATTTGAGCAAATACGCCTGTATCTCCCGCATTTTGGCGTGTACCATCCTCAGAAGCGCAAAATTCGTGTTGTTCACGATGCGGCGGCCATGAATGATGGAGTCAGCCTGAATTCCTTACTGCTTTCTGGCCCAAATCTGCTCCAACCTTTGCTACAGGTCTTATTTTGTTTCCAGGAGGGCCGTATTGCCATTACAGCCGATATAAAGGAGATCTTTCCCCAGATCCGAATCAGAGAGCAGGATAGGGATGCTCTTCGATATTTATGGAAGCCTGAGAAAACACGGCTTATCAGGGAATTCAGGATGTCGTTATGTTTGGCGCATGCTGTAGTCCTTTCATAGCACAATTCATACAGAACAAAAATGCACAAGAACACATTGCTACGTACTCTAAAGCTGTAGACGCCATTTTGTTTAAACACTATATGGATGATTATATTGACTCACTAGATGGCGTTAGTGAGGCGGCCCAGCTAGCAGCAGACATAATTGCTGTCCACGGAGCGGCATGTTTCGAGATGCGAGGATGGATTTCCAATGAGCCACCAGCATTGAATCTTATCCCAGAAGCATTGCAAGCCGTTCAACCGTTGGAAATCGATCTGATGAACACTTCTAATAACATTAGAGCTTTAGGAATAGCATGAAATCCTATCTCGGACAACTTAGGGTTCCGTACTGGTTTGGTTGAAAATATTCCAAGCCCACTTGCTAAACGAAAATTTCTTTCCCATCTTATGTGTGTGTATGACCCTTTAGGCCTATTAGGACCTATAGTTGCTAAAGATCGAATTTTATTTCAACAAGTATGGAAGTTAAATGTCGATTGGGATACTGAACTTCCTCCAACTGAAGCATCAAGGTAGTCGGGACTGATTCCAAGAGCTTTTTAAGGTTTCTTCTCTTAAAATTCCTCATTGGTATTCAAAAACTAAGAACTCGGAGCCATCTCACAGGGAATTACATGTCTTCGCAGATGCAAGTGAGCTTGCTTATGCTTGCGTAGCCTTTTGGCATCTGTTATACTCCGATAGCAGCATCAAACTCACTCTCATCTCGAGCAAAGCAAGAGTTTCCCCCCTGAATCCAATTTCTATTCCGCGCTTGGAACTTCAGGCTGGTCTGATCGCTTCCCGCCTTGCACTAAAATTGCGCTTGCACATTCTCTTTTACTATCTATTCTCGACTACGCCGATGTCTGTTACCTTGACGTTACCGAGGCACAACTTGATAGACTCGAACGTCTTCAAAATTTCTGTATCAGTTTTATTTTTTGTCTTCGCAAATTCGATCACATTTCTGAATTTCGTTTCCGACTTAAATGGCTTCCCATTCGTCATCGCCGTAATGCTCATATCCTGTCCCTCTTGTTTTCTGTGTTGAATAATCCTTCAACTCCTTCTTACCTTAAAACTCGCTTTCGTTTTCTTCATGATACCCATGACCGCATTTTACGGTCTTCTCAGAATCTGCTTCTTGCCACGCCGGAGCACTCAACGTCTTTCTTCAATAAATCGTTCTCGGTACAAGCTGTTCGTTTGTGGAATGATCTTCCTTTACATATAAGAAGAGCCCCTTCCCTGCCTATCTTCAAGAGACTAGTTAAAGGACACTATCTTTCACTCTGATTACCGAAATATTCATTATCCTTATTATTATTTTTTTCCAGTTTACAATTTATTTCATGACATATATATATTATTTTTTATATATTTTATTAGTATGTATTTATCATTATATATTAATACGTTTATCTATTAATATTAAAATATATCTATTATTAAAAAATAGTACACCACCATTTCAGCAATCATTCTAAACAGTTTCATCCACCCAAAGGTTGTCTGGAAGAGATCGCTTTAAGCGATAAGGCCGCCTGTTTGTGCTACATAATAAGTTAGTTAAAAATTAAGTATTTATATTTCTATTCCTTTTTTTTATGACTTGAGTTGTTGCACTTACTATTAAGGATAGCCGTCGCAAAAAACCGGTACGCACCTTCTTTTGGTCTGACTCGATGACTGTCCTTCAATCGTTGCGCAGTGATGCGCGCTCTTTTAAGCCCTTTGTTGCCCAACGGTAAGGCGAAATTTTGAAAAATTCTTCTGTCAGTGACTGGCGATGGGTGCCAACTGACTTAAACGTAGCTGATGATGCAACCAGAATGAATAAAACTAATCTGGACCTATCTAACAGATGGTTTTGTGGTCCATCATTTCTTTTAAAATCCCCGGAAGACTGGCCTATGGAGCCTGCGCATGTCACACCAGTTCGTGAAGTGCGTAAATGTCAATTGACCGAATTGGTGGGACTTACTTCCATTGGCTTGGCTTTACCCTCTCCGTTAAGGGCTAATTTCGATTTAGTGACTGGTTACGTTTACTACGTGCTACAGCTCGGGTACATCAAGCTGCAGCAATGTTTGGCAAAGTTTTGGCTTTCATTATAAATTCTAATTCGAATGGCGAAGTTTCTCGTTCTCAGAAAACATTAACGTCTACCACTCTGCCGCCCTTAAACGCTGATTTAATCAAAGCCACTGAAAGGCACATCTTGCAGCAAGCACAGTTAGACAGTTTATCTCAAGAATTTCCAACTGAAAGCCAATCCAATCAAACAGTTGTCTCATCAAATTGTCTCCCATTCTCAAGTTACTACACTTAGCTGGAAGAATCAAAGCCGCAGAAGGTATCGATCCCGACACGCGATTTCCGATTTTACTTGACGGTCGTCACCCAGTTGTGTGATTACTGGTTGATTTCTACCATCGGCGAGCGGGTCATGCAGATCACAAGCTAGTGATCAATGAAATTAGACAGAGATTCTGGCTCTTGAGACTAAGAGACACAGTAAGAACTGTAGCAACGCGATGCAAAATATGCAGAATGAGGAAGGCATTACCATTACCAGTAATTCACCAATGAGTCCTGTAACCGGAGATCTCCCCCGCCCAAGGTTGTCACACCATTAACGACCTTTCACATTTACGGGCATTGACTACTTTGGGCCTATCACCATTACCATCGGGTGCTGCCTTGAAAAGCGATATGTCGCTCTACTAACATGCCTCACATCTAGAGCCGTCCATCTTGAAGTAGAGCACAGCCTTTCTGCTGATTCCGCAATCATGGGTCTCAGGCGATTTATTGCTCAACAGGGTGCAACTGACAATGGAACTGCATATTTAGGAGTTTGATGCCACTGACGTGCAGGAGTTTGCAGCAACTAAAGGTATCAACTGGAATTTCATCCCAGCAGCAGCACCTAGCTTTGGATGATGTTGGGAGCGCTTGGTGAGGTGGCTTTGAAGGCAACGCTTAACCAAAGAGCTCCAAAGGAAGAAACAAAAATGACATTACTTGCTGAGGATGAAGCAATAGTTAATTCACGCCCATTGACTCACGTGTCTACAGATCCCGAAAACCCGACAACCTTGACGCCTTTCCATTTTCTCATTGGTTGCTCATCAAATCAAATTCTTCCTAAAAGCTTAGATTATCATGACTTAATTCTTCGCTCTGAATGGAGAAAAGCTTTGCGTCTTTCGGACCACTTCTGGGATTGTTGGATGCACGAAGTTCTCCCCACAATGCAACCAGGTATTCAAACCAGAAGAAACCGAGGACAAGATATAAAGATTGGGGCTGTGGTTATTATTATTGATGAGCTGCTTGCACAAGGGACGTGGCCACGAGGATGCATAGAGAAGCTATATCCAGGAAAAGACAGGGTGACAAGGGTGGTCGATGTTGCCATGGCAGGGGGTACGCTTCGCCGACCCCTGAAAAAACTAGTAAAGCCACCTAAGGTTTTGATTAGCCTTAATTAGCTGAGCCAGTTGGTGCAGTGCTGCAGGAGGGGCAGGATGTCGCAGACTCCTTGAAGTCTTTTATATTTATGCTTTTGTTATTTTAAAATAGGAAGGTTGTCAAAAAAAAATGTTTGTCTCTTTGATAAGTTTTCTGTTTAATGTTTTGGTTTAAATAAATATTTACTACATCATAATCATTCTTCATCATACAGTCCACACTTATCCATCCATTTCAGAAGGCTTTACAAGTAACGAGTACAGATCGCACCAAACTTTTAGTCCCCTCTAAACACGGGGTGATTTGCATCAGCAGGAACAAAATGTATGGGCCGTTCTTGGGAAGAGCAACTTCCAAGCGTACTATAAGTTTGGGGCGATCTGAACTAGTCAACAAACATATAAAATGTACTTGGAGAAATCCGCATATTGTGCAGGGCAACTACGGAACCCTACATTGCGCGTGGCCTGACTCGCACTTGGCCTGTTTTTAGCAATGGAATCAATGAACTACCTATAAAATGGCGAAAGTGCATAGAAAATAATAGTACATACTTAGACCATCAATATCTTTTTTTATTATATATCAGACATAGAATTGTTTCCTTTGATACAGCTAGGGGGTTCATTTTCAACCTGTATATGTTGTAATACAATAAAAATAACTTCATAAGTCCTTGGCTTTACGTAAAAGGTTGTTTGAAATTGTGTGAGTATGCTTGTAAAAGTTATTGTGGCAAGACAAATGCGAAACGTCAAAAGGTATTTCTTAGATTTTAAGGACTGTAATAATGTATCGAGAATGTTAAAAGGAAAACAAAGTGAAGCACAAACCTCAACAATTGCATCAGGCTGCTGGAACAGCACGGCCCCATTAACGGGACTGAGGTAGATCATGTCTCCATGGCGCAGACCAAGGTCCCGCAGCTGTCGCGACTTGCTGGAAGCGATCTCATCGCAGCGCGCACGGTCCTTGTGCAGTGCGAACCCAAAGGAGGCGAGGTGCAGCGCCTCGTGCACCAGCTCGTAGAGCCGTGACGTCACCTCGCCCTCTGCCAGCTCCACGCGCGCCGTGCCCTCCGCAGACTGCACGCGCAGCGTCTGCACACACGGACCACCACGTCCGACACGCTTCATTAGTGCTTAGTCATACGTGACACCCGGTCCACCGCCGCTTTGTCGCTGGATCGTACAAGACGTCAGCCACCGACAGAAAGTTTAGATTGTTGCTTCTCGGCCGAATAACCTTTCGTAATTTGAAAGAAAAGTTGTGGTAGGTACAAACTTTGGTCGAGTTAGTTTGCCACGGCTTATAAGAGTGTTTGTGGTATCAAACAGCAGGGCAAAGGTGGAATTTTCATATTCTACTTTGAGGTGTACTACTCCTTGAATAAATATAAATAAAAACAAGATTTTTACCATTTTCTTGGGTCCTGACATTTTGACATAACAATCACAGAAAAAAAAACTGACAAGAACACGGAGCACGATGACAAGCGACAAGCCAAACGATATTGTGTTCCGTTTTATGCATTATCAACATGTTGTTGTTACCGTACCGTCCCAATTTGTGTGGTCCGCTTTCCGTCTGTTCCATTCTGCTCTAATGCTAAGGTTCCAGTACCTGTGGTAAACATATCGACGGAAACGACATTAAAATAACGGTCATGTCAGCGCGCATTCTAAAGTGGCTGTTACAACTATCACTATGTCTCTGGATTGCGCAAAATAGGAAGAAATAATGCGTTTCACAGGGACACGATAGACGAAAAAATTGTTTAGATCGCTGGCCTCTCATTCTTGAGATCCAGATTCAATCTCCAGTCGGGTATGCACCAATGAGTTTTCCGAAATTTTACTTAACACTGAATGGTGAAGTAAAACATTCTAAGGAAACCTGCATGCCCTAAAAAACGTGTATTTGTTACATAGGGCTCACTACCCATCGCGTTGGGACGTAACAATCGTCTGTGAAACGCCGGTATACCGAGTATGGACTGTGACTTACATTTCCCACTTAGAACACTCCTGACTTCCTCTTGATGTAAACTTGATGTTGTTTTTTAACATTATGTTTAAAGAGGTTCCTTACCCGTATTGTGTGGTGGTACGGAACTTGGCCAAATTTTTATAGAGTCCCATACCCCTAGGATACCAAAAGAGACCTTACTAAGCATTCACTGTTTGTTCGTCTTGGTTGAAACTGTTCGCCCATCCGCATCTGTCTTAGATAGGGTTGCCAGATGGTCCAGATAAAAAAATCGATCATTTTTTATCCCCCCTTTGATTTTTTGGTACAATTTGTCAATTTTTGGCCAGATCAAACTGAGAAAATTACCGGAAATTACGAAGGGTGAACATAATGAAACACTTCGTTAACATTAAAACTTATTATTGCTATTGGTAAGCAAAAAATCACTTTTTAACATATTTGACACTAGATGCCGGAGGTGACAAAACCAAATAGAAATCAGAAAATTGTTATTGCTGATTTCGAGTCAAAGGTTCCCTTCCCTGTCCTAAACTATTTTTGTTGTTTATAAATGATCTCTCTGATGTAATCGACAATTCACACTATTATTTTTTCGCTGATGATTTAAAATATATAGGCCTATTTGTTACTCCCAAGATGTGTTCCTGTTACAGAAAGATTTCTCACAGGTCCTTCAATGGAGCATTGAAAATAAACTGCCCTTGAATATAAAAACATGTGTTAGATTATTATATATCTATCTATTTTATTGTATAGTATTTCCGTCGGAATATCAAATTTAAAATTGTAGTGTCGAATTTTGTGTTTCCGTTTCCGTTTTATATTTGATTTGCAGCTTCCTGTTTTGATGTTTTCCGGTTCGATTTAATAAAATATTGTGTCACTTCCGTTGGAATAATTTTTGTAAGACATCCGGAATGGATAGTCAAATTTCAAAATGTCTAGCATTTCCGTTTCACTTTTATATTTGATTTGTAACTTCCTGTTTTGATGTTTCCGGTTTGATTTAAGAAAATATTGTACTACTTCCGTAAGAATAACTTTGTAAGACTTCCGGAATGGTCGAGCCCCCGGCGTGAGGATAAAAGTCGTGGTTCGCTGGGGATCGGGTTTATTCCTGTTGTCACGATAGGCAAGTGAACAAGTAATTAAATCAAAGTTGTCACAGTATCTTCGCCATTTTATTTGGACCGTCAAGTTTTTATCAGAAGAGGTGTGATTCTGCTCCCACACTATGTCCCGCTCAAGATCCAATTCGAGACGCCGTTATGAACGAAACAAATTACGAAGGAGTCGTAATGGCAGCCATGAAAGTTCAAGAAGAAGTCGTTCAAGAGAGAGGAACAGAAGTCCAAGACGAAAACGAATGAGAAGATCGCCATCAAGTTTTTACGACCGCTCAGATACGCCAAAATATCGATCTCGCCAACACGAGAATGCGAGAAGATCAAGGAAAGAAAATATCCGGAGACCACGTGATCGTTCACCTTCATGTGTGTACAATCGAAATCATGAAGCTAGACGAAGTAACTCTCAAGATGTACTGTCGACGACCAGACGATATGAACGTCCATCACAAACTGAGATTGGACGAGTGAGCAACGAGCTACAGACCGCGACTGGACGAGAGTGCAACCAAGCATTGGCTGCGACCGGACGACATTTCAACGAGGCAGTGACTGCGACCGGACGAGACTGCAACGAGGCAGTGACTGCGACCGGACGAGACTGCAACGAGGCAGTGACTGCGACCGGACGAGACTGCAACGAGGCAGTGACTGCGACCGGACGAGACTGCAACGAGGCAGTGACTGCGACCGGACGAGACTGCAACCAGGCAGTGACTGCGACCGGACGAGACTGCAACGAGGCAGTGACTGCGACCGGACGAGACTGCAACGAGACAGTGACTGCGACCGGACGAGACTGGAACGTGGCAGTGTCTGCGACCGGACGAGACTGCAATAAGACACTGACTGCGGCCCGACGAGACTGCAACGAAGCACTGACTGCGACCGGACGAGATTGCAGCCAGCCCCTACCTGCCACTGGACGAGACCATGCTGTCGGCCTGTTGCCGGGTCAGAGCAGCCAAGGAACGAGTTCACAGGAGCAGGTTAGACAAACTGCTACGAGTTTGCAACAAAGTGGTGAGTCGAACAATTCAGTATTACCCTCTAATGTGTCGATAAATATAAATGATTTTGCACAACTTCTCCACTCGTTAAAGACCGATTCGTCATTAAGAATTAATTGTAACGAAAACATGATACCCGAATTTGACCCATCAATAAAAAATCACCGAATAGAGTTATGGTTAGCAAAAGTAAATGAATGTGCCAAAATCTATAGGTGGGGTGAGACTCACACTATTCATTACGCACTTCCAAAATTGAAAGGATATGCTAAAAAGTGGTATCAGAGTCAATCAACTGTGTTACGTAGCTGGCAGGAGTGGCAATCATTGCTACTTAAATCTTTCCCATGTGAATCCAACTACGGCACACTTTCAGACATGTTAGAAAGGCGATTAAGGTACGGAGAAAGTTTAGATGAGTATTTCTACGAAAACATGACTTTAATAAATGCATGTGAAATAACGGGAAAGCGTGCCGTAGATTGTATAATAAATGGGATAGACGATCGCACAATACGTTCAGGTGCAGTGTCAGGACGATTTGTAGAGCCTGTAGACCTCTTGAAATTTTTAAAGGACGTTTGCAAAGATCAAAAAGATTCAGTTAAAATAATGAACAGAAATAGAAAATCTGGTTTAGTGTGCAACAAATGTAAAGAAATAGGTCATAAGGCGATACACTGTCGAACAAATAATTCACAAACAAGACAATCTGCAACCTCTGATATATTTTGTTTTAACTGTGGTGAAAAAGGCCACAGGTTACACCAGTGTACCAAACCTTTAATAAAATGCGAAGAATGTAAATTGTATGGACACAAAAGCAGCGAGTGCACGCGAAAAAATAGTAATATAAATTCAGATAAGCAGGTCCTATTAATAGATAGCGAGAAATTAATTGGTAAAAAATATTATAAACAAGCTTTTGTAAACAAAGAAGAAAAAATTGACTGCTTTTTCGACTTGGGGAGTGATTGCACCTTGATAAAGGAAGAAACAGTAATGAAATTAAACCTAGCAGTTACAAATGATGCAATTCCCCTTATACGTGGGCTAGCTAATTTTAGCGTGCAGCCATTGGGAAAAACGACGTTTAACTTGCGCATAGATTCAGTAGAAGAAGAAATAACAGCATATATTGTCAGGGACGATCAATTGCATACACCTATGCTAGTCGGACAGAATTTTACTGAATTACCGCAAGTTGTTTACTTACGAAAACGAATAATACTTTTACAATTTTTTCTCGCGAAATCAATACAGAACTACCCCAAATTGATGAAAATATGCCAGTCACTAAGTTCAAGCTGTATGTCAAGTCTGATTCTGAGATTAAAGGTGTAGGATTGATAAAATGTTACTGCCCTGAACTACGGCATGCCGATGTCTACATAAGATCTAGCTACCGAAATGTTTGCGGAATAGAATACTGTATTCAGGAAGGGTTATACAATATTAGAGATAATAAATGTGATCTTTGTATTGTAAGCCTTTCTGAGTTACCGGTTTACCTTCAGAAAGATTTAACCATTGCAAGAGTCTACCCCATTAATTTAGACGAAAACCTTGAAGAGCCATCTTTACATTGCTTAACGGTTCAAAGAAACTTACCTCCACTCGATCAAAGTGAAATTCTCGTTAATCCTTCCTTATCAGAAGAACAAAAAAAAAAGTCTTTGATTTAGTGGCGGAGTATAGAGATTGTTTTGCACAGAATCTTTCTGAGCTTGGATGCACTAATGTTGCGGAGCTAGAAATAAAACTTAAGGATGATACTCCAGTCGTTTATCGACCATATCGATTAAGTCACACGGAAAAAGAAGTAGTCAGGGGTATAGTAAATGAATTAATAGAGAACAATATAGTCGAAGAATCAGAATCGTCATATGCGAGCCCAGTACTTTTGGTATCAAAAAAGACCGGTGGTTATAGATTATGTGTTGATTACCGTGCGTTAAACCGCAAAACAATTCGAGATCAGTTTCCGCTGCCTCGTATAGATGATCAGATTGATCTATTAAGTGGTAACAAATACTTCATTAGCTTAGATATGGCTAGTGGTTACTATCAAATTCCAGTTAAAGATGATTGTAAACATTTAACAGCCTTTATTACACCCGATGGATTGTTCCAATTTCGAAGAGCCCCTTTCGGTTTAGCCAATTGTCCAGCAGTTTTTCAAAGAACTATCAATAAAATATTAAGTCAAATCCGTAATAATGATAATTCTAGGGTTGTGACAGATAAATGTGCAATTGCTTACATGGATGATATTTTGATCCCAGGAAAAACTTTTGAGGAAGCTTTAACTAGGCTAGAAACCACTTTTAAGCTGATAAGAGACTCTGGATTGACCCTTAACATTAAAAAATGTAGATTTTTTGAGACAACCATAGACTACTCAGGCTTTGAAATATCAGTTGATGGTATTAGACCAGGCAAAACCAAAATAATGGCTGTGGAATTTTTCCCAGACCCAAAATCTGTACATGAGGTGAGACAATTTATCGGTCTTGCTAGTTATTTTAGAAAATTTATTTATGGATTTGCGACACTTGCCAAACCACTCACTGACTTGACTAAACAGAATATTCCCTGGAGATGGGAGAAAGAACAAAAAGAGTCATTTTCACAATTAAAAGAAAAGTTGATTCAAAGGCCAATACTAAGCTTATATAATCCTGATTACATTCTAGAGTTACATTGCGATGCTTCCAAATCTGGAATTGCAGGAATACTCTTTCAAAAAGAGACTGAGAAGTCTGACTTGAAACCAGTTGCATATTTTAGCCGAAAAACTACCCCAGATGAAGAAAAAATGCATGCATATGAACTTGAGACTCTTGCTGTCATAGCATCCCTCGGTCGATTTAGGGTGTATCTTTTAGGTAAACCTTTTGCGATTATTTCAGACTGTAGTGCATTAGGTTCCACGTTTGTTAAGCGAGACCTCGTACCTCGTATTGCTCGATGGTGGGTAGCATTGCAAGAATATGACTGTATCATATTACATAAACCAGGATGTTCTATGCGGCACGTAGACGCCCTTAGTCGAAATCCTAGTGATCAATATACTGATGGTTCTGACAAATATGATCATTTCTCTCGGGTATTACACATATCTCAGGATGACTGGTTGTTAAGTCTTCAGTTATCAGACTTGAAAATTCAACACATACGTTCCGTATTGGAGGACCCTCAGTATAATGACATAGTTGACATGAAACAAAACTTCGTTATAAAAAATAACCGGGTGTATCGAAAAGTTGGAGAAGAGTTGAAATGGGTAGTACCAAAAAGCGCCAGATGGCAAATTTGCCAACGTAATCATGATGAGATAGGACATTTTGCATTAGAGAAAACTTTAGACAAAATAAAAAAAGACTTTTGGTTTCCAAAAATGAAAAAATTTGTCTCGAAATATGTAAAATCGTGTTTACATTGTGCGTTTGGTAAAGAACCCGCTGGATCTAAAGAAGGTTATTTACATAACATTCCTAAAACAGATATCCCATTTCATACAGTGCATGTAGACCATCTAGGGCCGTTTGTGAGAGGTGTTACTGGTAATCAGTATCTTTTAGTTATCGTCGATGGGTTTACAAAGTTTTGTGTTTTAAAGCCACTACGTGATACAAAATCAAAACCAACAATAAGAGTTCTGAAGGATGTTTTTTCAACGTTTGGTTATCCCCTACGATTGATTTCTGACAGAGGCACATGCTTTAAATCTGCAGAATTCAAACGATTTTGTACGGAATTTGAGATAAAACATATACTCAACGCGGTATCAGCACCTCGAGCAAACGGACAGGTCGAACGCTACAATCGAACTATTTTAGATGGGCTTCGAACATACACGGATCAATCAGGAGAAAATAAATGGGATCAAGAATTAGGAAAAATACAATGGGGCCTGAATAATACTTTAAATAAAGGTATAGGTAAAACACCGGCTGAAGCACTTTTTGGAAAACGGTTATTAGGTAAAGGAGAAGGTATTTTAAAAGATGCGGTAGTTGAAACAAGACAAAATTCCAAGGATATTGAACAAATAAGAGAAGAAATAGTTGAACACATTGATAAAGATCAAACACAACAAAAAAACAGATTTGATAGAAATAGGAAAACTGCAAAAATATACAAAGTAGGTGATTTGGTAAAAATATTAAAAAATACTCCCTCTAATGATGGTAAAAGCCGGAAATTGTTACAAAAATACACAGGTCCCTTTAAGATAAGTAAAATCCTTGAAAATGACCGCTATGAGGTGTCAAGTATTCCTGGGTCAACGATAACAAAAAGTCACTATAGTAATGTTTGGTCTGTTGATCGTATTCAACCGTGGATTATAATTCAAGATAGTGAAAGCTCGGATGATGAATCGGCCTCCAAAGAATAGAAATACCATTGAATTTATATATAAAAAAGTGGATATAATTATGTTTAAAAATTCAAAGAATTCACGTATTGTGATGTTTGTTGCTGTATTGGTGGTCACGGTTGTT
This sequence comes from Ypsolopha sequella, assembly GCA_934047225.1. Classification (NCBI taxonomy): domain Eukaryota; kingdom Metazoa; phylum Arthropoda; class Insecta; order Lepidoptera; family Ypsolophidae; genus Ypsolopha; species Ypsolopha sequella. The sequence goes on from OW203989.1 coordinate 665,853, forward strand.
GTTATCGAGAGAGGCCTGATTCTACACTGAGGGGCCTAGCAGATGTTGATAATATTGTATCTGGAAGGTGGACACGATTGTCAGAATTGAGTAAATGCTTCTTGATTCAGCAATGAGGGGTCCACTGCAGATCTCAATTGCAGATTATGATTTAAACTGATTATGATTTGATAAAATGTTGTGTATGTGTTAAGACACATAAAATAAGTTAAATGAAACAGTAAAAGTAAAAATATGATGTTTAAGATGTTACAGAATTCACGTATTGTGATGTTTGTAGCTGTCTTAAGAATTGATTTGATGTTTATAAATCTGGAAGGTGGTCACGGTTGTTAGAGTCGAAAGAAGTTTGATTCTACAACGAGGGGCCCACTGCAGATGTTGAGAATATTATATCTGGCAGGTGGACACGATTGTCAGAATTAGGAAAATGCTTCTTGATTCAGCAATGAGGGGTCCACTGCAGATTTTGATTAGAACTGATTCGAAACTGTTTGTATCTGGAAGGTGGTCACGGCTTCATAGTTAGAGACAATATATGTCTCTTACTCTGTAGTGAGGGGCCCACTGCAGATAAAACATTATCTGGAAGGTGATTACGATTGTCAAAGTTTGGAACAAAACACACCATTCATTTGATAATGAGGGACTCACTGCAGATAGGATTTGGCGAAAAATATGTCTGAAATATGTTGTTATCTGGAAGGTGGTCACGGTCAAGGGGTTTTAAGGTTGATTTTCTTTATAAACTCATTGATGAGGGGCCCACTGCAGATATTTAGCTATAATATAATTTATTATAATAATTTAATTATAATTAGTTTAAGTTTGAGGACAAACTTAGAGCCAGGATGGCCGATTGTTAGATTATTATATATCTATCTATTTTATTGTATAGTATTTCCGTCGGAATATCAAATTTAAAATTGTAGTGTCGAATTTTGTGTTTCCGTTTCCGTTTTATATTTGATTTGCAGCTTCCTGTTTTGATGTTTTCCGGTTCGATTTAATAAAATATTGTGTCACTTCCGTTGGAATAATTTCTGTAAGACATCCGGAATGGATAGTCAAATTTCAAAATGTCTAGCATTTCCGTTTCACTTTTATATTTGATTTGTAACTTCCTGTTTTGATGTTTCCGGTTTGATTTAAGAAAATATTGTACTACTTCCGTAAGAATAACTTTGTAAGACTTCCGGAATGGTCGAGCCCCCGGCGTGAGGATAAAAGTCGTGGTTCGCTGGGGATCGGGTTTATTCCTGTTGTCACGATAGGCAAGTGAACAAGTAATTAAATCAAAGTTGTCACAGTATCTTCGCCATTTTATTTGGACCGTCAAGTTTTTACATGTAAATTCATATCGTTTTCGAAAAAATAAAACGATTTTTAGCTACTTATAGCCTGGACAGGACAAACCTCGAAAAAGTTACTAAAATACGTGACCTACATATTATACTTGATAATCACTTCACGTTCAATCCACATATTAATAAGATCGTAAAAAAGGTCTTTAATTTTTATTTTTAATTTTTATTGTTTCTTTGGGAAACCAACAGCGATTACACAAATAAGATCACAATAGTTTGATACATAAGCAAGGCCAATAACAGGTTTTCACTTAAAGATTCAATACTAAGTCTAAATAAATTAAAGTTTAAGTAATATATTATTTTGTAAAGGTCATAAGGAGTTGAACAGGTGTGCAAATTATTGAATGGATAAATTCATGTTATACATTAAAATTAATAATTATAATTTGATACATAAGCAAGGCCAATAACAGGTTTTCACTTAAAGATTCAATACTAAGTCTAAATAAATTAAAGTTTAAGTAATATATTATTTTGTAAAGGTCATAAGGAGTTGAACAGGTGTGCAAATTATTAAATGGATAAATTCAGGTTATACATTAAAATTAATAATTATAATAGATTTAATAGAATCGTTTTATTAAATATATGCAATATATATATATATATATATATATATATATATATACAGGATGCTTGGTAATTTGACCTATTCCTTTAAAGATTTTATACTAGGGATCATTTCCAACAAATAATGCCTTTCAACTAGGGGTCAAAAATGATATTTTTTTTTCAAGTAAAACACGTCGATATTTCAAAAATTACAAAATAAAAAAGGTTTTCTTTCCACTTAAGACCTTTCAATTCTGAGATTATGGAAATTCGGGGCAAGTATTTTTTTATAAATAATCACTCACCTATCATTGATTAGAAATATAATAAATAAGTGCTGAGAGAGGAATAGTTATTTTTGAATTATATATTTTTGGTTATTAGTCTGAAAGTTTGAAAAATAATATAAAAACCTTCGTAACTCGGAGACCATTCATTTTCGACACCTAGTTGACGGACTTAATTCATTGGAAATGATCTCTAGTATAACCCCTTTCAAGGAATAGGTCGAATTACCAAGCACTCTGTATATATAATATATGTATATACTTAATATTATAAATGCGAAAGTATGGCTGGATGGATGCATGTTTGTAACCTTCATGCCGTACCTACTGAACCGATTTGGCTAAACTGCGCAAATGTAGTTCTAGACCTCAAATAGGACGTCGACCACGTTTTATCACACCAATCAGTTCCAATGGGATGGCAATGTGGTGTCAAGTTCCTATAGAAAAGTGATGCACTTCTTCACGCCGCCGCGCCGTACCTATTGAACTGATTGGGCTAAAACTGCTTAAAGTGGAGTTTTACACCTGAAATAGGACATAATCAGAGATGGAGCTCTAAAGAAGAAAACGTTACACCCGAACCAACACGCCTACAGTTCGGGTTAAGGGAGCCCCTTAAATATTTATTTTATTGTGTTTTTTAGTATTTGTTATAGCAACAACAGAAATACATCATCTATGAAAATTTCAACTGTCTAACTATCACGGTTCATAAGATACAGCCTGGTGACAGACGGACAGACGGACCGCAGAGTCTTAGTAATAGGGTCCCGTTGGTTACCCTTTGGGTACGGAACAGTAAAAAAGGTTTCACAAATAAAATTACAAGGTACTATTTTTTGCCCATGTCAGGGGGGTCTCACTTGACCACGTGACCCGCGATAAATACCAACCGCGACGCAGGCCGTCGTCGGCACTAGAGTCAGTCGAGTGTTACCCACGCTCTGTGATACACGTTCTCACTTGTACCTACGCGTCTCGACTTTTCATGTTCTGTTCTGGCTATGGATAGTCTAAGAAAGCTTACATACATACTTGATACTACTTTTATTAGGTCCTCAAAATATAAATAATTTACTCAAAGTCAAGATGCATGTCAGGTCTATTTATCAATATACAATACAGTTATATACAGTCGTATATAATGTATGAGTAATAAAACAAAATATTACATCATTCATTTATAAATAATTTTACAAACTAAAATATATGGTGACATTAATTTATGCAGCCAAGTTCATACTGAATACACGGTAAGATATCGGTAGCAAGGTTCGATGACCTTTTTTGGGAAATTCAAAAATTATTTCCTTATTTTTAAAAACCTTGTTCCCTACAAACGCAAGCCTAGCGCCGAGTCTATTACTATGGTAGGTAGGTCAACATATTATTTTGTGAAATTAACAAAACTTGTTATTGATCCATGATACTGATCATTTCCAGTATGAATTTGGTTGCATAAACACTTTGTAAAATACCTCTTTCACGCATGCAACATTTTAAACAACCCTACCGAGTGAACAGTGATTTATGACCTTGAGACCCTCACAGTAAAAGAAGCTCTAGCGCGTAGTAATTCCATACATTCTCGCTTGCACGCACGTGTGGTACCTGACTGTAGGCAATTATAAAAAGTTGCCGAAGGGCGGGTGCGAGCTAGTTTGTACTTTATTGCTGCTTAGCGAGAGTAGCTATTTATTTCAATGTTTTTGCAAGGTGATTCTTCTGTACGTAGTATTTTATTCTGTGCCCATGTCCCATAAATTATTACTTGCCATCTCCTCCTTCTTTTTTCTTTTTTAAATAGTTTGCTACATTTAATAACATTATTTTTGCTTGATGGTTTAACTTTTTATCACGCAGAGTCGGTAAATTCATGTTTACAAAATGTGTGGCAGGCACATAGCTTTATTTAAAAACAAAGCGTTGCTTAGCAACGAAACGGATACTGCAATGCCTTGTGTATCCGTGCGCACATGCGCGTGCAAACGCGCTGGGTTCTTCCGAACTCGTAACAAAATGTTCAACCCATGACTCATAAGTACTCACAACCAAAAATAATTATTCCGTTTCTAACTTCGACTAAATTCGTTCCGACCTCTACAAATTTCGGCTGATTGAGATAGTAATGATAGCAAAAAAAAAAACTATAAATATTTATCAATTATTTATTTTTGTGTTTTCTTATTAAACTTAGTGTTGGAATCACAAAAAAAATTCAAGAATACATACAGGTATCTGTTACCAATATTGCAGTCTGGATAAATTACCCAATAATGTTAGGCAATAAAATGAACACGCCACAAAATTTTCGAGGGTTGAAAGTCGGGTGTCGAGATTGAAAGCACCCAGCGTATTCCCCCTCCTACGTCCCGCGAAACTAGGAAAGGCCAACTTTATTCCTTCGTATATTTAGTTTGGAATAAATCGCTAGATGACGGTACAGTTCGATGCTGTGCCTATTGGAATAAATTAACTACGAGAGGGCTCTTTTTTCCCGTTCTATTACTTTACTCTTTGCATAATGACCATGCGACCGAAACGGAATAGCCGCTCATAACCGCTCATTTGACATCATATGTATGTACACACATACACCAACACCACATGATGTACACAAAAGCATAAGTCAAAACTTTTGAAAAACGTCAAGTCAGTGAAGTCAGCTGAAAAAATAAAAACATGCACTATTTATCATAACTCCGAAAATAATCACTGACAATACCAGAATCGTAGTAATTCGGTACAAGAATTTGAACAAGTTGCTTTAAGATAATATTCCTTGAAATTGAACTCTCTACAATTCGGTAAGAAAATTTTTGGTAAGTACCTATTTTTTTGACTGCTAATAATTGAATTAAAAAAAAAACTATATTAAATTAGTACGTTCCAAAGACCCAGAGTATGAATGAAGCAGAGGCGTAAACACGCTGCGATATGATGTTGTGAACATTTTGAAAATTATAAATAGTAGAGTGAGCTGTGAAGAGTGGGCGCGCGGCGCACAGTCAACAGAAATCTCAATATCTGACATTCCATATGGCGCACATTGTAGTGGTTGGCATTAGTTATTTGCCGCACGAATTTAATAACTTTGAGGGTTGAAATAGTTAGGGTAGGTCTCCCCCATCTAACTGTACCATCCCCCCAGGCATAGCTTTTTTTTTTAAATTTTTATGGATGGTCTGGCAGGGCAATATTTTGTACGGTTCGTCAATCAATTAAATTTTAAGTTTTTTATTCAGTATAAACAACAAGGTATAGTTACACAAAGTGTCCCCAAGCTGCAGTACAGCTTATAATGGGCAATGCGCTCATTTAATTTCTTACATTAGGCTAAGAGGCTATGCGAATTTTATTTTTGTCACTGTCACTCCAAGCGAAAAATCGCGCAGTGCGAGAGGGGCGGATTCAGGGCAAAAGGGAAAAAAGTTGGTTTTATATTTTTATTAAAAAAACTAAAATAGCTAGCAAAATATCAAATCTCTAGATATTGTTGAAACACACCTAATAAAATATTTTTAAGTTCTGTATATGGTTCCTATTCGTCAAATGAGGAGAAAAAGTGTGTTTGAAGACCTTATTTCAACAATTATTTCTATTGAGAAAAATTTATCCAAACATGTTTTCTAATTTCAAAACTCTAGATATTATGTAGTCAAAATGCATATACCAGAAATTTATTGAAATTTTCCATGTATTTCATGAAATACACAAAAAAAAGAAACATCCGTATTTTTTTCTCATATCGCCTTAAGTAAACTTAAGTATAATACATCTACAATATTTTACATAAGGTAATGGCACCAATAGATGACACATTAAGAAAGAAAAGTGCTATATTTTGACCCATTTTATGTATTTAATAATATTTTTTTACAAAATCAATGGCATTCATTGCACGACCTCTTAAATTATATAATAAAAGAAACAAAAACTTAAATATCTCTCTTGAACTTAACAAAAATTTAATATTTTTATGCCTCCAATTTGGCACCCTAGGTTGACACATGCAAAATCAAAATTAACCAATACTTGACACATGTAATACCAATAATTGACAGACTATTTTTAATCATCTGAATTTTCTAAACACATTTCACAAATGTAATCAAAATGGTTATAGCCATTAGTGCAGCTATGACAGACTCTTTTGAACTGATTCGCTGTTGTCAATGTCTATTCTGCATATGTTATACAGGAATTATGTTTGTGAACTACATCAGATTTAGTATTGTTTTTGTCATATATTTTTTTTATTTCTGTAAGTTTTCCTGTTTTCTGTGATTGAATTATCCTCAATTTCACTTTCTTCTATGTTAGACTCAATATCCTCGATACTATCTCCTGAATCTTTCTACTCCTCATCAATACTTGTATCACTGTCTAGTACAGACTTTTTAATGTCTTTTTCTTAGTTTTAGATTTCTTATTAAGAATCTTTTTCTTTTTATATTCTTCTTTTAACTCCTTCTTCTTTTTTATTTCGTCAGCCGTCCTTTATTCTCTTCTATTATTTATAATTTATTATTCTCTTTATTTTTGCCACAGTGACAACAGCTGGGATTTTTTTTTAGCTTTCGTTTTTTTGTCGTTGGTTTTTTTTCAGGCCAATCAAACAATAAAACACTGTTTTGAAGGGACTGAGTACTTTATTCGGAACTCTTGCAACTCTTTTTTGTTTTTTTTTTGTGCAAAACCAATAGTTGACACAATTAAATAACCCAATAGTTGACACTGTCTACTATGGGAAAAAATTGTCAAAATATACTGATATCAAGATGCCTATTGTTATTTAAACTTGATACATACAAAGAAACAGTTAAAAGTTATATACAAGCAGAATTTGCTAAACACCAAAACTTGACAGCGTTGTCAAGTATTGGATAAAAAACAATTTTCTGTTCCAATAGTTGACACTGTTAAAAAAAGAAAAAACAAACGAAATTGATATATATTTTTCTGTAAAAACACGCACTTATTCGTGATATATTATATGTTATATTTATAGAAACAAACTAACAAAAGAAAATGTTACAATTTACCTTTGAATTCCGCGCGTTCTTATCCACTTTGCTAAAAAAACACAATCAAAGAGGCCCGCGTCGTTACTTGTTTGAAAACTAAAATCGCCATATTGAACTGTTTTATCGACAGCGCTTGGTTTTTGTTTCGGTACAAGAGATGGCACTGGCAGTATATAATAAAATTGTTTTAGGGGAATCAATCGAAAAACATCCTTAAGTTTAGCTGTAATAGATGGTACTGTCATCTATTGGGGCACTGTCAATCATTGGTACAATTACCTTAATTATATAATATAGAAACAAACATAATTATGTACATAGTATACAAGAAAAGACTTTAATTTCGGTTTTTTAACATTATTTTTATATTTTTCTATGTTTTTCACCTCTAAAGGTGTGAGTCATGTGTCCATCTCATGGTGACTCAACTCACATCCTTTTAGGTCAAATTAGACATAATGCGCATAGAAATCTTCGCCAGTATTTGAAGGAGCATCTATTATAGTTTTTTGAAAAGTTAAATATCTATATAATTATTCTAATTCCGGCCTGTAAGTTTTCGTTGATGTCCGACTAGTAGGCGGCGGCGTGTCCAATGTGCGGCGACGCGGTGAGCGGTAACAAGGCGCGTGCGCTGCAGTCCACCTCGCGCGGTGCACGCTCGCAGCCGTCGCTGTCACCGCCGCGTGCACGCCCGACGCTGCACTTACTGAATATCTATTCTGTTATCGTATAGAGGCGGGGTCAGTTTATGTGATTATATGTACTGTCATCATAGTTATTTTAGATTTAACACACAAGAAAAATTATTTATAGACCAACATGTAAATAAATTATAAATGTTATACTATTAGTAAGGCATCACGTCACTACCTTCGTTAACACTGGACCAAGTAAGCTGAAAAAATATTTGTGAAATGAAAAGCTATTTTTTTATGAATTGATGTCATTCATCAATCAAAAGATATGGTTGCAAAAAGTCTGGCATGGTTTTAAAAAAACTGTCAGTTTATGCAGTAACTATGTATATTATACATACAGTAACAATGTATAGGTACATACATAAACGTCAATACTTAAACCACAATCTTTGAAATAAAATTGAGTTCATCCTTTTGAGCATCTAATACATAAGTACATAGGTAATATAGGTATGTACTTGTAATGATTGTAAATTATAGAGAACATACATAGGTATGTACTTGTAATAATTTTAGCCTTAATAATACAATTTAATCTTTAAATCTTTGAAGGAAAATAATAGCCAATCGGTCTATGTACTTTATGTAAAAACTAAAAACCGACCCAGTGCAAGCTATATAGTGTATCAAATTATATTTCTTATACAAAGCTAATAAATACAGATTTGCAAGATTAGTTTCTCTTTGGGATAAGTATCTACAGGGTTAGTTGTTGTAATTAACAACTTTGTCAAAACAAATATAAGAGAATGCTCGCCAACTTTGTTGCGGGTGAAATAAGCTCCTGCTGAGACGTTACGGATATGCGCATCTCAGGCGCCATCTGCAGCTATATTCACATCCGCAAGGCTACCAGGTGAATTTTGGTACAAACTAGTGGTAGTACGTATACATGCTCGTCTCTTTGAACACCTTTTTTTATGATAAACCTTGAAATCCCGAAAATAATCGTTCTTAATAAAAGTATAAGTCTACTGAACCATGTCCCGTTTATAGTTCAAATTGCCTTTTGTGCGGTTACCTCACTTTAAGCCCATTGTTTTAAGAACTTTACTGCCCATACATCTTTTCCACTTAATATTTACGTAATATAATTCCACTCGTCTCCAAAACAGTTTTGCTAGAGTCAACAGCAAAATTGCATATTGGTGTCGATTTAACTTATTTCACAGAACTAAACTTAACTTAAGTGTTGTGTCACAATTTAAAATTTTACACGGTGGTTCTGTCTTTTTCCTTTTATACCAAAAATTACTACACTTAAAATAAGGTAGTTTGTTTAAAAAGTTGTTCTTACCCTGAATTGACACCAATACGATAAGCTACGTCACGACATTCGCGAGGAAGCAAATGTCTATTAATTATCTTGCAAAAGTTCATCCTAGTCCAGGACAAATGTGAGATAAGAAATAATCTCCGGATTGTTTGAGAAAGCATAACCCTTTTTTGAGTGGCCGGCGTTGCGTTTGCACCTACAATCCTTTTGTGCCGCGCCGCTGTAGCTGCAGTGGTCATAAAAATCCATTCAAATTTTTTAAACGATGCTAACGCTTGGGCAAAATGAGTGCGCTACAAAATAATACTATTGGGATATGACATAGACAACTGGTTTGATTAAAACACGACGACGACGCGACACGGCGAGACAAATGTCGCGCGCGGTCGCAAAATATTCAATTGCTGCCTCTACTTCTTAAAATTTCTTGGAGTTAAAGTGGAATGATTTAAATAAAATATGGAGTGGAAGGATTTTTGGAGTCAAGTGGAATAAGCCATTTGTTTTCATATCGTAGGGAATACACCGACTTCTAGATAACACCAGTTTCAGGAAGAAAGAAGTCGACAAAAGTGTTCTTTCGGTACCATCGGGCAAGTATCAGGGTTGGAGCCGATACTGATACGATATATCGGATATCGGCGTATCAGATCTTTTGCCGATATATTATCAGTATCGGCGATATATGATGAAAAGATATCCAGACCGATACAACAATATACAAAAATTCAATTCAAATTTGAATATACTGTGTTTCCTGAAAAAAAAATTGTGAATATAAATTTTTAACTATTGAGATGGTCGCTAACTCGCTAATTTATTACTTGTTTCGTATTTAAATTTATTTTTTCAATATCTCAGTGTAATGTAGTATTTAATTAATTCATTTTGTGGACTGATTTGTTAATGTACCTACAACAACATATTTTTGTCGTTTTCTTACATTAAAATGAAAAATTTACAATAGTTTGCTTGTATCGGTGTATCGTATCGGTATCGGCGATATTTTTCCAAAAATATCAATTCAGATATGTGTAGAAAAAGAAAAATCACCTACATCAAAATAAACAAGGCTGGCTAGGCGTAACCTGCAGCTATTTGTACAGCCAGCAAAAAAAAAACATTTCTTTCTGATAAAAAAATGACGTCTATATGTAACAGGTAGGGCCCGACTAAGTTTGATAAAGGATATCCCTCTTGCGAGATCTCGCACTGATAACTGATATTTGTAGCGATACAGGTCGACTGTATCGATCGTTGGCGGCTACCTGCCTCTTAAGGTGGATGAGACAAGGTAATGACGGGTCACGTGACATCGATAATCTTATTAATATGTGAGTAAATTTTGATTCTGTTGTGTGCGTGGACTTTATAATAACACACAACTCAATCGAAATTTTACTCACACATTAATAACGATTCTTGATGTCACGGATTGTCACGTGACCTGCTATTACCTTATCTGATTCACCTGAAACTTCACAGTGTAGTCTGGCGGTGGAATAAATTTCACCTTATGTAGAAGTTGGGTTCGCAATACATAATGTACCATTTGCGATTCTATCCGTAATAAAATGTGTTGGTAATATTGTAAAGACGAGTAACTGTACTGGTCCTCTAAAAAGGCCGCTTTGGATGAATCACATTATGATTCTGTTCTAATGCCGTCTCTTTTGCACGCGTGAAACAACTCTGACTCCATCCTACTTTCAAATCATATTATGATTCACCCAAGTCGGCCTTTTTAGATCCCCTGTCATCGTTTTTTTTTCCAAAACATATACATGTCGTGGCCAAATTGTAGAATTATTTCATGATCTGATCGGCCATATCATGAAATCTGTTAAAACTAAAGGGGTCCCTTCGTTCGGTCTCCGAATTGATGATCAGCAGCAACCTAACACGCTCGTCGTCGCACGTATTTGTGACTTTTTGTTGAAAGAATATCGTAGTTATTTTATACTTCATGATTTGGCAAATTTTACGATGTGACCGCGACATGTACATGAGGAAGTGTAATATCGTCAGGCAGCAAGAGTGACGAGTGCACGCGGAGAGGGGTCACGATGGGCTCCGAGCGTGGCGAGCCGGTCGACCTGTACGTGTACGACCTGACACACGGCATGGCCTCGCTGCTGTCTCCTGCCATACTCGGTGAGTGCTCTTACTGGTACTAGTCTAACGTTGAGTGCACGGGGACAGGTTGAGGAGACACGATGGGCTCCGCTATAACAAGTGTCAATTTTAGTTCCCGGTACGTTCGCTTTGAATCGGCACAAAAAAGAGAAATGTATTTTTTTATTGCAAAACATGTCCATGTATTGTATTGCTAGACTTCATCAGTGGTATAAACAAATGAACTTCTACCGGACACGGATAGATAGAGTAAAACGCCCGCATGATGGTTATGTTTTGCGTTTTCGATCGGTTTATCAAAGATTTTCCGATTTTTCGCGGCTTTTGGGATTCAATTAATACTCCTTACATTTTATTTTATGTGCAATATTTTTACATGGTGTATTGTTTATAGAATAAAACCATTGAATTCTTATAAGTTCGTTCGAAAACATGGTGTCTTACATCTGTGTTTTCTCGCTAGTGAGGTGAAAAGTTGTATGTGTCACACGAGAGCAAATTTAATCTGTTTCTTGTGCCTTTGAATTTCTCACCACGCTCAGGATTCTAACTTAGAATCACTCGCTGCGCTTGTGATTCAATTTTATCTCAAAATTCAGTTTACCCGTAAAGTAAGCTTGTTTTTTATATAATTAATGGCCTTTTTCATTTTTAATTATATCCACTAACAATATGATTTAAAAAAATTAAAAAGACCGCTTTAGCACTTTTTAATCCATTTTCGAATGAGGAGAACACTTTGCACATCATTTAAGTTACGCAAACCACAATGACTTCAAAATGTTCTCCGTTCTTTTTCGCTAAATCACCGTTTTTAGGGTACTTGTAAAATCCTAGCACACAGAACACGCTGTCCAACCCTGAGAAAACATCCATAGTATCTAAATTCCCAGAAGCCAGGCTATCGATTGACATACCCCTCGCAGTTCGCACCCCTCAGATTTTTTGCGTTTACGCAGTAAGCTAACCAAATATAAACTTTCTTTTGAGACACCTGTATTTTGGAGAATGTGCGCAGTAATTACACGATCTAATTACAACGTCCTTCTACGAGTACCGCCGGAGTGTCGGCGCGCAGCAAATAACCTTTGTGTTGTTGGTGTTCCACTCGAACGTTACTTTTGAAATGTTCGTACAGCTGAGATGTCGAACTCTCTTCCAGAGCGTATGTAGGTACATATATCCGGAATCTGGATAGTTATATATGTATAAAGCAGATTCATTTAAAAGAAAAGTAAATGGGTACTTTATAGGCAAGTCCTCTTTAGTCTAAGTCTCATCGTATGGTATGCTTCTCAAAACAATAAAGAAAAACCGCCGCGATCTATGTTTAAATGGCAATTAGTCCTTGAGACACAAAAACAGGTGGGTGCATGCAGTCGCGCTTCAGGAAGTGGGTCACCGACGACGACGCGCCGCCGACCCACGCCACGGTCCCGCTCACTCTTACAGTCAACCGTATACTTGTGAAACTTACCATCTCAAGCAACATTACACATTTTTATTTTAATCGGGTGAATGGGTGAATTATATAGCTAGTCTAAGGGAAACTTATAATTCCTTCATGTTTGCCTGCCATACTTCCATAAGGTCAGAAACAAATGATCTACATAGCTGAACCACTTTTGCGACCTATTTGTACTAAGCAGTAGGTAGTCAAACAAGCACCGTTAATATACAATTTAATTGGTTTTAAAACAACGGATAAAGTCACTTTATTTGTATCGAGCTTCTGATAAGTTATGTTATGTTACTTATAATTATCATGCGATCACACCAACATTCGCTGGAAGCGCGCACGACGACACATCCAGATCACAACTAGTGACTAGTACCACACCAACACTCGCTTGAAGCGCGCACGACGACACACCCAGATCACAACTAGTGACTAGTACCACACCAACACTCGCTTGAAGCGCGCACGACGACACACCCAGATCACAACTAGTGACTAGTACCACACCAACACTCGCTTGAAGCACGCACGACGACACACCCAGATCACAACTAGTGACTAGTACCACACCAACACTCGCTTGAAGCGCGCACGACGACACACCCAGATCACAACTAGTGACTAGTACCACACCAACACTCGCTTGAAGCGCGCACGACGACACACCCAGATCACAACTAGTGACTAGTACCACACCAACACTCGCTTGAAGCGCGCACGACGACACACCCAGATCACAACTAGTGACTAGTACCGTATACTTGTGAAACTTACCATCTCAAGCAACATTACACATTTTTATTTTAATCGGGTGAATGGGTGAATTATATAGCTAGTCTAAGGGAAACTTATAATTCCTTCATGTTTGCCTGCCATACTTCCATAAGGTCAGAAACAAATGATCTACATAGCTGAACCACTTTTGCGACCTATTTGTACTAAGCAGTAGGTAGTCAAACAAGCACCGTTAATATACAATTTAATTGGTTTTAAAACAACGGATAAAGTCACTTTATTTGTATCGAGCTTCTGATAAGTTATGTTATGTTACTTATAATTATCATGCGATCACACCAACATTCGCTGGAAGCGCGCACGACGACACATCCAGATCACAACTAGTGACTAGTACCACACCAACACTCGCTTGAAGCGCGCACGACGACACACCCAGATCACAACTAGTGACTAGTACCACACCAACACTCGCTTGAAGCGCGCACGACGACACACCCAGATCACAACTAGTGACTAGTACCACACCAACACTCGCTTGAAGCACGCACGACGACACACCCAGATCACAACTAGTGACTAGTACCACACCAACACTCGCTTGAAGCGCGCACGACGACACACCCAGATCACAACTAGTGACTAGTACTACACCAACACTCGCTTGAAGCGCGCACGACGACACACCCAGATCACAACTAGTGACTAGTTTATGTGAGTTTTTCCGTTGTTCTAATATTTATGACAACTTACTGTTTGGGACGTATGCACCCACTTGTGCACCAAGGGTCGACTGTGACTTGCATTTCACAGTTCACAGTTGGGAACAAACACCTCTGACACCCCCTTGGTCTTCATAAAATGTTCGATATACGGATATACGGCCAAAAGAGAAACCACCGGATGTACTGTAAGGTAATTGATAAATGTAGACAAGAAAATGTTTCAGGGACCTACTGGATAGTTTGACGGCACATGTTGGCTATAGAGATATGACGGTTGACGAGTGTCGCGTTGCGTGTTGCAGGGCATCAGATCGAGGGCGTGTGGCACACTGCTATCGTGGTCTACGGCCGCGAGTACTTCTTCGGCGGCGATGGCATCACCAGCTGTGCGCCCGTGAGTCTCACATTATTAGTTATCGCGTCATTATTTACATATGAACCATCATAAATAAGTGGTTTTCCACATCAAAAGAATTGCCTTGTAATCGTCCGACTTGCGATGCAGGACTTAGAGATATTTGTTTTGGTCAAACGTTCTTAGATTTCGTTAAAATTTTGAAGCTTATGATTACAGGAATAGTACATTAATGTAAGTGAGTCCAGGAGAGCTAATTCTGTTTGAAGCATTTATAGTGCTTTTCTGAAAAATAAATGGTGACATTTTATAGTAGGTAAGGTAACACCGGGTGACAAGGGCCACTATTTTACAAATTGAAATAAAACCTTTATTTTACCACCTTAAAGGAAAAACCGCCCAAGTGCGTGTCGGGCCACGCGCAGTGTAGGGTTCCGTAGTTGCCCTACACAATATGCGGACTTCTTCACCAAGTACATTTTATAAGTTTGTCGACTAATACAGCTCGCGCCAAACATCTAGTACGCTCGGAAGTTGCTCTTCCCAAGAACGGCCCATACATTTTTTTCCTGCTGATGCGAATCGCCCCGTGTTTAGAGGGGACTAAAAAAAAAAAATCATCCCCACTTTACGTGTAGGGGAGGTACCCTAAAAATTATATTTTTCAAAATTTTACTGTACCACTTTATCGGCGTGATAAATAATATATGTATACCCAATATGCCAAATTACAGCTTTGTAGTTCTAATAGTCTCTAAACTAAGACGCGGACAGACAGACAGACGGACATGGCGAAACTATAAGGGTTCCTTGTTGTTGACTACGGAACCCTAAAAAGGGTTTACAATAAAAGCTATGATTATTTCAAAATCCAAAATAAATGTCGTTTTTAAAGTTATAACGACGTTATTTTTTTACGAAAAGGGGACACGTGTCTCGTGGTCTACGGGAAACTGGCAAGTATGGCGACGTTTAGAGACAGTTGCATGTCTCGTGGTCTACGGGAAACTGGCAAGTATGGCGAGGTGCAGTGATGAGATGCAGGTGACGACACAAGTATTTTCATTTTACCCGCATTAACACTTTAGTCTTTAACATTAACATAAACACTTTAGTCTTTGAACTTGTTCTTTAACAATAAAGAACATCTTTTAGAATCCGGGACCAACCACTGGATAGAACTGCATAACCCGAAAATTCTCTCCACTGATCGCCATTACTACCCTAGAATTGTGCGTGAAGCGATTGAAATCAAGAAACATCCAAATAATTTCAATCGGGAAGATGGTTTCAAATTGTCTCCCACATGGAGTCCAGTTATCGGGAAATTTAAATCGCGGGTTTCTTCTCTTAGTGCATCTTCGGATACTATGAGTGTTGTGTGCCGTGCGTGAATTAGATAACAATTAATTTTAAAGACTAAAGTGTTTATGCGGGTACAAGGTTCAAAAAAATTCAAAATTCAAAAAGTTTATTTTGCAAAGTAGGTATATATAATACACGTTTCACAAGTCAAATTTTAATCTTACAAAAATATATGTAATAAAATAATAAATGTACATGAACTACTTAGATTAAATGTTTATTTAATTTATGTAGCAATATATATACGATTAAAATTATAGGTAAAATATTATTATACAAGGTGAAATCCAATCAACCGCCCGAACCCATACCGGAGACCCGGCCAGGGACCAGGAACAAGGTTCAATGATCACCAACCGAGCCCCCAGCACGAATCCAGGCGGCCGACCAAATCCCATCCTATATACTACATAGTAATAGGTTACATATATAAATACATGCCTACCTCCGCCCATTCGATTAGTCTTGCTAAGAAGAACGGGCAAGAAACTTGGCAAGATCATGTCTTTTTTTTCAACATAAACTTAAACTATACATTGAATTACTTATATCTACTTTAACCAAGGGATAAGAAAATACAAGACAGCAGGAATTCAGGTTAATGAAAAAAGAAAAACATATATATCTTTGCCTACCTGTCTCATATAGTCTATTTCCTTTTACAGTCTGTAATTAATTAATGTTAACTCTTAAGAGGAATCAAAATTAATATATTAAATTATTACCTACTTTCATTAAAATCAGTATCACTATAACACCATGCTTCACCATCATCCAAATATTCATTTATTTTATAATATGCCTTTTTCAGTAGGCCCTGCTTAATATACTGTTTAAACTTATTCTCTGACAAAGTAAGGACCTCTTTTGGAAGTTTATTGTAAAATCTTATACCATGTCCTACGAAAGAGGTACTCACCTTGGCGAGTCTGATTTTTAGAAAAGCCAGTTTATACTTATTTCTGGTTTCCTTACAATGTTGCTCACCAAGCCTTGGGAGAGACTCAAAATTTTTTCTAGCATATCTAAGGACTTGGTAAATATATTCACAAGGAACAGTTAATATATTAATTTCTTTGAACTTTTCTCTTAATGAATCTTAAGGAAAATACTTGTGTCGTCACCTGCATCTCATCACTGCACCTCGCCATACTTGCAAGTTTCCCGTTGACCACGAGACATGCAACTGTCTCGAAACGTCGTCGGGTGTCCCCTTTTCGTAAAAAAGGTAAAAATTGATCGCGGTAAACCCGATAATATATTTATTATGTGTACGAAACGCGAGAGTTTAAAGTTCTATTTTGGGCTTTCCTAAACATGGTGCGTATAATAAGGGCCACGCCATTTTAAGCCGTTTGGCGCAAAAGTAAGCATTAATGACCTCAAAGATGCATAAATATGAACATTGTAATTATTCATCAACTTGATAACAGCAAGCAGAAACTAAAATCCCATCAAAATCATCAATATTTTGTAAGAAAAGTATACTTTTCCACTGTATAAGAAAACAGCCTAGTTATTGAATTTTTAGGTGTTTAGTGTATAAATGTTGGTATTTTACTTAAAAGTATTATTATTCTTTCTAGAATTAAGTAATTATTGTCAAAGTTTTTTGATTTATAATTTTTATACATTGTACCTTATTACACATATGTGGTTTAGATTTGTGTCCCCCCTATTGTGGGTTACAAGGCTCTGTAATATTACACATATGTGGTTTAGATTTGTGTCCCCCCTATTGTGGGTTACAAGGCCCTGTAATATTACACATATGTGGTTTAGATTTGTGTCCTCCCTATTGTGGGTTACAAGGCCCTGTAATATTACACATATGTGGTTTAGATTTGTGTCCCCCCTATTGTGGGTTACAAGGCCCTGTAATATTACACATATGTGGTTTAGATTTGTGTCCCCCCTATTGTGGGTTACAAGGCCCTGTAATATTACACATATGTGGTTTAGATTTGTGTCCTCCCTATTGTGGGTTACAAGGCCCTGTAATATTACACATATGTGGTTTAGATTTGTGCCCTCCCTATTGTGGGTTACAAGGCCCTGTAATATTACACATATGTGGTTTAGATTTGTGTCCCCCCTATTGTGGGTTACAAGGCCCTGTAATGTTCAGTACTGAAATGTAGTTTGGTATTTGTATTAATTAATAATTTTATATTAAGTGAGGTAAAAGTTAAAAAAGACAAGTATTCATAATAAAAAATAAGTTTAATTTTATTAAGAACTTACATTATTAAGAACCTATTTATCACTCATCTTATAAAACACTATGAGGGCTTATGAGACTGCAGTAGGATTGGAAGGCCCAAGTAACGACATTGTTGGGCGACCATTATTTACCTAAGAATCTAAAACGAGATAAAATAATTTCGTTTGGGAACGCGGTTCAGCCTTCGGCCTCGCCAAAGACCCTTTAGCAGGGGTTCAATTCAGAGAACAAGAAATAGTTTCATTCAGAAACGCGGCTTGGCCTTCGGCGTTCGCCATAGACACTTTAGTAAAGCATCAATACAGAGAACAAGAAATATTTTAGTTCGAAAACGCGTCTCGACCTTCGGTGGCTTGGCCTGCGACATCGCCATAGACACTTTAGCAGAGGATCAATTCGGAGAACAATATATAGTTAGTTAACGTTAAAGTTTAGTAGGAAACGCGGCGATGCCAAAATGAGAATCATAATAAGAGATCAAGATATAGTTTCGCTCGGAAACGCAACTCGGCCTTTGGCTTCGCCAAAGGCACTTTAGCAGAGGATCTATTCGGAGAACAAGAAATAGTTTCATTCGGAAACGCAGCTTGGCCTTCGGCCTCGCCATAGACACTTTAGCAGAGGATCAATTCAAAGAACAATAAGTATTTTAGTTCGAAAATCAGTTCAAAAGTAACATAGTCGCTTATTAATGTTCATACAAATCAAGCGATCAAAAGTAACATGGTCGCTTATTAATGTTCATACAAATCAAGCGATCAAAAGTAACATGGTCGCTTATTAATGTTCATACAAATCAAGCGATCAAATGTAACATAGTCGCTTATTAATTTTCATACAAATCAAGCGATCAAAAGTAACATAGTCGCTTATTAATGTTCATATAAATCAAGCGATCAAAAGTAACGTAGTCGCTTATTATTGTTCATACAAATCAAGCGATCAAAAGTAACATGGTCGCTTATTAATGTTCATACAAATCAAGCGATCAAAAGTAACATGGTCGCTTATTAATGTTCATACAAATCAAGCGATCAAATGTAACATAGTCGCTTATTAATTTTCATACAAATCAAGCGATCAAATGTAACATAGTCGCTTATTAATTTTCATACAAATCAAGCGATCAAAAGTAACATAGTCGCTTATTAATGTTTATAACCGTAGACATTCCGCGCGTGTTCGAGCTATTTATAAACCGAGAGAATCCGCGAATAATCGTAACGGCGTGGTTTGTGTATGATCCAGAGTAACGTGGCCCGTGATTGAGAGCGTAGGCTACCGGGAAAGAGGTCTGCTCACACCGGTCGGCAGGTCTATTTCAGTGTTGGCGCGGTGCACTGACAATACTAAATACATACAATAAACAAGCGTCGCACCTTCCAGGCCAGCTGAACGTCGCACTGTTGTTTTATAATAAACACGTTCTGAAGTGATAAGTATTCTTATTTGGAGCCGAGGATTAATTCAGGGAGATGTTTATTGTTAGGGGCTCAAATGGGTTGCGGACGATTTTTTTTGGCAACTATTTATAGTATTTTACGCCATTTCTGGACATAGTTTTCATTATTTTAGAATATTAGTACATTACGATACGAGAGCGATGAAACGTTTTCTGACGAGTGTGATTTTGCGGCACGAGCCGAAGGCGAGTGCTGCAATCACACGAGTCGAGAAAAAGTTTCTCGCACGAGTTTCGTATAATTTTTTATAGCACAAGTGCGGAAAATGCCGACTTTACGCACGGTGTGCTATAAAATTTATTATATATCTGTATATATAAAATTCAAAGTCCTGACTGACTGACTGACTGACTGACTGACTGACTGACTTATATATCAACGCACAGCCTAAACCACTGGTCCTAGAGACTTGAAATTTTGCATATAGATACCTTATATAGTGTAGGCATCCACTAAGAAAGGATTTTTCAAAATTCACCCTCTAAGGGGGTGAAACGGGGGTCCAAAGTTTATATGGGGAAACAAGATTAGTTAGACTATTTTATTCGAGACTTCACAAGAGTACTCCTATCTATAAATGAGTAAACATGTGTTTCAGGTTTTTTCAGAATTCCACCCCTAAAAGGGGGAAATGGGGTGACAAATTCTGAAAATCAGCATGGGTATCGTTTGTATGGTTTATCGGGTCGCTGATTACGAAAACAACAACTATTTCTAAATCCAACGAAGTGGACGTGAAATACCATCATCCCCTGTTGGGGTGCGATGGGGTTGATATGTTGAAATGTGTAAATATCAATATGGGTGTCGTTTTTATGTTTTTTTGGGACGTTAATTATGAAAATGGCATCGATTTTGAAATTTAATATAGTGGACATGAAAATTCTTGAAAGTATGTGTGCCAGAGCAAATCGGCTGTAACAGACGAACAGACAGACAGCCACACAAGTGATCCTATTAGGGTTCCAGTTTTTCCTTTTGAGGTATCTATCTATCTATATATCCACAATCTATCTATATCTTTCAATATCCCAGCAAAATATTTTTGGAATGGAAGGTTGAAGGGGTTGGACCACGGGGTACCAAAAAAAGTTCTTTTTTATGTGAATAAGTACTTTGACGGCCTGTTTCTCCCAAACGGCTAGACTTAGACCCATGTTGATGGGTGTCTAGGAAAAGGTTTCGACGAGATCTACCCGCCGAAAGTGTCAAAACTTTACAGGCCCGTATCTCCCAAACAGCTAATGCTATAGACCCATGTGTTCACGCTAGACCGTGACGCATGATTCGCACCCGCATGCGGGGATGACCCCCCCCCCCGCCGCGCGCCGGTCGAGGCGCGCGCGGGCGCTGGTCTCGCTCTGTTCGGATCGACGAGCCTCTCTAGGCGCACGCGCGCGCGCCCGCGCAGCCGACAGCTCTAAACAATAGACATTCGCGTCAGCACAAACAATATCGCGTACCTAAAGTGTAGTGTTAATACAAGTGCTGTGTACATCACTCAAACCAGGACATTCAATACATCCCTGCACAGACGCCAGCTCAACTAGCCAACAAGAAGGCTCAGCACGTCACCGCATCTCCTGTCGGCCCATCGAGAACAACATTCCAAAGCAAGGTCAGTCAGTTTACCCACAATCTTTTTCTTATCCTGTCTACTCTCCCATTCAAATTCCATCAGCTCTGCATCCTGTAGCCAGCGGCTACATTTTTGGTCCTTCGGCCGGATCGAATTCTGGTCCTTACAGTCCATTTTCACAATTTTGGCCCTTCGAACCGTTACTGAACCAGCCCCCGTCGATTACAGTCCATTTTCAATCCAAGAAAATTTTTGGTTTATATCACCCCCCGCCTATCCCCCGCCGGCCCGTAACTTTGTTTGAACCAGCCCCCGTCGATTTACTACAGTCCATTTTCACCCGGTTACATATTTTGCCCCCTTTCCCGGCAAAAAATATTTTGTGGTTTCGAATACCTATCGCGGGTAGATAATTAGAACCGCCGCCTGGAACATTCCATTTATCGGTTAGAACCGGCCCCCCCACGCCCCTTTACAGAATAACTCATTTTCATCACGGTTGTAATTATTGTTCAGCTCAGATAATATAATTATATCCATTCGGCCCAATTGTTTATTACAGTCCACTATATTTCTTTATTAAACCCCCCCGTCACTTCCAGGGATTAATTATCAGCCCTTATAAACCCCATACGTAAAATTAATTAAACTCAAAGTCAGCATTTTGCTCAACATTTTTTACATGTAATTCCCGACCCAATCTTTTCAAATGTTCTCGAAGTGATTCAACTTTGCTCGTAAATACATAGTTCACATTTTAGTTTCATATCGTGTTACAACGTTTTGAGTACCTACACTTCACTTTGTTTTCTATCGCGCGAAGAGGTGCAAATCTACCCACTGTCAAAGATAGTTCTCGTATCTTGCGAGATATTTTTTGTGAGAGTATAAATTTGCTTTATTTCGTGCACTTATATACGTCACATATATACGTAAGTTACGTGTGTTGAGTACATAAGTACACACGTTATACGGTTACGTATTATTACGTTGATTAAAGCTTGATTAGCATCATTGGATTGTCCGCACATTTAGATACGATTTCTGCCAGGTGAACGCATTCTTTGTTGTTTACGAGTTTGAGGCAGTAGATAGGTATTTTATTAGTTTCGTGTAAGCGGGAAATAGCATAATAACATAGGAGTGAACAAGGTCATCAGCCCTTTTTGATATTTAATGTTGCGGTAATCTTGTGTTACGGTAAAAGTTTTCCGAACAGTTTTATCCTGTTATTGTCTGCCTTTTATTGTTTATGGTACACATATAGGGTGTTCCACGTTGGTTTATCAGCTCATATACAGGTTGTTTAAAAAAAAAAAATTTTTTTTTTTTTTCTTTTTTTTCTTTCTCTCTCTGTCGGGTTTATTTTCCGTGTTCCGTTTGAACATGGCTTTTGTTATTTCGGCCCGCGCAAGTTACAAGCTATCCGCACGTTGGAGTTGGTAGCGCTCAAGTTTTTAATAACTCATTTTCACATATAGTCACACTCATCACACATTCAATCAGCACATACACACTCAACTCATTTTCACTCACACATTCAATCAGCACATACACACTCAGCTCATTTTCACTCACACATTCAATCAGCACATATAGACACACTCAGCTCATTTTCACTCACACATTCACTCATCAGATACACATTCAGCTCATTTTCACTCAATGAAACCAGCACTCAGTCATCACACACACACTCATCACATACACACTCAGTTCATTTTCACTCAATGACTCCAGCTCCAACAGAGAATTCTTGTAACTCCGCACAACGTGTAGTGAACGTCACTAACACACCAATAATAGCAGACGTACATGGTCAATTTCACTCAGCACGAGCCCTGTTAGGTTTTATCTCACGTCGCGGTACTCTAGTTCTCATTCGCTCAGAGTCGGCACAAGCTGTGTAGGTGCTAGGGATCAACTCATTGAAGTTCAGAACTTCCTCGGGTCAAACAATGATGCAATCACTCACCAGCTCGCGAATCAGCACATAACTTGGTTCGGCGCTCTGCACGAAATAATACTCAACTCAAGACCCCTCTGCCCGATTTTATCCGATCCTACGGACTTTGACCCTCTCACGGCCGGACATTTCATTATTGGTCGTCCGCTCACCGCTCTACCTGAGCAGTCTTTTTACGACAGACCCATATCTGTTCTTAAACGCTTTCAGCTCATTCAAGCGCTCTCTCAGCGCTTTTGGATTCTCTGGTCCAGATCCTACCTCCATACCCTGCAAACCCGCCCCAATCAGCTCTCCCCTTCCTCCCCTCCTCAAGTGGGTGAACTGGTCCTCATCAAAGAGGATGACTTGCCTCCGCTCCAATGGAAGTTGGGGAGAATTCTCCGCACAATGCCTGGCAAGGATGGAGTGATCCAAGTTGTGGATCTGGACACAGCCCATGGAGCCGCAGCCCCGGCCCCCCCAGGATGTTCACGCTAGACCGTGACGCATGATTCGCACCCGCATGCGGGGATGACCCCCCCCCCGCCGCGCGCCGGTCGAGGCGCGCGCGGGCGCTGGTCTCGCTCTGTTCGGATCGACGAGCCTCTCTAGGCGCACGCGCGCGCGCCCGCGCAGCCGACAGCTCTAAACAATAGACATTCGCGTCAGCACAAACAATATCGCGTACCTAAAGTGTAGTGTTAATACAAGTGCTGTGTACATCACTCAAACCAGGACATTCAATACATCCCTGCACAGACGCCAGCTCAACTAGCCAACAAGAAGGCTCAGCACGTCACCGCATCTCCTGTCGGCCCATCGAGAACAACATTCCAAAGCAAGGTCAGTCAGTTTACCCACAATCTTTTTCTTATCCTGTCTACTCTCCCATTCAAATTCCATCAGCTCTGCATCCTGTAGCCAGCGGCTACACCATGTTCATGGCACTCTAAGAAAAGGGCTCGGCAAGATCTAAAGTCGAAAAAAAAAAATTGCCAAACATTTGATCGGCCATATCTCCCGAAAGGCTAATTGTAGGGAGTTCGGGTTTCAACTTTTGTGATCGGTCAAGCTGGGGCTATATGACCAAAAAAAAAAATTAAACAGTTTTGACAGTTTTTTGACAGGTCCAAAAAAAGTATCCCGATTTGCATAAAACTCAAGGGGCATTCGGGGTCGCCAATTACGCTGCTGTATTCAAATTTGAAATTTTTTGACAACTGATAGGGATTTTGACACTCTTTCGGAAAAACTTTGATCGGTGAGTCCGTTTGGCATTCTGGTGAGGCCGAAAAACGAGCATGTGAGGACGGAGAACGCGCCCGCGAGGCCGAAGGCCGAGCAGGGCGCGTTCGTAGTCTGAGCATGCAAGTTTTTCGGCCGAGCACTACACCTTGACTCCCAGAGGGAGTGAGAGCACTTATAATGTTTGTTTCTGAAAAAAATGTAATTTGTTCCCTGTAGGCCACGCGGGCGAAGCCGCGGGCAGAAGCTAGTATTTAATATTATTTTTTATGATATTTTCTGGGGGCACGGCAGTGCCCCCGCCGAGTCTCGTAAAAAAACGCGGAACGGCCGTACCATCCTTTTCTCGAAGCAACTCACGGCACTTTCAACCCCCCTGTATCTTCGTTGTGGGTAAAGCTAGAAGTCTGAAATTTCAGTTACCAAGAGTACTTACTGAACCTACTTCTACCCCCAAATTACAAGTTTGTACCTATATTTGATTACGAAATATCTCAAGTCAAAGTTCCCTTATTTTGTCACTGACTGACTGATCATCAAAAGTCTAAAGGTGTTCTAGCAGGCCTACAAACTTAAAATTTTGCATGCGGTTAGTGTTAAGTGTACATTGCAACAAAAAAATATAAAAATGTTATTTGCGGTTGGTAATTTAATAACAAAACAAAAATGTATGTTTCCAGCTGCATCTATAAATTTGTATGGCACTAGATGACGTTGGTGGTATGCTGCTTTGCATTAAAAACATCTACCACGAAAAATTCTACCTCGTGACGCTAGATGGTAAAAAGTGTAAAAAAATTTATACCTTTATTTCCGAAAATAGAGCAAGTAGTAAAAATAAAAAATAAAACCGTTAAAGTGCGAAATATAAAAAACAAAACCGGTAAAGTGCGAATCGGACTCGCGCATAAAGGGTTCCGTACCCCTACAAAATACGGGTACGGAACCCTAAAAGTAAATAACAACAATATAGATGCCATAGCAACACTAAGGCGACAAAAAACAAAGCGATAAAACGGTAGCGCCTGACAAAGTACGAATAAATGCAAGGCTGCTTGGAATGTAATTAAAAATGAATCTGAGATGTTGCCACTTCCAACTCAAACAATAGACTATATTGAACATGAAGGCAAGACTACAGGATTCTGACAGTATTGCTACGACATTTAATAACTATTTTATTGAATTGACTAATAGGGTAAATCACAATTTAAACTTTACAATGAAGGTGACATAATTAAAATGATATCATCATTGGACAATGCAAATTCTGAAGGATTTGATGGTATAGCACCAAAAATATTAAAAGCATGTAAAATTGAAATTTCCTCTGTATTAACTTATCTCATAAATCCTATCTTTGGAGACTGGTTGTTTCCCTGAAAAATTAAAAATGTCTATTGTGAAACCCTTATTCAAAAATAAACTTTTAACAAAAAAATAGCAACCGACTTCAATAGTAACAGCAGTCATTCACTAAAAAGTTAATAATAATTCTATAAAGACCGATGGTACCGAAGCAACACTTTTGCCGACTTCTTTCTTCCTGAAACGTTATGTTATCTAGAAGTCGGCGTTCTTATATTGGTTTCTATGTTGCTATATCGTAGGAAATACGCCGACTTCTAGATAACATAATGTTTCAGGAAGATAGAAGTCGGCAAAAGTGTTGCTTCGGTACCATCGGTCTTTATAGAATTATTATTAACTTTTTAGTGAATGACTGCTGTTACTATTGAAGTCGGTTGCTATTTTTTTGTTAAAAGTTTATTTTATTTCACATTTTTTAGTGTTGCTGGGTTAAATTGTGAAATATGGGTAGTTCTTGCAAACGTGGTTTTAATATGAAACGAAGTTCAAGTGAGTATAAGTAGCTATGTTTGAGTAGCTTCCTGCTATCAATCTCGAGTTATGTGCTGTCATTCGTTAAAGAGTTCTACGGTGATGAAGCCAAGATCGAAGGTCAGGTGGGTGCACTGGCAATTTTCAAGCAATGCCCTGCAATGAGCACCATAACACAAACTGATTGCCGCAATCCAAAGTTATGTGCTGTCATCCGTTGAGGAGTTCTATGGTGATGAAGCCAGGATCGAAGGTCAGGTGGGTATTCTGGTAATCTCCAAGTAATACCCTTGAATTAGCACCCTAACGCAGTGATTGCCGCAATCTCGAGTTATGTGCTCTGATCCGTTGAGGAGTTCTATGGTGAATATGGTGATGAAGCCAGGATCGAAGGTCAGGTGGAAGAATGATAATTTTCAAGTAATACCTTGTAATCAGCACCCAGGCACAAAGCGATTACCTCAATTTCGGGAGGTATGCTGTCATTTTCTGAGGAGTTCCACTGCCTATCTCTGAAGACCTTCATCAGATCATGAACAACCCAAAATGGGACCTACCTGGAAGTACACTCTTTCAAACAAAAAAAGAATTGTTCAAATCGGTTCAGAAATGACGGAGTTACGGAGTAACAACGCCAAAAAAAAAAAAAAAAAAACATACAGTCGAATTGAGAACCGCCTCCTTTTTGAAGTCGGTTAAAAAGGGAGAGAAATCTGAAATAGGAAATTATCGTCCCATCACACTCACACCAGTTCTCTCAAAGTTATTTGAAAAAGCCATGTACAATAGGCTGATACATTTTTTTGGCAAATATAAAATTTTAAAACAAGAACAACATGGCTTTCAGAAACAAAAATCAACAACATAACCCGTAACGTAGATAAGAAATAAGATATAAATAATAAATAAGAAACCTGAAAAATACCGGGTTTTAATTTTGGCCGGATTTGTATTCCCTAGTTGGCATTCTCTATGTAAGACACTATTCGCTGCCTGTCTGTGTCTGTCTGTCGGCGACACATACACTCGCTATCTCACACGGAGGGAATAGTGACAGATAGCCCACAGAAGTCCAGTCAAGCTAACTAAAAGTACCCGGCCGGTCCATTGCGCTGTAATTTGGCACATCCGGGGAGTGCAGCGTAACACTGCATGGGAAATGGTTACATTATACCTAGGATGGTGCATTCGAGTGGCGCGGGGCTCGCTCTACTCGGGGCAGTAGCTAGTAGTGACGGGGAGGGCGCGGGGTGCGGGATGTGCTCTGACAGTTGACACAGATAGTCCCTCGTTTCCTGCCTGCAGTAACGACTCCAGAAATAGGTGTGCACTGTTCTCTGTCTCTGTCGCACCCGCCGCTTCTAGCTCATTATCCACACGTGTACAAAACTCATGGAAACTATCTTTGAACGTAGAGGTGAAATTATGTATTTTCAAATGTCAACCAGCGCGTGGGAAGATCATAATGTGCGCGCGAGTGGCTGTTTGCGATTGAAAAAAATATATAACGGCCATCTTCCATGGTCAATTTAAATAATCGCGAGGTGAGGTAGTTGGAGCTTGTTTATTGTATGTGTTGAAATGAATAATGTTGTTGAAGTCACGTTAACTACTGAAATAAAAGTCTGACCGTCTCACCTCTACAACGAACAGCTCTACATCTGACGTGAAAAATAAACATTTAGAGAGTTAAACATCACAGGTGGCTTTGAAGTTGTAAATGTAGAAATAAATAATAGAATGTTAACAGAAAACCTACAACTAATAGTTGTCAACTATAAATACTAACATAATCTTAGGACACATACAAAATAATAAAGAATAGAAATTATATAAAAATATATAAATACTGACAAAATTGACGAGATATTGAAGAATTTAAGGACAATGCCAAAAGTAACCGGAATAGAAGAGCTCGTATGACTAGATTGATGGATGTGGAAAAGGCGAAAGAGGTGTGTCAGGATCGTAGGAGATGGAATCTGTAGTCCCTGTCTACCCCTCTGGGAGACAGGCGTGATTGTATGTATGTAGAAATTATAAACTTTAAAATGAATATAGCAGCGATAACGTCCCAAACAGGGTCGGTAGGTACGAGTAGGTGTCACAACAATGTAGCTTGATGTCACCCCGCAGGGCTCGACGCAGCTGGGCGCGCCGCTGCGAGTGGAGCGTCTCGGTGAGACCTTCGTGCCGCTCTCTCTGTTCCGCGAGTACGTGCAGGGGCTCGCCGGCTCCAGCTACACGTGAGTATCATCTCACCTACCTGCACATACGTATTACCCCCCCCAACCCCGCAGGACACCGCACATACATACCGCCAGACCTCAAACAATATAGATTTTGAGTTTGGGTATTAAATTCTAGTTCTATCAATGACCTGAAAGTTATCTATACTATTTATTTTATTCATTTATAACACTTTTTGCACATTTACACAAATAACTTAAAAGACAAAAAAAACAATTAAACATGGTGTACAAGGGCGGCATTTATTGCTAATAGCAATATCTTCCAGGCAACCCTTGGTAGCTAACAGAAAGATGAACAAATTAACATGTGGAGATGTAAATACTAATCAGGATTAAAATATAAACCTAAATATCTAAGACATAAACTTACATATAAAAATACATGAAAATACTTAGATACATACTTACTTAGTAACATACTAGTTAAACACTTGGGCACAAGCAGCGCTATCCATACAGATAAACCCCACCAACTAGTTGACACGTTGTATTTCCAGCGGCTCGTCGTACAACCTGTTGGAGCACAACTGCAACAACTTCAGCGACGAGGTGTCGCAGTTCCTGTGCGGCGCGCGGCTCCCCAAGCACATCCTGGAGCTCCCCGAGCGCGCCCTCACCCCCCCGCTGCGCGCCGCGCTGCAGTCCCTGCTCACCGGGATGCAGGGGAGCGCGGGGCAAGTACGTGCATGTAGCATTGTTGTTACTTACATTATACCTTCGATACTTTTACCCCTACGCAGTGGCGTCTTTTAATAGTAGCCCTACAGCCGAGCAACCGTTACTTTCTTCGCCTTCGTAAGAACCATGGATGGACACAATGTACTTGGTACAGTGGTTATTAGCCACTACCGAGTTTGATAGAAAACGTTGATGAGGGCTAGGGTCAGGAGCGCCACCCCGGAGAGTACTTGTACACTCTTTAAAATAATCCAAGTTATAAATATTCGTATGATTGGATGCCGGCATCGGCAGGGGTAAATCTCAGATGTCTGGATTATAAATAAATATTTGAACTAACGGAACCAACGGCTGCGCGCCGACTATTACGATATAATGGAAGGCTAATAAGGGAATTAAATCATGTAATTCTTGTGCACGCTATTCAAAATATAGCCCGTAAAAAACCGAGAGGCAAGCAATTTTTCTACAGTAATAAGGGTTTGGTATTCAGCAGTCATTACTGATTCATCACCAAAGAGTCTAATTGCGCGGTGCCACTGATGTCCGTAGCACTCCATGCACGACTGATTTGTCTTTAATTCGATCTAACTCCCGAAGGTAAGGTTAGGTTGGAATACCCAGGAGCTCGAGATGATTTGTGATCGATACAGGTATAACTCAGACATTCGGAGTCAGCAGGAGAGTCCATTTGGCAGTGAATAGACCCGCCTGTGTTTTGGTGACATTTAAATGTACCAAGTTGGCGTCTTGAGCAGAGCTATCACGCGCAAACACAAAAATGTTTTAATAATATTTTAAGCTAAGTCCAGTTACATTATCCAAATCAATGCCGCATTAGACCTAAAAATCGGAAAATTTGATTCTTAACAACCAACCCTTAAAAATCGTAAATTTAACAGTTTTTTACCAAAAGTGTAGTCGATTGCGTTTTTATTCTGTAGATAAAATAAAAATAAAATACTAGTCGAGAACCGAAAATGTTACCTAGATTAATATTAATATTAATCAAAAATATGTTTTAAGACGTCCACAATCTTGCCAAAATCATGTTTCTCCTAAAACAAGTTTTAAATTTAGCGCCGGCGACGACGTATAGGGTCGATTGTATTGTCCTCGTAAGTTTCACGGAGCGTGTATATTATAGCGAAATGAAACAGCATGACATTTGTTCGGTCGCGTCATGATGTCTGTTCTTAAGTTGATATATCGATACCATCGGAGCCACTGACTTATTCACGTTAAGATTGCCTGTCACATTAACAAGCATGCGCAGTGTTTTTAGCACCTCTTTTTAGTGAATGTCGGAGTCACAACGAGATATTGATTGTAGGTAAGTAGCATCGGTATCTAAACACAAACTACCTGGGAATAGAGAGGCGAATTAGTTAATATTATTATTATTTTCTTTTGCGGAATGTCTGATTTAGTTAAAACGTCTTCTGTCTTATTATTTACTATTGGAACTGCCACTGCTTTCATAACATCCGGAGATAAATATAAATGAATCATACAGACATTAAACAGCATCGTTAGATCGCTAGATAAATGGTGATCAACATTTTGAAGATACTTAGACCATCATGGCCAGGTAATCTGGGAGTGCCCCCGCTAAGACGAGCCAAAGGAAGTGGGGCACTACCTTTTCTCGAAGCGTTTCTTCATATTTTCCAACCCTCATAGCTTCGGTCTGGATAATATTAGAGATACAAAATTCTCAAGATAAGAGATACTAAGCAGTCTTATTAAACACGATAAGTTTCATTTGTCTAGCTTTTAAACTTGAATTTTATTAATACCTAAAATACGTCGACTTCGTCACTCACTCACTGATGATCATCAAAACCTCTAGGGTACTACAAGAAAGTTATTTATAAAATAGGGCTAGTGATAAAGTACTAGAGGAAGTCCTAGAAAGCTGAAATTTGGTATGCAGGCTAGGAGTAGCACACAAACAACAACAAAATTAAGAAATCTCTAACTTTCACACTCCAACCCCTTTTAAGGGGGTCCGGTTCTGTATTATTAAAAAAATATATTCTCAACTTAAAAAGTCCTAGATATCTGAAATTTGGTATGAAGGCTACGATTTGCGCGGCCAATAAGAAAAAGAGGTAAAGATAGAGAGCGGGATATAAAAAGTCATAGCTGAGGCGCAAGAAATGCAGCCTGAAAATATAAAAAGAAGTAGAGCATTTCATGTAAACTAGGTCGCCAAGACTCACAAGCTCTTAAAGCTTTCACTGTTTAAAAGTTATCAGATCTCATCTAGAGCCAAGCCCTTAACTCTACAAGCCCTAACTCTACAATTCCTACATCTTGGTCAAAAAGTATGGCTTGGCCGTTTCGCAGCCGTCAAACAGACACTCAAATGGAATTATAATATAATGTCATGTAATAGTTCCATGAAACGGCCAAGCCATACTTTTTGAACAAGATGTAGGGTTTGTAGAGTTAGGGCTTGTAGAATTAGGCCTTATAAAGTTAAGGGCTTCGCTCTACATGAGATCTGATAACTTTTTAACAATGAAAGCGTTACGAGCTTGTGAGTCTTGGCGACCTAGTTTACATAAAATGTTTTTGATGGGATTCACTTTCTGCATAAGTTTTAATATCGCGTTGAAGCTAAATGTACATGTCTGAGATGTATGTGAGAGATCATCACATTCCTACTTATAAAATATTTCGATGCCCCTAATATGCAGGTGTTAAAGTGAATATCCCGTTGCAGTCGGTGTCGGCGAGCGGCGCGCGGCACAGCCGCGGGCTCAGCCCCGACTACGTGACTCTCAACTCGCAGATAGAGGAGGCCAGGTATGTGCACGTCCGACCGATGCGAGGTCGTACACTACACGCGTCACACACACGCAACTTGATGAACAAACGTGCTCTGATCTTGGACAGCCTTCTTGTGACGCACATACTGATCTACACACGTTATTGAACATCGTTTAACAGATTCATTTATAAATACGAGCTTGCTAATCGAATATTCTTACCACCGGTATCCGGATAATGACTACACGGGCGGCACATTATAATGGTGATACTGACTACACGGGCGACACATTATAATGGTGATACTGACTACACGGGCGACACATTATAATGGTGATACTGACTACACGGGCGGCACATTATAATGGTGATACTGACTACACGGGCGACACATTATAATGGTGATACTGACTACACGGGCGACACATTATAATGGTGATACTGACTACACGGGCGACACATTATAATGGTGATACTGACTACACGGGCGACACATTATAATGGTGATACTGACTACACGGGCGGCACATTATAATGGTGATACTGACTACACGGGCGGCACATTATAATGGTGATACTGACTACACGGGCGGCACATTATAATGGTGATACTGACTACACGGGCGACACATTATAATGGTGATACTGACTACACGGGCGGCACATTATAATGGTGATACTGACTACACGGGCGACACATTATAATGGTGATACTGACTACACGGGCGGCACATTATAATGGTGATACTGACTACACGGGCGGCACATTATAATGGTGATACTGACTACACGGGCGACACATTATAATGGTGATACTGACTACACGGCGACACATTATAATGGTGATACTGACTACACGGGCGACACATTATAATGTTGATATTGACTACACGGGCGGCACATTATAATGGTGATACTGACTACACGGGCGACACATTATAATGGTGATACTGACTACACGGGCGACACATTATAATGGTGAAACTGACTACACGGGCGACACATTATAATGGTGATACTGACTACACGGGCGACACATTATAATGTTGATATTGACTACACGGGCGGCACATTATAATGGTGATATGGACTACACGGGTGACATATTATAATGGTGATATTGACTACACGGGCGGCACATTATAATGGTGATACTGACTACACGGGCGACACATTATAATGGTGATACTGACTACACGGGCGACACATTATAATGTTGATATTGACTACACGGGCGGCACATTATAATGGTGGTACTGACTACACGGGCGACACATTATAATGGTGATACTGACTACACGGGCGACACATTATAATGGTGAAACTGACTACACGGGCGACACATTATAATGGTGATACTGACTACACGGGCGACACATTATAATGTTGATATTGACTACACGGGCGGCACATTATAATGGTGATATGGACTACACGGGTGACACATTATAATGGTGATATTGACCACACGGGCGGCACATTATAATGGTAATATTGACTACACGGGCGGCACATTATAATGGTGATATTGACTACACGGGCGGCACATTATAATGGTGATATTGACTACACGGGCGGCACATTATAATGGTGATATTGACTACACGGGCGGCACATTATAATGGTGATATTGACTACACGGGCGGCACATTATAATGGTGATACTGACTACACGGGTGGCACATTATAATGGTGATATTGACTACACGGGCGGCACATTTCAAGAATCGCGAACTCATTCCAGTGAAGGCTAAACTAAAAATCTTCTTTGTAATAATAGTTTTGTTATCTTTTGCGGCGTTAAGCTATTAGAGAGTGATGCTGAGAGCGACGTCAGTGTGGGAAACAGCTAATGTC
Organism: Ypsolopha sequella; assembly: GCA_934047225.1. Lineage (NCBI taxonomy): Eukaryota > Metazoa > Arthropoda > Insecta > Lepidoptera > Ypsolophidae > Ypsolopha > Ypsolopha sequella. The sequence goes on from OW203989.1 coordinate 699,710, forward strand.
GGTGTTGTCTAAATGAAAATTACTAAATTCTGAAACTGTGGCACACTGTGCAATGTGTGCTATTTTCCTTTAACCTGATGATAAAATCCATCGAACAACCAAACTGCGAACTTAGTATTAAATTATTACTCCACGATTTACTCAACTTATCATTATCATACAATATATGCATTTTTCTTTTAAATATGCCTGAATAACAAATAAATGGATTTTGATTTCGCAACGAACAGGCAAAATATATCTTCTGAAAGAATATATCGGTTCAAACTAATGCGACAAAGAAACAAAAGGAAGTAGTTAAGTAAGGAAGCACTAGTGTAGTAGGTAAGGGCAGTGAGACACTACGAGTGCGTGTGTGTGTGTGTGTGTCAGCGTGGTGGACGCGAGCGCGGGCGGCAGCAACGATGACGTGCGCGAGCTGTGCGTGACGTCACGACTCACCAAGTTGCTGCTGCTGGTGCCGGCACTGCTGCTGCGCGACAACGTGCTGCTGCGAGTGCTGCGCGCGCTACGGAGACACTTCACCGGGCTGCGGCTGCCGGACCTGCCGTACGCGAGATTCTGAACGCTATGTCTACTGACGAACAGTACTACAGGTGCACTCACGCGGGTTTTTATTTCTTCGGTTGGCAATAAATACCATATTATTCCAATATTTTGTTTTCTTGTATTTTCATGTGGTAGTATTGTTTTGTAGCTTAATTGTTAGATGCTAATTTCTAGTTGCTACATCTTGTTCAGTAGGTAGAACAATTGATACAATTAGTGTGATAGGGTAGAGATAGGCATTATATGGACATAGGTAATGCTTACCATTTCGTTATGTCTTGTATGTCACACTTTAAATCTCAGAATCCTAGTGACCTACAGAGCTGAAATTCGACTTATGGTCACTATTAACTAATAAAAATTCACTTAGAACATAAAGCATCGTCTTACGTCACTGGCTCCATATTTAATCCCGAACGTAACGAAGGATTCTAGAGTTAACTGCCGAGTGTGTCGTGAGTGCGGCGAGGGATACAAGCTCGCCCAACAGGAACACAGCTTTATTCTAGAGTTAATTGTCGAGCGTGCTGTGAGTGCAGCGAGGGATACAAGCTCGCCCAACAGGAACACAACTTTATTCTAGAGTTAATTGTCGAGCGTGCTGTGAGTGCAGCGAGGGATACAAGCTCGCCCATCAGGAACACAGCTTTATTCTAGAGTTAATTGTCGAGCGTGCTGTGAGTGCAGCGAGGGATACAAGCTCGCCCAACAGGAACACAACTTTATTCTAGAGTTAATTGTCGAGCGTGCTGTGAGTGCAGCGAGGGATACAAGCTCGCCCATCAGGAACACAGCTTTATTCTAGAGTTAATTGTCGAGCGTGCTGTGAGTGCAGCGAGGGATACAAGCTCGCCCAACAGGAACACAACTTTATTCTAGAGTTAATTTTCGAGCGTGCTGTGAGTGCAGCGAGAGATACAAGCTCGCCCAACAGGAACACAGCATTATTCTAGAGTTAATTTTCGAGCGTGCTGTGAGTGCAGCGAGGGATACAAGGTCGCCCAACAGGAACACAACTTTATTCTAGAGTTAATTTTCGAGCGTGGTGTGAGTGCAGCGAGGGATAAAAGCTCGCCCAACATTCTAGAGTTAACTGCCGAGCGCGTTGTGAGTGCAGCGAGGGATACAAGCTCGCCCAACATTCTAGAATTAATTATAGAGCGTGCTGTGAGTGCAGCGAGGGATACAAGCTCGCCCAACATTCTAGAGTTAACTGCCGAGCGCGTTGTGAGTGCAGCGAGGGATACAAGCTCGCCCAACATTCTAGAGTTAATTATAGAGCGTGCTGTGAGTGCAGCGAGGGATACAAGCTCGCCCAACATTCTAGAGTTAACTGCCGAGCGCGTTGTGAGTGCAGCGAGGGATACAAACTCGCCCAACAGAAACAGCTTTATTAGCCTAATAGTAGTAGAAACAAAGCCTAATTAAGTATCAACACAGCGTCTTGCTCCTTTTAATATTATAAAGAAATATACAGATAGGTTAAGTCGTGTGTTACTCGTGTATTATACAAATATTTTTAATTTTCCTACATTAATTTCAAGGATAGTGGGCTGACTACACTACACTAAGTTATACACTGCACGAAGTCCATACTGCTGAAGTATTGACTTCTGTCAGCCGTCATTTAAAGAAATCTTCTTTATTGGCACGGGTTATAGTACCTTGGGCTGCATATGTAGGCTTATGACGTTACGTATTTTTTTTCAAAATAGCAGAATGTTTCAACTATTAAAAATTCAACTATTTAAGTGAAGATTCTACAATTTATCTAATAAGCTCTGCTCATCCGTCACCCTAAACATTATATTATATCTTCAACTTTTTGTTTCGAATAAACTTATGCTATTGGCAATCAACAGCAAAAAAAAAGGAATGCAAGCGATTTGCTTTAAATCATTTATTGTACATACAAATAGATTTCAATGTATGGCACTGCACGTCTATCGCTATATGAGGTATCATTATCACTTGTTAGTGTTAGCTTTATGTTTTGTGTTTCTTAACCCCTGGTGTTTGACCTCCATTCTGAGAATCGCAGATTAATGGAGTTGTTCACCATTACATTTTGATGAACTCTTCAGACCAAGATGGCCAATATTTGAATGAAATACTTAATAGGTTGCCTTCCTAAATTAATGTCATAATTAATAGCTTGTTGACAAATATCAATTTAGACAACACGACACGAGTAGTACTAAAGTAATGAATTTTGCTTAATGTTACATTACGATACGTGTGACTTAATGGTGCATTACGATACGTGTGACTTAATGGTACATTACGATACGTGTGACTTAATGGTACATTACGATACGTGTGACTTAATGTTACATTACGATACGTGTGACTTAATGGTACATTACGATACGTGTGACTTAATGGTGCATTACGATACGTGTGACTTAATGGTACATTACGATACGTGTGACTTAATGGTACATTACGATACGTGTGACTTAATGGTACATTACGATACGTGTGACTTAATGGTACATTACGATACGTGTGACTTAATGGTACATTACGATACGTGTGACTTAATGGTACATTACGATACGTGTGACTTAATGGTACATTACGATACGTGTGACTTAATGGTACATTACGATACGTGTGACTTAATGGTGCATTACGATACGTGTGACTTAATGGTGCATTACGATACGTGTGACTTAATGGTACATTACGATACGTGTGACTTAATGGTACATTACGATACGTGTGACTTAATGGTACATTACGATACGTGTGACTTAATGGTACATTACGATACGTGTGACTTAATGGTACATTACGATACGTGTGACTTAATGGTACATTACGATACGTGTGACTTAATGGTACATTACGATACGTGTGACTTAATGGTACATTACGATACGTGTGACTTAATGGTACATTACGATACGTGTGACTTAATGGTACATTACGATACGTGTGACTTAATGGTACATTACGATACGTGTGACTTAATGGTGCATTACGATACGTGTGACTTAATGGTACATTACGATACGTGTGACTTAATGGTACATTACGATACGTGTGACTTAATGGTACATTACGATACGTCTGACTTAATGGTACATTACGATACGTGTGACTTAATGGTACATTACGATACGTGTGACTTAATGGTACATTACGATACGTGTGACTTAATGGTACATTACGATACGTGTGACTTAATGGTACATTACGATACGTGTGACTTAATGGTGCATTACGATACGTGTGACTTAATGGTACATTACGATACGTGTGACTTAATGGTACATTACGATACGTGTGACTTAATGGTACATTACGATACGTGTGACTTAATGGTACATTACGATACGTGTGACTTAATGGTGCATTACGATACGTGTGACTTAATGGTACATTACGATACGTGTGACTTAATGGTACATTACGATACGTGTGACTTAATGGTGCATTACGATACGTGTGACTTAATGGTACATTACGATACGTGTGACTTAATGGTACATTACGATACGTGTGACTTAATGGTACATTACGATACGTGTGACTTAATGGTACATTACGATACGTGTGACTTAATGGTGCATTACGATACGTGTGACTTAATGGTACATTACGATACGTGTGACTTAATGGTACATTACGATACGTGTGACTTACTGGTACATTACGATACGTGTGACTTAAGCGTGCAATAATAAAATTACTTAGGTCACGTATAGTATTTTTTCTGATATAAAAGTACAATTACACTAAGTAGGAAGGCAAAGGGAACTTATTCCATACCATATTCCATATTCGCATAAAGAGGTTTCATATGAAATTGCCTAAATAAAACAATACCCTCCCGACTGAGGATTTAGGGCGAGGTCAGGAGGTTAAGTTGACAGGAGGTTAGGTTGACAGGAGGTTAGGTTGACAGGAGGTTAGGTTGACAGGAGGTTAGGTTGACAGGAGGTTAAATTTCAATTTATTTTCGGTCATTTATTACCTATGGTGAGGCCGGTGGACTAATTGCATTGTTGTTGGTTGCCGCGTGTGTGCCATATTTTACGGAGAAATTTTACTTTGTTTTTGTGGGTCAAAAGTTTAATTTTGATCTAAAATGGTTGACAGCAGTGAGTGATAAGGATGATAACCTGACATTCTGGAAACAGCGACGAAAACGACGAACCATATTTATTAGAAAAATTAAAAACAGCTTGATGTTATCAACAATTAGGGTTCCGTACCTAAAAGGTACAAAAGGAACCTTTATGGTGAGACTCCGTTGTCTCATGAGCCTCATAACTTTATCACCGTTAAAGATAAAAACATGAAATTTGACACAAAAATAGCATTAATTTGCCCATGTATCACGGTGTAAAAAAATATGAAAAATTTGAAATTGTTCAAAATATTTCCAAGACAAAAGTGAGAAAAATAAAAAATATAATATGTTTATCAAATTGTAGATATTAAAAAACTGATTGTAAAAATATATACTTTTACTATATTTACTGGCACTGGTTTCGAGAAATCTTTAAAATACCACAAGAATATGTATGTCTCCCCCTTATCTCCGAAACTGGTAGACTGAAGAATATAAAAAAAATGACGATTATAGATCATAACTGGCCAATTACAGGAAAACTAATGCGATTAAAAAAAATTGAGCGCTAATAAAAAAAATTAAAAAAAAGTAAAATAAATAAAAAAAATATTTTATAAAAATACAATATGGTCATCAAATCATGGGTTAACCATAAAAAATTGTGTCCCCCCCCACCCTTATCTCCAAAACTGGTGGACCAAAAAATATGAAAAAAATCATGGTAATATGTGTTCACGTGAAGATTACAGGAAAAATAAAGCGGTTGAGAAAGTCACGAAAAAAAAGTCAAAATTAAATTTATCATCCACAATATGTGACGCGAGTCTGACTCGCACTTGGCCGGGTTTTTTGGACTGGAAATAGGTAGGTAACAACCTATTGTGTGAGTGTCGATTAAGTAGTGTATGAAACTACACATTAAAACACTCATGTATACTATTAAAAAACTCGTGTTTTAATAACCTCTTTAGGTGCCAGTTTCATAATAGTAGTTTATGAAACTGGCACTATAGACTAAAGTAATACTTGGTCTATGCTGGCCATAGAGGAAGAAAACCAATATCTATGATGCTGGCACATAAAGTAGTTATTAAAACACGAGGTGATCTAAAACTAATGAAATTAGGTTTTTATATAATTGTTTATGTCTAATACGTACAAAATAATACATTGCGGCCCGAGTCCTAACCAACGAGGTTTCATGGCGGTGCACGACCTTCTCGTCATTAAACCTCCTTGTGATCGAACTTCAGACTGCTGGATGTTTTGTGCCATAATTTAGGTATTATACCTACGATATTAACTGAATTGTTCCTGTTGGTTGAAAGTTTTATTCTGAGCAAAAATGTCATTAGTGATATTGAGCAACGAAAATGTCGAACAATCTTTTATAAGCTAACTCAAGAAAAACTTAGGAAAACCAAGATTTTATGGATTGAAAAATAGGTAGGTAACAATTTATTGCATGAGTGTAGATAATTTAGTGTATGAAACTGCACATAACTAGGTAATAACCTCTATGCAGTTTCATGATAGTAGTTTCTGAAACTGGCACATAAAGAGGCTATTAAAAAACGAGTGCCGTAGGAGAGTTTTTTAATAGTATACACGAGTGTTTTAATACCTAGTTATAGTAGTTATGTGTAGTTTTATACATTATTTAGCTCTTCTGTGTGGTCCGTAACATGTACGTCGATTGGGGCTTAGAGTCCAAAAAAGCGTTATTAATCAATGTAATATTTTGAAGTCGCGGCTGTAGACTTCCCGCCCGATAAGTTGTCGGTCTGCCCTCTTCTGAGCCCCTCTCCCCTCTCCGCAGGCAGCAGTCGGCCGCGCTGGAGCAGCGACGCAGCACCCTGGCGGACAAGCTGGCGCGCAAGGAGCGACGCAAGGAGAAGAAGAGGAACAAGTTACGGATGCAGGGTGGGGAGGGGGAGTTGGAGGAGGAAGGTGAGCTACCGCACCTCCCGCAGGCAGTAGATTGTAACCTTAGACTCTAACTAAGGCTTAGAGCCATGTCGCAGCAATAGCGGATAGCTCTCGGCGTCATCTGGCCCGCACCTGGCGCTCAGTTTTGTCTAGTTATCCGAATGCATGTGGATAACGTCACCAACGGAGCTTCATTTCATATATAATGTCATAATAATAAATAACTTTATTTGTTCATAACAACATTAATACTTAAGGAAAGTTCATTGTTCCTTAACCTACGTATATGTGTACCGTAGGGTAACTAAAGTAACTTAAGTTATTATTTCATCCTTGCATTACGTTTTATTTATTTATTTTATTTGATTTTTATTTTTTATTTTAAGGAAACACACAGTACAAAATATATAATGGGAATTTAAATACAGAAACTTAGAGACCAGTAAAGTTCCCACAGATATATAATAAAGTATGGTATACAAGCAAAAAAGGTAGCAGCTTAAAGTTAACATATAAATAATTTAAATATATACAGTGAAGAATGAATAACAATACCCAAAATATGTTAAATAAAATCATACATTCAGTTTTTGATTTTGCTCGCTTTTATTGATGGAAGAGATAGAAATATAAAATTTTGTAAGATTAAGGTGAAAAATGTCTGCACAAATATATTTATTGTTGTGTTCAGATAAAGTTCTCTATGTTTTCTGTAGTTGTGACGGCAAAATGGTGCACTGAATACTCTTGTTGGTCTGCGTCTGAGACAGGTACAATAAACTCGAATTTGTGCAAGGAGCGATGGAGATTCAATAAGACTATTAACTACCTTGAATAAAAATATCTGATCCTTGATACTGCGACGAATGCTGAGGGGTTCACAAATGGTACTGTTGCGATAATTTGGGAACCTAAATTTGAGGTGTTTCAAAAATCTTTGGTGGACAGATTGTAGTTGATCTTGATAAATTTGATATTGGGGGTTCCACACGGTCGAACCATATTCCAGTACCGGTAGTATTAGAGAACGAAAAAGAGAAATGATAGTGTGAGGATTTCTAAAATCTTTAGTCTTAGAGTAATCGGTATACACGGCATCCATCTGAAAACCATCATCCATATCTCGAGTCACACCACAAAGGTTACTCTCAGTGGAGTCTGTAGTAGCGGTCGGCGTGCGCCCACGTGAACATGCCCGGGACGCGACAGTAGCGGGGAAACTACAGCACCGCCCTGAGAGCCTTGTTGTACTTGAAACGGAGTGACCCTTTCATAAGATGTCGTAGGAGATCTGGTCAAAGGTCTTGTACAGATCAAGAAAAAATCATTAAATTTATGATGATAAGAATTGATTTCTTTTTTGCACCATTGTGTTAGATACTGAGCTGAGGAACGCGTGTGATGTATATGGTTCATCTTTAAATTTATATTGCGCACTACATAAATAGACTTAAAATCAGGATGTTGTTGTCAAGACGATATAAATTATTTACTTACTAAAGTTGTACCTAGGGCTGTAATGTACTTCCCGGTACTGATCAAAACACGTGAGAGGTGTGAGCTTACAGCTGTACAGAGTTTGAAAATCGAGTCTTGACTTATGGCACAACTGGTCAAAACATTGATAGTAAGTACAACATACTAATATCGAGTCTTGACTTATGGCACAACTGGTCAAAACATTGATAGTAAGTACAACATACTAAAATCGAGTCTTGACTTATGGCACAACTGGTCAAAACATTGATAGTAAGTACAACATACTAATATCGAGTCTTGACTTATGGCACAACTGGTCAAAACATTGATAGTAAGTACAACATACTAAAATCGAGTCTTGACTTATGGCACAACTGGTCAAAACATTGATAGTAAGTACAACATACTAAAATCGAGTCTTGACTTATGGCACAACTGGTCAAAACATTGATAGTAAGTACAACATACTAAAATCGAGTCTTGACTTATGGCACAACTGGTCAAAACATTGATAGTAAGTACAACATACTAAAATCGAGTCTTGACTTATGGCACAACTGGTCAAAACATTGATAGTAAGTACAACATACTAAAATCACAGAAAAATACATTTACATTATCGACTTCCAAAACAAATGAAAACCATCGATGATCGTGTTTACAAACAGTAAACCTATCTGAAACCGCATACAGTACGGGTGGAGCTTTCGGGCGCGTGTTCGACAGCGGTCGGGCTTTGAGACACGATTATAAATAGTGCGATCGTCTCGGGAGCGCTGGCTGGCGCCGCGCCAGGAGTCACCGCGCGCCGCATTGTGCCTCCAGCGCTCCGCGTGCACGCAGCCACTACTTGCTGCCTCGTCGCGAGATACCTCACACTCTGCAGGTGTGTACCGAGTGTCGTGTGTGCCGTGCCCCGTGACCCATAGTGCATACTCGACACCCTGTGGCACAGGTCGCGCCAGGTCAAGGGATATTTATAGTTGCGCTATTTTGGTGTGACCGGCGCGTGGCCCGCACGTCGCAAAGCCTGGTTCTAGTATAACTTATGATTGGTAACTTCCAGAAGGTTAAATGAACAACTTTTTTTAGTTTCCTAAAATTCCTACAGTCATTCCTATTCTCGTAGTTACTGAAACTGATACCTCTCGTGGTTTGAAAGAGGAAAGGGCACGGAGGGGGGGGGGGGGGTGTGAAGAATAGAAGCCGATGACTCGATGACCTAATTTTATGTATTCTGAATCTGTTTTTTCTGGTTCACTTGAGTTCATGTAACTTATATCTGGCTATTTTAGCTCTGAAGTGATTCAAGTATGCGGCTCCGTCTGCAGTAGGTAACATAACGAGCAGGTGTTACTTATTAATTTACAAATAAACCAACTTCAATAATACTCTCCATCGTGTGTACCTGCCCGGCACTGTAAGTATCATCTGTCACAGGTCTTTTACTGCTGCTCATTGGTGCTGATGTTACCATTAAAATGATGTGCATGATTGATTGATTGATGCATTGATTGCTACAATACACCCTGGACAGTTACACCAAGAACCAACTAATACTTTCAGTTCAACTGGTGGTACACTTCGGCCGTGGCTTTTCAAATATTCTCATGACGAAACCATGCCGCCAAGCGACTCGTCATGTTTGTGTCGGGTGGTTACAGGCAACATATGTTGTTTGTGTCGGGTGGTTACAGGCAACATATGTTGTTTGTGTCGGGTGGTTACAGGCAACATATGTTGTTTGTGTCGGGTGGTTACAGGCAACATATGTTGTTTGTGTCGGGTGGTTATAGGCAACATCTGTTGTTTGTGTTGGGTGGTTATAGGCAACATCTGTTGTTTGTGTCGGGTGGTTACAGGCAACATCTGTTGTTTGTGTTGGGTGGTTACAAGCAACATCTGTTGTTTGTGTTGGGTGGTTATAGGCAACATCTGTTGTTTGTGTCGGGTGGTTACAGGCAACATCTGTTGTTTGTGTTGGGTGGTTACAAGCAACATCTGTTGTTTGTGTTGGGTGGTTATAGGCAACATCTGTTGTTTGTGTCGGGTGGTTACAGGCAACATCTGTTGTTTGTGTCGGGTGGTTACAGGCAACATCTGTTGTTTGTGTTGGGTGGTTACAAGCAACATCTGTTGTTTGTGTTGGGTGGTTATAGGCAACATCTGTTGTTTGTGTCGGGTGGTTACAGGCAACATCTGTTGTTTGTGTTGGGTGGTTACAAGCAACATCTGTTGTTTGTGTTGGGTGGTTATAGGCAACATCTGTTGTTTGTGTCGGGTGGTTACAGGCAACATCTGTTGTTTGTGTTGGGTGGTTACAAGCAACATCTGTTGTTTGTGTTGGGTGGTTATAGGCAACATCTGTTGTTTGTGTCGGGTGGTTACAGGCAACATCTGTTGTTTGTGTTGGGTGGTTACAAGCAACATCTGTTGTTTATGTCGGGTGGTTACAGGCAACATCTGTTGTTTGTGTCGGGTGTTTACAGGTGTTTACCGAGTGGTGGGCACATAGTGAACAAGTAAATAACCTCGTATTATGTTGTTGGCCGCACAGACATGACGGACGCGGTGGACGTGGCGCGCGCAGGCCCCAGCGGCTCCGAGAGCTCGCTGCAGCTGGAGGCGGAGGAGCGGCGACAGAACGAGGAGGCGCGCCGCAACAGGGACCCGCCTCTCGTCTACAAGGACATCGATGTAAGGACCCACACTTACACATCGCGCCGGGACAGAAGGAGCGCGTCTAGCTGGCTGTCACAATACGACGAAATCAGCTCCCCTTCTGTTCCGACACGAACTGACTGTATAAACAGTTACAGCGGCTATCCGTGTGCAAGTATAAAATTCGACACTTTATAATCTCGAAGATGTCACCTCACGAAAATTCAAACTGCATAATTAAACCTTAATCGTTCATCTAAGAAAGATACCATCTCTAGATTTTTACATATTTACTAATCATTTATTAGCATTAGAAGAACATAAAAAAAAACTTTGATATATTTTTGATCAAATGTAGAAGTAATCACTATTTTTTTTCATTTTTTTTTTATAAAAACAAAACGTCGTATACATTTATACATAACTTACATAATAAACAAAAATAGTACGTTTCATAAATCATTACTTAAAGAAAACAAATAAATTGAACACTTAGCTTTAGGAGCTTATTAATTATTAATTAATACAGTGTTACAGTGTAGTTAAATATAAACAATTATAGGCATTGACTTAAAGTGTAGTTAAATATAAACAATTATAGGCATTGACTTAAAGTCATATTTTAATTATGCTAAGCACTAAACATCATTCGATCTAGCGATATTGCAGAACATGTATTAGAAAACAAAAAAAAAAGGTTACATTTCAAATGATATTATGTATTCATTAGAACAGAATTTCACGAAGCAGTTTTTTATATACAAACTGGATGAAAACATATCTATGGATTATAATTTATTATTATAAAGTTTCAATACGTGTTGTAGACGTAATTGGTTCGACACAGACTATAAAATAGGTATCGTAAACGTGAAGAGGGTCTGCGCAAATGGTAAATCACTTGTTCTAGTACTAGGTAGATGAGTCAATTTTTCCGTTAATAATTTTAAATAAAAATAAAGCACTAATCACATATGTATACAGATGTGGTTTTATGAAAACCATTAAAATTTCTTAACTTCAATTTGAATGAGAATAATTCAAAATTATAATTTTAAATCCAATTATTTCGAAATTTGAATTTCGAAGCTTTGAGTCTAACGAATCGCAATCACGGAAAGTTGCTAAAACAAAGTTTTGGCAAAACATCACGGAATCTAGTGGTTTAGTATGCTAGTCATCTTTGCTATGCGGAAACAAGCCAAAAGATATGTAAGTATGTAATTGTGGTAAAATATTGCAAAATTAAAGAGCCGAATCAGCAGTCATTTATGGATCTATAAACGAAGTTATGTTAGTCTGTTCGTTGCGTTTGGTTTCAAGATCTATAATAGTAGTTTATGCTACAAGGGCGCAAAGGAATAAATTACGAGGTCGATTTAAAACACGAGCGTAGCGAGTGTTTTAAACGTAACCGAGTAATTTATTGCTTTTACGCCCGTGTATCATACTACGTTTTTCAATGCATAGTGTGAGGAAATGAAAACAAATATAATCTTGTGAACTTTAAATTATGATTGGCTTAAAAGGATTGTATCCAGAGCCGTTAAACAGTGGAAAAAAAAGTATTACATCTATGGTACACAGGAAAGGCTGCAGGTTAGCCAACCATTGCAAACAAATTAAAAAAAATCATAATAATAAAGCCCTAGGGCAAAATAATCGACTTTCTGTTCGGTTTTGATGCATAAAAAGTGGGCCTTTACGAGCACATGCATTGAAAACGAAGTTATGTTAGTCTGTTAGTTGCGGTTGGTTCCAAGATCTATAAACAAAGTTATGTTAGTCTGTTAGTTGCGTTTGGTTCCAAGATCTATAAACAAAGTTATATTAGTCTGTTAGGTGCGTTTGGTTCCAAGATCTATAAACAAAGTTATGTTAGTCTGTTAGTTGCGTTTGGTTCCAAGATCTATAAACGAAGTTATGTTAGTCTGTTAGTTGCGTTTGGTTCCAAGATCTATAAACGAAGTTATGTTAGTCTGTTAGGTGCGTTTGGTTCCAAGATCTATAAACGAAGTTATGTTAGTCTGTTAGTTGCGTTTGGTTCCAAGATCTATAAACGAAGTTATGTTAGTCTGTTAGTTGCGTTTGGTTCCAAGATCTATAAACAAAGTTATGTTAGTCTGTTAGGTGCGTTTGGTTCCAAGATCTATAAACGAAGTTATGTTAGTCTGTTAGTTGCGTTTGGTTCCAAGATCTATAAACAAAGTTATATTAGTCTGTTAGTTGCGTTTGGTTCCAAGATCTATAAACGAAGTTATGTTAGTCTGTTAGTTGCGTTTGGTTCCAAGATCTATAAACGAAGTTATGTTAGTCTGTTAGTTGCGTTTGGTTCCAAGATCTATAAACGAAGTTATGTTAGTCTGTTAGTTGCGTTTGGTTCCAAGATCTATAAACAAAGTTATATTAGTCTGTTAGTTGCGTTTGGTTCCAAGATCTATAAACGAAGTTATGTTAGTCTGTTAGTTGCGTTTGGTTCCAAGATCTATAAACAAAGTTATGTTAGTCTGTTAGTTGCGTTTGGTTCCAAGATCGAAGTTATGTTAGCCAGTTAGTTTGCGTTGCGAATATTTAGTACGAGTGAGACATGATGTGTGATCAATGACATTCTATACCATGGGCATAGACCAGCGGGACGGCAAAATAGTGCTTAAACGCGGCCTAAGCACACTTCTTTCTTAGTCGTGTTTCGATCGCAAAGCCGTAAAGACGTCGACGTGTGTCATAGAAAAGTGCCGAAATAATGCCCTAACAACGCAAAAAAAAGATGGTATGACTTACCACCGATAAGTTAATTTTATCTAAGAAAGATAACATGCAAAAAAATGTAAGATATGAAGTAAATCAATTAAATTTTATAAACAATGCACAAATATTCCTATTCCTTTCCCACACACGAGCCAGAAAGAGACAAGCAAAAGGACACAACAAGAACAAGAACACAAACACAAAAGATCAATTTTGACCAAAGCAGTCATACAGATATATGTTAACATCCGTCTACACTATATATGCCAAAAAGATACCTACGTTGGAAGAGAAGACTAAGTCTAAAACACAACTTTTCAACAAATTAAATTTATTCCAGGGCACTTAGCATCTTTATGATCAGTTTTCCCTATTTTGAATAAAATAAAATACTATATTTATTAAGTTTTTGTTTCCCTTACATACACAAATTTCAGCGGACGGTATTTTTTAGGTAGAGGGATAAACATTTAGTATGAACTGCTGATATTTTTGCGATTTCAGATGGATTAAGATACAATTTGTTGATAGTTCCCAACTTACATATCTATATACATACTTACATACTACAACCCCTTAAATATCATTCATTAAAAAAAAGTCACCCTACATTAACTATCTACATAATATTATAAAATGTACAAAATATAAGTACATTCAAAGATAAATATAAAAATACATATTTAGTATCAGAGGATATACCTATATATATATAGTGACATTATATACAATTTATTAAGAAATAAATCTATCTAAAGTTATTGTCATTTCGCAATCACAATCAAAACCATCAAATTAATTATAACACATAAAGAAGCAAAAATATATTAATAATAATCTAATACTAAAATAACTTATAAATAAAAATATATAAATAAAAGTACATTCTAAAACTATAAAAATCTTTCTCTCATAAGGAAAAAAAAAACAAAAAATATTAGCCCGTTGTTACTCCACAGTATCTTTGCTCCTGTCGGCTTCTAAATTTAGCATACGAAGCTTCGAATGCGTAATTGTTATACATTACTGCTAAATGACCGAGGACATTTTTAAGGACTGGAGTGTCAGCGGCAATGTATGGATAGGGCAGTCGAAGCTTAATAAGCTAAAATTAGAGGCGCTTGCCATGTTTGGCCTTTGTTATTGTATGACATGCTTGGTCCATGGTATAGAATGTCGTTGCGTGTGATACATAATTACGTCATACTCTGACGAATATTAGTACGAGTGAGACGTGACGTGTGATACACAATAACGTCATACTCTGGCGAATATTTAGTACGAGTGAGACGTGATGTGTGATACACAATAACGTCATACTCTGGCGAATATTTAGTACGAGTGAGACGTGATGTGTGATACACAATAACGTCATACTCTGGCGAATATTTAGTACGAGTGAGACGTGATGTGTGATACACAATAACGTCATACTCTGACGAATATTAGTACGAGTGAGACGTGACGTGTGATACACAATAACGTCATACTCTGGCGAATATTTAGTACGAGTGAGACGTGATGTGTGATACACAATAACGTCATACTCTGGCGAATATTTAGTACGAGTGAGACGTGATGTGTGATACACAATAACGTCATACTCTGGCGAATATTTAGTACGAGTGAGACGTGACGTGTGATACACAATAACGTCATACTCTGGCGAATACAATTGCTTAAAAGCAATATATTTAATTTGGTAGTTTATTAAATATTTTTATTGCCACAATAAAAACATTGTTTTTGAAAACATTCAATTTGCACTGAGGCAGATATAACTTGTGTTTTTGTCTTGTTTGACGTTCGTATGCATCTGCATTTTTAACAAAATAATCTTTGTGCTGTGCTACGAACAAGCAAATTTTCCGTATGGACATGCAAGGTAGGGGGAGAATGTTTAATTTTTTAAAGAGTGGTTCGCAGGTGTCCAAGCGCCACAGACTGCACGTATACATTCTTTCTGTACTTTAAACGCACTCTCAACTTCTACAGAATTTCTCCACAATATTAACCCATAATTGAGAACGGAAGACACATATCCATGATAATAAGTGCCGCCTTTTATGAGATAGTATTCCTAAGACGTCTCAGGGCATACACAAACCGGTCTAGTTTACTGCAAACTTTTTCAACATGTTGTTTCCAATTTAGATTTTTATCAATAGCAATACCTACCTATGAAAATTGTATGATCTACTTCTTCTACTATTTAATTATCACGTCCTATATTTAATTTGAAATGATATGCTTGATACATCCTAAATTGTATAAATGTGGTTTTATAAACATTCATTTTTAGATGGTTACTTGTTAGCCAATCTGTTACTAGTGCGGTATTGACATTATATTCAAACGTTTCTTTTTGCTCACATTTTATTATAACAGTTGTGTCATCCCCAAATAGAAGGCATTCGTTTGGTGTTGTCTTAGGTAAATCATTAATATATAGTAGAAACAAGAGCGGGCCCAAGAGGTTACCCTGTAGAACTCCGCTCCTATTTATCCTGTAATCTGACCGATAGATTTTTTCAATACTGGTTTTATAGTTGTAAATAAACGTTATTAATTGACTAATTTGTGTTTAAATGTAGTTTAGCCCTATCCTGGGTCCGGCATCATCGGATAGGACCCGAAATATATCTCACATTAACTTTCATATTATTTTATCAAGTATATAATATATAGAAAACTGGTTTTCTAGTTGTAGCCAATCATGAGCCAAACTCCGTAAGCCATATTTGAGCAGCTTTGATAATAATATTGAGTGATCGACAAAATCAAACGACTTACTCCTATCTAAGAACTTAAGAAGATATTCAAATTTTCTGTAACAGTTTTCACAAGGTTAAAACAAGCCAGTGAGGTAGAGCTGTTTTTCCTGATACCATATTGGTTTTGTGTCAAAATGCTATGTTTATTTATAAATCCCGACAATCTTTTGTGTATAATATTTTCAAAAACCTTAGATATTACGGCAATTAAAGTAACTGGTCTGTAATGATTAAGCTCTGTTTTGTCACCTTTAGAGGTTTGACGATACAACATTTTAAGGCCTTTCCTTGAGAGAAGGACAAGTTAATAATGTAACTGTTCTAATTGCCTTACAAAGAAGACATGCACACATCTTCAAGACTTTAGTACATACTCGTATTATTTCGTCATAACCAACAGAGTTACTGTTGTTTAATGACATTATGGTTTTAAACACTTCTTGTGGGTCAGTTGGAGGCAAAAATATGGTGCATGAATTTTTTTGGTTATTATTATTATTATTCACTAAATTATCATTTGTCGTATCTATAAAAAAATAGTTAAATATCTTACATATTTCGTTAGGGTTTTAATTTAATGTATCATTTCATTTTACCATGTGAATTGAACCATTTGAAAAAAAAAATATAAAATTTATTGTTTACCCATGATAATATATTTTGACTCCGGAAACTTCATATCATGCTAAGTACTACCCTAAACATAAAACATGAAATGTTTTTTCATGCGTTTGTGATAATTAATTTCTCCACACACGGCGCAACATGGGCGCCATTTTGTTTATCCGCACACGAGAGCAACAGCACGAGACGGCCGTACAATAGAGTTCCAATTATAATTAATGTATGAATGTAATATATCATTATTTATACAGTTGAGTCCTCGTAAGGCCCAGCTTTAAAACTCATAGAATCATAATACGGTGTCCCCACTTGAGCACATAATTTACTACTTAACTCGGGCCCGGTGGCCTCGTCTGATGACACTATTCACGTCCGTCACAATTTCAAATATGTGATTGGACGAGGAAATTAGGCGGTACCCTAATAATTTCATTATTTTGCTTGGGCTTCAAGCACAATGTTAATTATGTTCTCATATGAAGTTATGAGGTCTTCGAGGATATTTTATATACAGTAAATCGCACTAGTTCCATCATGGGACAAGGCAATGGAACTTTATGGAACTAATGCGAACGAAGCGTGAGTTTTCACTGATTATATTTATATTACCATATCTAAACTTAGATTTCATGAGCAAATCAGCATTTGAAGCTTGTGCTCTTTTGTTGGCAGTTTTTTTGTAATTTCTATGGAAAAAGTATTTATCCTACGTTTTGAGTTTTTACTCAGTAAAAACGGATGAAAATTGAGTATTTACTCAAAAATGGGTAATTTGGACCATTTGAATATTTATCCACCGCCCATATCTGTTAGGGATGTCTACAAAAATAGTAATATATGTATTTTTTCTTTATTTTACAAATTCTACGTAGTTTTTACCACACATGTAAAACTACACATGCTTTGTGTAGTCCAAATCGGCATGCGTTCACAAATATGTCAAATAGTAAATAGCTTAGTGATCGAACATTCCGGGACTATACCACAAACAAAAGCCGTTCCCCAAACGAGCGACTCAATCGGTAATCAGTCAGTCTGTTAGTGAGTCCATTTTGGTTTGTTTCTCTGTAAAGTTCTAACACCGCCAGTTCGAATTAATCCACCGAGAGGAACGGCATTAAACTGCATAGCTAGTATTGTGTGCAGGGCACGGTGGAGTTCGAGCGGCTGAGTGCGTCGCTGAGTGACGTGCAGCTGTCGCCGGAGGAGCGGAACAGTCTCGAGGAGCTGCAGCAGTACCTGGTGCACGGGGAGGGCAGCTGGGCGCTCGGAGACGACTTCCTCACCTTCATCGGTACACTAGCATACTTACTATTACTGGAGCGGAAGCTGACGACCCAGGAGTCACGTATACACTCGGTGTTGCAGGTCGGCTGCTGAACGACGAGTCGGTGGGTGTGGAGACGCGGTCCAGGGCCCTGCGCTGCCTGGCGGCGTGCGCGCTGCGCGACGACGTGTCGCTCCTGCTACACCAGGACCGACGTGACCACACCATCGTCAACTACGCATACAACATCGACCGGCTCTCTCTCGAGGAGCAGAGGGGCATCGCGCTCTTTGTGAGTTGTACCGACATCTAGCGTCAACCACATACAATACAATGGAACAATATTTTATTATCTACTTTAAAATACATCATAAAGTCATAATTATTTAGAATAATAATTCATAAATCATATAATAATGCAAAATTTTAATGAAAAGCTAGTTTATTATAAAACCGCTAAGATAACCAATCAGCGACATATTTCTTCTTTTGCTTTATGCTAGGGCAAAGGTATCTCTGCCATGCAGCCTCACATGGTTCCACAGAATAACTTCAATAAAGAGACAAAACCCTTACACGATAAAATTAAAATAAATTAATCCTCTTCCTCCTGACCTGCGCCTCTGTTGTGACGTTACAGATGTGCAACCTGTTGTGACGTTACAGATGTGCAACCTGTTGTGACGTTACAGATGTGCAACCTGTTCGAGAACGTGTCGAGCTCGGAGTGGCTGCTGTACATCAGCGAGTGGCAGTTCCGCGGACAGCCGCTCGCCAACATACGTGTCACCACTAAGGTACTGTACCAACCTTCCTTCAGTTGTTGGGAATGTGCATATTGCATTATTTATACTTGTTTTGAAATTAATTAAATCAGCAAAAAACATTGCGATAACTTGTTTTGGTACGTAAAGTGCTCTAAATCGCTTATTTTACTCAGGGCGCGAAGAATATTTTAAAGTCATTTGAAGTCTCCGTTCTTTTTCGCTGATTCACCGTTTTTAGGTATTTGTAAAATGTTAACACACAGAACACGCGGTCCCCCCCCCCCACAATCTCGAGAAAACCTCTATAGTGTCTAAATTACCAGAAGCCAGGCTACCGATTGACATACTCTTCGCGCCTCCCGGAATCGTTGCGTTCACGCAGGAAGCAAAACAAATATAAACTTTCTTTTGAGACATCCTGTATAATATAGGCTTTAAGAGTGTTGATAAAATAACTGCTACCACAAAACGGGGCAAAGACTGAATAACCGCGGGCGGAGCCTATCTATACCAGTAACATTATTAAAAAAGTCGTTCCTATATTCAATATTTTTGTAACATTATAAATGAAATGGGTTGTTATACGAAATGCCTTCTGCCTTCTTGCTCCCTCAAAATATTAACGTTTTGGTAGGTGTGGATGTGTGGTTGTCGGTGTGCGCGGGCGGATCCTTTTCGGACTAAAATAGTTGTTTATTGTATTCAGTACGTCATTATATATTGACGTCAGTAAAATGTTAACGTGGTATTCTAACTTCTGAAAATAAAGTTGATTATTTAATTATTATCTATTTCATAGTTTATTATTTCATTTCGTGATGGAAAAAAAAACAGGAACAAATAAAGGCTGACGATGACGAGTCAGTCGTATCGTATCTCGAAAAACCCAAGTAATGATATGAGTGAGTCACAACCCTAACGCTTCTTCGGTGTGTAGGTATTTAACTCGGGAACTGTCCCTACTGGTTTTGTTTATACTGTGTTTCTAGTACCGCAATTTCGCGGTATTGACATAGTTATGCGGTGGTCTATCTGTGGCTCAAAGCGACCCATCTATTGAATGATTAAATACACTCTAATTATGCATTCTTGCATCTAGGTTTTTAATCTTTCTGATAAAGTTTAATTTGGTACAAAAATATAATAAAAAAAAAACTATAATTACGCGTCACAATAGCAACCAACCGTGTGCTAGTCCGTAGCAATCGGAGTTCACCAAATCAATACGTGCAGTCAAAACCCGCGTGAAATCATTTCGCTTCAATATTCGACAGACCCCAAAAGTCCGTTATTCATTAGCAATCGGTTGTGCTCGGAACACCAAAAATGGCACAAAACTACGGCAAACTACTGGTAACTGACTACGGCTGTCATTGTGTGATTCGTGGTATAGTGCGCGCCAATCTTTTAGTCGCCTCTGATTGAGTTACGAGTGCAAGCTTGCGCAGGTACAGTCAAGGAAACAATAATATGAACGGTTTATTATTAAATGTTTACTATAAGTGGGAAGGTGTACTGGTTGTACCCACCTATTTAATATATATTTATTATTTTAGTGCAATCTTAACTGTTTAATTAAAAAAAAATTAATATAAACACCATTTTCCTACATTGTCGCCTTAAAACGCTATAACGACCGCGAGGCACAACAACAACAATAAACTTTAACAAACTAAATCAACAAAACAACAAATAAAGGCAACATAAACAGATTCAACGATTAACTTAACGAATCATAGAATTTTTTCCACGAACGTACTTTTCATGCAACGCGCGCGTGTGTAGTGTACGGACGTAGCACTAACACTAACGCATAGTGTTGACACCTGCCGAACGGCGAGCGGGGGGTGTGGTGCGGCATGCAGGCGGGTGTGCTCCGCGCCCTCGCTCCTGTAATGTCCCCCTGACACCGTAAAACGGCTAATGCGTCGATTCTTCGGGCTAGCTTCAGAGGCGACCAAAAGATTGGCGCGCACTGTACAGGAAAGCGGTCGGTACAGGCATCCGCACGGTTTTTGAGGTACAAGCAAAAGTAGTGGGGGATAGTTGCGCATTCGTACACTCGCGCACGTAATCGCTTAGCCAGATTTTATTAATAAACATACCTGCATTGCCTACTAATACTTTATTGTATGAATGGACTCACGTTGTTTGTGTATAGTTATATAATAAATATGTAAAATATGAGATAGTGTTATATGACTCAATTGATTAAAATGAGCAAAAGTTACACGAATGAAAAACGGCTATAGTTTAACTGCTGACCAAACGGTATACTGAAACTTTATCTATATAAGGTGACTTTTATTTATGTAGCCAAATTCATACTGTAGACTCGGTAAAAAGTGTATTGTGTGCCTACTTTACAAAATAAAGTATTTGAATTTCAGTGGTTAGGATTAAGGTTAAGTAAATGACATTTCAGGTTTGAATCAATCTAGAAATATTACTTTGTTCTGTTTTATTTTAAATAAGTTTCAAACCTATAATAGCGCTATTCAAGTTTTTTTGCAATTCACCGGTAGCTTCTTTTTTATTTTTCATTACCTCTTTTAAACGTTCAACTGTTCCCATTAGTCTCCGTTTTCATGAAACAATGCACGTCGTATACCATATTCCTTGCTTTCAAAAAAGCCAAAAAAAATCTTTTTGGCATCTTGGTAACTAAATTGCAGGTCACAAAACGCTCTATTAAAAATATGTATGTGCACGATTGTACTCAAGGGCTCGGAGACGTGCAATAATAGCGCGGGAAACAGTGTGCGATTAACAAACCAACCAAAGCGCGCGGCGCCTGCGTTCCCGTCGCGCCCCCCTTCTATCCTTCAAACAGTCCCAATAAATGACTTCTACGCATTCCCCCACTACTTTTGTTCGTACCTCAAAAACCTAGGCGATGTCTGTACTAGAGATGTAAACATTTGGTCCGCACTTTTCGTGACAAGTATGAGCCTGAATGCGTTCGAAGTGATACGTATCAGTATTTGTTTAGTTTTTGTTGTTATTAATTCGTTATTTGTGTCGATTCGGTGTAACACGACTTAACTTGGTTGACAGGACTAAACTTAATTTAAGTGTTCTGCCTTTTTCATTCTGTAAGACAAAGACGGGACGCTTAAAATAAGGTTAGTCGTTAGTGTTTCTTGTGGATCACGTCATAAAAGTAAAGAACAATTTTTATAGCAGAGTTGAGAACATGATTGATATACAACAGATAGTTTCGACTGATTCGGACTGTTCTGACGAATCATCTTCATCTAATGCGGACCGCAACTATTACAATAGGAAGTTCTAAATTTGTATATAATTTCTTCAAATTATTATGAATGTCATATAATATATATTATATCACAGTTCACATGCGGTGTTACGTTTTTATGTAACATAGAGGATTGCCTAGAAGAGGCCTAAGAAATGAAGTTAATTAAGAATAAATAAAACAATAAGAAAGTTCTATACATATATTTTAAAATAAGAAGTGAAGAGATAAAGAGGGTCGCGGTAGGTCGAAGTCCCTACACACTGATCAGGGGATCTAAAAAGGCCGACTTAGGTGAATCATAAAATGATTTGAAAGTAGGATAGAGTCAGAGTTTTTTCACGCGTGCAAAAGAGACGGCATTAGAACAGAATCATAACATGATTCATCCAAAGCGGCCTTTTTAGAGGACCTGTTCTTTGTTGTAGCTCGTTACGGTCAAGTACTCCCCTAGTCGAATGGAAGTACTTGGAGGTCCCGACAGTGAGACCGCAGCCGCCGTAGTTCTAGGTCAGAGGTCAAGGATGCTCAGCCAGTAGTCCTGTTCAGATGTAGGCGTCAGCTCCGTCAAGGGAAGAGATGACGCCTCGTAGATTAGGTGGACCGGCTGAGAATCTGTCCAGATGGTGAGTCCCAGACTTGCTCCCCAAAGTATGGGGACACAAGAACTGCGATTTTAGGGCGTAATCTATCGCTATCGCGATAGCGGCTGGCACGCCGACGGGCAGCGTGGAGTCGCGCTGAGGTGGTATAAGCGACTGGCGTGCTGCCGAAATAAAAATGACTCGAGGGCCGCGCGGGGACATGCGCGGGAGCAGGGTAGATAGGGGGTTAGTGGGGATTAAGAAGAACGGTATGATACGAGTAATTAAATATCACAACGTGACAGCGGGAACACCTCTGAAACTCCCTCGGGGATTCATGTCGTGACGATATATATATATATATATATATATATATATATATATATATATTTATAATTTTCTCAAATAGTAATGTTATGAAACCCTGAAAGTTTGTTTACAAAGTCTCGTCTCGTTGGCCTTACTTTAGTATAATATATGTGTGTGTGTGCGTGCAGGTGTCGGTGCACAGCTTGCTGAGCACGGACCCGGAGCTGCGCGACATCGGCACGGCCCTGATGCACAACGTCGCCATCAAGGAGGTAAAGACCGTGGTCTGTATCGCTCTCTGCTCCCACTGCCTGTTGTACTCACTACTACACACATCTGTATCGCTCTCTGCTCCCACTACCTGTTGTACTCACTACTACACACATCTGTATCGCTCTCTGCTCCCACTACCTGTTGTACTCACTACTACACACATCTGTATCGCTCTCTGCTCCCACTACCTGTTGTACTCACTACTACACACATCTGTATCGCTCTCTGCTCCCACTACCTGTTGTACTCACTACTACACACATCTGTATCGCTCTCTGCTCCCACTACCTGTTGTACTCACTACTACACACATCTGTATCGCTCTCTGCTCCCACTACCTGTTGTACTCACTACTACACACATCTGTATCGCTCTCTGCTCCCACTACCTGTTGTACTCACTACTACACACATCTGTATCGCTCTCTGCTCCCACTACCTGTTGTACTCACTACTACACACATCTGTATCGCTCTCTGCTCCCACTACCTGTTGTACTCACTACTACACACATCTGTATCGGTTTACGATACCTGCATTTTGTGTATGCCATCACTTTTACCTTTGACTCGGGTCAAACAATATTAACTATTATTATGTCAAGAAGCGCCACTTACCTTATGTAAAAGTTTTAGCGTCCCTGTTACTCCATATGCGAAAAAACCCTCAGTGCGAGAGGTACGGATTCGTGGAAAAGGAGCAAAATGTCGGTTTTTTATTTATATAAAATGTATTAAAGTTGCTATCAAAATTTCGTTTTACCAGGTTCTTTAAGATACCGTTAAAACCCATCTAATAAAATATAACTGCAGTCCATATGTTATTCTGAATTGTCAAACCAGGAGAATTGGTGTTGAAAAAGACTTCATTTCAACAAATATTTCTATCGAGCCGAATTTCTCCAATCGCGTTTCTGTTTAACAGATCCCTAGAAAAAGATTCCAAAAATAATATACAATTTTATCAAAATAATACATTATTTACTTAAGTAGATATGCTGTCACGTGTGTAGGTAAGAAAGTATTAATACACACGCAAACAATTGAATTTGAATTTATTAAGAAAAAATATTCAAATTAGATTAAGTTAATATGTAATTTAAATCTGTAAGCTAGCCCATAGATTTGTTTAATGATTTACATGAATGTTATTATGATCATAGATTAAGAAAACAATAGTACTAATAGACGAGCTAGATAATATATTTAAATTTAGGCACAGACTATGAACATGATATGAACTAATATCGATAACTTCAACATTTCTACATGAAATTTAGCTACAATGATAGTAAACAACTGTGAGCAATGAAATAAAATTCAATATGTAATACATACCAACGATAAAACACTTTTAGGCAAAAACATAGTTAGTTGGATGACGTGACAAGGTCATGACAGTAATCACGACGAGAAATTTGTACATAGCAACTTAAGCAATAAACACACAACTTACCCAAAGTTGGGATAAGACACTATAATAGTATTCACTAAAATATGTAGCAAAAGAGAAATAAAAAATTATCTGATAAATCAGCCGCAAAGTATTAGACCGTTCCGTAAAGGTCAATGGACGAATGCGATCTCTCTCGCAGTTCAGAAACGTTCTTGAGATTTGAATTTGAAATACGAGTGTGCACGAGTTTGTCCGATCATTAGCGTTTAGTATTTGCTTTCGTTAATTTCGTTTTCGTTATGTAGACAACGTCACAATGCAAGTTTTAAAAGTTTCGATTTTTTTTCCGTAGCGCCTTAACGTCGCCCGCTAATTAGAAGTACGACTGGGGTACGCACGACTTAAGACCTCGGCAAACAGAAAGTGTGGCGGGGCGAGATGATAGTGTTGTGTTGTCGGGGCGAGATGATAGTGTTGTGTTGTCGGGGCGAGATGATAGTGTTGTGTTGTCGGGGCGAGATGATAGTGTTGTGTTGTCGGAGCGAGATGATAGTGTTGTGTTTAGACCACAAGGATTTGACGCATAATGTCCGATTCGCAAAATCTCATTTTGACAAAAAATGACCGATTTGTGGAACGTCCGATTCGCAAAAAGTCCGATTCTCAAAATGTCCTATTATCAAAAGGTCCTATTCTCACAGCTGTTGTCGTTATTATGTCGGATGTCGCCGAATGTTCCCTGAAAACTGAGTGGACCGCTCACTTGTTCAGACCGACATCGACAGGGGCAGATCTTACCTTTTCACGGTCGCTACAAACATTTCGGCAAAGTTACATCCGCTATGGTCACGAGATGACTGGTCACCATTAATGTTATAGTACGCGCGTATTCTGATTGGGAGTGTTTTTGGTTCCCAAAATGTTATATATGATCCCCAGGTAAAGGCCATCAGGCCGAGCCACTTGTATTTGATCCCCAGGTAAAGGCCATCAGGCCGAGCCGCTTTTATTTGATCCCCAGGTAAAGGCCATCAGGCCGAGCCGCTTTTATTTGATCCCCAGGTAAAGGCCATCAGGCCGAGTCGCTTGTATTTGATCCCCAGGTAAAGGCCATCAGGCCGAGCCGCTTTTATTTGATCCCCAGGTAAAGGCCATCAGGCCGAGCCGCTTTTATTTGATCCCCAGGTAAAGGCCATCAGGCCGAGCCGCTTTTATTTGATCCCCAGGTAAAGGCCATCAGGCCGAGTGGCTTGTATTTGATCCCCAGGTAAAGGCCATCAGGCCGAGCCGCTTTTATTTGATCCCCAGGTAAAGGCCATCAGGCCGAGCCGCTTTTATTTGATCCCCAGGTACAGGCCATCAGGCCGAGCCGCTTTTCCTAGTTAAGTATCGCGTTCCCGAACGAAACTATTTCTTGTTCTCTTAATTGATTAAAAGCGGCTCGGCCTGATGGCCTTTACCTGGTTTTATTTGATCACCAGGTAAAGGCCATCAGGCCGAGCCGCTTTTATTTGATCCCCAGGTAAAGGCCATCAGGCCGAGTCGCTTGTATTTGATCCCCAGGTACAGGCCATCAGGCCGAGCCGCTTTTCCTAGTTAAGTATCGCGTTCCCGAACGAAACTATTTCTTGTTCTCTGAATTGATTCTCTGCTAAAGTGTCATTGGCGAGTCTGAGGGCCGAGCCACGTTCCTGACCGAAATTATTTTTTGATAACTGATTTGATCCCCCTGGTTAGGTAACTACTCCGCGTTTCCTAACGAAACTGTTTATATTTGTCGGAATTGATCCTATAATAAAGTGTCTTTGTCGAGCTCGAAGGCCGCTAAACTATCTCTATGCAAATAACTTGCTCCATTGCTGCGTAAAAGAAGGATAAACCAACAAATACACATAGCAGGGAAGGGATAGGATTATTAAAAAAAAAAGTATTTAGAACTTGAGTTTGACCTCTTAGCGAGTCGAAATTACCTTATTTTATAAGTATGTCATGTTATACTTTTATACATAACACATACCTAATTATAAAATCTTATCTATATTTTTTATTAATACGCCGGCACATAAACAGGCGTCATGGAGACCACCGACAGATTTGAGAACTTTACTGTCGAAATAGCATGTCGGTGACCTACCAACAATCGCTTAAAGAAATTTTCACTTCAAAAATACATGCATTTTTCAGAATAATATATGTAGTGTGTAAACACATTGCGTAGGTGTTTGTGTGCGCTTCGCAAAATATAACCATGAAACGTGAGACAAGTTCAAACAGTAGCTGACATTATGGCGAGTGTTATAAAAATACGATCGCAAACACACTCTTATCGTTATTGACACAAGACTCACGTCGTCTTTGGTCCTGAGTGTCTTCAAACAACTCAAATTGCAAGTTAATCCCTCGCCGTCGCAATTTCCCTGTATATTTTCCTGCTATCACCGTCGCATCTCCTTGCCCGTTATCAACATTCGTCAGTTAAAGCATGCCATCGTTATCTTATCTGTATTTAACTAACGTTTCTGGAATTATCTTATTTACTTCAATTGTATTTTTAATTTATTATCAAAGTTTTCTCTATTCGATACATTGTCAAGTTCACCCCCACACACGCGTGCACTGCGTGCGCGTGGCGTGTGTGTGTGTGTGTATCGCGTGCGCTGTGTGTGTGTGTTGCAGCGCTTCCTCGCGGGCAAGGCGCTGCGAGACCTGCTGCCGCGTGGCGCCAAGTCCAAGGTACACTCGCACACAGTCCCGCTCTCTTCTCGTTCATTATTAAAACCACTATGGCGATTCATAACTCCACTATGCGGTGTGGAAAGTAAAAACGTTCGGTGGCCTAAATATTGATGGTAGCAGATTATACTCAAAGGAAACATTCCATTATTTGATTAAATTAATAAAACTCCACACAACGATTTTTAAAACGTCCCCTCAACCGTAAATCGGACCAGCAAATATGCGAAAATAATGCCCTGTAGTTGAATGTAAATAAGAAACACACGTCCCTAAGTAACATAGTGAGACCATGACATCTGACATACATTTATCAATTCAGTTCAGTGATCCATCAAGGATACATTCTGATGATGGTATTTTTTTACCCAAAATATTTAATACAATTGATGATATTTCATTTCATTTGCTATGGGCATAGATTCATTTATCTGAAACTATAGTTAAAATGAGAGTAATTACAAAAATAACTTTTTCATTTGGTTTAGTATTTCATACCTTTTTACTGTTTAAAAAGCTGTTCATTCTAAAAAGGACGTAAGTGTATTTCTAACGCCTTTGCCTCGCGCTTTAAAAAGTAAATTGTCAGAGTGCCGGTTGTCATTCATTACAAGACCGCGGTGTTGACACTCACATTGAATTTTCACCGACTCGTACATCTCATCTTTTCAATACAATAAAAAAGTAGAATCCGGTGTGTCTGTACATTGAAGAAAAGTAATAAAAATAAAAAGTAGTGACTAAAAATAAGTAATAGAACACAAAACAGCGATTTTTTTAAATTCTTTTCTGTCTGTCTATCTGTTTGTTCGCGCAAAAAAACAAAATAAGCCCAAACCCGACTGCGATCATTTTACCTTCAAGACTGTTTCTGAGTGTGACGTTAAGAGAGCAATTCTTTCTATTACTTCAAACGCTGTAGTTGATGACGAAATTTGCTCTCAAATGCTGCATCTTATACTAGATGAACTTTTACCTGTCCTAGCTGACGTTATCAACTGCCCCCTGTTCACCAGTTCATTCCCCACAGCCTGGAAAAATGCACATGTTATCCCTCTTCCAAAGACTACAAACCCTTTATCGTTTTCTGAGTATCGTCCAATTTCCATTCTTCCTATCCTTTCTAAAGTTCTTGAGTCTTTAGTCCACAACCAAATTTCGTATTTCCTATCTAAAAATAGTTTACTCAATCACTTTCAATCTGGATTTCGCCCAGGGCATAGCACCGTCACGGCACTCCTGAAAGTCTCCTATGATATAAGATTAGCTATTGACAATAAGAAACTGACTATACTCACACTATTGGATTTCAGTAGTGCATTTAACTGTGTAGACTTCGATGTACTCCTTAGCATTCTTAGCTCTCTTAACGTATCTCCTCTTGTCACAGAATGGTTTGATACTTATTTAAGGGGTCGCCTGCAGTGCATACGCTCGGACGAGGTTTCCTCGGAGTGGTGCCAACTAACTGCTGGCGTACCTCAAGGTGGTGTCCTCTCTCCTCTCCTTATTTCAATTTTTATAAATTCGGTTTCCAAACTACCATCTTTACGCAGACGATTTACAACTCTACCGCCACTTTGACGTAACTGAGGCAGATATTGCTGTCTCAGAAATGAACAGTGATCTTTCAAACATTCACAGGTGGGCGGAGGCTTTTGGACTTTTGGTTAATCCCAAAAAATCTCAAGCCATTATTTTCGGTAGCAGATATATGACTAACCTTCTCAATCAAACGGTAATTCCACAAGTAGTTTATAACGATATCCCTATTGCCTACACTAAATCTGCAAAAAATTTGGGTGTCATATTTGATTGTAATCTGACGTGGGCTGCGCATATTAATGAGGTCAGCAGGAAAGTCTTTGCCACATTTCATTCTCTTAAGCGTCTCCAGAAATTTCTCCCCTTTGAAACTAAAGTTACTCTCGCATTTTTCAATTAAGGCGTTTTAGTTTGATTTATCACTACCTGGGTCCTGAATACCAGTAACAGGCATTATTTAGACATGCTTACTCTAACTTAAACTGCACCATCTTTTTCTGTCATAACAGTTTGTGGTCAAAATCGGGTCTTTGTAATTTATAGTGTTCTCGATATTGTGGAGTTTTTTTTTTCATCTACTTTACTCAGACTAATACATCATGTGGGTAGTTTATAAAAGGGATATTAAATAGGCTTTCAAAATTAATCATTTTTATTTTATCATCTGTTAAATTAAAAATGATATGGACGACTTTGTACAAAAAAAGGAAAATGACTTTTTTTTTTTTAAGCCTTTCTGTGGAGAATATTGCAAACTGAATAGCAGAAATGAATTCTACGTCTTTGATTTACTCGAAAATGATACCCAACTTGACCTTTTAGCTACAATGTTAATGTCAGGAATCTCTCCCCCCCCCCCTACCACCCACATAAAAAACTTACATCAATAAAATTAATGGCTACCCTTCTTAAATCATTCTTTCAGTCCTAATAAGCAATGCACCAAAAGGAAATATCTTAATCATTAATCGCCGTATATTTTAGTGTACACAGGCAACTAATAGGCTTTGTTTAATTAAAATCGGATGCCGGATAAAATGTTATTGTCATTTAGAGATTTTTGGCATTTACTTTTCTATTGTTAGAAGTTAGAGGTTACATAGCAAATGATAATTCCTGGCGATGAAGGCCTGTAGACGTCACAAACGATTGTATAAAAGAAAAAAACAAGAAAACTTTGTTAAGAATTATGTAGCGTATAAAATTTTAGTATATAAAAAATCAACAGTTTATTATTAGAACGCGCATAAATAAATATTGAATTATTTCGTTTAAATAGCGTCATCGATTTTGGTAAATAAAAAGTTTTAATGCGAATTTAGTTGCAGCAATTGTATAACAGATGGTGATACCTTCTTTGATAAAACAGGTTGGGTACTATAAACTAGTAGTTCGCCCCGAACTGTGACAGATTTGTCTCATGTTCGAACTTAATAATTATATTTGTCCCATTTACTCGCTTACCAAATTTCATGACGTTCCGATCAACGATACTCGAGTTATCGTCGGACGAACATTCATACATACATACATACAAACGCTGGATTGTTCAGTCGCTCGCTTCGCTCACTCGTTCAATAACTGAAAATTGTAAAGCTAAGTATATTAAATTATATTCAAAAACTGTAAAAGAAAAGAGCTGTGTCTGTCTGCACATTGATGATATTTCAAAACATGGAGGTGTAGGATAATGATACAAAAAAAATCTGAATTTTGGTTGGTATTTCATGCATCACGCAAAAACTACTGAACGAGTTTTGATGCGGTTACCACTGTACGATCCCCAGCAGTGAGACATGGATTATAAAGAAAGAAGGAAGGATGTTCGATAACTTATTATCCAACTTAAAACTGGGATACCTTTTACTGCGGGATTCCTTAGGGATTACACTGTGGGCGCATTATCTTGCACACGGACGAAGTCGCGGACAACAGCTATACTTTATAAATTAATTGCTTTTTCGGCAGCTCTTTCTTCTGTATGTAGATTGGTAAAATCTATGAAAAGAAAACTATTATTTTCCAATCTTATGTTTTATTAATGGCGATGGTTCCAATCTTACGTGGACAAAAGAGTCATCATAGAAGAAACATTAAGCGATTCATTGCCCATAGTCTACGGTGTTCCCCAAGGAAGTGTTCTGGGCCTTGTGTTGTTTCTAGTCTACTTAAACTCTATTGATGCCAGAGTAGTGTCTTTTGCAGATGATACCTGTCTTATCTTTAAAGGTCCTACATGGGAAGCCGTTTTCACTAGAGCTAATCGAGGTATTGCCGTAGTAAAAGAGTGGCTTGACAATAATTTACTAAGACTCAATGTTGCCAAAACCTGTGCTTTGCTAAGACTGATCATACAAAAGCTGATGGCAATCAATGTGTTTTAAATCCACTCATGTAATACTTATCCTGATCCATCTGGTCATCAATGCAAATGTGATGAAATTGAACATATAACGTCAATCAAATATCTTCATGTTACTCTTGATAACAGCCTTAGATGGCACGAACATATCAAACTCTATCTGGACGGATTCGCAAGTTATCCTTTGTGTTTGGTACTCTTCGAAACATACTAGACTTGAAGCAAAAACTCGGTGTTTATTGTGTCGTGTGCCAGGGCCTGCTCTCAGATTGTATTGATTCTTGGGGTGGTGTAGCTAAAACTATTATACTGCAACTAGAGCGAGCTCAGCGGATGGTCATTAAGGTACTGCTCAAAAACCATTTCGCTATAGCGAAGAAACAGGGATTCTAAGTGTAAGAAGACTCTTTATTTCCAAATCTCTAAAAAATGGTGGCCGTTCTGTCAGACTGCAGGACAAACTTAAAGTACCACAACTAATTTCAACTTTTGCTCAACGGTTTAAATTGTTTCTAGGTCCCTTCATCTTAGGTATAATCAAATTAGTAAGCAATTCTCTCTTACAGATTATACATACCTATATAAAGTTGAAAAAGAAACTGTTAGAAAGGATTCATTCTTGGCTTTTATCGCATTCATACTTTAAAAGTCTATTGTGTTTTTTCATAGCTTCATACTGTTCATCATTATATATACTACACACACATGTAGTGAGGCTAGTCCTCATGTAGTAGGTCTACTACCTACTAAGTAATTCAATTTGTACGCTTGTAATGAATGTCAGGGTCCGCCCTGGTGCTGCTCAATCCCACTACCAGATCTTCATGGAGTTATGTTTAAATCAATCTGCAAGTGGATCGCCACATTTGGGAAATTATGTTATTGATGGCGCTCCGTGAAGTTGTAGGAATTACTACAAGCACACGGAGCGCCATCAATAAGTCCATTTCCCAAAAGTGGCGTTTCCCTAGTAAGTAGTGTGTCCGTCGGGTGCGAGATTGCTCCCCCTTGCCCCCCGCCAGTACGTGAGCGAGTGTTGTACCGGTGCAGGTGTTCGACGACGTGTGCGTGGAGCTGGCGATGGCGCTGCTCCAGTTCGTGTCCGAGTTGCCGGGCGAGGAGCACCTGTACCGCGCATGTCGGGCTCTCGCGCGCCTCGCGCAGCACTCACACGACGTGCCGCAGCTGTGCCAGGTGCTCGCCGTCAGACCTGAGGCGTTCCGGTGAGTGTACTCTCTAGTCTCGACTACTGCATCGATGCTGGGAATTGTAACCACCGGAATATACACATTTTGTAATTAACATATTTTTTTAAACATTCTAAGACCGCCTCTATGGCAGTGGTTCGAACTTCTTGACTACTAATTCGAAGGTCGCAGGTTAGAATACCGTAGAGGCACATTGCGTGCTTCGGAAGTTGCTCCATATTTGTGCCTGAAGAACGGCTCACCAGTCACCACTCATCAAGTTGCTCCATATTTGTGCCTGTAGAACGGCTCACCAGTCACCAATCATCAAGTTGCTCCATATTTGTGCCTGTAGAACGGCTCACCAGTCACCACTCATCAAGTTGCTCCATATTTGTGCCTGAAGAACGGCTCACCAGTCACCACTCATCAAGTTGCTCCATATTTGTGCCTGTAGAACGGCTCACCAGTCACCACTCATCAAGTTGCTCCATATTTGTGCCTGTAGAACGGCTCACCAGTCACCACTCATCAAGTTGCTCCATATTTGTGCCTGTAGAACGGCTCACCAGTCACCACTCATCAAGTTGCTCCATATTTGTGCCTGTAGAACGGCTCACCAGTCACCACTCATCAAGTTGCTCCATATTTGTGCCTGTAGAACGGCTCACCAGTCACCACTCATCAAGTTGCTCCATATTTGTGCCTGTAGAACGGCTCACCAGTCACCACTCATCAAGTTGCTCCATATTTGTGCCTGTAGAACGGCTCACCAGTCACCACTCATCAAGTTGCTCCATATTTGTGCCTGAAGAACGGCTCACCAGTCACCACTCATCAAGTTGCTCCATATTTGTGCCTGTAGAACGGCTCACCAGTCACCACTCATCAAGTTGCTCCATATTTGTGCCTGTAGAACGGCTCACCAGTCACCACTCATCAAGTTGCTCCATATTTGTGCCTGAAGAACGGCTCACCAGTCACCACTCATCAAGTTGCTCCATATTTGTGCCTGTAGAACGGCTCACCAGTCACCACTCATCAAGTTGCTCCATATTTGTGCCTGTAGAACGGCTCACCAGTCACCACTTATCAAGTTGCTCCATATTTGTGCCTGTAGAACGGCTCACCAGTCACCACTCATCAAGTTGCTCCATATTTGTGCCTGTAGAACGGCTCACCAGTCACCACTTATCAAGTTGCTCCATATTTGTGCCTGTAGAACGGCTCACCAGTCACCACTCATCAAGTTGCTCCATATTTGTGCCTGTAGAACGGCTCACCAGTCACCACTCATCAAGTTGCTCCATATTTGTGCCTGTAGAACGGCTCACCAGTCACCACTTATCAAGTTGCTCCATAATTGTGCCTGTAGAACGGCCCACCACTCATCACGTTTTTTAGGATGTAATCGTCGGAGAAATGTGGGTGTACGAGTGTCGACTGTTACATTTCACATTCCATACTCTGTACTCTGAAAAGGATTGAAAATGAGAGCGGATTAGATAGCGAATAGAAATGAAAGTGCTTAATTATTTTTTGTGATTGTTAAGCCCAGAAGGGGCATCAGCGCCTGAAACGCCCGCTCCTACTCCTTCAGAGTAGTGGAGATGGGTTTGGGACATTTTTTCTTTATCGATAAAAAAGAACTTGTAGAAACCCCGTAGAGCCGTGCATACCCCCCGCGTTTGGGCATTATAACCATAGAGTTGGTATGGACATGGGAAGGTTGGTGGGTAATTCCATACTCTGTAGTATCTGTGACTTACCCTCGGAGTTACCTACATACATGCCGTAGCGATGTAAACATATTTTTTACAAAATGAACGGTGTGGTAACACTGGTACACGGGTAGAGTATCAGAGATAAAAACATTGCTAGCTTAATGTAAATATAATAGTACACAATAGTACTATAAGGAAGAATGGTGGCCGGGAGAGTGGAGTGGATAACGCATGTGGTAAAGTACGCAGATAAATAGTGCGCTAGTTACTCTACTTGTAACTAGTCCTGTTCAACTTTGTGTTGTGTCCTGCAGCTGCAGGTCCGTTCGAGACTCACTCGTCTCGTCTTCGACAAACGACAAAAGGGTCCAACGTACGCCTCTCGCATACTCGTATACATGTGTCCCTTTCGTCGTTTGTCGAACACGAGACGTGTTGTACGAGTATGTAACAGTCGCTCCGTATTGTTACAGAGGCACGAGTCCGCGCATCGACGAGCAGATAGACATACTGATGACCAAAGTCAAGTAATACTCCACGTTACGATCACTTTATTTATTATTTATTTATACTAAAGCTACTGTTATTAATTACTCAATTAAACTGGATGGGCATTTTATTTAAATTATGACATTTGTTACGATGACACGTGTTCGTCTCTGTTAGTAGTTAATTATGTTTTTATCATCTAGGTAGCTGGTTCTCCTAATGTTTTAATTTGAAACTTGGAATTTAGGTAGCGAATATTGTATCGTGTATGATAATGATCTAATATGTAAATAAAAATAGCTAATATATTCGGTGTTAAGTTGTGAAATTTAGTGTGTAAGTACCTGAGGTTATGACAATATACATATATACCGTTATATATTTTATCTTGTTTATATACGAATCGTTATACATATACGTGCCTATTTATGTTGTTATATAAAACGATGCACGGCCGTTGACTGCCATGTCACGGTCGGAACTAAACTAATGCAACATGGTGCATTTACCTACACTTATATTTTAAATATTTTATAAAGTGGACTTGGATTGTCTAACAATAAATTATTATATACTTATCTTTGTACTTTTATTTATTTCACAAGTAATATTTGTAATTAACGTACGGAGAAACAACAGATTTACATTTGTTGCGATCATGACACACCTTTCTGGAAGACAGCGAGATCGAAGGAGCTGATACAACAAACGAGGACTGACTGTGTAACTAATTATACAAAAGATTGATTGTTTCTCATTAGACATACTGTTGTGGCTCAGTATTCAACCGTCTATTATTACTTATGTATTGCAATGATATAAGTTAATTATTATAAAGTTTATTCTAGTAAGTTATTTATTTAGGTACTTATATATTTTTTTCGAAAATACGTAATGTTCACTTACGTATTATTGTTGTACATATCCGTAAGTATACACCCTGCTTCCTTCGGCACGTCTTGGCGGGACACTACCGTGCCGCCAGATTCGTTTTTTTTTTTCAAGATATTTTTAGTATGTCAGTTCACGGTAGGTTCCTCATGCCACGCAGACATTCGCTAAAAAAGGATTTATAGAAGCTTCAGGCTCAACTCGTTCAGCGCAGTCGGAGCCGGGGCACAAGGCTAGTAGTGAACGGGACAGAGATCAGTAATGTCAAACGTAGTGCTCATCTGCAACATGTGATCAACACTGACACTCTCATTCATTACAGTTAGTGTGCAGATCGTAAAACTGTTATGGAACAGGTCTGGTCACTGCAGGGTCTAACTGGCTACCAGTCGGTGACATAGATATTTTGTAGAACTGAGATGGGTGGAGTCTAGAAGGGGCCCAACAAACAATTAAGCGTTGGTTGCATGTCATTTTGTAGAACTGAGATGGGTGGAGTCTAGAAGGGGCCCAACAAACAATTAAGCGTTGGTTGCATGTCATTTTGTAGAACTGAGATGGGTGGAGTCTAGAAGGGGCCCAACAAACAATTAAGCGTTGGTTGCATGTCATTTTGTAGAACTGAGATGGGTGGAGTCTAGAAGGGGCCCAACAAACAATTAAGCGTTGGTTGCATGTCATTTTGTAGAACTGAGATGGGTGGAGTCTAGAAGGGGCCCAACAAACAATTAAGCGTTGGTTGCATGTCATTTTGTAGAACTGAGATGGGTGGAGTCTAGAAGGGGCCCAACAAACAATTAAGCGTTGGTTGCATGTCATTTTGTAGAACTGAGATGGGTGGAGTCTAGAAGGGGCCCAACAAACAATTAAGCGTTGGTTGCATGTCATTTTGTAGAACTGAGATGGGTGGAGTCTAGAAGGGGCCCAACAAACAATTAAGCGTTGGTTGCATGTCATTTTGTAGAACTGAGATGGGTGGAGTCTAGAAGGGGCCCAACAAACAATTAAGCGTTGGTTGCATGTCATTTTGTAGAACTGAGATGGGTGGAGTCTAGAAGGGGCCCAACAAACAATTAAGCGTTGGTTGCATGTCATTTTGTAGAACTGAGATGGGTGGAGTCTAGAAGGGGCCCAACAAACAATTAAGCGTTGGTTGCATGTCATTTTGTAGAACTGAGATGGGTGGAGTCTAGAAGGGGCCCAACAAACAATTAAGCGTTGGTTGCATGTCATTTTGTAGAACTGAGATGGGTGGAGTCTAGAAGGGGCCCAACAAACAATTAAGCGTTGGTTGCATGTCATTTTGTAGAACTGAGATGGGTGGAGTCTAGAAGGGGCCCAACAAACAATTAAGCGTTGGTTGCATGTCATTTTGTAGAACTGAGATGGGTGGAGTCTAGAAGGGGCCCAACAAACAATTAAGCGTTGGTTGCATGTCATTTTGTAGAACTGAGATGGGTGGAGTCTAGAAGGGGCCCAACAAACAATTAAGCGTTGGTTGCATGTCATTTTAAAGCTTAGTTTGTTACTATTGACTTATAATGGATTCGGTTGTCACTAAAGGTGATACAGTTCATTTATGAACTAAGTTTAGCTCTTCAGGTTGTATTAGAACTGTAAATGTAATAGTAGCACTAGCTGCTTATATACTTAGGACATTAAAGCTTGTTTCGGCCTGCAGCGTTAAAAGCTGTCTAAAGATCTTCATAAACTCCCTATAGGTAATTCTTATTGCTATATTGGAGTTGCTTATATATCATAAGGCTGTTGTTCACCTTCAGTAACGTCATTGGTTCTGCAACGGAGTTAATTAAGAGTGTAGTACACCAAACTCTGAGTACATCTGTTGTATAACTGTTATATACAGTTTACGTGTGTTATACTAAAGGCAATAATAGGTTAAATAGTTATGGCAGTTTTTTACGATCCTGATATAAAGGTTTTGGTGTATAAACCTCTTGACTACCGGCGTTGTAGTTCATCGAGTGTCATAACAGATTTAAATTAAAAATTAAAATTTAAGAGAAGACTGTTCCATTAAGAAATAAAACGATATTTTTGATCACTTTACCAGAGAATATAAAACTTTACTGTCAACATAATCTAAAAATTTATTTATACATAATCACATTTAAAGAAGCTACATTTAAGTAAGTATCACATTACAATTACATTTAAAGTACCTAAATATTACGAATTATTTTTCATAGTTTAAATAAAACACTTTCTTGGGCTCCTCACGTACAATCCCTGAGTAGGAAGATGTATGGTACTCTTCACGCAATGAAACGCCTGCAGAGCTGTTTGCCAATAAAAACCAAAATTATGTTAGCGCAATCATTTCTCTTTCCTATTTTAGATTATGCGGACTCCTGTCGCTTGGACCTTACCGAGGAACTTCTTAATAAACTCGAACGTCTCCAGAATCTTTGTATTCGTTTTATTTTCTCTTCGCAAATATGACCATGTATCTGAATTCCGTTTGCAGTTAAACTTGCTCCCCATTCGTCTTTGCAGAAATGCTCACATTCTTTCTCTTCTTCATGATGTCCTTAACAATCCATCTGCTCCCTGTTACTTGCGAGAAAGATTAAGTTTTCTCTCCGATCACGGTAGAGAGATGCGGCTGTATAATATGAAAACATTGGCACTTCCTGAAGCGAAAACAGGTTTTTACAATGATTCGTTTACTTTTCATAGTGCACGACTCTGGAACCGTTTGCCCCTTTCTATCCAAAAGTTGAAAAATGTTAACAACAACAACAACAATAACAACAATAAAATTTTATTTGTACACCATATAAAAAGGAACAGAAATATAAATACTTAATTTTAACTAACTTCCATCTCTTCCAGACAACCTTAGGGTGGATGAAACTGTTTAGAATGATTGCTGAAATGGTGGTGTACTATTTTTAATAATAGATATATTTCAATATTAATAGATAAATGTATTAATATATAATGATAAATACATACTAATAAAATATATAACAAACAATAAAAATAATATATATATATGTATATGTCATGAAATAAATTGTCAAAAATATAAATAAATTGGAAAAAATAAAAATTAATGATAATGAATATTTCGGTAATCAGAGTGAAAGATAGTGTCCTTTAACTAGTCTCTTGAAGATAGGCAGGGAAGTGGCTCTTCTTATATGTAAAGGAAGATCATTCCACAAACGAACAGCTTGTACCGAGAACGATTTATTGAAGAAAGACGATGAGTGCTCCGGCGTGGCAAGAAGCAGATTCTGAGAGGACCGTAAAATGCGGTCATGGGTATCATGAAGATAACGAAAGCGAGTTTTAAGATAAGAAGGAGTTGAAGGATTATTCAACACAGAAAACAAGAGGGACAGGATATGAGCATTACGGCGATGACGAATGGGAAGCCATTTAAGTTGGAAACGAAATTCAGAAATGTGATCAAATTTGCGAAGACCAAAAATAAACCTGATACAGAAATTTTGAAGACGTTCGAGTCTATCAAGTTGTGCCTCGGTAACGTCAAGGTAACAGACATCGGCGTAGTCGAGAATAGATAGTAAAAGAGAATGTGCAAGCGCAATTTTAGTGGCAGTTGGAAGGAAATTTCGAAGCCTTCTTAGAGCTCCTGCTGCCGCAAACAATTTCCTACAAACTTCATTTATTTGTGGATCCCAAGACAAGCAACTATCTAACAGGAGACCAAGATTTTTTGCTTTGTTGCTGTATGGAATTAATGTCCCTTCAAATACAATATTAGGTAGCAGTTGCCAGTCAATCCTAGCTGTAAACCAGGGACTACCCATAATAATGACTTGAGTCTTGGTGGGATTGATTTTCAAACCATATTCATTACTCCACACAGATATTCTAGATAAATTAGCATTGGTTGTGATTATGGCTTGTGAAAGATCTTCTAATTTAGCTTGTGTGTAGATTTGGAGATCATCTGCGTAAAGGTGGTAGGAAGAAGATATAAACTGAGAAATATTATTAATAAATATAGCAAAAAGTAGGGGAGATAAGACGCCACCTTGAGGAACACCAACTCATTGGTGTTAACTCATTTAAGATCAAATTGAAGCACTTTTTTCATTCTGAATTCCCGTCAAAATAGAACTCCATCTAAATATCCCGTCCCTAATATTAAGTATTTAAGTATGTATACGTATTTATTTATTTACGTTTATTTTATTTATTTTAATTTTTGTATGTGTATTTTTTTCATGTTAACTATAAAATATATATTAGATTATTATGTTAATCATATAACATTTTGGTTAAAATTAGCACGTTGCTTTTTTGTTAGCATTAACGCTGCCCTTTTTATCGTTAACATCTTTTTCATTCCACCCAAAGGTTGCCTGGAAGATATTGCTATTAGCAATAAGTGCCGCCTTTGCACACAATGTCTGTCTTTTATGTGAAAATGTGTTGTAAATTATGTTTGTAAAGGTACAAAAAGTGTAATAAATAAATATCACACTAACCACCTGCCATGATGCTGATATCAGACTGACCAGAAGAGTTTAACTTTAAAAATATTTTCACTAATCGTTACAAGTACCTACAACAGATATGGTTATATAAACGAATATATTTGAGAGGAGACCATGTCCTTGCGGGGGGTTAGTGATCATTAATTTATGCATAAAAGGATGCATTTAAAAATGCTTAAATAAAAGTAGGTACCAAAGGTAGTATAATGATCGGTGGACCGGTCTTACAGATGTTATCTTTGTAACTAATGTGTTTAGTGAGTTCAAGGCGGGCGGCGTCGGTGCCGGTGTGGTGCGACGTTTACTGCGAGAGAGCTGCCTCGCTCCGCACTCCTCTGTTTACACAATTCGCCAACTTATCAGATTTGAGCAAACGTTGACTACTCGCACTTCAGGAGTTCCTCAATCTCTTCAGTTGACAGCCGGGTCTCGTTGTGTCTCCACCGACGCACGATCTTACAGTGGTAATCAAGTAAACCGGGATGGAGGGTTCGGACGATGAGTTGGGCGGATCGCCCCGCAAGGGCGGACGGCGGCTGGCACGACTGCTGCGGCGCCGCGTGCCGGTGCTGGCGTGGGGCGCGCGCTACACGCGCCTGGACGCGCTGGCTGACCTCGTGGCGGGCGTCACGCTCGGACTGACCCTGGTGCCACAAGCCATCGCGTACGCCGCGCTCGCCGGCCTGCCGCTACACTACGGACTCTACTCCAGCTTCATCGGTCAGTTGACACTATACCTTCTATCATACCTTGTCCATCGTACATCGCACAGTATATCTCGCTGGCAACAACTTGTTTCAATAGTACGTACACAGAGTATAAGTCACGAAGGCGCCTGTATTCTGGTTCGATTGAGCTGAAAGAGAAGAAGGTACCTACATACGGTAGGGTGCCGGGAAGATATGAATACTTATACTAGTAGTTGGAGGCCATCACGTAAATTGAGCAGTTCACGTGTGTACTGACGGTACACGACGTACGAACAAGCTGTTACTGACTGTTTGAGGTTCTCTTTAGTATTATAACGTTCGCTTTGGTAATCAAATATCCCACAGTATCATATCAGTTCTAAACAGAAACACATTATTGTAGAACGTGAATGTCCGTCCTAGTCCGCTCTGTTACTCAAAAACTGCGTTAAATTTTATACTTGTCCCTATATATACAGGGTGGAAAAAATTCAAGGGCCCTGGTGGGGAACTACCTTAAATCCTTTAGTTAACTCATTTTACTGAAAGAAAACATTCCTTTATTTTTTAAAAGAAACAAAACTGCATTCAAAGCTCTTCTAAAATTTACTTGTCTCACCCGGGAACTGAACCAACTAAAAATAAAAAATCCTCGCTATTTTATTATACGAATCGGTAGGGTTATTGTTCAGGATAAAATTTGTCTAATAAACATTTAGTCTTACACTCGTCTGTTGTACGAGATACCCATGAAATTAAATATTTATTACAA
The DNA here is from genome assembly GCA_934047225.1 of Ypsolopha sequella. Classification (NCBI taxonomy): domain Eukaryota; kingdom Metazoa; phylum Arthropoda; class Insecta; order Lepidoptera; family Ypsolophidae; genus Ypsolopha; species Ypsolopha sequella. The sequence goes on from OW203989.1 coordinate 741,299, forward strand.
AGTTCCTTATTAACAATACCTAGTACTGGCCCGGCACTCCCAAAAAGATTCGGTCGTTCGTTTATCGTTCGACCATATGTCCATCTCTGACGCACGCATAAAAAGTATAATAGAGATGGATATACGACCGAACGATATTCGATCGAATTTTGTCACTTCGGAGTAGGTCTTCTGTTCACTTGTAAAGTAATAATGATACGCCATTACTATACAATGACAGCACGGAATTTATTATTACCATTTAACGATTTTCTTATTGAAGTCTTCAACAAGGTACTTAAGATAAATAACATTAGCAAGCTTGTACTTCATACGATGTCTTTGGATGTAAGAGAAATAAAAGAAAATTATAACGTGTCATTTACTTGTTACAAGTAAATAGTACTAGGTATTGTTAATAAAGAACTTGTAATAAATATTTAATTTCATGGGTATCTCGTACAACAGACGAGTGTAAGACTAAATGTTTATTAGACAAATTTTATCCTGAACAATAATATCCTACCGATTCGTATAATAAAATAGCGAGGGTTTATTTTTTTTCATTTTTAGTGGGTTCGATTCCCGGGTGAGACAAGCGAATTTCAGAATATCTTCGAAACCAGTTTTGTCTCTTTTTAAAAATAAAGATGTTTCCTTTCAGTAAAATTAGCTAACTAAAGGATTTAAGGTAGTTCCCCTGCAGGGCCCTTGAATTTTTTCCACCCTGTATATATATATTCCTACATACAGTGTAGCTAAACGTCCGCCGACGTAATCGCATTTAGACGTCATTGTTCCGCCGTCCGGTGGATTTTTTATTTTAACTAATAGAAATCCGACGAATACCTGGCCGCTTTGCACATGCGCGTCGAAATCCTGTAGGTAGAATGATGAAGGTGGCCGTACGGTGGACATTAACACTGATTCGGCGCAACACAACTTGACTTAATTGACAGGACTTAACTTAATTTAAGTGTTCTGTCCTTTTCTTACTGTATCAAATAGACAAAGACGGGACGCTCAAAATGAGTTTAGTCTTGTTAGTTGTGTTGCGTCGAATCGACACCATTATCGCTCCAGATCAAAACGTCCGTTGCCGCCAATCAATTGTTAACTGTTCTTTCATGTTATTTAATTTCATTATATTTCTGAATGAATATGGTAGAGCTGATGCCAGGCTCGACTGTGGAGGTACCACCATCTTACTTGGAGACCCCCTCGAAGTAATTCGAGGTAGAGTAAGAGGACAGCTCACAGGCAAAAAACCAGGAGGCCCACTATGCCTGGGACCGATGGATGGCGGTATTATCCATCCTTAATAGCCGGGCCTTATATGGAACAGACTGGTGACGGGCAGCGGCGTCACTGGTGCGAGAGTTCCGGCACCGCGCTCACCAACCCACCTGCACAGCGTGTGTGAGTATGGGCAATTCTTCCAGTATGACCGCCGGGAGCGGCAAAGTCCTGGAAAGGCTTATGTTCAGCACTGGACGAACTAGGTTGAAGGATGAGGATGAGGATGATGATATTTCTGAAAAACAAGAAAGATTTTTGCGTACATCGTGAATTCAGTTAAAACTACGGGGGTCGCCTCGCTCCGCTCCGCTTCGCTTGGCTCGCTATTTTATATCCATGTAAACCTAACAAGCTCCTCGTCGTCGCAGCGTTTATGGAAACCCTTCCAGTATTCAGAACCCCAGTACTTCTGAGCTGCGGGAGGGTTTACTAGCATTAATTCACAGAAAGTTGCTTTAAACCATTCCACTATTCAGAGTTGCGAACGATCTGGATTCGGGTATTGTTTCCGGTGTAATATTCAAGACTTTATAATAAAAATGCTTCCTCTACTCAGATCCCTAGATAGCATAAAAGTTCTTAAGTGCGATCTGACTCGCGGGAGGGATTTCTGCGCTATGCTCCCCGATCTCAGATCGCAAGCGACACGAATCTGGATTCGGGTATTGTTTTCGGTGTAGTATTCAAGACTTCATAATAAAAACGCTTCCTCTACTCAGATCCCTTGATAGCATAAAAGTACTTAGGTGCGATCTGACACGCGGGAGGGATTTCTGTGCTATGCTCCCCGATCTCAGATCGAAAGCGGCACGTGCCAAGAGAGAGAGAGAGAGCGATATCATGCGCATCGCGCTTTTGTTTGTTAGGGTTCCGTAGTACCTAAAAGGTACAAAAGCAACCTTTATGGTGAGACTTCGTTGTCCGTCCGTCCGTCCGTCTGTATGTCACAACCTCATAACTTTAGCACCGTTAGAGATAAAGACTTGAAATTTGGCACAAAAATTGCATTAATTTGCCCACATATTACAGTGTAAAAAAATATGAAAATTTTTAAATTGTTTAAAATATTTCTAAAACAAAAGTAAGAAAAAATATATATTATTCTAAAAATACAATAAGGATATCAAATTAAAGATATTAAAGAGCTAATTGTAAAAATATATATATTTACTACAACCACAAAAATATGTATGTCCTTGTCCCCTTATCTCCGAAACTGGGAGACCGAAAAATATGAAAAAAATATAAATTATAGATCATAACTGCCCAATTACAGTAGAACAATAGCGAAAAAAAAAAATGAGCACAAATGAGAATTATAAAAAAGAAGTGAAATATATATTTTTTTATATAAATACAATACTGGTATCAAATTGTAGGTATTAAAAATTTGATTGTAAAAATATATAATTTTACTTTATTTACTAGCTGGCACTGCTTTCGAGAAATCTTTAAAAAACAATAATATGTATGTCCCCCCCCTTATCTCCAAAACTGGTGGACCAAAAATATAAAAAAAATCATGGTAATATGTGTTTACGTAAAGATTAAAGGAAAAATAAAGCGGTTGAGAAATTCACGAAAAAAATTGTTAAAAACTTTATGAATATAATGTCATACGTTTATGCAATTCAATTTTTTTTCTTAGTACTATGATATTCATCTTTTCTTTAATCTTCGCTTGATTACATAAATGTCCTTACTAAGCGTATTCTGTTATATATATATATAACCTATAACCCAATGTTTAGTCTGAGTAGCGGTAGGAATTCATATCCATAACGCTAGTATTGCGTATGTAATGCCTCCCGCATTACAGAACTAAAAGCAAGGTAGGCTAATCTGAGTAGCGGTAGGAATTTATATCCATAATGCTAGAATTGCGTTTGTAAAGCCTCCCGCATTACAGAACTAAAAGCAGGGTAGCATTTAATTCATCAAACTGCGCGTTCAATCGCTTAAACCCTCCCGCAGCTCAGAAGTACTGTGGTTCTGAATACTGGAAGGGTTTCCATAAACGCGTCGTCGCACCTATTTTTGACTTTTTGTTAAAATTTTGTTTTCAACAAAAAGAAAAACTTCGGACACGGATTTGAACTCCATAATCTAATTACTGAATTCAAGTGCTGCTTCATCCACTGCACCAATGATTCTACATCTGAAGCGACAAACCAAGCCAAACCAAAGGTATACAAGTTTGTCAAGCTAAGGTCATGAATATCACCTTCCTTTAGGGTTTAGGCCGCGCATGTGCAAAATGGTCGGTTGTTCGGCGGATTCCTATTTAAAATAAAAAATTCGCCGGCGGAACAATAACGTCTGCAAAACTTCCGCCGGCAAGCGTTTAGCCACTCTGAATAATTCAAGCAAGCACAAGCAAACACACTGATGCTAAAACATTATTGACCAAGCACACTGATGCTAAAACATTATAGACCAAGCACATTGATGCTAAAACATTATTGACCAAGCACACTGATGCTAAAACATTATTGACCAAGCACACTGATGCTAAAACATTATTGACCAAGCACACTGATGCTAAAACATTATTGACCAAGCACACTGATGCTAAAACATTATTGACCAAGCACACTGATGCTAAAACATTATTGACCAAGCACACTGATGCTAAAACATTATTGACCAAGCACACTGATGTTAAAACATTATAGACCAAGCACACTGATGCTAAAACATTATTGACCAAGCACACTGATGCTAAAAATCGTTGCTTCTAAATTATTTGGAAAGAAAAGTATATACGCTCACGTATTATTGTTGTTGACAATTTGGGGAGTGGACGGATCGATGGATTTGACCACTGGCTACTGAGTGGACGACAAAGCGACACTCGCATTGAAAAATCCGAAATAGCAACGGTGAAACGGTTGGCGTGTAGTGAACTACAATAATACGTGAGTGTATATGTAATGAACTACAATAACACGTGAGTGTATTGTATATGCGTTACTTTCAATATCATTAAGTAGGTATATCAGTTCGAGTTTGAATAGTTGGTTCTGTTAGTAACATCGGAACAAGGAGGTAGTGCCAGCAGGACAGTACGGTGATGGCGCGGCTTGGTGTTGCAGGCACGATCCTGTACGTGTTCCTGGGCACGGTGAAGGAGGTGTCGATCGGGCCCACGTCGCTGATGGCGCTGCTGACGCTACAGACGACGCGCGGGCTACCCGTGCAGTACGTGGTGCTGCTAACGTTCCTGTCGGGCTGTGTCGTCACGCTCACCGGGCTGCTGCAGCTGGGTGAGTCACGCTCACTACCGAGCCATAATATGTTACAAAGTGACAGAGAACAACTTAACTTTGTACCCTGCTTGTGTGACTCGATTGAATATGAAAGAAGCAAAAGAAAATCATAAGGCCAGATATATCGAGGCCATACAGTATGTACTTAGTGTCTCTTAACAGATATATGGAGGCTGTGACGTAGTAACACAGGTGTGCGTGTGTGCAGGGTTCTTGGTGGAGCTGATCTCGCCGGCGGTGTCGTCGGGCTTCACGTCAGGCACGGCGGTGATCATCGTGCTGGCACAGCTGAAGGGGTTGCTAGGGCTCAGCTTTACGGCGGAGTCTATCATCGAGAACGTGACGCTGATCGCAAGGAACGTGCGCCGTGTGCGGCTCGCCGACTGTCTGCTCAGTCTCGTCTGCTGCACCGTACTGCTGCTGCTCAGGGTAAGAGAATAGACGTCTGCTGCACCGTGCAGCTGCTTCTGCTGAGGGTAAGAGAGTAGATGTCTGCTGCACCGTGCAGCTGCTGCTGCTGCTCAGGGTAAGAGAGTAGATGTTCAAAATTAGATTCCTCGGATGTAGATTATTTGAAAATGCTCTTGAGTGAAATAATTTAAGTGCCAACCTGATACCAATTTTGGGTTGGTAACCCAACTTCCCGGGTTGGACACCAGACGATTCTGTGGTGGGCACGGCCCACCCGGCCCCCCCCTCTGCATACGCTAATAATATCTAAGCATAATATATGTGAAGTAATTATGATACGGATTGTTTACAAAGTTGTTTCGAACACATATCTAACCTATGTAACGTAATGTATATAAGTATTTGTTAGTACATTATACTAAATAAACAGAGTAAGTTTCTTTCCGCATTTACATTGTTAATAAATAACAATGTTTCTTGCTATTGATATAATCTCATTAATAACAACTGAGTCATTTTATTACACACAAAATGGTTAAAATCTATGTAAAGACGCCTGCAATTTAAACTCCCTATTTGTCAACAATTTTAACGGCTATGTCGCAATAAGATCTCCTGCTAACGTCAGTACAAAGTACCACAAACGACAATCTAGCAAGTGTGTATGTATCCCCTGCAGAAGCTGAAGGACTTGAAGGTCTCCCCTAAGAAGCCGGTCCTGTGCAAGTGCCTGTGGCTTCTGTCGATCGGACGTAACGCCATCATAGTGTGCGCAGGGGCCATCTTCGCGTACTGCACGCACGACCCGGCTGACCCGCTCGTGAAGCTCTCCGGTAACTACTATAATTGAACAGATATGTTTGGTCGCCTGGAGTCTACTGATTCCAACGTCTCGAACACTAACCTGAAGGTTGCGGATACATTGTGTTCAGAAGGCAAGCCATATTTGTACCGGCAGTACGGTGATAGGGCTCACCGCCCATCACGCTGGGACGTAGTAATCGTCGGTTAAACGTAGGTGTACGAGTGACTTGCATTGTACAGTCCGACAACCCTTCGAGGATTAATATCGTGACGATATATTTTCTCTGGGGCATCAAAGGGTGTAGTAACTATAGTGTAGTAACTAAGGTTGTCTGGTAGAAATCGCTATAAGTGATATTTGTTTATTGTTAATTGTTACCTTCTTTTATAATTTTGTTCTTTTACCTGATTTATTTATTTATTTTGGTGTACAATAAAGACTAAGTATTTGTCTTTGTCTTGTCTTGTCTTGTGTAGTAATAAAGTCCTTGCAATCCTTGTATAGTTCGGAAAACCCCCGCATCATCTGACAGTATCTCCACGTCACTTTGTACCACTACACCTATCTCCACGTCACTTTGTACCACTACACCTATCTCCACGTCACCTTGTACCACTACACCTATCTCCACGTCACCTTGTACCACTACACCTATCTCCACGTCACCTTGTACCACTACACCTATCTCCACGTCACCTTGTACCACTACACCTATCTCCACGTCACTTTGTACCACTACACCTATCTCCACGTCACTTTGTACCACTACACCTATCTCCACGTCACTTTGTACCACTACAACTATCTCCACGTCACTTTGTACCACTACACCTATCTCCACGTCACTTTGTACCACTACACCTATCTCCACGTCACCTTGTACCACTACACCTATCTCCACGTCACTTTGTACCACTACACCTATCTCCACGTCACTTTGTACCACTACACCTATCTCCACGTCACTTTGTACCACTACACCTATCTCCACGTCACTTTGTACCACTACACCTATCTCCACGTCACTTTGTACCACTACACCTATCTCCACGTCACTTTGTACCACTACACCTATCTCCACGTCACTTTGTACCACTACACCTATCTCCACGTCACTTTGTACCACTACACCTATCTCCACGTCACTTTGTACCACTACACCTATCTCCACGTCACTTTGTACCACTACACCTATCTCCACGTCACTTTGTACCACTACACCTATCTCCACGTCACTTTGTACCACTACACCTATCTCCACGTCACTTTGTACCACTACACCTATCTCCACGCCACTTTGTACCACTACACCTATCTCCACGTCACTTTGTACCACTACACCTATCTCCACGTCACTTTGTACCACTACACCTATCTCCACGTCACTTTGTACCACTACACCTATCTCCACGTCACTTTGTACCACTACACCTATCTCCACGTCACTTTGTACCACTACACTGGTCATACAATAGACTGGTCATCTATTACTCAAACATCTTCTATAGATGGCAAAGTTGAACGCTTTAACGAACTCTTGATATCCCTGTTTGACAAACATGCTCCACTTAAAAAGACGAGAGTAAAGCACCTTCCAGCACCATGGCTCACTCAAGACATAAAGTCACTCATGGCTCAAAGAGACAGAGCTTGCGTTCGCTGTAGAAGTGACCCCTCTGAGCAAAATATCCAGCGATACAAAATTCTACGTAACCGCTGCAATAAAGTTTGTAGAAATGCAAAGCGTCAGCATATATTTGAGTCCATTCAAAACTGTCCTTCTAATAACCTCTGGAAATTCTTGAAAACTCTGGGCGTCGGTAAGTCTAAATCTAGACCTTTCTCTAATATTGATTTAAATGCGCTTAACCAGCACTTTAGCTCACCTTCTTCCTCTCTCTCTAGCGCTGATAAGTTGAACACCCTCACGTCTCTTCAAAACTGTACCCCATCTAACTATCCTCCCTTTGATTTCCATGAGATAACCTCTGGTGATGTTCAGAAGATTCTTCGGTCTATAACTACCAAGGCCGTCGGTGACGACGGTCTTAGTAGGGATATGCTTGCTCCTATCTCTAATTTTATAGCTCCCATAATAGCGGATATTATCAACTGCTCCCTGACAACAGGTTCCTTTCCCAGTGCTTGGAAAAAAGCACACGTCATCCCGCTTCCCAAAAAACCGAATCCTTCCTGCTTTACTGATTTTCGCCCTATTTCCTTGCTCCCTATCCTTTCAAAAGTTTTAGAACATATCGTGCACGACCAATTTGCCGATTTTCTCTCAAAAAACCTTCTCCTTAGTCCTCACCAGTCCGGCTTTCGACCGGGCCACAGCACTGTCACAGCCCTCGTCAAAGTGACGGATGACTTGCGTCTCAACATAGAGCAGAAGAATCTTACTGTCCTAACACTGCTAGATTTCAGTAATGCCTTCAACACTGTCGATTATGACATACTTGCGGGAGTGCTGAGATCTCTTAATGTCTCCCCTTTGGTTGTCTCATGGTTTGAATCCTATCTTCATGGCAGAAAACAACTAATCAAAGTTGACAGTTGCTATTCTAACTGGTGTGATCTTACATCTGGTGTTCCTCAGGGTGGTGTCCTCTCTCCTATTCTGTTTTCGGTCTTTATTAACTCTATCACTTCTGCCCTTTCCTCTTCCTTTCATCTATATGCTGACGATCTTCAGCTGTACTCAACAGCTCCAATTGACGACATTGACAATGCCATAGCCACAACCAATGCAGACCTTGCGGCTATTAAAGATTGGACAAAACGCTATGGGCTTAATGTCAATCCGAAAAAGTCGCAAGTAATTATCATTGGTAGCCAATACTACATATCGAGACTGAAAACTGATAATATTGCAAGTGTGGTTTTTGGTGATGAAGTTCTACAATATAGCGAAACTGTCAAAAACTTGGGCGTAATCATGGATCAGACCTTGTCATGGGAGAGTCATGTTAAGGAAGTTAGCCGTAGGATGTACGGTTCATTTCACTCACTGAAGCGCCTTCAGTACTTCTTGCCTTTGCAAACTAGAATTACTCTAGCCCAATCTCTTCTTCTACCTCTTCTTGACTATGCTGACATTGTGTTCTTGGATGCCACCGAGGAGTTGCTCAACAAACTGGAACGTCTTCAGAATTTGGCTATCAGATTTATTTTTGATTTGCGAAAGTTTGATCATGTGTCCGAGTTTCGACGTAAACTGCAGTGGCTTCCAATACGCTATCGGAGGTATAGTCATATCCTATCTCTACTATACAATGTTTTAAATAATCCTTCCTCCCCTAAATACCTAAAAGATAGGTTCAATTTTCGCACTGACATGAGCAACAGGAATCTTCGGCCTTCTCATGATCTTATGTTATCTATACCAACTCATTACACGGAACGTTACTCTGGATCTTTTACAGTGGACGCTGTCCGTCTTTGGAATGATCTTCCACACTCCCTTAAAAGTCTTCCCTCAACCGCTTCCTTCAAATTCAACTTGAAGAAGCACTTTTTGTCCTCTCAGCAGCTCTAGCTACTAGTATGTATGTATCGTACGTATTTATGTAGTGTATCATATATATATATATATTATTTTAATACCCACTTTTTGTTTAGTTTTTAGACCGTTAGGTCGTTAGGTATACTTTTAGGTTAGTAGTGTATGTTGACTATCATATTTATTATAGTTACATACATATTTATATCACTCATTATGCACTCATTTTAAATTTTAATAAGCCAATGTAAAATTTTCTTCATCTTTGTCATTTATGGTTGACTGGAAGAAATTTCTTTCTGAAATAAGTCCGCCTTTGCCCTGTATTTCTCTTAAATCTGTATTTATCTGTGTTTTTGTGTGCAATAAAGTGTTTATTATTATTATTATTATTATTACACCTATCTCCACGTCACCTTGTACTACTACACCTATCTCCACGTCACCTTGTACCACTACACCTATCTCCACGTCACTTTGTACCACTACACCTATCTCCACGTCACTTTGTACCACTACACCTATCTCCACGTCACTTTGTACCACTACACCTATCTCCACGTCACTTTGTACCACTACACCTATCTCCACGTCACCTTGTACTACTACACCTATCTCCACGTCACCTTGTACCACTACACCTATCTCCACGTCACCTTGTACCACTACACCTATCTCCACGTCACCTTGTACCACTACACCTATCTCCACGTCACCTTGTACCACTACACCTATCTCCAAGTCACCTTGTACCACTACACCTATCTCCACGTCACCTTGTACCACTACACCCATCTCCACGTCACCTTGTACCACTACACCTATCTCCACGTCACCTTGTACCACTACACCTATCTCCACGTCACCTTGTACCACTACACCTATCTCCACGTCACCTTGTACCACTACACCTATCTCCACGTCACCTTGTACCACTACACCTATCTCCACGTCACCTTGTACCACTACACCTATCTCCACGTCACCTTGTACCACTACACCTATCTCCAAGTCACCTTGTACCACTACACCTATCTCCACGTCACCTTGTACCACTACACCCATCTCCACGTCACCTTGTACCACTACACCTATTCGCGGCAACTTAATTCCATTTAGCATTTTGGTTCTTATTCATAAAGTGATACCTTCAGGTAGATTTATTACGTTTATAGATAGATGCCTATTCACGTGTCCCTACTTTTGAAAACTACATGAAAAACAATTTTGACTGTGCCAAAAAATAGTCCAGTAATAGACATAAATAGTTCACAAGGTAAAAAAAATAGTCTTATCATAATTTCGAAGTTATGGGTATAGGTTGGTGAGGATTGTGGTGTGAAGGTCACGGTATAATCCTCACCACTCTCGTGAGCAAGTACCAACACCTACGGTGCCGACTTGGTTTCAACTCCAAAAAATAGTCCATAAATACTCGTGACGCCATGCCGTATCTCAAAAATAGTCCTTCAAGGATTCCAGAGTTATAAAGGTACCTTGAAGAAAATTATACCGTGAAGGTTTCTTATTTTCTGATTTCTACGGAACGCTTGCGTTTTTCAGTTTGAACTTGGTGTCAAAAAATAGTCCTGAAATAGATATCAAATGATACCAATTTCGACCTGGTATATTACATATAAGTATGTAAACTCCTGCATATCAGGGTGTAGCCCGGGAAATATTGGTCCCGAAAGTCCCGGGAAGGATGATTAATGTCGAACAGTATTTTTTGCAATAATATTACAAAAGGTACTAAGGTACCTTTTTAACTCTGGGATTCTTGAAGGGCAATTTTTTTAACTTGTGGACTATTTGTGACTATTTCTGGAATAATTTTTGGTATAGTCAAAACAGATTTTCAAAAATTTTTCAAATTATTGAAAATTACGGATTATACCGTGCGTGAAGGACACCTATTTATGTTCTTTTGTGTTTTTTTCTGAAGTATTCTGTGCAACAATTTGTAATATATGATTAGATGTTGCTCGTGTGGATTCTGTTTCTCTCGATTCCGTTTATAAAATATATTGATATATTGATAGATCAGTCAGTCAGTCAGGGTATTATTTTATTGAATATAGACAAAGCTGTAGACATGTCTCTGAGCGATGTACCATGAGTATATGAACATGTTGCAGGGCTGGTGAAGCCGGGGCTGCCCCCCTTCGAGCTGCCGCCGTTCAGCGTGACGCAGGAGATGGACGGACGCAACGTGACGGTCGGGTTCACAGAGATGGTGCACGAGCTGGGCTCCGCCGTCGTCATGCTGCCCATCGTCATGGTGCTCGCTAACCTCGCCATCGCCAAGTCCTTCTGTGAGTAATGCTGCGTCGTCAATCCTCAAAGGGACACCCATAACCAGGTCTGGACTTACAGATCCAGGGACCTGGGCACTTGAACATTGAGGCCACGCAAGCGACAACAACGGTATGGAAAAAATGGAAACGAAATTTGAGTTTTTTTGTGCTGGAAAACACGAGAATGGTCAGAAGTTTGATAGCGCTATTGGTGAAGTGTTAACCTTTTTAACAAATTGGGTAATAACGATAACCTATCATTTAGATAATTTTTATGCTCTTTTTTTCGATAATTTCTGCCCAGACCGGGGCCCTCTTTGCTGTTGGGCCCCTAAATCCTAAACCTACACCTAGGTGGAAATCCGGGCCTGTCCATAAGGTTCGATCAGTGTGTAGTGCGTGTATGTATGTATAACGTGTATAACGTTGCAGCGGGTGGACGCGCCATGGACGCGACGCAGGAGATGTTGACGCTGGGCGTGTGCAACGTGGCGGGCTCGCTGGTGCACGCGATGCCCACGTGCGGCGCCTTCACGCGCTCAGCAGTGTCGCACAGCAGCGGCGTGCGCACTCCCGCCGCCGGTCTCTACTCCGGTACGTTCCTCTTACTTTCACGCGCTCCGCAGTGACAAAACCGAGCCACTAAACGACTCGTCGTCTTTTGGCATAACGTCCTGAGAAGTCCCACTTGCTGGGTGAGCGCACTTCATCCTAGTAGTCATCGATGCTCTCCATCAGGCGCAGTAGTGGCCAAGTGTAAACCCAGTGTGAATATAAAATAAAATGTTCCTGTTATTAATGTGAGCGTGTACATGTTGTGTGCAGGTATAATAACGCTGGTGGCGCTCGGGTTCATGACGCAGTACTTCTACTTCATCCCCAAGGCGTGTCTCTCTTCCGTGCTCATCTGCGCTGTCATCTTCATGGTACGTGCGAGGACCACATACGTCTCCTATGTACACTTCTTTTGTTTGTTATATGGCTTACAAATACTAATGCCAGTCAAAAATGCATAAAGGTTATCAATTCAAATTTTTATCTAAATGTCATTACTTAGTCTTGTAAGATGTCATTACAGATGGACTCGGCCCCTAGTGATCAGTTTCTCCTCCATAACTAAAAAAAAGACCTTCGTGGACAGCGATTTCCCGACGATTGTTTAAATTATTTTAAAATATTCAGCCTTTTCTATCATATCCCCTCGTATGGCGGTTAATTTAGAATTACGATGAATAGACTTTGTCTAAGATTCTCCTCTTCCTTATTGAATATAATAGAGTGGTAGACAGTAGACAGAGGCAGCAAGCAGGCTGGGTGTTCATAAAAGATGATAATTTAGTTGTCAAACGACTTCGATCTTAGATGGTCAACAATTCTATTTTCAATTGGCTCGATCTGTGTTAAATCACATCTGCGTTTATCAAATAAAGTTGATGAATTTTTATTTCTTAACTTCTTATCCTCTTTATTCAAAACATCAAGTTTTACTTCATACCTCTCTATGCTCCCAGCTTTGGTTGATTGTGGGAATCTGATGTAAAAACCAGTGATATTATCACATTTGATTAGAGAAACTAACTTAAGTTACTCCTTCCACCTTTATTTAATAATTTAGGCTGCGGAAACAAATTATAAGAAAATATGTATGTTTCGTACAAAACCACGCTCTGCTACCAGAATGTGTTTTGTGTAAACCCCACTCCGGGGATGTTATACCTACATTATAGTAGACCCATTTGTCACGAACCTACCACACCACTTACAAATCAAAAGGTGCAAGATGCTGGGCCCGTTGCGTTCTCCTGCATGAATTGGGTCTGCAAGCGGCGTTTCCTTATAGCTAATTAAGTACGGAGATTTTCTACCAGTTAATTCAGTACTTTCAGCCGATCGCCGTCGAGTCCCTCTCGCGGTGACCTGGCCTTGAATCATCTCAGACACGCGATGAGAACGGCTGCTGGAGTGTGTGTAGGCGTCTCAGTTACCTACGTCGCGCGTCGTTCGCCACCTCAGAGAACGCTAAACACAAACCACCTATCCCGGGATGCATCTACAAACCCCAGAAAAAGATTAGCACGACGATATGTTGGCACTTTCACAGCACCGCGTTTTTGGGGGGTTATGTCAAACCTCAAAACAGTTCAAATGTTCAAGATTCTGTTCCAAGTTTGCCTCCCTGGCAGAAATAGGGTCCGACCCTTCACCTCAAATACGTTTCATTAGGTATTTCTTAATTTATATAAATATTTTATCCTTTGGCATGGTCCACCGTGAAAATTTTGACAGGATGAGAACTATTTTTTCAATTAGTGTGATCAACACACAAAAAACTAGACTGCCGCTAGTCTATGGTCAAATGCGTTTTAAACATACAAGTTTTATCCAAAACAATGTATTTACGAAGAAATTGATATCGTACAGATCTGATAAGGATATGCTACTAATGCACAAAACAGCTACTCAAAAACAGCCGAATCATAAGTTATTATTATAAAGAAAATAGAAGTCAAGGTCGCTCTAGAACATGTGCAAACAATGTCATTTTGGTAGTTGTCTTCGGTTTATACTACTCTTATCTATGGTTGTCTTTAGCCAACCGGACGTGCACTATCTGTCGTGGCATTGTATAACGATGTTATTATTACGCACACTTTTTGGTAAAAATATAATTATAGCCATATCATATGTCGAGCGTTTAGAAATGTGACCATTGCCGGAGAGTGGCGAACATTCCTATGTGTCTTATACTAATGTTTGGCTGTACTACATAGGATACTGGGCACTTGTACGTTATCAATTTATCATGTACTTACATACAGTACGTTATCAATTTATCATGTACTTACATACAGTACGTTATCAATTTATCATGTACTTACATACAGTACGTTATCAATTTATCATGTACTTACATACAGTACGTTATCAATTTATCATGTACTTACATACAGTACGTTATCAATTTATCATGTACTTACATACAGTACGTTATCAATTTATCATGAACTTACATACAGTACGTTATCAATTTATCATGTACTTACATACAGTACGTTATCAATTTATCATGTACTTACATACAGTACGTTATCAATTTATCATGTACTTACATACAGTACGTTATCAATTTATCATGTACTTACATACAGTACGTTATCAATTTATCATGAACTTACATACAGTACGTTATCAATTTATCATGTACTTACATACAGTACGTTATCAATTTATCATGTACTTACATACAGTACGTTATCAATTTATCATGTACTTACATACAGTACGTTATCAATTTATCATGTACTTACATACAGTACGTTATCAATTTATCATGTACTTACATACAGTACGTTATCAATTTATCATGTACTTACATACAGTACGTTATCAATTTATCATGTACTTACATACAGTACGTTATCAATTTATCATGTACTTACATACAGTACGTTATCAATTTATCATGTACTTACATACAGTACGTTATCAATTTATCCTGTACTTACATACAGTACGTTATCAATTTATCATGTACTTACATACAGTACGTTATCAATTTATCATGTACTTACATACAGTACGTTATCAATTTATCATGTACTTACATACAGTACGTTATCAATTTATCATGTACTTACATACAGTACGTTATCAATTTATCCTGTACTTACATACAGTACGTTATCAATTTATCATGTACTTACATACAGTACGTTATCAATTTATCCTGTACTTACATACAGTACGTTATCAATTTATCATGTACTTACATACAGTACGTTATCAATTTATCATGTACTTACATACAGTACGTTATCAATTTATCATGTACTTACATACAGTACGTTATCAATTTATCATGTACTTACATACAGTACGTTATCAATTTATCCTGTACTTACATACAGTACGTTATCAATTTATCCTGTACATACATACAGTACGTTATCAATTTATCATGTACTTACATACAGTACGTTATCAATTTATCCTGTACTTACATACAGTACGTTATCAATTTATCCTGTACTTACATACAGTACGTTATCAATTTATCATGTACTTACATACAGTACGTTATCAATTTATCCTGTACTTACATACAGTACGTTATCAATTTATCATGTACTTACATACAGTACGTTATCAATTTATCCTGTACTTACATACAGTACGTTATCAATTTATCCTGTACTTACATACAGTACGTTATCAATTTATCATGTACTTACATACAGTACGTTATCAATTTATCCTGTACTTACATACAGTACGTTATCAATTTATCATGTACTTACATACAGTACGTTATCAATTTATCCTGTACTTACATACAGTACGTTATCAATTTATCCTGTACTTACATACAGTACGTGTTCACGCTACGCTACGTTACCAGCGTGACGTTCGAACATGACGTGTGATTCGCGCGCGCATGCGCGGATGACCACCCCCCCCCCGCCGCGCGCCGGTCGAGGCGCGCGCGGGCGCTGGACTCTCTCTGTTCCGCCCGAATCGTCTAGAGAACGACACATGTGTACACATTCGCGCCGCCGATACAAACAATCTCGCGTATTTACCGTGTCTTGTGAACATATCAGTGCTGTGTATTAATCCAAGACATCCAGCTCATCACTGCTCATCACCGCCAACTCAATCAGCCCAACGAGAGGAGACGAAACACGGCGGATTTGCCGGCCCATCGAAACATACCAACCAGGTCAGTGCACCCACATTGTTTCCCACAATCTTTTCTTCTCCCGTGTCATATCCTCAAATCTCATCATCTCTGCATTTCTGTAGCCAGCGTCTACATTTTTGGCCCTTCGAACCGTTACTGAACCAGCCCCCGTCGATTTACTACAGTCCATTTTCACCCGGTTACATATTTTGCCCCCTTTCCCGGCAAAAAATATTTTGTGGTCTCGAATACCTATTGCGGGTAGGTAATTAGAACCGCCGCCTAGAAAATTCCATTTATCGGTATAGAACCGGCCCCCCCCCGCCCCTTTACAGAATAAACTCAGTTTGTTATTATTATTCAGCTCAGATAATATAATTATATTCATTCAGCCCAATTGTTTATTACAGTCCACTATACTTCTTTATTAAACCCAAATTTTACGAGATTTTGCGAGATATTTTTTTTTCGGTGCGAGTATAAATTTGCTTTATTTCGTGCACTTATATACGTCACATATATACGTAAGTTACGTGTGTTGAGTACATAAGTACACACGTTATACGGTTACGTATTATTACGTTGATTAAAGCTTGATTAGCATCATTGGATTGTCCGCTCATTTAGATACGATTTCTGCCAGGTAAACGCATTCTTTGTTGTTTATGAGTTCGAGGCAGTAGGCAGGTATTTTATTCTATAAATAGAATTTTCGACGACTGATGTTGTTGTTGTAAAGGTACTTTCGTGTAAACAAGAACTAACGCGTATTGTCGGCACATGATTTCAAGGCAAATAACATAAAAGTGAACAGGTTCATCGGCCCTTTTCGATATTTTTGTGTTGCGGTAATCTCACGTCGCAGTAATAGTATTCCGGACAGTTTGATCGTGTTATTGTCTGCTTTTTAACCGGATATATATATAGCACAAATATAGTAAAAAAAAAAATTGTTTTTTCATCTCATCTCTGCTCTTGTTGTTTGTGGTACACATATAGGGTGTTCCACGTTGGTTTATCAGCTCATATACAGGTTGTTTAAAAAAAAATTTTTTTTTTTTTTTTTCTCTCTTTCGTGTTTATTTAAGAGTTCCGTATTCCGTTTGAACATAGTCATTGTTACTTCATCCGCGCAAGTGTCTCAGCTCTGTTCATCTGTCTCATTAATTATTTTGGTTGTACGTCCGCCCTTATAGTTCAGCTCAAACTCGTTGCGTATTTTGTCTTAGTAATCAACCACCTACTTTAACAAAATTAAGATGCCTTCGAAATCACAAGCCGCGATGTTTCGTGAGGCCGTAAAGGCGATAGTTCTGTTAAAGGAGATCGGTGCGGCGGTAGAGGCAGGCGACAGAAAAACTTATTCTGTGGCGGATTTCACCGCTCGTTACGCAAACATACAAAGCGTTAAAACTAAGTTAGAGAACGTATATTACGAGATCCTTGACGATGAGGATTTGTCCGACGAAACTGAGGCAGCCTACACAAAAAATTTTCAGTCGGCACTTAGCAACTATGATGCTATCCTAGTGGCATTCGAAAAATTAAAAGAAAAATCAGCTCTTCCGGACAAGACGCAACCCCTCAGCCCAGGTACACCCGTTGGTGTTCTACCAAAAATACCCATACCCGAGTTTCATTCGAACGTTGAAGAATGGCCCTCATTTATTGCCGTTTTTAGGAGCCTCGTCAGTGAGATGGCTACAGTCTCGGATGCTGTCAAACTGCATTACTTGTTAGGCGCCCTAAAGGGTGAGGCACACGATATGGTGAAACACCTCTACCCTACCAACGAGAATTATCCCATAGCCATGGAAATTCTCACCAAGCGTTACGACAATCGTCGTGTACTCATTGACCGGTTTGTGGACATTATAATGAACCTTCCGCACATCCACATGCGATCGGATATCCGCACATCATTCTTAATTCCGCTTATCTCAGCGCAAAGCGCTCTCCGCAATCTGGATCTGCCCATGAAGGATTCTGACTATGTTTTCGTGTCAATGGTGGTGCGAAAACTACAAGGCGAGCTCCGCACTCTTTTCGAGCGGAAGTACGGATCTCGTGCAACTCTGCCCACGCTCAAGAACCTCATTGAGTTTCTGGAAGAGCACGCACGCTGCAAGGAGAATGAGTCATCGTTCCTTGCGTCACAGGAGGCTCCTTCTTCATCACGGCTCGGCCAGTCAGAAAGGCTCGCTCAGCTCAATAAGCTGCTTCAACCCACTCGAGGTACTCCACGTCAGCCCTACCAGGCTCATCAAGAGTTCCGCCCCATAGCTCCTCGGCAGGACAATCGCTCCCCCCGTCCTATTCGTCAACCATTTATGGCATTTGAGACAGCGCCAGTTTACTCGGCCCGATCATCCCCATCACCCACTCGCCGACAGGATTATTCGGCTCAACCTTCTTCCCCTACTGGTGGTATGCCATGCCCATACTGCAGGAATAGGGGACACAAACTCATCGCATGCCCAGGATTTAATAACCAACCGGTTCAAGGTCGGTGGGACTTTGTGAACTCACGCAACCGGTGCCGACGTTGTTTGGGTCCTCATTATGAGAACGAGTGCAGGTCTACACGTGCATGCAAGGAGTGTGGGCGGTCTGACCACCATACTTCACTGCATCGCCATGGGGCCATGTCTCCGACACGCTCATCTGCTCATTTGCTGCCTCCGTCTCTACGTGAGCAGCCCAGACAGCGCTCAGCGCATGAGCCTCAGTACCGTTCGGCACATGCTACACAGGCATATACGTCCCATCCCAACTCGCCCACTCAATCGCGATCGCCAAGTAGGTCTCGGGTAGGTAGTCAACAGTGACTACCTACAATAACAGAGCACTATGAAGGCGAGGACGACCAGCACTCAGCACACTCAGCACACTCATCACACATTCACTCATCACATACACACTCAGTTCATTTTCACTCAATGACTTCAACTCCAACAGAAAATTACTGTAACTCCGCACAACGTGTAGTGAACGTCACTAACACGCCAATTTTGTTGCCAACCGTCTCACTTAAAATAGCAGACGTAAATGGTCAATTTCACTCAGCACGAGCCCTGTTAGACTGTGGAAGTATGCTGACTCTTTGTTCTCAGCGCATGGCCACAATTTTAAATTTACCATTAAAACATACATCTCTAAAAATCGCAGGAGTTGGAAATCAGCACACACAAAACTCAAAGGCATCAATCACAATTGTATGCCGACCTACTCACCGTGACACACCTATGATCACGGCCACAGCCCATATATTGAAGAACGTAACTGGGTACATACCGTTGGAAAAGGTTCCAGATCTCGCTCAGTTAACAGGTCACCCACCGATTCCTCTTGCTGATCGAGAATATCACACACCAGCTCCGGTTGATCTAATACTAGGATCTGACGTTCTTGGTCAAGTGTTAGACGGAACCAAGGTTTCGCTCGGCCCTGGCAAGCCCATAGCCTTCGGCACGATATTTGATTTTACATTGATTGGACCTTTCGAAAGTTTACATACCTCACCCACGAATCAGGTCAACTCAGTTCACATTGTCGGCTCTCACACGGACTCAGAGCATTCCACTCATGACATTCACAAAAGTCTTGAGAGGTTTTGGGAATCCGAGGAACCCCAAACCTACAAGCATACCAGCCCATTAGAGGATCAGTGTGAGGACATTTTCCGCACCACAACTACTCGTGAACCATCAGGTCAATATGTGGTTACACTGCCCTTTCTGCACAACGCGCCGACATTAGGTTCCACTCACGCTATTGCACTGCGCAGGTTTCTCAACTTAGAGAAGAAGCTGCAAGCGAACCCGCCCTTCCGCTCGAAATACGTAGAATTCATGTCAGATTACATAAAATTGGGACATATGTCGCCGTGTCACCCCAATACCTTTGCTCATAAATCCCATTTCTATATCCCACATCATGGCATATTCAAGCCAGGATCAGAAAAGTTACGCTGCGTGTTTGACGGAAGTTGTAAAAGCTCAAATGGCGTCAATTTAAATGATTGTCTCCATACAGGTCCAGCTCTTCAACAAGATATTGTTGACATTATCATGTCCTTCAGGATCCACTCACAAGTTTTCAGCACAGACATCCGAATGATGTTCAGAAATATACTCATTCACCCAGAGCAAAGACCTTTTCAACTCATTCTCTGGCGGTCTTCACCCGACCAGCCCCTGCTCACGTATGCCCTTAATACCGTCACATATGGATTAAGGTCCAGCCCATACCATGCCATCCGCACTTTACTTCAATTGGCTGATGACGAAGGTCATCGCTACCCCCACGCTGCTCAGGTCCTCCGCAAATCAATATTTGTGGACGACATTCTCTCAGGTGCAGATTCTGTAGAATCTGCTCAGTCGCTCCAAAGCGAACTGATCGAGTTACTCGCCCTAGGTGGCTTTCAGCTCAGTAAATGGACCTCCAACTCGCCCCAGCTCCTTGAACGATTTCCAGATGACCAGTGCGACATGCCCAAGGACTTTGACTTCAGTCCCGACTCTAATTCCATTAAGGTTCTGGGAATACAGTGGATTCCTCAAACTGATGAGTTCACTTATCGCATTTCTCTGCCCACTCATGCTCAAGTCACAAAGCGCTCCATTCTCAGTACAGTAGCGTCTCTCTATGACCCCAATGGCTGGGTTACTCCAGTCATCTTCCGCGCAAAAATCCTTCTCCAGAAGCTTTGGCTTCTGAAAATAGGATGGGATGAGCCTATCTCTGAAGAAGTCCACACAGAGTGGCAACACATCTCAGAGGATCTTCCTCAGCTCTCAAACCTCCGTTTACCGCGACACATTTGTAAGTGTAAACCCACGTCTACTTACTCACTTCACGGGTTCGCGGACGCATCAGAGGCTGGCTTTGGTGCCGTTATCTACCTTCATGAGCGCAATACCACTGGATATGTCAATGTACACCTAATCATTGGCAAGTCCAAGGTCGCACCCATAAAGACTCGTCTCTCAATCCCGAAATTGGAGTTGTCAGCCGCGACTCTTTTATCTCAGCTTATGACTCGAGTGTCAGCCCAACTGTCAGCTCATATACCCATTCAAACACACACATGCTGGTCAGATAGCACAATAGTTTTGGCATGGCTCAATACCCCACCTCACCGATTACAGACTTTCGAGGCCAATCGAGTGGCTAAGATTACAGCTACTTCAACTAGCAATATGTGGAGGCATGTGCCCACGAACCTCAACCCTGCTGACTGTGCAAGCAGAGGCATGTCTGCCCAGTCTCTCTCACTTCATGACCTTTGGTGGTCACCCAGTTGGCTCAAAGAACCTACCTGCACTTGGCCCAAGATGCCACCCGCTCTAGGCCATCATGCTCTCCCAGGCCTTAAGCCCAAAAAGGTACCAGCACACATAGCAGTCCCAGATATCGATCTGGACTTGCTCACTCGATACAGCTCACTTGACAAGCTCGTCGGAGTGACGGCTTGTATTAAAAGGTTCATATTCAATTGTCGGCACAGCCCAGATGCACGGCGCTCTGGTCCGTTGACAGCTAGTGAACGCAGGGACGCTCTGTTGCACTGGGTCCGCTCTGTTCAGCACAATGAGTTTGCTGAAGACATTAATCGTATCCAGACTGATAAAGTTTGTCCCGTTCGGCTCCAGCGTCTCTCGCCCTTCATAAAGGACGGCCTCTTGAGAGTCGGTGGTCGTCTCTCTCACGCGTCAATTAGGTATGACGCTCAACACCCACTCATTCTACCCAGCTCAAGTCCGCTCGTAGATCTCATTATAGATCACTATCACACAATACACTGCCACCCTGGAGCTGACACATTACACGCCATATTACGCCAGCAGTACTGGATTCTGTCCGCTCGTCGTATTATTAGACACCGCGTGTTTAAATGTATTAGATGTTTCCGGTGCCGCGCTCAGCCTAAGGCTCCGCTCATGGCTGATCTCCCAGCAGACAGAGTTACTCCTCAGCCAGTTTTTAGTCACGTCACGACGGACTTTGCTGGACACTTCTTCGTTAAATCCAGCACGTTGCGGAACGCGAAACTCATAAAAGCGTACTTTTGTATTTTCGTTTGCCTCGCAACAAAGGCGGTTCATTTGGAACCAGTCTCTGCACTCTCCACGGAAGCGTTCTTTGCGGCATTGCAACGTTTTATCTCACGTCGCGGTACTCCGGTTCTCATTCGTTCAGACTGCGGCACAAACTATGTAGGTGCTAGGAATCAACTCATTGAAGTTCAGAACTTCCTCAGGTCAAACAATGATGCAATCACTCACAAGCTCGCGAATCAGCACATAACTTGGTTACTGAACCCGCCTAAAGGGCCTTGGTTCGGCGCTCTGCACGAAATAAACGTAAAATCCACCAAGCAACTACTTTATCGCGTGATAGGTGAACAGCACCTCACTTTTGAGGAATTCTCTACCCTTTTGGCTCGAATTGAGGCTGTACTCAACTCAAGACCCCTCTGCCCAATTTCATCCGACCCTACGGACTTTGAACCTCTCACGGCCGGACATTTCATTATTGGTCGTCCGCTCACCGCTCTACCTGAGCAGTCTTTTGACGACAGACCCATATCTGCTCTTAAACGGTTTCAACTCATTCAAGCGCTCTCTCAGCGCTTTTGGACTCTCTGGTCCAGATCCTACCTCCATACCCTGCAAACCCGCTCCAAATGGCTCTCCCCTTCTTCCCCTCCTCAAGTGGGTGAACTGGTTCTCATCAAAGAGGATGACCTGCCTCCGCTCCAATGGAAGTTGGGAAGAATTCTCCGCACGATACCTGGCAAGGATGGAGTGATACGAGTTGTGGATCTGGACACAGCTCATGGAAATCTGCGATGACCTGTGTTCAAGATAGCCAGGCTGCCGTTGGATTCAGCTCAAGAGGAGCCGCAGCCCCGGCCCCCCCAGGATGTTCACGCTACGCTACGTTACCAGCGTGACGTTCGAACATGACGTGTGATTCGCGCGCGCATGCGCGGATGACCACCCCCCCCCCCGCCGCGCGCCGGTCGAGGCGCGCGCGGGCACTGGACTCTCTCTGTTCCGCCCGAATCGTCTAGAGAACGACACATGTGTACACATTCGCGCCGCCGATACAAACAATCTCGCGTATTTACCGTGTCTTGTGAACATATCAGTGCTGTGTATTAATCCAAGACATCCAGCTCATCACTGCTCATCACCGCCAACTCAATCAGCCCAACGAGAGGAGACGAAACACGGCGGATTTGCCGGCCCATCGAAACATACCAACCAGGTCAGTGCACCCACATTGTTTCCCACAATCTTTTCTTCTCCCGTGTCATATCCTCAAATCTCATCATCTCTGCATTTCTGTAGCCAGCGTCTACAGTACGTTATCAATTTATCCTGTACTTACATACAGTACGTTATCAATTTATCCTGTACTTACATACAGTACGTTATCAATTTATCCTGTACTTACATACAGTACGTTATCAATTTATCCTGTACTTACATACAGTACGTTATCAATTTATCATGTACTTACATACAGTACGTTATCAATTTATCATGTACTTACATACAGTACGTTATCAATTTATCATGTACTTACATACAGTACGTTATCAATTTATCATGTACTTACATACAGTACGTTATCAATTTATCATGTACTTACATACAGTACGTTATCAATTTATCATGTACTTACATACAGTACGTTATCAATTTATCATGAACTTACATACAGTACGTTATCAATTTATCATGTACTTACATACAGTACGTTATCAATTTATCATGTACTTACATACAGTACGTTATCAATTTATCATGTACTTACATACAGTACGTTATCAATTTATCCTGTACTTACATACAGTACGTTATCAATTTATCCTGTACTTACATACAGTACGTTATCAATTTATCCTGTACTTACATACAGTACGTTATCAATTTATCCTGTACTTACATACAGTACGTTATCAATTTATCATGTACTTACATACAGTACGTTATCAATTTATCATGTACTTACATACAGTACGTTATCAATTTATCATGTACTTACATACAGTACGTTATCAATTTATCATGTACTTACATACAGTACGTTATCAATTTATCCTGTACTTACATACAGTACGTTATCAATTTATCCTGTACTTACATACAGTACGTTATCAATTTATCATGTACTTACATACAGTACGTTATCAATTTATCATGTACTTACATACAGTACGTTATCAATTTATCATGTACTTACATACAGTACGTTATCAATTTATCATGTACTTACATACAGTACGTTATCAATTTATCATGTACTTACATACAGTACGTTATCAATTTATCCTGTACTTACATACAGTACGTTATCAATTTATCATGTACTTACATACAGTACGTTATCAATTTATCATGTACTTACATACAGTACGTTATCAATTTATCATGTACTTACATACAGTACGTTATCAATTTATCATGTACTTACATACAGTACGTTATCAATTTATCATGTACTTACATACAGTACGTTATCAA
The DNA here is from genome assembly GCA_934047225.1 of Ypsolopha sequella. Classification (NCBI taxonomy): domain Eukaryota; kingdom Metazoa; phylum Arthropoda; class Insecta; order Lepidoptera; family Ypsolophidae; genus Ypsolopha; species Ypsolopha sequella. The sequence continues at coordinate 766,082 of OW203989.1, forward strand.
TTTATCCTGTACTTACATACAGTACGTTATCAATTTATCATGTACTTACATACAGTACGTTATCAATTTATCATGTACTTACATACAGTACGTTATCAATTTATCATGTACTTACATACAGTACGTTATCCGTCCACGTTTTCCGGGTGTGATTATATTTTCCTGTAAATACGGTCACTCATCGGAATCTCACTCATTATTCGCACGCGATTTATTGTTAATAATAATAATTTAAATGAAATATAATGATGTTTGTTGAGGATGCTATGAATCATCACGTGTCCGCATACCGCAGGTGGACCTGCGTATCTTCGCGCGACTGTGGCGCTGCAGCAAGCCGGAGTTCCTGGTGCTAAGCGCCACGTTCATGACGTCACTGCTGTGGACGGTCGAGTTGGCCGTGCTGGTGGGCATGCTGGCCAACATCGCCGTGCTGCTGTACCACACCGCGCGGCCCGCTGTGCACGTCGACGAACTCAAGGTCAGGGGACTGTCTACTTTAGTCTACAAGTAAATAACAGCTTGACGCGCGGGAATCATTGTACACATGGTACATTAACCTTGATTGATAAGCAAATTGTGCAATGTTGGCATTAAATTCACAATGGAAATGAGATATCTAACACAAAAAAAAACCAACTGACTGAATGATCTATCAACGCCTAGAACAAACGGCTGGACATAGGAGCATGTGATGAGGTAGGCATGTATTTATATATGTAACCTATTAGCATAGACGAACACGTCCATGCTATTAGTGAGTAGTATATAGGATGTGATTTGGTCGGCCGCCTGGATTCGTGCTGGGGGCTCGGTTGGTGATCATTGAACCTTGTTCCTGGTCCCTGACCGGGTCTCCGGTATGGGTTCGGGCGGTTGATTGGATTTCACCTTGTATAATAATATTTTACCTATAATTTTAATCGTATATATATTGCTACATAAATTAAATAAACATTTAATCTAAGTAGTTCATGTACATTTATTATTTTATTACATATATTTTTATAAGAAAAAAGTTTGACTTGTGAAACGTGTATTATATATACCTACTTTGCAAAATAAACTATTTGAATTTAATATTTGTCCTTTTTTATAAAAAAATTTTTAATTAATCAAATTTTCTGTATAACTTTGATTTCTTGTTTGCATACTTTTTACAATTAAGTTAGTAAAAAAAGAATCCGTTATTGGCCTCTGTTTAGCTAATGTTTTCTGTTATTATGTTATTGTTATGTGCTGTGGATTTCTGTGTGAATAATAAAATAAAAATCATAAAATCTCGATAAGTAAATATCACATGATTACTTCATTTTAAGTTATATTTATAATTTGTAGCGTTATTTTTAAAAAAAAAATATTTATTATCTTCCGCCACTACATACTAACGAACGTAATTTCGAATTAAATTTGGACTGCCACCAGGCAAGCCTGGTGACAGCCAAAAAAAGAGGTAAACCTGGATGAATAAGCCGTATAATTTAAATAACAAAACACAAAAATAACAAAACCGAAGTAAGAAAAATATGGTACAAAAGAACAATAATATCAGAGGAGTATCGGTATAAAGGAAATTCTTAGATCAAAAAAAATTATTATGTCAAATTCCACTTATTTAGGATTTTAATTTCCTTTTAGCTTGAACGACGCATTTATTCATAAAATAATGGATTTTAAATTTGGTTGTCGACACTAGTTTATAGGATCCTTTAAACTAAGATTTCACGGAAGTTTTGATAACTCTTGATCCGAAAGAAAAACGTAATAATAAGGTGTTACGAGCAATCGTTATCTAGCTTTACACTAAGGAATAAAAATAATCGATGCTGAATATTAAGCTACAGATATTAAAAACCTGGTAAGGGTCTCTTCGTGACTTTGGGAGTTTCCGGTGTTCCCGGGAGCAGTCGATGAAGCTTGGCGATTTCAATTTTAGTATCGGAAGCTTTAGCTCACCAGGGACGTGGTCCTTACATCAGGCCTCAATAGGTACAACCGTACGAGATGGCGGATGGGATAATCAGGCTGGGGAGACCCAGGAACCCTTTAAAAATTAATCCCGAAGGGTCGCTGTAAAGAAATAAAACAACGGCGTCAAGACATGCTTATGAAACGAGGGAAAGGAAGTTAACGTATTGGAAACGGGACAAAAAGGATTTTCAGAGAATGAAACCAAAATTACACAAAACTCACCGGGAAATGCAGGAAAACTGGCTTACACAATGCTCAGGGCAATTGCGCTCTGTTTCTATATTTTAAATATTAAATTTGTTATTTTGCAAAAGTGATTTTCTTTCCTCTGTCACGATCTTCTCTGATATGAGAAAAATAACAAAAAAATCTGACAAGAATATTCTAACTATTTGAATTCGAAAATTCAGAAAAGCAGCCAACGATAAAGAAAGACTAAAAATATATAAAAAGGTTGAATACTTGTAGCGAATGCTACAATATCCTCAAACGACACAAAAAAATTTAAACTAGCTTAAAGGAAATTAACTTCCAGAAGGATAAACAATCGAATAAACACCTAGACTAATCAAAATGCCTTGAAACAAAAGGACTTGATTAAGTAAAAACAAGCCTATATTGCTCTCTGACCCATAAACTATCTTCAGGCAACAATCACGTAGAAACGTTGCTCCGTTGCTGCCTGAAGAAGGACAAACCAACACACTAACAAACCACTAAACAACAAATTAACGACCAACAAATCAATAACCAACAAACTAACAACCAACAAACAACAACCAACAACTCAACAACCAACAAATCAACAACCAACAAATTAACGATCAACAAATCAACAACCAACAAACTAACAACTACCAAACCAACAATGAACAAAACAAGAACTAACCAATTAAAAACCAACAAATCAACAAAACAACAATCTAAAAACCAACAACTCAACAACCAACAATCCAAAAACCAACAAATTAACTACCAACAAATCAACAACCAACAAATAACTACCAACAAACCAACAACCAACAAATTAACTACCAACGAATCAACAACCAACAAACTAACAATCAACAAAACAAATAACCAACAAATCAACAACCATCAAACCAAGAGCCAACAAATTAAAATCGAAAGGATACATTATTTAACAAAAAGGGAGAATTTATCAAAAATAGTGTAAATCGGAAGCCGCAATGATATGTGCAAAAAAAGGTTTTGCTATCCAATTGACCTCCATACCGCGAAAATAGTTTGTTAAAAAATGTAAACCAGAAAGTTCAAAATAATAGACAAATATTCAAATGTCGACTTTGACAGTTGACAAGACTGAAAATGTAAACAATGTAATTTCAGCAATTGCAAAAACCTTTTCAAGAAAAAATCAACATTTGTTCTGTAAAAACAAAAAGATTAATTCGAGGATTTGCGACAAAATTTCTTGCAAGGAAGAGACAATCTCAATATTATTGTGAAAATTTTGTAACGAAATGAGATTGCCTATATTGGATTAGGGATCAACAGGAAACGAATAAAGTGACCACCCGGATCTACTGGTATCAACAATTATGCTAGAAACACAATAAATATGTTTAACTAGAAACTACCACATTTATGGATAAATTACAATAAATTTATTTGACTTGAAAACTCAGTGTAAATTATTTACTAGAACAGGTAACAATTTTTAAAGATAGATATGGAAAGTAATAGGCTACTAAATATTGAAATGCACTTACCTGCAGGTCCTACCTAACTATACATAAGGAAATTAGGTTAGGGATAGGATAATATACACACACAAATAAAACAGGTAATACACAAAAAGTGTGTAAATACTTTATTCCTTTATTAAAATTTGTAGGACATTAATTTCACAAATTAAGGGTACCCATAAAGACAAAAAATATTCTTCGTGGAAAAATTTGGTTCCTTTCGACAGCTTGGTATTGGGGTTCCTTAGAAGAGAAAACGCTGCCTGAAAACAAACAAAATTTAGTAGGTTGGAAAATTAGTCTACGAAAGCGTAGACACCACCGTCGAATTGAGAAAAAAACGTTAAAGTACAGCAAGTAATATTCAGAAAACCGTACTTACCTTTTGTTCGGGCGCCATATTAGTAGCGTTATTTTTAAAAAAAAATTATTTATTATCTTCCGCCACTACATACTAACGAACGTAATTTCGAATTAAATTTGGACTGCCACCAGGCAAGCCTGGTGACAGCCAAAAAAAGAGGTAAACCTGGATGAATAAGCCGTATAATTTAAATAACAAAACACAAAAATAACAAAACCGAAGTAAGAAAAATATGGTACAAAAGAACAATAATATCAGAGGAGTATCGGTATAAAGGAAATTCTTAGATCAAAAAAATTATTATGTCAAATTCCACTTATTTAGGATTTTAATTTCCTTTTAGCTTGAACGACGCATTTATTCATAAAATAATGGATTTTAAATTTGGTTGTCGACACTAGTTTATAGGATCCTTTAAACTAAGATTTCACGGAAGTTTTGATAACTCTTGATCCGAAAGAAAAACGTAATAATAAGGTGTTACGAGCAATCGTTATCTAGCTTTACACTAAGGAATAAAAATAATCGATGCTGAATATTAAGCTACAGATATTAAAAACCTGGTAAGGGTCTCTTCGTGACTTTGGGAGTTTCCGGTGTTCCCGGGAGCAGTCGATGAAGCTTGGCGATTTCAATTTTAGTATCGGAAGCTTTAGCTCACCAGGGACGTGGTCCTTACATCAGGCCTCAATAGGTACAACCGTACGAGATGGCGGATGGGATAATCAGACTGGGGAGACCCAGGAACCCTTTAAAAATTAATCCCGAAGGGTCGCTGTAAAGAAATAAAACAACGGCGTCAAGACATGCTTATGAAACGAGGGAAAGGAAGTTAACGTATTGGAAACGGGACAAAAAGGATTTTCAGAGAATGAAACCAAAATTACACAAAACTCACCGGGAAATGCAGGAAAACTGGCTTACACAATGCTCAGGGCAATTGCGCTCTGTTTCTATATTTTAAATATTAAATTTGTTATTTTGCAAAAGTGATTTTCTTTCCTCTGTCACGATCTTCTCTGATATGAGAAAAATAACAAAAAAATCTGACAAGAATATTCTAACTATTTGAATTCGAAAATTCAGAAAAGCAGCCAACGATAAAGAAAGACTAAAAATATATAAAAAGGTTGAATACTTGTAGCGAATGCTACAAATTGTACAATGTCAAGTCATTTTTAGGGTTCCGTAGAACCTAAAAAGTACAAAGGAACCTTTATGGTGAATCTCCGTTGTTCGTCCGTCAGTATGTCACAGCCTTATAACTGTAGCACCTGAAATTTGGCACAAAAATAGCATTTGCCTAGAGGACACGTCCCCTTGCGTCCTCCCAGACCCCTCCGTGCTCACGCACACTGCTTTAGATTACGTAATTACGCAATATATGTGCAGTTTTGCCGACCGGCTTATAGTGGGAAGCTTAGTGCACCGGCGACGGCAACAGCGCCAGGGAACCATCGCCATGTCGTCGTCGGTGCCGGTGCTGTGCTGGTAAGTTGAAAATCAGCCACTGATAGGAATCCGACGACTGACGAAACACGAAGTTTGCCGAGAGACATAAAGAAAATAAAATTGTTTATTTGAACTGTCAGTATAAACATAATATTCATGTACAAGTGTGCATGTGTGTTGCAGGTGAGTGGCGGCACGCGGGCGGTGCGCGTGCGGCCCTCGCTCGCGCTCGTGTACATGAACGTGTCGCGCTTCACGTCGCTGGTGACGTCAGCGGCGACGCGCGAGGCGCACGGCACGCTGCCCGTGCTCGTCGACTGCTCACGGGTCATGCTGATAGACTACTCTGCCGTGCAGGTACACACACACACACACCCTCACACACCCTCACACACACCCTCACCCTCTCACACAACACACCCTTAAATAAACGCCATAAGGCCATAAAGATCATATTTGTAGTACATATTTTAGCTTATATTTATCACTGTATTTTATTACAACAATGTCGCTAATTTAAATAAAAAATATTTTTTACAACAATAATTGGGTTATTTTCAAGATTTCAAAAGTAAAGATAAGCCCTTACCGTACTATGACAGCACCAAAATGTTTCCACTTTTAAATGGGTGACGCTCACACGTTTGGAATCAGTGCTCATCTGAACACAGTGATAGTTGGACGCCTTAAGTGCACTTAAAGTTTTAAATTTTTACGACTTTATTAGTCTGATCAGTTTGCTGACCGTAGGACACTCATATTGTGCACGCGTCGCAATAGATTTTTTTTTTCTACTATGGCGCGGGTATAAGTTGCCTTTTGGTATTAGATATTTCAAAAACTAAGCATTTTAGAGGGTATGTTCCTTTGAAATAGTTGTTGTCTCAGACAAATAGGACAATAAACCTACAGCCAATTTTAACCAAAAGACAAATAACTTATCGCAAATGAATGTTTAAAGGACACTTGACAATCCCTAAAAAAAGTTTCAGGTTATGAGAAATATATACAATTGTTTTATTAATTAAGTAACTGCAACCGTTTTTAAGTGGTCGAAATTTATATACCTATAGGTATTATTCTTTTTGTTCGTAAATCCCGTCGTAATTTGCAAAAAGTTATCCGTGAAGTACTTTATATGGACAACGGCTCAAAGTGTATTCGGGGACCGCATATCACGGGCCACTTATGGCATATACAAGGTGACTTTTTGATCATCATCCAAATTCATACTGGAGGCTTGGTGAGTGATCAGCATCATGAATTGATAACAATTTTTATGAAATTCGTATAATGAAATTTCGACTTCCCATAGTAATTCCCTCCCAGTCCTGAGTGAATCACTATGGGGAGTCGAAATTTCATTTTATGAATTTTACAAAAATCGTTATTGGTTCATGATACTGATCACTTACGAAGGCTCAAGTATGAATTTGGACGATGTTCACAAATTCACCTTGTATATACAGGGTGAAAAAAATTTAAGGGCCCTGGACGGGAACTTAAATCCTTTAGTTAGCTCATTTTACTGAAAGGAAACATTCCTTTATTTTTTTAAACAAAAAAAACTGCATTCAAAGATCTTCTGAAATTCGCTTGTCTCACCCGGGAATCGAAACAACCAAAAATTAAAAAAATAAGCCCTCGCTATTTTATTATACGAATCGGTAGGGTTATTGTTCAGGATAAAATTTGTCTTAAAAACAATTCCTTCTTGTACTAGGCGTAATGACGAAATGTTTAAAAAGGGAACGTATTTTTTTTGCAACGCGGAGCAACAAATTTGAAGTTCGAACGATAACTTTCAACATTTTTAAAATCGATAAAAGTTTCGTTCGAATTTCAAATTTTGTTTTGTTTTGCTTTCATTCCGTGCTGTCATTGTATAATGTAGGATTTAGGATTATTGTTCAGGTTAAAATTTGTCTAATAAACATTTGGTCTTACACTCATCTGTTGTACGAGATACCCATTAAATTGAATATTTATAACAAGTTCTTTATTAACACTACCTAGAACTGTTCACTTGTAATGTAATAATGATACGCCATTATTACACAATGACAGCACGGAATGAAAGCAAAAAAAAACAAAATTTGAAATTCGAACGAATACTTTTATCGATTTTAAAAATGTTGAAAGTTATCGTTCGAACATCAAATTTGTTGATCCGCGTTGCAAAAAAAAAAAAAACGTTCCCTTTTTAAACTTTTCGTCAGTACGCCTAGTGCAAGAAGGAATTGTGCTGTGCATAGATTTATTATCACTATTTAACGATTTTCTTATCGAAGTCTTCAACAAGGTACTTAAGATAAATAACATTAGCAAGCTTGTACTTCATACGATGTCTTTGGATGTAAGAGAGATAAGAAAATTATAACGTGTTATTTACTTGTTACAAGTGAACAGTACTAATATTCAATTTCATGGGTATCTCGTACAACAGATGAGTGTAAGACCAAATGTTTATTAGACAAATTTTATCCTGAACAATAATCCTACATTCGTATAATAAAATAGCGAGTGTTTATTTTTTTTTATTTTTGGTTGGTTCGATTCCCGGGTGAGACAAGCGAATTTTAGAAGATCTTTGAATGCAGTTTTGTTTCTTTTAAAAAATAAAGGAATGTTTCCTTTCAGTAAAATGAGCTAACTAAAGGATTTAAGGTAGTTCCCCTCCAGGGCCCTTGAATTTTTTCCACCCTGTATACCGTTATATTATACCGTTCATTTCATCTACATGTTATTATTTATATATTTAATAATTAACTTAAAATACACGATGTTGTTCGTCAGGCACTGGAACGCCTCGTCAAGAAGTTCTCCGGCGGAGATCAGAAACTGGTCCTGTATAACGCGTCCTCCGAGGTGCTGGGCAGGTTGTCGGCCGCCAGCTGGCTCTGTCAGCGCCGTCTGCGCGCGCGCACCGAGCGGGACGCGCTCGCGACCGATGACGTCACATTGGAGCTTCGCTCCGAGCGCGACGCGTTGCTCGCCGCGGAGAAGCAGACAGACGTTCCGATGGATGATAAACTGTAGTCGCAATGATGTCCGCCTTGTTCGATGTTATATCTATTTTCTACGTCATGTGATGTTCCGTAGGTATTATTTTCTGTGGTGTAATGTTTGTGAAGTAGGTGACGAGTTTTTGTAATCCACGAGCACTTGGCCCTCACTTTGTGCTTGAGGTAGTGTGCTGTGCGCGCACGCCGCTACCTCGGACCGACAGTATTGCACACCAAAATATTGTACCTATCTGGAGTCGTGCGTGTCTCTACTCTAGGTACCTATGTACGTAATTCTGACATTCCATTGGGGGTGCTAGCGCTGACATCTTGTGATGACGTTCTGTAACAACTTGATCCTTCATCAACTTCGCTCCCACATGGACGTAATTCGCTCCTCTATCGGAAGTATTACATATTTTCTAGTCTAAAGTTTGAAGTGAGTGCGGCAAAATACGGACTCGCTCTATTTTAAAACATGTCTAAACGAATGCTTGTGTTGCATTATTTTTGATAAGATTTTTATTCCATACTACTTTGTTAAACACACACACCTGCAGAGGGTGTGCAGGTGTGTGTGTATGTACAAACTCACGTTTACACAAGGGCCGCTCTCGCTGCGGTACGTCGTCTCAGAACATGCAGGTACCTACTGGTAGATCGATATGGTATTTGTACATACATAATTAAATATATGCACGTCTATTGTCTAGTCCTAAGTTAAACTATCTTTAAGGAACTTTAATGTTATAATTATAATAAATTATTGTATGCATGATTTAAAGTTATTTTTCTCTTGTAGTATTTTTGCAACTGTGACAGAATCTGAAACATTGGGACAGTGAATTTCGTAATAGTGTTGCACGAGTGTCCCAATGTCTAATTATGTTCAGTTGCACACAATACTTTATCTACAACCATCAAAAACAATTTCACGAAAAATTAGAAAATGAACACTATCATGACTGTCGAGATACTCGTCATGATGGAATTAATGATGGAATATCCTGAGACCAATCAGAAGCGAGAAGAGTAAAGGGCGTGGCTTAAGAAATTAAGACAGACCGATATATATACAAGGTGAATTTGTAAACATCGTCCAAATTCATACTGGAGGCTTGGTAAGTGATCAGCATCATGAACCAATAACGAGTTTTGTAAAATTCATAAAATTAAATTTCGACTCCCCATAGTGATTCACTCAGGACTGTGAGTGAATTACTATGGGAAGTCGAAATTTCATTATACGAATTTCACAAAAAATGTTATCGATTCGTGATGCTGATCACTTACAAAGCCTCCAGTATGAATTTGGACGATGATCAAAATGTCACCTTGTATATTGCTTGTGATTGGTACTCTAGCGGTGTTATAATAAATTTGGCCAATCACAGCGCAGTATTTGTAAATTGTAGGTGTACAGTATTATCTGTGCATTTCAAATTTGAATTTGCCACCCGCAGGCGTCACCTGTCGGTGTATGAGAGAGAATCACGGACACATAAATACGGCGGCTCGACACGCATGAAACGATTTGTGTGGTTTCTGTTATTTTTCGGACTAATTTAATACATGGTGTTTGAAGTGCTTATTTAATACATGTTTGAAGTGCTTATTTAAGGACATTGTTACTCAGACTAAAGTACCCCAAGTGGTGCCAAGAAGCGCATTAGATACGAAAGAACCAAGCCAGGATCTCAAGGATACGTAAACCGGGAGCTCATCCATCCTCGCATTCAGGCAGGTGAATCCTGTTTGATTTGTTACGAGAATGTACTTCGGGGTTGTTTTATTTAAGGCGATACTTAAAAGTTTTAGCGTCCCTGTTACTCCATATGCGAAAAAACCCTCAGTGCGTGTGAGACGGATTCGTGGAAAAGTAGCAAAGTCGGTTTTTTATTAATATAAAATTAAGCTATTTTGTCAAAAATATTTTCAAGGAGACTTTACAAATAGTTATGTCCACATTTTGAATGCAGTTTAACAATGAAATTAGTTAGGATTTCAGAATTACAGGAAAAAATAAAACAATGTAGAGGTCTTTTCGGAATTAAATTCTATCGAGATAATTTCACCCAATCGCGTTTTCCTTCAGTGAGAATCTTATCAAATACTCGATAAACCATCTATCCATCCATCAGCCCGTATTCGTCCACTGCTGGACATAGGCCTCCCCAATATTACGCCACTCTTGGCGGTCCTCAGTCATCCTCATTCAGCCGCCACCCGCAACGCCCTTCAGATCGTCAGTCCAGCGGGCACGAGGGCGGTCTACGCTGCGCTTTGCTGTACGTGGTCTCCATTCCAATGCCTTACGGCCCCAACGGTTATCACGTCAGCGACAAACTCGATAAACATTTACCCAAAAATGAAATACGTAGATGGCGTTATAGTGGAGTAAATGGATTCGAAATAACCCCATTTTTTGGTATCGCCTTGATTATCTAGTTATGATACTCATATCCATACTTGTAACTTTACTTCTTGCATATTGTGACTCTCGAAGGGCATTATGTATCTATAGTTTTTGTAGTAATCACATAACCTTGTAGCGACGAGACGTACTCTACTGCACCTCCGTGTTTCCACCGGTGCTCCCCTTTGACTGCTTTATTCAAAGGTGCTCCCATTGAATTTGGTATCAGTAGCTAACTAGTATATAAGATGAAAACTGTGCCTTCTACCATCATTCTACACTGTACTCGCCTTCGTATAAGTTCTCTGATTAAACTTTTCGTAACCACAATAATACGAGTTATTTCTTGTCGTCTCTGCCCACACACAAGACATCCCCATAATTTAACTACCTACTTCGTGGATCATCTAAACAGTATGTATTAAAGAGTTGATGGTAAAAATTTGGCTATATTTACTTGCTTCTATTTCGAGAAATCCTTGAAAAACCACAAAAAACGCATGTGCCCCCCCTTAGCTCCAATACTGGTGGACCGAAAAATATGAAAAAATCTCCAATAACTGGTGGACCGAAAAATATGGAAAAATCATGGTAATATGATGCTCACATACAGATCACATAATGGATTCGTGCTGGGGGCTCGGTTGGTGATCATTGAACCTTGTTCCTGGTCCCTGGCCGGGTCTCCGGTATGGGTTCGGGCGGTTGATTGGATTTCACCTTGTATAATAATATTTTACCTATAATTTTAATCGTATATATATTGCTACATAAATTAAATAAACATTTAATCTAAGTTGTACATGTACATTCATTATTTTATTACATATATTTTTATAAGATTAAAATTTGACTTGTGAAACGTGTATTATATATATGTAGCCGCTGGCTACAGAAATGCAGAGATGATGAGATTTGAGGATATGACACGGGAGAAGAAAAGATTGTGGGAAACAATGTGGGTGCACTGACCTGGTTGGTATGTTTCGATGGGCCGGCAAATCCGCCGTGTTTCGTCTCCTCTCGTTGGGCTGATTGAGTTGGCGGTGATGAGCAGTGATGAGCTGGATGTCTTGGATTAATACACAGCACTGATATGTTCACAAGACACGGTAAATACGCGAGATTGTTTGTATCGGCGGCGCGAATGTGTACACATGTGTCGTTCTCTAGACGATTCGGGCGGAACAGCCCGGCCGCGCGAGCGCAGACGTGCGCCTCCGGAGGCGTCTCGAGCCGAAGAGAGTGAGTGAACCGCGGGTTGGCAGCACGCGAGTCTATTGTGTCGCCAGGTGGCGCCAGCGCAGCGCCGCGATATTAGTCATGCACATGTCATGTTCGAACGTCACGCTGGTAACGTAGTGTAGCGTGAACATCCTGGGGGGGCCGGGGCTGCGGCTCCTCTTGAGCTGAGTCCAACGGCAGCCTGGCTATCTTGAACACAGGTCGTCGCAGATTTCCATGAGCTGTGTCCAGATCCACAACTCGTATCACTCCATCCTTGCCAGGTATCGTGCGGAGAATTCTTCCCAACTTCCATTGGAGCGGAGGCAAGTCATCCTCTTTGATGAGGACCAGTTCACCCACTTGAGGAGGGGAAGAAGGGGAGAGCCATTTGGAGCGGGTTTGCAGGGTATGGAGGTAGGATCTGGACCAGAGAGTCCAAAAGCGCTGAGAGAGCGCTTGAATGAGTTGAAACCGTTTAAGAGCAGATATGGGTCTGTCGTCAAAAGACTGCTCAGGTAGAGCGGTGAGCGGACGACCAATAATGAAATGTCCGGCCGTGAGAGGTTCAAAGTCCGTAGGGTCGGATGAAATTGGGCAGAGGGGTCTTGAGTTGAGTATTATTTCGTGCAGAGCGCCGAACCAAGTTATGTGCTGATTCGCGAGCTTGTGAGTGATTGCATCATAGTTTGTGCCGCAGTCTGAGCGAATGAGAACTGGAGTACCGCGACGTGAGATAAAACCTAACAGGGCTCGTGCTGAGTGAAATTGACCATGTACGTCTGCTATTTTAAGTGAGACGGTTGGCAACAAAATTGGTGTGTTAGTGACGTTCACTACACGTTGTGCGGAGTTACAAGAATTCTCTGTTGGAGTTGAAGTCATTGAGTGAAAATGAACTGAGTGTGTATGTGATGAGTGAATGTGTGAGTGAAAATGAGCTGAGTGTGTATGTGCTGATTGAATGTGTGAGTGAAAATGAGCTGAGTGTGTATGTGCTGATTGAATGTGTGATGAGTGTGACTATATGTGAAAATGAGTTATTAAAACTTGAGCGCTACCAACTCCAACGTGCGGATAGCTTGTAACTTGCGCGGGCCGAAATAACAAAGGCTATGTTCAAACGGAAAATAAACACGACAGAGAGAGAAAAAAAAAAAAAAATAAAATAAATTTTTTTTTAAAAAACAACCTGTATATGAGCTGAACCAACGTGGAACACCCTATATGTGTACCATTAACAATAAGATCAGAGATGAGAAGAGAAAAAAAAAAATTGTTTACTATATTTGTGCTATATATATACCCGGTTAAAACAGCAGACAATAACACGAGATTACCGTAACATAAAATATCGGAAAGGGCTGATCAACTTGTTCACCAAAATGTCATAACAGTATATTTACAACAAAACATCAGTCGTCGAAAATTCTATTTATAGAATAAAATACCTATCTACTGCCTCGAACTCATAAACAACAAAGAATGCGTTTACCTAGCCGAAATCGGATCTAAATGAGCGGACAATCCAATGATGCAGATCAAGCTTTGGTAACGTAATAATACGTAAACGTAAACGTTCGTTACGTAATAACTTATGTATACGTGGGTTTTACGTATGTGCGTAACTTACGTAAATGCACGAAATAAAGCAAATTTATACTCGCACCGAAAAAATATCTCGCAAAATCTCGTAAAATTTGGGTTTAATAAAGAAGTATAGTGGACTGTAATAAACAATTGGGCTGAATGGATATAATTATATTATCGGAGCTGAATAATAATAACAAACGGGATGAACGTGAGTTTATTCTGTAAAGGGGCGGGGGGGGCCGGTTCTATACCGATAAATGGAATTTTCTAGGCGGCGGTTCTAATTACCTACCCGCAATAGGTATTCGAGACCACAAAATATTTTTTGCCGGGAAAGGGGGCAAAATATGTAACCGGGTGAAAATGGACTGTAGTAAATCGACGGGGGCTGGTTCAAACAAAGTTACGGGCCGGCGGGGGATAGGCGGGGGGTGATATAAACCAAAAATTTTCTTGGATTGAAAATGGACTGTAATCGACGGGGGCTGGTTCAGTAACGGTTCGAAGGGCCAAAAATGTAGCCGCTGGCTACAGAAATGCAGAGATGATGAGATTTGAGGATATGACACGGGAGAAGAAAAGATTGTGGGAAACAATGTGGGTGCACTGACCTGGTTGGTATGTTTCGATGGGCCGGCAAATCCGCCGTGTTTCGTCTCCTCTCGTTGGGCTGATTGAGTTGGCGGTGATGAGCAGTGATGAGCTGGATGTCTTGGATTAATACACAGCACTGATATGTTCACAAGACACGGTAAATACGCGAGATTGTTTGTATCGGCGGCGCGAATGTGTACACATGTGTCGTTCTCTAGACGATTCGGGCGGAACAGCCCGGCCGCGCGAGCGCAGACGTGCGCCTCCGGAGGCGTCTCGAGCCGAAGAGAGTGAGTGAACCGCGGGTTGGCAGCACGCGAGTCTATTGTGTCGCCAGGTGGCGCCAGCGCAGCGCCGCGATATTAGTCATGCCTCAGAATAAGGAATACAAATAGAAACCTGGCTAAAATAATACGCGGAGAAAGACACCTATCCTTGATTTTCTTACGACATTTTAGTGCGTTAGAGAGAGATGGATATGTATTAGTTTTTTCTTAATAAGGTAGGTTGTCACTAGTTCGTTGCTTTGCTAGTGATGTAACAATGTCGATTTTTGACTACGATAAATAAACCAAATCGAAATGAACCGCGACCAATCGCCTTACCACACATCATATCGTATCAAAGTGTGAAAAAAAAGAGAATGCAGGAGGCACCGACCTTTCTGGTGACATCCTCTTGCTTTGGAAGGAGGCCAAGAGAATTAATAGCAAAGTGGTCTCTGTCTACCCCAGTGGGACACATGTTATATTGTGTAAATAAGGAATTAATAAAAGGATATCTTTCGTTTAGCATATTTTTTTATTAAGTACAAATTACTATATAGTAGGCAGGTAGGTACATAAGTTAAGTCCAAAATTGTGCTTGTTTCTAGTACAAAAAATACTGTAGCTTGTATCAGAGATATAACCGTAAACTATTTAAGTGGATACTTTTTAAGTCGCCTCTTAACTCAATCAAATAGATGTTCGTTGATGTCGCGTCTTTGTTCAATCAAGGAAGAAGGAATTAATCGCAACAATAGAAATCATAATAATCATAGACTTATAGGATTCGTAATAATAATATTATGTCAATGATGAGCGATGACAGCGCAATTACTACAGAGGTAATTTCATTTTTTTTATTTCTATGAAATAAACATCAACTTATCTTGAATAAAAACTAATAACAAATAATGAACGATTAAAATACCTAATAACATGTAATAAGAAATCAAATTATGCGCAGTTCAAGTCAATAAGCATACCCAAAATTCATTTCACGATAGAACTACCCTGTCAAAGTACTTTTATTGTCAACCACTAAGTACGAAAATGTCTTGATCTGCGGAATTTCTTCGTCAAGTCGATCACGGCAGTAACGTGAACGAACAGGCCTTTCAGAACGATTTGCGAACATAGAAGTATGCACTTTTCTAAACTACAGACATCCATAGGTACTGGTTCTGTTGCCTAAAATTGAAAAATTATCGAGTTAATATACTATAGTATAGTACAAGCACGTACCTACAAACAAGATTGATAATGCAATTATACATAATTATTTAAAGGTTACCAATGTGTCTGTATCTGGTAAATATAACGTTGGTAAGGCATCTGCTTTTAAAAGTCTCCATTTTAAATTTTCGTTTGGTCTAAAAGAATCCAACGTAAAGTGTTTCGAACAAATATGACCGCTTTTTTAATTGCCCAATTTGGTCAAATTATTCGTCTAAGCCATTCACTTTTTAATTCTTCCCTTTTTGGAAATCTGTAACAAAAAAAAATAGCGATATTTATTCGGCATTATTTTTCTTTTAACTCGCGCTGCAATGAGGGATTTTCTTTTCTTTTTTTTTTTACTCTTCCCTAGTCGCTGGATAGATGGCGCTGAACTTGGTAAGTTACTGCAAGGAACGGAACGTCACATATTTTTTTGATTATTGCACTTGGATGTAATTTTGAGATCGTAAAACGAAACGTACATAAAAAAGTAATTAATGTCATTGTCACATCACATCACAATGACATTTTGAAAATAAATAAATAATAACAACAAGGAAATTTTGAAAAAGAAAAAAATTATTAGCAGTCTTTTTATGAGTTTTCTAAGCCAGAAAGAAAATCTCCCAAGAGAAAAAGAAGAGAAGTCTGTGCCTTGTGGATTTGTATAAAAATGGAGGCATACATCTTTTTCCTAAAGATGAAAGTCGTAAAGCACAATGAGTACAAGCCATGGTACATTTTAAACCTGGACGGATCATAACAAAGCATTCGCACATAATATGCTCAGCACACATGTCATCAACCAACGAGCGTATGTGACGTGACGTGACGTGACGCAACGCAATGTTTTTTTTTCAATCGTTTTGGCTTTGCACCTAGCAACGTAGTCAGTTCAACACCATCTACAGAGTTCTGGGAAACTATGTTTTTTTTAATACTCAAAAAGAAAACCTCTCATTAATCTATTAACCTTTATGCACGGCTGCCGCGGGAACCAATGTTCGATAGTTTGCCACACGGCCACACGGACTTTAGTACATCACTATACGAAAAAACATAACCTCTCGTAGTCGGCAGAAAATCTATATAAAACAGGCAAATATCGGTGTAGAATTGAACACGAGTATGATTTACAAGAACTACTATTATTGTTACTGAGTTTTAGGTATGATCCTGCAACTTATTAACATAAAAACTATCAAAACTCACCGATGAAATGATATTGCTTCATTGTTGTTTTCTTTTCTTCCTGTATGCGATTTACAGCCTTCAATCGCACAAGACATTTTATTACAATGTTAAAAAAACAATCAACACAAACAATAATAAATCACACTTTCACGAATTTTGAGAGGAAGAGCACCAAAATATTTAATTTCTCTCGGTGAAGCTGTAAACTTTCGCAAAATGCAATAGACATTTCGATGCCACCAAATTAAGATGTGATGCACGCAACGTACGATATTACATCACAACGATACAATGACGAGACATATTTAATTTGATGGTATTATAATTTTTAAAATACATCCAAATTACATCCATCTGACATTTGTTTGGTTCAATCTAGTGACACACCAGGAAAAAATATAAAGTAAGTGCGGTCCGTCGTTTCATTCACTCGCACACAGGAGTAATTTACGTTAGATGAGTACAATGGCTAATGCCCAGTTCTTATTTTAGTCAGGCTTCTATTTGTATTCCTTATTCTGAGAGTCATGCACATGTCATGTTCGAACGTCACGCTAGTAACGTAGTGTAGCGTGAACAATATACCTACTTTGCAAAATAAACTTTTTGAATTTTGAATTTTTTGAATTTTACAGGAAAGATATAGCGGTTAAGAAATTTACGAAAACAAAATGATAAAATTCCCAAAACTGCCGAATTACGGAACCCGAACTCATCTTTTGCCTATTTGTCACGTCCTTATTTTTTGTTTTCGTTCAGTTACGTAGGTACGCCTGTCAAATTTGAAATCGCGGATCATTGTTGGTGTTTTATTTTTATAGTTACTGGCCAAGAATAATATCGTTACCTACAAAAAAAAAGTGGTCCATGCGAAAGAACACGGCAGTCGGCGCGTCTTGTTGTATAAAATTAAACCAAGAATGTTATATTTTTACGGAAGACAGCAGAAGGGAGATAGATTCCCAGTTTTATAAGATGGAAGATATTCAATTACAACGAGAATATAGCTAGACATGTTACTGCAATAAATATAGCTAGACATGTTACTGCAATAAATCCAAAGCAAAGAACAGTAAATGACCGACCATCTTACCAGGACACTAAAATACTATTTGACAATCGATGGGTGAATACGCAAAGTTTGTAGGAAGTTTTTCTTAAATGGACTATCAATTTCTGAAAAAGCTGTGAGAACACCTCTAGAAAAAAACCGGCCAAGTGCGAGTCAGACTCGCGTACCTAGGGTTCCGAATTGTGAATGATAAATTTAATTTTGTAATTTTTTTTATGAATTTCTCAACCGCTTTATTTTACCTGTAATCTTTACGCAAACACACATTACCATGATTTTTTTCATATTTTTTGGTCCACCCAAATATAAGTAAATATAGTAAAAATATATTTTTACAATAAAATTTTTAATACCTACAATTTGATACCCATGTTGTATTTTTACAAAATATTTTTTGCATTTATTTTACATCTTTTTTTATATTTCTCATTTGTGCTCAATTTTTTGTAATAGCTATAGTTTTCCTGTAATTGGCCAGTTATGATGTATAATTGTAATTTTTTTCATATTTTTCGGTCTACCAGTTTCAGAGATAAGGGGGGGGGGGGGGGGATACATATTTTTGGGGTTTTTTAAACATTTCTTGAAACAAGTGGCAGTTAATATAGTAAAAGTATATATTTTTACAAATTTTTATTTTTCTCACTTTTGTTTTGGAAATATTTTGAACAGTTTCAAATTTTTCATATTTTTTTACACTGTGATATGGGGGCAAATTAATGCTATTTTTGTGCCAAATTTCATGTATTTATCTTTAACGGTGCTAAAGGTATGAGGCTGTGACATACGGACGGACGGACAACGGCGTCTCACCATAAGGTTTCTTTTGTACCTTTTAGGTACTAGGGAACCCTAAAAAGTGGACTCGACAGGGATACTTGTAAAAGATGAGCGACGTGGCTGAAGACAAAATCTGAAAGAAAGAGATACACCAGTTTATAGAAAATGACATTCAACGATTTCCAAGAGTCGAATCACATCATTGCGGGTCTAATACAACAAGAGAATATTTACACCCTGATTTGTGGGTCACAAAGATGCGTCGTATTTTACTTGACGAGCTCAACATTTCACCAAAAATGGTTTTAATAGTTTAAAAAAAAATGGGGTTTTTTCGAATCCATTTACTCCACTAACGTCATCTACGTAAGTATTTAATTTTTGGGTAAATGTTTATTTAGTATTTGATTAAGATTCTCACTGAAGGGAAACGCGATTGGATAAAATTTTCTCGATAGGATTTAATTCCGAAAAGACCTCGTAATTGTTTTATTTTTTCCTGTAATTCTGAAATCCTAACTAATTTCATTGTGAAATTGCATTCAAAATATGGATATTTTGTATTTGTAAAGTCTCCTTTAAAATCTTTTTGACGAAATAGCATACTTAGTACATTTTATATTAATATAAAATCGACTTTTTGCTACTTTTCAACGAATCGGTCCCACTCGCACTGAGGGTTTTTTCGCATATGGAGTAACAGGGACGCTAAAACTTCAACGTAGCGCCTTAACATTTAGAAAACGGTATTAAAGTCTATGAACCTCCCTTTTCATCGTCCAAAAAAGGATCAGTGTTGCCTTTGTGTTATTATCAAATAAACTGGGGATGATATCCTGCAGGTTCTAAATGGAATTTTACTTTATTATTAAGACTACGCACATAAATAAAACAACTCTACATGTTCAACATTTTATTTCGACTAACAACATGAGCCGTGATGATGATGAGCCATCAGTATCACATCAGTTTTACTTTTTTACACACCAACTTAACAATAGCAATGTGAACGGTTACAACATTAGACATTAGATCGCAATCTCTAAAATCCTCCAGCGCCAAAAGCTCCCTAACATAAACTTGAATTTGTAAGTCTGTAAACCAAACAAAATTCCGATGAATAAAGATCTGACTGTTTTAGAACCCCAAATCTGGTATGCATAATAATATACTATGATCGCCTCGGATTGAGCTCAGAAGCCCTGCGGTCCGAAATAGAATTACAATGGATCATAAGCCATTCACTTCATACTTTCGTAATCGATTTTAGCGATATAATTCTATTTCGGAACGCAGGGTATATAAACCAACAAAAGTTTAGTTCACAATTGACTCTTTTTGACAGTTATAGTGATGTACCAATGATGATATGATTGAGTGAGTTATTATTTTTTCAATCAATATTTCGGTCAATTTGTACCTTGCGGTTTAAAATGTAAGTAAATGAAAAAAAAATGCATAAAATTTTACAAGAGTAAATCCAACGAGAGAATTCGCTCCTGGTAGATGGTAAACGAATGGTCAATGTAACTCTGAAGTGGCGAACAATTTATTTTACTTCACTGACAGAAAATTAAATTAAAAATTGTATTAGGTATGTCCACGGACAATAAACGAAATAGTTTTCCAAAAAAGTAATAATTTAATAAATAAGAAATGAGTATAATTTTAAATAATCGTTTAAAAACAATATTTTAGATCCTTAATGCGCAGTTTCAAGGTTATGTCAACTTGTATTTTTTATCAAGTTATGTGAATCTGTGAAACTGTAACGTTGTGTAGTTATAATACGATTTTCTTCATGGAAAAACCAAAACTCACTTGCATGGGTCATTGCATAGTTACAAAATGACGATTTTTTTAGAAACCACTTGACGTAGGTATTTAGTTGAAATAAATTAAATCAACTCTCTGATTGTCCTGTTTTTTTTCATTTGTTCCAAATAGCTAGGAGGAATAGAAATGCAGTTTTAAAGTTGTAATATTTTAATATATTTATAACTTATACCCACACCAAACGCACGAAGGCAAGTACCTAAGTTTTTTTTTGCAACTTTTATATTAGACAGATTTAATATGACTTGCAATAAGTGTCGATGATGTACCCACATAGCAAACTAAATTATTCATAATCCGTAGTAAGATAGATCTGAGTTACGAAATTGACTGCGATATTATGGTTTTAGTGGTGAAGATAATTAAGAGGAAAGCATTCTTTCGTTGGATTTACTTTAATTTCAAAATACTCTGGATGTAGCATTCTAGGGAACTATAATAATTTTTAATTCATAAATAAAACCAATGGTTACTTTTTATGATGATTTTTTCGTTGTCTTCGAAATCAGGTGTTTTATATCAGTCTTAGATGTTTCAGTCATTGATCTGAGATCTCATTTCATTATAGACGAACTTCAGAACTTAGAAAACTTTCAATAATAATAATAATAAGTCTCTCAAAATCCAACCCTATGTCCAAGCCGAACATCAGGCCACGTGAGAGGCGGGCAACGTCTACAAAACTTACACGACTAACAGGGCAATGGTATAACGCAGGGTGGCTTGAGGCAAGCTGTTGGGCAGTAGCGACCCCATGGACAGGAACGTGCTCCTGGGGGAAAGCCCTGTTCCTCATCTTCAGCTTGCCGTGGGAGGCCGGTCAGAGTGGAGTAGCAAGAGCTCCATGCTCGAAGGGTGGATGAGAAACGTAAGTGGTGAGTGGGCACGTGATGCTGGACCCTCAGGGACCAAGAGATCGTCGTTTAAAGTCCAGGGACACCTCTCCACCCTTTAGCCGCTCAGCAAATGTTGCCCTCTTGCATCACCGTGCGAGCAACCGTTTGGGGGCCCATTTAATTTGAATTCAAATAGTTTATTTTGCAAAGTAGGTATATTTAATACACTTTTTACAAGTCAAATTTAATCTTATAAAAATATATGTAATAAAATAAAAAATGAACATGAACTAGATTAAAGGATTATTTAACTTATGTAGCAATATATATTCGATTAAAATGATAGGTAAAATATATATTATACAAGGTGAAATCCAATCAACCGCCTGAACCCATACCGGAGACCCAGCCAGGGACCAGGAGCAAGGTTCAATGATCACCAACCGAGCCCCCAGCACGAATCCAGGCGGCCGACTAAATCCCATGCTATATAGTACATACTAAAAGGTTACATATATAAATACATGCCTACCTCCGCTCATTCGATTAGTCTTGCTAAGAAGAGTTGGCGAATCTATGCCTGCCCATTTTTCCGTGTTGTTAACATAGATCGGGCAGGCGCCATAGTTTTAGTTACTCACTCCACTAGCACCTCAACGCAATAGTCTGGTTCCCTTTGTTTCCATTCCTTACGATATTCCTAAACTGACCGGGGGTTGTCCTTTGGTGCACTCAAATTTGTATTTTTTCTTATCTGTGCAAAAGTCGAAACATCACTAAGATCACTAGGTCACACAGATGAAAATGTGAAAAATTATTTTTGTTTTGTTGAAAAGTTTTTTGCTAAAAAGTCAACGATTTGAAATCTTTGTAAAAAGTGAGATAATGGTGTCGATTCGGCGCAACACAACTTAACTTGTTTGACAGGACTAACTTTATATTGAGCTCCCAGTCTTTGTCTTTTCGATACAGAAAGAAAAAGACAGAACGCTTAAATTAAGTTTAGTCCTGTCAAATAAGTTAAGTCGTGTTACACCGAATCGACACAAATATGCAGTTTATTGTGAACAGACGTGTATTGAATCGAAACGATGTATATTATGAAGTTTGTGGTGAGTGGATTGTACCTACTAGATCAGTGATTTTCATACCAAATGGTTTGTTTTGCCTAAGAGCTCAATCCGAGACGATCGTAGTACCAAGATTTTCACGTGATATTTATTTACATGACCTCTTGTAGCACCGCATCTAATCTTACTAGAGCACCACTAGCAGCAAAGCCTACACCAATATAATTTACTCTATGGCCTACACTAACCCTGCGGTCCGAAATAGAATTACATCGCTAAAATCGATTACGAAAGTATGAAGTGAATGGCTTATGAGCCATTGTAATTCTATTTCGGAACGCAGGGTAAACAAAAATAATACATTCGTTTCATTTCAATTTCATTCATTCATTCGATTGTCATCGACCGACCGAGTCGGAGGCACCGACTCGTTTGTCGGCTGTTATTATTTTTCGAAACAAAGGATTTTTACACAAAAACATGTAAATGTTGACTTGAAACGTGAACAGAATAAGTGTTAGTAGTGTAAGAAATTTTCACTAAACGGCTCGCGTGTGTTTCGCCAAAAGCTTTTTAAAATAAAAGTCAGTTTTCTTCCGGGGCGTTATCGACCTGAGGTGAAGCCGTAGTGTTTATGTTTTTATTTAGTTATCTATAAGTGTTTGTTTTGCAAACATAGAATCGGGAAAGTGCTCCGATTGCGGTAGCCGTGAGAGTGATCGTCAGAGAGTTCCGTGTCAGGGAGGAGTGACATCGGTGTCGGTCGGTATGTGTTGAGCTGGTGTCGTGCTGACCCCGAGTGCCGTGACGATGGGCGCGTGGTGGATGTGCGTGGTGCTAGTAGCGGCCGTAGGCGGGGGCCGCGGGGACCCCTCCTGGCTGAACGAGTTCGGCAGCGGGCTACATTCGAAGCTGTCGGACGCCTTGCAGGAGGTGGATGTGGAGTACTACGAGCCGGTGCTGAATAGCAGCTACGTGTCCACCGTGCAGTTCGACATGCGCGCCATGGGGCCACTCTACAACTCCACCAAGCTCCTCATCGACTTGATCGCCAACAAGCAGGCGTATCCTGAAGGTCAGTCACCAGTCCTAATGTCAACTACAACCTGTCTTATGGCTGTGCCACGATCTGAGACACATGATGTAGATATTCTTACCTCTTTGAGCAGAAAACTTGTAGCCCAAGAATAACCTCCCTGCTCAACATTTAATAGTTTCTTAGTTGCTTGCTAAGTTGCTACATACTCAATATTTTTATATTAGGTCTGGTAATTATATACAAGGTGAAATTTAATCAGCCATCCGAATTCATACTGAAGACTCGGTTAGTGATCGATGAGGAACAAGGTTCAATAAACTTTTTTATCGAAACCATAAAAAAAAAAATTGTTCACATACAAACTGAGCTAGTTCCATTACAATTCCTAGTATAGGCAGTACTGGAGGAAAACATATTTTTTTCTAATTTCACCTGAAGGGTTGAACGGCACGGTGTCAGGCACAGTGTCACACTCCAAGAGCTGCAGCTGTTGTGTGACCTTTTGGTTCCAAAAACAAATCACATTTGGTAGACCACACCTAGGATCAAAACTTTAGATCAGATGTCTAATTATTTTGGACGTTAATAAAAAAAAATGGTTTCTCTCTGCAAGGGGCAGAGAGTATAGTTAAGGTAGGGTCAACCCACCCCGTAAACTCGCTAGGAAACTTAATTTAATTTATTATGATAAATGAATAATCAAATGTCCTTCCAACCTACCCAGATAAATCAGATGTACCAGTGCCCCGCCCAGTGCTACTTTGTATAGTTTCATAAGCAAGTCCAGGGGGGGCCAACCCCAATGGAATATAAAAAAGGCTTTTTAATTATGGCAAATTTTATTGAATAACGAAGATTCAAATATTTATTTGTAAGATTTTTTGTACACTCTACAACTTGTCTTATTACCTTTTCCCAATAGCCTTCAAAGAGCCTATTACACCTTACAATGCCAACACGTTGGCTGTAACATTCACCTCCCTGGCTGCCCCGTATCTGTAACATACACGTTGGCTGTAACATTCACCTCCCTGGCTGCCCCGTATCTGTAACATACAGCAGTGGCATGCACAGAACTTTTTGCTAGAAAAGCAATCAAAAGGTCAAGATTGACAATAAAAAATATATGAAAAAATTTAAATAACACTTTGAAAAAAAAAGTTTGTATGATGCTGGCTACACTGGCACTGCCTAACCTATAGTTAACATTTTCATACAAACTTTTTTTTCAAAGTGTTATTTAAATTTTTTCATATTTTTTTATTGTTGTATGACCTTCTGATTGCTTTTCCGGAAAAAAGTTTTGTGCACGCCACTGACATACAGCTCACTGGCTGCCCCTTATCTGTAACATTTTTTTATTAAAACCATAAATCAAAAAGTTTATTAAATTTTCGGGCCATTAAAATATGGATAAAGAATCTCAAAATTATATAATGTACCATGTGATTCTTTATATCTTTATTTAAATTATTAAAATCAGTTTTATGCAATTTATTTAACTTCAGTGCATTTAATTACCTCTTAAACAATAGATAATTTCCAGTTAAAACAATTTCATTTATTCTATAAATATGTATTCTTTGGGAACTATAATGTTCTATTGTCAAAGTTTATATTCGTCACCAACTTGTATCTTCTACCCATGAATAATCTAATCATCTAATAATCATAATCTATACCCATGAAATATTTTCATTGTCAGATAAATAAAAAGTGTCTCCAGATATGAATTGTAACTTAATGACAATAGTGTTGATTCAGTGTATGACAAATTAACTTATTGACAATAGTATTGATTCAGTGTATGACGAATAAACTTTTTGATAATAGTGTTAATTCAGTGTATGACGAATTAACTTATTGACAATCAGGGTTCGAGGATATATATCATGATCTATATCACGATATATATTATGATTTTTATACCTTGATATTTATCATATTTTTATAAAAAAAATTGTTAGTTTGTTTATCACTTTTACTTTTGCTACAGTGTAAATGTGTGATGTGATTGTGGAATATATAGGTAGTGTACTCTGGTAAGTACTTTACTTTACTTTTTGTGGGATGGATACAACCACTAACCTGTCTCGGACGGACAGGTTGGTGGTTGCATGCATCAGGGGGCGGCGTGATGTTAGCTCTAGACCAGCTCCGGCCTTGTTTGATCAAAACTGCGAAACCGATTGGTTAATGATAAAGCCAACAAATTGGTATTCATGTTCAAAACCTTCAATCAGCCAGAAAAACGGATTGGCTATCTCAAATGGATCTGGGAATCTAACAATGATGATACCCAAATATTAACCGATGATACTTACCGCTGGTCCTAGTGCCGGGATAAGTACTGATAATACTGAAATTATTCAGGAAATAGCAGTGGTTAATTGAGACATAGATGAGGATGATGAAGACATTCCAATGTCTCATTTGTGCCAATAAGTGTGTTTTAAATACTTAATATTAGTGGTTAATTGAGACATAGATGAGGATGATGAAGACATTCCAATGTCTCATTTGTGCCAATAAGTGTGTTTTAAATACTTAATATTAGTGGTTAATTGAGACATAGATGAGGATGATGAAGACATTCCAATGTCTCATTTGTGCCAATAAGTGTGTTTTAAATACTTAATATTAGTTGTTAATTGAGACATAGATGAGGATGATGAAGACATTCCAATGTCTCATTTGTGCCAATAAGTGTGTTTTAAATACTTAATATTAGTGGTTAATTGAGACATAGATGAGGATGATGAAGACATTCCAATGTCTCATTTGTGCCAATAAGTGTGTTTTAAATACTTAATATTAGTGGTTAATTGAGACATAGATGAGGATGATGAAGACATTCCAATGTCTCATTTGTGCCAATAAGTGTGTTTTAAATACTTAATATTAGTGGTTAATTGAGACATAGATGAGGATGATGAAGACATTCCAATGTCTCATTTGTGCCAATAAGTGTGTTTTACATACTTAATATTAGTGGTTAATTAAGACATAGATGAGGATGATGAAGACATTCCAATGTCTCATTTGTGCCAATAAGTGTGTTTTACATACTTAATATTAGTGGTTAATTGAGACATAGATGAGGATGATGAAGACATTCCAATGTCTCATTTGTGCCAATAAGTGTGTTTTACATACTTAATATTAGATATTATGTGTGGTTATACTTTTTAAGTGATCATATGCTGATTTTAAAGGATTCAATTAAAGATTTAGCTTGAATTAAATAATTATATATTATATAATCATGTTATCAATGTGATCTCACACAGACTGATTATTAATTAAAATACAAATTGCATTAATTACATACAAATACAAAATACAAATGTTGATTTTATTTCATTCATACTATAGATGTTTTATTAACTGATACTGACATGTCTCATGTTTTTTTTTTTTCTAAGTTTGCCAGTTATTACTAAATTATCGCAAAGTGCAATGGGGCAAATCAAACAAAAAATTAAAAAAAAACTTGATATATATCAATTTTTTGATTTTTATTTTAAAAATCCGATTTTTTCGAACCCTGTTGACAATAGTGTTGATTCAGTGTATGACGAATTAACTTATTTGACAGGACTAAACTTCATTTAAGTGTTCTATCTGTTTCGGTCTTTATCGAAAAGACGAAGAGGGGATGCTTAAAATGAGGTTAGTCAGTCAAATAAGTCAGTTGTGTTACACCGAATTGACACCAATATACATATATCTAAAATAAAAGATGGACTATCTAATATTGTAGTTCATCCCATGAATAAAAACTTTGTTCTCAAATAATAGGTTTATCCCATAAATAATAGCATCATACTCAGAATGGAAGAACTGTCAGCAAATAAATTGATTTATTGAACCCACATTGCTATTTGTATTTTGTTTTTTGTCAGCAGTACAATAGTGACATTTTATTTATTGAACCCACATTGCTATTTGTATTTTGTTTTTTGTCAGCAGTACAATAGTGACATTTTATTTATTGAACCCACATTGCTATTTGTATTTTGTTTTTTGTCAGCAGTACAATAGTGACATTTTATTTATTGAACCCACATTGCTATTTGTATTTTGTTTTTTGTCAGCAGTACAATAGTGACATTTTATTTATTGAACCCACATTGCTATTTGTATTTTGTTTTTTGTCAGCAGTACAATAGTGACATTTTATTTATTGAACCCACATTGCTATTTGTATTTTGTTTTTTGTCAGCAGTACAATAGTGACATTTTATTTATTGAACCCACATTGCTATTTGTATTTTGTTTTTTGTCAGCAGTACAATAGTGACATTTTATTTATTGAACCCACATTGCTATTTGTATTTTGTTTTTTGTCAGCAGTACAATAGTGACATTTTATTTATTGAACCCACATTGCTATTTGTATTTTGTTTTTTGTCAGCAGTACAATAGTGACATTTTATTTATTGAACCCACATTGCTATTTGTATTTTGTTTTTTGTCAGCAGTACAATAGTGACATTTTATTTATTGAACCCACATTGCTATTTGTATTTTGTTTTTTGTCAGCAGTACAATAGTGACATTTTATTTATTGAACCCACATTGCTATTTGTATTTTGTTTTTTGTCAGCAGTACAATAGTGACATTTTATTTATTGAACCCACATTGCTATTTGTATTTTGTTTTTTGTCAGCAGTACAATAGTGACATTTTATTTATTGAACCCACATTGCTATTTGTATTTTGTTTTTTGTCAGCAGTACAATAGTGACATTTTATTTATTGAACCCACATTGCTATTTGTATTTTGTTTTTTGTCAGCAGTACAATAGTGACATTTTATTTATTGAACCCACATTGCTATTTGTATTTTGTTTTTTGTCAGCAGTACAATAGTGACATTTTATTTATTGAACCCACATTGCTATTTGTATTTTGTTTTTTGTCAGCAGTACAATAGTGACATTTTATTTATTGAACCCACATTGCTATTTGTATTTTGTTTTTTGTCAGCAGTACAATAGTGACATTTTATTTATTGAACCCACATTGCTATTTGTATTTTGTTTTTTGTCAGCAGTACAATAGTGACATTTTATTTTTGTCAGCAGTACAATAGTGACATTTTATTTCATTAATTTATCAAAATAATACTATTCCTTACCAATTTAATAGTTCAGTTTATAAACTGGCGTTTACCAATTTAATAGTTCAGTTTATAAACTGGCGTTTACCAATTTAATAGTTCAGTTTATAAACTGGCGTTTACCAATCCCTCCTCAAAGACCAGTTGTACGATGGAGGGATTTCTACATAAGCATAATGTACAGGAAGGGTGAAAAAAGTATAATAAACTAGCTTTTGCTAGCGCGGCTTCGCTTGCATGAGCTTGGCGGTTATTTTATCAACATCCTTTATAATTGGCCAGGGTCACTACTATGGTAATAAACAAATCCCTGATTCTTGAGTCAAAAGGTCAGACCGAAAGACAAATATACGCGCGAGTACAACTCGTACTTGACCGGTTTTTTATTTTATCTGATGACCATAAATTTAAATCAAATCAATTTCATTTTTTTTCAAGCAACATAGGCATTTAACATTTTTTGATAATAGTTTTCAATTAATTTGATTATACAGTTATCAGGGCAAATCTATTATAATAAACAAATCTATTATAATAAACAAATCTATTATAATAAACAAATCTATTATAAATTAACATATATCATTGCAGTATAGAAACGCAGAAAGAAAAGTAAATCTGGATGTGAGGAGCTCTCTTCTCACATCAGTAATTATTTTAATTACATTTAGTTTTTTTCATTACTAATGCTGATTGTTTTGTTCGTAATACTTAAATAAATGTACGAATTACATTTTGGTTGCATTTTTCGACTTATCTACCTAACGCTAAAACTAATTGGCACAATATGTACGAGTCCTTATGTTACATGTGAGAGACGTGTGAGTTAATATGTAAAATTTATTTGAATCCTACTCAATTACGTCCAGTTGCAAACAATACTTTATCTACAACTATCAAACAATACTTTATCTACAACTATCAAACAATTCTTTATGTACAACTATCAAAAACAACTTCACGAAAAATGAGGAAGAGAACACTCGTTATGATACCAGAACCTCTATTTGTATGTAGGCCTCTGAGACAATCAGAAGCGAAAAGAGTATAGAGGGCGTGGCTTAAGAATTTAAGACAGGCTGTTATCGCTTGTGATTAGTTCTCTAGCGGTGTTATAATATAATAAATTTGGCCAATATCAGCGCAGAATTGCGGTGTTGTAATGTAATGTATTATAACAATTTAGGTACTTTATAAAACCGCTTTTGATGTTGTAATTACCTTATTGCAGTATCTGAGTAGATAAAGATAATAATAAATTAGCAGTTTGATATTGTTATCGATTTAGTCATATTGTTTGTATTTATGCAACGCTTCACCACACATCCAATAAATACGCTTGCTGCAAATTGAAGCCACTTTTGTAACGCCATTGTCAATATCACCATTTCCCACGTTGTGAAACCATATTCAGCACTCGTACATAACGAGAGCATTCAGTTAATTTGGTTTATACTTATACGAGCATTACCCAATCACTATTGAGGAATGAGGACAATAGAATAATCCAGTCATGACTTATGAACTATTGGTCATACCACGCCGGGTGTGCAACGATAGTTGGATGGTAGCGGGTCGCAAGTCAGCAGACAGTGTTGCGTCACCCGGTGATGTCACACCGAGGTCTGCAGCTGCCCTGCATGGAGCAGGACTCACACTCTCACGTGGCGACTGCTACAGACCTCGAGCTATGAAATCGCCCACACTCCCGCCTGTCAAGTAATATATTTTTACGTTTCTTTCATTTTAAACGCTTATGTCACTCGGTCGTCAGGGCACCTGTTTCTGAATCTTGGAATCCAAGTTTGAATCCGGCGCTGCGTACCGAGCATGTACCGATTAATTTATATTACGTATATAGTATATTATTATGTGCATTTGTCGAACGGTGAAGGAAGACTATATTAGTATTACAGAAGTGGTATGTGGTATGCAACGACACCCAGTGTCGCAAGATGGGACTGTCTATCCTCTCGACAAACGACACCCAGTGTCGCAAGATGGGACTGTCTATCCTCTCGACAAACGACACCCAGTGTCGCAAGATGGAACTGTCTATCCTCTCGACAAACGACACCCAGTGTCGCAAGATGGAACTGTCTATCCTCTCGACAAACGACACCCAGTGTCGCAAGATGGAACTGTCTATCCTCTCGACAAACGACACCCAGTGTCGCAAGATGGAACTGTCTATCCTCTCGACAAACGACACCCAGTGTCGCAAGATGGAACTGTCTATCCTCTTGACAAACGACACCCAGTGTCGCAAGATGGAACTGTCTATCTTCTCGACAAACGACACCCAGTGTCGCAAGATGGAACTGTCTATCCTCTCGACAAACGACACCCAGTGTCGCAAGATGGAACTGTCTATCCTCTCGACAAACGACACCCAGTGTCGCAAGATGGAACTGTCTATCCTCTCGACAAACGACACCCAGTGTCGCAAGATGGAACTGTCTATCCTCTCGACAAACGACACCCAGTGTCGCAAGATGGAACTGTCTTTCCTCTCGACAAACGACACCCAGTGTCGCAAGATGGAACTGTCTATCCTCTCGACAAACGACACCCAGTGTCGCAAGATGGAACTGTCTTTCCTCTCGACAAACGACACCCAGTGTCGCAAGATGGAACTGTCTTTCCTCTCGACAAACGACACCCAGTGTCGCAAGATGGAACTGTCTTTCCTCTCGACAAACGACACCCAGTGTCGCAAGATGGAACTGTGTATCCTCTCGACAAACGCTTTCAGGAAGCTGCTAGAGCTAAAACCTTCACGCACGCCTTATAAATAGTGTATTCGTGTTCGAAGTTTAGCGATAGGTTTTTATGAATAAACCGTCGTTGGTACACTGTGAGTGTATGTAAGTGTTGATCGTTGGAGACACAGTCAACGACATTTCTTCGATGGTTCGTGCGTGCGTGACGCGTTTAGACCGTCGTGCGTCGTCTGGGGCGGTATTTTTTTGTGTATAAGTAAGATTGTATTTGGAGACTAAAAATAATGTTTATGTGATTGTCTCATGAAAACCACATTCAGGAATACTTGACTGTCTAAAAATTCTGTCGAAAGATAATTGGAAGTATCATTTTGAACAGCTTAGACCGGACGAATTCCGGACGATTTACATGAAGCATGTGCGGAACCAGACGTTTTTGAGCAATAAAATGCATTTTAGTGATTGTTTGATGAAACTACACTCAGGAGTAACTTTTTAACGTTTTAGTGACGTAGCGATATATTTGTACTACGTATGTAATTAGTATCACTTTGTTGTCAAATGAAATTAAGAATGTGGAATGTGGCGAGCCTGAACGGTGATTATAAAAAAAGTGAAACGTGCAACTTTTACAGCTTATTAGTTTGGCGTGTAGTAGGTAAAAAGGCACCGAGGAAAAAAGCCTTGGGAATTTTTAAAGTTTCGATAAATAGCGGGGCCGATAAGAGGCTGCCTGTGAAAAACATACAAAACGCTTATTTTTTTCGTTTTGCCCGCATAATGTCACTCAGTATTTGTCTTTTTAATGATCAAAGAAGACAAGAACGGGGGCCATACCTACAGAGAAGAGAATACTTGTCGAGTTTGGCCAAAAATACAAAATTCGCATATCAATTTCTCCATACAATGTATATATGTTTCTCCCTACAATGAACTCTTGATCAAAATTAAAGAAGTCAATGGTCAAAATAGAAAAAATAGCTTATTTCTTGGTACAGTGGTAGCTAAATAGCTCATATCGACTATTGTGCTAGCTATCTTGGAGGTCGCCGAGAGAGTCGCTATCTAACGAGGCCAGCAGCCATCTTAGCGCAAAACTTCAGTACAAGGAAACGTGAACCAAAACAACTTTTCTTTCAAGTTCTTCGAACCGGTGAGTCATCGCCAGTGGTTCTACTGTCTGACCAGTCGACGCGGATATGCTTGTGTCGAGTTTGTGGTCTCTCTAATGTAGGACAGTGGGTGACGGCGGTACCAAGGTCACCTTCACGTCGCAGACGACCTTCGATTTACTCATTATTAGGTAATTGACTTAGTTGACCCGGCCTGCCTACTTGTTTAGATAGATAGTGTTCGGTACTGATCTGTAGCACATGGAGCGTCTGTTTCTAAAAACGAGGGATCAAGATCCGTGCCGGAGAGCTAAGATCTGGAGACCAAACGACCAATCTCGATCACTCCATTGTCAATATGTGCTCAGATACACCAGTCTTAGTTGTAACTATTGCCTTTGAAAGTAATTCCTCACATGAACCATGCACAAGCCAGTTTCTTGCGAGTGTGTGGGTGGTTGACCCGAAAACGAATAAGATAAGCGCGGTGTTCCGTCCAGCTCCTTGTTGACTGTTGCGCGTGCACATGCGGTCTTACGTCGACGGGAATAGAGCTGAGGTGGTCGGTGCGTGCAGCCCCAACACGGACAGAAATAAACTAATAATAGTGAGGGAGGCAGATGACGCACATCCGTCACTCGAAGTAAATGCTCCCTTCCGCTACCTGCGTTTACTTCATCATCATGTCCATCTCAGTGACCGCTTAGCTTGTGAACCTAGTTTTCGGTTAAACTCAGGTACTTCCTAACCCATGCCTATGTTGAGAAAAATGACTGAAAAATAGTTCCGGCTTGTTTGTTCACCTGTCTCGATACATCCTGTCCCTCCTGTCTGTTACCAACGCACAAACATACACCATGTATTGTTGACTCGCTCGATGTAAGGGTCAGTGGCGAGTGTATAGTATCTAGCGCTCATATCCAGGACGTGCCCGGTAGTGCGTACCAGCCAGCGTGCCTTGCGGCGCGCAGGGCGACGCCCTCCATTGTCTCTCCGCACTGCTGGCTCCTATCTACTTCCGATCGCATCTCGCCCTTGTACTTGTGAACATGGAAATGTCGGGCAGTTTATATGCTTCCCTTAAAAAAAAAAAGAAACCCGTTCAGACAACTTACTAACAGTAGGTACAATGTTATTTGGTCGGTTGGTCCACATGGAATGTTATAGATAGTAATAGTAATAAGATAGTATGAGAGTTGGGTGGCCATCAAAATGGGGTAACTTTAGGGAAGCCCAGCTGTCTTACAGTTATAATTGTTATCTGATTTTATGCAACCTAAATGTTCGTAGTTTTTATGCAATCCGGTTGGCTCTTTTGAATATGTGTTGAGAGGGATAAAACTACATCTCTACTACGAACTCCTAGCAGTTAAACCACCCGCTCCCTCTCAGCCAGTTTTAGGTGTTATTGTTTAGATAACTAAGAATTAACCGTGAGAAAGCTGGGCTTGCCTAAAGATACTCCATTTTCGTTTCACCAGCTTCAGCGGTCCAGCAGACATGTAGCGACAATGTCGCCGGGCCGTCGTCGCGTCGTCCTACGTGAATTCACGTGACGCATTGTTCCATGACGCGCCGGAACAAGGATATTGCATTTTGTCGCCGGAATTTTGGCGATAGTGATTTAAAAAAAACCGGCCAAGTCCTAACTCGATCTGCACTGTGTGTGTCACCGAGAGAGAGTTAGGTTGTAGATCGTATAATCGTCTTTATCGTGTAAATGTTGGGAACATTCTAGTTCCTGTTTTATTTACATTAAATGTTGTAGCGCGGGCGATGAGTTCTGTACTGACTCTCCGAGATGGTGATTGTTGTGCACTTCCGGTCAATCAGCCAGCCAGGATAGGTTTTTGAAGTAGAGCTGAACAGCTTCGGCTTGCTGACATTAAAATAGAAATTAATTTGCTTTGAAAAGGATAAATACATAAGATGTAATATTAACATGTCTTTACAATGAATCACCTTATTCAGCTATAGTATCTTATGTAATATAGCATGCAAATGTTCATTTAAACAAAAAACGGAGTAATTATGTCAAAGAATAATCAAATATTAAATTAAATATGTATTCTTCATACGTAATAGATAACCTTGATAGCTTTATCCGTCTCTGAGAAGAGTGGTTCAAATTAATGGTACCGTAACTGTTGTTTTTTCATTTTTGCATTTTAACAAAAAAAATTAAAGTCGGCCAGTCGAGTCGGACTCGCGCACAAAAGTGTCCGTGCCGGGTTATTTAAATTTCGTTACAAAATTGACGAAAAGATAATTTAATTTTAATATTATTTTAGTTGCTTTTTTAAACCGAATACGGTAGAATGTAAAAATCATGATTATCGTTAAAAAGTAAAGCCATATCAGTCCATTTTACCTCTAAGAATTTCTTTGCCTGCTGTCTGTTTGTCTACGCCATTAACTCTTCTATAAGAGAGAGTTACTGGGTCATTTGTGCACACATTTTGTACGCAGCTATGTTGCGAGTGCGACATATGACAGAATCTTTTAATTTCAAATAGGTTTTATATTTGATGGATGTTAAACAGCATTTTAGTTATCAAACTAATAACGATTTTACCATGATACGTAAAATGAGGTAAATTATAAAAGTGATGACCAGGTTGGCATAGCAGCCGCGGACTGCAACAAATGGGGTATTGTTATCGCTTGTGTAACTGTTTGTAGTTACCGCAGATGCGACGTGACGTCACGATAAGACCTTGCCCCCCGGGGGCCCGCCGCCCGTCGGTGCTGATAACACCGACCCGCTGTCGACTCATACTCGCCTAGTACTTTTTCAGGAGTAGCGCTGTGGAAAGCGTTTTTCAGCCTGACGTCACGCTATGTACTAAACAAGGTCATTGTACGTTTTTCCCACATGATTTAAATTTTCTCATTGCACGACCTCAATATTAAATGCGTTTATTCAAACATTGCAATGTTTGTGCGGGGGATATTTTTGTCGATATTTGCGGTTTGGATAGTTGCCAATACGCCCCATAAACCGTTCTCTCTATCAGTGCTGTGCTCAGCAGAAAAAAATCAAGTAGGAAGTAGTTACACCGATTAAATACCCTATATAATGTCGAACAAAGTAATAATTAGGTAAATGAATAATATCGAGTGCGATAAACCGTCAGCTGCGCCGGTCGGTGAATGGAGCTCGTTAATTAGTTGACACAGATCGTAAACACACCGGCGTCACGTCGTCGGTGATTGACCTCGCGACATCGCGTACGTGTGAAATGGATATCAATAGTGGTTGCGGAAGGTTGTTCAGACTGGTCTCCCTGACAGAGTCCAGGGTAGGACGGCGCGGCGGTCGGCGCTGGGGGGCCCAATGCGGCCGGATCTGGGTCGCACCTGCATTGCGGCTGCCACTTGACCCGTTTCGCGACATCGCATCTCTTTGTGCATTGCGACTGCGATTTAGATGCTCTTTTTTACATTTCACCAAGACAAGAGCCCGGTAGCCTACTTGCAAGTGGTTGTTATTGAGATCACTCCTTTTTAGGGTTCCGTACCCAAAAGGCAAAACGGAGCCCTATTAATGTCACTGTCCGTGACGCTGTCCGTCTGTCTGTCTGTCCGTCCGTGCGTATGTCACGGGTCTCTAGCTCTTAGATGGAATGAGATAGAAACCTGAAATTTTGAAAAATGTAATGTTTTTTTTTTAAATGTATTTAAATAATAATACAAGAAAATGGAGCGGATTTTTTTTTTCTTACCCTAGCTTGTGTGTCATTGTCTACAGTAGAGTACCTTATAAACGTACTTGTTATTTTTTTTTCATCTTTTAAAAAATAAAGAAAAAGGGGGCTATCCAAGTTGTCATTTTTAGATCATTTTTGTTACGGGTTCTATCTCAAAGACCAAAGTAGTTAGGAAGTTGTAATTTCTGTATCTTATGTTACCATATGTTATATTTAAACAACAAATACGGAAAACACCGGTTTATGATGTAGTTTTAGGGTTACTTCCCCGAATATACAACCAACTTAATTTTACAGTTTTTGTTTCATACAATTCGTAGGTAAGTGATAATGACACAACAATCCTATAAAGTGATGTTAAAGAGTGCTTCCCACTTGCAATTCTGACGAGTGCATCCCACTTCTGAGTGCCTGATATATACCATGGCATGTTCGACAATGTGGTGCGTGTGTCAGCGCTACTATACGTGATCGTCTATTGTCGTCCCCAGCAGCGAGGGACATGGAGGGAAGCGTCGTCGCCGGAGGTCGTATCAATTGTAGTAATGGGTGAGGGGGCGCTGGCGCTGGCGGTGCCGGCCCGCACCTGCCAAGCGAATAACGTTCTCTTCACCGCCAATTATATCCACAGTACTTACTTTAGTTACAAAAATAAAAATTACCAGTATTCGCTAGATTTTATCATTAGCCTTTGTCTGCCCTCCAGTGTTCGGACTCAGCTACTAACTAGCCGGTGATCTGCTGGGGACATAGAAATTTTATTTAGATAATACTGAGGGCAGTCAATTTGACCCAACACAGGTCGAATTAAAAAAAATATCAGCTATTGAACGTCGCTCTTGTAATGGAAGGATGTGATATTACAGACATGATTCAAAATAGTTTGATAAATATAGTTTGTTACGAAAATACATGTAACGGAAAAATCTTTTTTGAACGCGCTTTAACCTATCAATAAAGCCGATTCTGAAGGCTTTAACTTTAGTTTTAGTGCTGTCAAGACTTAAACTTTTCCAAAGTAATTTAGCTTCTGTTCTTCACACTTATGAACTATTTTGCAAAGATGAAAATTTTGTTTTGACAGCACTAAAACTAAAGTTAAAGCCTTCAGAATCGGCTACAATATAGACATTGTTAGACGGATTCCACACTTGCGAAGCATATTCAAGACTGTTATGCACATAAGTACAATATAGTATTTTTATGGTTTTTATGTTTTTAAAGTCTTTAGAAATGCGCATTATAAAACCTAAGGCTCTAGTTTCTTCTTTAACTATATTGTCAATGTGCAGATCAAATATAAGTTTAGAATCCTGAACAATCCCTAGATCACGCACCTTTGACACTCGTTGCAGAGCATGACTAAACTGTAGTCAAAAATTATGGGATTAAGTTTCCGTGTTGAAAAAGTGTTTTAAGTAAGTCTCACTCGGTTATTAATAATTCATAAATTAATGATTAATTTGTTTGTTGTTAAATAAGCTTTGAAATAATCCTAAGTACATTGGCAATAAATAAGCAACTATGTTAAAATTAAACCAGTAATTAACTTGTTTAGAAATTTTAAATATGTTATACTTGCTTAAAATAGTAACCGCTCACTTGGTTGTTAGCAGCCGAGCTGCGCTAATTTACCGATAGATAAGTAACTTGTTTGTATTTTAATAAGTTAAATGATTATTAACAGCCGAACTGCCCTTTTTTACCGATAGATAAGTAACTTTTGTTTGTATTTTAATAAGTTACACGGTTATTAACAGCCAAATTGCACTTATTTACCGAAAGACAAGTAACTTGTTTGTTTTTAATAAGTTACACGGTGGTTTGCATCATACCGATTTATCTACACTTGCGAGCTTTAAACTAGAATCACCTAAACGGGGGTTGTTCAAAACAATTTTAACTCTTTTCATGCAATAAAATTATAGAATGTGATATGTCATTTGAAAGAAATTTTATTAGCTTTCGAATGCTAGCAAAGAAAATAATTTTGTTTTTTATTTCCTACTTAAATTTTAAGAATTAGTGCAACAGGTTGAAATTGTGGACATCTAAACGAATAGAATAAAATGAAAAGATATTAAAATTTTATTTCTAATTTTATATTCTTCCCCCTCAATATTTTGTATTACCCCCCCTGGCTCTAATGACTGCTCGCAATCGGTTTTTCATCGACCGGATGAGTTTCCTGATGGAATGTTGTGGGATTTCCTGCCACTCTTCGACTAAAGCAGTTTTTAGGGCCTCCATCGACGCTGGAACTGGCCATCTTCCTCTTACGCCTTTTCAACGCATCCCACAAATGTTCAATTGGATTCAAGTCAGGGCTGAGGGCTGGCCAGTCTAGTGTGGGAATCACGACTATTTCCAGGTACTGTCTTGTCTCGGCAGCGGTGTGGCAGCGGGCATTATCGTGCATTAACAGGAAATCTTGTCCAATAAAACCGGCGTAGGGAAGCACAAGGCCTAGAAGAATGTTGTTGATGTATCTTTCTGCGGTTAGCTCCCCTCGCCCACATCATACAGGACCCCCCCGTACGTCACGGTTTCCGCAAAACAGCATTGTGCAAATCGCTCCCCCGGTCTCCTGTAAACTCTTCGTCAACGGTTGCTACCATGCAGACACATTCTGGTTTCGTCCGAGAACAAGACTCGGTTCCATCCCAACAAGCAAAATAGTCTCAGAACACATATGTTATACGAATACGACGCTTATAAGATTCTTATATTAATTTTGGTGTTCGCAATTATTACTCTTCTATGCGTCTCAGAAAATGCGTATTTGATCACGATTACTCTGATAATTAGCCTTTTAAGCGCTTATAATACTATGTATATAGACCACTATAAGCCGCACCCTCTTGTAAAAGCTTTTAGTAAGAGCAATCAGACTTAAGAATGTAGGTTCTTATAAGTAGCACTTGTAAGCGCTTTTAAGATTGCTTATTAGGCTACTATAGACCAGAATCTCCTATTAAAGTTGCCTATAAGTGTAAATACACTTGATTCCATTTACACTTGTTACTTAGTTTTGTTTGAAACATGTGTAAAAAGTATTATTTTCTCTATTTTGCGCTATCCGGTAACGCAGCGATCGTCGTAACAGCCACTTTGCAATGCACTCTGATATGAACGTTATTTCTATTTTGTTTCTGTTGATATTTCTACCGACACATTTCAAGCTACTAATCTATCTTACTGAAGCCCCAGTGTAGTTTCAGCCGAGTATAATTGGTGTACAAATTAATAACATACGAGTACTTGTATGTAAATAATAACTAACAACATTTAGCAATACTTGCTTGTTTTATATTAACAAAGCTATATTGCACGTTTTAAATGCAGCTGAGTAATTTTTAACCAAAGTCAAATTGGTACTTTGCTAAAGCTTCGTTTTTTCGGTGTAATCCGTTTAGTGGTTCTCCAGTTTTTAGTAGAAATACACACACAGACATGACTTAATGTCTTTATATTATTAGAGTTCTGTACAAACTATAGAAGATCAACTAGAAATAAATTTCAAGTAAACAAATAGTTGAACAATTATTTTCGATCATTTGTTTTTTCAAATTTTCTTAATAATAAACCTAAGCGATCATATAAAATCATTATATATAAATCATTAATAACAATTGCGCGGCTTCATTTAACTAATTATACAACATTTAAGAGCGGTTTCGCAGCCGGATTGTGAATCTAAATTCAAAATTCACTCAACAGTTATTTAACATAACCTTATTACCTATGTATTGTGTATGCTGCCATCGGAAAGTTTCCATTGGTTTCTGTAAATTAGAATTTCAAAATTCTTTAAATTTAAAATTTTTGAAGTTCTATTTTACAGAAACCAATGGAAACTTTGCGATGGCAACAATCAAAATACATAGTTAATAATAATAAGGTTTTGTTGAATAACTATTGAGTGAATTTTGAATTTAAGTATTCTGTTTCGAATAATTAGAAAAAGGCGAGTTTTTCACAATCCGGCTGCGAAACCGCCCCTGTCGGTGAAGTAACTGCCACTCTTCTCACCCCTCCCCGCTAGCGCAATACATTGTTCTAAAACCTTTAATAAAATACCTAACTAACAGTGAAAACTGCATTCGAAGCAGCTCAGTAGGTATACATAATGTCAAGTCATAAGCGAGCACACATGCAGATAGCGATAATGTTTGTGTTGCAGATATCATAATATTTAATGATGATCCATTTTATTTGAATGGTGTTATCAAAACATTGTCTAATGTTGATTCTTCGCTCCTAATGCAGTAAGTAACATTATGCATCGTAAACCGTCGCTAAAGTACTGCCACTTTAGGAAACGTGAACCTTCGCTTAAGTACTGCCACTTTAGGAAACGTGAACCGTCGCTAAAGTACTGCCACTAGGAAACGTGAACCGTCGCTAAAGTACTGCCACTTTAGGAAACGTGAACCGTCGCTAAAGTACTGCCACTTTAGGAAACGTGAACCGTTGCTAAAGTACTGCCACTTTAGGAAACGTGAACCGTCGCTAAAGTACTGCCACTTTAGGAAACGTGAACCGTCGCTAAAGTACTGCCACTTTAGGAAACGTGAACCGTCGCTAAAGTACTGCCACTTTAGGAAACGTGAACCGTCGCTAAAGTACTGCCACTTTAGGAAACGTGAACCGTCGCTAAAGTACTGCCACTTTAGGAAACGTGAACCGTCGCTAAAGTACTGCCACTTTAGGAAACGTGAACCGTCGCTAAAGTACTGCCACTTTAGGAAACGTGAACCGTCGCTTAAGTACTGCCACTTTAGGAAACGTGAACCGTCGCTAAAGTACTGCCACTTTAGGAAACGTGAACCGTCGCTAAAGTACTGCCACTTTAGGAAACGTGAACCGTCGCTAAAGTACTGCCACTTTAGGAAACGTGAACCGTCGCTAAAGTACTGCCACTTTAGGAAACGTGAACCTTCGCTTAAGTACTGCCACTTTAGGAAACGTGAACCGTCGCTAAAGTACTGCCACTAGGAAACGTGAACCGTCGCTAAAGTACTGCCACTTTAGGAAACGTGAACCGTCGCTAAAGTACTGCCACTTTAGGAAACGTGAACCGTTGCTAAAGTACTGCCACTTTAGGAAACGTGAACCGTCGCTAAAGTACTGCCACTTTAGGAAACGTGAACCGTCGCTAAAGTACTGCCACTTTAGGAAACGTGAACCGTCGCTAAAGTACTGCCACTTTAGGAAACGTGAACCGTCGCTAAAGTACTGCCACTTTAGGAAACGTGAACCGTCGCTAAAGTACTGCCACTTTAGGAAACGTGAACCGTCGCTAAAGTACTGCCACTTTAGGAAACGTGAACCGTCGCTAAAGTACTGCCACTTTAGGAAACGTGAACCGTCGCTTAAGTACTGCCACTTTAGGAAACGTGAACCGTCGCTAAAGTACTGCCACTTTAGGAAACGTGAACCGTCGCTAAAGTACTGCCACTTTAGGAAACGTGAACCGTCGCTAAAGTACTGCCACTTTAGGAAACGTGAACCGTCGCTAAAGTACTGCCACTTTAGGAAACGTGAACCGTCGCTAAAGTACTGCCACTTTAGGAAACGTGAACCGTCGCTAAAGTACTGCCACTTTAGGAACATGTCGTTTCTTACTTAACATAATATATACTGAAAGTCTGCTTAGTAATTATTTTATTTATACTCTCATGTTCAAAAAATACTTGTAAATAATTTTGTTCAGATACTTATTTTTTTCTAAAGTGGCAACACTTTCACAGCTTATAACCCTTGTTATTGTTGTTTGAGCTGTATCTGATAATAATACGCAAACCATGTTTATTGTTTCATTAACGGTTATTTTCTTTCATCTTGTTTATTGCAGTGATCACCCGTCTATCCGTACAGTACAATGCTAATACATTTTACAGTCAATACGGGAAACCCACCATATAATAGATATGAACCTGTAACACTTTACTTGAACAATACATTACATAGTAACTTGTCGCGCACTGCTGGAACTGTCAGCCTCACTTCGCTTCGTTCGCTACCAGTTACCATTGTACGTAGGTAGTTATATTATCGGTTACTACCGACGAAAACATTATTTTTAAATACCTACTTATTTTGTAAGCCATGTGACCTTCACAAGTTTATACGACTAAAGGAGAACGCCGAGCGTCGTTCACTTCCAGCGATAGTGATTGTGATTTTTCATTTATTTTATTTATTTATTTATTTATAGTGATGTTGATAGTGATAGTGCAACCAACATGCACCTGGGAACTGGGGCTCAGCACGTTGATGATGTGCGCTCTATCGGGGAGAAGCAAGAAGCTAAAGCTAAGTAAGAAGCTTAGCTTTCTATATAAAGAGTAGGTATTTGTGTGATCATGTGGTATCCCGAACGGTTTTGTGTGATCATGTGGTATCGCCACGTCCCGAACGGTTTTGTGTGATCATGTGGTATCGCCACGTCCCGAACGGTTTTGTGTGATCATGTGGTATCGCCACGTCCCGAACTGTTTTGTGCACTCTTTGCTTCATCCCACATCAGTTCATCCGGCTTGAGATCGTTTGTCAGGGGTTTCTTTCAGATGTTACACGGCCGGGTGTAAAATTATTGCAAGTTCACATATCTTCCTGATCACATATGATCCTGGGGATCATCACTTGTGAAGAGCTCCCGAACAACACCGCCTCGGTTCTGTTGCTGAGACGAGGAAGTTATGTATGAAATATATTATAAAACAGTCTGAAAATACCCATCACAGGGCTTGTGCAACTTGTGCAAGAGTCGTTCCTTACGTCGAGCTTATAAACAGGCAAACGAGCGGCATCAAACGTAGAGCCATCCGCTCTAATGTCCAAACAAACCGTCAGCTATTTGGTTCATTGGGTTAGTCTCGCGCTCTGACGGAAATAGACTAATCGTTGCTTACTTACTGCTGTTGGTGTGTTGGTCGTCCGTGGCCAGTCACTACTCTCGCTCGAGTGGTCGCATCGCATGATGAGATGAGTCATGTAGTCGTCGCCGGGCTCGCTACGCATGTGGTCAATGACATGCTCCGCTTTGAAATTATTAGTAAAAACATATCTATGCCAGACGTTCGACATCGATGCCCTGGTAATTGATTTAGTGATAGACTCATCTAAACCAGGAACCACACTGCGTCAAGCTCTGAGTTTACTTTATAAACGGGCGCT
The DNA here is from genome assembly GCA_934047225.1 of Ypsolopha sequella. NCBI lineage: Eukaryota > Metazoa > Arthropoda > Insecta > Lepidoptera > Ypsolophidae > Ypsolopha > Ypsolopha sequella. The sequence continues at coordinate 809,574 of OW203989.1, forward strand.
TTTAATAGTAGTTTATGCTACAAGGGGGTAAAGGAATAAATCACGAGGACGATTTAAAACACGAGCGCAGCGAGTGTTTTAAACGTAACCGAGTAATTTATTGCTCTTACGCCCGTGTATCATACTACGTTTTTCAATGCATAGTGTGAGGAAATAAAACAAATATAATTTTGTGAACTTTAAATTGTAATTGGCTCAAAAGAACTGTATCCAGAGCCGTTAAACAGTGGAAAAAAGTATGACATTTATGGTACACAAGAAAAGCTGCAGGTTAGCCAACCATTGAAAAAAAAAATAATAATAATAATAAATAATATATAAATAATAATAATTCTGCTCGGTTTTGATGCATAAAAAGTGGGCCTTTACGAGCACATGCATTGAAAAAGAATAAACAAAACTAATACCTAGTACAAATAAATTGAATGATGTCATCGCATTCACAACGGTTAGCTACAGATTATATTAAACTTTTGAGCCTGACCGTGAATTTCGCACTGTTGCTCAACTCCCGTATGGTCTAGTGGCTAGGATACCTGGCTTTCACCCAGGAGGCTCGGGTTCGATTCCCGGTACGGGAAAATATTTTTTTATTTTTCCTATGTTATTAACCGTATTTCTATTTCTGCAGCGCATTTATAATTATAACAAACAACCTATACTTGTTAACAACGTTTTAAGAACAGACTTCATGACGCGACTCAGTTGTGGGCGTAGCCAAATGTCATGCTGTTTCACAATACAATCGTGCCGATTACGTCGCGGGCGCAAAATTGAAAACTTGTTTCAGGGGAAACCACGTTTTGGCAAGACTGGGCGTTTTCAAATATTGTTTTTGGTTATTATTAATCTAGATTACATTTTCAATGTTTGACTCGTATTAATTTTTTGGTTTTATCTAAAACAATAAGGACACAATCGGCTTCACTTTTGATAAAAAGCCGTTAAATTTACATATAGGTTTGTTTTTAAGATATTTTTTTCATTTATTTTTTGATTTTGATTTTTTAAGTAACATGAAGCGCACGCATTTTACAAAAACGAAATAATGTTAACGATTATTGTGCCATATAGTAATGTCCAGCATTCAAAGCATATATTTACCTATCATTTAAAGCTTATATATTATGTATATTGCTGCATAAATTAAACAAATCTTTATTTTAGTTCATCTACATTTATTATTTTTCAATGCATGTGCTCGTAAAGGCCCACTTTTTATGCATCGAAACCGAACAGAAAGTCGATTATTTTGCCCTAGGGCTTTATTATTATTATTTTTTTAAATTTATTTACAATGGTTGGCTAACCTGCAGTCTTTCCTGTGTACCATAGACGTTATACTTTTTTTCCCACTGTTTAACGGCTCTGGACACAGTCCTTTTGAGCCAATTATAATTTAAAGTTCACAAGATTATATTTGTTTTCATTTCCTCACACTATGCTATGCATTGAAAAATGTAGTATGATACACGGGCGTAAAAGCAATAAATTACTCGGTTACGTTTAAAACACTCGCTACGCTCGTGTTTTAAATCGTCCTCGTAATTTATTCCTTTGCGCCCTTGTAGCATAAACTACTATTATTAAATATATGTTTATAAGACTAAATTTGACTCGTAGAAGCATATTATGTGTACCTACTTTACAAAATAAACTATTTGAACTTGAATTATTGAACGCTTCGTGTCCCTCGTTGAACACAATCACAATGATGCCTCTCCCGATCATCATGTACGCTACGAGTGGAGCGTCCCTGTACTTGTGTTGTTATCTTATCCATGACCCTTACATCACAGTTCTTATAAGTTATCTGATAATAAGAGGTTGGAGCTGGTTTAGTGCACACCACGCCAGGTGTCGTGTGTCATACGTTGTACTAGCATTAGGAGCTCACTTTAGTGCACACCACGCCAGGTGTCGTGTGTCATACGTTGTACTAGCATTAGGAGCTCACTTTAGTGCACACCACGCCAGGTGTCGTGTGTCATACGTTGAAGTGGCATTAGGAGCTCACTTCCTCATCTCTCAAAGTGTAACCTCTATTGTTTATTTACAATAGTTGACATTTTAAAACGTAGTTCCTTATCGCTCGTTACACTCCAGACACTTGGCGAATGAGAGGCTAGGCCGAAAAAAGTGTAAGACTTCGATCGTCACGACACTTTTTCGTTCCAACTGGGTGTCCCACCCGCGACAGGTCTCGTTTATTTAAATCACACAATTTGCTTATACTATAATATTTGGTATTGAACCTCGGCCGCCTCTGTAATCTAGTGAGTGGCTGAACTTCAACTTACTAATTTGAATTAGGTCTGAGCTCCAGCTGCACTTGTAAGCGAGGAAACGACTGTAGCTCGCGTGGTGCAGTAACAACAGTTGTAAGCGAGGAGACGACTGTAGCTCGCGTGGTGCAGTAACAACAGTTGTAAGCGAGGAGACGACTGTAGCTCGCGTGGTGCAGTAACAACAGCTGTAAGCGAGGAGACGACTGTATCTCGTGTGGTGCAGTAACAACAGTTGTAAGCGAGGAGACGACTGTAGCTCGCGTGGTGCAGTAACAACACTTGTAAGCGAGGAGACGACTGTAGCTCGCGTGGTGCAGTAACAACAGCTGTAAGCGAGGAGACGACTGTAGCTCGTGTGGTGCAGTAACAACAATTGTAAGCGAGGAGACGACTGTAGCTCGCGTGGTGCAGTAACAACACTTGTAAGCGAGGAGACGACTGTAGCTCGCGTGGTGCAGTAACAACAGTTGTAAGCGAGGAGACGACTGTAGCTCGCGTGGTGCAGTAACAACAGTTGTAAGCGAGGAGACGACTGTAGCTCGCGTGGTGCAGTAACAACACTTGTAAGCGAGGAGACGACTGTAGCTCGCGTGGTGCAGTAACAACAGTTGTAAGCGAGGAGACGACTGTAGCTCGCGTGGTGCAGTAACAACAGTTGTAAGCGAGGAGACGACTGTAGCTCGCGTGGTGCAGTAACAACAGCTGTAAGCGAGGAGACGACTGTAGCTCGTGTGGTGCAGTAACAACAATTGTAAGCGAGGAGACGACTGTAGCTCGCGTGGTGCAGTAACAACACTTGTAAGCGAGGAGACGACTGTAGCTCGCGTGGTGCAGTAACAACAGTTGTAAGCGAGGAGACGACTGTAGCTCGCGTGGTGCAGTAACAACAGTTGTAAGCGAGGAGACGACTGTAGCTCGCGTGGTGCAGTAACAACAGCTGTAAGCGAGGAGACGACTGTAGCTCGCGTGGTGCAGTAACAACAGCTGTAAGCGAGGAGACGACTGTAGCTCGCGTGGTGCAGTAACAACAGTTGTAAGCGAGGAGACGACTGTAGCTCGCGTGGCGCAGTAACAACAGTTGTAAGCGAGGAGACGACTGTAGCTCGCGTGGTGCAGTAACAACAGTTGTAAGCGAGGAGACGACTGTAGCTCGCGTGGTGCAGTAACAACAGCTGTAAGCGAGGAGACGACTGTAGCTCGTGTGGTGCAGTAACAACAGTTGTAAGCGAGGAGACGACTGTAGCTCGCGTGGTGCAGTAACAACAGCTGTAAGCGAGGAGACGACTGTAGCTCGTGTGGTGCAGTAACAACAGTTGTAAGCGAGGAGACGACTGTAGCTCGCGTGGTGCAGTAACAACACTTGTAAGCGAGGAGACGACTGTAGCTCGCGTGGTGCAGTAACAACAGTTGTAAGCGAGGAGACGACTGTAGCTCGCGTGGTGCAGTAACAACAGCTGTAAGCGAGGAGACGACTGTAGCTCGCGTGGTGCAGTAACAACAGTTGTAAGCGAGGAGACGACTGTAGCTCGCGTGGTGCAGTAACAACAGTTGTAAGCGAGGAGACGACTGTAGCTCGCGTGGTGCAGTAACAGACGTAGAGCCCAGCTTGTTGCACCTACCTTGTAATGTAATGGTCGGAAGATCAAATAAAAAAATAAAAGTGATACTCGTATGTTTCGCCTATTTGTTCATATTGACAATTTACAGTAAATTGCGATGTGTTTCTACGCTTTCGAGCGTTGCTGTATGCGATTAGTGTAGAAAGTGGTGTCCAATGTACAATTTAGCCAGTTTTCACCATTGTTGTCCCACAGTATAGCCAACTCGCTTATTATTTGTGAGAATTTGGACACGCTCGAGCGAGGCGAAACGTGCATGTGTCAGTTTCGCTGTAACTGTTCGTTAGTTAATTGTTAAATGAGCGTTTGCCGTTATTTCAATGTATGTATCCTGAGCTGGTGTCCAAATATGGAATTGTAACATTAGAAATACTAAGTTAGGCAACGCTGACATTATAATGTAGCATAAAAATGTGTCGCGACCTCCAACTAGCTGTTGTTTGTACTGATCTGTCTGTCTGTCCGATGTAAATGTGCATGTTGTAATATGACAGCGAGTGACATATAATATATATGAGTACGTTGAAGTATCAAACAGTATTAGTACGTTCAATGGTATCGTTACCATTGTATTGTAATGTGTTACAGTCCGTACGTGAAATACCTAATTGTAGTATCCGTCACACTCATGCCTGTAGCTAGTGTACATGACGTGGCCTTATCGTATAATGGCCATATCATGAAGTATAAAATAAGAAATTTACGATATTCTTTCAACAAAAAGTCAAAAATAGGTGCGAGGAGAAGAGTGTTAGATTGCTGGTGATCATAGTTTTAACAGATATGGACGATCAGATCATAAAATTGACAATTCTACGATATGGTCACGACATGCATATAACGTACAGGTTCTGGATGATGTATCAGTTAGCCGGACACTATTATAATTTATAATGTTCTCAGTAAATCCCAGACCAATAGCAATATTCTCGAAGGTAACCCGAAGGGGTACTCTTACATTCTGTAGCCATATCAAGCTCCTTCAAAGACTGCTAGGATGAACTTGTATTTATACATTTTCCATTTCAGAGAATGTAGTTAAATTATAAAAGTGTGACACATCGTGTTGTGTGGTGTGATAAGATAAGAGCCGAGCTGAATAACGAGGAAAACGTAATTATAACTATGTTGTAGGTATATCACAACTAAGTCAACTAACATTCAAGTCATCTCCAACATTCAACTACGTTTAAACGTAATTATAACTATGTTGTAGGTATATCACAACTAAGTCAACTAACATTCAAGTCATCTCCAACATTCAACTACGTTTAAACGTAATTATAACTATGTTGTAGGTATATCACAACTAAGTCAACTAACATTCAAGTCATCTCCAACATTCAGCTACGTTTAAACGTAATTATAACTATGTTGTAGGTATATCACAACTAAGTCAACTAACATTCAAGTCATCTCCAACATTCAGCTACGTTTAAACGTAATTATAACTATGTTGTAGGTATATCACAACTAAGTCAACTAACATTCAAGTCATCTCCAACATTCAACTACGTTTAAACGTAATTATAACTATGTTGTAGGTATATCACAACTAAGTCAACTAACATTCAAGTCATCTCCAACATTCAGCTATGTTTAAACGTAATTATAACTATGTTGTAGGTATATCACAACTAAGTCAACTAACATTCAAGTCATCTCCAACATTCAACTACGTTTAAACGTAATTATAACTATGTTGTAGGTATATCACAACTAAGTCAACTAACATTCAAGTCATCTCCAACATTCAACTACGTTTAAACGTAATTATAACTATGTTGTAGGTATATCACAACTAAGTCAACTAACATTCAAGTCATCTCCAACATTCAGCTACGTTTAAACGTAATTATAACTATGTTGTAGGTATATCACAACTAAGTCAACTAACATTCAAGTCATCTCCAACATTCAACTACGTTTAAACGTAATTATAACTATGTTGTAGGTATATCACAACTAAGTCAACTAACATTCAAGTCATCTCCAACATTCAACTACGTTTAAACGTAATTATAACTATGTTGTAGGTATATCACAACTAAGTCAACTAACATTCAAGTCATCTCCAACATTCAACTACGTTTAAACGTAATTATAACTATGTTGTAGGTATATCACAACTAAGTCAACTAACATTCAAGTCATCTCCAACATTCAACTACGTTTAAACGTAATTATAACTATGTTGTAGGTATATCACAACTAAGTCAACTAACATTCAAGTCATCTCCAACATTCAGCTACGTTTAAACGTAATTATAACTATGTTGTAGGTATATCACAACTAAGTCAACTAACATTCAAGTCATCTCCAACATTCAACTACGTTTAAACGTAATTATAACTATGTTGTAGGTATATCACAACTAAGTCAACTAACATTCAAGTCATCTCCAACATTCAACTACGTTTAAACGTAATTATAACTATGTTGTAGGTATATCACAACTAAGTCAACTAACATTCAAGTCATCTCCAACATTCAACTACGTTTAAACGTAATTATAACTATGTTGTAGGTATATCACAACTAAGTCAACTAACATTCAAGTCATCTCCAACATTCAACTACGTTTAAACCTCCAATAAATGCACATAGGTACAGTGGAGACCACAACAAGCTATACACTTGCAGTAAGACATTAGCCCCTACAGAGAAGAATATAAGATAGGTACAAAGTCCAATGTGTCTTACTTGATGCGGTCTCCACTGTACCATCGGGGAAGTACTGCGGCTCACTTTTATTATAATACATTGTTGATCCACCCAGCCATAGATCTATGCAGCCAGCACAGCAGTAAGTAGAAGGTGTGTAGAAGTAATGATTCGATTGTGAACGTGCTGTTCGGGGTAGAGCGCACTCACCATCGACTCTACGACGACGACCTCTGCCCTGCCCACTGCTGGGCACGTATGACGTAAAGGTCTGTAACCCCGAAACTACAATAGACTAATCCACAACATTTTTTGTTTTTGTTGAATGAACTCTTAATAACTTAAATTTTGGCAAAAGTTTAATTGTTATACGATAATAATTGACGAAGTTAGAGAAGTTTAAAGTTCATATCTTTAAAATTTCAGACGATAAGGAATTAAAAACATTCTGATTGACCCTGTTGTTATCCGTGATTATGGACAATATTTTGAATCCTTTACTTTGAATAAAATATATAACATCAACAACAACCACACTTAAAATTTTTTCCAAGCATGGACTGAACAGGCTAAAGTTTAACAATTTCAGTACAATGTCCAAAAGCAGATGATATCATGAATACCTGTACAGTAGTGGCTAAGCAATTAAGATTGTTCATTGCATAACTGGTTACATTAAAACTTTTGTAATTAAGAGAAGAGCGCAAGACTCCGCTGCCATACAAAACGATTTAGCTTCTCATTGGTACGCTAATGCATTAAATCAAATAAAACTTTGAGTAACTTCATCTTTTGCACAACCTACAAGTCTGATTTAACTTTAAATTTCAGATAATCAACACGCTTAGGAAATACAAGCACTTGGAAATCTATGTTTAAGCTCCAAGTTGTTCCATTTTCTTGTTCAATTTTCGTAAGCATTTCTCAAGTAAAAACAATTTTCGTTGAATTTCGGACCCGTGATAGTTCATAAATATTTGGAAAATGCAGTCTTTTCTTATGTAGAACGTATAGGATTTATATATAGGATATAGCAACGAAGTGGCATGGCGGATATTGGGCTTGCCGCTTCACGAGAGGCACCCGACATTGACACGTCTTACGGTGCACCTTCCCAACGGCGAGCGCGTTTACTTCACGGAGTCTCAACTGTGCGATTGAGTAGTGAAACGCCCACTACCACACTCACCGAGTTTTTCCGTCTGTGCCAGACGGACGAGTTTGCCAGAACTTTGCCATATGCGGAAGTGCCAAAATATAACGCATGGAACGCTTCACGGAAAGCGTGAAAGCGTCGTGTGCAAGGCAACCCCGTCGAAGGCTGGCATGATGTGAAGACGTCAGATGCCTTGGGCAGAATTGATACCGTGCACTTAACACACTTTGAGTGTTACTGCTTACGGTTGCTACTGACCCGCGTCCAAGGCCCCATCAGTTTTCAGTTCCTCAAAACAGCTGAAGGACAGGAAAAAACTACGTTCCAAGAAGCGTGTGAGGCAATGGGACTTTTGGAAGATGACGGCCACTGAAATTGAGGACGCCGTATTGTTTAGATCAGCGGTCAAGTTGAGAGAGCTTTTTGCTATGCCTGCGGATTCTCAAACCCCCTGCAACTTTGGGACAAGTATAAACTGCTATATCGGAAGATCTCGCACTCAAGTACCGAGGGATAGCACAGGCCAACGACGATATATATTTTAATGAAGCGTAAAATTTATTGAGGACAAAGTTTTCTCAATGGTGGGTACGCGGCTGCCTAATTTCGGCATGGCTACCCCACAACAAACAGGAAAGTAAAATGGGGTAAAATCATGTGGAGCATTAGTTAAAATGGGTGTCCCGCAGGGTTCCATATTGGGGCCCTTGCTGTTTTTAATTTACATAAATGACTTTCCCTATTTAATTAAAGACTTAACTAAGATAGTACTATTCGCAGACAACACGTCACTTATTTTTAAAGTTAATAGACGTAAAGATATCCTCGACGACGCGAATTCAACATTATCACTGGTGCTTGATTGGTTTACTGTAAATAATTTAGTTTTAAACGCAAAAAAGACAAAATGTATAAAATTTACGTTACCAAATGTAATTCAAGTGGATGGTAATTTGCTTTTGCAGAGGTCCAAGCTGGAGTTAGTTAACAAAACTAAGTTTTTAGGCATTACGGTAGACTCTCGTCTTCAGTGAGGTCCCCACAAAGAAGCCCTATGTGGTAGACTTAGTTCGGCCGCATACGCTGGTAGACGCATAAGGCAAATTACTGATATAGATACTGCTAGACTAGTCTATTTTACTTACGTCATACGGCATGCTGTTATGGGGTAGAGCCGGGGATACAGACGCAGTCTTTGTTTTGCAGAAGAGAGCAATTCTGGCTATTTATAATATGAAGCACCGGGATTCATTAAGAGAAAAGTTCAAAGAAATTAATATATTAACTGTTCCTTGTGAATATATTTACCAAGTCCTTAGATATGTCAGAAAAAATGTGGAGTCTTTCCCAAGGCTTGGTGAGCAACATTGTAAGGAAACCAGAAATAAGCATAAACTGGCTTTTCCAAAAATCAGACTCGCCAAAGTGAGTGCCTGTTTTGTAGGACATGGTATAAGATTTTACAATAAACTTCCAAAAGAGGTCCTTACTTTGTCAGAGAATAAGTTTAAACAGTATATTAAGCAGGGCCTACTGAAAAAGGCATATTATAAAATAAATGAATATTTGGATGATGGTGAAGCATGGTGTTATAGTGATACTGATTGTGATGATAGTAGGTAATAATTTAATTAATTTTTATAATTACCTAATTTTTGATCCCTCTAAAGCAGGGGTCGGCAACCGGCGGCCCGCGGGCCGCATGCGGCCCGTGAACCACTTCGGTGCGGCCCTCATGGTTCCCAATCGCTGCATGATAACTGTATTTGGTTGTACATATTTGTGTGAGCAGACATTTTCCATTCTGAACTAACAAGCAAGCATTGTTTTCAGGTAACGGATGCACATTTAGACCTAAACTCTGATTTTTCATTCCGTAGAATTCTGACATTTCAGGGAAAGGGATGGCTCTGTGCTAGTAAAGGAGAAACGATACAGTTCATCTCGCTTACTTGCACAGTTCCATCCCTTTCCTTGAACTGTCATAATTCTACGGAATGAAAAATCAGACTTTAATACTGCTTATTTTTACGTCTAAAATGCAAGTCAAATGCAGCCGCAAAAATTCCATTAGATTTTATTAATAATTTGTGTTATAAACTACAATAAATAAGATACGAAATTGACTAATGCGTTATTTATTATATGCGGCCCCCGCTGATCCTCTCGTAACATTTGTGGCCCTCCTATGTCATAAGGTTGCCGACCCCTGCTCTAAAGAGTTAACATTAATTAATTACAGACTGTAAAAGGAAATAGACTATATGAGACAGGTAGGCAAAGATATATATGTTTTTCTTTTTTCATTAACCTGAATTCCTGCTGTCTTGTATTTTCTTATCCCTTGGTTAAAGTAGGTATAAGTAATTTGATGTATAGTATAAGTTTATGTTGAAAAAAAAGACATGATCTTGCCAAGTTTCTTGCCCGTTCTTCTTAGCAAGACTACTCGAATGGGCGAAGGTAGGCAAATAAGGCTACTTAAATCATGCAAAAAAGTCACAATTTTTACTTTATTGAACGGCAAAATTGAATAACAAACATGTAAAACTAAATAACTGGGCATAATTTTGGAAAAGTATTTTGGCAAAAATTATACGGTAAATCATGGACATAGGAAATTATTTTCCAATCTTATAAAATGTACAACTTAAGAACTTTCTAAAGCCCACAACATATAAAAAAATTAGAATTTTAGCTTTCTTAATAACGGAGATATGAAATTTCTACAAAACACAAAATTGCGATTATCTCGGAACTTTTTTTTGTTGGTTATTTAATGTTCCCTTTAAGGTGACGATATTTACTTCACTTTTCCTTCAGTCAAAACATATTTTGGGAAGCACATAATTAAGTTTACGGCCTGTATAGTTCTATAGAGAAGAAGAGCAGAAAATAAAGCGTTAAAATTGTTCGTTAGACGAGTATTACCACCAGATTTCGTTTCCGAATACAGGATGACTGGAAATTGCTCTTATTCCTCTCGTGGAAGTAAACTATGATCAATTTGGAGTGATTTTACCCCTGTCACTTGGGGGTCGCAAATCCGCCATTTTCGAGAAATTTTTAATTTTTAAAGTTCAATTTTAATTCTTTGTTATCGTGATTTTAGACATGCAGCATAAGGTTTTGCAATTATTTGAGTGATTTTTAGCCTTAAGGAGATTGATCAATCAGTAAGCTATCAGTTCATGCCAAATTTCAGGCCAAAAAACAACAAGATTTTTTTTGGCGTTTTTTATTTGCAAAATTTCGCAATTTTATAAATAAAGCAAAGAATGACGATTGTCTTGAAAATTACGGATTTGCGACCCCCAAGTGATAGGGGTCAAATCACTCCAAATTAACCGTAGTTTCTTCCCACGAGAGGAATACTTTAGTCACATTGTTTTTTCTTATTTTTATTTTGTTAAATGTCTCGTTTTAAGTTTTTATTATGTAATTGTATTGTGGCAGATAAATAAACAGATATTCTATTCTATTCTAAGAGCAATTTCCAGTTACCCTGTATATTTCATCAATAAATAAATTCACACTTGTCTTTGCTACACAAAGTTTTAACCATATGTGACAATTAGTGATCATTACCCAATGTTGAGTGAGGTTTTATATTTAGAGAGCAGGTTATGTCTTGCAAGTACCTTTTTGTAGGGAGCAATAGATAGCCCCGTAGCAAGTTTGAAAATCTTGAAAAAACAATTTTAATTGCACACGTAAAGTAAGGATGATTTACCATATTATAAATAGGGTGTCGTTGGATAGGGCTTTTAAAAATAGTGTGAGTGTGTGAAAAAACATTTTTTGATTCAGGGATCCGTTTGCGAAATATTTAAGTGCTAATTGTTGTTAGAGTTAAGTGTCCCCCCCTGCCAGCAAGCAAAACGGTTGGTTTTGAATATGTGAAAAAATTCACGGCTGTAGTATATAATGGGTGACGCAAAAGTAATGTCATTATTTGAATTGGCTGCCATTTTGTTATAAATGAAAATTTATAAATGAATATAGTTGTCAAAGCACAGTGACTTATGGCGCCACCTGTATAACGAAGTTAAAAGGAAAACTATCACAGCTAAGTAGGCTTCATAAGTTAACGAGTAATAGTCGACCAACTTAAAATGAAAATTTCGTACAAATTCCACTGAAAATTACTGAGACGAAGTTGTTAGCTGTGTAAAACAGGTAGTAAATACTGAGACGAAGTTGTTAGCTGTGTAAAACAGGTAGTAAATATAAGTAGTAAGTCGACATATTGTGACGGTCAACTACGGCCCTACGGAACCCTACACTGCGCGTGGCCCAACACGCACTTGTTTTTACACGGTTTTTCATAATAGTGACAATATTTTTCAACGATAATTTATTAAATTTTTCTCGCGATTGGGCTATGTTCGATACAGTTTTGTTTCTTATGAGGAGCATGTCTTCTAGGTCAGAACCTGGAGCGACTGAACACATCGTCAAATGTATCAATGGCGATCACTTACCCTGCGTTCCGAAATTATATCGAATTATATCGCTAAAATCGTTTACGAATGAATGAGGTGAATAGCTAATAATCCATGAGTAAAGCAAATGCGTTCATTCATTCGTATGACTTTCGTGGCTCATGCGACGGAGGTGAGGCGATGAGAGCGTTGAACGGAATGGAATGTCAAAAATTGTTTTCGCTCCATTATTTCAGCAGTTCAGATGAGACAAACCATGGTGTATGTTTTATTCGGCCATGAGAGAAACAAATGAAAAGTCTTGAATGTGAAGTCGTGTGTAACTCTTCGTCGAAATGGAAGAATTTATATTTGTAAATGTGTTTGTGGACTCGATAAAAAAAAAATATAAGTTTGAAATTGAATCAGAGTGGTTAATGATGCGCTGATCAGCTTCTTCGTCGCTAGTGTTCGATTTGGATGTAGAGCTGTGCATCAGTTCGCCAAATTGGCTATCGTCGCTATCCGAGTCTACGTTGAAGAACAGTGCTACAAACTCTTCTTGTTCCATCACGAATTACGTTACTTTGACGAGATAAAATAAAATAATCGTATTGTATTCTGTGGCTTACCTCTTAAGGTTATGGTTAAGATGTATCTTTTTTAATGCGGTCCGAATCATAAGCTATCTTTCACATCGTTTGCTAGTTCACAAATTACGGACCAGTCAGCGCTCACACTTTAAATCATTCATAGCTTTTATCGATGTAATTCTATTTCGGACCGCACGGTTACTAACGATTTATTTCTCTTGTTTCAGGTAAAACCAACACTTAGGTCATCATCTCTGACTGCAGCAGTTAATTATGTAAAGTGCTTTATTTAGTTGAACCATGCGTCGCTGTGACACCGGTGTTGGGCTTCAATAAGGGAATTAGTTAATTATGTAAAGTGCTTTATTTAGTTGAACCATGCGTCGCTGTGACACCGGTGTTGGGCTTCAATAAGGGAATTAGTTAATTATGTAAAGTGCTTTATTTAGTTGAACCATGCGTCGCTGTGACACCGGTGTTGGGCTTCTATAAGGGAATTAGTTAATTATGTAAAGTGCTTTATTTAGTTGAACCATGCGTCGCTGTGACACCGGTGTTGGGCTTCAATAAGGGAATTAGTTAATTATGTAAAGTGCTTTATTTAGTTGAACCATGCGTCGCTGTGACACCGGTGTTGGGCTTCAATAAGGGAATTAGTTAATTATGTAAAGTGCTTTATTTAGTTGAACCATGCGTCGCTGTGACACCGGTGTTGGGCTTCTATAAGGGAATTAGTTAATTATGTAAAGTGCTTTATTTAGTTGAACCATGCGTCGCTGTGACACCGGTGTTGGGCTTCTATAAGGGAATTAGTTAATTATGTAAAGTGCTTTATTTAGTTGAACCATGCGTCGCTGTGACACCGGTGTTGGGCTTCTATAAGGGAATTAGTTAATTATGTAAAGTGCTTTATTTAGTTGAACCATGCTTCGCTGTGACACCGGTGTTGGGCTTCTATAAGGGAATTAGTTAATACTCTACATATAAGTACCTTAACAGTACAACGTTCCTAAATACCGAATACAAAGATTATATAAGGTAAGGTAAGTGAAAATAATTCTAGGGTAGATTGGTATCGTTGACCGACCAGTAAAAAAAAGTTTTTCCAAAAATTTATAATTTTCGGGGGAATGTGATCTATTTAGCCAATCACCTCTTAAACTTGCTTCACTTTGAATTTGAGGATCTCATATATATATCAATATTCCAATGTTTCTAAGAAAGCCGGAGATAGTACATATATTATACTAGATGATATTTGCAGTTCAGGCTGCATCTTTATACTATTCACTGTAATATGTATACACAAGAATATATGTGTAAGGACTAAGGTAGTTTAGGTTTTGTATAACCTTCTTCTCGTGTCCTCACGGCACGAGGCACCCGGTGTAAAGGAATCTGACAGTTCGTGGGAGACGCACGGTGTAGGTGTCAACATAACAACGAGTAGTGCTGAATGTCTCGCGAGTTGCTACCACCCTGCGCCGTCAAACAAGTACCGCGAATTGAGGAATTTTGATTTCTATTCCAATTAGAAAATAACTAAGGTCTTCGCCGTGAAATTTGTTCGGTGGGGCGAGCGCCGCCAGTCAGCTGCTTATCGTTGGATACAACCTCCATACATTGCAGGTTCCTAGAACACTACAATAGATGTTATCATACTGTCTTGTGAGGCACATTCTCACGTGACACGTATTACTAATAACGTCAACTCAGTGCATGGCTCGGTACGTACAGTACTAGGACATGTTCATGTTGTACACAGGGTGTACCTATACATTTGGTCCATAACTTGCGTCACATGAATATTAGTATACATGATGCTTATTTCATAAAACATACATATACTCACGCCTGTCTCCCAGCGGGGTAGGCAGATCTGGTTCGAATTTATATCCAAAACCCACACGGACAAAGTCATGGGCAAAAGCTAGTGTAAGATAAAATAAGGACAAAATAAAAAAAGTTTTTATCTAACTTTCGATTCAACGTTTAATTTGACGCTGTTTTACAAAACCGCTAAACGTTGACCCGCTGCATTGTATTATGGCTGAGCGTTGGTTAGCCGCATTGTAGGACGCGATGCGCTATACGCGTACGTTTATTTAGCCGTTTTGGCTGAACGTCAATCAGCTGTAGTAGAAAAAAGCTCCTTTATGTATTTCGACTAGACGGTATACGCCGTATTATACAATTCGGCTGCGACATTATAGTATACCCTCAGAGCCAGGGGTCCCTTATGTAGTTGTCGGAAAGGAAAACTGGTTCATCTTTCGAGATGATCTCCTCTGCCAATAACGAGCCGGGGCTCTACCGCGTAATTCTCATTTGTATCAACTTCAAGCAAATGCATGCGAAATTCAACGCGTGCAAAAGAGATGGCATGTTACGCGGGCGTCGTCGCACGCACGTCAAATTTCAATCTCAAGTTGATGTTGATGAAAATGAGAATTACGCGGTAGACCCACCGGTCGTATTCAAACAGAGCTTGATGAAGTGAGCCTCCTGGAGTGCTGCATGTCCTCTGTACACAATGTATGTACCTCTCGGTCGGTAGGCTGCGCTATTGTAGTCGGCGTCAAGTGAGGTATCGATCTACCTCCCCTCTCTCGCGCCCCGCACCGCTCCTGCAACAGGCTGCTGCATCCAGGGCCGGGGGGCCGCGACGCATCGCTCCCGAGACGATGCAATATCGCCTCTGTTACTCGCAAACCAAGGTCGGTGGTGTGAGAGAACCGTAATGACGACCGGATTGGCAGGGTAATGGTAGCTATTATTTTATTTAGAAACATGTTTGAAACCACTTGAAACCAGTCGAAGGTGATTAACTGAAATGATATCACGTGTCTAGTCTGCTATGTGCCACAGAATTGACTATACTTTATGGTGGCAATTCATACATACATATA
The DNA here is from genome assembly GCA_934047225.1 of Ypsolopha sequella. NCBI lineage: Eukaryota > Metazoa > Arthropoda > Insecta > Lepidoptera > Ypsolophidae > Ypsolopha > Ypsolopha sequella. The sequence continues at coordinate 825,228 of OW203989.1, forward strand.
TATAAGGTCTTGCTATTTAAATGGAAAGTAATTTAGGAGGTGATTCAGTAACGTTAATACATCACATTCCACTGCAAAGCAGATTTTTTGCGCGAACTTTTTTTTCACTTCTCAGTACAAACTGGTCCGATCAGCTGACTCAGTTTGTATGGACAAGTGAAGAAAAAGTTCGCGCAAAAAAAAGTACTTTTCAGTGGAATGTGATGTATTAACGATACTGAATCACCTCCTAAATTACTTTCCATTTAAATTGAAAGACCTTATATACAGGGTGGAAAAAATGAAAGGGCCCTGGAGGGGAACTACCTTAAATCCTTTAGTTAGCTCATTTTACTGAAAGGAAACATTCCCTTATTTTTTAAAAGAAACAAAACTGCATTCAAAGATCTTCTAAAATTTGCTTGTCTCACCCGGGAACTGAACCAACTAAAAATTTAAAAAATAAACCCTCGCTATTTTATTATACGAATCGGTAGGATTATTGTTCAGGATAAAATTTGTCTACTAAACTAAAATCTTACACACATCTGTTGTACGAGATACCCATGAAATTGAATATTTATTACAAGTTCTTTATTAACAATACCTAGTACAGTTCACTTGTAAAGTAATAATTATACGCCATTATTACACAATGACAGCACGGAATGAAAGCAAAACAAAACAAAATTTGAATTTCGAACGAAATTTATGGTTCGAACTTCAAATTTGTTGCTCCGCGTTGCAAAAAAAATACGTTCCTTTTTTAAACTTTTCGTCAGTACGCCTAGTGCAAGAAGTAATTGTGCTCTCCATACATTTCTTATTACCATTTAACGATTTTCTTATTGAAGTCTTCAACAAGGTACTTAAGATAAATAACATTAGCAAGCTTGTACTTCATACGATGTCTTTGGATGTAAGAGAGATAAGAAAATTAGAACGTTTCATTTACTTGTTACAAGTGAACAGTACTAGGTATTGTTAACAAAGAACTTGTAATAAATATTTAATTTCATGAGTATCTCATACAACAGATGAGTATAAGACCAAATGTTTATTAGACAAATTTTATTCTGAACAATAATCCTACCGATTCGTATGATAAAATAGCGAGGGTTTATTTTTTTAATTTTTAGTGGTTCGATTCCCGGGTGAGACAAGCGAATTTCAGAATATCTTTGAATGCAGTTTTGTTCCTTTTAAAAAATAAAGGAATGTTTCCTTTCAGTAAAATGAGCTAACTAAACGATTTAAGGTAGCTCCCCTCCAGGGCCCTTAAATTTTTTCCACCCTGTATACTCACACTTGTCTCCCAGAGGGGTAGGCAAATACTACAGATTTCCATCTGCTACGATCTTGACACGCCTATTTCGCCTCTTCCACACCTATCAATCTAGTCATAGACATCTATTCCGGGTACTTTTGATGTTGGCCTTCTTTAGTATGTCGCCGATTTGCTCAGTAAGTAAGTAAATCGTTTATTTGTGAGAATTGGGGTTTACAATGGATGTTACATATACAGTGTGTCCCTCGTACAAGTGCACATCCGAAAGTGGGTGAAACTAGATCTAAATATATCGACAAAAACAAAGAAAAAAAATTCTTTTGAATTTTTTTTTAATCTTGAAAAAATACTCCACCTGGGTATCTTTGTATGGGATGCGAGCGCAGTGCCTTTGGTCAACCGCTCGTAGAAAATATTGTATTTATGATAGAATGTTGTATTTTTTTTTTGTTAGAAATATAATGGAATAGGCAATGATATATAGGAATAAAAGTATAGTAAAACGGGGACATTATTTTGAAAAAATTGACTATTACTGAAAAAAAAAGACGGAAAAATTAAAGAAATAATCTTTTAGGATATTATTTTTATGGTAATGGTAGTTGATTATGTTTTGTTTTTGATTTGGTATGCAACGTCTATTCTTAAGGATTATAACAGTTTTATTTCGTTGCATTACTCGCGATAGATCAAAAGTTATGATATATTTTATACATAGTCTCCATAGTAGGCAAAAAATTTTAAAACGTAAATTTATAAAACAAACATTTTCTAAAAAAAAAACTTTTTTTATCGATAAAATAAGGTCTAGTTTCACCCCTTTTCGGATGTGCACTTGTACGAGGGACACACTGTATATAATTACAGTCCCAACAAATTCAACCATGTCATGGCGTACAAATATTTGATTGTATATTTGATATAATCATGCCTTAACAAAAAACAAATTGAGAATAATAACTATAAAATATGAATGTCAATGAAATAAAAGCAAATGCCACTATATAATACGTAAAAAAATACTTGAAGTTTGAACAAAACAATCTTAGAAATATCGAACTAGTTACAATGAAAAAATATCTGTAGTATTCTTCACATTAGAAATGTCATAATGAAATAATATTGAGCGATTGACAATATACAATACATAATGACTGATATTGTTTTTAATACATATTAATTAAATAAAAAATCTTAAATTAAATGGAAAATTTGATTTAGATCGTTGCCGCTGGCGAGAGTACCCAAGAGACTGGCAGCGTTACCTCGTTGAATCGATACACTAATCCTCTGGCCGAGGTAAGCTCCGGCTTTTGGATCACCAGACGCGACGACAGTTCTTGAAACAGTCGTCGCGCATTTGGGCCCCATGGTCCCAGAGTTTCTACTCCGAACGGCGCAAATATGTAGCCCTCGCCAAGGGCGACATACCCGCGCCGCTTTCGGGACTCCGCTGCCTCCGCAGCCGCGCCAGCACCGACCGAGGTAGCCTGTAAGTAGGACGGGGCAAGGTGTCTGCACATGTGGCGTCATTCCATCGGGCCGCTTGCCATCGTCCCGGATTAACCCTGGTGGTTCGAGATTATATTTATTCGTATCCTAGGTATTCCTTGACCGTTAAGCTTTCTATTGAACAATATGGCAATATTTAAAATCTTTTGGCAATTTATTATAGATTTTTACACACATCTACATAACATTATTGCTAAAAATAGTTAATTTAGATTTAGGTAGGTATAAGTTGTCAAAATGGCGAGTACATCTGTTTTAACCTCTTGTTTTAAATAAATTGGGATGCTTTTTGACAACAAGACATATTTCTTGGATGTAGAGTATTGTAGAGGTAAGGCAATGGTAGAATATGGTGTTTCTTAAATAGAGGCGGACCTGTGAGCCCGGGCATTATCTTCCAATCCAATCCATCAGCCAATATCGGTACACTGCTGGACATAGGCCTCTCCAAGGGTACACCACATTTTGACAACAAGACATATTTCTTGGATGTAGAGTATTGTAGAGGTAAGGCAATGGTAGAATATGGTGTTTCTTAAATAGAGGCGGACCTGTGAGCCCGGGCATTATCTTCCAATCCAATCCATCAGCCAATATCGGTACACTGCTGGACATAGGCCTCTCCAAGGGTACACCACATTTTGACAACAAGACATATTTCTTGGATGTAGAGTATTGTAGAGGTAAGGCAATGGTAGAATATGGTGTTTCTTAAATAGAGGCGGACCTGTGAGCCCGGGCATTATCTTCCAATCCAATCCATCAGCCAATATCGGTACACTGCTGGACATAGGCCTCTCCAAGGGTACACCACATTTTGACAACAAGACATATTTCTTGGATGTAGAGTATTGTAGAGGTAAGGCAATGGTAGAATATGGTGTTTCTTAAATAGAGGCGGACCTGTGAGCCCGGGCATTATCTTCCAATCCAATCCATCAGCCAATATCGGTACACTGCTGGACATAGGCCTCTCCAAGGGTACACCACATTTTGACAACAAGACATATTTCTTGGATGTAGAGTATTGTAGAGGTAAGGCAATGGTAGAATATGGTGTTTCTTAAATAGAGGCGGACCTGTGAGCCCGGGCATTATCTTCCAATCCAATCCATCAGCCAATATCGGTACACTGCTGGACATAGGCCTCTCCAAGGGTACACCACATTTTGACAACAAGACATATTTCTTGGATGTAGAGTATTGTAGAGGTAAGGCAATGGTAGAATATGGTGTTTCTTAAATAGAGGCGGACCTGTGAGCCCGGGCATTATCTTCCAATCCAATCCATCAGCCAATATCGGTACACTGCTGGACATAGGCCTCTCCAAGGGTACACCACATTTTGACAACAAGACATATTTCTTGGATGTAGAGTATTGTAGAGGTAAGGCAATGGTAGAATATGGTGTTTCTTAAATAGAGGCGGACCTGTGAGCCCGGGCATTATCTTCCAATCCAATCCATCAGCCAATATCGGTACACTGCTGGACATAGGCCTCTCCAAGGGTACACCACATTTTGACAACAAGACATATTTCTTGGATGTAGAGTATTGTAGAGGTAAGGCAATGGTAGAATATGGTGTTTCTTAAATAGAGGCGGACCTGTGAGCCCGGGCATTATCTTCCAATCCAATCCATCAGCCAATATCGGTACACTGCTGGACATAGGCCTCTCCAAGGGTACACCACATTTTGACAACAAGACATATTTCTTGGATGTAGAGTATTGTAGAGGTAAGGCAATGGTAGAATATGGTGTTTCTTAAATAGAGGCGGACCTGTGAGCCCGGGCATTATCTTCCAATCCAATCCATCAGCCAATATCGGTACACTGCTGGACATAGGCCTCTCCAAGGGTACACCACATTTTGACAACAAGACATATTTCTTGGATGTAGAGTATTGTAGAGGTAAGGCAATGGTAGAATATGGTGTTTCTTAAATAGAGGCGGACCTGTGAGCCCGGGCATTATCTTCCAATCCAATCCATCAGCCAATATCGGTACACTGCTGGACATAGGCCTCTCCAAGGGTACACCACATTTTGACAACAAGACATATTTCTTGGATGTAGAGTATTGTAGAGGTAAGGCAATGGTAGAATATGGTGTTTCTTAAATAGAGGCGGACCTGTGAGCCCGGGCATTATCTTCCAATCCAATCCATCAGCCAATATCGGTACACTGCTGGACATAGGCCTCTCCAAGGGTACACCACATTTTGACAACAAGACATATTTCTTGGATGTAGAGTATTGTAGAGGTAAGGCAATGGTAGAATATGGTGTTTCTTAAATAGAGGCGGACCTGTGAGCCCGGGCATTATCTTCCAATCCAATCCATCAGCCAATATCGGTACACTGCTGGACATAGGCCTCTCCAAGGGTACACCACATTTTGACAACAAGACATATTTCTTGGATGTAGAGTATTGTAGAGGTAAGGCAATGGTAGAATATGGTGTTTCTTAAATAGAGGCGGACCTGTGAGCCCGGGCATTATCTTCCAATCCAATCCATCAGCCAATATCGGTACACTGCTGGACATAGGCCTCTCCAAGGGTACACCACATTTTCTCGGCCATCCTCATCCAGCCACTACAATCTTTTTTAGATCGTCAGTCCAGCGAGCTGGCGGGCGTCCTACACCGCGTTTGCCGGTTCGTGGTTTCCACTCGAGAACCTTTCTCTCCCATCGGTTGTCGGTTCTTCGGCTGATGTGGCCAGTCGATAATATGTCGATGACTTTGGTTCTTTGACAAATCACCTCATTTCTGATATGATCCATCAAAGAAACTCCGAGCATAGCCCGCTCCATAGCTCGCTGAGCAACTTTGAATCGGTGAACTAGTCCAACCGTCAGTGTCCACGTTTCGGCACCGTAAGTCATGACCGGCAGAACGCACTGGTTAAAGACTTTTGTCTTTAAACACTGAGGAATGGCCGAGGAGAATACCTGACGTAATTTCCCAAACGCAGCCCATCCCAGCCGGATCCTCCTTGCGGCCTCATTTTCGAAGTTGTCCCTTCCTAATTGAATAGAACTTTGAGGGTCGCCTCACCGACAGTTCTTGATGGAATAAAACAATTTTTGCTAGTTTGTCTCGCCGTTTCTCGCGAATTTTGTTACGCAATTTTCTCATTTGGTCTACAATGAGCCCGTAACATCCCTTTATTATCTCATAAAAGAGAGCCCATGATCTCTCCGACGGAACGACTCGCCTTAAATTTCTTAGGTGTTTGAGATGATGGTCGTTTCAAAGTCATAGACTGTAATTTTGTAACAGTTCCAAAGAAGCTCGAGGAATGTTCAGGCTGGTTTGTTGTTGTGCATCGGTAAGTATTGTGGGGACCCAGCGCGCGGCACTTTATTTTTTCATCCCCAAGCGTTCGTGTATTATAATATGCCAGCTTTACCAGACAGTATTTACTCATTCTCACTTTATAATGAACGCCCCTCGTATATGTAATATTATGTGAGTCACTTTTTTCTTTTCCTTCACTTTAAGGCTTCGATCAATAATATTGATCTTGATAATGTTGAAATATACAAATATACGAGGGTAAACATACCTTCTTTTTAGGGTTCCGTACCTCAAAATAACAAACGGAACCCCTTGTAGATCACTTTGTTGTCCGTCGTGTGTGTCACGCACGACCCTTTTGCTCGAGATATCAAGTTGAAACTGATACCTCCTACAGAAGTCTACGGCCCCATGGTGCTGTGAAAACATCAGGCTTCTAACTCGACGCGAAAATAAGTTATTGCTCGTTACATGATCACTTTCATACAATTACCCACCATGAGAGTGCCCACCATAGGGCACGTCCAGTTTAATTATAAACTTAACATTGTGTTTACAGGTGGGTCTTTTAGCATACAGGTAGGGAAATATCTGGAAATAACAAATATTTGATTGTTTAGGAAGTTATTAATGACCAACTTAATTATACCCTTTAGATACATAGAGTTTAATAGATCGTAAGTGTCAAGTTAAGTCGTAGTGTTTTTAGGCTTCCGTACCCGTATTGTGCGGTGGTGGTGGCACTTGGTCGGCTTTTTATTTTGATACAATATTTATCACATCTAATCTATAGATACAATGTACGTAAGCAGGTAGTGCTGCCCGATGGTAGCCCTCGATAGAGCGGGAAAAAACAAATCTACATAATCATTAAACATTTGGAAAATGTAAAATCAACGGATTTGTTAAACATATTAATTAATGATTGCCCCTGAACGCACGTTAACTTGTGGATACAATTTGTATCCGAAGTTCGACGATAGGGCTCACCACCACAGATCTGTGCTCACCACCCATCTCGATGGGACGTAATAATTGTCGGTCAAACGTGGGTGTACGAATGTGGACATTTCACAATTCATACTCGGAAGCACTTCTGTTCTGTCTGACACACTGCCCCGGGTGATGTGTGAGGTGACGATGTGTGTTCAGTGTGGTGGTTTGGAACTATTATTATGTTAAGAGTATGAGTCATCTTGTGTGACTGAACAAAACTGTTTTGGTTGCCACAACACAACATGGTTATCTATATTATATATCAGCAAATATTATGTTATCAAAATACGCCACTTTATCAAAGTGAACGAATTGGTACACTAATTTCAATCATGCATACATCTCCCGTATGGTCTAGTGGCTAGGATACCTGGCTTTCACCCAGGAGGCTCGGGTTCGATTCCCGGTACGGGAAAATATTTTTGCTTTTTTCTAGTAATATATTTTGTAGGTACAACGGTATTGCGAAATGAGATCTCGTCCATCTTGCTGTACGTTACAAAGGGCGTCTTTGTTTAGTTTAGGTCGTGATGAGTGAGAGGAGCTGGTCCGTTAGTCATAGATTCAGACGGTGGTGCCGCCAGCTGTGGCGCATTCGTCAGTTACACTAACATTCACCCGTGCCTGCTTGCCCGTTCGCTTCAAGGTTGTCCACATTTATTGTATTAGCAACTGACCAACAACTATCCACAAATCTTGCAAAACAGCCTGTCAGTTAGGTATTGGCGAATAACTTACTCAGAATTAGTAACGGTTGGTCAGCTTGATATAATCCCGAGCACAGTTTGGACCCCACCGTTGCTATTACTCAAGACTCACTTGTTTTCTAAAAGTCAGAATTTAATTAAATAATACTACTTAGATCCGTTCTCGCCGGAACCCCTCGAGGTTTCCGTTAGCTTCACAAGGAGTTGTCGAGAGCGTGTTGTGGCTGCTCTCAGCCCTCTCCCCTGCCCCCCTGTGTCCTGGCTCTCCGCCCCGAGGTGTGCACGAGAGGTCGCTAATGATGATGCTTCAGCGTTGGGAAGTAATCATTCATTGAAGGTCAAGAGATTCGATTGTTCTTTATTCTTTTTTATACAGAAGCCACTTACTTTTCACAAACTATACGAAATTTTAAAGTAAATAAAAACTGACCAAGTGCGAGTGGGACTCACGCACAAAGGGTTCCGGAGCCCAGTAGCACCAAACACTACGGGTATGAAACCCTAAAAATAAAAACATTATGGTAACGAAATTTCAAGTTTCTAAGTGTACTGAAAGCCCTACAGGTTTTCATGGGGAGCAAATTTTTATGAAAGGTATGTAAAGTGCAATAACTTTTAAAGATAAAACATGAATATGTATTATGTATGTCCCCCCCCTAAAACTGGTAAACGGGAAAAAATGTCGATTATGGATCATAACTGGCCCATTACATTATTAATTACAAAATTATAGCGATTAAAAAAAATTTAGCACAAATGAGAATAATAAAAAAAAAAAGTAAAACAATAAAAAAATAATTATAAAAATACAACATGGGTATCAATTGTATATCAAAAAGTTGATTGTAAAAATGTATATTGCATTTATTGCATTTATTTCGAGAAATCCTTAAAAAACCATGAAAAAATGTATGTCCCCCCTATCTCCAAAGCTGCTGGACCGAAAAGTATGAAAAAATGGTAATTTACGGAAAAATAAAGCGGTTGAGAAATTCACGAAAAAAATTACAAAATTAAATTTATCAACCACAATACGGAACCCTAGGTACGTGAGTCGGTGAGTCTGACTCGCACTTGGCCGGTTTTTTTTAATGATGGGGCCGTAGACTTCTGTAGATGTGTCAGTTTCAACTTGATGTGTCATATGTCATATGTATTCTGTGGTCTTGACAGGCAGACGGACACCAGAGTGATCCTATAAGGGTTCCGTTTTTACATTTTGTGGTACGGAACCCTAACTTTACTTGAGAGCCTTTGAGGGGTGGCAAATGCGCGGGTCAAATTCATGAATTCACGAAAACATTTTATTTTATTTTCTTTATAACATATAATTATCTAATAAATATTTTCAAAATACATCCTTCGTATCCCCTTTTCTGTAGGGTCATTCCACGCTAATTGAAACCACGAGCGAAAAAAATTAATTCATTAGATACTATTAATTCGAATCACATTGTTGAGTAAAATAAAAACCCCAAGTTTAATGAAATAACAAAAAATTCCAAAAAAATCCTATCATTTTCTTCGTTTTTGTCGAACTGAAACATTGACTTTCACGTATCTTCAAGTAGTACGATTTTTGCCGATAAATTAGCAATACTGTTTGCGTCTATTTTGTTTACGACACGGCGTGTTTTGGGAACGAGATTTCACGGAAGGGTTTATACTTTTACTTGGCAAACAAAAAATTGCAATATGTAAGTAAATTACCAATTAGGTATATATTAGGACATAAGGCAATTAGGTATGCCTTATGTCCCGACCGCCACGGAAAAATAGACGTTTAGTTTTCCTAACCTAAAAGTATTAGAACTGTAACGTAAATAACTTGTAGAAGTAAGAAGGGACTGGGCAGCTACCCTTCAGGCATATTTGCCAGCAGCAAGGCGTTAGTTATAATATTTGGTGGGGAATCAAAGTTTGGTCCCGACCGCCACCAGTATGAGAGGTGAAAAATTAATCGTAAATAATACGTACATCGTATTTATTACAAATTTAATGAGAACATTGAAGTTTTTGAGAAACTAAAAGTAATATTCATGACAACGTTTTTTAACACCATGAATACTTATAACAAATTCACAGGTTCCGTTCTGTCCATAAAAAGTCTAATTAATACCTTTTTAATGTTAATCTCTTATTATGTTGTGATTGTTATTAATTAATTATGTTGCTTGAGTAATAAAACAATTATTTGATCTTGTAAAATATCATGATTTTGGTACTCGTCCCGACCGCCACGAATCCTTGTCCCAACCGCCGCACTTTTCAAAAATTTATATCTAGACATTCCTTTTACAAATTACTGTACGTTTTATCAAGTTATTTAGACCAACTATCTAGACATCTATAAAAAAATATACAAAGCTGTACTACGACCAGAAAGGCTGAGTATAATAGTTGTTTGCACAAATTTGAAAAGGGTGGGCGCGTGCCTGTCCCGTACGCCGCGTTTTTTCAAGGAGGGATTTAATATGATAAAATGCCAAAATGTTAGTATTTTACTAAATGATGTCCATACACTAATATTTATCTATAATTCTGTATATTTATATTATGTAAAAAGAGTATAATTACAGATCTACAGATATAAGTATGTCGAAAAATGGAGTAAAACTGTCCCGACCGCCACCATGGAATGACCCTGTACATACTTAATGTACTAAACTATCATGACATTTTCTTGAATATTCGTATTTAGAAAAATCGGCCAAGTGCGAGTCGGACTCGCGCACGAAGGGTTCCGTACCATTATTTATAAAAACGGAAAAAAAATATGACTGTTGTATGGGAGGCCCCTTTAATATTTATTTTATTCTGTTTTTTAGTATTTGTTGTTTTAGCGGCAACAGAAATACATCGTCTGTGAAAATTTCAACTGTCTAACTACGAGGGTGAATCCAAAAGTTCTAAGCCCGACCGTGAAAATGAAAGAAAAGTGGGTTCAAAATTATTTTTATTTTTCGACATAGTCTCCATCTAGATCAACACACTTCTTCCACCTGACCTGCAACTTATTTATACCCTCGAAAAAAAATGATTCCGGAAGGTCGTCAAAATAGTCATTAAATGCGACTATCACTTCTTCTCTAGTCGAATATTTAGATCCCCCCAAGTGTTTTTTAAATTTGGAAAGAGATGATAGTCAGAGGGGGCTAAATCCGGCGAATAAGGTGGGTGGTGCAGCAACTCGTAACCACATTCATGGATCACAGCCATCGTTTCAACCGAAGTGTGAACTCGTGCATTGTCTTGATGAAACAAAACTCTCTTACGCAACATCCCCGGCCGTTTTTCTTTTATTTCTTCGCGAAGTTTTCGTAATAGGTTACAATAATAGCTTGAATTTATAGTTTCACCTTTAGGTAAATAATCCAATAAAATAACTCCCTTCGAATCCCAAAAAACAGATGCCATGACTTTGTTGGCTGACAAAACGCACTTGGCCTACTTCAGCGTGGGTGAGCCAGATCTTTTCCACTGTTTGGATTGCTGTTTTGTTTCAGGAGTATGGTGATGAATCCAGCTTTTATCTATGGTAACAAAACGAGACATAAAATCCTCAGCATCTGCCTCAAAAAGTTCCAAACAGTCACGCGAAATTGTGAATCGAACTCGTTTTTGGTCAGCTGAAAGCAATCTTGGGACCCAGCGAGCAGAAACCTTACGGAACCCCAATTCTACAATTATAATGTTTTGCACTCGGCCATAACTGATGCCTGTTTTCTCAGCTATCATACTAATGGTCAATCGTCGGTCTCCTAGGATGAGATCACAAATTTTGTCAGTGTTTTCTTTAGTGGTAGACGTTGAAGGCCTTCCTCTCCTTGGGTCATCTTCAATGGTCTCCCGACCGCGTTTAAATTCAGATACCCACTTTTTGACAGTGGAATACGATGGAGCAGATTCCCCTAATGTTGTTTCCATATCTTCATGAATCTCTTTAGGTGAAAGACCTTTTTTATTGAGGTACTTAATCACAGCACGGTGTTCAATTTTCTCCATTGTGAAAAATCCCGTCAGACTGCGTTAAACAAAATATCACAAAAAAATAATAGCTTGCAGTATCGAACTTCAACTTCACACAATCAATCACGAAAAAACATTCTAACAAATGACGGTAGATTTACAAAGATTTGATACCTCTTTGTAGGTCGGGCTTAGAACTTTTGGATTCACCCTCGTATCACGGTTCATACAGCCTGGTGACAGACGGACAGCGGAGTCTTAGTAATAGGGTCCCGTTGGTTATCCTTTGGGCACGGAACCCTAAAAAATACGGAGTTTAGCTGATTTAAAAAAAGGGCTCTCTATGAACAATAGTTGCCAAGAAATATCTCTTCTCACTTTTCAACGTTGTCATAACAACCAGCCATTTCACAGGTGGAGCCGGATAAATACGCTTCTTTAATAGCTCAAATTTAAAAACCAATTTCAAGATTTTTAAAAACATGAGGTGCATTTTCCTGCATTTGCACCGCCATGCGCCATTTTCAGTAGACGTCAATTCATTGCCAGAAAATAAGTGTATCTATCATTCGTTTTAATTGTGTTTTATTTTCCTTGATTGTTTCGCCTGGGTGGAAATATTATATTACAAAATTTGGCAGCGGTGAGGCGAAAAGGTTGGCCACTCCTGCTTTATATTATAACTATAATTTAGTTCGGTGACTTCTAGCGACCAGCAACGAACATTTGGTACCTACCAAACTAGTTATCTTGGTCTGGGGCCACAGGTAAACTGTTTAATGTTAACATTAAAAATTACTTATTGCACATTTCTTGTAAAGATATTATGTAATTTTTGGAAAATAAATGATTTGATTTGGTTTGACATATTGTGGTAGTCTGTGAACGTACGCTCGACTAACAATGTCGGACTCGATAAAATTAAAATAAATAATATAAATAATACAATAAAGAGATGATGATGCATGTGTCGATGTCGACACATCGATGCCGTTAGCTCGATGACGTCAGATGACGAGGTGACGCAACGGGCGGCAGTAACCAGAACCACTGCACCGTTCAGACGGTAACTAACACCACGGAGCAAGTACCGCAGATTAAAGCATTTCTATCGTTAGTTGTTGAAGATAAGTAGCAGTAGATCTGTTTGGTGTCGTTAAACTGTAACGGTAGTCTCTGATGTGACGTGATCACGTCGGTGCGCGGCCAGCGGCGCGTTCAGTTTTGCATGTTTACATTCGATAATTATATACGCTCTTTTGCTTTCTGTAAACAAACAGCTGATTTACTTGACTCGTGCTACATGCAGTCTACTCATGAGGTGATCGCTCGTCGATGGACGTCGATATTCAGACAATAAAGTAATCAACCGCTTGCAGTCCGATCACAGTGGCCAAACTATAACCATTAAACAAAGCGTAAATCAATTGCCCAAAAAAGCTTTTTGCAGGCCTATTACAACTCACAAAGTAGATTGTTTCAAAGCAAACCTAGAAGTTAAATTAGCACATTTTAATCTTCTCGAAGACGATCCAAACGCTCTCTTTACAGACCTTTTCAACATAGTCTCCAAAGAGTTCGAAAATACGTTTAAGATGCAAAAACTTTCTAACAAAAGTAAAATCACCTTCAGTGACTGGGCGACTCCAGGTATTTACAAAAGCAGAAATCATTTATACGAATTATACGACAAAAAGTCCTACAATAATAATATTAAATTTACTGAATTCATGAAAAATTACTCACGCATCTTTAAATTGGTGTGTTTAAAAGCAAAAAGTATCTACTTGAATAAAAAACTTAAAAGGTCCGATAACAAAGTAAAAACAGTATGGAACATCATAAATACTGAAACCGGGAAAAGTAAGAAACGTGATAACGAGCTTAAGTTAAGTATTAACAATGAAGTCGTTACGGGAGATAAAGAGGTTGCGAATGCCTTTGAACAATTCTTTACTGAAATTCCTTCCTTAACAACTAAAGATTTAAATTCAAGCCCTGGGCTTGCGCAGGATCTTTTAATAGATAACGTACCGCAGTGTCTTTCTGCATTTGCTTTTAAACATATTAATTCATTAACTGTAATTAAAGCATTTAAATCGCTTAACTTGAAAAAAACCGAGGACTTATGGGGCCTATCTGTGAAAGTTATAAGTTCTGTTATTGATTTAATAGCTCCTTATTTGGCATTAATTTTTAATAAATGTGTAGATGATGGTGTCTTTCCTGACTTAATGAAGTTTAGTAAATTGATCCCCCTTTTTAAATCAGGCGACAACGGTGACCCATCAAACTATAGACCTGTGTCAGTTTTACCGGTTTTGAGTAAGGTTTTTGAAAAAAATAGTTTTTAATCAATTGTTATTTCATTTTAATTTAAATAAGTTGCTTCACTGTGAACAATATGGATTCACTAGAGGGAGGTCAACCACAGATGCAGGAGTTGCTTTAGTTAAGCACATTTTTGATGCTTGGGGAGAAAAGCAGGATGCATTTGGTGTATTTTGTGACCTCTCGAAAGCCTTCGATTGCGTTAATCATGAAACACTCTTATGTAAATTAGATCACTACGGAGTGAGGGGCAAATCTTTGGCGTTAATAAAGTCGTATCTTAGTGATCGTATTCAAAAGGTAGACATTAATGGGGTAAAATCATGTGGAGCATTAGTTAAAATGGGTGTCCCGCAGGGTTCCATATTGGGGCCCTTGCTGTTTTTAATTTACATAAATGACCTTCCCTATTTAATTAAAGACTTAACTAAGATAGTACTATTCGCAGACGACACGTCACTTATTTTTAAAGTTAATAGACGTAAAGATATCCTTGACGACGCGAATACAACTTTATCACTGGTGCTTGATTGGTTTACTGTAAATAATTTAGTTTACTGTAAAAAAGACGAAATGTATAAAATTCACGTTACCAAATGTAATTCAAGTGGATTGTAATTTGCTTTTGCAGGGGTCCAAGCTGGAGTTAGTTAACGAAACTAAGTTTTTGGGCATTACGGTAGACTCTCGTCTTCAGTGGGGTCCCCACATAGAAGCCCTATGTGGTAGACTTAGTTCGGCCGCATACGCTGTTAGACGCATAAGGCAAATTACTGATGTAGATACTGCTAGACTAGTCTATTTTAGTTACTTTCACAGCATTTTGTCATACGGCATGCTGTTATGGGGTAGAGCCGCGGATACAGACGCAGTCTTCGTCTTGCAGAAGAGAGCAATTCGGGCTATTTATAATATGAAGCACAGGGATTCATTAAGAGAAAAGTTCAAAGAAATTAATATATTAACTGTTCCTTGTGAATATATTTACCAAGTCCTTAGATATGTCAGAAAAAATGTTGAGTCTCTCCCAAGGCTTGGTGAGCAACATTGTAAGGAAACCAGAAATAAGTATAAACTGGCTTTTCCAAAAATCGTACCTCTTTCGTAGGACATGGTATAAGATTTTACAATAAACTTCCAAAGGAGGTCCTTACTTTGTCAGAGAATAAGTTTAAACAGTATATTAAGCAGGGCCTACTGAAAAAGGCATATTATAAAATAAATGAATATTTGGATGATGGTGAAGCATGGTGTTATAGTGATACTGATTTTGATGATAGTAGGTAATAATTTAATTAATTAATATAATTTCCTAACTTTTGATTCCTCTTAAGAGTTAACATTAATTAATTACAGACTGTAAAAGGAAATAGACTATATGAGACAGGTAGGCAAAGATTTATATGTTTTTCTTTTTTCATTAACCTGAATTCCTGCTGTCTTGTATTTTCTTATCCCTTGGTTAAAGTAGATATAAGTAATTTGATGTATAGTATAAGTTTATGTTAAAAAAAAAAAGACATGATCTTGCCAAGTTTCTTGCCCGTTCTTCTTAGCAAGACTAATCGAATGGGCGGAGGTAGGCATGTATTTATATATGTAACCTATTACTATGTAGTATATAGGATGGGATTTGGTCGGCTGCCTGGATTCGTGCTGGGGGCTCGGTTGGTGATCATTGAACCTGTTCCTGGTCCCTGGCCGGGTCTCCGGTATGGGTTCGGGCGGTTGATTGGATTTCACCTTGTATAATAATATTTTACCTATAATTTTAATCGTATATATATTGCTACATAAATTAAAAAAACATTTAATCTAAGTAGTTCATGTACATTTATTATTTTATTACATATATTTTTATAAGATTAAAATTTGACTTGTGAAACGTGTATTATATATACCTACTTTGCAAAATAAACTTTTTGAATTTTGAATTTTGGACTCCATTCGATCGCAATAATGATGGTCGAAATATTCTCGGGGTCGTTGTGTAGATGATCGCGTGATTGAGATGTAACATTCGGTTCAAGGCGATGTTTCTGTTAGAATTATTGCAATACAAATAATTGGTATGTTTGAACAAAGCGAGGCAGCACGATAGTTGCCGTGATCGTTGAAAGACTACCCTTGTATCGCACACACATACACACACACACACACACACACACAACATGCATGTCCTATACATGTATCGGTATAATTGGTGCTCCACATTTGTGGGTTATGTCAAGATCGATAACCTTATAAAATAATCATCATAAAATCTAATTTTAGCGCTCAACGAGTAACTCTTTCGTCAGGCCTCTCGACTTGTTTTGCTAAAATATTGTGCATTACATTATTGGTCTTTGCTCACCTACCATTAGTCATAATAACGTATCAACATCATAACTCTTTGTTCCTTTCTTAGGAATTCCATAAGAAACAATTAAATCCACATACAAATCAGTTTTGTCGTTCACAGACAGACAGACGTTGCATTTTATAGAAGGAGATAGTTATTTGCCGAAACCCTATTTTGAATCGTTACATGTCTTTAAGAGGCCCCTTTACGCCTGGATTTTTCTTAAAATTCATCAAAATAGTAAAAAGTGATTGTGAAGTCAACAGATTATTTTCTTCATTTTTTTTTTCATGAGTATTATCTAGCGACTCTAACTACGTCTCTATAAATCCCAAAAAGCAAAATTTTATGAAACACCATCATAATAACTGTCAGGATATCGTGAATATTGCCTCGTTTTTACGCAAAGTTTAGCAAGTCGTATTATTTTTATATATAGGTATACTGGAAATACAGACGCCGTTCATGTAAAGAAGACTTAGTTTATACACTTTTCTATAAATATCCAGTTACCGTTTCATCGAGAACAGTTTTTACCTGAAACCATTTCACAAATTCGGCGCCGTTTGAATATCTCGCCATCTTGCACCTCTTGATGAGAGATTGGTAGGAGTGCGGTGTGTGGGGGTAAGGGAAACATATATAAAGATGTGTGCAAAGTTTAATTGAGATTAAAGCTATCAGGACGTCACAAACACCTCAAGTATTGATATGGCAGCTGAGTGGGATGGACTGCCTTAAATTTATATTTTGTAACGTTAAAGTTGTAGGTAACTGAGTTTTATTCAGGACCATGGCTCTCATGTTGCGGCAGGGACGCGGCACTCATGTTCTGCTAGTGTCGGTCAGTGTGCAGGCACCGCACGCGTGGCCTCGCGCTCGGCGCGGCGGACCGCGACCGCACGGCCAAGGTTTATCTGCTGCTATTGTGTAGAGTTACTGTGATTGATGCATCTGCATCCCTTCGCAATTCAGCCTCTATTTCGATGCCTTTCTGTCCTCAAAGCACCTCAGGCTCTCCCAGTGCGCCACAGACCACTGTGATGTGATGCGCCTTCTGCAGACCGGTTACAACTCGCTAAGTATAATGTCTTAAGGCAAACTTACAAGTTTAAATTCCACACTCAAATCTTCTCCAAGATGATCCAAACGCTCTCTTTACAGATCTGTTTAACAAAGTCTCCATGAATTTGAATTGAATATACGTATACATTTCAAAAAGTTTGTAAATAATTTCTAACAATACTAAATTCAGTGCCAGCTCCTGAGCCTTCCTTCGGTATTATTTTATGTAATGGTGAAGTGAGATACTAAATTTAAAGAATAAAAGAAACAACCAATAAAGTGAATATACAGTCGGTGGCCAAATTATTAGTTACACCGTAGTTTTTCTATATAATTAACATTCAAACACTATTAATGCACCTATAAATTAATTTCTTATGCGAGATATTTTTGTATTATAGCTATATTTGAGAGCTACTTGAGGTGGGATAGAGCTGTCTAGCGACAGCACTTGATCAGATTTGAGAGCTACATGAGGTGGGATAGAGCTGTCTAGCGACAGCACTTGATCAGATTTGAGAGCTACATGAGGTGGGATAGAGCTGTCTAGCGACAGCACTTGATCAGATTTGAGAGCTACATGAGGTGGGATAGAGCTGTCTAGTGATAGCACTTGATCAGATTTGAGAGCTACATGAGGTGGGATAGAGCTGTCTAGTGATAGCACTTGATCAGATTTGAGAGCTACATGAGGTGGGATAGAGCTGTCTAGTGACAGCACTTGATCAGATTTGAGAGCTACATGAGGTGGGATAGAGCTGTCTAGTGATAGCACTTGATCAGATTTGAGAGCTACATGAGGTGGGATAGAGCTGTCTAGTGATAGCACTTGATCAGATTTGAGAGCTACATGAGGTGGGATAGAGCTGTCTAGTGACAGCACTTGATCAGATTTGAGAGCTACATGAGGTGGGATAGAGCTGTCTAGCGACAGCACTTGATCAGATTTGAGAGCTACATGAGGTGGGATAGAGCTGTCTAGTGATAGCACTTGATCAGATTTGAGAGCTACATGAGGTGGGATAGAACTGTCTAGTGACAGCACTTGATCAGATTTGAGAGCTACATGAGGTGGGATAGAGCTGTCTAGTGACAGCACTTGATCAGATTTGAGAGCTACATGAGGTGGGATAGAGCTGTCTAGTGATAGCACTTGATCAGATTTGAGAGCTACATGAGGTGGGATAGAACTGTCTAGTGACAGCACTTGATCAGATTTGAGAGCTACATGAGGTGGGATAGAGCTGTCTAGTGACAGCACTTGATCAGATTTGAGAGCTACATGAGGTGGGATAGAGCTGTCTAGTGACAGCACTTGATCAGATTTGAGAGCTACATGAGGTAAGGTGAAGTAGATGGACGCGTTGATGTTGATTGACGCAAGTTAATTGGTTCAGTTATTTAATGAGTAATTTTGTGTTTATTTTCTACTGACTCTTCGATGTAACCTTCTGCTACTTGATCCGACTTCCAGATTTTAGTATCGAGTACATGGAGGGCTCTGGAGTGAATAATAACCTATTGACTACGTCATGTATAGCTCACTTTACGTGAGCATTAAATTGTCAAATTTTGACAAGATGTTTTTAGTTACGCAAGAAGTACACATCTTGAGTAATTTTTGGTATTAATTTCAAAGAGGTATATTCGACAAAATCACTCGTAAAATATATAATGTCGTTACTTTTTAACTTTTCTGATTTTTTTTTTGTTTTTCTTCTGATACTATCTTTAAATACAAAACTATTATGGAACAAGACCACACCTTCTTGAAGCAAATCCATAATTTTGTAATAACGAAACAGTTCAACTTGCAACGCAATATTTTTCACGAATGAACAGAGAAACCTGACTGGTAAACAATAAAACTGACTGGTAAACAAAAAAACTGACTGGTAAACAATAAAACAATGTTTGCATCAACGGTCTCAAATAATTTATTAGAAAACTACCCTCAATATAGTGTTATTAAAATACTTTAACTATACAAATTCACATATTTGAACATTTTTATGACTCTCCTTACAATTTCATAAATTTAGTGCTCTTTCAATACACGAAAACATAATGTGCCCCCGAGCTCAAGATAAGATTATGCTTACATCTGTTTTCTTATAGCTTTGAATTTTTTGTATTCAATAAATAATGTAGATTATATTAAAAACGACAAAATTTCATGATATTTGAAGCTAATTAAAGAACAAAAAGTATATTGGGCTCGTCCGGGATTTGAACCCGGGACCTCTCGCACCCTAAGCGAAAATCATACCCCTAGACCAACGAGCCAACTGGAATCTATCTCGAAATACTCGACCGTGTCGTGTTCACCGCGGATGCGAACGTGTTCCGTGTGCATGACGTCATCTGATACGAGAAGCGAAATACCTGTCTACACTAACAACTGTGCGTAATCCAAGCTAAGACAGTAAAGCTTGAAATTTTCGAAATATACGATTTTATCATCCTTTTATATTTAGTTGTTATTCATAGATTAGTATATAATATAGCCAGTAGCCCGGTAGGTAACAATATTGTCCAGTTTAACTTTCAGCAGACAGCTAATTCATCTTGTCGTGTAATTCATTAGTGTGAGACGTTACAAGTAACTAGCAAGTGGGACAACAATAACAAACATTTAAATAGACGTTTAAAGTCCATCCTCAGCTCGGCCGGCCGGGCCACTCGGTGTTATCTAAAGGGAGGCTATTGTGGACCTTATTGTTAAAGCAGTAGAGCTCAAACTGCGCCAGGGTCGGTGTTATGAAGTAGATTGAGTTGATGGTTTTATTGAGCGAACAGTTGTGAAATGAAACGACACATATTTATGTATGTAATGTAGGTATACATCAGATATTTGAGATACCACCACTTATTACAGGTCGGTTTTTAATGTAAAATAAAAAGTAATATTACTAAATAATTATCTTATAGTTATGAAAATTTATATGGGGAAAACACTAAAAAATTGTATGGCGAAATACACTAAATAATTATATGGGGAAATACAAAAAAAAAATATAAAGATAAGGTTTGTTTAAATTTATCAAAATAAAATAATTAACTTGAATCAAACATAAATATAGGTAAATATGAGTGAAATGAAAAAAATATAGGTCAAAGTAATAATATAAATATAGGTAAACATAATACAATACATACAACAAATATATACCTAACACCGCCCATTCGATTGATCTTGCAAAAAAGAAAAAGAAAAAATCGTTAAATAAAAGGTCTTAAAAACGTTAGAAGTATGTTTTTATAAAAAGATTGCCTAGACAAACGGACAGACAGACAAACAGAGGGATAACAAATTAATCCTAAAAGAGTTTCGTTTTTTCATTTTCAAATTTCAAACTATGATAGAAATAAATGTCTATATTTTGAACACTTGGCGATTTATCCTAAGTGTATACAGGTGACCCAAAAGTCAACGTTATCCCTTGGAAGGCTGATAGACCAGCTCATGACTGACCAGAATATCAAAATATGACCTCAGTAAAAAGTAGATAGTCTTCGAGTTGATGGTACTTTTATAAATTTCGTGAAATTTGATAACTTCGAATAGTTTTTTGAGAGCCAAAGCTACCCAAATTTAATTTTTAAGGATAACATTTTTGTTGCGCAACTCTGAATAGTCTTGCTATTGATAAAATCAAAAATAAACCTAGAAATGCTAAACCTACAGAAAGAAAAAAAAAATTTGCCGATTTATGAGCAATATTTTGTAATTAGGTAACTTCAACACCCTGAAAAAAAAAAACTGTACTACGTTAGTCTGGCAAATTGTCTAAAATAATGGCTCATCAAATCTAGTTTTTAAAATGATCTGACAAAAATGATTTAAAATGATTTGAAAAAAGGGTTATTGCTATTTTACTACCAACTATTTTTTTTAATAATTAGGATTTAGAATGAAAGAATGGCGGGCAGTGAAGCTATTAGACGTGCACTAGAAATGCCATTCGACACGCGTTAGAGTGAGATGAATAGTGACGCTATTTAAAATGAGTTGGAACTAAACTAATTACTACTACTAATTGGTCCAATTTATTTTCCCGCAAGTGTAAAACCAGCTTAACAAGTGAAACATATTTAAACACGGGTAATGGATTATTATGTACCTCTAAGGGAGTGTCTGAAATGTTCAGAGTGTCAATTGATAAATCAAACACTCAAAAAAACACTTTTAGCCGACCATAATATATTTACGTCCCGACGTGATAGCAAGTAAGACCAATGCCGTATAACGATGATCGAAATACACAAATAAATTAGATAAAATAAAATACCTGTTACTATTGGCCTATTACTATTATGTGATTGGCCCAATTTAATATAACGCCGCCTTCCCCTGCTTTGATGTTTTCCGGGTAAAGTGCCCCTTCTGCTAGCAGCTGGTAAAAGCTGCTATAGGTTGCGAGAAACGGCGAGAAATGATAGAAATGTATATATTTTATGAATCTGCATTACCTGTGTAATGCTAGGTATAACTTTTATGTTGTGATATAAACATCTAGTTTTGTAAACTACTTACAAAGCGCAATTACTCCTATAATAAAGTAAACGTTTTAATAAAAATCGGGTTATTTCGAATTAAAAACACCAAAAGTTCATAAAACTACATAAAACAACACTAACAGATAGCCTTAATATTGCACAAAAACTAATAAATACAATATTTTTGAAGTAAATACTGCGAATAACCGCCAATCAAAAATATTTTTAGTAAAAACTGCGAATAATCCCCACCAACCAAAAATATTTTGGCGGTACGGGTATAACCCGTCGGAATATATCTGCGAACCAAACATTTGTTTCTAATTGATCTTTTCTAGTTTGTAATGACTCTAACAATATTTAGAGTGTCCAGAGCGATGAATGTCGCTACAAAACATTATAATCTTATTGACACGTGATTAGTAATTGTACCAGCTTCTTGGAAAGAGGTTATATACTAGAGCTAATTTTAATCGATTCTGATCCTGGGGTCTGGATAAAAATCTGGGGGTTTGAATAATTATCGGCTTCTTTCAATAATTATTCTAATACCTACGTAAGAAATGTTTTTTCTCTAAAGTGTGTTTTTAGCAGGTCTTAGAACCTTAAATACCAAATTATAAACTTTGAACCAGTTCCGGACTTCAGACAAAAAACTATTATAGCATCGTGTAGCTGTAGATTATTAAGTCGTCTTTTTACCTAAAAAATCAGTAATGTGTCATCTACGAATAGTACAATGTCAGTTAAGTACTGCACTAATAATTATTATGGCAGGTCATTTGCATGTATACAAATAGCAGAGGTCGGAATATCGAGCCTTGAGGTACACTTATCTTAACTTTCCAATCCGAAGATTTACACCTCTTATATTTTCTTTCTGGGTAGGATCAAAACCATACGATTTTATTAAAGCTAGCGATTTACCACCAAAGCCGTGATCCTCCAGTTTTTTTACAATCGACGCAATCTTATGCTTTGGACAGGTCATAGAACACACTAAAACATCCTGTTTCCCCTTCCAACCGTCATGAGCATGTTTAATTAGAGCAACTCGAGCATCAGTGGTAACCAGTACAGTGGTAGCTCGTACAGTGGTAGCTCGTACAGTGGTAGCTCGTACAGTGGTAGCTCGTACAGTGGTAGCTCGTACAGTGGCAGCGCGTACAGTGGTAGACCGTACCGTGGTAGAGCTCTCCCTAAGGAGAGGTAGGTATCTGTTCTGGTTAAAAACAGCAGTTAATTTGTAATGAAATATCAAAACGATTACTCAAAGCTGGCAGTACTGTTACCGGTCTAACATTTGACGGGTCCTCAGCTTCATCAGTCTCAAATAAACGAACCAGTCTACAATCTGGGATCAATTTATTAACTTTTCCGATTAAAATCGACATCATTGTTCGATTGCACTTTTAAGGGTGACGTCCTATGACCTTCAAAATTTAGCTTCTGATTTTGATATGATTAATGTGGACGCAAGTTAAAGTTTCATTTTTGTTTTGTTGCAGGCATCGTGTCAGTGTCGGACGGTCACGTTGAGGTGGCGCCAGCAGAGGAGCACTGGCGCGAGTTGCTGGCGCACTACGCGGGCCCCACCACCATCCTGGTCATCGCGCTGCTGCTAGTGGCTGCACTACCGCTAGCGGGGTCAGTAATTAGTGTCGAGTCAGTGTCGCACGTCACGTGCAGGTGGCGCCAGCAGAGGAGCACTGGCGCGAGTTGTTGGCGCACTACGCGGGCCCCACCACCATCCTGGTCATCGCGCTGCTGCTAGTGGCTGCACTACCGCTAGCGGGGTCAGTAATTAGTGTCGAGTCAGTGTCGCACGTCACGTGCAGGTGGCGCCAGCAGAGCACTGGCGCGAGTTGTTGGCGCACTACGCGGGCCCCACCACCATCCTGGTCATCGCGCTGCTGCTAGTGGCTGCACTACCGCTAGCGGGGTCAGTAATTAGTGTCGAGTCAGTGTCGCACGTCACGTGCAGGTGGCGCCAGCAGAGGAGCACTGGCGCGAGTTGTTGGCGCACTACGCGGGCCCCACCACCATCCTGGTCATCGCGCTGCTGCTAGTGGCTGCACTACCGCTAGCGGGGTCAGTAATTAGTGTCGAGTCAGTGTCGCACGTCACGTGCAGGTGGCGCCAGTAATTAGTGTCGAGTCAGTGTCGCACGTCACGTGCAGGTGGCGCCAGCAGAGGAGCACTGGCACGAGTTGTTGGCGCACTACGCGGGCCCCACCACCATCCTGGTCATCGCGCTGCTGCTAGTGGCTGCACTACCGCTAGCGGGGTCAGTAATTAGTGTCGAGTCAGTGTCGCACGTCACGTGCAGGTGGCGCCAGCAGAGGAGCACTGGCGCGAGTTGTTGGCGCACTACGCGGGCCCCACCACCATCCTGGTCATCGCGCTGCTGCTAGTGGCTGCACTACCGCTAGCGGGGTCAGTAATTAGTGTCGAGTCAGTGTCGCACGTCACGTGCAGGTGGCGCCAGCAGAGGAGCACTGGCGCGAGTTGTTGGCGCACTACGCGGGCCCCACCACCATCCTGGTCATCGCGCTGCTGCTAGTGGCTGCACTACCGCTAGCGGGGTCAGTAATTAGTGTCGAGTCAGTGTCGCACGTCACGTGCAGGTGGCGCCAGTAATTAGTGTCGAGTCAGTGTCGCACGTCACGTGCAGGTGGCGCCAGCAGAGGAGCACTGGCACGAGTTGTTGGCGCACTACGCGGGCCCCACCACCATCCTGGTCATCGCGCTGCTGCTAGTGGCTGCACTACCGCTAGCGGGGTCAGTAATTAGTGTCGAGTCAGTGTCGCACGTCACGTGCAGGTGGCGCCAGCAGAGGAGCACTGGCGCGAGTTGTTGGCGCACTACGCGGGCCCCACCACCATCCTGGTGATTTATTCAAATAAAAACAAACATAAATCAATTTTCATTTTTAAACGAATCTAATGTGAAGGATGAGTCTGATGATTTTCAACAAGTGTGTTACTTGCTCAAACGATACTTTTTGCGTAAACCGCTGCCATTCAAATTATGCGCAAAATACATTTTGAAGGCGTAGTAGTCCTACATTTTATAACAAGAACTTGAGCGAAATTGATATTTTTTGTCGTTCTTACACCATATTCAAAAAACACATTTGCCTACTCCTTTTGAGTAGGTAATCTAAACAAACAATGTATTATTTGTAATAATAAGTATTTTTATATTTTTAATATTTCCTTCTCTGCTAAATGTATCTTTAAGTAGTAAGTTATAAAAATTATAACAAACAATTTAGTATGTATGTATCTTGAAATCTAAATCTAATGGAGAGCTCCAAGTCCCGTGGTTGTATTTTTTTTATTTTTTTCATTAATGACTGGTTTGTTTCCTGAATAAATAAAAATAAAACAAAATGACATCAGGTTCGAATTTACTCAAAAACAGCCGCAAGTAGCCGCGTTCGGTAACATGCAAACGATTTCTCTTTTTAGTAAACAGCGTTGCCGCAGCTCTAAATCCACGTTCACACAAATATGACGATGGGAATGCTATGCTAAATTACAAATCAGCCATCGCCCCCGTAAACCATCTCAACAACATCCTTTTTTTGGGCTCCTTACCGCCCCTTTTAGGCCTCCAGCGCCCCCTAGGGGGCGTTATTGCCTACTTTGAGAAATACTGACTTAGATGATAATAAAGCATGGGGTTTATGATAGTGATATTTGTCATAATAGTAGTCAATAGATATTTATGTACGTAATTTCCCAACTTATGTTATGATGCGTCTAGGATTAACCTTAGTTAATAGATGAAATTACTGTAAAAGCGAATGGACTATATGGGACAGGTAGACAAAGGTACGAGTATTATATATATTATATATTTTTTTCCTTTATGACATAATTTTCTCCTGTCTTGTATTTTTTATCTCTTCATTCAATTGAAGTATAGGCTTAGTTTTTACATTTATTTGTTAGTAACTAATATCATGAAAAAAAAAACCGGCCAAGTGCGGGTCGGGACTCGCGCACGAAGGGTTCCGTACCATTATCTATAAAAACGGCAAAAAAAACATGTTTGTCGTATGGGAGCCCCCTTAAATATTTCTTTTATTCTGTTTTTTAGTATTAGTTGTTATAGCGGCAACAGAAATACATCATCTGTGAAAATTTCAACTGTCTAACTATCACGGTTCATGAGATACAGCCTGGTGACAAACGGACAGACAGACGGACAGCGGAGTCTTAGTAATAGGGTCCCGTAGGTTACCCTTTGGGTACGGAACCCTAAAAAAGACGTGATCTTGCTAAGTTTCTTGGCTAGCAAGACTAATGGAATGGGCGGAGTTCAGCATATATTTATTATATGTATTGCATATATTTATAATATTATTTATTACTTATTCCTATATTTTCATTTTATTCAAGTGTATTTTTTTATTAAATCTAGGTAAACCTAAACTTTATTATTTCCTTGTGTATTTCCCTATATTATTATTTATTATATAAAACTACGAGTATTACCTATAGACATATATTATTTAATTATATTACATTAAAACCGAGCTGTAATTAGTGTATCTAATATATATTTTTTTCAATTTCAATTTCTTATTTAATGACCTTATTATAACACAATAATAGTAAAGCTGTCCAAATGATAGTTATTTCCTTAGTTAAACACGTGCAGCTGCACTCGGTTCAGTAACTAACCTGGTGTATTATCGGTTCCAGTCTGTTCTGGTGCTGCTGCTACTGGTGCCGCGTGGGGCGCCGCCGCAGACCCTTCGACCGCAAGTATGACGCCTGCCTCAAGGGTCTACTCGCTATCATACTCATCGGACTGCTGACTCTCTTCTTGTACGTTTTATATCACCTACCTACCGATAATGTCAACAATTATTACAATTTATAAAGGAAATTAAATGTTAGCTTTATAAAATATTAGTATTTTTGACACAATGGCAATCCCATTAAAGGAACTGAGGAACCTCTCAATTATCCTTCATTCTGTCCTGGTCGACGTCAGCTGCTCGAACTAGTTCCACGACACCTTAGCGTCATGCAACTATTGGTCTGCTGATCCTCTTGAAGTGACTTCCTAAATCATGTCGGTGCAGGTTTGGCGTGGTGTGCGCGTTCGCGACGGACGAGCAACTGGAGCGCAGCACGCGCGAGGCGCCCGGCTCGCTGCGCGCCGGCGTGCGCGACGTGCAGACGTTCCTCAACGAGACGCAGGCGCACGCGCGCTGGCTGCTCGTCGTGAACTTCCGTCAGGTCGAGGACAAGGTCAACGAGATACTCAACAGTATGTACATGCATTCCTCATCAGCTTATACCAGTAAACAGCTGGACATAGGAGTGACAACGCTGAGGGCCGATCTATTCTTATATCTGTTGGGCAGCCCCTTGGAGCATGTTCTTGTTTATAAATTAAAGTGAATGTCTCAGTGGTGTAGTGGTCCGAACGTCTTCAACACTCATTTGGTGGATTCAAATCCAGTAGGGGCACATTTGTGTTACATCTGCGTGCTTCGGACGGCACATTAAGCTCTGCATCCATATTTGTGCCCAATACAGCTATTACGACTCACCACCGCTTACTTTGGGGCATTGGGACGTAATAATCGTCCTTGAAACGTAGGTGTAGTAGTGTGGACTGTGACTTGATTTTCAAAGTCGATACTCTGAAACACCTCTGACACCCCCTCCGGGGTTAATGTCGACGATTTTGATATAATGTGGTGACCATGTTAATTGTACTGGGTGGCGCAAAAGTAATGGCACTATAGAAAATACTTATATATTTTTTTAATGGCGTCTCCTGTCTTCTTAAAATAAAAAATTGTGTAGTAAACAAATGTAAAATACACCAGAAATAAACATAAATCGTTTTACTCCCCAAGAACGTGGAATAATCGTGTCAATGTTTTTACGGAATAATTTATCAGTGATAAAAACAAAACGTAAGTTCCGTCGACGATTTCCCCACCGCCCGGCACCGGTTGGTCGCACATTTCGACGCTTTGCCACACGCCTCGAAGGAACTGGCTCCACATTGGATACACCTAAGTCTGGCAGACCAAGAACTGGCCGTTCAGCTGAAAATATCGATGCTGTGCATGAAGATGTGGAAGAGTGTCCAGAAACATCAACGAGGCGATGTGCCACGCAATTGGGCATTTCTAGGCGGATTTTTCACCGTATTCGGTGAAAGACTTGAAGATGTTTTCGTATAAAACTCAGATGATTCACCAGCTGCTGCCTACTGACCACCGGGCTCGTCTAGAGTACAGCCAGCGCGTCATCAACCTCAACCTTGAAGACGATGATTTTCCTTCAAAATTGCTTATGAGCGACGAAGCGCATTTTCATCCCTCGGGACATGTCAATAAGCAAAATACTCACTTCTGGGGTCCTTAAAATCCGCGCATTATTCAATACTTTTATAATAATAATAAAAGTTACTGTGTGGTGTGGCGTCTGTGCCGAAAGAGTGATCGGAACCTATTTTTTCCAAGACACTGCAGGCAATACGGTATCTGTAACTGGCGACCGCTACAGTACCATGTTACGGGAGTTTTTGATACCCAGTTTGGATGAATTGGGGATGGAGCACATCTGGTTCCAACTAGACGGCGCCACGGCACACACAGCTATGGACTTAGTGAGGGACACCTTTCCAGGCCGTATCATCTCCGTTTTGTCGATTTGCATTGGCCTGCGAGATCGTCCAATCTGACGAGTCCAAATTTATTTCTTTGGGGTTATTTGAAATCTGTGGTGTATGTGAATAAGCCACAGTCTCTTGCAGCCTTAAAAGAAAATATTCATCGAGAAATAAGGAACATATCACCGGAAGTGCTGCGACAAGTTACGGAAAATGTCATAAATAGGGCTCAAATGTGCATCAACTCCAGAGGTCACTATTTAATAGACATCATATTTAAATCTTGATGGGACGAAATTTGATAGCCAAATATATAGTATTGAAAAAACTAATGACAGTTTTTTATTGTAGAAAAGTAGTTGTAGCTAAACGAAATAGGGTCATTACTTTTGCGCCACCCAGTATAACAATCCATCCAGGAACGAATGAAAAATCATCTTATTTTGTTATAAAAATGTGGTACTTCTGCGTATTGTAAATGTAATTACAATTACAAAGGTCAACGTCTGGCGCGAGACATTATCTATGTAAACAGTGTCTAATGTTATTGGGTAAATTGTAACGTATATTATATGTACGCCGATGATATGTGTATACTTTGTCCGGGAATAGATCTAAAAACAATTCAAACAAAATTACAAGATTATTTCGATAAAATAACTAAATGGGTTCATGACAATGGTATTACCCTTAATATAAAAAAACACAAAGTGCATGCATATACATTCCCCATACAATGCAACGCCGGGAAATAAAGTGTTCTAGGACATACATATGATTGTTTGCATAATGTGTCAATGAGTAGTGAGTACCTTATCTCTGAAACCAGGGGACCGAAAAATTGTAAATAATTCTTGATTATAGAAAACTACGTGAGAATTATAGGAAAAAGCGTAAACAACTCGAACACAAATGAGATATGTAAAGAAAAATCAAATAATAAAAATGCCAAGCCATGTGAAATTGCAAAAGAGGTAACCTCATTTTGAAAAATTGTCCCTTAGACGTCGTCTGGCGACATGAAAGCAACGTGTAAAAGGTCTGTCATTTCAAATGCAGTAGTATAGTGTATAGCCACATATAAAATAATCAGCCTTGTTATTATCAGGTGAATGAGGTCCCTCCCCTTGCAACTTTATATAGGTCTAGCATAGCTTAAGCAACTATATACTGATCTGGCAACATTACCTTATGTTTACTATTTCCTATATCAGGTATTTACCCCTTGCTTTTCGGATATTAATCCCCCCCCCCCCCCCAGTAAACACAACCGTCTCGCTAGCCAGACGTTGACCTTATTTACTCAAATTTATTTACGCCTATTTCTCATTTTCATTCGTCCCCTCCCAATCCATAACTTACGGCAGTAACTCACCGTCCGCCCGTCACTTTGCAGCGAGCGGGTCGCAGGTGTCGGAGCAACTGGGCGAGTTCTCGCACGCGGTGTCGGTGACGACACTGAACCGCATGGTGCAGCAGCTGAACGTGGTGCAGCGCGACTTGCGCTCCGTGCAGAACGTCACCGCCTCGCTGCGCTACAACGCCGAGAGACTCAACACCGGTCTGTACTACGTCATATACATATGTTACAGAATACCCTCACTAACTGATCTATCAACGCGTACACCAAACGGCTGGACCTACGCACATGGAAATTTGGGCTGTAGTTTCATTGTATGACGTAGGCATCCGCTAAGAAGATATTTCAGGAAATTCCGACGGAATCGGGAGAAGATCGGGCAGCGATGACCTTCTGTTCATCTATATGTAACTTTGTAAAACATGGTAGAGTATGTCGTTTCATTGAATATGAGTTGTCTTTATTAAACCAGTGGCATACCACTGGTTGAATAAAGACAATTAAAGTTCCAGCCAGTTAATCCCTTTCATATATATGAAAGGGATTAACTGGCTGGAACTTTAATGATAATAAAATATGAGTTGTCTTTATTCAACCAGTGTATGTGGAATTGGTTAACTGGCTAGGACTTTAATGATAATTAAAGCATTCAGTCAGAATACGTGTGAGTAAGTAGCTCCGTGGCATGCAGGTCTGCGCAAGGTGCGGCACCAGCTGCTGCTGACACTGAAGAACTGTGAACAGCCGCAGTGTCGGCGTCTGCAGGACAAGTACCGCATCGGGCAGCTCGACACGCAGATACAGTACAACCAGGTACATACACACCCTCTCCGTCTCACACACATGCACCCTCATTTTCTCACACACACACACAAACAGCTACATGTAAATTATTATGCATTGTGCCGTTTAACTCTGTCTGTTCCCTAGCGTGGCAACACCCGTCGTTAAACTTCCTCCCCCCGCACCGCGCTCTTACCTAATATAAGGGACAGACTGAGTCAAAAGGTAGATCTTTGTCATTTTGTAAGTTTTTAAGTATTTTATAACGGTCAATATAAATGAAATTTAATAATAATGGTTTCCACTTCAAAAAGCTTAGCTTTTAATGAACTATGATATTAATACTTAGTGTAGCGTCACGTGGCTAGTCTATATATTTATGGACAGTTGTTTGAATGAAAGAGCGTGAATGTGGACTGAAGTTAAGAAAGTTACTTATAAAATGCCTCTTATACGCCGATGACCAAGTTCTCCTTGCTTCATCGACGGATATTTGAAAAGAATCGAATGAAAATAAATGTAGGAAAAACAAAGGTTATGGTGATAGAGAGGGATGAAGTAGACAAGGAAATGGAGCAGCATAACGAGTTTGTCTATCTGGGTTGTCTGTTTACGCGCGATGGAAAGTGTGACGGTGAAATTGAAAGAGGTGTGTCAGGATCGTAGCAGATGAAAATCTGTAGTCTCCGCCTACCCGGAGACAGGCGTGAGTATATGTATGTATGTATGTATTAATACTTTTAGCTTTAAACTTTACCTTCTTTAAAATAATAATTTGCAGTATAATTCAAAAATAATGGTTGCACTATAGTTTTCATACTTTTAGCTTCAAAATATCTCTTCCTTAAAAATAATAGTTAGTAATAGCAAGAGGAATTACATACAGATATATACAGATATAGCCTATTCTGAGGTTTTAATATCTCTGTAAAGTCACTTTATCATTTATTTTTGAAATTTTGAGGATGGTCTGAAGGGTCAGTCCCAAGAAGAGATTATAAAATATTATAACTTCTTGGCCTGTCCCGTCTTTGTCGCTGTCCTGTCAGTTTACCATACCACCCCGACTCCACGCAGAAAATATGTTGAATATGTTCCAAAACTCTTCGCCTCCACGCAGTCTTGTGGTTACTACCCCTAGAGAGTACACAAATAGCCGGAGGCGCGGAGGGAGGGCAGCCCTCGCCCGCAATAACTAAGTATAGACACCTGTGCGAGCCGTAGCGGCTGAGTCGGGTCGCCGGCAAGCCGAAGCTGCGTAGGTGAGCATGGGTTCCTGTATTTTGTTACGCAAGGGTGAAGGGACTGCACTTCCCGCAGCGCCGCTGCAGTTGCAGAAGTTACTTTAGTACATTATATATATCTACCTTGGTTATCAGTATGATTGGAATTTTAATCATTTGTTATAATATAAAATAGTAGTTTTTGTCCGCGGCTTCGCCCGCGTTGATTAAGTTTTTATGTTATAAATAGTATCCTATATCCTCTTTTAGGTCTAGAGCTACATTTGTGCAAAGTTTCAGCCGAATCGGTTCAGTAGTTACGGCGTGAAGGAGCAACAAAGATACATCCATTCATCCAAACTTTCGCATTATAATGTTAGTGGGAAGTGAGGGGCAAATCTTTGGCGTTAATGAAGTCGTATCTTAGTGATCGTATTCAAAAGGTAGACATTAACGGGGTAAAATCATGTGGAGCATTAGTTAAAATGGGTGTCCCGCAGGGTTCCATATTGGGGCCCTTGCTGTTTTTAATTTACATAAATGACCTTCCCTATTTAATTAAAGACTTAACTAAGATAGTACTATTCGCAGACGACACGTCACTTATTTTTAAAGTTAATAGATGTAAAGATATCCTTGACGACGCGAATACAACTTTATCACTAGTGCTTGATTGGTTTACTGTAAATAATTTAGTTTTAAACGCAAAAAAGACGAAATGTATAAAATTCACGTTACCAAATGTAATTCAAGTGGATTGTAATTTGCTTTTGCAGGGGTCCAAGCTGGAGTTAGTTAACGAAACTAAGTTTTTGGGCATTACGGTAGACTCTCGTCTTCAGTGGGGTCCCCACATAGAAGCCCTATGTGGTAGACTTAGTTCGGCCGCATACGCTGTTAGACGCATAAGGCAAATTACTGATGTAGATACTGCTAGACTAGTCTATTTTAGTTACTTTCACAGCATTTTGTCATACGGCATGCTGTTATGGGGTAGAGCCGCGGATACAGACGCAGTCTTTGTTTTGCAGAAGAGAGCAATTCGGGCTATTTATAATATGAAGCACCGGGATTCATTAAGAGAAAAGTTCAAAGAAATTAATATATTAACTGTTCCTTGTGAATATATTTACCAAGTCCTTAGATATGTCAGAAAAAATGTTGAGTCTCTCCCAAGGCTTGGTGAGCAACATTGTAAGGAAACCAGAAATAAGTATAAACTGGCTTTTCCAAAAATCAGACTCGCCAAAGTGAGTACCTCTTTCGTAGGACATGGTATAAGATTTTACAATAAACTTCCAAAGGAGGTCCTTACTTTGTCAGAGAATAAGTTTAAACAGTATATTAAGCAGGGCCTACTGAAAAAGGCATATTATAAAATAAATGAATATTTGGATGATGGTGAAGCATGGTGTTATAGTGATACTGATTTTAATGAAAGTAGGTAATAATTTAATTAATTAATATAATTTCCTAACTTTTGATTCCTCTTAAGAGTTAACATTAATTAATTACAGACTGTAAAAGGAAATAGACTATATGAGACAGGTAGGCAAAGATATATATGTTTTTCTTTTTTCATTAACCTGAATTCCTGCTGTCTTGTATTTTCTTATCCCTTGGTTAAAGTAGATATAAGTAATTTGATGTATAGTATAAGTTTATGTTAAAAAAAAAGACATGATCTTGCCAAGTTTCTTGCCCGTTCTTCTTAGCAAGACTAATCGAATGGGCGGAGGTAGGCATGTATTTATATATGTAACCTATTACTATGTAGTATATAGGATGGGATTTGGTCGGCTGCCTGGATTCGTGCTGGGGGCTCGGTTGGTGATCATTGAACCTGTTCCTGGTCCCTGGCCGGGTCTCCGGTATGGGTTCGGGCGGTTGATTGGATTTCATCTTGTATAATAATATTTTACCTATAATTTTAATCGTATATATATTGCTACATAAATTAAAAAAAAACATTTAATCTAAGTAGTTCATGTACATTTATTATTTTATTACATATATTTTTATAAGATTAAAATTTGACTTGTGAAACGTGTATTATATATACCTACTTTGCAAAATAAACTTTTTGAATTTTGAATTTTGAGTGGGATTATCGATTTTAGTTACTTAAAAAGTTAATTAAAATTTTGTTAATTAAAAAACATGGCTGTATTGCCCAAGTTCCCTTTGCCTTTTCACTTAAAGGGGGAAAAATTGTGAGTCGATTATAATGCTCTCGGTAGAAGAGTAATATATTCTTTGTTATATATACATATATATATATATATATATATATATATATATATATATATATATATATATAGTGCAAAATATTAATTTTGCACTATATATATATTCTTAATTATTCTTATTCTTAATGTGTTTCAAGTATTTTGTAGTCGTTAACTTTACTTTGTAATGCAAACGTATTATTTATATATGTTTAAGGCTTTTTAAAGTGGTAATATTTATTTATAGGTGTATTATTTTTTTGTAGTCTTAAACACTTTTTATTGTTATTTCCAGTAATTTTAAAGTAAGTTCAAATGTGTCCCTTTATGTAGGCCCTCAAGGTCTCTCTTTATTAATATGGGTCCTCAAGGTATCTCTTTTATGATATGGGCCCTCAAGGTCTCTCTTTCATAATATGGGCCCTCAAGGTCTCTCTTTTATAATATGGGCCCTCAAGGTCTCTCTTTTATAATATGGGCCCTCAAGGTCTCTCTTTCATAATATGGGCCCTCAAGGTCTCTCTTTTATAATATGGGCCCTCAAGGTCTCTCTTTTATAATATGGGCCCTCAAGGTCTCTCTTTCATAATATGGGCCCTCAAGGTCTCTCTTTTATAACATGGGCCCTCAAGGTCTCTCTTTTCCGTGTAATGTTTTTAGGTATTTTATAATAAAAAAGAAATTAATCTATATTACACAATATATTATTGCAATCTTTCACGCTTTCTCGGATCAGATGCTCGATAAATATTTCCCAACTGTAAGTACACATTTTATGTTTATTCTAGAGTTTTGTGTAATATTTCTGCTAAGACATCCTTTGTGATTTTTTATTGCAAAACTATATTTCAAAATAATACTTTTAAATGCTGCTACTTCCTAATTAGATACATTAAATCGTAGACATCAATCAATCTATTAAAGTCACAGAAGATAAAGCAGATTGTCTCTTTGTTCTAAAATGAGTGACATAAGGCAACAACGGTTAGCTTCGGCAGCAGCACGCTTGGTCTGGAACAAGGGTGCTAACATTTTCGGGACGATTTGACATAATTTTATACTTATGATGATACTGCTGTATCTTGAAAGTGTCACAAGTTTATGCCGTTAGCCCGCAGTAGTTTCAAGAGTAAAGGATGAGTCGTTCCGTATAGCACTGACAGGAGTATGACAGTCGCTGTCGTTGTTTGACACTGTACATGCGTTTGTGTCCGTGTGCAGATGCCGGACGTATCGGAGCTGCTGAGCAACGTGACGGCGCTGTTGGAGAGCGACATCCAGTCGGAGGTGGCGGAGGGACAGCGAGTGTTCCTCGACATCCAGCGCGGCATCCAGCGCGGTGTCGGCGAGCACATCCCGCAGGTGCGCGGCGCCGTGGGTGACGCCGGCCGGCGACTGCGCGCTCTCGCCGATGAGATCTCGCGTCGCGCACACAACGCGTCCGTCGAGCTCGGCGACGGTGGCGCCGCCGTCGCCGACTCGCTGCAGGCCGTGCGCGACCGATATGGGCCCTACCGCCGCTACGTGGGGCTCGGCGCTGCCACCGCGCTTCTGCTGGTGAGCACTACACATATCGTCACATATCGGTGTCAGAGGTGTTTACTGTCCACTCTCGGTACACCCGCGTTTTACCTACAATTATTACCTACATCCTAACTTGATGAGTAGTTAGCCCTATCGCCGTTTTTCGGACACAAATACTCGCTTTTTAGGGCATGCATGTTTACTTACGACGTTTTCCTTCACCGTTCAGCAAGTGGTAAGTATTAGGTAATATAAATACTATGCACATAAATTCCGAAAAACTCTTCGGTGCATGCCCTGTTCGGTTTTATGCTGATGCACCGAACACGTGATATGCAAGCGGCACGCGACGAGTTAACTAATTCCTAATTTGAACAAATCAGTGCATCAATCGGTGCCGTCGCGACCGGGTGCATTCACATAACATTTCTCAACATTTAAACTAATTAGAATAACTTTGCATAAAAGTTTTAATAAAACTTCTTTAATAATAATCTGGACTTTTAAATAACATTTACAACAGACATTTAATCCGTTCCCGTTACATTGGTCCTTCGAACCTTTGGGACCTCTCGCGCGGTGTATAAAGAACAGTACAAAACGTGTGAGGTGTCAATGAACTAGTGAAACATTTGGTGAAACGGATCGCAGTGTCAACAACAAGGATTGCAGGAGGTGCGCATTGACGGCTTTCTACAATCAACAGCGGTAACATTAAAGGAGAATCTCAAGTAAGATCGATCCTTTTATACATTAACATTAAATACCTACACTTCTCGCATCATGTCGCTGGAAGAACAGTATGATCGCTTGGAAGAGCTTAGCAGATATTGGGAAAACTTCAAAAAGGACAGTCAGGAGAGGAAAAGTAGGCAGGATTATTATAAAAATCAATGGAGTAAGGTGGAAGCCTTGTGGAGTACGATCCAGTTCAACCATGATCGACTGCTTATGGATCTTAGTCAATCCGATACGTATTTTACAAACAAAAATTACGAAAAGGCTAGGGAGATTTTGGCGCATTACACCAGTGCCATAAAACAAGGAGGAACCAAATTATTAGGATCCAAAGGAGAATTGGACAGAGGAGAAGGAGTGAAAGAAGCTGGAGAGAATCAACCCTATCAACAACCCTTACAAAAACAGCAGGGAAGTCACAGCAAATTGGACGAGAATAGACGTCAGCAACAGGCTAATTTTAAGGCATTTACAAGAACAGTAAAGAACATTAATGTAGAGGAAATGACGGAGAAATGGGAGTTTGAGGATGCGTTAAAAACGCTGGAGAATCGTTGGTCTGTAGTGGATAAATTACATTGGCAAATTGAGAGCGAGTTGAATGAAGAAGGAGAAGACTCCGTTTATAACACTTTATTCAACCAGTATGAAAAACAATTTAATAACCTGAAAAGGGACATCAATAAAAAAATGTGGTCAGCTTCTTACAAGGACAAGGTTACACCGAAATTAGAAATACCTTCTTTCAGTGGAAATTTCAATCAGTGGATGTCGTTCAAAGATTTATTCATGGACGCCGTACATAACAACAGGATGATACCCAACACCCAGAAGATGCAAATTTTGAAGACCAAAGTTAAAGGGGAAGCTGAGAGATTGATACAACATTTACATATAAGTACCGAAAACTATGACTCGTGTTGGGAAATTCTCAATCACCGTTATAATAACAGGAGGATGATCTTCACTTCTCTTATGAACATGCTGTTTGCTTTGCCCAACATTCAACATAACTCCGTAACATACATAAAAAGAATGCATGATGTGACGCTGGAAACATTGAATGCCATAAAAAATTTGGGAGTGGATACAACAACATGGGACTCTATCCTGGTCCATTTACTATGTCAAAAATTAGACCAAGATACCTACAACGACTACTTGGAATCAGTAAAAAAATAGTTATAGATCACATTCACTAACCGAACAAAGTCAAACATTGTTTATCCTTTATTGTATTATGGATTGTGTAATTTTAAGTTACTAACATTATGGTAAGTTAAATTTAGTTCACCTCATCTCTCATCTTTTGCCCTCGGCAAGATGTTCGGTTTTATGCTGATGCACCGAACACGTGATATGCAAGCGGCACGCGACGAGTTAACTAATTCCTAATTTGAACAAATCAGTGCATCAATCGGTGCCGTCGCGACCGGGTGCATTCACATAACATTTCTCAACATTTAAACTAATTAGAATAACATTGCATAAAAGATTAAATAAAACTTCTTTAATAATAATCTGGACTTTTAAATAACATTTACAACAGACATTTAATCCGTTCCCGTTACATGCCCCCCGGTTCGTTCTGCAGCGTTATGCTGTCGCTAAACAATAAAACAAAACTAAAATAATAATCTACGGAAATAGATAACGTACGAATGACTGATACTACACAACTGCCTGTAACCACTGTTCGCTTTGAGGTATGGTTTAGATTCGAGGTTGGTGACAAAAGCCGAAGCTTACTAGTTGATAGTTGGTTGGTTTTTTTCTTGTTCTAACGGTCCAGGGTGCTCCAGTCGTATCTGCAGTAATCAGTGGTTCTTCTCAACCCATGTTATATGTACGACCAGATCACGTCGCTGCTGGCGTGGGGCCTGCTGTGCGGCGTGTGCGGCAAGCGGCCCGACGTGTACGGCGCCAACGACTGCTGCAACAAGGGCGCTGGCTCCAAGTGTCTGCTCTGGTAGGTACACCACCACCAGCAGGAGTACAGCTCTTTATGATGATTACGAAATAGTAAGATAATTACAATAACGCCAAGAAATATATGAAACCCAGTTTTTACAATGTTTCGGTCACAAATTAATACATCATCAACGCCCTGCAGAACTAGGTGTTAAAAGTTTTTAAATATGCCACCATCCGGCTGATGAAGGTTACATGTATTTACCGAGGTATCAATAAATGTACTACACTTCATATAACAGTTTGATTATAATGACAGGTCTCTTCAGTTCACACATTTTTACACTTTTTAATCGAACGTTGTGGTTGTAAGTTCCATTGCGTGTAAATATATGAACTGACGATATCCTATATACTAAATGTGAGTAAAGTATAATGTAAGTGTTCAATAATGCATGTTCTCCCTCAGTGGCATGGGTCTGATGTTCGTGGTGGGCGGGGCAGTGTCGCTGGTGCTCGCCGTGTACTTCGCGGTGGGCGTGGCCTCGCAGCGCTTCCTGTGCGACCCGCTCACGTGAGTTGTACAATTTGTACATGTTGCAGCTGGGACTTCGGCTCCATGGCTTGGTTTTTATTTACTATTCTCAGAAAAGTGACAACACTATTCAGAAAATTTTCAACATTTAAAATATGGCAGTCTACGTGCCCATAGGTGCAGTCTATGCCCCTCTAGGTGCAGTCGAGTCAAGCACACACAAAGTTACACCAATTGTTTATTCTCTTTTGTAACCGGAACAAAAACAACCGGTCGTGAAGGATTGGATACTTCTCTATACGGGTTGTGATACCGTACCATAATACTAATGATGTAGTTCTTGCAATCTATGATGGTTAATGTATACCGGTTGTAAATAGACAGGTATCTTTAAATGAAACACATCATATACTGATCATACTGAACTATTGTCCCAAATAAGAAATAATATTTTTACGTTTTATTCCTAATTTTAAAATACTTACTGTTAATATATTTTCTGTATGTGTACGTCCAATTAGTTTTTCATTTGCGCCGTATTGCCTGTTAGTGATTGTAGTATTAATGTGTCCATTATCGCGGTACGTACTGGGCACACAGCGAGCAGCGCGACAACCGGCTGTTCTCTGACGTGGAGCAGTTCGTGGAGCTGGAGAAGTTGATGTTCAACGAGCGGCGCGACCCCGCCTTCAACCTGTCCGCCGTGCTCGACGCCTGCCACCGGAACCGGACTCTGTATGAGGTACGTGCCCTCTGGATTGTTACTTGTCTATACGTTATTGTTACTTGTCTATACGTTATTGTTACTTGTCTATACGTTATTGTTACTTGTCTATACGTTATTGTTACTTGTCTATACGTTATTGTTACTTGTCTATACGTTATTGTTACTTGTCTATACGTTATTGTTACTTGTCTATAAGTTATTGCGGACAGATTCTGTAAGCGTCTGGTGCCATTCCGCTATACAACCGAAGTATGATCGCTGAACTTCCTACTAATCTATTCTACCACAAAACAGAACAATTAATTGTCAGACCAACAGATGGCGCTGTCATCTCCTATGTATACGGGAACTTGGGTACATTTAACTCTCTTCTACCATTCATCTCGGATCGATCGACATCTCTTGTAAATACACCAAGCACAGACAAGATCTTTTATACTCGACATTTGAATACACCACAGTGCGCGTGCGGTAACAATGTCACACACAATGTTGTACATTCAGTGTTGCTCACCAAAGTTTGTTTTAAATAACTATTAAACCTCTGGTCTGGTTCAAACTTGTTGAGTACTAATGGGCAGTTTGCGGCAGTCTGCGTGCTGCGGAAGGTACTTCAAGTTGTGGGTCCGTCACGCTGGGCGCAACCAGCGTCGATAAAACGTGGGTGAACGAGTGTAATATTTAAACAAAAATTAACTCGTATTACAGACGTTGCACCTGTCCCGCCTGTACGACCTGGAGGCCCTGCGACGCGAGCTGGAGAGCGAGCTGAGCCGGCAGCTGGACTCGCTCCGCCCCGCGAGCCTGCCCGGCGCCACGCGCGTCGTCATCCTGAAGCCGAGCGCCAAGCGCAAACTGCACCAGCTCGCCGACACTGGCCTCTCCGAGTTCAACTTCGACAGGATCCTGCAGGCGGTCTGTACTACACACGTCTGCGACTACTTATCAGTGGACGATGTCTACGACTGTACGTCATACAAGGAACCCTCCACTCCAGCCGTCCCTTGTACCTGACATCGAGCACCTCATGTAGCAGCAAGTAGACATCAGTGACGTTTAATTATTGAATAACGCGCTCTGAGCCGGGACTGTTACGACAACCGAAACATCGCGTGCTCTCTAAAATACGATATTCACAAAAAGAAAAAAAACGATTTTACGGTTTTTCAAAAAAGTATCTATATAAGTAAAAGTAAACTTATTAAATTACCTTTTCTTTAATGTCTTGCACTTCACAGAATTTGCAAATGTAAATTTGATATAAAACGAAAAAAACATGAACAATCGAAGTCTTTTTTTTTTCGTTCGATCAAAAGATAAGGTTTCGCGTTTTGAACCGTTAAAAATATCTGCAAAAAATATAAAATATACATATTTTACGGATATATGTATAAAATATAAAAATGTTATGATTTATAATGAATTAGCAAAGAGACAAAATCGGGTGCGCCACGTATCTGTGGTAATCAGTGGTTATTACATTTAAAAAACCTCGTGAAAGCGTCACGTCATTAATACCAGATGACGTTGTGTACTCAGTTGGAGACGAACATCACGTCGCTGTCGCTGGACTCGCTGGCGGCGCAGCTGGAGGCGACGGCGGCGGAGCTGATGACGCGGCCCGCCTTCACGCGCGTCACCATCGAGCTGCGGGACGCGGCCGCCATGCTGCGAGCCTACCACGACGACATCGTCACGCCCATGACCGACCACACGCATCTACTTAATGTTAGTGTACACTGTCACATTGTTGAGCTCGCACTATACAAGTAGAGTTTAACGAACCGCCAGAATTGAAATATCAGTTTATTTTTTATAGTTCCTGATTAATTAGCCATAGCAAAGCACAAAACTTTCTAAATTTATGAAAAATTCCGAAGTTAGCGATAGCAAAATTTATCAATTATAGTATGAAATCGTGTCCGATGACGTCACTTGACATACCGTTAAGCTCCCTTTGATAGCAAATTACTTCATAATTTATTGAGATATCGAAAAAATAATTTTACTATTGTTTTTAACTTTTTAAACGCAAAATGTTAATGTAGGAGACGGGCTCATTCCTATGGGAGGTTCAGTAGGTGATAGAGATCACACATGTGTGTGTGTGTGTGTATAGCTTTGTATTCATCGTGTAAAGTCCATCCACACAACTAAATATAAATACTCGCACATTAATATATGATTCTCTATGTCACGTGACCTACTTTATCTGATCCACCTCAAACTTCCAAACAAGATATCTTTAAACAATTAAGTACCACCTGGGCGGGCGCGGTCACGTTCACGTAGGTCTCGTTGACGCTTACCATCAGTATTTTACATTATTAATATTATTAATTGTATGATCTAAAAATACGTTGTAACTAAACCAGAACAACACTGAGAGAAACATGTCTAAATGTTTAGAAAACGGCGATCGAGCTGCGCGACAGTCTGCGCTTCAACCACTCGTCGCTGAAGGAGGCCGTCAGCCACCTTATGGACGAGACCAGCAAGGCCGAGGGGTTCCTCTCCACGCAGGGCCCGGACCTCATACAGAACGTGAGTGTTACCTACGTATGCGCCCCCTATCGGCCGCCGCTTGGCCGTATCACGTTTCGCGAATACCGTCCGTGATAGTTCGCGAAGCAAAATATTAAAACTTTTACAATCTAATACCCCCAACCCGAGTATCACTGATTTAATTATCACCAATGATATTCCCCAATGGAACTCGAATCCGCACTAAGTCCGAGTAGTCTGTGAAGACTTACGTGAGTAAAGAAAGTGTCTTAACCCTACTTTTAACATCGGCACTCTTAATTCAAATTTCAAATTCAAAATTCAAAAAGTTTATTTTGCAAAGTAGGTATATATAATACACGTTTCACAAGTCAAATTTAAATCTTATAAAAATATATGTAATAAAATAATAA
Organism: Ypsolopha sequella; assembly: GCA_934047225.1. Classification (NCBI taxonomy): domain Eukaryota; kingdom Metazoa; phylum Arthropoda; class Insecta; order Lepidoptera; family Ypsolophidae; genus Ypsolopha; species Ypsolopha sequella. The sequence goes on from OW203989.1 coordinate 867,825, forward strand.
ATGTACATGAACTACTTAGATTAAATGTTTTTTTTAATTTATGTAGCAATATATATACGATTAAAATTATAGGTAAAATATTATTATACAAGGCGAAATCCAATCAACCGCCCGAACCCATACCGGAGACCCGGCCAGGGACCAGGAACAGGTTCAATGATCACCAACCGAGCCCCCAGCACGAATCCAGGAAGCCAACCAAATCCCATCCTATATACTACATAGTCATAGGTTACATATATAAATACATGCCTACCTCCGCCCATTCGATTAGTCTTGCTAAGAAGAACGGGCAAGAAACTTGGCAAGATCATGTCTTTTTTTTTTAACATAAACTTATACTATACATCAAATTACTTATATCTACTTTAACCAAGGGATAAGAAAATACAAGACAGCAGGAATTCAGGTTAATGAAAAAAGAAAAACATATATATCTTTGCCTACCTGTCTCATATAGTCTATTTCCTTTTACAGTCTGTAATTAATTAATGTTAACTCTTAAGAGGAATCAAAAGTTAGGAAATTATATTAATTAATTAAATTATTATCTACTATCATCAAAATCAGTATCACTATAACACCATGCTTCACCATCATCCAAATATTCATTTATTTTATAATATGCCTTTTTCAGTAGGCCCTGCTTAATATACTGTTTAAACTTATTCTCTGACAAAGTAAGGACCTCTGTTGGAAGTTTATTGTAAAATCTTATACCATGTCCTACGAAAGAGGTACTCACTTTGGCGAGTCTGATTTTTGGAAAAGCCAGTTTATACTTATTTCTGGTTTCCTTACAATGTTGCTCACCAAGCCTTGGGAGAGACTCAACATTTTTTCTGACATATCTAAGGACTTGGTAAATATATTCACAAGGAACAGTTAATATATTAATTTCTTTGAACTTTTCTCTTAATGAATCCCGGTGCTTCATATTATAAATAGCCCGAATTGCTCTCTTCTGCAAAACAAAGACTGCGTCTGTATCCGCGGCTCTACCCCATAACAGCATGCCGTATGACAAAATGCTGTGAAAGTAACTAAAATAGACTAGTCTAGCAGTATCTACATCAGTAATTTGCCTTATGCGTCTAACAGCGTATGCGGCCGAACTAAGTCTACCACATAGGGCTTCTATGTGGGGACCCCACTGAAGACGAGAGTCTACCGTAATGCCCAAAAACTTAGTTTCGTTAACTAACTCCAGCTTGGACCCCTGCAAAAGGAAATTACAATCCACTTGAATTACATTTGGTAACGTGAATTTTATACATTTCGTCTTTTTTGCGTTTAAAACTAAATTATTTACAGTAAACCAATCAAGCACCAGTGATAAAGTTGTATTCGCGTCGTCAAGGATATCTTTACGTCTATTAACTTTAAAAATAAGTGACGTGTCGTCTGCGAATAGTACTATCTTAGTTAAGTCTTTAATTAAATAGGGAAGGTCATTTATGTAAATTAAAAACAGCAAGGGCCCCAATATGGAGCAGTTCGACGGCACCGTTTAGTCGGTAAAGGGTCAAATAACTGTTTCGGGTTTATAAAACTTATCCAAAATGAGGTCACCAGTAGATACGTCCCAGGAACCGGGATGAGACGGAAACAGTCTTGGGTACGTATAGGTTGAGGATTTTATATAAATAAACTACATAAATCAATATTTTACTTGTGTGTGCAGTTCCGAATCCAGAAGTAACTCCAGGGACGTCCAGTTTTGTTCCACCACGCGTTCTCTCAATGTCACAAATTCCTTAAAGTTCAAAAGTCAACAAACGGTACTGAATCATATCGTGGACTTTATTTTCAAAGCGTAAAGCAAGTTGGACCGAATCGTCTTTAAAAAGGCAAGTCACTGACACGACCGTAAAAATGTACGTATTTCATAATGTAGTAATACGCGATAATAATTACAAATTTAGCCCAGCGACCTTAGCGACACACTGACTAATTATTGAGCCATCAAAGCCCTTCCGCACAAAACCTGATTGTCGTTTTCAAAGACAACGCACGATTTTTTTATTTTTATTTATTTATTATTTATTTATTTATCGAAAAATTTAATGACTAAGTACATGCAGAACGCAGATCAATAGTATATAAACTGGGTTTGACTGATGCATTGCTTTATTTATATAGAAATTGTGACAGTAGCAGCCCAAAATATACCGAGGTCCGTGCTAGGGCTGGCTACACTGTCGATTGAATTTATCTATTTCAAACATAACCTAATAAGCTATTAAACTTTTTATTTTATTTCTTTATCTCTATGGTTTGATGTAACACAATCAAAACTATCGACTGAATTCGGAAGCGTATCGAATTCCCTTCCGTTTTCACTCGATAGCTTGACGGTAGATACTATAGAAAAGCTTAAGAATTTGATTTAAATAACTTACCGACCGAAATCGGTAGGATAGTGATCGCTATCTTTATCGAGACTGCAGGCCCTGTGTTAAGTTGGTTTGTGCAAGGCGTTGTGAGTAGTGCGGTGTGTGAGGTGTACGACTCGTGTGGTTGCAGCTGACGCACGAGTTCGCGCTGCGCGTGGCGACGCCGCTCAGCGGGTACCTGGACCGGCTGGTGACGCATGCGCACGAGCACGTGGGCCGCTGCGGGCCGCTCTCGCACGCGTACAACGCCACGCGCGATGCCGCCTGCAAGAAGATACTCATGCCAATCGTGAGTGACGCACACATACATACCTATTACAATATACCAATACTCAGATACTTCTTACATTAAAACTGTTAAAAAACGGTGCTATTTTTTACGCGTCGACGTAAACGTTACGACACATTTAAATTTATACGTGGAAGTGAAGTAGTTATATTATTTTTGTTCTGATGGTACAAAAAGACCGAGTTTACTCTCTACAACGTTGCGTTGTCAGGGCGAGATAATAGTGTGTTGTTGGCGGGCGAGTTACCGAGCAAGTATCTGACAGTCGCTACGTCTACTGAGCTAGGTAAATCGCCCGCGACACACTATCATCTCGTCGCGACGTCTGTCTGGTAAGTGTTGTACGGTGTGACGTTACAGAACGGGTACTGGATATCTGTGTCGTGGTGCGTGGTGCTGTTCGTGCCGCTGATGGTGGTGGCGCAGCGCCTCGCGCGGCTCTACCTGCACCTGGACCCCTACCCCGGCCCGCTCGTCGAGGCGTGAGTACAGACCCTTGCTCTCTGTGTACCGACTGTTCATGGACGTCTAATGGAACCACTTGCTCTACTGATCACACTCAACTCGACGCAACACAAAATGATCTAGTCCGTTCAAAATTAAAATTAAACATTTGCATAATTATGTAAGTTTCTTTGTGAAACTTGTAGAGTATGTGGGTTTATTTAAAGATATCTGTTTATTAACAACCTGTGGACAGTTCGGTCCAGTACGGAAGGTGCGCTTGTATTCAGCTGTGACCTGCATCGACGGTCCGAGAGTGTGACGCCGTCTGTGGCGTCACCACGTGCGTCTTGTGTGTTGGGCCGAACTGTACCGAGTGGAAATAGGCCGGGAGTATGGTGCCGTTTAATACCGTGTAGTTTCCACTTGGTTTTCACTTGTATACGCGAGATACGGTCATATATTCAAATTTACATTCAATAATCGCAGCGATCTAAAATGTTAATAAATAAATATTTATTAATTCCGTTTCAGTGTGAAGTGGAGAGTTATCTCCAAGTGATTTATTTGTTACTAGATACACACAAGTGGGTGGGTATGTTGGTTACTAGATACACACAAGTTGGTGGGTATGTTGGTTACTAGATACACACAAGTTGGTGGGTATGTTGGTTACTAGATACACACAAGTGGGTGGGTGTGTTGGTTACTACACACACACAAGTGGGTGGGTATGTTGGTTACTAGATACACACAAGTGGGAGGGTGTGTTGGTTACTAGACACACCCTAGTTGGTGGGTGTGTTGGTTACTAGACACACACAAGTGGGTGGCAGTAGCGTGCCTAGAAATTTTCGCTGGAAAAGTAATGACATTGTTAAGTATGACTAGTAAAAAATATGAAAATAATAAAAATAATGTTATTTATTTATTTTTATTTTTTTATTTTATTTTATTTTGAAAAACAAACAGTCTTACAAGAAAAAACAAACAGTGAAATGATAAGTAGACTTATTATAGACAGATAGTTTTTCCAAAATTATCACACAGTATATCTTTATAAAAAATACCGAAACGTTAACAGTTAAAGATTAACAGACTTATTAACTTAAAAGAACAGAACATTTTCAAGAAGTACGTATTTATGTAACTTGTTATATTATGTAACTTGATATTAAACATGAAATAGTAAAGGCACAATCGTGAGTCTGTTCACTAGAGTTTTTAGTTGGGTTAACTATGACGGAAGAAACCTAAACATTAAATAGATTATTATAGACAAAATAGGTTTTCGAAAACTATTACATAGTGTGCTATTTATAAAATTACGAGACATTAACAATGAAAGCACTTACTGATGAGATATTATTAACTTAAGAGAACAAAACAATTTCAAGAACAAGATTAAAAAATTACCTTATTGTTAAACACGAGATATTAGGGGCACAATGATGCTACAAAAGTAGGTACATGTTATTTTTATTTATATAAATACTGACGCACCAAACGAGACGCACAATAGTAAGTTATTATATTAAGAACGAACTTTTAACAGAATAGGTGTGACTATTTATTTAATTATGATTTGGTTATAACAAATGCAAGTAACGAAAGAGAAAAGCAGTTAAAGATTAATTACGGGAATATTTCAGTGGTTTTCTTTTTGAACACATTTAAAGACATTGAAAAAGGGTCCAGATCACTTAAGGAGTCATTGTACAAACTGCACACTCTGCTAATGAAACTGTTTTTAGAATAATTTGTTCTAGAAAATGGAATAGAAAAAAGATTTCTTAGAAAGATTTAGGAAACAAATAGTTTAATTACAGTTCCTTCCTATATATAAAACAATTTACTAAATATTTTTTTGTGGTTAATGGCACAGAAAACAATTTTAAACTTCTTGTTGTCTTTGACGGACAACGGAAATTTATTTGGCCAAGCAAATGTGGAGTATCAACTAAATTAAGAATTATTTTATATAAAAATTCAATATAATGAGAGATTCATCTATCCTTAAGAGAAATAAGGCTGAAGCTTTGGTCTGGAGGTGGCGCCAAGGTATGCTAACATGCCCTAAAGCAGACATGTTCATACAAATTGTTTCTTTTTCAAAGTCGTTTTCATTGACATTGTCTTTACTTTTTCAGTAAAAAGTTCCAGGCACGCCACTGGTGGGTGGGTGTGTTGTTTACTAGACACACACAAGTGGGTGGATGTTTTAGTTAGATATGGGTCAGAATCAATGCGAGATTTAATAATAAATTAAATACTTGTACACTGGCTGTATAACAACGACGCAAACATAGAAACCTAAAAGGTATTCTTGATTGCAGAACTCATCAAACTATTACTTATTTACTGCTTAAATAACAAATGATGCGACGAACAATCGTCGACTGAACATTGAATATAAGACCGTAAACATTTGATAAAACTGAGTCACCCTCGTTGTATTTTAAAACTCTGCTTCAAATAACTCATACTTCAAATTGAAAAACTCAGTTTTATTAAAATAACAAATCATTCAACTAATAAAAAACACTTTGGTGTATTTTAAATCTAAATTAAAATGATTGAAACTGATACTTTTGCATCTATTGGCTTAGAATTCCATGAATAATGACTGACACAGTTCAGCGAAATATACTAAATGCATCTCAGTATTATAATTTCAGCTTCAATGATTTTTATTCGGCATATTATTAGTTAAGTACACAGTGATCGTGTCTCGGCTCGAGCCTGCAGGTGTGCCGCTGAATATATTTTTCGGTGACCAGGGAATATACCCGGTAATTGTTGACACTTACCGTGTCACTGGCAATATTCGGAGCTGGCATATCGCCACATGTGTCCGTGACACGATCACCAGCCGGAGAACAACCTACTGGAACACGATATCATTCACCTGCCATCATCATCGTGAAACTTGATCGCAGTTTCATACTATAGTAGCGCCATCGAGTGTCAGAGGACAGATGTGTTAAGTGATGGAGTTAATTTAAAATTTTGGTTAAAAATCTAAATCAAGTGTGAGTGTATTCAACATTAAACACGTTATACAACATTCAACATAATAATACAAAAGGCAAATGTACCAAATCTGCTTACAAAGTAGCCATAAAATGTATAAAGTGACACTGGTTCACAATAATATAGCTTAGAAAGAGACGGAGCTCTAGGATTAAGGAGATTTATTTAATGATTACGATTCAGCCACTAACACGCCTTGTTGAGTTGCTTTAATTGTTGACTCCTTGATTTAAAAAAAACGAGAAACTTTTGCTTTTGTCTTTGTTTCTATAACAAGTCTTTTACAAAATAACGGCAACATGAATATTGAAAAATAATTACCGAAAAGAGTAGTACATCACTATCAACGATGAAGCCTTTTGCTTAAACTGTAAGATTACTGATACTTGTAATACGTTTTATTATTGCGTGCAATAAAGGAGTTTGAATTGAATTGAGAAGTATTTAATTTTTTTTATTGACACACATAAATAATTACGGAACTTGGTAGGCATTAAACGTCATAGGTGCCATCACTCGACGACGCTACTGTACATAATAATATTTCGTATGGAATCCAGCTGCTATCAACTTTCTCTGTTATTTTCTTGTTTATTTCTTATATTTTGTTTTATGATTGATTTTTAACAATTTGTTTCTTGTTATGTATGATTTACAAGTTGTTTTTAACATTACGTTCGTTTAGTTTCGGTTGTCATAGTAACGTAACTGTTTGTCGTGTGTGCCTCTCAGTTGGGTTTGTTGTGCACCCTCGACCCTCGACCCTCGACCTACATGTAGTGAATGAGAATGATCATCGCCTGCACGGACCTGTGGGCCCCGACCCCTCACCCGGGGGCCCCTACCTTGCTCTGTGGGCCCCGACGTTGCTCTGCGGGCCCCGGACTGACACTCAGTCAAGAGAGAGAGGGATCACGAAATTTAAATTATACAAAAATATTAGGGTTCCATTGGTTATTCCTCCCGCTCTCTCGTGCTGTGCAAAAATTGATTCTATTACTTTCGCATTCGAATCTATTTTAATTTGCTGATAATATTTCTTTTCATTTCAAGTGTATGAAGCATGTCGCCGTGTGGTCGAAGAGCTATCGGACTTACGAACGGTTTGATGTGATATCTCTAACTTTTACCAGTTAAAACCAAATTTAATAAAAACTATAAATCGAACTTGGAACAAATATATAAAAACGTCCAACTCCTCGCCCCGGTTCAGTTAGTGAAATAGTTTTATTAACTTGTTTTGTGTTATTTAGTTTGTTCGATCACTCATCGCCATTATGATAGTTGAGAGTGAAGTGGGGAGGGTGTGTGTGTGTGTGTATGTATGAAGGGTGAGCCCAGTAAGTAACGCGCGGTGTGTGTTTATTGTTGCCGCAGCGAGTATGAGCCGGTGAGCGCGAGACGCGGCTGGTGGCGGTGACCCTACGCCTCCTCCGGTCAGTGAACACACATCTGATCCATGTACCGACCATGTGCCGAATGATTACGAAACACGACGACCACATACATTACTGTAATAAACTAATAAATTACTATTTATTGAGTTTTGTAACGTTCCGTTACAAATACTCCCAAATATTTTGATATTGAATGAAAGTAACGCCAAGTAATGTTCGTACTCGTCCGGCGGTCGATGTGTCTGTGCCCGCTAGTCCATGTGCTCTTCGACCCCATAGTGGCTGCCTTCCTCTAGTAAATGTCGCTATATGCCTGGCTTGTTCACTGGACCTCATTCACTCATTATACCTAGTGGATGTCCATGTAGGTATGTACAGAGCGCGGTCCAGTTAACAAAATGTCGATATGTTACCAATAAAGTGGCCCGCGGTCAGTGGTAGTATCATGTAGTCACGTAGGCGACACTCCGGCATGCGCTCGCTACATCGCTTGCCGCGTCGTACCTAGTTAAAGGTCGCTACTCGACTGAGCGGCAATAGATATGTTACAAAATTATTATTTAGACATTAACTATCTCGCGGTAGATGGCACTAAACATTAGTAAATGTTGTAGTTTTATTACTTTTCTTGTTTATTTACTTAAGTTATTGTCATCTACATGAACCATTATACCTACATTATATTAAGATTAGATATTTTTGTAAAGTAATGTATATGTTTAACGATACAATAGATGATGCTACACAGGTCCAGGTCTCTAGTTACAAAGTTGTATGATTCAGTATCGTTATCTCTAACCAGTACGTAGTTTCGCGCCCCTTGTGTACACGGTCCGTAGATGTGTCCATGTGTGCGTGCGTCGACTGACGTCCTGTTGTCTGTTGCAGCGAATATTTGTATGACGCGTACGCGGACCGCGATAACGTACCCCTTGCCAAGTAAGTGCCCCGAACTGAACTGCCCACTGCTCCCGCTGTGCTGCGTCGCATGCATGCGCTTACTGACCCCCTGTAGGCGGTCCTTAACGCTGCGCGCCGCTGGTTCCGACCAATCACAGCGTGATACGTAACCGCGCTCTAAAGAACCGTCTACACTTGTTTGCATGATTTTGTTTAGCTTTCCATAAACTATTGCTTTTTGGTATTACGCATCTGTTTGTGACTTCTGTAAGTAATAATTCTTATTTAAATGCATGGTGTGAATACTATAAACTATTTAAAATGTACATAATGCTCAGCATGAAACGAGCCGGCATCTAAGGTATGAACTAGTGCATGACTCCCGCATGTCGACAGGTATATAGATTAAACAACAGACCCAATTTACTTCAATTATTTAATTTATAATTTTTTATTCTGACTTTGTTAACTTATATTAATTTCTAACCACGGCGGAAGTCTGGAAACACACTATTTTTTCCTACATTTTAATATACCTTAGTTACGTCTAAGAGAGTGAAGTTCATCGCATTGTTTGACATCACGATGATGGTAGAGGACTTCAGCGCATAAACCGCGTAACTCCGGTGGTAATGAACTTCATTCGAAACCCAATGCGTGCAAAAGAGATGGCATGCTAGGTGGGCGTCGTTGCACGCCTATTAAACTGAACTGAAGCCCATTACGAACACCACCGAGTTACGCGGTAGACCCGCAGGTCTCGGACGCACACGCGCGCACGACTGACATATCGCGACACACACACACAGAGGGTCGAAGCGCAGCACGCTCGACATCGAGGGGAAGATCGCCGAGTGGAAGTGTCGCGCGACGGCGCCCCCCGCGTCGCCAGGCGGCGGCGGGGCTGGGGCGCGGGGCAGCACCACGGCGCTGCTGCTGGAGGGGGGCGGGGAGGTGGTGTGCGCGCTAGTGCCGCCCCCGCCCCCCGCCGCGTTGCTTGATGACCTCAAAACGCGGCTCGACGTGAAGGACGAAGACAACGAGTCCGGCATCCATGAGTCCGAGTAACTTGACCACTCTAGCGGGCACTCGGTGCGCTCTCTAGCGATATAGCCTTTGTATATCGTGAAATCAACGTCTATTTGCCCTAGATATAAACATACATTTGCCCTGTTTTTAGCAATAAATAACTATTTTCTTAAAGCAACCAAATACTATCGGTTGTATAATTCTACTTGAAAGATGAACAGGCCGTTTTTGTATCAATTAAACGAGGTATTTTGATGCTTTACAAAAGCATGTCTCTTGTGCTGGAATAAACGAGACGCTCCCGAATTGTTTATAGAAAGAAAAAATGTAATGTTCCAAAATGTAATGTTACAAAATGTAATGTTACAAAAGGGGAGCCAAGAGGTTTAAATTATGTGTTGTAGCTAGCATTTCTAAAATATTTAGAGTTTATTGCAATTTTGAAACATTTGGAGTGAATGACCAATTTTTGTAGTCACATTATAAATAAATAATAAATGTTAATGTCGTACAACAATTTCAATGAAATTGTCTTCCAGTTAAGTTTTGTGTTACGAAGGTTCGTGTCTATGAGAAATCCATCCCAAAAGTGAATATTGCATTACATAATATATTTTATTATTTACTGACGTATCGTCTACGCCCAAATTGCACATGATGCGCATTATGCATTGTGAGGCCAACTGAGGCCATAGATAGCGAGTCATGCACTGTGGCGTCATAGATATTGCATTACATAATATATTTTATTATTTACTGACGTATCGTCTACGCCCAAATTGCACATGATGCGCATTATGCATTGTGAGGCCAACTGAGGCCATAGATAGCGAGTCATGCACTGTGGCGTCATAGATATTGCATTACATAATATATTTTATTATTTACTGACGTATCGTCTACGCCCAAATTGCACATGATGCGCATTATGCATTGTGAGGCCAACTGAGGCCATAGATAGCGAGTCATGCACTGTGGCGTCATAGATATTGCATTACATAATATATTTTATTATTTACTGACGTATCGTCTACGCCCAAATTGCACATGATGCGCATTATGCATTGTGAGGCCAACTGAGGCCATAGATAGCGAGTCATGCACTGTGGCGTCATAGATATTGCATTACATAATATATTTTATTATTTACTGACGTATCGTCTACGCCCAAATTGCACATGATGCGCATTATGCATTGTGAGGCCAACTGAGGCCATAGATAGCGAGTCATGCACTGTGGCGTCATAGATATTGCATTACATAATATATTTTATTATTTACTGACGTATCGTCTACGCCCAAATTGCACATGATGCGCATTATGCATTGTGAGGCCAACTGAGGCCATAGATAGCGAGTCATGCACTGTGAGGTCATAGATAGTGAGTCATGCACTTTATTTATTTACTATATTGGATACACCAACAGTTTATAGATACATACACTCTTATACAAAAAATATAAATTGTTTAAATCCTATCTATAAACCAATAAAAGGTACACAATAACATTATGTTACACAAAAGAAACAAAAGAAAAAATACACCAACGGAAGAATAATTACTTCTATTAGTTAACAATATTGAGCATCCCATCACTGTGGGGTCATAGATGGCGAGTTATGGACTGTGACGTCATATATTCTTTCACTAATAAGTAGAGATCGGAATAGATATAGTTTTTTTCCGGTAATTACGTCATAACGTTACCAACAGTATGCATAAGCTAGCTGAATCTGGAAGATGAGTTAACATTTTCGAGATAAAATGTATACTCGTATATTATTTTAGGCTATTTTTTTAATTATCTTTTTATTGTTTAAAAGTTTAAGTTATCGGGTCTGCCATTGATTTTTTATTAAGTGGCTGTGTTTTTTACGACATTAGAATATTTACTTTGCAATTTGAATTATTACCCAGGCGAATACAATTTTTTTTCGAAATAACTACGCCTGTCTAGGCGTAGGAACCACGGACGCTATTGACGCTCTGGTTGATGACGTGGTTTGCAGTCTTAATAATAAAAAAAAGTGGCAGCTCTGTTCCTGGATCTCAGCTCAGCTTTTGATTTAGTTGATCATGAGATTCTGTTGTCCAAACTGGAGCATTACGGCTTCAGAGGAAATATCTTGAAACTTATAACATCTTATTTGGAAAACAGAAAGCAATTTGTTGAGATTAAAACTATCGAGGATCAGCAGGAAAGGGTTATTAAATCAGGGACGGTAATGATTACTAAGGGTGTTTCCCAAGGTTCCATTTTGGGGCCTATCTTTTTTGTCCTTTTCACTAACGACCTAATAAACCACATCATGAAGTCTGTGCCAGAAATCAAACTCGTGGTTTTCGCAGATGACACAATTTCCTCTGATGATTTAGACGATCTTAGTAAAAAAATCAAATAAGGCATTAATGGTTTTTAATAACTGGTTCCAAATTAATGGAATGAAGCTAAACACTTCAAAAACAAGTGCAATGTTGTTTAGATCAACCTCTGGCAATAAGGATACCATAAATATTGGGATGGGGAATAACACAATTACTCTGGTTGAAGACGTTAAATTTCTGGGGATCCATATAGACTCATTGCTAAGTTGGAAGCAGGAGTTGAGTGCAGTTGAGAGTTCAATTAGCTCAGCATGCTATGCTCTTAGAAGCCTACGAGAAGAAGTTAGTCTCAAGGAATTAAAAACAGTATATTACGCCCTTGTAGAATCGCGACTTAGGTATAGCATTCAATTTTGGGGAAATGGATACCAGTATAATATGAATAAAGCCTTCGTATTACAAAAAAGAGCGATCTGTACAATGGTTAGAATTCCTCAAACTGAGTCATGCAGAAATTATTTCACCCAGTTAGGTATTCTCACTGCTCCCAGTTTGTACATATTGGTTCTTCTCTCAAATTTAATCAAAAACATAAATAAGTATGAGACTCTGGAAGAACAAAAAAAAAACGACTAGACTCCCGACGCAAGGACATAAAAACAGCCATTACACCCAGGTTGCAAATCGCAAATCATGCAACAAGATTTCAATCCGTTTTTTTATTTAACAAGTTGCCTACAGACCTTAAAATAATAACCAGTCATGCCTTGTTTAAGAATAAGCTGAAACAGTTCTTGTTGGAGAAATGTTTTTATACAGTGAATGACATGTAGGTAGCTTGTAACTTAATATAACTAAGATTGTTGTTTTATTTAATATATTTTATATCTGTAATTAGAATTATGAATAAGTTGTAATTTAGCCCATAAGTACGTAGTATTAAGTATAATTTACATATTCAAATGCAATATATTTTTGTTAATGAATTAAATAAATGAAATGAAATATCCATGTTATACCAACGTTACAGAAGGACATAAAAAGCTCTACCTATTGCGATCTATACTTATAATTTATCTCGAATGAATTACAAGTCGGTCGACTACACATTGAGTACATATCTGTTGTTGTACCGAGTCGGTCGACTACACATTGAGTACATATCTGTTGTTGTACCGAGTCGGTCGACTACACATTGAGTACATATCTGTTGTTGTACCGAGTCGGTCGACTACACATTGAGTACATATCTGTTGTTGTACCGAGTCGGTCGACTACACATTGAGTACATATCTGTTGTTGTACCGAGTCGGTCGACTACACATTGAGTACATATCTGTTGTTGTACCGAGTCGGCCTCCGTTCGGCAACATGCCTGCTACACCAGGTTAGTGTTCTAGTCGGAAGTATTCAAATGTGACAAGTAACATACGTATATATACTACATACATATATACTCTCCACATATCAATTATAATAATTATGGTATATCATGTTCCATGCTTATGCTTCATACAAACATACTAATGCGCTATATATATAGAACGCAGCCTGCCTCGCCACAGTTCAAATTAGACAGACATGTCGCTCTGTCTCTCTCTTTCTCTCTCACCAGACACTAAATCGTACATCCTTTATTGAAGAATATTAATATTACTCCTACTAACTAAAGAAACCACTGATTCCCGAAATAATTAAAACGTACAAATACATAACATACACCATATGTCTTGACCCTTTCAACTGACACATTTCATACAATGTACCCCACGGGTGGCGATGTTATTATCTCTTGACCCTTTCAACTGACACATTTCATACAATGTACACCACGGGTGGCGATGTTATTATCTCTTGACCCTTTCAACTGACACATTTCATACAATGCACACCACGGGTGGCGATGTTATTATCTCTTGACCCTTTCAGCTGACACATTTCATACAATGCACACCACGGGTGGCGATGTTATTATCTCTTGACCCTTTCAACTGACACATTTCATACAATGTACACCACGGGTGGCGATGTTATTATCTCTTGACCCTTTCAGCTGACACATTTCATACAATGCACACCACGCACACCACGGGTGGCGATGTTATTATCTCTTGACCCTTTCAGCTGACACATTTCATACAATGCACACCACGGGTGGCGATGTTATTATCTCTTGACCCTTTCAGCTGACACATTTCATACAATGCACACCACGGGTGGCGATGTTATTATCTCTTGACCCTTTCAACTGACACATTTCATACAATGCACACCACGGGTGGCGATGGTATTATCTCTTGACCCTTTCAGCTGACACATTTCATACAATGCACACCACGGGTGGCGATGTTATTATCTCTTGACCCTTTCAACTGACACATTTCATACAATGTATACCACGGGTGGTTATTGTCAATAAGCAGAGGAATACGAAGTAATGTTTGTGGTGAGAGAGCAGTATCGATATTGCATGTATACTACACGCAACGCAGTACAAGTTAGTGTTTCTATCATATATGTACTTATCTTTAGATACTTATATTATATATCGACATACATACATATACTGTAGTCTTTAATATACACATTTTATGTAGATATTTGGACGGCCATTTTTAAATAAATAGTTTTGATATAATCGTACAATCGTAAAACGTACAATCGTGTAAAACGCATGAGAAACATTTTTTACTTAGCTTTTTACGTAACATATTCAAATAAATGTAGTTCTTTTAAACCATTTTACTGTAAATGTGACAGTTCAACTCATATCAGATAGCTATAATTATTATGATACCAGTTATAATTATATATTTGTAATTTTGTATAAGATGGGACTATGTACATGATCGATTGAAATTTTTTGTATGTTAAGAATTGTTATAATATCTACTTTATTAAATTCAAGGTATAACCTTTATAACTTATACTTAATGATTTCTTTGTGGGTATCTTGTTGCACTGGAGTGAATTGACACTAAAACTATTGTATCTTGTACTATCAATACTTTCTTGATCATATTATGAATACGTAATAAGTAAGGAGGTAACAATAACATTCAGGATAATGAAAATCTTGATTGTTAATTACCTTCTCATTTAGGATTTCAAAATTTATCTTTAGCTAAAGAGATAATTCCACTAGTTGAATTAATACTCGTCTCAATATTAGTAAAACAGTACAACCTTGTCTATCAAGAAAAAAAAACTAAAAAGTTGACATCAAGTCAGCACAGTCAGGTTACTCGGACTCCGGGGGGGGAACGCAGCGCGGGGACGTCCCATCACTATGTCTGAGCGGTAACATCACTAGTTATACCACACTGTTTACTTGGAATGCGCTATTTCCTATTGTTTATTGTTCTTTATAGATGTTGTTGATGTTTTGACTATATCTTATATTTTGGTGTTCACGTGTTAACTGCATGATTTGGTCTTCGTTTTGTTCTTTACACATAGTTTAGTGCATGAACATTTCTCCTCGAATAATAACGATTTTAAGTGATGATGAAGTATCAAAATAAAGGCACAAAAATGCAAAATATTATACTCATATATTGTACTATTGAAGAAATGTTCGCTTTTCGCCCGTATTTCATGTAATTAGATTGAAAAGTGGACAACGACACTTTCTTCGATAGTATATATACTGAGTTTAATTTTGATAACTGAGTTATTGTTATACCTATCTACCCTTTCTTTATTTATTAAGAGCTATCTAGCAGGTGGATTGTAAAAAACCCGCTTTTTTGAAACCAATGGAAACATTGCGATGACAGTTTACACATACACATAGGTATTAAGGTTTTGTGGGAAAACTATTCAACAAATTTTGAATTTAAGTATTAGTTTTGATTAATTACAAAAAGGCGGGTTTTTAACAATCCGCCTGCTAAACGGTTCTTAGTTATTTGTGGCAATGGCTAGATCTAATCTTTTCTTAATTTTGAGAAGTTCAGTGCCTTATGTTAGATGATAGTGTAGTACATTAACTACGTTACAATATTCAAGAAGCATGACATCTTGTTGTGTGCCTCACCTGTGCTGTACAGAGGCTAGGTGTCGCACACTAGTGCGTGTGTACTGACGTGGGGCTCTGCAGGTAAGGCATATTTTCAGGCATATTAGTAGGGCTCGTTAGAATTGTTTGAATAAAAGCCACATATTGAGGTGATATATTTTGTGCAGCGCCTACAAGGCAGAGAAGCGGTCGCGGGGCGGGGGCGGTGCGAGCGGGGGCAGCGGCGGGGGATCCCGGCCGCGCTCGGGCGACGTCGGCGCAGGGCCCGCGCCGCAAGCCGCGCCGCATCTCGACGCACACCACGCGCGCAGATATAATGATATGGCGCCAAAGTGAGTACATTGCTCTCTCTCTCTCCCTACCTACTACACGCCATGCACTCTGGCCACGTTGCCCACGGGCTCGGGTCACGCTCGGTAGCACCTGCACGGAGCTTTACACTCAACATTCACATCACTTGCCCACGACGACGTTAAGAATCGATTCTTCAGATTTGCAACGAAATTAAAAGAAACAACTGTAACGCGTAAAAAAGATATATCCCAGCTAAAGTTAATCTATAGAAATATGTCCCAGGTAAAGATAATCTATAGAAATATGTGCCAGCTAAAGATAATCGATAGAAATATGTCCCAGGTAAAGATAATCTATAGAAATATGTCCCAGCTAAAGATAATCGATAGAAATATGCCCCAGCTAAAGATAATCTATAGAAATATGTCCCAGCTAAAGATAATCTATAGAAATATGTCCCAGCTAAAGATAATCTATAGAAATATGTCCCAGCTAAAGATAATCGATAGAAATATGTCCCAGCTAAAGATAATCTATAGAAATATGTCCCAGCTAAAGATAATCTATAGAAATATGTCCCAGCTAAAGATAATCTATAGAAATATGTCCCAGCTAAAGATAATCGATAGAAATATGTCCCAGGTAAAGATAATCTATAGAAATATGTCCCAGCTAAAGATAATCTATAGAAATATGTCCCAGCTAAAGATAATCTATAGAAATATGTCCCAGCTAAAGATAATCGATAGAAATATGTCCCAGCTAAAGATAATCTATAGAAATATGTCCCAGCTAAAGATAATCTATAGAAATATGTCCCAGCTAAAGATAATCGATAGAAATATGTCCCAGCTAAAGATAATCTATAGAAATATGTCCCAGCTAAAGATAATCTATAGAAATATGTCCCAGCTAAAGATAATCTATAGAAATATGTCCCAGCTAAAGATAATCGATAGAAATATGTCCCAGGTAAAGATAATCTATAGAAATATGTCCCAGCTAAAGATAATCTATAGAAATATGTCCCAGCTAAAGATAATCGATAGAAATATGTCCCAGGTAAAGATAATCGATAGAAATATGTCCCAGGTAAAGATAATCTATAGAAATATGTCCCAGCTAAAGATAATCTATAGAAATATGTCCCAGATTAAGATAAATCTATAGAAATATGTGCCAGCTAAAGATAATCTATAGAAATATGTCCCAGCTAAAGATAATCTATAGAAATATGTCCCAGATTAAGATAAATCTATAGAAATATGTGCCAGCTAAAGATAATCTATAGAAATATGTCCCAGCTAAAGATAATCTATAGAAATATGTGCCAGCTAAAGATAATCTATAGAAATATGTCCCAGATTAAGATAAATCTATAGAAATATGTTCCAGCTAAAGATAATCTATAGAAATATGTTCCAGCTAATTTTTAATCTATAGAAATATGTTCCAGCTAAAGTTAATCTATAGAAATATGTCCCAGCTCAAGTTAACGTGTTCTCTGTAATAGAAGATGTATTGTCAGTTCGCTAAATAACTGACAGAAGTTGACGTGTACTGTAGTATCAGCACGCTGGATCTGTAATATAACGTGCTCAAGATTGTCAGTTCACTAAATAACTGACAGAAGTTGACGTGTACTGTAGTACCAGCACGCTGGATCTGTAATATAACGTGCTCAAGATTGTCAGTTCACTAAATAACTGACAGAAGTTGACGTGTACTGTAGTACCAGCACGCTGGATCTGTAATATAATGTGCTAATCGCTACGTTATTATGAAATAATGTTTTGTAGTTTCACGTATTATTGTTGTTGTCTACAGTTTCACCGATATAATTTCGGTATTATCAAGATGAGTCTCGTTATAAGGTCGACGATGTCGACGCACCATTGACTGTCGTTGTCAAACAGCCACTGACAGTTAACAACAATAATACGCGAGTGTACTACGTTTTTTTTTCATAATAATTTAGTATGTCAACTCAAGCGAGTTTTAATAGCAAATCGCTAAATTTTGTCCGTGTTAACATTGTACTAGCTAAAAACCGTTAGCGCATTTAAGGTGATATACCGTGCTAGCGAAGGTCCCCGTTACTCCAGGCGGAAAGACCCGCAGTGCGAAAGGGACGGAATCGGGGAAAATTGTCAAAAAGTCGGTTTTAAATTAATGCAAAATTAACTAAAATTGCTACAAAAATTTCCATAACCAGTAATTTAGGTATAAATAAAACCCATCTAAATAAATATTTTTCAAGTCTGTATGATATCCTAATTTGTCAGAATATCAAAAAAAGTGTAAATTTAGACCTGGTTTCAATAATTATTTCTATCGAATGAAATTCCTCCTATCGCGTTTCTGATAGACCAAAATGTATTAAAAGGTCCCAAAATTGTTATACTAATTTATTTTACTTGGAACTTTTTTAAAAGAGCAGATAAATAACTTCAAAAATTGACAATTTTCACGGTATAGCCCCTTAAATGTCGTCATTGATGATATTATATTACATTAGTAACGTAACGCTGCGGGTGAATAATATCGAGCGTGCTAACGTGACGTCAGTAATGTTGGGGTGTGACGTGGTAGTGCACGGGTGTGACGTACGGTGACGGTTGCAGGCATTGGGAGGAGGGCCCGCCCCGCTACCTCGGCCAGGGGCCCACTGAGTACGAGCGCCCCCCGCCATACTACTATCCCGGACCAGCGTGAGTACATACATACCTGTCTACACATACTTGTACATTCGTTATAAATTATCATTTCATTACATCAAAATTCACCACTTTTGTCAAGTTAATTTTCGGCTGGTATTTCAAAGAAAATGGATATTATTGCCAAACAACTCTTAAAAGGCGAGAGAAACAAATAACAAGTAAAGGCTTAAATAAAATCATTAATACTAAAATTTAAATTAATACGACGTAATTTAATTTAATACGACGTAACCTGGGCCCGTAGCACAGTGTTTAACCACGCGCGGCGTCACTAGTTGAATCACAAGTGCAAGGAGCGTGACATAATTTTTTTTGCGATTAAATAGTATGTCACGCTCCTCGCACCTGTGCTTCAACTAAGTGGCATCGCGCGCCATTAAACACTGAGCTACGAGGCATGGTATACCTACATTAGATAAATAAATATATTTCATTTCATTCAATTTCATAACACACCTTACAACAAGTACGTTAGTGCGATCGATTCGGCGCAACACAACTTAACTTATTTGACAGGACTAACCTTATTTTGAGCGTTCTGTCTTTGTCTTTTCGTTACAGTAAGAAAAAGGCACAACGCTTAAATTAAGTTTAGTCCTGTCAAATAAGTTAAGTCGTGTTACGCCGAATTTGCACTTATCTAATAGTATTTTGTGCAACTGTAACATAATTTGAGAATAATTTAGCACGAGTGTCTCAATGTCTAGTTAATGTAATTATGTTCAATTGCACACAATACTTTATCTACGACCATCAAAAATATTGTCTTTTTTATAATATTTTCAACTAACAATTTCACGAAAAATGAGAAGACATTCGTTCATGGACGATTGTTGATTGGGTCTCTAGCGGTTTTATAATAAATTGGGCCAATCGCAGCGCAGCATCGCGGTGTTATAATGTAACATTATAACATCGGTTAAACGATCTAGGTACTTATAAAACTGCTTTAGATGTTGCAATTGCTTTTTTGCAGTATGGGAGTAGATAAACATTGTAATTTAAGATCTATAACTATTTCATTTGAAATTGTAAAACTGTTCAGGATGTAAGTAAAACAATTGTGGGATAGTATAAGTGATTTTCTGTTAATTACATACATACATATATATATAAAACATTATTATTTCCACGCACTGCAGCCAGAAATACACGCTTTCTAGGGCACACAAGTTTACCTCCAGTGTTTTATTTCACCAATCGGCAAGTGGTAAGTATACAAATACAATGCGGATATGATTCTAACTCAGGGCTCAAGACTGACAATCTGGCGTCGTACCGACTGAGCTACCGACTATACTTCGAGTAAAATAAGCTTCGCTGACGTCACAGTTTATATATGAAAGTGACGCCTGGCCCCGATCGAGTCCATACTCTACTGACGTCACAGTTTATATATGAAAGTGACGCCTGGCCCCGATCGAGTCCATACTCTACTGACGTCACAGTTTATATATGAAAGTGACGCCTGGCCCCGATCGAGTCCATACTCTACTGACGTCACAGTTTATATATGAAAGTGACGCCTGGCCCCGATCGAGTCCATACTCTACTGACGTCACAGTTTATATATGAAAGTGACGCCTGGCCCCGATCGAGTCCATACTCTACTGACGTCACAGTTTATATATGAAAGTGACGCCTGGCCCCGATCGAGTCCATACTTTACTGACGTCACAGTTTATATATGAAAGTGACGCCTGGCCCCGATCGAGTCCATACTTTACTGACGTCACAGTTTATATATGAAAGTGACGCCTGGCCCCGATCGAGTCCATACTTTACTGACGTCACAGTTTATATATGAAAGTGACGCCTGGCCCCGATCGAGTCCATACTTTACTGACGTCACAGTTTATATATGAAAGTGACGCCTGGCCCCGATCGAGTCCATACTCTACTGACGTCACAGTTTATATATGAAAGTGACGCCTGGCCCCGATCGAGTCCATACTCTACTGACGTCACAGTTTATATATGAAAGTGACGCCTGGCCCCGATCGAGTCCATACTCTACTGACGTCACAGTTTATATATGAAAGTGACGCCTGGCCCCGATCGAGTCCATACTCTACTGACGTCACAGTTTATATATGAAAGTGACGCCTGGCCCCTGTGGCCGCTGGCCACAGGATGCAGGGCGGATGGGATTTGAGGATAATGGGATGAGGTGACACGGGTAAATAAAAGATTGTGGGAAACAATGTGGGGTCACTGACCTGGTTGAAATGTTGTTCTCGATGGGCCGACAGGAGATGCGGTGACGTGCTGAGCCTTCTTGTTGGCTAGTTGAGCTGGCGTCTGTGCAGGGATGTATTGAATGTCCTGGTTTGAGTGATGTACACAGCACTTGTATTAACACTACACTTTAGGTACGCGATATTGTTTGTGCTGACGCGAATGTCTATTGTTTAGAGCTGTCGGCTGCGCGGGCGCGCGCGCGTGCGCCTAGCGAGGCTCGTCGATCCGAACAGACCGAACGAGCGCCCGCGCGCGCCTCGACCGGCGCGCGGCGGGGGGGGGGGGGTCATCCCCGCCTGCGGGTGCGAATCATGCGTCACGGTCTAGCGTGAACATCCTGGGGGGGCCGGGGCTGCGGCTCCATGGGCTGTGTCCAGATCCACAACTTGGATCACTCCATCCTTGCCAGGCATTGTGCGGAGAATTCTCCCCAACTTCCATTGGAGCGGAGGCAAGTCATCCTCTTTGATGAGGACCAGTTCACCCACTTGAGGAGGGGAGGAAGGGGAGAGCTGATTGGGGCGGGTTTGCAGGGTATGGAGGTAGGATCTGGACCAGAGAATCCAAAAGCGCTGAGAGAGCGCTTGAATGAGCTGAAAGCGTTTAAGAACAGATATGGGTCTGTCGTAAAAAGACTGCTCAGGTAGAGCGGTGAGCGGACGACCAATAATGAAATGTCCGGCCGTGAGAGGGTCAAAGTCCGTAGGATCGGATAAAATCGGGCAGAAGGGTCTTGAGTTGAGTATTATTTCGTGCAGAGCGCCGAACCAAGTTATGTGCTGATTCGCGAGCTTGTGAGTGATTGCATCATAGTTTGTGCCGCAGTCTGAGCGAATGAGAACTGGAGTACCTCGACGTGAGATAAAACCTAACAGGGCTCGTGCTGAGTGAAATTGACCATGTACGTCTGCTATTATTGGTGTGTTAGTGACGTTCACTACACGTTGTGCGGGGTTACAAGAATTCTCTGTTGGAGTTGAAGTCATTGAGTGAAAATGAAATGAGTGTGTATGTGATGAGTGTGTGTGTGATAAGTGTGCTGAGTGCGTTGAGTGCTGGTTTCATTGAGTGAAAATGAGCTGAATGTGTATCTGATGAGTGAATGTGTGAGTGAAAATGAGCTGAGTGTGTCTATATGTGCTGATTGAATGTGTGAGTGAAAATGAGCTGAGTGTGTATGTGCTGATTGAATGTGTGAGTGAAAATGAGTTGAGTGTGTATGTGCTGATTGAATGTGTGAGTGAAAATGAGTTGAGTGTGTATGTGCTGATTGAATGTGTGATGAGTGTGACTATATGTGAAAATGAGTTATTAAAAACTTGAGCGCTACCAACTCCAACGTGCGGATAGCTTGTAACTTGCGCGGGCCGAAATAACAAAAGCCATGTTCAAACGGAACACGGAAAATAAACCCGACAGAGAGAGAAAGAGAAAAAAAAAAAAAGAAAAAAAAAAAAAAATTTTTTTTTTAAACAACCTGTATATGAGCCGATACACCAACTTGGAACAGCCTATATGTGTACCACAAACAACAAGATCAGAGATGAGAAGAGAAAAAAAACAAATTGTTTACTATATTTGTGCTATATATATATACCCGGGTAAAAAAAGCAGACAATAACACAAATAAACGGTCCGGCAATATATTACTGCGACGTGAGATTACCGCAACACAAAAATATCGAAAAGGGCTGATGAACCTGTTCACTTTTATGTTATTTGCCTTGAAATCACGCTTTAGTAATATACGTAATACGTATGTATATGCACGAAATAAAGCGAATTTATACTCTCACAAAAAAATATCTCGCAAGATACGAGAACTATCTTTGACAGTGGGTAGATTTGCACCTCTTCGCGCGATAGAAAACAAAGTGAAGTGTAGGTACTCAAAACGTTGTAACACGATATGAAACTAAAATGTGAACTATGTATTTTCGAGCAAAGTTGAATCACTTCGAGAACATTTGAAAAGATTGGGTCGGGAATTACATGTAAAAAATGTTGAGCAAAATGCTGACTTTGAGTTTAATTAATTTTACGTATGGGGTTTATAAGGGCTGATAATTAATCCCTGGAAGTGACGGGGGGGTTTAATAAAGAAATATAGTGGACTGTAATAAACAATTGGGCCGAATGGATATAATTATATTATCTGAGCTGAACAATAATTACAACCGTGATGAAAATGAGTTATTCTGTAAAGGGGCGTGGGGGGGTCGGTTCTAACCGATAAATGGAATGTTCCAGGCGGCGGTTCTAATTATCTACCCGCGATAGGTATTCGAAACCACAAAATATTTTTTGCCGGGAAAGGGGGCAAAATATGTAACCGGGTGAAAATGGACTGTAGTAACTCGACGAGGGCTGGTTCAGTAGCGGTTTGAAGGGCCAAAATTGTGAAAATGGACTGTAAGGACCAGAATTCGATCCGGCTCGAAGGACCAAAAATGTGGCCGCTGGCCACAGGATGCAGGGCGGATGGGATTTGAGGATAATGGGATGAGGTGACACGGGTAAATAAAAGATTGTGGGAAACAATGTGGGGTCACTGACCTGGTTGAAATGTTGTTCTCGATGGGCCGACAGGAGATGCGGTGACGTGCTGAGCCTTCTTGTTGGCTAGTTGAGCTGGCGTCTGTGCAGGGATGTATTGAATGTCCTGGTTTGAGTGATGTACACAGCACTTGTATTAACACTACACTTTAGGTACGCGATATTGTTTGTGCTGACGCGAATGTCTATTGTTTAGAGCTGTCGGCTGCGCGGGCGCGCGCGCGTGCGCCTAGCGAGGCTCGTCGATCCGAACAGACCGAACGAGCGCCCGCGCGCGCCTCGACCGGCGCGCGGCGGGGGGGGGGGGTCATCCCCGCCTGCGGGTGCGAATCATGCGTCACGGTCTAGCGTGAACAGCCCCGATCGAGTCCATACTCTACTGACGTCACAGTTTATATATGAAAGTGACGCCTGGCCCCGATCGAGTCCATACTCTACTGACGTCACAGTTTATATATGAAAGTGACGCCTGGCCCCGATCGAGTCCATACTCTACTGACGTCACAGTTTATATATGAAAGTGACGCCTGGCCCCGATCGAGTCCATACTCTACTGACGTCACAGTTTATATATGAAAGTGACGCCTGGCCCCGATCGAGTCCATACTCTACTGACGTCACAGTTTATATATGAAAGTGACGCCTGGCCCCGATCGAGTCCATACTCTACTGACGTCACAGTTTATATATGAAAGTGACGCCTGGCCCCGATCGAGTCCATACTTTTGACAGGTTTTACAGAGAGCATTATCTAATAATATACCTTTGTTTTATTTCTAGTGATAGACAGTAAACTGGCGCTCACGGAACTCGACGACGACCAGCTGAAGTACTGAGTCCTCTAGAGGGGCCCCTCTTCCCCCAGGGGTCCCGTCCCTTCCTGAGGGGCCCCCTCGTGCTGTGATCGCAACTACGTACAACGTCTGACAATGAGCAGCCGGCGAATCATATTATATTTTTACATGTAGTTTAAGAGGCCATATTCGCTTGTTTTGTCGAGACAGTCCTCTTATGAATTATATCAATTATATCGGTGACGTCAGTAGCTACAGTCCGCGTCGTGGAATCGTCGTCGCATCGGCCTATGTCCCACTGTCCGCGGTCTCCTCACGTGTTGACTCGGTGTCTTTACACGTTTATCAACGAATTTAAAATGTAATGTATACAGAAGAATGTAACTAGTAACGCTTGGTCCGGCTCGCGGCTCGCGGCTCGCGGCTCGCGGCTCGTGGCGGCCGCATCCAGAGTCCGGAGCGAGGTCTCTCACAGTAACTGCCATTATTCGACTGTCCAATGTTGACTTGTAAGTGTTATAGTTTCGCTCAATTTGTAATTCAATTTTGGATTCATTATTGGGTCCCGTCGGCTTTAAATTTCACAAATAAATGTTTAGATGATTATTATACTATTGTTAATTTGCGGAGTAGAGGTGCCGCACTAAATATTTTCTTCTATGTTTTTTGTAATCAATGTTTGTAGATTGTACGTTAAATGGTACTTGGGTGAATACAGTTGACGAAATTATTGTGTCAGTTGTATAAGTGACCGCTATTCGTTGAAGCGTGGCTGCAACTAGGTTTAGACGCTTCGAACCTGGCTACAACTAGGTTAAGCCGGCTCGAACCTGGCTACAACTAAGTTTAGCCTGCTCGGACCTGGCTACAACTGGGTGTAGCCGGTAGACCGGCTAGTGCTGGGTGCAGCCGCGCCACCCGTCACATTACACAACTATTCATCTGATTGCCCGTTTTTAATCATTAGTTATATCATTTAATATTTAATATTCGATACTAAGTCTTACGAATCAGATATTCCATAATAAATCGTAGCAGTAATTTAGGTATTTGTAATAAACAAAACAAAATGAAAAAAACGTATAAATATCGTATAATCGTAAGTGTAGGCTAAGTCTCTACATATATTACACACATCACGTCTCTTCGAGATTCTATTGCATTTATATTAAACGTAAGTTAACTTTAACTCTCCTGTATGTGAACGTAGTCGGTTGTAACTCTATCGTAAGTGTCGGTGTCGGCTCTATGTAGCGGCTGGGGGTGTGACGTTCAGCCAAAATATCTAATATGTGATGTGTGCGCTCAGCTTTATGTGCAGATTACTATCCCGGAATATCAGTCGCTGTCCCGGACTGCCCCGAGGACTCACTGATCAGATCTCACCATTTCAAATACTCGTTCTGTAAACATGAAGCTGCGGCCATTAATAAACGTTATTGAAGTGATTCAATACTTCCGGCGCCATCGCTCTTATATAATT
The DNA here is from genome assembly GCA_934047225.1 of Ypsolopha sequella. Classification (NCBI taxonomy): domain Eukaryota; kingdom Metazoa; phylum Arthropoda; class Insecta; order Lepidoptera; family Ypsolophidae; genus Ypsolopha; species Ypsolopha sequella. The sequence continues at coordinate 893,749 of OW203989.1, forward strand.
ATTAGTTTAGTTAAAATACAATTTTAGTGCTATTTAATTGTATTAGTATTTTTTAATTGTTGACTCGGAGTGCAAAGTATAATGGTGTCATATATTGTATTCCTTAAGTTAGGTAATTTTATATGATTCATGGATGTAATGCCAAATATATTTCGATTAGTGCGGAGTCATTGAGGCACACTCCGGCAGGCCGCGGCGCGGCGACGTCTAACACCACAGTCACCTCTCTATCAGTAGTTAATTGATAAGTCCAACATACATAATCAATATAAATAAACAACATACCACTTCATACATACATTAGCTTGGAAAAGGTACGGAAATGCGCATTTTAGCTGTACTCTTGTCGGACTCATATTTCAGGACCTTAAATGAAATTGAGACTCCATTTTGCGACACTTTACAAAAAATAAACAGATAATCGTCCAGTGAATGGTCTGCTATTTTAGGTCCATAAACATAAACCAACAGGTGGTGTGGTATCGTGTCGTCTCGGTATGGTGGCGCGGGTGTGGTGCTGTGTCCAGGTCTGATGTCTAGGTGTCGCCGTTGTCTTCCTTATTGTAGTCCAATCTGTTTCTCGCTCACTTTTCTATAGATGAAATTTTACCGTTTTTGGAAAATAATAACCTAGCCTGTAGTTGAATTTACTTCGCAGCTATGTCAACCTAGTCTTTAGCTGACTTCAGTCTTCAGAGCTGTCTCTTTCTGACTTATTGTAAGGAGTAAAATGCGAGGTACCAAAAGGGGCGAGAATTTCTTTAGAATGTCGACCTGCTCAATTTACCCGCGTGTTTTGATTATAGCAATGTTGTGGTGCTGGAACAAGCATCAATGTCGCCGCTCGGTTCTATTAGAACAAGCATCAATGTCGCCACTCGGTTCTATTAGAACAAGCATCAATGTCGCCGCTCGGTTCTATTAGAACAAGCATCAATGTCGCCGCTCGGTTCTATTAGAACAAGCATCAATGTCGCCGCTCGGTTCTATTAGAACAAGCATCAATGTCGCCGCTCGGTTCTATTAGAACAAGCATCAATGTCGCCGCTCGGTTCTATTAGAACAAGCATCAATGTCGCCGCTCGGTTCTATTAGAACAAGCATCAATGTCGCCGCTCGGTTCTATTAGAACAAGCATCAATGTCGCCGCTCGGTTCTATTAGAACAAGCATCAATGTCGCCGCTCGGTTCTATTAGAATTTTGAAATTATTTTATGTTGTAATTTAAGCAAAAGTGTTGGTAGATTTAAACTGTCACGTTACGGTGCAGTGCAAGTACTGAGCTAGTTGTGTATCCACACTACGGTGTGGGTGTGAGCGGCCGATGGTGTTAAGGTGTGTGTACACGCTAATGTGTGGATTGTTAAGGCTGTGTATCTGCTGATCTGGGTCGTTGACATGTGGAAGTGATTGTATGAATAAAATAAAATGTTTAATTATCTCATAAAACGTGCCTTTTATTTAATTGAACAGTTCAATTTGAACTAACTACCAACATGATTATAGTGAGTGGTCATGCAAAAAGGAACCTAAAGAACCTATAGGGATTTAGAAAATTAAAGTTTTTAGAAATAAGTTTTAAGAATCTTTTTCCTGTGGATAATTGTATCTCGTCAGGTCCCTTTTCGCATGACAACTCAATTAAAATAAAACAAGTAAAAATCAACCAACTCAATATATTACAGTCGCCACAAAATGTCAAAAAACTCCTTCCTTTGCAATGCAAAACAATAATTGTATCTATTATACAAACTGATTAACCTATCTAATGTTGCACTAAGTAAACGCTATAGATACAGGAATGTATGTATATATAGTAATTATCTAATAAATACTGTCTGTCAGTTTTGTCTCTAGTGTACACTAATCAGTGTACACTAGCGAGATCTCAGTGCGCCCGGCCTCGCTCGCGTCCGGAACTCGCTCATCATTATCTATCACATTCACTCGGCTGTTCAAGATCTGGAAAAAATAAACTAACATAAACCTAAATGTTTATTTATTTATTTATTTTATTTTATTTGGCGTACACAACAGGTTACAATCAGAAATATGACAATAGATAATTACAAAGGTTAGGAGCTAGACTGTCACCCAAAAGCGCGCACGCACAGCATGCTAAAAAGAAAAGGAAAATACTAATATTATTACTTAAATACTTAAAAACAGTAACTTAAAAACAGTAAAATACTTAAAAACTATTTTATGAAACAATCAGCTTGATTTGCCTTTTATAGGCAACTGCATTCGCATTAAATATATCAAGGTCTTTATGTCTAGCCGACAGCTCATTATACTGTCGACACATTCTTACTACCGGATTATAGTACGAAGTATTGTTCTTATAGGTATGTAGGGCAAAAGTCCTGGGAAAGCGAGTTTTATATCTGATATTAAGGGTTAGTGACGCTACCAAATTAGGAGAATGAAGAATGGAGTGTACGATTTTATGCAATTTAATAAAATCTTGTTGTTTGCGGCGGATCTGCAGAGAAGTTACATTAAACCTTCGCAATCTGTCTTCGTATAATGTTGTACGTAACCTACCAAATGTTGTACGTAACCTACCAAATGTTGTACGTAACCTACCAAATGTTGTACGTAACCTACCAAATGTTGTACGTTACCTACCAAATGTTGTACGTAACCTACCAAATCATGCAGAATCGTCAATTCATCATCGATATGCCGTGGGCAGATCGTAAAGTAGGTACCTATGGAATCGAAAATATTTCACCAAAACTCAAAAATAGGTGCACTGACGTGCGTGGTGATGCCAACTTTAACATAAATATTATATGCCTAGGTTGATCATGATATGCCCAATTCTGCGATCTGCCGACAACAGATACAGTTGTGGTCATATAATTACGAACGACTGGTAAGAAAGTTGATTTTTGACAAACAAGTAGCTGTTACTTTTGTATTAACTTACTGATAACAAATTTAAACCACACAAAATAACAGTTATATTAGTAGGCTTTAATCATTTATACCCAATATGCAAAACAATTTTGCACTGCTATCAAAAGTTCAATTCATGTTCAATTGCTATTGTATTTTAAATGTACTGGCCCTTGACAAATAATTGGGAACGGAAAAACATAATTCTTAATTTTGAATTTCGAAAACGAATATCGCATTTTTTTGTTTCCCGCGTATTCTATGGTTACATCGCTTTATATTGACCAAGCTGAAAGTGCATAATTATTCCGAAATCATGGGCAAAAAGGAGAGTTATTATCCATCGACCCGAAAAAATATTATGGCTCTATATGAACGTAAATTGGTCGTATAAAAAGATTGCTGATCATTTGAAGTGCTCTAAAACTAAAGTGTCTAATGCTATAAATTACGTCAAAAAGTTCAATACTACGAATAATGTACCTCGAAAGCCTAAATCTAGAAAAACAACATCACCTGAAGATGCTTTGATTGTTCGTGCAGCAAAGGCTGATCCTTTCAAGAGTTCTGAAAATATAAAGAGGGAAGTTTTTGGCGACGCAGGAGTATCTACACGTACAGTAGGAAGACGCTTAACTGATGCAAAGTTATTTGGAAGAATCGCCCGGAGTGTACCGCTTCTCACGAAGGTGCACCGAAAAGCTAGGTTAGAGTTCGTGAAAAAATATGGCAACTGGACAGCAAGTCAATGAAAAAACGTGTTATTTTCCGATGAAACGAAAATAAATAGACTAGGGTCTGATGGTAAACAGTATGTGCGTAGACCGCCTAAGCAAGCGTTGAATCCTAAGTTCACGAAAAAAGTGGTAAAGCATGGGGGAGGAAACATAAAAGTTTGGGGATGTTTCTCAGGTCATGGTGTTGGGCCACTTAAAAAGATTGAAGGTATGCTAGACCAATTTAAATACAAGCAAATATTGGAGGAGACTGCTTCCTTATGCTGAGGAGAGGTTGCCTGTAGTCTGGATATTTCAGCAAGATAATGACCCCAAACACACTGCTCATTCAGTTAAAAGGTTTCTTAGTGATGAAAAAATTACTGTGTTAGATTGGCCTGCACATACTCCAGATCTTAATCCGATCGAAAATCTTTGGAGAGAAGTAAAGAAGAGTGTGGCTGCGAAAAGGACGAGCAATTTGAACGATCTATATGATGCCTTTGTCGAATCATGGAACAATATTTCAGATGAAACCTGTAAAAACTTAATAGATTCCATGCCCCGTCACTGCAGAGCAGTTATTGTAAGCAAGGGCCACCCTACAAAATACTAATACTGCTTTTTGTAAGCTGTGTTAAAAGTTTCGTAATAATTATTGTTTATTTCATTAAAATGGTTTCTGATACAGTTCAATAAATTAAGTTAATTTACCCGTTCCTAATTATTTGTCCATAGCTAGAAAGTTTCAAATAAATAGTTCAAATGGAACTTTAATTAAATTATCAATTGAAGTTCAACAATTTTACATATTATATATGTAGTATAAAAGCCTGCTTACATAGCTATATTATCATGTCGTTTGAGGGTAGTAACAGTAATATAAACTAAAGTTAAAGTTAAAGTTTTTCTGAAAGTTACTTCGGTATTAGTCGTTCCTAATTATATGACCACAACTGTATATGCGGTGTACGTGTTAGCTGCCTTCATCTAAATAATGCACATCGAGTTAAAGAGGGAGACTTTGTCACTCAGTACAATAGGTATGTGACGTAAACACGGGGTGTTTGCATTTATTTATTGGTAATAAATAAATCGCATTGAAGCAATTGATGCACAAAATGGAACGATTTTGTGGCGCATTATGTGTGTCACGCAGCAGTCAGCACAAAACATGACGCATCTACACAAAACAGGACGCATTTAAACTCACGCTACGTGCTCGCCGCGTACTGCTCATTCTGCGCCTGCACCTGCAGCACCAGCGGGTTCAGCTCCGAGCGATACGCGCAGTGCAGGAACTAGCCACGGGGTCGCACCCCCCCCCCCCCTCCACGTCTCTGTACACTACACACTCACGCTACGTGCTCGCCGCGTACTGCTCATTCTGCGCCTGCACCTGCAGCACCAGCGGGTTCAGCTCCGAGCGATACGCGCAGTGCAGGAACTAGCCACGGGGTCGCACCCCCCCCCCCTCCACGTCTCTGTACACTACACACTCACGCTACGTGCTCGCCGCGTACTGCTCATTCTGCGCCTGCACCTGCAGCACCAGCGGGTTCAGCTCCGAGCGATACGCGCAGTGCAGGAACTAGCCACGGGGTCGCACCCCCCCCCCCCCCTCCACGTCTCTGTACACTACACACTCACGCTACGTGCTCGCCACGGACTGCTCGTGCCGCGCCTGCACCTGCAGCAGCAGTGCGTCCAGCTCCGAGCGACACGCGCAGTGCAGGAACTCGCGGGGCCGCACCCCCCGGAACACCTCCACGATGGAGGGCTTCACGTTGTAGAAGATGATAGCCTGTCCCCGCTGATGGAAATCATCGATCAGAGACTTGATGCCCTGTAGAAGTAGAAACATAGAAAAAGTAAACATAAAGTATTCCCGAAATGGGGTACCCATAAGAACTGACTGAAATATCATATCAGACGGAAATATAAATTTCAAATTACCTTAGCAGCAGTGAAATCGGCGGCCTGCACGTGTGTGGCGTCGATGACAAGCGGCGCGTTGCAGCCCCGCTCCGCCGCCTTGCCCAGGGCGCGGCGCACGTACTCCGCGGAGGGAAACGAGAGTGACCGGTCCACCACCGCCACCAGGTGCTCCACACCCGACGCTGACTGGAACGTACATTTACACGGCTTTAGATTCAGTGGCTAGCCAAAACAGCAGGTCACGAAACGGCAACGAATCCTTGAAGGCAACGCTTGGTCCTTATAATCGATCTACGCTTATGATCAGTCCTGCAATGACTGTTTACATCTGGGTAACTTCATAATTGGCCACTGGTCGGAGCACTATGTCAATGAAAGATTAACCTCGTTAAAGGCCTCTTATTTCTGAAGGCTTTTTGCACAGACATTCAATCATTAAATATGATCATTCAATAATTGAATGTCTGTGGCTTTTTGTGACCAAGCCCCAAAAAGATGCGGTCGATCGTTCATCGTGCGAGCATACGTCCATCTCTTAATAGTGTGTTAGAGATGGATATACGACTGAACACAGACCACCGACTGAATGATATAATCGATCGAAATTTTCACTTCGGAATAGTCCCCCAGTTTGCCAACTCTTGCTACACCGTTCACAATATATTTGTATAGTGGCACCTGTCGGATTGTGGCAGTGACCTGTTGGACACCCGTTACTTAATCCACGCATGTTGCAAAAACCGCAGCCGTAAAAAATCCGCCTTTTTCTAATTACTTAATCGAAACGGAACATTTAAATTCAAAATGCATTCCAAAGTTATTCTACAAAATCTTATTACACAATAGGTACATAAATTGTGTACTTTTTCAATTTAAAATTTTTGAATGTCTAATTTACAGAAACTAATGGAAACTTTGCGATGGCAACATACACAATACATAGGTAATAAGGTTTTGTTGAATAAATATTGAGTGAATTTTGAATTTAAGTTTTCTGTATAAGATTCCATAATGTTGAAGGTTCATTGGCTCCTTGCAAAACTTTTACTTTCACGACGCACTTACTGAATTCTTATCAATTGAGTCATGATTGTGAAATAAGTATGTTTTATACGAATGTTCTGGTTACAATGGTGGCTATTTCACAACTGCAAGTTATTTATTTGATCACCTTAAGATATTTGTATTATTTTCTTATTTGTACAATTCAGGGATCAAGAAACATTCTGGACTGGCCACTATATAGACGAGGTAGGTACTCGGTATGTATTGGGGTGCGTGAAGTGAGCCTCCCCGAGTGGTGTATACTGAGATCCCGACACACCCTGGACAGTTAGACCAGACCCAACTAACTGACAAATCTTTTCACTTCAGCTGGTGGTAGGCTTAGCTTAGCCCGTGGGTTGTCACCAAGTCACATGAAGAAACCATGCCGCCAACCGAAACGTTATGTTCCGGCATGACGTTCGCGCGTTTCTGATTTTCGTAGATTTTGTGAAAGTCTCTGGGCAGACTGACACCTCATCTGGTTTCATTCTCCCATTTTCTGGTTGGCAACCCCTCTTCCTAGGTCTCACTGACGTCGTCCAAGAGCTCAAGCTCATTATTAACATTAAAAAGTAGTGCTCACAGTGACGCGTGTGACACGCACGGAAGGTCTTGCGGACGCGTACAGCAGGAACATGAGGTTGACGGCGATGCCTATGACGATGCCGAGCTCGAGCCGCGTCAGTAGACACGCCGAGAACGTCACCACCGCCGGGATTATGTCCAGCTCTGGAACGGACATAGAACATTATGAATTAAATACGTTCACACATCTTGGAACATAACATAAGTATTTACAAAATTCTGTCCACAAATGTATTTGACAGGAGATTTGCTGGACATTATGACGTGACCAACTCAGCTGTCGGCGTGGCCAAATGTCATGCTGTTTCATTTCGCTATAAGGTGCACGCTCCATGAAACTTGCGAGGACAATACAATCGTGCCAATTTCGTCGCGGGCGTAAAATTTAAAACTGGTTTCAGGAGAAACCACCTGACAAGAACTCTTGGTTCCGGCAAGACTGGACGTTCTCAAACATTATTTATTATTAATCTAGATTACATTTTTGATGTTTGACTTGTATTAATTTCATCTAAAACAATAAAAGCATATTCGGCTACACTTTTGGTAAAAAACCGTTAAGAGGATATACCGTGGCGAAATCAGTGTTTGATGGGCGTGGTTTCACGCTCGCCGCGAGCAGAGAATATAAAGTATTACAGCGAGTCAGCGCGACAAACCGCAGCTGCAGGAGTATTGCCGTTGCAATATTCCACAATTTCCACATAACATACTAAATAACTAATCAATTCAAAAATAAATATTATATTATTAAATACAAATAAATTTAATTATCATACAGATACAGTTATCGAGTTTTCACTGTATTTTGAAATTTTAGAACAGAAGCAGTGGAGTCGCTATTATGGTTTTATTTTCAAAAATATTGACCACAAAAAATAAGTTTTCGTAATGATAAGCTAATCGTTGGTATAGGAGCCCAGAGAATTTTTTACACGTCATTTTCAGGATAAATTGTAAAAAGAAAAGGACAATGGTTCTTTTAAAATATTTTAATCAGAAGAATTCAAAATCAACCACGTGGTTTACAATCTCCTCATTATTTTCTACTAATACGGCCTTTGGTCGCGAGTTTGTCTCTGGATAATTATTTTTTGGAGGGGCTTTCGGACACATGTTTTCTTTATCCTGTTCTTTCACATATTCTGGATCACGAATTTGTAAATTTAGTCTGTGTCTGAGATCAACCAGTTCTGGTAAAAGACAATCATTGAAAAACGAAAGTAAATGTGGCTCCATTCTTTCATGCCAAAATAATAATTGGTCATGCTTTAGTATAATTTCGGTTTTTATCTGATTATTTCCGTACCATACGGCCAATGCACATTTTCCTTTTTGACAAATATATAATTGGCCTTGAGCTTGAATAAACCAATCAGATTTTTGGTTTACTTCTATCTGTCCAGTTTTCTTATTTTTACGCCAAGAATGCATCTTTATGAATTCATTTGAATACATTCTGTAACAAAAGTGAATATTGTAAACAAAAAGCTAAAAATATATTTACTTTTAAATATTTTGTCTTTATTTATTCATAAACTCACGAAACTCACAATCTTCGATGCCTATTTCGTATGGATGTTCTTGTTCATCATCATGAGTATGATCTTCTTAATGTCTGCGCTTCTTAGTCACATCCTTAGGTCTAGAATAAAAAGACAATATTATACGAATGTGACAGTGGAATACACGTAAGCAGACACAACCGGTATTTGCCGTATGGGCAGAGTTTGCTGGGTAGCTGGGCTGCAGAGTTTATTCAAACAAAAGATTATCACATTTCACACAATTCACAGTTACATTTTCAACATTGTTGATAAAAGACTAAAAAATGACATAAACATATATATATATATATATTATTTCATTACCCCAATTCCAAGGTTTAAAATTATATTGAAAAGAGGCAAATTTGGGATAGTACCCCCTTAATAGAAATATATTAGTACTTAGTATTAAAATTATTTATAAACAGAATATTTTACTTTTTTACTTTGATATTATATTACTTGGACATTTTGATACATGTGATGCTAGATTATTATTGTTTAGATAAAATTTTTTGACATCTGTATTGAATTTATTCACTTTTTAAATTATTTATCCTCTTTTACTTTTTATTGTTTTAGATTGCAATTGTTTGTGTTAACTACATTGAGAAGTATAACTGGCGGTTATAAATAAATATAGGCTCGTCTCTTACAAGAGTATACGAACAAAGGTACCTTGATTTTTTTTTCCAGAATAGCTCTTGTTATTGTTATTAATCTCACGAAATTTCAGTTACCGGAAATCGATAGTTTCCTCAAAAAAAATGTTCAAGTTTCGTAAAATAACCTCAAAAATTGTCTTAAGGTGCAATTTTAATTGATTTTATGACTTGATATTTTTTTTTTGGTTGTGTTCCGAAACTGCTGTGAGTTATGCATTAAAATTGACGTAATTTAATTTTTTTGTTGTTATAGTATAAAACCAATGCAGGCATTTTTTTTCTTTGTGATTTCATTCAAAGTTTATAAAGTTTATGCATGTCTTTTATTTAGCTTACCTAATAGGTTGCCTTTTTGTTGTATTTATGCTGATTAGTGATTTAATAGAAAAAATAGGTTGAATCTGTTGCAAAACCGAATCAGAGCACCTGACTCTATGCAAAAAATAGGTTGAATCTGTTCCAAAACAGAATCAGAGCACCCTGAATCTATACAGTCTTGTGGGTACTACCCCTAGAGTGTATATAAAAAGCCATAGGCGTGGAGGAAGGGCAGCCCTCGCCTGCCGTGACAAAGCATAGGCACCCGTGCGAGCCGCAGAGGCTGAGGCTGGTCGCCTTGGCGACCAACAAGCCGAAGCTCCGAAGGTGAGCATGGGTGACTGTGCTTTGTTACGCAAGGGCGAAGGGGCTGCACTTTCCGCAACGCCCAAGCAATTGCAAAAGTAATTTTGGGTCTTTAAAGTTAAAGAGACAAAAAAGTGAGGTTTTGTTTTGATTTATTTTTTTTTAAACTATTTTCATTTCCCCCCCCCCCCCCCTCCCACTATACGTACACTTAATATTCGAGTTATTTTATTCTACCTAAAATAACATAGAAATTTTTAATTTTGAAAAAAAAATTAAAAAAAATCTATTGATTTCCGGTACCCCTCCTTCGGGGGAGGAATTATACCCCCCCCTCCCCCTCTAAACATATACATAGATAAATATACTTATATAAGAGTCCTTCCTAAACATATCTTATGTCTCATGTCTTATACCATCACCGGGTCCCTGAAAAACATAACCCTCCCTCGGGCGGGCGGTCGGATAAATGACGAATTCAAGTAAACAAATAAACTTTTTGTTTGAAACAAATTTTTGGTTACAAAATGCTCACCTTTCTTGATTTTGCTCGAAGTCGGTAGATGCATAATATGCCAGACAAGCCATTTTTGTCTGGAGATAGTAGTAGTAACTCCTGTCCTATAATTTTACAAGAATAATCTGTCCCTGAGTCTGATATTAATACATCATCAACTGATAAAGATCGATTAGACCTATAAAAATATAAAGAAAATGTGACAATGATAATGGTGAAAAAATAGATTTGGTATAATGAAATATATATGATGCATCATTTAAAAAAATTTAAATATTGGACATATTTCAATTTTTTATACTAGGTACGTAATATATATTTGTAGCTATTTTATCCAAATTTGTTTTGAGAAGAAAGAAAAAATAACAAATTACTACACTTAAATATTTCTAACATCATATTTTACTTAAAATTATAATATTCATAACATTTTGAAACCCTTACCCTCTTTTTGGAATCGACTGGGTGTTTAAAATTCTCTGCTCGTTTAAATTAAATATCATCAATGACGACTCCATAACTTTGCTTTGTTCTGTTGCTCCCGAACCACTTGCACTGTCATTGAACGTCTGTGCTGATGGGTTTATATAATCTATCTTATTTTCATGGTTATGTAAACATCTTTTAGCCCTGAAAAATATCACATAATATATAAGTAAAGCGTTTTACAGATACTACACTAGATTCCAGAAAAGTCCGTCCTTGCAAGTTGACATGTAACAAATAAAAATCATATGTAGGTACTTACATGATTTTTGCGACCATGTCGTGACCTCTAGCTTGCATGTACTTCTTATATTTTTTTTACGTATGATTGTTCTGTTTTTATTTATTCCCCATTTTGGGGTATTGTTTTACGATTACGATTTATATCAGTAAACAACAATCAGTTTTAACCCTAAAACGAATCTTAACGAGATAAAAACTATAATGCAATAATGAATATTAACTTAGCAATAGATTATGATTGATAACAAACTTAAAATTTGTGGAAACGGGGAAAAACAAAGAGGATCAAACGCAGCACAGGTCCTTCTCACGGTAGAGCTCAGCGAGCACTGAAGAAAGTGAACGAGTGTGACAGCGCTATAGCCCGAACGTACAGAGCAGCAGTAGCACACGCGATAACAATAGTGCGCGCAAATCTCGACCTTACCGTCACTTGACGCGCAATTCATGTAAAAAATCGTAAAAAAATAACTAGAGTACCCAACTGAAAAATGATAACAGGTAATTTAAAATAAAACGTTTCACATTCAGAGAAAAATCGTGGTTAGGATACGTTGAACCATTGAGGAGTAAAATTAAAAAAAGGGAAATATAAGACGTTACTTTGGAATTATTTTCTATCGAGAAAATTTTATCCAATTGCGTTTTCCATAACACATAATTTGAAGAATATGCCCAAGATTAATATAGTCTGAAACCAGATCTTTATATATTGTAGTTGTGTCATAAAATGAAATGAAAAACCCACTCCGATGTCGGTATATCCCCTTAAATGTATGTATTTTAGGGGTTTGTTAAGATATTACTCAAATTTCACGATGTTTCGTTCCAGACTCATCCTAAAATTATAATAACATTCCATAAACACTCCACAATGTGTTGACACATAGCCTTCTCTAGTCTCAGAGAAGCCTATGGTTGACAGCGTTTGTATGGCAGTTTACGAGTAACGGGAACTAGTATTACGGTGTTAAACACTATGGTGGACTTTAATTCTTCTGCATCAGTGATCAGAATTACTTACTCTTTGTCCTCCAAATCGGTTTGAAGACATGCAGCTCCATCATGAAAACAACAGCTGCTATGATCACAGCAGCCAACGACGCTTTAGGGATGTAGAAGAAGTATGGCGTGAAGTACTAAAATAGGACAGTAATAACATTATAATTTAGTACACAGCTGGCCTGAATATACCTATATAAATAAATTTTAAAATTGTTTAATTACAAATACGGTGACATTAAGCAGAAATTAGGTTTGCCTAGAAAACAAGCAACGTTGATACGTCAATCAATCACCTTTTTCCTTATACTTTTTATTCCGAATAAAAGTGCGTGTGGTTTTAAACAACACTATACAACCATACTTTTAATGACTCTCAATGATTCTGGGTATTGTACATAGTTCTCCGAAATGGTATCTGAATAGCGTAGTGGAGTGTCAATCACCTGTAGAGAGAGTATGACAAGCGCGCCGGTGTAAAGACCACCGGCGGTGGTGGAGACGCCCGAGGCGTGGTTGACGGCGCCACGCGACAGGGCGCCGCTGACCGGCATCGAGTCTACGAACGAGGCCGCCATGTTGCACACGCCCAGCGCCAGCATTTCTTGCGTCGCGTCGACGTACTTGCCTTCCGCTGGAACATGCAAACTTCACTTAACAATCTATTTATACACCGAAGAGTAAGTAAAGTACCTAATACGTAAATGGACCGTGGTCTACGGCGTACAGTTTACGCAATGTCTAGGAGGAGAGACCAAGTTCACCCTGAACCAGTAGCATCTCTCAAGTTTTTAAAACTATCATGTAATGAAGTATAGCCATTCCCATGGCACTTACAACTATCATGTAATGAAGTATAGCCATTCCCATGGCACTTACAGAAGACCTTAGCCAAGGCGATGTTCTCGAGGATGGAGAGCAGTGGCACCACGAAGATGGCGGAACCGAGGGTGGACGCCATCTCCACGAAGGTGTACGTGTGGTTGCCGACTGTGGCCGAGAAGGGTGGCGGCCTGAACTCCGGCAGACCCGCTTTCACCTCACCTGGGGATTACCACATTCATTTCTGAATTATTCTCTAAATGCATGAAATGAATAATACAAGCCCTTTGGGTAGCACTAGCAATATTCCATTGATTTGATACTGTTGGTCTACTGTTCAGCTTCCTTTATTCACACCAGTCACCAATATTGGAGTAATATGTAATTTATTTAGGTAGGTAGGTATATTCTTAACAGTGAAAACCAACGCAATATTAGTCAAGTGTTTCCTTAATTATAAGCTCAAACGAATATATTTCTTACAGAAAAACAGACTTATGAGAGAATATTTAAGCGTTCTTAAGTAACAGCACAAGTAGTAACCTGGACCAGACCCTTATAATGTCATAAAATATCAGTACAAAGTGCGTGTTGATTGATTAGTTGCATCAATAACAAAACTTTAGGTATTAAAAAGCGATACGTATCTATGTATTCCAAAAATAGCATTTCTATTTCAATGTCTGCCCTGGCCCCTGGTGGTGGTACTGACCGGTGAGGCGGAAGGGCGCCTGGTACTGCGTATCGAAGTAGTAGGTACTGACTGACAGGTGAGGCGGAAGGGCGCCTGGTACTGCGTATCGAAGTAGTAGGTACTGACTGACAGGTGAGGCGGAAGGGCGCCTGGTACTGCGTATCGAAGTAGTAGGTACTGACTGACAGGTGAGGCGGAAGGGCGCCTGGTACTGCGTATCGAAGTAGTAGGTACTGACTGACAGGTGAGGCGGAAGGGCGCCTGGTACTGCGTATCGAAGTAGTAGGTACTGACTGACCGATGAGCCGGAAGGGCGCCTGGTACTGCGTGTCGAAGTAGTAGGTACTGACTGACCGATGAGCCGGAAGGGCGCCTGGTACTGCGTGTCGAAGTAGTAGGTACTGACTGACAGGTGAGGCGGAAGGGCGCCTGGTACTGCGTATCGAAGTAGTAGGTACTGACTGACAGGTGAGGTGGAAGGGCGCCTGGTACTGCGTATCGAAGTAGTAGGTACTGACTGACCGATGAGCCGGAAGGGCGCCTGGTACTGCGTGTCGAAGTAGTAGGTACTGACTGACCGATGAGCCGGAAGGGCGCCTGGTACTGCGTGTCGAAGTCGTAGGTACTGACTGACCGATGAGCCAAAAGGGCGCCTGGTGCTGCGCGTCGAAGTAATAGGTACTGACCGGTGAGCCGGAACGGTGCCTGGTACTGCGTGTCGAAGTAGTAGGTACTGACTGACCGATGAGCCGGAAGGGCGCCTGGTACTGCGTATCGAAGTAGTAGGTACTGACTGACCGATGAGCCAAAAGGGCGCCTGGTGCTGCGCGTCGAAGTAATAGGTACTGACCGGTGAGCCGGAACGGTGCCTGGTACTGCGTATCGAAGTAGTAGGTACTGACTGACCGATGAGCCGGAAGGGCGCCTGGTACTGCGTATCGAAGTAGTAGGTACTGACTGACCGATGAGCCGGAAGGGCGCCTGGTACTGCGTATCGAAGTAGTAGGTACTGACTGACCGATGAGCCGGAAGGGCGCCTGGTACTGCGTATCGAAGTAGTAGGTACTGACTGACCGATGAGCCAAAAGGGCGCCTGGTGCTGCGCGTCGAAGTAATAGGTACTGACCGGTGAGCCGGAACGGTGCCTGGTACTGCGTATCGAAGTAGTAGGTACTGACTGACCGATGAGCCGGAAGGGCGCCTGGTACTGCGTATCGAAGTAGTAGGTACTGACTGACCGATGAGCCGGAAGGGCGCCTGGTACTGCGTATCGAAGTAGTAGGTACTGACTGACCGATGAGCCGGAAGGGCGCCTGGTACTGCGTATCGAAGTAGTAGGTACTGACTGACCGATGAGCCGGAAGGGCGCCTGGTACTGCGTGTCGAAGTAGTAGGTACTGACTGACCGATGAGCCAAAAGGGCGCCTGGTGCTGCGCGTCGAAGTAATAGGTACTGACCGGTGAGCCGGAACGGTGCCTGGTACTGCGTGTCGAAGTAGTAGGTACTGACCGGTGAGCCGGAACGGTGCCTGGTGCTGCGTGTCGAAGTAGTAGGCGAGAGCGGCGCACACCAGCACTACGGTGATGTTCCTCGTGGTCGAGAGGAACCACAGCGCCTGTGACACCGCGCTCCGCACCCCGCCGCCCGCCGTGTCCTCGCCCGGGTCCGACGCCACCGACTTGCTCACCTTTATGTCCTTTACTTTCTGTGACAAATGGAAGGCGTGACGTCAGACATCGGTTGCCGAAGATACAGAGATGTAAGATATAAAGGTAGGTAGATTCTTATTCCCATTTTCAAAGCTTTCGTATTTGTATTCGTTTCACACGTGTTTTGTAACGTATAATTTATATTTACTTTGTTTTATTCTTTATTCAATATAATAAACATACCTGTGTAAATTATTAAACTTAATTATTCGAAAAATACTTGCTAGAATATTAGTAGTCTATGTCTGTATTGTCTATGTCTAAAAGCCGGACACAGAGATAGCACACGTCTATATGAACTACTTGTACTGTTGAGCATGAACAGTCGTAGAAAGACTGAAAGAAAGCTGATTACAAATCAACTAGAACAAAAATACATATTTTTTTATTTAAGTAATATTTTATACATTTTAATTATAATATATTGCTGACTTTAACATGATGTTTTTTTTTTCGTAAGCCGTAAAATCTCAATTAAGTGCCCTCAATTTTTCATCAGCTTTCTTTTAAGGTGTTTTTTTCTTATTTTTGACTAAGAAGTACTAAATAAATATGATTCATGGCATTAGACGACCAAAGCGTGTTTATAGTTGTTGTACAAGATCATTTACTACTTAAAGCAGAAAATAAGAAAACTTCGCTAGTCAAAATATGATTGGAAAAGGCTATAAACCACATTCCTAAAATACTTAGAATAATGAAAAACAATCATAAGTTTTACGTTTAGGAATGCGTTCTGTCGTAAACTATCTATAACTTATATCTGTAACTTGTAACTTTCGATCGCGATCGACCGGTTGGCCACCCCTGCTATAGATAGAGCAGGGAAAAAATATCGACAAACGACATGTCAAATAACTTCCATATCACTCAACATTGCAAAGTGGCTGTAACGACGATCGCTGCGTCTCCGGATATAGGACGCGACGATGACACGACGACGGACGGAAAATAACTTTTTATAGGTCTATTGATGTTTTATAATTTGTTGAAAAAATGATCAAGAGTTAGATAATTACACCTACACATTCATCTTCACTCGCACATCCATTCATTATTTTAATTTAATTTTCAAGAGAAAATATTCACAACAATGTTAATTTTTTCGTTTTGTGTAATTTTAATTTTATTTTAATTTTTGTCATTTCCATCTCTAAATAAAAGACCTTACGTCTCTTATCTAATATAATTAAGTTTTTTTTTTGCAATGACTTTATATTGTATCACACTCTTACAACATTTTGTGTAAAACTATCTTTGATATGATTCATGTAAATGGCTGGCCTAATTATTTATTTGTATCTCTCCGAGGAGCTGTGGAACTGGCAATCGTAATACAGATACGCGAATCGTAATACAGAATACAATGGTACGCGGTCTAGCTCGTGTGCTAGGGAACCTTTAACAAATTTTTATTCCTTTTATTGAAGAAGTGGTATTTTGTTTGACTGTTTTGCCAGATAATTCTAATCTGGGATCAACTACTTAGTTATTATTGAGTAAAAGTATGCAAGTCACTTCTTATTAATTATGTTAATTATGATATTTTGTTAAATGCTGTTGCTACACTTTTCTTTTTGGTTCAAATAAAGTTATTGTTATCGTTATTAATATTATGTAACTTTAAAGCTAGTTAAAATCGTAAATTAAAGTCTAAATTTCTTTATGTTTAAAAAAAATATATAGGGTAAATCGTAAACTTTAGATAACTATGGTTTCTTTTTGAAAAAAAGTGACAACAGAAAAGTAAACAACTTAAAATTCATTTTTGGCTATACTATTATGCCTATCATGCCTATGTATTTTTAACCGACTTCAAAAAGGAGGCGGTTCTCAATTCGACTGTATGTTTTTTTTTTTTTTTTTTTATTTTTTTTTTTTGGCGTTGTTACTCCATAACTCCGTCATTTCCCAACCGATTTGAACAATTCTTTTTTTGTTTGAAAGAGTATACTTTCAGGTAGGTCCCATTTTGGGTTTGGTCATGATCTGATGAAGGTCTTCAGAGATAGGCAGTGGAACTCCTCAGAAAATGACAGCATATCTCTCGAAATTGAGGCAATCGCTATGTACTTGGGTGCTGATTACAAGGTATTACTTGAAAATCGACATTCTTCCACCTGACCTTCGATCCTGGCTTCATCAACATATTCACCATAGAACTCTTCAACGGATCAGAGCACATAACTCGAGATTGCGGCAATCACTGCGTTAGGGTGCTGATTCAAGGGTATTACTTGGAGATTATCAGAATTCCCACCTGACCTTCGATCCTGGCTTCATCACCATAGAACTCCTCAACGGATGACAGCACATAACTTTAGATTGCGGCAACCAGTTTGTGTTAGGGTGCTCATTGCAGGGCATTGCTGAAAATTGCCAGTGTTACCACCTGAATTTCGATCTTGGCTTCATCACCGTAGAACTCTTCAACGGATGACAGCACATAACTCGAGATTGCGGTAATCATGTTGTGTTAGGGTGCTGATAGCAGGAAGCTACTCAAACATGGCTACTTATACTCACTTGAACTTCGTTTCATATTAACACCACGTTTGCAAGAACTACCTATACCTCACAATTTAACCCAGCAACACTAAAAAATGTGAAATAAAATAAACTTTTAACAAAAAAATAGCAACCGACTTCAATAGTAACAGCAGTCATTCACTAAAAAGTTAATAATAATTCTATAAAGACCGATGGTACCGAAGCAACACTTTTGCCGACTTCTTTCTTCCTGAAACATTATGTTATCTAGAAGTCGGCGTATTTCCTACGATATAGCAACATAGAAACCAATATAAGAACGCCGACTTCTAGATAACATAACGTTTCAGGAATTTTTTAGGGTTCCGTAGTACCAAAAAAATACAAAAGGCACCTTTATACTGATACTCCGTTGTCTGTCATTAATTTATCCACATAAAATTTGAAATTGTTCCAACATATTTCCAATACAAAGAGAGAAAAATTAAAAAAAATATATTAAAAAATACAGTATGGGCTGATTTTAACAATCTTAACTATATTTACTGACAATAAATATAGTTAAGATACTGACAATAAATAAACCACAAATGAATGTATGTCTCCCTCCTTATCTCCGAAACTAGCATACCGAAAAACATAAAAAAAATGTCATAATTGGCCAATTACAGAAAATTCGAGAAATCCTCGAAAAACCACAAAAAATGTGTGTCCCCTCCCTTATCTCCGAAACTGGTGGACCGAAAAATATGAAAAAAAATCAATGTAATATGTGCTTACGTAAATATTACAGGAAAAACATAGTCGTTGAGAAATCCACGAAAACAAAATGTAATTTTTCCCAAAACTGCCGAATTACGGAACCTTATACAAAATATCTGTCTGAATGTAGTAGTTTGTACTTCTGGAGGGTTTATCGGGTAATGTGAGGTGAGGATACATAAACAAAAGGCTAATAAAATTATGTGAACGAGCATCAGGGTGCTGACCAATAATACTTGAGTAGAAGTTATTACATGAGCTTACGGTACCACTACTTTAAACGAGCATTGTTATAATAATATGACACATTATTGTAGACATACTTTGATGAAATTAATCTTAAAGTTGGTGCTGTAAAACTTAAATTGATTTATAAAAATGAGTAAAAAGATAATGTTGGATCAGCAGCTACAGAATCATTGGAATTGGTTTCATTATGCGAATGAAATTGTTTAGTGAATGATTTAACTTGCCAATTAGATGTCAATTTTTTGCTACTGAAACTACTGCGATTTATTTAGGGGGGAGGAAGGCAGCCAAGCTTCTCTAAATGTAGGGGGAAGGGGAGCATCTAAGCGTCTCTAAAAGTAGGGGGGAGGAGGGCAGCCAAGCGTCTCTAAATATAGGAGGTTGGGGGCAGCTATGCGATTCTAAATGTAGAGGGGGAGGGGTATACCCAAGCGTCTTAAAAGTAGGGGGAGAGAGGAGTAGCCAAGCATCTCTAAATGTAGGGGGAGGGGGCAGCCAATAGTCTCTAAACGTAGGGGGAAGGGGGGCAGCCAATAGTCTCTAAACGTAGGGGGAAGGGGGGCTGCCAAGCGTCTCTAAATGTAGAGGAGAGGGGGACAGCCAAGCGTCTCTAAAATGTAGGGGGGAGGCGGGCAGCCAAGCGTCTCTAAATATGGAGGGGGAGGGGGATAGCCAAGCGTCTCTAAATGTAGGGGAGAGGGGGGCAGCTAAGCGTCTCTAAAATGTAGGGGGAGGGGGGGGTGGGCAGTCAAGCGTCTCTAAATGTGGAGGGGGAGCGGGGTAGCCAAGCGCCTCTAAATCTAAAGGGGAGGGAGGCAGCCGAGCGTCTCTAAATATGGAGGAGGAGGGGGGTATACAAGCGTCTCTAAAATGTAGGTGGGAGGGGGGCAGACAAGCGTCTCTAAATGTGGAGGGGGGAGCGGGGTACCCAAGCGTCTCTAAATATAAAGGGGAGGGGGGCAGTCAAGCGTCTCTAAATATGGAGGGGGAGGGGGAAGCCAAGCGTCTCTAAATGTAGGGGGGAGGGGGGCAGCCAAGCGTCTCTAAAAGTAGGAGGGAGGAGGACAGCCAAGCCAATTTCTAAATGTAGGGAGGAGGGGCCTCATTTTTATTGCATTTGCCGGAGAAATTCAATGTCACCCACCTCAAATAATACTAAACATGTATAGATAAGTAGGTGGCAATGGCACTCCCAGGTTAATTATACGGTAGTTGGTGGTGAGTGAGTATATGCCTCGTCCGCTCGATCGGACTACAGATAGCAATAAACCTAAGAGAACGAAAACAATGGAATATGTGTTCTCATCTCCGGATAGCCATCTGAGCAGGTGTTCAGGAAGTGACTGCTACAATAATTGCAATTCAACATTTCGATAGAGATCTTGACATCTTTAACGTGTAGTTAGCAATTAGTTGTCCTCTCAGGAAATAGGTTGATAGCTTACACAGCCATAAACACAAATCAAATTAGACTTAATAGCTGAAGTGATAATGATGGAATTGGCACGCGTAGTTTCAGGAAGAGTGTCAGGCAGGATCCACGTCAGGCGCTCGTCGCCAGCAAGCCTAATTTGAGAGAAACGGCAAATTTTTTGGTGTTACAGTGATAGTAATGAATAATTTAATTAAGTAGTATAATTTCCTAACTTATGATTCCTCTTAGGAGTTAACATTTATTAATTACAGACTGTAAATAAGTAAATTGACTATATGAGACAGATATACAAAGATATACATGTTACCGGCCAAACCCGATTTTAGGACAAACTAAAATCGGGTTTGGCCGCTAACATACATACATACTTATACATTTTTCTTTTTTTCATTACCCTAAATTCCTGCCCTCTTGTATTTTCTTATCCCTTAGCTAAAGTAGGTATAAGTAATTTGTATAGTATAAATTTTAGTATGAAACTGATACGTAAAAAAAAAGGAAATATGCTAAAAAAACGACATGATATTGCCAAGTTTCTTGCCCTTTTTCTTAGCAAGACTAATCGAATGGGCGGAGGTAGGCATGTATTTATATATGTAACCTATTAGTATTTAGTATATAGGGTGGGATTTGATCGGCCGCCTGCATTCGTGCTGGGAGCTCGGTTGGTGACCATTAAACCTTGTTCTTGGTCGCTGGCCGGGTCTCCGGTATGGGTTCGGGCAGTTGATTAGATTCGACCTTGCATAATTCTATATTTTACCTATTATTTTAGTCGTATATTCGAGGGCTTCAAGCTGAAAGGGCGTATCTACAAAAATAAAAAGTATCGACTAGTTATTTATCTTTTTCTTTAAAATTGTAAAACGCCTTTTCACGTCATCTCAGGCGTAATAGTACCTATAACCAGGGGAACAACTGTAACTTTTTCAGTACATCGAAGAGATAATAAGTTTGGAGATTCGCCTAAAAACTTGGAATTTTTGGAGTTCAGAAAATCTAGATTCAACTTTCAGCTTGATGCCCTCAATATATATTGCTACATAAATTAAATAAACCTTTAATTTAGTTCATGTACATTTATTATTGTATTACATATATTTTTATAATATTAAATTTGACTCGTAAAGAGTGTATTATGTGTACTTAATTTACAAAATGAACTATTTAAATTTGAATTAGAATTCAACAATAAAAATAACTTTGCACGATCTAATTGTGTTTTCTCGATTTATGTAATGTATGTAAGGTAAATAGATAATAATGTCATGCATGTCCCAATTTCGCAATACCGACAAGGTCGAATATGCATGGGCCTTCAAATATGTATGTATGTGCCTTCAAATATGTATGTGCTTTCAAATATGTATGTGCTTTCAAATATGTATGTTACTGTCTTCTAATTATTAACACAATTTACACATACTCATATTCTGCAATAAAGATTTATGATTTTCTTTGGATTTTACGGCAATCTTTAAGTGCCTCTAACTTTTTTAAATTAATGAAACTTTTGGATGGTTATTATGGAACCAGTTATTATGGAACCAGTTTTTATTATTCTACAATCTATTCAATTATCGGGGTTAAATTAAAGCTAGAATTTTAAAAAAATATATTCCAGAAGCCAACGATATTACTTTTTGGTAACATGTGTTATTGAACCTGCTGAATCCGAATTTGCCTGTTTTGTTACCAAAACGAAATCTCGGCCGGAAGTGAGATAATCGAGATGGTGGCGAAGATACAGAAAACGACATATTTTCTACTTCCCAAGACCATTAGACGTGATTTAAACATCAATTTATGTAGTTCTAAAGGAAAATTACACAAAAAGATTTATATAAACACAAAGGAGCCAAACTGGATCCTATTACTAAGCATCATCCACCCGTGTGTCACAGGGGTCTACAACATCATCCACCCGTGTGTCACAGGGGTCTACAACATCATCCACCCGTGTGTCACAGGGGTCTACAACATCATCCACCCGTGTGTCACAGGGGTCTACAACATCATCCACCCGTGTGTCACGGGGGTCTACAACATCATCCACCCGTGTGTCACAGGGGTCTACAACATCATCCACCCGTGTGTCACAGGGGTCTACAACATCATCCACCCGTGTGTCACAGGGGTCTACAACATCATCCACCCGTGTGTCACAGGGGTCTACAACATCATCCACCCGTGTGTCACAGGGGTCTACAACATCACCAATAATAATAGGTAGCTAGATGAAATTTTACTGTAAAATTGGCGACGATATCAAAATTGAATTTACAATGACAATGTGAAGAGCAATGTCTAAAGTACCCGGAATAGAAGAGCTCGTATGATCCATGTTGATGAATGTGGCAGAGGCGAAAGACGTGTGTCTGGATCGTAGCAGATGGAAATCTGTAGTCTCTGCCTACCCCCTGGGAGAAAGAGGTGAGTATATGTGCGTGTGAGCAGTTCTGGAGACATACCCTGAGCAGCAGCAGCACCACGATGCAGGAGATCCCCAGAACGCAGTCCCACAGCCGCGTCTCGCCGATGTGCTCGTACAGACCCGACCACACCTGGAACACCATTTGATTTTATTAATAACGGGCTGCCGCTGGGCCACCGAGCTAGGATGAAGAGCGCTCGCCCAGAACGTGGAAGTGTGAAAGCATGCTAGGTAACACCTCAACATCAGTCTGGCCAGGGACTTCCGAAAAATCTACGATTATCTGTAACAAACGGATGTATATACAATTGATGGGATTTGACGGTTAATTGGTTCTTAATGTAACTGTCCACTGTCCAGGGTGCACCAGGCCTATTGTATCTCAGTTTACGTCCCTCGGGAGGCTCCTTCCCTGCACTACAGAACACGCAACTGAAGGCTGCTCAACTTCCACGTAGAAGCAGATCAGGAGCGCAGGAGGAAATATAATGTAAGTTCGGTTGGGTGCCCAGGAAGTAAATATAATGTAAGTTCGGTTGGGTGCCCAGGAAGTAAATATAATGTAAGTTCGGTTGGGTGCCCAGGAAGTAAATATAATGTAAGTTCGGTTGGGTGCCCAGGAAGTAAATATAATGTAAGTTCGGTTGGGTGCCCAGGAAGTAAATATAATGTAAGTTCGGTTGGGTGCCCAGGAAGTGAATATAATGTAAGTTCGGTTGGGTGCCCAGGAAGTGAATATAATGTAAGTTCGGTTGGGTGCCCAGGAAGTAAATATAATGTAAGTTCGGTTGGGTGCCCAGGAAGTAAATATAATGTAAGTTCGGTTGGGTGCCCAGGAAGTAAATATAATGTAAGTTCGGTTGGGTGCCCAGGAAGTGAATATAATGTAAGTTCGGTTGGGTGCCCAGGAAGTAAATATAATGTAAGTTCGGTTGGGTGCCCAGGAAGTAAATATAATGTAAGTTCGGTTGGGTGCCCAGGAAGTAAATATAATGTAAGTTCGGTTGGGTGCCCAGGAAGTAAATATAATGTAAGTTCGGTTGGGTGCCCAGGAAGTAAATATAATGTAAGTTCGGTTGGGTGCCCAGGAAGTGAATATAATGTAAGTTCGGTTGGGTGCCCAGGAAGTAAATCAAGCTGATGGTTCCAGAACCTTTATCAGGTAATACTCTCGTTGGTGGTTGTTCTCGAAGGGTTACCTTGGAGTCTTTCTTTGCACACTCATCCCCAGGGTGGTAGATGATCAAGTGCACAAAGCCTGGCTTGCGATACTTTGTGTCTTTGGAATCATTACAGTCATTACCCATACGACGAACAATACAACAACCTTGAGACTCGGGGTTCAATCCTTCCGCGTCGTCGGTCGAACATGCATAGTATTCATATGTGGGTTCGAAGTACGACAATAAGGCTCCATACCTGTGACGATGAGTTGAGAATCATGGTCAGAAGAATGATGACTGTTCTATTGACAGTCCACACACGGTACACCTCTGCGTCGGGGGTTGTTGTGTAAAACAAATTGTAATGAAATGAACAACAAATATAATATCGGTGTTGCGGTCTGATCTCGTCCGGGACTGTCGGTGTCGATCGGTATCCCTTGAGCCTGATCAATTTTATACACAATGCAATAAAATAGTTTTTTGATTGGCAGTGGTCTGAATTAAAATTTACATCCAAGAGTAAAAAATGGACGGCCAAGGTCAATTGAAAGTAATGGAAGAAAAACAGGCCCAAGTATATCAAAGTAGAGAAAAAAATATAATCAACCAACTATTGACCACTAGAAAAAGTCTTATTAACTTGTGTAATTAACTTAACAAGAAAAAAATAGCTCGTGTGTAGTAACAAAGGTAGATAGGTGGATAGTTACATAGGTAGGTAGGTGGATAGTTACATAGGTAGGTAGGTGGATAGTTACATAGGTAGGTAGGGAAGAAAGGGCTAAATTAGTGTATGTAATTTATTTGTATTTTTAAGTGTCCACCACTGTGTTGGTGGTTTGTAATGAGTCCCAGGATGTGCTTGACGTGGGTGGTGGCGTTGTCTCAATGTTACCTGAAGGAACTTGCCCCCCGGGAAGTTGAGTCCGAGGATGTCCTTGACCTGGGTGGTGGCGATGATGATGGCGGCGGCTGACGTGAACCCCACCGACACCGGACCGCTGATGAAGTCGATCAAGAATCCTGCACAAAGGCGTCATCTTAGCTATCTCTTATTGCTTTTAAATATGTTAAACAACCGCTTCCTGGTTCTTGTGGTTCGAACGTTATAACGGAGGTCACGGTTGAAATAAAATTTCGTAGGGGCTCAATTTGTGCTCAATCTGCGAGCTTCGGAAGGCACGTTCAGTTAAAATGTTGTGCCCGAAGTACGGCGATAAGGCTCCAAACCCATTACGCTGGGACGTAATAATCGTCGTCGGTGAAACGTGGGTGTTCGTCGAGCGAGGACTGTCACTTACAGTAAAACGTGGGTGTTCGTCGAGCGAGGACTGTCACTTACAGTAAAACGTGGGTGTTCGTCGAGCGAGGACTGTCAAATTCAAATTCAAATTCAAATAGTTTATTTTGCAAAGCAGGTATAGATATATACACTTTTTACACGTCAAATTTAATCTAATAAAGAAAATATATGTAATAAAATAATAAATGTACATGAACTAAATTAAAGGTTTATTTAATTTATGTAGCAATATATTTACGATTACGACACTTACAGTAAAACCTCTTGACGATGTATATTGATTTCATATAACGTGTTTGGGATGTTGAAAAGAGAAAATAAATTAACATGCATTTATTTTTAAAACAAATACAATATTTTAAAATAAGGAAGTTTGCTGAAACAGGCTTGGCAGCGAAAATTTCTCTGGCACAAATAAATATGAATAACTTTTAAAGTTTGTTTGTTCTCGTAGATGACATGTTTACAAATAGTTCTCTTTAGAAGTAATAAAGTAAACACCACGTCATCGTCGTCGTCGCACCCACTCAGTGTCAACAGACTTTCTCTAAAACTAAAGATTTTAGCATAAACTAAACACAATCCGGTTTCTGAGCCGGTGTTCAATGTTTACCATTGAAGCTCTTTCGTTCACGATAAGGTCTTAGTCAAACAGTATCGATTTACATTCTTGTAGTTGTCGGATCAGAGCGGTGCGGGAGACTTCGTGTGGTACTTGGGGGGTCGGTCGAGTCTTCGAGAGCACTCTCTCTGATGACGCGACGTGGTCAGTGAGCCAAGACCTGACCCTGACACTGCGACTAGCGTCCCCTCCCCCCGCTCTCCGCCGCCACAACGGGCTCTACCGATCTACTCATGTTTTTAGCACTCGTAATCGAAACGGAATCCCATATCTGCGGCATGTGTAGTTCGAAACAGTTTGCAATGAACAAGTTGGATGACAGGCAAGAAAAATAAAAATATTGCGCTGCGTGCGGCCGTACGGCCTGAGGAAAAATAAAGAAATAAGCAATGTAAATACAATTAGTTCCAAAAGAAGGACTTAATTGATGTGCTTATTATTATGACATTACACTAGTCGATCTGTATATTATACTGGTCGGTCTGTATATTATACTGGTCGGTCTGTATATTATACTGGTCGGTCTGTATATTATACTGGTCGGTCTGTATATTATACTGGTCGGTCTGTATATTATACTGGTCGGTCTGTATATTATACTGGTCGGTCTGTATATTATACTGGTCGGTCTGTGTATTATACTGGTCGGTCTGTATATTATACTGGTCGGTCTGTATATTATACTGGTCGGTCTGTATATTATACTGGTCGGTCTGTATATTATACTGGTCGGTCTGTATATTATACTGGTCGATCTGTATATTATACTGGTCGGTCTGTATATTATACTGGTCGGTCTGTATATTATACTGGTCGGTCTGTATATTATACTGGTCGGTCTGTGTATTATACTGGTCGGTCTGTATATTATACTGGTCGGTCTGTATATTATACTGGTCGGTCTGTATATTATACTGGTCGATCTGTATATTATACTGGTCGGTCTGTATATTACAGTGGTCGGTATTTATATTATACTGGTCGGTCTGTATATTATACTGGTCGGTCTGTATATTATACTGGTCGATCTGTATATTATACTGGTCGGTCTGTATATTACAGTGGTCAGTATTTATATTATACTGGTCGGTCTGTATATTATAGTGGTCGGTCTGTATATTATACTGGTCGGTCTGTATATTATAGTGGTCGGTATTTATATTATACTGGTCGGTCTGTATATTATACTGGTCGGTCTGTATATTATACTGGTCGGTCTGTATATTATACTGGTCGGTCTGTGTATTATACTGGTCGGTCTGTGTATTATACTGGTCGGTCTGTGTATTATACTGGTCGGTCTGTATATTATACTGGTCGGTCTGTATATTATACTGGTCGGTCTGTGTATTATACTGGTCGGTCTATATATTATACTGGTCGGTCTGTATATTATACTGGTCGGTCTGTATATTATACTGGTCGGTCTGTATATTATACTGGTCGGTCTGTATATTATACTGGTCGGTCTGTATATTATACTGGTCGGTCTGTGTATTATACTGGTCGGTCTGTATATTATACTGGTCGGTCTGTATATTATACTGGTCGGTCTGTATATTATACTGGTCGGTCTGTATATTATACTGGTCGGTCTGTATATTATACTGGTCGGTCTGTGTATTATACTGGTCGGTCTGTATATTATACTGGTCGGTCTGTATATTATACTGGTCGGTCTGTATATTATACTGGTCGGTCTGTATATTATACTGGTCGGTCTGTATATTATACTGGTCGGTCTGTGTATTATACTGGTCGGTCTGTATATTATACTGGTCGGTCTGTATATTATACTGGTCGGTCTGTATATTATACTGGTCGATCTGTATATTATACTGGTCGGTCTGTATATTACAGTGGTCGGTATTTATATTATACTGGTCGGTCTGTATATTATACTGGTCGGTCTGTATATTATACTGGTCGATCTGTATATTATACTGGTCGGTCTGTATATTACAGTGGTCAGTATTTATATTATACTGGTCGGTCTGTATATTATAGTGGTCGGTCTGTATATTATACTGGTCGGTCTGTATATTATAGTGGTCGGTATTTATATTATACTGGTCGGTCTGTATATTATACTGGTCGGTCTGTATATTATACTGGTCGGTCTGTATATTATACTGGTCGGTCTGTGTATTATACTGGTCGGTCTGTGTATTATACTGGTCGGTCTGTGTATTATACTGGTCGGTCTGTATATTATACTGGTCGGTCTGTATATTATACTGGTCGGTCTGTGTATTATACTGGTCGGTCTATATATTATACTGGTCGGTCTGTATATTATACTGGTCGGTCTGTATATTATACTGGTCGGTCTGTATATTATACTGGTCGGTCTGTATATTATACTGGTCGGTCTGTGTATTATACTGGTCGGTCTGTGTATTATACTGGTCGGTCTGTATATTATACTGGTCGGTCTGTATATTATACTGGTCGGTCTGTATATTATACTGGTCGGTCTGTATATTATACTGGTCGGTCTGTATATTATACTGGTCGGTCTGTGTATTATACTGGTCGGTCTGTATATTATACTGGTCGATCTGTATATTATACTGGTCGGTCTGTATATTATACTGGTCGGTCTGTATATTATACTGGTCGGTCTGTATATTATACTGGTCGGTCTGTGTATTATACTGGTCGGTCTGTATATTATACTGGTCGGTCTGTATATTATACTGGTCGGTCTGTATATTATACTGGTCGATCTGTATATTATACTGGTCGGTCTGTATATTACAGTGGTCGGTATTTATATTATACTGGTCGGTCTGTATATTATAGTGGTCGGTCTGTATATTATACTGGTCGGTCTGTATATTATAGTGGTCGGTATTTATATTATACTGGTCGGTCTGTATATTATACTGGTCGGTCTGTATATTATACTGGTCGGTCTGTATATTATACTGGTCGGTCTGTATATTATACTGGTCGGTCTGTGTATTATACTGGTCGGTCTGTGTATTATACTGGTCGGTCTGTATATTATACTGGTCGGTCTGTATATTATACTGGTCGGTCTGTGTATTATACTGGTCGGTATTTATATTATACTGGTCGGTCTGTATATTATAGTGGTCGGTCTGTATATTATACTGGTCGGTCTGTATATTATAGTGGTCGGTATTTATATTATACTGGTCGGTCTGTATATTATACTGGTCGGTCTGTATATTATACTGGTCGGTCTGTATATTATACTGGTCGGTCTGTGTATTATACTGGTCGGTCTGTGTATTATACTGGTCGGTCAGTGTATTATACTGGTCGGTCTGTATATTATACTGGTCGGTCTGTATATTATACTGGTCGGTCTGTGTATTATACTGGTCGGTCTATATATTATACTGGTCGGTCTGTATATTATACTGGTCGGTCTGTATATTATACTGGTCGGTCTGTATATTATACTGGTCGGTCTGTATATTATACTGGTCGGTCTGTATATTATACTGGTCGGTCTGTGTATTATACTGGTCGGTCTGTATATTATACTGGTCGGTCTGTATATTATACTGGTCGGTCTGTATATTATACTGGTCGGTCTGTATATTATACTGGTCGGTCTGTATATTATACTGGTCGGTCTGTGTATTATACTGGTCGGTCTGTATATTATACTGGTCGATCTTTATATTATACTGGTCGGTCTGTATATTATACTGGTCGGTCTGTATATTATACTCTTCGGTCTGTATATTATACTGGTCGGTCTGTGTATTATACTGGTCGGTCTGTATATTATACTGGTCGGTCTGTATATTATACTGGTCGGTCTGTATATTATACTGGTCGATCTGTATATTATACTGGTCGGTCTGTATATTACAGTGGTCGGTATTTATATTATACTGGTCGGTCTGTATATTATAGTGGTCGGTCTGTATATTATACTGGTCGATCTGTATATTATACTGGTCGGTCTGTATATTACAGTGGTCAGTATTTATATTATACTGGTCGGTCTGTATATTATAGTGGTCGGTCTGTATATTATACTGGTCGGTCTGTATATTATAGTGGTCGGTATTTATATTATACTGGTCGGTCTGTATATTATACTGGTCGGTCTGTATATTATACTGGTCGGTCTGTGTATTATACTGGTCGGTCTGTGTATTATACTGGTCGGTCTGTGTATTATACTGGTCGGTCTGTATATTATACTGGTCGGTCTGTATATTATACTGGTCGGTCTGTGTATTATACTGGTCGGTCTATATATTATACTGGTCGGTCTGTATATTATACTGGTCGGTCTGTATATTATACTGGTCGGTCTGTATATTATACTGGTCGGTCTGTGTATTATACTGGTCGGTCTGTGTATTATACTGGTCGGTCTGTGTATTATACTGGTCGGTCTGTATATTATACTGGTCTGTCTGTATATTATACTGGTCGGTCTGTATATTATACTGGTCGGTCTGTATATTATACTGGTCGGTCTGTATATTATACTGGTCGGTCTGTGTATTATACTGGTCGGTCTGTATATTATACTGGTCGATCTGTATATTATACTGGTCGGTCTGTATATTATACTGGTCGGTCTGTATATTATACTGGTCGGTCTGTATATTATACTGGTCGGTCTGTGTATTATACTGGTCGGTCTGTATATTATACTGGTCGGTCTGTATATTATACTGGTCGGTCTGTATATTATACTGGTCGATCTGTATATTATACTGGTCGGTCTGTATATTACAGTGGTCGGTATTTATATTATACTGGTCGGTCTGTATATTATAGTGGTCGGTCTGTATATTATACTGGTCGGTCTGTATATTATAGTGGTCGGTATTTATATTATACTGGTCGGTCTGTATATTATACTGGTCGGTCTGTATATTATACTGGTCGGTCTGTATATTATACTGGTCGGTCTGTATATTATACTGGTCGGTCTGTGTATTATACTGGTCGGTCTGTGTATTATACTGGTCGGTCTGTATATTATACTGGTCGGTCTGTATATTATACTGGTCGGTCTGTGTATTATACTGGTCGGTATTTATATTATACTGGTCGGTCTGTATATTATAGTGGTCGGTCTGTATATTATACTGGTCGGTCTGTATATTATAGTGGTCGGTATTTATATTATACTGGTCGGTCTGTATATTATACTGGTCGGTCTGTATATTATACTGGTCGGTCTGTATATTATACTGGTCGGTCTGTGTATTATACTGGTCGGTCTGTGTATTATACTGGTCGGTCAGTGTATTATACTGGTCGGTCTGTATATTATACTGGTCGGTCTGTATATTATACTGGTCGGTCTGTGTATTATACTGGTCGGTCTGTATATTATACTGGTCGGTCTGTATATTATACTGGTCGGTCTGTATATTATACTGGTCGGTCTGTATATTATACTGGTCGGTCTGTATATTATACTGGTCGGTCTGTGTATTATACTGGTCGGTCTGTATATTATACTGGTCGATCTTTATATTATACTGGTCGGTCTGTATATTATACTGGTCGGTCTGTATATTATACTCTTCGGTCTGTATATTATACTGGTCGGTCTGTGTATTATACTGGTCGGTCTGTATATTATACTGGTCGGTCTGTATATTATACTGGTCGGTCTGTATATTATACTGGTCGATCTGTATATTATACTGGTCGGTCTGTATATTACAGTGGTCGGTATTTATATTATACTGGTCGGTCTGTATATTATAGTGGTCGGTCTGTATATTATACTGGTCGGTCTGTATATTATACTGGTCGGTCTGTATATTATAGTGGTCGGTATTTATATTATACTGGTCGGTCTGTATATTATACTGGTCGGTCTGTATATTATACTGGTCGGTCTGTATATTATACTGGTCGGTCTGTATATTATACTGGTCGGTCTGTATATTATACTGGTCGGTCTGTGTATTATACTGGTCGGTCTGTATATTATACTGGTCGGTCTGTATATTATACTGGTCGGTCTGTATATTATACTGGTCGGTCTGTATATTATACTGGTCGGACTGTATATTATACTGGTCGGTCTGTATATTATACTGGTCGGTCTGTATATTATACTGGTCGGTCTGTATATTATACTGGTCGGTCTGTATATTATACTGGTCGGTCTGTATATTATACTGGTCGGTCTGTATATTATACTAGTCGGTCTGTATATTATACTGGTCGGTCTGTATATTATACTGGTCGGTCTGTATATTATACTGGTCGGTCTGTATATTATACTGGTCGGTCTGTGTATTATACTGGTCGGTCTGTATATTATACTCTGTCTGTCTGTATATTTTTGGAACATCTGGAATGTTTTTACGTAGTTTAATATCTGATAGTTTAATTGAAAGCGTCTTACTTTCAAGTTATGATAAACCCTAAATACATCATATCTGTGTTAGGTGCCTTAAGTGTAAGTAATCTTGCTTTCAAACACTGTGTGGTAATGGAAATGATATAAATCGGGCTTTTATCATGCAGAAGCGTTGTATCAGAGCTGTTTGCAATGCGGCTCCAACACATACATGCAAGCCATTGTTTAAAAAACTAAAGCTGCTTTCATCACCTAGCCTATATATTTATGAAATGGTATGTTTCACCAAATATCATCTGAAACAGTTTGTTACACTCAAGGACGTCTGCTCATTCAATTCAATACTAGACATACAAATAGATTAGTAATTCCCACGTTAAAGACCGCGTTGGCTCAAAAAAATTGCTATTCGGTGCAAATTTAATAAATTACCAGACAAGTTGAAACTTATGACGCGCAAATATTTATTTAATTAGTTAGTAGATAAGTGCTTTTACATTGTAAAAGAATTTATAGAATTAAAATCTTGTGGCATTGTAATTAATAAGAATTGAAATATGATTGATTTTGTTATTAGTAAAATTATAATAACATACAACACACGTTATTGCTAAATGTTTGCATGCCTTATTTGGTTAACTGTGCTGTACATAACTGTGCTGTACATAACTGTGCTGTACATAAATGTGCTGTACATAAATGTGCTGTACATAACTGTGCTGTAC
This sequence comes from Ypsolopha sequella, assembly GCA_934047225.1. Classification (NCBI taxonomy): domain Eukaryota; kingdom Metazoa; phylum Arthropoda; class Insecta; order Lepidoptera; family Ypsolophidae; genus Ypsolopha; species Ypsolopha sequella. The sequence continues at coordinate 926,763 of OW203989.1, forward strand.
ATAACTGTGCTGTACATAAATGTGCTGTACATAAATGTGCTGTACATAACTGTGCTGTACATAACTGTGCTGTACATAAATGTGCTGTACATAAATGTGCTGTACATAACTGTGCTGTACATAACTGTGCTGTACATAAATGCTTACTTGATTAGTTTTAAGTAATACTCGTATTGTAACATCTATAAACCACATTCATTGCAAATAAACTTATATTCTGTTCTATTCTAATCAATAAATAAGAAATCTGATGGAAACAAAAAACGACTCATCGAATAATAATACTTTGCCTTCTTTTTTATTCGAGATTATAAGTCTCGGGAAGTAACTATTTTTATAGTTCTTGAACATAAAAAGACATATATTTATTGATATAGTTTTGAAATGCACTTTAGAAAAGGAAAGTAAGTAACAGCTGTCAACAAACAATGTGATACTTGTCAATCAACTATTCCATCGACGGAAAACTACGGCAACAACCTCAATCGAAAGAGCTTCAATCACATAAATGTGACACCGAGTGATTCGTAAGTAAAGGTGGAGCATGAAACATTCGCTGCTCGTGTTTATAAACTAATCATCATAAACAAATGTGGTATTTGTGTATCGATGTTGTTCTTAGACAAGCTATACAAAACAAAAGAAAAATGGGATAATGACGGGTATTTCACGCTCGAGACCGCGAACTTGGATTGTTTATTGTTATCGACACGCTAAATCGGTACTCACTTAGTCGCTGTAAAACTAATTACAATGGTATGTCGAGGTGAACGACAAGAGGTGTACGTTCCATATTGTTTACTGATAAGGGATATTTGACACACAACCCGTACATACGTACATAGTTATCGTAATACTAATATATGAATATTTATGTTCAAACTATAATAGCACAACAATAGGTTTGTGGAGCGAGAAAAACAAGGAATTTAGGGGTACAAGCTGATAAGGTAAGGGCATCCGTGCACCACCCCGACCTGACACCCGGAGTAAGGGCATCCGTGCACCACCCCGATCTGACACCCGGAGTAAGGGCATCCGTGCACCACCCCGACCTGACACCCGGAGTAAGGGCATCCGTGCACCACCCCGATCTGACACCCGGAGTAAGGGCATCCGTGCACCACCCCGACCTGACACCCGGAGTAAGGGCATCCGTGCACCACCCCGACCTGACACCCGGAGTAAGGGCATCCGTGCACCACCCCGATCTGACACCCGGAGTAAGGGCATCCGTGCACCACCCCGACCTGACACCCGGAGTAAGGGCATCCGTGCACCACCCCGATCTGACACCCGGAGTAAGGGCATCCGTGCACCACCCGACCTGACACCCGGAGTAAGGGCATCCGTGTACCACCCCGACCTGACACCCGGAGTAAGGATATCCGTGCATCACCCCGACCTGACACCCGGAGCAATACTTTATATTCTCTACCCGGAGTAAGAGCATCCGTGCACGACCCGACCTCACATCCGGACGCCCAAACCACAGTGACAATGTGCTCCAACGTCCGACACATGAACCCAGCAGGAATTCCGCCCGGGGCCTATAGCTGCTTTGTGAGCGAAACAATTATACTGTATATCTTGCTCAGCCGCTCAGATCTATCATCCTGCCGACAAAAATGTAACCCTGATTGACGATGACAGTTTCCCCAGAGCTACCGCGCACAAATAGCTGACATTGTTGCCCTAAGGGATGCTGCCCTTAGTACAAGTATTGTCTATTAAATCTATTATTCTGCGACCAACAGTAGCTAATCCCGCTTGAAACTGAAAGACAAAATGTTGCTCCCCAAACAAGCGACTAACTAAAGTCGGTCTATTATTAAGACCGTCTTTGTTTATCCGTAAAGCGAACTATACGGGGACCTCTACGAGTAACTCACCAAGTTACAGTATCCCCATGAGCAGTTCGACACAGATCGATGGGAAGCACAGCAGCACCGCGAACTCGGGCCCCAGTTCGTGCAGGTTCTCACGCGTCAGTGTAGGTCGGTACGAGTAACTCACCAAGTTGCAGTATCCCCATGAGCAGTTCGACACAGCCCGAAAGGAAGCACAGCAGCACCGCGAACTCGGGCCCCAGTTCGTGCAGGTTCTCACGCGTCAGTGTAGGTCGGTACGAGTAACTCACCAAGTTGCAGTATCCCCATGAGCAGTTCGACACAGCCCGAAAGGAAGCACAGCAGCACCGCGAACTCGGGCCCCAGTTCGTGCAGGTTCTCACGCGTCAGTGTAGGTCGGTACGAGTAACTCACCAAGTTGCAGTATCCCCATGAGCAGTTCGACACAGCCCGAAAGGAAGCACAGCAGCACCGCGAACTCGGGCCCCAGTTCGTGCAGGTTCTCACGCGTCAGTGTAGGTCGGTACGAGTAACTCACCAAGTTGCAGTATCCCCATGAGCAGTTCGACACAGCCCGAAAGGAAGCACAGCAGCACCGCGAACTCGGGCCCCAGTTCGTGCAGGTTCTCACGCGTCAGTGTAGGTCGGTACGAGTAACTCACCAAGTTGCAGTATCCCCATGAGCAGTTCGACACAGCCCGAAAGGAAGCACAGCAGCACCGCGAACTCGGGCCCCAGTTCGTGCAGGTTCTCACGCGTCAGTGTAGGTCGGTACGAGTAACTCACCAAGTTGCAGTATCCCCATGAGCAGTTCGACACAGCCCGAAAGGAAGCACAGCAGCACCGCGAACTCGGGCCCCAGTCCGTGCAGGTTCTCGCGCGTCAAGATGGCGGCGATGGCGGTGGGGCCGATGGCGGAGTCCTTCACCGATCCAAACACTGTGTACACGAAGCAGGCCATGAAGGACGAGTAGAGCCCGTACTGCGGAGGGAGCCCCGCCACACCCGCGTACGCGATGGCTTGGGGGATTACCGTCAGGCCGACCGTCACTCCTGCAACAACAATTTGGATCTTAGGAAACAACGAATGCTGTCAACGTAAAGGTAAAGGTAAAGAACTTTTTCCACACGGAATACCCCTCAAAAAAAACCTCATTTAAATATCCAATATAGTACATTTATGTAGTATACGTATTTAATTATGTGTGTTTATACTATTTATTTACATTTATGTTTACGTATTTTTGTACTAAGTATGTCTATGGTAAAACAATTTGGTATAAATATTTATTGTAATTTTATATATTCAAATAAAAATTTAGTAATTTGTATTCTATCATTGTTTACTTTCAATTATCATTTACACTAAAGATAATTTTATAAATAAGTATATCTTTCTTTCACCCTAAGGTTGGAAGATATTGCTATTAACAATAAGTGCCCCCTTGTACATAATGTTTTTTATTATAATTAAGTGGTTAAATTCTTTTTTCTTCGTTTGATATTTTTTCTGTAAATGTGCAAAAGTATAATAAATAAATAAAAATAAATACAAATTCAAAAAACGCAAATTTAGCTTAAAAGTAATTTAGTGGTGGATTGTTGCGCGTAAAACTGCTTTATGACCTTCTGACCGAAGACGTATTATGACGTCAAGAAAAGTTGTATAAAGAGTGGTTACGCTTTTAGGTACTTCCTGGGTGGGCTTCATCCTATAGCAACTCAATTCGTGGTGGTTGAAATTTTGAACAAAATTATTAAACTATTAAATAATAGAAAATAAAGTTCTTGTCAGCTCGCACTGCAACGTGGCTGTTACGTTAGTCGCTGCAGCTGACAAGTGTGAAAAACGTGCTTTTTTTGAGTGGATACTTCTGTTCGTATCTCGTATGGACGTGATTAGAACTGATGGACTGGAACTGGGCAATTTGATTTCTGATTTTACATAATAACGTTTTTAAACCGTTTATTAAGTAACGATGCGACAAGAAGTTAAAATTTACTTTTATAGGTACCTCTGACAGACACAACCTGTTTTTTTTTTAATTTATATATATTAAAATAAAATGAATTTCCATAAAATGAGAAAACTCGTTTTATGTATATTTTTTTGGAAGTTTATAAATTGTTTATACTGTTTCGATAAAAACTGCAGCTGTTATATATTGTAACAATTGGACAAAAACTGAGAAATTAGGAGAATTTAAATTTCATTTCTTTACTTTAATATTAAAATAAAATTGAGGAAATTATTATTAGGTTCGGATTCGTGATACGATAATGTAGATTATTATTTATTTTATTTAAATGTTTAAAAAAAAATGATATAGTTACCAAATGATATAGTTACCAAATAAAATGGTTACAAAGTTTCTCAGTTCAAGGTCGCGTAGCAAAACGTGTATAAAAAAACTACGTCATAGGAATTCGGATCCACTGACCACTGGCCTGCGTCCGTTCGTTCGTCATGTCTGTGAAAACTGGCATTAGCTTTTTAGGGTTTCGTACACAAAGGGTGTCAAAGGGGATTCCATTACCGAGCCTCTACTGAGCCGCCTGTCAGTCTGCCCGACTGCCACAAGGGTCTACTGCTACAGCCGTAACAGGAAGCCAGTCACAGAATACGGTCATTTATGTAATTGGGTGAGATGCATGTGTATCGCGTTTCAGCTCGACCACGGACCGGAAGCACCGACAATGGCGGCCAACACTGACACAACTGTTTAAAAACATTGTTGACAAGCAAAGAGCCAAAGACTTCATTTCCTTCACTTGTGGGTCAATCGTTGACATAATGCACAGTGTAGTTGCTACGTTCCAACTGGTTAGTTAGTTATTCACGTTATCAATGACTAATTCGTTAAGAAATACCTATTATTATAGGCAGGAATTTTCAAGTGACAATTATTATTGTTGTCTATTTGCGACATTTCATTGTAGAAACACAATGCTAAGGAAAGTCTGTGGCGGAAATTAACAAAAGGAAACTTGTCGACAAATAATTGCAGTTCTCACTAATTTACTGTTAAGTAAATAATAATTATACTTATTAAACTAATCAATTTCAGGCAAAAATCCATACGCAACAATATTAACATCCAGAAAAAAATAACAATTTTATATACTTTAAAAATAATACATACACATACATACATATATACTCACGCCTGCCTCCCAGAGGGGTAGGCATAGACTACAGATTTCCACCTATTACGGTCCTGACACACCTCTTTCACCTCTTCTAGGGCGGCCTGGTCGAGCTGTACCTTCTAGGGCGGCCTGGTCGAGCTGTACCTTCTAGAGCGGCCTGGTCGAGCTGTACCTTCTAGGGCGGCCTGGTCGAGCTGTACCTTCTAGGGCGGCCTGGTCGAGCTGTACCTTCTAGGGCGGCCTGGTCGAGCTGTACCTTCTAGGGCGGCCTGGTCGAGCTGTACCTTCTAGGGCGGCCTGGTCGAGCTGTACCTTCTAGAGCGGCCTGGTCGAGCTGTACCTTCTAGGGCGGCCTGGTCGAGCTGTACCTTCTAGGGCGGCCTGGTCGAGCTGTACCTTCTAGGGCGGCCTGGTCGAGCTGTACCTTCTAGGGCGGCCTGGTCGAGCTGTACCTTCTAGGGCGGTCTGGTCGAGCTGTACCTTCTAGGGCGGCCTGGTCGAGCTGTACCTTCTAGGGCGGCCTGGTCGAGCTGTACCTTTCACTTGCGCATCATAAATTTCTTTCGTCACTCTACTTTCATTCATCCTCTCTACATGTACAAACCACCGAAGCATTCCTTTTCCTATTCTACTCCCTACATTTTCTTTCAGGCCGCAAAGATCCCGTATGTCGATATTTTTCACTCTGTCATACGATGTTAATGAAATGAAAAATATTTATTTATGTAATATGTGTTATCTATTATATAGATACACTTATTACATTACAGGTCAGGTTTAATGTAAAATAACAAAAAAACAACTTCAACTATACCTATATGTATATGATAAGGAGAAATATAATTAAAAAAAAGTTTGGCTGATTTAGATTCAATAATATTATACACTTAACAAGATAAAAGGTAAGGTAATAACCTAAAAGGTACAAAAAAAACCTTTATGGTGAGACTCAGTTGTCCGTCCGTCCGTATGTCACAGCCTCAAAACTTTAGCACCTAAAGATAAAAACTTTAAATTTGGCACAAAAATTGCATTAATTTGCCTACATAACAAGACGTAAAAAAAATTGAAATTGTTCAAAATATTACTTAAACACATGGACGAAATACTAAACAGAAGAGAGATAAAAAATATTATCCTAAAAATACAATTTGGGTATCAAACTGACTGTAAAAGTATATATTTTAACTATATTTACTGGCAATGATTTCGGATATCCCCCCCCTCTCTTATCTCCAAAACTGGTGGACCGAGAAATAAGAAAAAAATTATGGTAATATGTGTTTTTATAAAGATTACAGGAAAGATATAGGGTTGAGAAATTTACAAAACCAAAATTAAAAAATAAAAAATCTGTCGAGTCTGTATCGTAATTAACCAGTTTTTTAATACATTTCCAGTTTACGAGGTCCTTTGAAAAAAAAATGTTAATTATGTAAAGTGATATATACAAGACAGGAGAACTTATTTGTTATTTGTGCAACAAGAGAGTAAAGTTTTTTTTTGTTGCGAGTGACGAGTTTGAATCCCGAGCAAGCGAAGAATTTTATAATTGAGTCACGAGCGTAACGAGTGATTCTAAGTTAGAATCCTGAGCGTGGTGAGGGATTCAAAGGCATAAGAAATAAAATTAACAAATTTGCTCTCGTGTGACACATACACCTTTTCACCTCTCTAGCGAGAAAACACATGATGTAAAGACACTAACTATATTTTCGAACGAACTTATAAGAATTCAATGGCTTTTTTCTTTAAATATATTGCATTTATAAATAAAAAATAAAAAACTAGCCAATAACAGGAAATATATAGCGATTTTAAAAAAGTTGAGCACAAATGAAGTAAAATAAATTAAAAAAATATATTTTATAAAATACAATATGGGTATTAAAAATTGTAGGTATTAAAAAGCTGATTATAAAAATATATAGTTTAGCAGTATTTAATTGCTATTTCGAGAAATCATTGAAAAACCATAAAAAATTGGACCAAAAAATTAAAAAAAATCATGGTAATATGTGTTTACGTATAGATTACAGGAAAAATAAAGCTGTTGAGAAATTCACGAAAAAAAATTACAAAATTAAATTTATCATCCACAATAAGGAACCAGCACTTGGCCGGTTTTTATGCCCTTGAACCCGCTAATTTTGATTAATGAAATGAAAGAAGGTAAAAAGCTAAGGGATTTATATTTTAGCCTTTTCCAAAATTTGGATTTTTACATACATAAAGATATTATTTTTACTTGGATTATAAAAAAAAGCCTTGTGTGTATAATAATTATTGCTCTCGTACCTTTGCCAGTAACAATTATTTTGTGTATTAAAAAAAGCAATATGGCGCGACCATAGAGCATAATATATTAAATGTCAGTAACACTTGACATTGACAGCCAGTTTTTTTTATTTATTGCTAGGCTAAGGTATTGTAGCTCTTCAGCCTATATTTTTTTGAAATATATTATCTCTTAAATTAATGAATAATTAAATAATGAAAAAACATTGAAACGTGTTTCGTAATAAGCATATAATAATGACATCTCAATGGATTTTTCATTATGTTACCTAAAACGAAATGAAAACTTGTGAATTATTGAGTTGCTGATCGTTTCGTGAGATAATGAAATACGAAATTCCAATTCACAGCTTCTTAATTTAAAACACTTTTCTTCACAGAGTGAGCAAAATTGTCTTTTGCTCTCTGATTTTAAGCAACAAAGGTGCGTTTTTATATTTTCACCTCAATGGCTCGAAGTTTGTAAGTCATCAAATAATGTATAAATATCCAAAATATTTGAATAAACTTCAATTATATCAGATACCATATGTCAAACATGGCGATGGCGAGACGCGCTTATTGGTTCCAATTTTCACCCGTTTGCTTCCTCTTTGCAGGCCAAAGTGCTAAAAATCACAACTTTACTCAAATTCGTTTTAAACAGGGGCCATATGAGTGAAATTAATAAACGTATGTGGCTATTTTCTCTGTTCTGGATATAAATAGCAAAATGACGTCGCGTCGGCACGGTGTATCAAGGCTTTAGGCAGATTAAATTTCGTATATTCAAGAACTATGACTCACAAAAGAGTACTTTCGAACGCCAAAAGCTCCATTATTACTTCATAGCAGAGCTGATGAAGAATCTTGTAGTTGAAGAATCTTGCGTCACTAATAGTGCTCACTTATGATTAAAGCTACTAATACCTGACTATATATTCATAAAGAAAGATGTAATACATTTATTTTAATAAAGTTGATATATTTAATGGAAAACAAAGTTTTTTTTTTTATTGGCTTTTAATGATAAATGGAATTATAATTATAATTATCTAGAATAACGAACATTTACAAACAAATATGATATATGAAATATATAATGATTTCAGTGGTACAACCCTTCTAAAAATACCTCTTTTGCAATTTTCATGTCAAAAGAATAATTATTTTTACTTTTATAATGTATTATTACTGTGAGGGGCAGAGTGGATTTTGCGCGCTTTAAGCGACAGTTGCGTTGCAGTAATTTTTGTATCCCTTTCGCCACTGCTAGATACATAAATTATATAATTGGATCTCTTGTATAACTTTTATTGTCATATGGCACTCTTATGCCAACTCTATATGGCACTCTATAAAACGGTGGCAAAATGCGCTGCTATGAATATGCACCCATAATTGATTTTAAAGGTCTGAGTGCTATTTCCCACTGCTAAGCAATGTAATACTGCTTTTTTCACCCATGTAACACCTATATAGACCTTCAAGATATAAGGTTAGCCGCAATTTTCACTAATGTGTTAGTTGGGTCGTTCGCCCCTCCCCTACCCGCCGCCCGCTCCGCCCGCTCCGCCAGTGCTGAGTCAATTTCATCATGTCTGCCATTATCATACCTATAGGTACCACACATCCACTTTGTGCCTTTACACTAGACGTTTTTTGCCGCCCACAAAATATCGTATATAGATTTTCAAAAAAAGAAAGTATTTTTTTCGTCATTAGCATCGTGAATATAACCTGTGACGGAAGTTACTGACCAAATCAACACTTTTGTGTCAATTCGGTGTAACAAGTTTTAACTTATTTGACAGGATTCTGTCTTTTTATTTCTATATCAAAAAGACAAAGACAGGACGCTTAAAATAAGGATAGTCCTGTGAAATAAGTTAAGCCATGTTATAACATTGTATAATCTAGGGTTTTGTTTTTGGAAAACTTATTTTGCGTTAAGGTTTCTGAGTCAAGGTAGACGACAATTTTTAAATTTCTTGAAAAATATTCTCATTTTTTACCTAGAAATCATTATATTTGATAAATGATAAATAACTTGCAACTCACTCGTCTATCGACAGCCAGCAATGGATGACGCAAGCGTCAAAATGTCGCAAAAAACCTGGACAATTTGACGCTCGACTGACTCTATTGTGATTGTAAACTTTGCTGTTACATTACATATTTGTTGTATTTACCTAACTACAGAGGTAGGTCCTTAAGTGTAACTTTATTTATTACCCATGAATATCGAGAGTATACATACACTTGTAGTGTGATCACATCACAGTCAACCTGTCACCTGGACAATAATAGACGTTGGTTGCTAGGTGGTGGTAATGGTACGTCTATCTATACTATACGAACAACTTTCAGTATGGAGCCAACCCTACAATCATGTGCCATACGTTTCATTCTAGTACGGTTAACAAAGAGGTAACCAGGAAAGGGGACTATTTCGGAGAAAGAGTCAAAGCGAGATTTTTACAATTCGATCTAATAATGTGTGGAGTTCGACGGATAAAGCGGGTTTTACGGTTGAGAAGGCTAATTCGACAGACTGGAAATTACCTCCCTAGGAGGCAATTTCCAGTCTATCGAATTGTTCTTCTTGACTACCTTTTTTACTTGGTTATCTCTTTGTTAACCTTGTCCCTACGCAAACATTTCGATCCTGACACTCACTGAGGAGTGATTGATGAGATGAAAAATATTTAATCAATAGTGCATGTAATGACTAAGTTTTCCTCATCTCATCTTTATCACCCAGACTTTTCCGACCCAGACTGGTCCGACCCAGACTGGTCCAACCCAGACTGGTCCGACCCAGACTGGTCCGACCCAGACTGGTCCGACCCAGACTGGTCCGACCCAGACTGGTCCGACCCAGACTGGTCCGACCCAGACTGGTCCGACCCAGACTGGTCCGACTCAAACTGGTGCGACCCAGACTGGTCAGACTCAGACTGGTCCGACCCAGACTGGTCCGACCCAGACTGGTCCGACCCAGACTGGTCCGACTCAAACTGGTGCGACCCAGACTGGTCAGACTCAGACTGGTCCGACCCAGACTGGTCCGACGCAGACTGGTCCGACCCAGACTGATCCGACCCAGACTGGTCCGACCCAGACTGGTCCGACCCAGACTGGTCCGACTCAAACTGGTGCGACCCAGACTGGTCAGACTCAGACTGGTCCGACCCAGACTGGTCCGACCCAGACTGGTCCGACCCAGACTGGTCCGACCCAGACTGGTCCGACCCAGACTGGTCCGACTAGTCTCAGCCGAGACCGAGACAACATAAAGTTTTAAGAAAATCGGGAAAATGACAAGAAAACTATGTTCGTAGGAAATGCTTATTCAACTAGTAATGAAAATTAACCAATGTTATTTTAAGATATAATACGAGGGGCATGCCAAAAGAAGTTAGATACTCTTTACTCCTTTGATTGACACTGGAAAGTCATACATCATCTTATAGGCTGGTTGTTTGTTGATTTATCTGAAAATAGAACGCACATCATTTCTTTTTTTTTTATTTGGATGAGCATCATTTTTCCGAGAATCTGGCGGGAATTCGCTTGCAGCAATGGAGCTCAGTCGAAGTGATTGTCGCGCTATGATTTATTATGACTATAAAAAAGTTTTAAGCCTCAAGAATGTTTTGAACTTTTGGCTACTACTTTTGGTGAGTCTGGTTGCTCGCGAACAACAGTATTTAATTGGTTCGCTGAATTTAAAAGAGGACGGGGATGTCTCAAAGATGAAGCGAAGACAGTTCGGCTGCCAACCGCGGTCACAGAAGAAAACGTTCGTGCAGTCGAATACTTATTCGCGAAAACCAACGAATTATGTATGTAGAGCTGGAGCGAGAACAGGGAATTGGATCAGCAGCAATGCAAACCATAATTCACGACCACCTTTCTCTCCGTAAATGTTGTTTGAGATGGGTGCCGCACAAACTTACCGATGAACAGAAAGACCGTCGGTTGGATTGGTGCCTGTTCATGATAGATAAATTCGACGGTGGCGAGAAAAAAAATGTGTATGATATACTGACTTGTGATGAAACATGGCTTTGTAACTATGATCCCGAAACAAAGTGACATTCGACTGTATGGTGCTTTGAAGATGAGCCAACTCCAACGAAATGTCGCCGTGCACGAAGCACACAGAAACAAATGGTCGCCTCGTTTTTCAGCAAAACGGATCATATTGCTACTGTAGTGCTAGATAATCAAAGAACGATGAACTCCGAATGGTATGTGACAGTTTGTGCTCCAACAGTAATATCAGCTTGGTGTGACAAGCGACCGAAGTCAGGAATCCGACGCCTTCTCTTCTCGGGCACCACGACAATGCGGCGTCGCACACGTCTGCCAAAACACTTGATTTTTTCGACTCAAAAAATGTGTCATACCTCCCTCACTCACCAAATTCCCCTGACCTAGCACTTTGTGATTTTACCTGTTTCCAAAAATCAAAAAAAAAAATAAAGGGGAAGAAGTTTGAAAGCAAAGAAGATGCACTGGCTGCCTATATTTTCGAGATTTCTGAGGTGTCTAAAGAAGAGTGGTCATTGGTATTTTCCAATTAGTTCAGACGTATGGAAAAGTGTATACGTGCTCAGGGTGAATACTTAGAAAAGATCGATACTTGTAATAAAGAATAAATTTTATAATTTTCGAGTATCTAATTTCTTTTGGCATGCCCCTCGTATATATATTTAACTGAGAAGCAAGCGAGAAGTCGCAGAACAGGCACCAAATTTTAAAATTTCACTTTAACCGAATGCCAGTGCCACAGAATGTCTTTAATTTGGCTGATAATCCAGTAAATAAGCGGGAAAATGTGAAAACGTGTTTTTCACGTGTTGCCTAGACTCCAGGAACATTCATGAGCATTGACCTCTGCATTACCTCCGAAAATGGGGTTTTGACCCACCAAAGTGCCCCAAAAAGAAGATGTCATGAGGAAATATCAAATTATTATTTCGTCTCGGAATTGGGCTGAAGACTGAAGTGGGTACTTTGGGCAGCTGATTAATTTATTACGAATCAGAGTTCCAAATTGATGAATTCCATATTCATCGTGTTAAGGGAAGAGGATCATATTTTGATGCCGTACAAAAATAATTATCGTCTCAGTTGTCATAAAATCGAATAAAAATTAAAATAACTTTATCTATCGCCCAACCTAGTATACTTCCTATCCGTATTGATATTTTGGGTAATCAACATGTTTCAAAAATAGAACAAAGTACTCAGAAATCTTGTATTTTGTGCTTCAAAACGTCTCATTTCCACACAGATTTTTCTATATTTTTTTTTTAATACGGTTATCGATGTCACGTGACCTATCTAGTCTCAATCACCTATATAATGAACCTAAATTAGGGCGGTTGAATACATTTCGCCTTATACCTATATGTGTACAATTATTTTAAAAGTATATTATGATATCTTCCCTTTTCGTTATCGTTTTATCGATGCTCTAGAATTTTCAAGGAGTTTTAAATCAAAACGTCAAAGTGTCGTAAATTGTACCATGAAAGTCAATAAAATAAACCACGTTTAAAATTGAACTCACGGTTGAAGGAAATTTAATTTAGTTAATGTAGCGATCAAACCCGATTACACGCGCTCTTGGTACCACATACAAACATGTGTATCAGCGACTCGATTTATTCAGCTGAATAGCCATTAATACAGACGAGTAATAATAAAATGTTTACCTGCGATCATGTCCGCCAGTCCACTGCGCAGGTTGTACCTGGGCAGCCATCGCAGCACTGTAGCTGTAGCAGGGTCTTGTATGTTTACCTGCGATCATGTCCGCCAGTCCACTGCGCAGGTTGTACCTGGGCAGCCATCGCAGCACTGTAGCTGTAGCAGGGTCTTGTATGTTTACCTGCGAGCATGTCCGCCAGTCCACTGCGCAGGTTGTACCTGGGCAGCCATCGCAGCACTGTAGCTGCAGCAGGGTCTTGTAAGTTTACCTGCGATCATGTCCGCCAGTCCACTGCGCAGGTTGTACCTGGGCAGCCACTGCAGCACCGGTAGCCGCCGCAGCAGGGTCTTGGCGCTGCAGCAGGCGCGGGCACCCCGCTGCGCGCGCCTTCTCCACCCTCCGCCAGTCCCGCTTCTGCTGCTGCTTTTCTCATCTCCAGCACCAGCACCATACTTCACTGGGAACTCGTTTTCCGTGAATGAACTGTTTTCTGTAAACGAAGAAAAGGGTTTTTATTACGGAGGTCAGTTCAACTCAAGTTTATAAAGATTTTTAATATTCTGTTAATTTTGTTGTATAGATGTAAGTATAGTTTGTATGTAGAATTGTCTCCTTGCAAGGTAGTCCTAACTTGGGTAAAGTAACAACTGAGTGGGGGTTGCGTTTAGTAATTATACTTAGACCTGGTTTTAGCTGTGGATGCAGTTTAGAATGTACAGTTGTTAAGACATCTATGTCTTTGTATACATCTATCTGTTCTACTGTAAGTAATTTTCTTGTTCAAGAGTGATAATTTTAGTTTTACAAGATCCTCTCCAGATGGGCAGAATATATATGATTACAGATTGCACAAGAGTTTTATATATATAAACGAGCAGTTGTTTGTCAAATATATGTCTTAAATATTTAAAATAACCAAATTAGTTTCCTAATTCGCTTGGCGGTCATTTCGATCTGTTTGTTCCATGACATTAGCTGATCTATTTCTACTCCTAAGTACCTAGTGGAACACTTGTAACGGTTTGTTAAACTATTTAGACAAGTATGAGCTGTTAGTTAATAGTTTTCATCAGGTTGGGTTCTATTCAATAGGGAAGATGTTATGTAGTTAGTCTTTCTTAAGTTCAGAGTAAGGAGATTGATCTGTAGCCAATCAATAACCGTAGTTAGTCCAATTTCTGCTTTCGAGTATACTTCGGTTCAGCTATTTCCGTGGAAAAGTAATGCGGTATCATCAGCATAGCATATGACTTTTCCCTGAGGGAGTTGGATGTTTCTAAGGTCGTTTATATTTATAAGAATAAGCGTCAGTCCGAGGACACTTCCTTGAGGAATACCAAAGAGTGTGGAAGTTTCATCTGTGCTGTATACGTTATCATTAAGTTTTTCCCGTTGCACTCTGTCCTTTAAGTAGCTAGAGATCAGACTTAGAAATTGACCACAAATGCCAATTAATTCTAGTTTCTGTACAAGGATAGGGGCAGAAACAATGTCAAACACCTTTTTCAGATCCAGGAATGCACACAATGTTTTCTTATTGTCATTTAGGCGCTTAGTAATGGAGTTAGTTAGCTCTAGTACAGCATTTTCCGTACTAAAGGAAGCCAAACTGCGATTTGATAAGAGGTCATATGTGTTAAGATAATTAATTAATATTTTGTTAATTAACTTCTCCATGATTTTTGATAGTGAAGACAAGACTGAGATCGGTCTATAGTTATTTAAATCATTTTTGTCCCCGTCCTTGTAATTAGGGTGAATAATGGAACGCTTAAGTGCTGAAGGAAATACACCTAATGTGAAGCAGAGCGTACATAAATGGTTTATAACTGGTACAAGCATAGATTTGACTAATTTTATGAATGCTATGGGGATATTTTCCCAGCCAGAGGCACATGTTGACTTCAAATTAAGTATAATTGATTCAACTTCAGCCATGTCCGGTTCTATAACACCAATTGATGATTTGTTAGAGGGGAGAGAGTTCAAGTAATTTGAACTCTTCAAGACTTGGATTGACATGCGCACTGGTTATGTAACCAAGGTCATCCCCCCACCAGTCAATAATGGGCCGGGGGGGGGAGCAAGATGATAGATAGTGGGGGAGAAATATAAATTTAAGGTACAATAATCAAAGTTTGTAACGAAATCTTTCTTTACCTGGTTTTGAGGAATCTGAAAATATTGGGTATTAACTTCTTTAAACCGATTCCCGAATAAATGTATCTAATAATATCTGGTGGTTCACAGGGTGTTCCGAATTTCATGGAGAGTATGTGGATTAATAGATTTAGATGAGCGAAGGGACATTAACAACAAAAAACTCTTTTGTGTATTTTGTACGCACCAGCAGTTGTACACCACTGTTTGTTCCGGACAGCGGCGAACGATCACCAGTTGTACACCAGTCTGTTCAGCGGCAAATGCTCATCAAATCGTGACGTTATAAAAAAAACCGGCCAAGTGCGAGTCAGACTCGCGTACAGGGTTCCGTATTGTGGATGATAAATTTAATTTTGTCATATTTTTTCGTGAATTTCTCAACCATTTTATTTTTCCTGTAATCTTTACGTAAACATTACATTACCATGTTTTTTTCATATTTTTCGGTCCACCAGTTTTGTTTATAAGGGGGACATACATTTATTATGGTTTTTCAAGGATTTCTCGAAATAGGTGCAATTAAATATAGCCAAACTATATATTTTTACAATTAACTTTTTGATACCTACAATTTGATACCCATATTGTATTTTTATAAAATATTTTTTGTATTACTTTTTTTCTCATTTGTTCTCAACGTTTTTTTAAAATCGCTATAGTTTTCCTGTAATTGGCCAGTTATGATCTATAATCAACATTTTTTAAATATTTTTTGGTCTACCAGTTTCGGAGATAAGGGAGGGGGGACATACATATTCTTGTGGTATTTTAAATATTTCTCGAAATCATTTCCAGTAAATATAGTAAAAGTATATATTTTTACAATCAGCTTTTAATATCTACAATTTGACCCGTATTGTATCTTTAACAATTGGCGCCAAAAGTTTAGTGTAAGTGAGGTTTATAAAGCAAGAATTCGAAATTGTATACACAATTAGTCAAGCTCTTTACAAAACCAACTTAAAATGCTGTTATAACTTTGTTTGGACAAGATCATGACTAATTGTGCATAAAATTTTTAACTCATGCTTTATAAACCTCAATAATACTAAACTATTGGCGTCAATTGCTACATAACAAAAGTTTTTCAATTTATAACTTATAAACAAGAAAAATAAAGTTAAGTTATGCAATTTGATTTTGATTTTGATTTGTGCTAAGCGACTGACGTTTAACCTGAAAATCAACTCCATTATTAGTAAATACAATGTACAGACAACAAAACAGATAAGTAACCAGGCTCAGCGCAAACAGTTTGATACTCACACAGGTGAGTCATTGATGATATAAAAAAACCGGTCTAGTGCGAATCAAACATTGAAAAATTGATAAATTTAATTTCGTCATTTTGTTTTCGTGAATTTCTCAACCATTTCTCAGTAAGCACATATTACCATGATTTTGTCTTATTTTTCGGTCCACCAGTTTTGGAGATAAGGGGGGGACATACATTTTTTATGGTTTTTCAAAGATTTCTTGAAGTTATTGCCCGTAAATATAGTTAAAATATATATTTTTACAATCAACTCTTTAATATCTAAAATTTGATACCCAAATTGTATTTTTACTTTTCTTGGGAAAAAAAGCAGGATGCGTTTAGTGTATTTTGTGACCTCTCAAAAGCTTTTGATTGCGTTAATCATGAAACTCTTATGTAAATTGGATCAGTTAGGTAGTGATCTCTAATATATAATAGTAGTTAGTTTAATTTCCTAACTTATATTACGATTCCTCTAGAATTAACATTAATTAGTTAATAGATTAAATGACTGTTAATGCAGATGGACTATAAGGTATTCTATTTTTTTTTCCTTCATTTTCTCCGGTCTTGCATTTTTTTATCTCTCTATTCAATTAAAGTAGGTATAGGCTTACTTTCGAACTTTTTAACTTTGTACACATTTATTTGTTTGTAACTAATATTATATAAAAAAAAGACATGATCTTTCTTGCTCTTCTTCTTAACAAGACTAATCGAATGGGCGGAGTTAGGCATATATTTCCCTATATTATTTTTAATTATATAAAACTATTAGACATAGATTATTTAATTATATAACATTACATCCGACCTGTACAAAATTGTACCTACATTACATAAATAACAATATTTCATTTCATAAAAATATTGAACACCTAGTTTAGTCCATTTACTAATGGCTTATAAAAACGAATATAGGTAGGTACCTACCTGATTTCACCAGCAGACAACATTTATCTTCAATACAAGAATTACCAGATTTTGTAATTGGCTGTGACACGCAAATTATGTAAGATCTTTACCCATTACATCATCTCTTTAATTCTTACATTGTCGTCCTTCAATTCAAACGGAAAGATATGAATCCAGGACCACGCTTCCGGGCGGCTCGAGCCGGAGACCATGACTATCGAGATAAACCTCTGCATGGAGATCGTATCTCCTTGAGATTGTGTCTAATGTAATGACCAGCCGTAATATTTAATGTAATGAATGACCAGCCGTGATATTTAATGTAATATGACCATCCGTAATATATAATGTAATGACCAGCCGTAATATTTAAAGTAATGACCAGCCGTTATATATATTGTAATGACCAGTCGTAATATTTAAAGTAATGACCAGCCGTTATATATAATGTAATGACCAGCCGTAATATTTAAAGTAATGACCAGCCGTTATATATAATGTAATGACCAGCCGTAATATTTAATGTAATATGACCAGCCGTAATATTTAATGTAATGACCAGCCGTAATATTTAAAGTAATGACCAGCCGTAATATTTAATGTAATATGACCGAACTATCAGAGTGCTATGGCATATTTATTATATAAGGTCTTTCAATTTAAATGGAAAGTAATTTAGGAGGTGATTTCAGTATCGTTAATACATCACATTCCACTGAAAAGCACTTTTTTTTGCGTGAACTTTTTTTTCACTTCTCCGTACAAAGTGGTCCGATCAGCTGACTCAGTTTGTATGGACAAGTGAAGAAAAAGTTCGCGCGAAAAAAAGTACTTTACAGTGGAATGTGATATATTAACGATACCGAATCACCTCCTACATTACTTTCCATTTAAATTGAAAGACCCTATATATCTTGTAGCGCCCTGCCCCATGTCGTCGTAGTCACATCCCTAGATCATGTCACTCGTCGGAGAAAACCAACAAACAAAAAAAGACAAGACTAACTAACTAACTACCGCGTGAAAGTAATTGTTATCGTTGATTTAGAAACTATGCAAAGTGCTCTCTCCAACACGTGTTTACCTATTACATATTACCTCGACGAAGTCTCCGAACGGGACACTTGTGTTGTGTTTTTCCATTGTTATTTTTTCGCAATGACCCAACAGATGTACAAAGGAGAATGTTTGCTCAGGCGCAATGGAAAATAACATAGAGTGTGGTCACACATCACGCAAGAGACAACGCATGAACAAATGTTCGATCCAGCACAGTCTGTGATATCATTCAATACAAAAACCGAACCGAGTCTTTCTTTTCTACAAACAATCAGACAGACAAGATATGTTTGGTTCAAATTACGTACTTGTGTTGGAACTTTAGAAGTACGAACTTTATAACAAATCACCAAAACTTTTCACAATTGATTCGACGTAACATAAAAAAATATTTTTGCGGTCCATATCAAAATGTACTCATATATATATATGGGTTACATTTAGTTTGCCGACAAAAAATACAACTGTTGAATCTATTGTGTCCTTAGCGTCCCCAACGAAGAAAGGAAACGAAACCGGCGGGTACTATCGTAACAATTTATAACGTGCACCTGGCAACACTATTGTAAGGTTTCATATTACACCTTTAAAATATAAAACCTATTGATAGGTTGACTTTATTGTCTGCCTGTTCAAAGTTGTCAAGACGCTTTTTATAGAAACCGCTTGAGGTCATTATCACCATCAATAAGGGGTCTTGTGTCCCCTGTCGTCGCAACACCTTCCATCCCTCTCTATTCTGGGCTCTCTCCTTCAACTCTTACTGTGACTGGCTACTACTCCACTGTTACTCCTTTGTAGGCATCCCTCTTTCCTATTTCCTTTCTATCTTTCCCTTTATTTTTGTGAGAATCATTCTTTTATGTATGAGCATAAGGGGAAACAGCGTGGATGTGAATGATCTGTTCGTAAGTCAAACAACGTGGATGTGAATGATCTGTTCGTAACTCAAATAACGTGGATGTGAATGATCTGTTCGTAAGTCAAACAACGTGGATGTGAATGATCTGTTCGTAACTCAAATAACGTGGATGTGAATGATCTGTTCGTAACTCAAATAACGTGGATGTGAATGATGTTTTCGTAACTCAAACGGCGTGGATGTGAATGATCTGTTCATAACTCAAATAACGTGGATGTGAATGATCTGTTCGTAACTCAAATAACGTGGATGTGAATGATTTTTTCGTAACTCAAACGGCGTGGATGTGAATGATCTGTTCGTAACTCAAACAACGTGGATGTGAATGATCTGTTCGTAACTCAAATAACGTGGATGTGAATGATTTTTTCGTAACTCAAACGGCGTGGATGTGAATGATCTGTTCGTAATTCAAATAACGTGGATGTGAATGATCTGTTCGTAACTCAAACAACGTGGATGTGAATGATCTGTTCGTAACTCAAATAACGTGGATGTGAATGATCTGTTCGTAACTCAAATAACGTGGATGTGAATGATCTGTTCGTAACTCAAATAACGTGGATGTGAATGATCTGTTCGTAACTCAAATAACGTGGATGTGAATGATCTGTTCGTAACTCAAACGGCGTGGATGTGAATGATCTGTTCGTAACTCAAATAACGTGGATGTGAATGATCTGTTCGTAACTCAAATAACGTGGATGTGAATGATCTGTTCGTAACTCAAATAACGTGGATGTGAATGATCTGTTCGTAACTCAAATAACGTGGATGTGAATGATCTGTTCGTAACTCAAATAACGTGGATGTGAATGATCTGTTCGTAACTCAAATAACGTGGATGTGAATGATCTGTTCGTAACTCAAACGGCGTGGATGTGAATGATCGTAACTCAAAAGAAATGTATCAGAATAATTGCTCGCATTGATCACACAGCCAGCCGTAAAACGTATTTCATAAAATATAACATTTTAACTTTACTTACAATTACAGGTTGTTGTGTTAAGATGAAGTTGCGGAAACTGGCGATAAGTATCTATTTGTACAAACCGAGATATATTTTAACTTTTTTTTTGTTTGTTTGTTTGTGTAAGATCCACACACGGAGAGCTTATAACATTATGTACTTATAAAACAAATATATAAAAATGACACATAACAGTCTCCATACAAAGTGGATGCAGCATGTATTAACGAATTAAACTTTACGTATATACCAGTGGCGAGGGGTGGAAATATGACGTTGGTAAGCCGATTCAAGAAAAAAACACTCACCGCGTACTACAAACACTCACCGCGTACTACAAGCACTAATTAGTGTACTACAAGCACTAATTATAAGAATTCCCTTTCACCGTAAAAAATAAGCACTGATGATTTGATGATGACATTGTCTTTGAAGTATGATAAAATCATTTGAATGAACAGCACTCAATAATAACAATAATATAACGTTTACTGCGAGCATCTAGGTCCATATCACAAAATTACAAATAAACAAACAAACATACACTTTTAATACTAGTTTATGCTACAAGGGCGCAAAGGAATAAATTACGAGGACGATTTAAAACACGAGCGTAGCGAGTGTTTTAAACGTAACCGAGTAATTTATTGCTCTTACGCCCGTGTATCATACTACGTTTTTCAATGCATAGTGTGAGGAAATAAAACAAATATAATTTTGTGAACTTTAAATTGTAATTAGCTCAAAAGGACTGTATCCAGAGCCGTTAAACAAAGTATGACAACAAAGTATGACATTTATGGTACACAGGAAAGGCTGCAGGTTAGCCAACCATTGTAAATAAATGAAAAAAAAAATAATAATAAAGCCCTAGGGCAAAATAATCGACGTTTTGTTCGGTTTTGATGCATAAAAAGTGGGCCTTTACGAGCACATGCATTGAAAAATTAATTAAAGCCATTATGACAAATAAAACTCACTGAAATAATCAAATATGTGAGATAAACACAGTAAAATAAACAAAAACCGGTGAAAAATAACAATTATCTAGCAAATCACAAAAAACTAATCAATTCACAAGTACGCACAAAAACAACTAAAACTCCCGAAAATATCAAACAATGTCTAACTCGCGATGTATTTTATTATTACATTGTTATTTTTTATTTTGTAATCAATCATGTCTATGGTGTAAAAAAATGTATTGAGACCCAATTGCCCATCGGCTTAAAAAGTGTGATATTTAGTGCCAATCCAAAAACAGAAAAAAAAAATCGAATCCAATAAAAGTTATTGGTATTGTAATTTTGTGAAAAATTCAAAGCTTCCAAATTTGATCTTCTTTAAATTGTAAGCGTTCCTTATGGTGCAAAATATGAAAAAAAAAAAAAATGAAGAAATAATTATTATTGATTTATTAAGTAAAAAAAATCATGGTTATACGTGTTTTCGTAAAGATTACAGGAAAAGTAAAGCGGTTGAGAAATTCACGAAAAAAAATGACCAAATTAAATTTATCATCTACAATACGGAATCCTAGGTATGCGAGTCTGACTCGGCCGGTTTTTTTTTACTTTTGCTATTACACCGGTATGCTTTAGTCAAAGTATTCCACAGTTTGATAGATTGTACAGTGAAAGAGTTACCATCCATAATGTTATGTTATGAAAAGGTGTTTTTAAAAGTGAGACTGTATGATACTTGACTTGCTTGTCGTCAAGGAAGAGATATCATAACGATTGCGGAGGTATGGAAAAGTGGGACTCTTTAAAATGTTGAAAAGGCAACCGAGGATATTACATACTGACACTGTTTAACGGGTAGCCATTTTAACTGTTCACGGTACTGAGACAATTTACCATATTATTTTCTTAACCCAATAGTTTAATAACTTGAGTAAAAATATTTAGTTT
The DNA here is from genome assembly GCA_934047225.1 of Ypsolopha sequella. Lineage (NCBI taxonomy): Eukaryota > Metazoa > Arthropoda > Insecta > Lepidoptera > Ypsolophidae > Ypsolopha > Ypsolopha sequella. The sequence goes on from OW203989.1 coordinate 948,966, forward strand.
TCTGTTTTTTGAACCCACTCCACTCGGCACCTGAGTCCTCATTATAACAATAATAACAAATACAAATATACTATAATAATGTGCGTATTGAATGTCTGTGTATAACACCTACACATAAATAAAGCGTGTCTAAATATCTTGTACAAAGATTGTGTATCGAGGTGGTATACTGTTATATAAGATATAAGATATTTATTCACATTTAACAGAGCACGTTACAAAAGGTTTGTCAATTAATATATATATTAAATGAAAAATATGTACAATATATACATACATAATCGGTATACATATTAAATCCATTATTGAAAACTTGTATAAAGTAATCGCTAAATAAAAATAAAAAATCCTAATTAAAATTGATTTAAAAATAGATTTAAATGTCTAATTAAAAAATGAACATGTCTTTATGTTTAAATTTATAAATTCATGAATAAAGAAGAATGGATTGTTTTGCAACAAAAATTGTACTTTGGTTTTAAATTCCAAGTTATCGTACAAGCTACACGCCACGCGATATACTAGTGGCATACTCATTACACTGTGCTAGTGCTAGTAGCTAGTGCTAGTAGCTAGTGCTAGTAGCTAGTGCTAGTAGCTAGTGCTAGTAGCTAGTGCTAGTAGCTAGTGCTAGTAGCTAGTGCTAGTAGCTAGTGCTAGTAGCTAGCGCTAGTAGCTAGTGCTAGTAGCTAGCGCTAGTAGCTAGCGCTAGTAGCTAGCGCTAGTAGCTAGTGCTAGTAGCTAGTGCTAGTAGCTAGTGTTAGTAGCTAGTACAGTCCGGAACACAATAACTAAGGTAGTCCACCTGCCGTTCCGCACACTCCTCTATCGCTGATGAAGACTGACCCTGGAATTCGATAGTCCAGCTGAAGGTTATTTGGTAAACATTGATTAAAATTAATAAATTATATCTGGGGAATGATTTCGGGAAATCTGTCGAGACGTTATTTTCCGATTTTGATCCTACAATGACATATAGAAAATGTATGTACCTCGGGCCTCAACTGCAGGAGACTTTTCGACAGCACCAGAATTAATTTACTTATCGTTAATAAGAAAAGGAAGAAAAAAAAAATAGGGCAGTCATGGGGACTGCCGACAGAAAATAAAAATTTACTGTCAAAATAGCATGTTGGTGACGGTGACGCGAACCCATATTTTCACCTATCAAAAAGAAAGAAGTTTTTATAAAAAATATATATATTTCTTAAGTAGAAAATTAAGATTTCTCTTCAACCCTAAGTTTTCATACAAATTTATTTCTACACACATTTTCTGTTTCTATACACAAAATGTTTTTAAGTCTACCTTACTTTAGTGATAGATAATAGCGTACGGAATTCTCAGGGCGCGAGTGCAACTATTGCCCTGCAATGCAATATATCAACGCAATCCTCAAGGCGCGAGTGCAACTATAGCCCTGCAATGCAATATATCAACGCAATCCTCAAGGCGCGAGTGCAACTATTGCCCTGCAATGCAATATATCAACGCAATCCTCAGGATGCGAGTGCAACTATTGCCCTGCAATGCAATATATCAACGCAATCCTCAGGATGCGAGTGCAACTATTACCCTGCAATGCAATATATCAACGCAATCCTCAAGGCGCGAGTGCAACTATAGCCCTGCAATGCAATATATCAACGCAATCCTCAGGATGCGAGTGCAACTATTGCCATGCAATGCAATATATCAACGCAATCCTCAAGGCGTGAGTGCAACTATTGCCCTGCAATGCAATATATCAACGCAATCCTCAGGATGCGAGTGCTACTATTGCATTGCAATGCAATATATCAACGCAATCCTCAGGATGCGAGTGCAACTATTGCCCTGCAATGCAATATATCAACGCAATTCTCAGGATGCGAGTGCAACTATTGCCCTGCAATGCAATATATCAACGCAATCCTCAGGATGCGAGTGCAACTATTACCCTGCAATGCAATATATCAACGCAATCCTCAAGGCGCGAGTGCAACTATAGCCCTGCAATGCAATATATCAACGCAATCCTCAAGGCGCGAGTGCAACTATTGCCCTGCAATGCAATATATCAACGCAATCCTCAGAACGCAAGTGCAACTATTGCTCTGCAATGCAATATATCAACGCAATCCTCAGGATGCGAGTGCAACTATTGCCCTGCAATGCAATATATCAACGCAATCCTCAAGGCGCGAGTGCAACTATTGCCCTGCAATGCAATATATCAACGCAATTCTCAAGGCGCGAGTGCAACTATTGCCCTGCAATGCAATATATCAACGCAATCCTCAAAACGCGAGTCGCGACACGTGACAATCTCAATACCTTTTACAACATATTTTCATCGAGTAATGAGATGGGTAATTAATCCCTAAATTAATAAATGAGGCATGCGTGACATGAGGCGTACGGCACATCACTGATCATCTTATTCTTTCTCCGCTATTGGGTATAAGCTTTTTATTTTATACGCGAGTAGCGGACGCTATTCGGACAATATTATTTGTCCAGTGTTGTAGGTATTTGAGTATTAAGTTATCCCTGACATTGAGCACCTCATTTTGCATCAAGTAGAACTGAACTCTATAATGTTTTATTATAATTTAAAATAGCGCGCTTTGAGCCGTAGCTGTTACGAGAACCGAAATATCGCGCTCTTAAAAAACATGTTTTTCGCTCTAAAAACGTTTTTACGGTGAAATTTTCAGAAAACTATCCGCTAAAGTACTTACTAAATTACATTTTCCTTAATTTCCTGTAAATTTCCTACGATTTGGTAACGTAAATTTTATATAATACGAAAAAACATGAAAAATCGACCAAATTTCGTTTTTTTTTCGATGGAGCAAAGTATAATATATCGCATTTTGAACAGCAAAAAAATCTGCAGAAAGTATGTACCTAAGACATATATATATATTTTTTTAGACATAAAACCAAAAATATCACAATTTCATGGTATAAAATGCAGAAAAGAGACAAAAAAAAGATAAGAAAAGATAAGCCCCCCTTAAATAAATAATAGGTATGAGAAACGAATATTAAATAATAATATGTAGCTGATATGTTCACCACTACCGGATTCAGGAGTTTTTCTACAAGTTCCATTAATTTTACACCATTCATATATTGGCTACGAAGGTTTCAAATAGCAAGATTAGATTGTAAAACATTTTGTTTGTAAAAAAAACTGATTATTACCGAGTTTTATAAATTTATTGTGTAGAAAAAAGTAACAACGAATTTATAATACTTCTGTCATTGTTATTGGTTCCCACAAGTTTGTATAAAAATTGCCTTGGACCATCCGCCTTATCGCAAATATTTAAGCAATAAAAAATATATTACAAAATGAATTTTGAACAGCAATGTTATTTTAATTGTGTAATAAAAACAAAAATCAGCTCTTTGATTAATCGTTTATGTATATTTATGCACATTATTATTGCAGTTATTTTTGCTAATGAACGCAGGTACTTCGTCACGATGGATATCAAAGTGAGGTAATGTTGCTAATATTCGTACCTAATAACTATACTCAATGTTTTTGTAAACTGCGTATTGCCTGCTGCAAAGTGTTTAGGGAGAAATTGAGTCCATGCATGGTTGTGAGTTGTTCGAGTCCGTTGTCCGTTTATTATATGGTTGTAAGTTGTGCGAGTTCGTTGTCCGTTTATTGCATGGTTGTGGGTTGTGCGAGTCGTGCTACTCAACCCAAAGTTTATGACAGGTATATAGTTTAAGGATAGCTAATTTCGCGATAATTATCCTCAATTCGTTACACAGTTTTTCGATGTGTGGTCCTCAGTGTAGGTATTTGTCAATTATCAATCCAAGGTAGGTATGTTGGTGTACTATCTGTAAGTATTCGCACGAACAGGTGGTGGTTGTGCATGCACTGGTGTTCGTGTGCAATAATAGTAGGTTTCTGAGTTATTTTCATGTACGGTGAGTATAAGGTATGTGAATTATTTTGTCTGCATCGTGCGCCCACTTACACAGGTTGTCCAAATTTACCTGCATTCATTCCTGTGCTCTAGATAATTCTTTGTTATAGCTTCCTAAACATGTGTCATCGGCAAACTGGTATACAGAGCCCTCTGAAAAAAAATTACACATGTCGTTTACGTACAAAAATAGATACTCCGTCGGCCTAATAATTGAACCCTGAGCCGTACCTTTCGTGGTAGGTATCTCATCATTGAGTCAGTCGCCCAAACGCACCGTAGTGCGTCTGTTGTGGTAGTAATTTTGAAACCATTTTAACAGAGCAACCTGCACACCATTTTGCTCTAGTTTTGAAAATATGGTAACATACTAAAGAACGTAAAATGCTTTGCTGAAGTCAATGAGGGTAACGAGCACCTGTTCGCGGACGTCGAGGTACCCGGTGACCTCATGTGTGAAGTCAATGAGGGTAACGAGCACCTGTTCGCGGACGTCGAGGTACCCGGTGACCTCATCTGTGAAGTCAATGAGGGTAACGAGCACCTGTTCGCGGACGTCGAGGTACCCGGTGACCTCATGTGTGAAGTCAATGAGGGTAACGAGCACCTGTTCGCGGACGTCGAGGTACCCGGTGACCTCATCTGTGAAGTCAATGAGGGTAACGAGCACCTGTTCGCGGACGTCGAGGTACCCGGTGACCTCATGTGTGAAGTCAATGAGGGTAACGAGCACCTGTTCGCGGACGTCGAGGTACCCGGTGACCTCATGTGTGAAGTCAATGAGGGTAACGAGCACCTGTTCGCGGACGTCGAGGTACCCGGTGACCTCATCTGTGAAGTCAATGAGGGTAACGAGCACCTGTTCGCGGACGTCGAGGTACCCGGTGACCTCATCTGTGAAGTCAATGAGGGTAACGAGCACCTGTTCGCGGACGTCGAGGTACCCGGTGACCTCATGTGTGAAGTCAATGAGGGTAACGAGCACCTGTTCGCGGACGTCGAGGTACCCGGTGACCTCATCTGTGAAGTCAATGAGGGTAACGAGCACCTGTTCGCGGACGTCGAGGTACCCGGTGACCTCATCTGTGAAGTCAATGAGGGTAACGAGCACCTGTTCGCGGACGTCGAGGTACCCGGTGACCTCATGTGTAAAGCTTGATAAAAGCTGCCGCTTGGGTTCCAATTTTGTTCCAAAATCGTGCTTTTGTACCAAAATAAGCATTATAAAAATTAACTGTTATATGCAACTACGTCAAAAGCTAGATATATGCATTTGCATATAATATGTATGCAAAAATTCAAAATTTAAAAATTCAAATTTCAAAATTCCAAATTCATACTTATGCTCCAGTATGAATTTGGCTGCATAAATTAATGTCATATGTATATACTTATGTATATACAATACACACACACATAACGTCCTATCTCAATGGGCTTTGGAGAGAAAATACTTTAAATACTGAGAATAGGCAATTTCGCTTCATGAAGAAATTATTTTATTTTTAAAAATAAAGTAAATTTTCGAACAAGCTGAAAAAATTAAACCTGATTCTGATCAAAAGGAGCAATTTTAAGGATCAATTCTGTCTAATTCAATTCTAAACATCAAAGTATCTTAAATTAAATCAAATCAAATATTTATCAAATAAAATTAAAAGAAGACCATTAAAATTTACAATCAATTGTAATTTTGTTCAACAAAATATGCTTGAATGTTTCATTATCAAATATTTTTTCAACTTTTTTGCGATAAGCTATCACCAGCAACGTTCTTTATAACAGAGATTCATTCAAGTTCTAATACTATTTACTTCTCAAATTATAATTTGATTATCTAAGTACCTATTTATAATATAGCTACATATTTATAATACCTAAATATTTGCGTCGTTTGTGGTCGAGACATTGAGTACGTGTTCAAATTTTCAAACAAATCTCGCCCCATTGACACGTCAAAGGACCCAAGATGACCCAAGGGCGGGCGGCGTACATGACTTCCTGTCTTCTGTACGTCCCCTAAGGAGAGACAAGCTCGGTACGGTTTTATATGGGGTTAAGGTGCTCTTATCCCAGAAGAGTGACTCTCTGTCTTTTTCTTTACGTGTAAGGAGTAAAGAAAATAACCACACTTTGGTACTTTTTCGTTGTTTTTATCGGTATTTAAAAATAAGGGATATGTTTATTAAAACCCACTTACATGGTCGACCTAGATAATTTAAAGAGCAATATTACCAGATATGTTTCATTAATAAAAGAGTGGAATTATGGAAATGGCATGATTTGAAAGGTCTTATTACATGCTGTGTTCGTGAATTATTTCTATCGAGCAAAGTTTATCTGATCGTGTAACACATGCTCGGAAGACCTAGATAAAGGTTCGAACTATATTGCGTATTTTTTTTTTGAAGTTTTAGTCGATATTTGAAAGTTCTATTTGACTTTGAAATTACTGATTTTGGGATAAGACAACTAAAATATTGTACTCTATATGTCCACTCGAAGTGACGAAATTCACACGCCTTTTTAGCTACCGTGTAGAAGTCCAAGCCACGAATACATGTTTGTATTGAATTCAAGCCATGAATACAGCCCCCTTGGGAGACGACTAAGGTACGGCTTTCTCGTAACGAACACTTGTTAGAAAGTGTCTCTGAATCATCACGTTGAGTGCATCGTTCATAGTTTAATATAACTTCAAGTGGAAATTTGAATTGAACTGAATTGTTTATTGTTCTAAAAACAATACTTAAAACTATTACAATTTTGCCAAACCGCTATCGCAGTTCATCGGCAAGCTCTTAATCTAACCTTTGCACTATCTACACTACACAAAACACTTTTGTAGTAAACAAATTTTTTTGGTTAAGACTTAAATAAAAGTAGGCACTTGAGTTTGCTCTTAAAAATATATTTTTTTACATTATTATATTACTACGGAAGTCTGTTGGCAAGCTTTTATAAATTGTAGGTAACATACTGCCCAAACAGGATCCATAGTAGTTACAATGTTCATGTATTATGTATTCTACGGGCAGGACAGCTACGGCTCGATATTTTTAAGTAATTTGGTTTTCCAAACGTTTCTTTTGCTGTTTCACATGTTACTCTCGTATCTATTGGCATTATTCTACAAATTTTGAAGAGATTTTCATATTCAGTTTTACATTTACTTGTAATATTTCTACTCACTATCCATGAAACCTCATCTGTAGTGCAAAATGCAAATGATATAAACTCTGAAGCTATCACTCTCTATCTCTTAGACCGAAGGTTTATGACAGTGAGAAGAAGGATAAAAAGTTACTCCTAAAAATGCCGGCAGACCTTGACGAAACTTGACAGGTTTTGTACAGTCATGAAAAAAAGTGGGGATTTTTTCATGTCAAAATATCTTATGTAGAACCAGCATCAAACTTTCTTCATACGATATAGCACTCGATAAGTATAGCTAGAAAAACAATTGTTGCCGCGAGTCGGCCTGGCCGTTTAGGCTGTCAGATCAATTTTAGGGGTGCATTAGTTTTATATAAAATATAGTAAAAAAGTGGTGGTAAAATAGGTGGTTTACGTATTTAGGGTTCCGTACTCAACGGCAGCCGCGATTTGTTTGCCTGGCAGGCGCTACAATTTTAGTGGCTTGTTTTTGTCGCCTTAATAGCGTTAAACTCTTTGTGTGCGAGTTCGACTCGCACTTGCTCTAATTATTTATACTTCATATATTTGCGCGGATCTGATTCTTTAGGAAAATTTTTGAGTATGATAATTACATTATATGTTTTAATTTGAAGAGACCAATTTACACCCGCTATATGTAGCTGTAATGTGAACGTGTCTGTACTCTGTACCCACCTGGGTACCTCCATCTGTGTGTGTGTGTGTGTACAGTGTAGCGGAACGTGAGTACACGTGTCACACCCGCGACAAACGTACGGCGTGCGGCCCACAGTCTGCGCGCCACTGGACAGTGGACACGCGAGTAGAGGAGCTATAGCGATGGAAAAGTACCCTACGGCCGGCCTACTACGGATGTACCATATTTGTTAAGGCGATACGTAAAAGTGTAAGCGTCCCTGTTACTCCATATGCGAAAAAATCCTCAGTGCGAGTGGGACGGATTCGTGGAAAAGTAGCAAAAAGTCGGTTTTTTATTAATATAAAATGTACTAAGCTATATTATCAAAAAGATTTTCAAGGAGACTTTACAAATACATAATATCCACATTTTGAATGCAATTTCACAATGAAATTAGTAAGGATTTCAGAATTACAGAAAAAAATAAAACAATTTAGAGGTCTTTTCGGAATTCAATTCTATCGAGAAAATTTCATCCAATCGCATTTTCCTTCAGTGAGAATCTTAATCAAATACTCAATTAACATTTACCATTTTACATGACGTTATAGTGGAGTAAATGGATTCGAAAAAACCCAATCTTTTCTGAATTCGAAAAAACCCCATTTTTTTGGTATCGCCTTAAGTTGGTATCTCAGCAGTGAGACTCATTTTACACATCTACGGAAACTAAACATTCGGATGTTTTGATGAAACGACAGACAGTGTGTGTGAGAGAAAAAAAAATAACACATGATATGAGGAAATAGAGCATCTGTTTTGGACTACATTGACTGAATTCTGTCAAAATTTAAGGGCAAGCGGAAGTGGGTTATATTTAACATTTCACAATTTGAATGCTATATTATTATATAACCAAATCAGAACCATTTACATGAGTTACAATTTACTATAACATCCAGCATGCTCGTTCGGTGTTCAGAACATCATAATTTAAATAAAAATTTTAAGTATGACTCCAATCTATTTTTAGTATTGTTGTAGGACCACTCTGTCTGTCCGTCTGTCAAGACCCGTTTGCCCGGTATACCTATAGTTGAAAATTATATAAAAAATCAGGCTTCTAAAGCGACGCGAAAAAATTTGTAACATTTTTATTTAATTTTTTTCACACTTTGCTCACCATGAAAACCTATAGGGCACTTCTAGTTGACTTAGAAACTTGAAATTTCGTTTACAGGTAGGTATTATAGCACACATATGGGAAAAATCTTAAAATTACAAATTTTAAATTATTTAGTAAGTTATATTAGACCAACTTAATTAGACCCTTTAGATACATAGAGTTTATAGATTGTAAGTGTCAAGTTCATTTGGCCATAATAACTGCAAAAGTAATTATTTACCATAATGTCCTTATGGTTCCGTACCCATATTGTGTGTGTGTGATGGTACAGAAGCCTTTGTGCGCGAGTCCGACTCCCACTTGGCCTTTTTTTTACTCTTTGGAAAAGTTATTTTTCGCGCCTATATATCTCTTCCGATTGTATTTATTGTATTGTTGTGTCGAATTGAGCATATCATGATCTCCTTGGGCAGATCATAACAGGAGGGTCACCTCACTCAGCCTCGCGCCGCTGCGCTTCGCTTGGCACCCCAAATTTATTTACATGTTAAGGCCCAGTTATAGCAGACATTGAGCACCTCATTTTGGATCAAATAAAATTGAACTCTATGAGGTTTCATTATTGTTTAAAATAGCGCGCTTTGAGCAGTGGCGCTTACAACAGCCGGAAACATCACACGCTCTCAAAAAAACACGTTTTTCATCATAATAAAAGTTAAACCGACAATGGACGTGGTTTAAAATTATGAATTTTATAAAATATTTTTCACGTGAATTATAATTTTCAGTAAAGAGATATACTGTTTTGAAAGTAAATGTTGACTAGTGTAGAGGTAAGTTTGAAAAAAAAATTAATGCATCGAAGTTTGTTTAATTTTGTTTTGGGTTCCTACAGTCGCTGCATAACGGTTTTGAAAATCTCATGCTATTTTTTTAAGCATAAATATATCACCACTTTGTAGATATACTGGTTTTAAAAAGGCCGTTTTATCGAGATTATGAATTAACAGCGCCACCTAACACGCTCCCCCTCGCTCCGATTGTCGTCGCAACTATTTTTGACGTTTGTTGAAAGATTTTCGATTTCATACTTTACGATCTGCCCAATTGTACGATCTACCCAATTGTACGATCTACCCAATTGTACGATCTGCCCCATTGTACGATCTGCCCAATTGTACGATCTGCCCAATTGTACGATCTGCCCAATTGTACGATCTACCCAATTGTACGATCTACCCAATTGTACGATCTGCCCCATTGTACGATCTGCCCAATTGTACGATCTGCCCAATTGTACGATCTGCCCTATTGTACGATCTGCCCTATTGTACGATCTGCCCAATTGTTCGATCTGCCCAATTGTACGATCTGCCCAATTGTACGATCTGCCCAATTGTACGATCTGCCCAATTGTACGATCTACCCAATTGTACGATCTGCCCAATTGTACGATCTGCCCAATTGTACGATCTGCCTAATTGTACGATCTGCCCAATTGTACGATCTGCCCAATTGTACGATCTGCCCAATTGTACGATCTGCCCAATTGTACGATCTGCCCAATTGTACGATCTGCCCAATTGTACGATCTGCCCAATTGTACGATCTACCCAATTGTACGATCTGCCCAATTGTACGATCTACCCAATTGTACGATCTGCCCAATTGTACGATCTGGTCCATTGTACGATCTGCCCAATTGTACGATCTGCCCAATTGTACGATCTGCCCAATTGTACGATCTGCCCAATTGTACGATCTGCCCTATTGTACGATCTGCCCAATTGTACGATCTGCCCAATTGTACGATCTGCCCAATTGTACGATCTACCCAATGACGTATATATTACCGTTGTCAAGGATCAACGATGGAAGCACCAACTATTTTAACTATCCATTGACAAAGCCACAGAGGATGGACGAACACATTGGCGAACACATTGGCGAAACACCCAATTTTGGTCTTTGTGCCGCTGTACACAAATAAAAGTCAGCTCAAAAAGATGGTGGTTTTATTACTCAGTCGACTAACTAATATCTACAGTTAGCTACTTTTTATGACAATTTCAATTTCCTGAGGTGGTGATTAGTTTAGCTAATTAATGTTTTTTGTTAGTGTAATAGCGGTTCGTCAAGGCAGGCAGCCGACTGGTGCTTCCTTCATTCCTTTACCCGCCGCGCCGGGCTTACAGACTCATACTGAACAGGGCTTACAGACTCATTCTGATATGGGCTTACAGACTCATACTGACCAGGGCTTACAGACTCATTCTGAACAGGGCTTACAGACTCATACTGACCAGGGCTTACAGACTCATTCTGAACAGGGCTTACAGACTCATTCTGAACAGGGCTTACAGACTCATTCTGAACAGGGCTTACAGACTCATTCTGAACAGGGCGTACAGACTCTTTCTGAGCAGAGCTCTCAGACTCATTCTGAACAGGGCTTACAGACTCATTCTGAACAGGGCTTACAGACTCATTCTGAACAGGGCTTACAGACTCATTCTGAACAGGGCGTACAGACTCTTTCTGAGCAGAGCTCTCAGACTCATTCTGAATAGGGCTTACAGACTCATTCTGAACAGGGCTTACAGACTCATTCTGAACAGGGCTTACAGACTCATTCTGAACAGGGCGTACAGACTCTTTCTGAGCAGAGCTCTCAGACTCATTCTGAATAGGGCTTACAGACTCATTCTGAACAGGGCTTACAGACTCATTCTGAACAGGCTTACAGACTCATTCTGAACAGGGCTTACAGACTCATTCTGAACAGGGCTTACAGACTCATTCTGAACAGGGCTTACAGACTCATTCTGAACAGGGCTTACAGACTCATTCTGAACAGGGCTTACAGACTCATTCTGAACAGGGCTTACAGACTCATTCTGAACAGGGCTTACAGACTCATTCTGAACAGGGCTTACAGACTCATTCTGAACAGGGCTTACAGACTCATTCTGAACAGGGCTTACAGACTCATTCTGAACAGGGCTTACAGACTCATTCTGAACAGGGCTTACAGACTCATTCTGAACAGGGCTTACAGACTCATTCTGAACAGGGCTTACAGACTCATTCTGAACAGGGCTTACAGACTCATTCTGAACAGGGCTTACAGACTCATTCTGAACAGGGCTTACAGACTCATTCTGAACAGGGCTTACAGACTCATTCTGAACAGGGCTTACAGACTCATTCTGAACAGGGCTTACAGACTCATTCTGAACAGGGCTTACAGACTCATTCTGAACAAGGCTTCGAGTTCGGTGCTCTAATAGACGATTTATGGAAACTGTCTCTGGGTAGGGAACAAATAGGAGTTGATCTATCCGGATGTATATCACTGTACAATGGAGCAAATTTCTTCTTCTTTTTTTAATATTTGCTTTTTTCCGTAATTCTGAATTATGGCGTAAACACAGTTTCTTTATCAATTCAGTCAATTTCAGTAATTATTATTCGTATGAACGCGTAAAGGAACTGTGTTTACACCATAATATCCATCATACGACGAAATATAAGTAGTACCACAGTAGAAATGTGGAGAATATAAAAAAAACTCAAACTGTCTGATTGATCTGCTAACACCCAGCTAGACCAATCTTCTAACACCTAGTTAGACCAATCTACTAACACCTAGCTAGGCCAAACAGCTGGACCTAGGAACATCCTTGAAATTTCAATAATTGATTGCAGACGAAAAGAAAAAAAAAAAACTATTGTGATTAAGTAAGTAAATAAAACTTAAAATCGGCAATTTAATATTTTAATTTATGTTTATTCAGAAATAAACTACTCATTAATTATTCGCGAATGTGATCGTTGCTGCGTTTTACAAACATTTAGTTCATACTGAGAAACGAGGGGTGAATAATACTAATAGAACTTCCTTCTACATAAATCTCAAATAATACAACGTGTATTTTTGCAGACAGGTAATATAAAATCTTTCGCCCTGGAGCTTCGAGCGACAAAATGATAAATTTGATAAACAGTGCTCGCAACTTGGGGTCAGGGACAACTCGGCCAGAATACCACATATTTTAGTCCCGATATTTGTACGGTCGGGCAGATACTTGATATTTTAAAATAAATCATTACGATACCTGTCACACCTATTTACTGATATAGGCCAATTTTTAAAATGTCAATTGTTAAATAATATTTTTCATACGTAAATAAGGTAAAATTGATTTATATCTACAGCAAAATTTATTTATATCTACAGCCAAATTCAAGGTTATTCCCATCGGCTCAGTGGTCCGATGCAACTGGCAACGGATCTCCCTAAATTATTGATATATTGAAGATTCGGTCAGTATCAATCAAGGTTCGATGAACCTTTGTGGGAAATTAAAAAGATGTTACTGATCCGTGACCACTCTTACCAAGCCTCCAGTATGAATTTGGCTGCATAAAAAATGACACCTTATATAAATAGTTGATTCCACGCATAACATGTTGAATCTTCTATATTAAATTTTATAAATGTTAATCAAAAATAATTGGTAATCTTTATTTATTTAATTAACGTACTTTTTTGTAATCCTTAATAAAAATTACCTATTTAATGTTGTTTGACATTCAAATATGAATTCTATGAATAATAATTAAATAAGTATTTAAATAAATAAAAACAGTCTTTATTGCACAACAAGTTCATAGCATTCAATTCCTTCTAATATAATAAATTTTTTTTCAATGCAAGTGCTCGTAAAGGCCCACTTTTTATGCATCAAAACCGAAAGTCGATTATTTTGCCCTAGGGCTTTATTATTATTATTTTTTTAAATTTATTTACAATGGCTGGCTCTGGTTGGCTAACCTGCAGCCTTTCCTGTGTACCATAAATGTTGTACTTTTTTTCCCACTGTTTAACGGCTCTGGATACAGTCCTTTTGAGCCAATAATAATTTAAAGTTCACAAGATTATATTTGGTTTATTTCCTCACACTATGCATTGAAAAACGTAGTATGATACACGGGCGTAAGAGCAATAAATTACTCGGTTACGTTTAAAACACTCGCTATGCTCGTGTTTTAAATCGTCCTCGTAATTTATTCCTTTTCGCCCTTGTAACATAAACTACTATTACATTTGTTCATAAAATAAATAAATAAATTCTATCAATAAACTGAAAAAATCTTCAAAATTTTAAGAGATGGACACTTCCATACCGAAGGTACACACCACTTTTTAGGTGTTTGGACAACTTAGTATCTTGTATCATAATTCGGGCCGAGTTGACACGGGCCGAGCTGTCCATGACCCGCAATTTGCACCCACCCAAATCTTGTGCTGGGGGGGGGGGACCGGGGAGGGAAACTGTTAATTGTCTTCATGATGAATGCTTCTCAATTTGTCAGATCCTCACTCTGCTACCTACTTCAAACTTGGATATAATATGTACAAGTCAAAAGATACGAAGTCGTATGTATTCGAGGAACCCTATTGAAACAGCTAAACGGTTCGGTAACAATGAACTTGTAAATGCAAGGACACATCGAGACGAGAGCCGTGCGAGTGTATTATATGAGCGAGCCTGCACGTGCGTGGCGCGGGAGGCGCGAAGTGCACGCGCCACGCACGTTCAGTGACGTGCACTGGATCAGCACGCTCAGCTACTGTTTATTTTGTTATTCGGCTACCAGACTGATAAAACTATAGTTTATATTGAGATAGATCTCGTCTTTGCTATATTAATAATGCTACGCAACGAAATAATGTGGTAGGTTTTCGCCGTGGATTGACACCAGGACCACCCATTTATTTATTTATTTATTTATTTATTTATTTATTTATAAAAAAGGTACACCAACAATGTCAACACAAACAACATAAATATATATACATTGGGCCTTGTTCTGGTGTTGCCATCAATGACAGGTGAACACAGCATTATCAGAAAACATTAATTTTTAACATTTTAAATTTAACATTAAGAAATTACAAAAAACTAGTCAATATTAACAATCCAAACATACACATAAACTAATTTAAATCTAAGCTTAAAATCTATACAGACAGTTAACACAAATTACTTAACAATATAATAAAATTAAAATATATATATCATTTATAAATATATATATATGTGCACAAATATTTAATAACACAAATTTCAAAAATTCCTATAAAGAGAGAAAAAAAAAATAATTATGTATATACAATCGTTGAATATTCAAATTTAAGGATGTAATATCTTATATTTAAAGTTACAAGCTTTATCAGAAAAAATATCAAGGGAGTGAGTCTTCCACATTTTGTTGTAAGTGCTACAAGATCTTACATCTGGTGCATTTCGACCAAGGTTTGTTCTACGATAAGGTATTGAAAATGTGTCCTCCGCTACTCGTCGAGCATGTAGTCGAGGAACAGCTAAGGTCACACCATCAATAAACCTATCACACAAAGCACGACCACCAATTATATTTTGTAAAAATGACAAATCAAGCATAATTCTGCGGTCTGACAATTTATTTAATCTGAAAAACGATAACCTATGCTCATACTCAGCTCGATGACTAATTCCAGGGCAGACATAAGCGAGATGTCTAGTGAAAGAACGTTGGATGGATTCTATTCTATCAGAATGCGTTGCATAGCATGGGTTCCAGACAAGAGACGCGAATTCAAGAGTACTGCGGACTAGTGCAGTATAGAGAGTAATCTTTGATTGGGTGTTACGAAAGTCTTTGGTTGTTCTTTTGAGAAAACCAAGCATTTTTGCCGCCTTCTTAACAATGTGGTCGAAATGAGGAACAAAACTCAGTTTTGTATCGAGAACCACGCCCAAATCCCGAGTTTGAGTTACTTCACCAATATTGTCATCAGCGATCTTGTAGGAAGCCTCAATTGGTTTTCTTTTTTTTGTAAACCGAATGAAATGACACTTGGAGGCATTCAATTGCATTTTGTTTAAAAGACACCAGGAACGTACACGCTCCAGATCATCCTGAAGTAACGCAGCATCTGCTTGTGAACTAATTATCCTAAATATCTTCATGTCATCTGCGTACAAGGAACAATCACTGTTATGCATGCAATTAACAATATCATTAACAAAAAGACTGAACAGTATTGGCCCAAGATGAGAACCTTGCGGAACTCCCGAGGTTGCTACATAGTTTTTGGAGGAGCAGCCATTAACAACTACAGCTTGTGGCCTATTGCGAAGATATGATGCAAACCAAAAGTGTAGATGGCCCTCTATGCCATATTGATATTTAAGCTTATGAAGCAAAACTTGATGACTTACTTTATCAAATGCGCTACTGAAATCGGTATAAACCGCATCAACTTGAGCACCATGATCAACGCTCTGAATTACAGTTGAAACATATGACGCTAGATTTGTCAAAATTGACTTCTTTTGCCGGAAGCCATGCTGCTTATCGCTAATTAAATGCTGGGTATGGAATGTAATTATTGGGACCAGTAGAGATTCAAACAGTTTAGAGAACGCGGAAAGGATAGATATAGGTCGGTAATTGGTAACCCTATCTGCAACACCTTTTTTAAATATAGGGACAATACGAGCCTTTTTCCACTCATCCGGAAAAACTCCAGTCTCCAAGGATTTATTAAATATTAACATGAGAGGATAGGATAATGCAGAAGCACATCTTTTTAAAAAGAGTGGTGGGATATCGTCAGGACCAGCACCCTTATTATGGTCCAGCTTCTTTAAGGATTCAAATATAGATTTTTCATCTATCTTAACAGATGACAGGACACTGTTGCAAGAATCTGACATGGCTACTGTTTGGTTAGGAGATCCACTGTTATCTTCAGGATTGAAGCTGGACACGAACTGAGCAGCAAATAAGTCAGCCACATCCCCCGGAGACTCAGCGGACTGATCTTCTTTAAACATGACTGAGGGAAGAGAATTAGAACCACACCTCTTTTGCTTAATGAAGCTCCAGAATACTTTGGGGTTACTCTTAAGACTATTCTCAATATTGGAGATGTAGCTATCGTAACATTGTTTGTACAATTTATTGCAACGTTTTCTAAGAATGTCATGTTCTAGCTTGTCTCGGGGGTTTTTGTACCTACGGAATTTAGTACGCAGTCTATCCTTCTCTTTCAATAGCCTAACCAATTCAGGAGTAAACCAAGGGGGCTTGTTTTTCTTACAGGGCTTTCTTTTTGGGACAAACATTGTAAAAGCTTCTTTGATCCTGTCATAAAATACTGTAACCATATCATTAACGTCACTACAATTTTTAAAACATTCAGACCACACTATTTTCTTTATAAAAGATGTCAGGTTTACAAAATCAGCTTTATAAAAATTAAAATCGGTTCGTGGTACAGGGGTTGGTGTTTTGTTTATATGAAGGTTAACACAGATATCTAAGGGTGGGTGGAAACGATCCAGTTTACTCAACAAAACATCAGAATTACGGACCAAACATGGGACATTACTGAGAACCAAATCGAGCGTCTTACTTTGAAAGTTTTTAATAGGATTTCGTTGTTGTAGCCCAGTCAAACATATGAAATCAGTTAAAGCATATCCAATTTTAGTGTGGTAATTATTTGGTTCAAGTCCCTCCCGCTCATCATTTCCGGTCCAGGATACGGAACCAATATTAAAATCGCCTACGATCATAAATTCATCCAAGTTATTAATTATATTAGAAGAATTTTTTAGGTATGTTTCAAGTTCTTTCAATTTTATTGGCGAAGGCAGATAAACAGCACCAATACCAAGGCGTTTAGGTATATTATCATGTAATAACTCAAGAATTATCCACAAATCTTCACAAGTACTCTCCCACTCAGTAATACGGACAGACTGTAAAGTTTTAAGTACAGCTATCAATACGCCGCCTCCATCCTCCTTAACACTAGATTGCACTGTACGATCTCGTCGGTATACTTGGTACCTAGCATCAATAAACTCACCATTAAATATATTACAATTTAGCCAGGTCTCTGTAAGAACAATTACATCAAAACTGTTTTGTAAAATATTCTTTGCTATTGCACTTGTTTTGGTTCTCATTCCCCTAACGTTTTGATAATAAATATGGAGTAGGCCGGCAATTAAGAATAATAAACTACATGGTTAAAACAGAAAAAATAAAATTGAAGTTACTTTAGCCTACTTAGGAATTCATGACTATGTATGGTAATCGCTTGAGCAGATTCAATTTTCCTCATTAATATCCTACCATTCCTAACCCAAACAAACTTATAGGACAACTCCTTAGATTTTAACCTGGCCGCAGCATGCAGAGACTTCTTTTCACGAGACAGATGTTCACCGACAAATATGGGGCATTTGTCACCACCGATGCCTATTAGACTGGTATTAAGTCTATCCTTTGGATTAGACTTGTTGTATTTGGCAACTGCTGCTATGACGGTATCACGACAACGAGTGCTGCGCAGTTTAGCTACTACAGCTCTTGGACGACTGCTGTTGCTATCCATTTTGGCAACACGGAAACAAGACAAGATGTCGCCATCTTCAATTGTGTGGTTGACTGCATTTCCGATATGCATTATCAAGTTAGCCAAGTTTTCAGTCTTTGATTCTGGTAAACCATGAATTTCTATATTTGCTTCTCGTGTATGATTTTCCATGTCCGATAATCGAGTCATTAGGTCTTTCACATTTTTTGTTAAAATATCATTTTCAGCAACTAATTTCTTTATATCATCTTCACGAGATTTGAATTTGGTGGATATTTCTTCGTAAGATTGTTCAATGAAATTTACAGATTTAGTTAACTCGGCAACACCCTTATTGATTACTAGTAGTTCTTTATTTACTAATTCTCTCAAAATTTTAGGCAACATTTTTGGCAGATGGTCGTTGATTGCCTTCAAGATTTCAGAGCTGATAAAAGCAGATAGATCAGCAATAGATGTGCCAGGAAGATTCTCGTCACTCAGGTGGTTATTTTGTGAAGATTTAGCGCGGATAGTTACATTACTGACGCCGGAAACAGATCCATCGTCGAATTTTGATGCAGCTGAATCGACTTCTGATCTTTGGGTGGTACGGGCCGGTGTTAACGTATTATCTCCTTTGGGACGTTTGTTTTTGCACGCCTCACATTGCCAAACCTTTCTTTGCTCCCTTGTAAACTGTTTAAATTTCGTTTGATGTACATTAGCGCAACTAAGATCATAAGTGTTTTTACACAAACAGCATTCCATATATTCACTGCCTTTGATTAGAGATGGACATCCAGCACACACTTTAGACATTGTACACAAAACGGAACACAAATTTATATTACTAGCAACACTTGCTAGAGATCTGTCACTGTCAGCTGCAAGCGAATCAGCTGTTGTGATGGTTGCGCTTGCGCAAGTTGCGAAAATTTTGTGTGTTTATTGGTCCGTAATTTGAATTTAAATGTGTTTTCCAAAATATGTTACCGTTGAGATTGATGCCCAAGTAGAAATATAAAATATTTTTGTGGAAATACAGCTGAGCTCACCGTTGTGAAGTGCAATGTATGACTGGAACTCACTCGTAGAGGTTAGCCGAATGTTTTTATACAGATTTCACTACTAAACACTGGTTATAAGATAATATTTCCTAGTTAATTGTAAGAGAGATACACAAAAGCTATGTTTACGTTTGGCAGGGTTGCCAGCCCATAATATAAGCTATAGTTTTATCTGGTTTTATTGGTCTGGCTACCGAATACAGAAATAAGCCAATAAGATTCAATTTATTTTAATATTTTTTAATTTATTTACTGCGAGTAGTGTCGTCAGAGATGCGGCGCGCGCCACCTTCGGGTATGTCAGGTCGAGGCGACGCGCGGCGTCACTAGATCGGTTGTGGAAACGGAAACGCAATTTACGCAATATCCTCAGTCTCCCAATGCAGAAGCTCGCCGGAAGACGTCAGGTCTGGTCTGGTCAGTTCCGGTCCAGTCTGGTCCGGTCGCAGCTGAGAGACACGCAGCCGGCGATAAATCACTCCCCGAAAATTACTTTATATTGTTCAGCTAGACATATAGAGCAGGTTGAGCACCTCGGTATGCATCTAATCAATCAGAACTGAACTCTGCGATGTTTACTTTTAGTTTAAAATTTAGTTAGCTGCATGTGACCTTATACGGACCCTTAAAGTCGAGAACACGAACAACTTTCACTAGGAAACCAAATCAGAAATCTCGAAAAAAAATCAACTGTTCCATTAGAAAATTTATTTTTTGGGGGTCCGTACTCAAATTGCAAAATGGGATCATTAATTAATGTCACTGGTGTCTGTTTGTCCGTCAGTATGTCACTAGGCTAGCTCGTAAACGGAATCAGTTATAGATATTTGTGTAGAATGTTGACATTAGAAATTCAAGCCGTTTTTGTTGAAAGAATATCGTAAATTTCTTATTTCATACTTCGTCGTTATACGGCCAATCCAATTTTACGATCTGGCTACGACATATTTATTGATACATACCTTACATGCAATACAAAACACCTGTTTAGCAGCCGGATTGTGACAAACACGCCTTTTTCTAAATTACCGAAACAGAAAATTTAAATTCACAATTTGCTCAGTAGTAAGTTATTCAACAAAACCTTATTATATTACCTATGTATTGTGTTTACTGTCATTGCAAAATTTCCATTGGTTTCTGTAAATTAGAATTTTAAAATTCTGATCTACAGAAACCAATGTAAACTTTGCGATGGTAGCAAACACAATACATAGGTAATAAGGTTTTGTTGAATAACTAACTATTGAGCAAATTTTTAATTTAAGTTTTCTGTTTCGATAATTTAGAAAAAGGCGTGTTTGTCACAATCCGGCTAATAGACAGGTGTGATCAGTTTATGTATGTATTTATGTATGTATGTAGGTACATGCTACATAATATTTTGAATTGACAACCCTCAAGATATAGAACTAGGTCGTTTATAGAGTAAGGAGCTGAAATCGCCAAACGGTGTTGTCATGAATATATTGGGGGACATGTCGCTGAGTGCTGTCATGAATATATTGGGGGACATATCGCTGAGTGTTGTCATGAATATATTGGGGGGCATGTCGCTGAGTGTTGTCATGAATATATTGGGGGGCATGTCGCTGAGTGCTGTCATGAATATATTGGGGGACATATCGCTGAGTGTTGTCATGAATATATTGGGGGGCATGTCGCTGAGTGCTGTCATGAATATATTGGGGGACATATCGCTGAGTGTTGTCATGAATATATTGGGGGGCATGTCGCTGAGTGCTGTCATGAATATATTGGGGGACATATCGCTGAGTGTTGTCATGAATATATTGGGGGGCATGTCGCTGAGTGCTGTCATGAATACATTGGGGGGCATGTCGCTGAGTGCTGTCATGAATATATTGGGGGACATATCGCTGAGTGTTATCATGAATATATTGGGGGGCATGTCGCTGAGTGTTGTCATGAATACATTGGGGGGCATGTCGCTGAGTGCTGTCATGAATATATTGGGGGACATATCGCTGAGTGTTATCATGAATATATTGGGGGGCATGTCGATGAGTGTTGTCATGAATACATTGGGGGGGATGTCGCTGAGTGCTGTCATGAATACATTGGGGGGCATGTCGCTGAGTGCTGTCATGAATATATTGGGGGACATATCGCTGAGTGTTGTCATGAATACATTGGGGGGCATGTCGCTGAGTGCTGTCATGAATATATTGGGGACATATCGCTGAGTGTTGTCATGAATACATTGGGGGGCATGTCGCTGAGTGCTGTCATGAATATATTGGGGGACATATCGCTGAGTGTTGTCATGAATACATTGGGGGACATATCGCTGAGTGTTGTCATGAATATATTGGGGGACATGTCGCTGAGTGCTGTCATGAATATATTGGGGGACATATCGCTGAGTGTTGTCATGAATATATTGGGGGACATGTCGCGGAGTGTTGTCATGAATATATTGGGGGACATGTCGCTGAGTGTTGTCATGAATATATTGGGGGAGATGTCACTGAGTGTTGTCATGAATATATTGGGGGACATGTCGCTGAGTGTTGTCATGAATACATTGGGGGACATATCGCTGAGTGTTGTCATGAATACATTGGGGGACATGTCGCTGAGTGTTGTCATGAATATATTGGGGGACATGTCGCGGAGTGTTGTCATGAATATATTGGGGGACATGTCGCGGAGTGTTGTCATGAATATATTGGGGGACATGTCGCTGAGTGTTGTCATGAATATATTGGGGGACATGTCGCGGAGTGTTGTCATGAATATATTGGGGGACATGTCGCGGAGTGTTGTCATGAATATATTGGGGGACATGTCGCTGAGTGTTGTCATGAATATATTGGGGGACATGTCGCGGAGTGTTGTCATGAATATATTGGGGGACATGTCGCGGAGTGTTGTCATGAATATATTGGGGGACATGTCGCTGAGTGTTGTCATGAATATATTGGGGGACATGTCGCTGAGTGCTGTCATGAATATATTGGGGGACATATCGCTGAGTGTTGTCATGAATATATTGGGGGACATGTCGCGGAGTGTTGTCATGAATATATTGGGGGACATGTCGCTGAGTGTTGTCATGAATATATTGGGGGAGATGTCACTGAGTGTTGTCATGAATATATTGGGGGACATGTCGCTGAGTGTTGTCATGAATACATTGGGGGACATATCGCTGAGTGTTGTCATGAATACATTGGGGGACATGTCGCTGAGTGTTGTCATGAATATATTGGGGGACATGTCGCGGAGTGTTGTCATGAATATATTGGGGGACATGTCGCGGAGTGTTGTCATGAATATATTGGGGGACATGTCGCTGAGTGTTGTCATGAATATATTGGGGGACATGTCGCGGAGTGTTGTCATGAATATATTGGGGGACATGTCGCGGAGTGTTGTCATGAATATATTGGGGGACATGTCGCTGAGTGTTGTCATGAATATATTGGGGGACATGTCGCGGAGTGTTGTCATGAATATATTGGGGGACATGTCGCTGAGTGTTGTCATGAATATATTGGGGGACATGTCGCGGAGTGTTGTCATGAATATATTGGGGGACATGTCGCTGAGTGTTGTCATGAATATATTGGGGGACATGTCGCGGAGTGTTGTCATGAATATATTGGGGGACATGTCGCTGAGTGTTGTCATGAATATATTGGGGGACATGTCGCGGAGTGTTGTCATGAATATATTGGAGGACATGTCGCTGAGTGTTGTCATGAATATATTGGGGGACATGTCGCGGAGTGTTGTCATGAATATATTGGGGGACATGTCGCTGAGTGTTGTCATGAATATATTGGGGGACATGTCGCGGAGTGTTGTCATGAATATATTGGAGGACATGTCGCGGAGTGTTGTCATGAATATATTGGGGGACATGTCGCGAAGTGTTGACATGAATATATTGGGGGACATGTCGCGGAGTGTTGTCATGAATATATTAGGGGACATATCGCGGAGTGTTGTCATGAATATATTGGGGGACATGTCGCTGAGTGTTGTCATGAATATATTGGGGGACATGTCGCGGAGTGTTGTCATGAATATATTGGGGGACATGTCGCTGAGTGTTGTCATGAATATATTGGGGGACATGTCGCGGAGTGTTGTCATGAATATATTGGGGGACATGTCGCTGAGTGTTGTCATGAATATATTGGGGGACATGTCGCTGAGTGTTGCCATGAATATATTGGAGGACATGTCGCTGAGTGTTGTCATGAATATATTGGGGGACATGTCGCTGAGTGTTGTCATGAATATATTGGAGGACATGTCGCTGAGTGTTGTCATGAATATATTGGAGGACATGTCGCTGAGTGTTGTCATGAATATATTGGAGGACATGTCGCTGAGTGTTGTCATGAATATATTGGAGGACATGTCGCTGAGTGTTGTCATGAATATATTGGGGGACATGTCGCTGAGTGTTGTCATGAATATATTGGAGGACATGTCGCTGAGTGTTGTCATGAATATATTGGGGGACATGTCGCTGAGTGTTGTCATGAATATATTGGGGGACATGTCGCTGAGTGTTGTCATGAATATATTGGGGGACATGTCGCGGAGTGTTGTCATGAATATATTGGGGGACATGTCGCTGAGTGTTGTCATGAACATATTGGGGGACATGTCGCTGAGTGTTGTCATGAATATATTGGGGGACATGTCGCTGAGTGTTGTCATGAATATATTGGGGGACATGTCGCGGAGTGTTGTCATGAATATATTGGGGGACATGTCGCGGAGTGTTGTCATGCTAATGAGCTAAAGTTCACAGAATAGTGATTGTGTACATAAATCCGGGTTACATAATCTGTGGCTGTGTGTGAGTGTGTGACCTATCGGCTGTGTGTGAGTGTGTGACCTATCGGCTGTGTGTGAGTGTGTGACCTATCGGCTGCCGGATTTTTGCAATTTAGTTTTATATTGATAAGATGTTAGTAGGATTAAGCTTGTAGAGATATTGTCCAAGAAACGCTTTAGATAATATATATATAAAATATATATATTTCTTCTTCTGACAGAGTGGGCGTGGTCGTCAGTTGTTGCTGAGTGACCCACCTCGTCATCGTCGTAACTCATCTCTAACAGTCGCTCTTCTTGTGCTCTCGTGTAAGGGGTTGTTTGTTCATAGCAGCTTTGATTTGGTCCGCCGATCTCATCGGTGCTTTACCGCATGCTCTGGTGCCTTCAATTCTTCCCTACACAACTTGGCGCTCAATGGACTCACTACGCCGAGATACGTGACCAAAGAAGGTGAGAATACGTGCTTGGACTCAACGATATTATAGCCCTATAGAGCTATGGAATATCGTTGCTTGGAGTACGGAAGATAATTTCTATTTAGATACTTCGAATTTGGGGTGGCCAAACTTTTGACCTGTGAGGTCTAGTTGTGATCAAAAATATTTCATGATGTCGACTGTAAGGCAGGGTTTAAAAGGGGAAGAAACACAACTTCTGTGATAAGATATATATACATATTTAGTATACTTATATATTACGTATTTAGTCATCTGCTTTTCAAGTGAAAAATTATATTTGACACTGCATATTATTATGTTCTACAAGATTATTATCATATTGGACGACGACGTAAAAACTAACTGCGAAGGATATTTTTTTATTTTTGTCATTTATTTATTCATAATTTTACACTATTTTATTACATGGTGAATAGTATCAATAAACTCACATGAGTTTGTGAGTTTGTGAACTCATGTGAGTTTATACAATCTGAACGGTGAAGGATATCTCGAGATAAGATGTGCACTTGTGGAACAGACTGTACATATATGTAGTTCCTAAATAAATATGGATTCAATCAGACAAGGTAACGTAAGTACATATTTGAATAAGTGAATGTAATATGTGTCACGTCACGTGACGTCTTCAAATTTAGATAGTGAGTCGCTTCACATTCCTCTCTGTATGACTTGACCGGGGGAGGGGGAGGGGAGGGGGAAGGTCTGTACATGTACAGTGTACAGTACAGTACAGGTACCAGTTGGTGACACTTCCTTGTATGAAATGTATGTAATCCCTTGTTGGGGTTGATTGCGATGGGACAGTTTAATTCACATCCTCGCTGACTTACATACTTGCATATTATTTGGGCGAACAGCTGACTCTGATAGTATTATATTTTGTATAGTAAACCTTTATAACCAAAATTATTTAAAAAAGGAATAATTATAAAAAGACATGATCTTGCTAAGTTTCTTGCCCGCAAGACTAATCGAATGGGCGGAGTTAGGCACATATTTATTTATGTATCTAATGGGCGGAGTTAGGCACATATTTATTTATGTATCTAATGGGCGGAGTTAGGCACATATTTATTTATGTATCTAATATTCTTATTCCTTTATTTTTTACTTATGTAAGTATCTAATTTCATTAAATATAAGAGACTAACTTTATATTTTGGCTCAGTTTATGTAAACTAATCAACAATAAATTAGAGAAATGTATAAAACTAAAATCCTGTATCTGTTAATCATACCGAGGGTTGTAACACGGTACTTTTAACTTATTTTTACTTTTATAACAAAAACTCAAAACAAACCGGACGCCAAAAGAGTAAAATGATGTATATTGTCCACAAGTTGAGGCTTGAGGGACAAGTTCCGTGAAGTCAGGACATTATCTGAATATCGTTATCTGGCGGACACGGCCACGTACTCGACTTAGGAAACTATCAACAGTAATCCTAGTAAGTAATCCTGACATTATGCAAAAGGCAATATTGGTTCCTTCCTGCCCTGCACACTTCGATCAACAAAGTACAACCTTGCACTGTGAACTATTAGGAAATGTGCATTTATCTCGTGCAGGTAGGATTGTCAGTGGACATGGTGATGGTGAAAAGGTTTCTTCAGACAAGCCAGAGCACTTTCATTAACAATTTCGTTTGTTGTTACAAAAAGACTAGCACTATTTCTGATAAGATTTTACTCTCCATTTTTTGATTCTAATAATACGAGTAATATGTTAAGACTATTTGTAGTTCTATTGGTGGAACTGTAGGTACTGTAAGACAGTAAAGAAAATAAATTCTCTTGAATCAATATTTATGTATCATAAATAGTCAAGATTTGGAAACCACACTACTTAATAATAATAACAACAACAGTTTCTTGAGTCAATTAATTTTCATAGTCACTATATTATTAGGTATACTGTGCATTGAATATTTTTGTCTTGTTACAAATAAACAACTTTAAAATATTTTTTTACTGAAACAAAGTAAATATTGTATACGGAGAAAATCTTTAATTTAATTATTTAATTTAAAAGGTAATAAGGTTTTGCTCAATAACTATTTAGTGAATTTTGAATTTCGATTAATTAGAAAAAGGCGGGCTTTTCACAATTCGGCTGCTAAAATATTTAAAAATGTATCAATGTAAGAATACGGAGTAGGAACTTACTAGAGTAAGGCGTGGCGCAGGCCTGGCCGTGGCAGGCCGGGCAGCCGCCGCGCAGGTCGAGCGGCGTCGGCGCCAGGCTGAGCTGGTTGAGCGGGCGCGGGCACAGCTTGCACCCGCCGTTGTACTTTTCGCACAGACACTCGCCACCCGCATCCAAGTTCTCCACCTTGAGCTCGTTCAACCCGAACCTGTCGCCGCCCTCCTTCACCAGCGAGGCGGCGATCCGCTCCGTCTGCTGCAGGAACTGGCAGGAGTGCGGACAGAAGTGGCACTTGTTGGCGGCCTCGAGGTTCCTGTTGGACTCGGAGCTGAGGTTGGAGTTGGGCAGCTGGTGCTCATCGCGGCCGCCGACGCCGGCGCCCGTCATGAAGGCCGTGAGAGTCACCTCGGACGTGGACCGCACGGTATTGTTCAGCTTGTACTTCGTCATTACTTTAATATACTGTTTTGAATGTTGAGGCGCGTGACATGTTATTTATAAATTAGCATTTGAAACGAATCGTGGAACTGTGTCTCGAAATTGTTTAGAAAATGTAAATTAACATCACAACACTTCGCCGTATGTACCGTGTGCTTTGAGACGGCAGGCGACAAGGCGCGCGTCTGTCACAGTCGCCGGCGCACACTCGAGTGACTGCCACTGGCGTGACGCCCACTGTACTCTTACACTCGACTCAGGCAAGGGTTGACAGTACTTGAGAGCGACGACCGTCTGAAAACAATAAAAGTGAGGGTAGTTTAAAGTCTGTGCGGTGACCTAGAAAATGATAGGGACGGCCGGCGGCGGCGCGCGGCGCTCTGGTCGGGACCGGGCCGGGGAATGGGTTCCTTGATCTTGACAAAAATAACATAGATATGTGAGGTATTAGAGGTACCTTCTTCGTGCTGTTATTAATGAGATTTAAATTGTATATTTTGTACGTAGGTACCCGTATTTCATATATAAAGCAGTAATACTTGTTACACGTTTAAATGTGTGAAAAACAGGTGAAAATATGCAGCATAATATAGCTAAAGTGATTCGCCTGATGGCTTTGATCTCAATGAAACTTTGATATGTTTCTCTTGTGCCCCACACCACTTACCGGCCCACCTCTCATCGACAGGTGCGAGATGGCGAGATATTCAAACGGCGCCGAATTTGTGAAATGGTTTCAGGTAAAAACTGTTTTCCATGAAACGGTAACTGTTTATTTATATAAAAGTGTATAAACTTAGTCTTATTTACATGAACGACATCTGTATTTCTCTCTTTTTTATTTACGGTATATATAAAAAATATACAAAATGCTAAACTTTGCGTAAAAACGAGGCAATATTCACGATATCCTGACTCCATAATCAGTTTTTACATTTTGTATGATTCTAGAAAAAAATCCAGGCGTAAATAGGCCTCTTAAATAGCTTATTGTCTGAGAAAAAATAAGAAAAAGTATCGCCCGAACAGGGACTTGAACCCTGGACCCTTGGATTAAAAGTCCAATGCTCTACCGACTGAGCTATCCGGGCCTCGATGTAGGTCAATGAAATAACAGATAACATTCTGTCTGTATATCTTTTTAACAAAATCGTTGACGTTTACAGTTTTTTAGGGTTCCGTGGTACCTAATAGGTATAAAAGAAACCTTTATGGTGAGACTCCGTTATCCGTCCGTCCATCCGTGGGTATGTCACAGCCACATAACTTTAGCATCGTTAAAGATAAAGACATGAAATTTGGCACAAAAATATTATTAATTTGCCCACATATCACAGTGTAATAAAAAAAAATTTAAAATTTAAAATTGTTCAAAATATTTCTTAAACAAAAGTGAGAAATATAAAAAATATTATTCTAAAAATACAATATAGGTATCAAATTGTAGATAATAAAAAGCCGATTGTAAAAATATATACTTTTACTATATTTGCTAACACTGGTTTCGAGAAATCTTGAAAAAACACAAATATATGTATGTCCCCCTCCCCCTTATCTCCGAAACCGGTAGACCGAAAAATATGAAAAAATGTCGATTATAGATCATAACTACCCAAATACAGGAAAATAATAGCGATTTAAAAAAAAATTGCACAAATGAGAAATATAAAAAAGTAAAATACTTAAATAAAAAAAAAAGAATTATAAAAATACAAAATGGGTATCAAATTGTAGGTATTAAAAAGCTGATTGTAAAAATTTATAGTTTGGCTATATTTAATTGCATCTATTTCGAGAAATCCTTGAAAAACCATAAAAAAATTATGTCCCTTATCCCCCCCCCCTCCTTATATCGAAAAATACGACAAAAATCATGGTAATAATATGTGTTTATGTAAAGATTACAGGAAAAATAAAACACAAACACAAAACAAAATTACAAAATTAAATTTATCATCCATAATACGGAACCCGAGGTACGCGAGTCTGACTCGCACTTGGCTAGTTTTTTTTTTCAATGGATTGCACCGGTGTTTATTAATATGTGGATACATAAACGATACATAACGTGCATTAACATAAATAAATGTTCGGAAATTGTAGAGGTATAAAAAAAACAGAATTTTGCGCGGCACTAAGAGATCCACTTGGTTTTGAAATTAAATTTGAAATTAATTAATATATTTTTGGCTGTCACTGTTTTATTTGTGTATTTTTTGCACATACATTGTAATAAATAAGCAAGTTTATATAACAATAAAGTACGGTGACCTTCGACGTCAATTAACAAAACTTGTTCTCTTGTGCAATAAGGGTTGTAAAAACAGCATCAACACAATGAAGTGGGCTCATCATAGCGCACCGCGCCCCGACACCACCACCCCCCGCGCCGCACCCCCGCCGGCCTATTCCGGACCTAACCAGCCGACGTGGGCCCCACCGAGAATATTCAAGATGCTAGGACTCCATGAATTTGGCTGTATAAATATATTGATGCCCTCAAAGTCACTCGCTAAATTGCACTGAACGAATTCCACTCTTCATGCTTCCGTTCTTATACTAATCGTGTATTATTTAACTCTTTCGTTCACATCGAAACTAATCTGTAAGATGATCCGAGCATGTAATTGTCATTGCGATGTTGTCTTAGCGGAGGGTTAAATGTTTGAGGGCAAGGCTTATATGTTTACAAGAAGATTATTTTGTATTTTGTTTTTGTTCACGATATTATTATGGACCATGTCATAAATAGTCATCTAATAACAGGTATTCTCTTAGCTATTTCTCACAGTTGTATTCATAGTACCGTTCTTAGCTACGAGTCTTATCTTGACTAAACTTGTCTATCCTGCTCAGTGGAAGCGGACCGCCTTTGATAATAAGCGGGCCGCTCAGAAAACTCGCGATTTCAAGCTGTTTTTATTTTGTAATAGAAGGATGGGATTCATCTTTTATATCACATTTTTAACAATGTTTATTTTTGTTTGCGACTATAGAATCGTAGTAATGTATACAAGGTGACTTTTTGATCATCGTCCAAATTCATACTGGAGGCTTGATAAGTGATCGGTATCTTGAATCAATAACAATTTTTGTGAAATTCGTAGAATTAAATTTCGGCTTCCCATAGTAATTCACTTCCAGTCCCGAGTGAATCACTATGGGGAGTCGAAATTTCATTTTACGAATTTCACAAAAATTTATATTGATCCATGATACTGATCACTTACCAAGCCACGAGTATGAATTTGGACGATGATCAAAAAGTCACCTTGTATATAGTTATGAATAATCGTAGTTTTATATAATAATACTGTTAGTAACATTGTGGCAGAGCTGACGCCGGGCTCGATTGTGGAGGTACCACCATCTTACTTGGAGACCCCCTCGAAGTAATTCGGGGGAGAGTAAGAGGACAGCTCACAGGCAAAAAACCAGGAGGCCCACCATGCCTGGGACCAATGGATGGCGGTATATCCATCCCTAATAGCCGGGCCTTAGATGGAATAGACTGGTGACGGGCAGCGGCGTCACTGGTGCGAGGGTTCCGGCACCGCGCTCACCGAATCGACGCTACTAAAACCATGAGCAAATGAGTTGTAGAGCTTTTTTTGCATTTTTATAACTCGTACGTCGCGTCATAAGTAGTCATACATAACGCAGAGCGCTGGATGATTGAGAGACGATGACTGGTCACCACAGATCACCATGGTGATCTGTGCTGGTCACTGACAGTGACCTACTGTTGAAGGGCAGGTGTTCACTACGGTACACGGTACAACACAGGCTTTCACCTCAACATCGAGGTCAACTAATTACATCAATTTAGATGCGGATTTTACGTTTCTAATTAATTAATTAAATGGTCAACAGGTGCGTTTGGACGAGATTCACGCAATTAGTGAACGTGATTTTGATAATATAAGGACCGCGTCCATCACTTAGGGACGTAATTATCGTCGGTGAAAAGCAGGTGTACCAAGTGTGGACTGTAACTTGCATTTCATAGACCACGCTAGAGGGTGTCATCCACAATCTAGGATTTAATTTTGAGGTTCCATCCTGACAAGTTTTGTCACCAAGTAAAAAAGTAAGATTTTAGGCGCCTTGAGCACTTAGGTACTTTTGGCAAACCTATCTATAGATTTTACATACATATCCTGTGTAAAAGTGCACCCAAATCGAATCGAAAATTTGATACGAACGTACACCCGTCCGCGTAGGTGTTGTCAAAAGGCGCATGGTGATTAGACAACAATGGAACAGGGCTCGGAGTGATTATATATGTATATGTGCATCTTCATTCCGCGAAGTGAATGAGCCATACAACTCCGAGTACCTCCTCGGATACTCAGGGAGCCAGCTTCTCTGGCGCGTCCAACAACACCTAGTTGAGTCAATCACGTCGTATACTGTTTGATGGTGGACGGGCAGCGCGCTTTGTATTGCTCGAAGCTATCCTGTCTTGACCTTTGAATTACACAGGTAAATAAAGCGCGGATGAGGTGGGTGCACGATGTCGGGTCGCTTGTTGCTGACGGATGAGGTGGGTGCACGATGTTGGGTCGCTTGTTCCTGACGGATGAGGTGGGTGCACGATGTCGGGTCGCTTGTTCCTGACGGATGAGGTGGGTGCACGATGTCGGGTCGCTTGTTCCTGACGGATGAGGTGGGTGCACGATGTTGGGTCGCTTGTTCCTGACGGATGAGGTGGGTGCACGATGTCGGGTCGCTTGTTCCTAACGGATGAGGTGGGTGCACGATGTCGGGTCGCTTGTTCCTGACGGATGAGGTGGGTGCACGATGTTGGGTCGCTTGTTCCTCACGGATGAGGTAGGTGCACGATGTCGGGTCGCTTGTTCCTGACGGATGAGGTGGGTGCACGATGTCAGGTCGCTTGTTCCTGACGGATGAGGTGGGTGCACGATGTTGGGTCGCTTGTTCCTGACGGATGAGGTGGGTGCACGATGTTGGGTCGCTTGTTCCTGACGGATGAGGTGGGTGCACGATGTCGGGTCGCTTGTTCCTAACGGATGAGGTGGGTGCACGATGTCGGGTCGCTTGTTCCTGACGGATGAGGTGGGTGCACGATGTCGGGTCGCTTGTTCCTGACGGATGAGGTGGGTGCACGATGTCGGGTCGCTTGTTCCTGACGGATGAGGTGGGTGCACGATGTGGGGTCACTTGTTCCTGACGGATGAGGTGGGTGCACGATGTTGGGTCGCTTGTTCCTGACGGATGAGGTGGGTGCACGATGTCGGGTCGCTTGTTCCTGACGGATGAGGTGGGTGCACGATGTGGGGTCACTTGTTCCTGACGGATGAGGTGGGTGCACGATGTCGGGTCACTTGTTCCTGACGGATGAGGTGGGTGCACGATGTCGGGTTGCTTGTTACTGACGGATGAGGTGGGTGCACGTGTCGGGTCGCTTGTTACTGACGGATGAGGTGGGTGCACGATGTCGGGTCGCTTGTTCCTGACGGATGAGGTGGGTGCACGATGTCGGGTCACTTGTTCTTGACGCGGTAAAACGTGATGCTAGCAAGTAATGACGTAAGTTGACGTTCGTCATTAACTTCAGCGGAGCGATACACCGCCCTTAAGTGGGGAAGTGATCACTCGAACTCGAACTTATTCGAGGTCAGGTTCGAGTTACAGAGGACCTCCTTTTATAACCCTGAAGTTGGTATCGGCGGTCTACTATAACGTAGTTAGTGGCTGAGATCACAGTTAGCAACACTTGACAAACCCTCGGGGATTCATTATCATATATGTTAAATAAGCTACAAAATATCAAAATGTTACAGAAAAACCGGCCAAGAGCGAGTCATACTAGTGCACAAAGCGTTTCGTACCACCACACCATACAATAATTGAATATTTGTGATTTTTACATTTTTTTCCAATGTGTGTGCTATAAGACCTAACTGTAAACTAAATTTCGTTTCTAAGTTAATTGGTTTTGATTCCCTGTGAGTGTCAAAAGTTTGTATGAACTTGATTATGTAAAGTGAAATAACTCTTTTCGCGTCGAGTTAGAAGCCTGATTTTTTACAACACCTTGGAGCCGTAGACCTCTATAGGAGGATATATCCGGGCAAAAGGGTCTTGACAGACAGCTAGACAAACAGACAGACTGGCAGACGGACAGACGCACAACAAAGTGATCCTATAAGGGTTCCGTTTTTTCATTTTGAGGTACGGAACCTTAAAAATGATTTCAAAAACCATAGTTTCCTGATTTCTGACAAACTCGAAATTAAAAATTGTTTATAACTTTATATCTACTAACTAATTTTATATACTTTATATCACTAGCGTTTCGACGTAAGAACCGGAATGCCAATTTGGGACAACATTTTTCATAAGGCCTCAATTTGTCTGTGACTTGTGTGCTCGAAACACCTCTGTCACCTCCTCCGGCATGCTTGTGATGACGATGCAGACAAGCATACATCAGGCTATAGTTTATTCCCTGGAGACAGGCAGTTTCCTAGGGACAAAGAAGACGGGCAGTCCCTTATATAAGGACATAATTATAATAATTAATAACTACTGAATCGATTTTAAAATTATTTCACTTGTTGTACTTAATGGTTTCGATAGGACTACACAAAAACTATACAAACGCGAGCGAAACCACGGGCAAAAGGTAATAGCTAAGAACACTTTCAATCAACGCAACTATTCAAACAAAAAACAACTCAATCGAAATTGGCTTATCTATTTGCGATTTTAGAGCTACACAAAAACTAAACAAACGTGGACGAAACCGCGGGCAAAAGCTACTCTCGATCAAATTTCAAACAAAAAAAAAAAGTAAATCAAAATCGGTTCATACGTTTGGCAGCTACGATGCCACAGCCAGACACACAGCACCCCTCTGTCATCGAGTCTGGGGCTGTGATGACGACCCGGAGGTCCACCTCTCTATCACAAGTGAGGTCTGTAACTGAAAGTGATCACTGAAGTAGTCATTGTAGCCAATAACGAGGGTGATGGACGGTATCCGCTCCGACAACTGTCCGACATCGTACAACTGGTGCGATCATCATTACAGGAGTGACACGCATTCTTCCATCGTTATTTTAGGTTTAGCAAATTTTCGGTTAGTGCAAATCTAGTTGTAGGTCTACCGTTCAATGGGAGATTTGAGGTAATTTTTCGGGTTCCGTACCCGCAGAGTGCCGAACGGGACCCTATTACTGAGCCTCCGCTGCACTATGTGGTCTCTCCGTCTGTAAGTAACAGCTTCTCCCGTAATATGTAGTTCTAGCCAATAGAAATTTTGACCGAATACGTTAATATGGCTTCTACAACAAAAAAAAAAGATAATTGAAATCCAAAGGGGGTCCCGATCTATTAAACTCTATGTGTCTAATTGGTATAACTAAGTTGGTCATGATTGCTTACTAAATTATAAAATATTTGAGTTTTCAGATTTTTTACTATGTGTGTGATATAAGACCTAACTGTAAGTTTCAAAGTCAACCGAAAGTGCCCTATTAGGTTTTGTTTTCATTGAGAGTATCAAAAAATTTTATGCAATTTATATATACGCAAATTTTATCGTAAAAATACAATAGGTTATCGAATTGTAGATATTAAAAATCTGATTGTAAAAATATATACTTGTTTCGAGAAATCTTTAAAAAACCACAAAAATATGCATGTTAATTATCCCTTAATTATCTCCAAAACTGGAAGACCGAAAAGTATAAAAAACAACATGGTTATATGTGTTTACGTAAATATTATAGGAAAAATATAGCGTATGAGAAATTCAATAAACAAAAATGACGAAATTAAATTCATCATTCATCATCCATCATTCACAAAACCCTAGGTGCGCGAGTCTGATTCGGTAGATGGTAGATGGTAGATGGTAGATGGTAGATGGTAGATGGTAGATGGTAGATGGTAGATGGTAGATGGTAGATGGTAGATGGTAGATGGTAGATGGTAGATGGTAGATGGTAGATGGTAGATGGTAGATGGTAGATGGTAGATGGTAGATGGTAGATGGTAGATGGTAGATGGTAGATGGTAGATGGTAGATGGTAGATGGTAGATGGTAGATGGTAGATGGTAGATGGTAGGTGGTAGATGGTAGATGGTAGATGGTAGATGGTAGTTAAGACAAGTAAGAGGTCTCACGAGAGGAAACATGTGTAGTAGTGTGTTGATAAAAGCCGCACACGAGCTAATTTTATGGATTAAAAGATGCATAGGCATGTTACAATAAAAAATGAGAGGTGTCTGAGGTGTTTTTGAGTATTTTCACTGACGAGTTTACATCCCTGCATGATACACGTAGAGGGTGAACTTTATATAATAATATTAATATGGCTACTGCGGGCACAAATACGTATATAATACAATACATACGCACTATATGCAGGTTTACCTCACACTCACAGTGTCTTCCTTCACCTTCACCGTTCAGTAACGTGGAAGTAATATATTAGTTTATAAAAGAGACTACATAATAATAAAAAAACCGGCTAAGTGCGAGTCAGACTCGCGCACGAAGGGTTCCGTACCATCATCTATAAAAACGGCAAAAAAACCATGTCTGTTGTATGGGAGCCCCCTTAAATATTTATTTTATTCTGGTTTTTAGTATTAGTATAGCGGCAACAGAAATACATCATCTGTGAAAATTTCAACTGTCTAACTATCACGGTTCATGAAATACAGCCTGGTGACAAACGGACAGACAGACGGACAGTGGAGTCTTAGTAATAGGGTCCCGTTGGTTACCCTTTGGGTACGGAACCCTAAAAATGGTATTGCCATTTTTTTATATTAACGCTTGTAGGTAAACGTGTACATTATGTGAATATTTCCGATTATCATGTGAG
This sequence comes from Ypsolopha sequella, assembly GCA_934047225.1. NCBI lineage: Eukaryota > Metazoa > Arthropoda > Insecta > Lepidoptera > Ypsolophidae > Ypsolopha > Ypsolopha sequella. The sequence goes on from OW203989.1 coordinate 985,050, forward strand.
ATAATGTCGAATAAACACTGTAGTCAAGAACATGTGATGCGTAATGACAGGTAGGTCCTAATAATGGACGCCATGACATGACGCGGTATGATTACGTAAATTCATGCGAATTTTCTAAAACTGCTATGTAATAAAAAACGAGGAAGTAATTTATAACAACGAATAAATCACGAAGTTTGCAAAATTAAGGATATTACGATATTTTTCACCTATTTAGAAATGACTTAGCACAGGCTCCAAGCGGTTATTAAAATAATAAATATGATGTCTTGTTGAACGAAAATTCCTTCAGCCGTTTTCTGCCTGGAGGAGAAACTTGGTGTGTACTGAAAATTATATTTTATTTTTTAAAAAACGCGAGGTTGCTATCAAGGATCAAAACTGCGTAGTGTCTCGTGTAGAGACGGACAGACAGATGACAGATGGCACCTCTGAAAGGTTTCTTCTGGTTTAAAATTTTTAATATTATTATTGGCATGACAGATGCCATAGTCACACTTATACGTGATAGAGGCCATAGTCACACGTATACGTGATAGAGGCCATAGTCACACGTATACGTGATAGAGGCCATAGTCACACGTATACGTGATAGAGGCCATAGTCACACGTATACGTGATAGAGGCCATAGTCACACGTATACGTGATAGAGGCCATAGTCACACGTATACGTGATAGAGGCCATAGTCACACGTATACGTGATAGAGGCCATAGTCACACGTATACGTGACGGAGGCCATAGTCACACGTATACGTGATAGAGGCCATAGTCACACGTATACGTGATAAGGCCATAGTCACACGTATACGTGACAGAGGCCATAGTCACACGTATACGTGATAAGGCCATAGTCACACGTATACGTGACAGAGGCCATAGTCACACGTATACGTGATAAGGCCATAGTCACACGTATACGTGACAGAGGCCATAGTCACACGTATACGTGATAAGGCCATAGTCACACGTATACGTGACAGAGGCCATAGTCACACGTATACGTGATAAGGCCATAGTCACACGTATACGTGACAGAGGCCATAGTCACACGTATACGTGATAAGGCCATAGTCACACGTATACGTGACAGAGGCCATAACACGTATACGTGACAGAGGCCATAGTCACACGTATACGTGACAGAGGCCATAGTCACACGTATACGTGACAGAGGCCATAGTCACACGTATACGTGACGGAGGCCATAGTCACACGTATACGTGACGGAGGCCATAGTCACACGTATACGTGACAGAGGCCATAGTCACACGTATACGTGATAAGGCCATAGTCACCGTATACATAACACAGAAGTCAAAAAAGTAATAACATACTCGTAGTATTATCTAATGCAACAAACAGTAATTAACAGCAATTAAACAGTAATCAGTAATTATAATTTTTGTCGAAATATTTTTACGATAATTATACAAAAAACACACTTAATATAAATATATTTTTGGTTTATTGAGAACATACTCATTCCATTATTTCATTATGCGACGGATCGCGATCCGAAACGCAAAAGTTGTGATTGTTTTTCTTTGTTTTGGATAAAAAACTAATGTTTTTTATTAACTCATAACAGTTATTTAATAATAACTGTGAAATGTAGCGTTATGCGATCATAGTTTATGTCAATTAAGATTTTTTAGCAAATTTGTGTTAATTAATGCATTACTTAATAAATGATCCTGCACAACAACTTTAAAGCATGTTTATAGTTAATTTAAAACTTAAAGCAGAAAATAACGAAAATTTCCTGAAAAAGCTAAATTGAAAATACTATGTTCACCTAATGTCATATATCACATTTATTTCATACATTTTATTCAAAAATAAGAAAAACCATCATAAGTTTCCCAAAAAACTCTATCGGTTTAATTGGAATGAAAACAACATACATATATATATTATATATATATATATATACGTACGTGTCTAGCTCGAAACATATCTTACATACTTATAAAAGAGATAGAGAGAGATTTATAAAGGACCATATTATTTACCTAAACTTCTACTTTGACCTCCTAGTTAGCGGGAATATCTCACATGACCAGTAATACTTTGATCTCCTAGTTAATGGGAATAGTTAATATGTTAATATGACCAGTAACATTTTGATCTCCTAGTTAACGGGAATAGCTCACATGACCAATAACACTGTGACGTCCTAGTTAACGGGAATAGCTAATACCTCCTAGTTAATGGGAATAGCTAATATGACCAGTAACATTTTGATCTCCTAGTTAACGGGAATAGCTAATATGACCAGTAACATTTTGATCTCCTAGTTAACGGGAATAGCTCACATGACCAATAACACTGTGACGTCCTAGTTAACGGGAATAGCTAATATCTCCTAGTTAACGGGAATAGCTCAAATGACCAGTAACACTTTGACCTCCTAGTTAACGGGAATAGCTAATATCTCCTAGTTAACGGGAATAGCTCATATGACCAGTAACATTTTGACCTCCTAGTTAACGGGAATAGCTAATATGTCCTAGTTAACGGGAATAGCTCATATGACCAGTAACATTTTGACCTCCTAGTTAACGGGAATAGCTCACATGACCAGTAACATTTTGACCTCCTAGTTAACGGGAATAGCTAATATCTCCTAGTTAACGGGAATAGCTCATATGACCAGTAACATTTTGACCTCCTAGTTAACGGGAATAGCTAATATCTCCTAGTTAACGGGAATAGCTCACATGACCAGTAACATTTTGACCTCCTAGTTAACGGGAATAGCTAATATGTCCTAGTTAACGGGAATAGCTCATATGACCAGTAACACTGTGACGTCCTAGTTAACGGGAATAGCTAATATCTCCTAGTTAACGGGAATAGCTCATATGACCAGTAACATTTTGACCTCCTAGTTAACGGGAATAGCTAATATGTCCTAGTTAACGGGAATAGCTCATATGACCAGTAACATTTTGACCTCCTAGTTAACGGGAATAGCTCACATGACCAGTAACATTTTGACCTCCTAGTTAACGGGAATAGCTAATATCTCCTAGTTAACGGGAATAGCTCATATGACCAGTAACATTTTGACCTCCTAGTTAACAGGAATAGCTAATATCTCCTAGTTAACGGGAATAGCTCACATGACCAGTAACATTTTGACCTCCTAGTTAACGGGAATAGCTAATATCTCCTAGTTAACGGGAATAGCTCATATGACCAGTAACATTTTGACCTCCTAGTTAACGGGAATAGCTCATATGACCAGTAACATTTTGACCTCCTAGTTAACGGGAATAGCTAATATCTCCTAGTTAACGGGAATAGCTCACACGACCAAAAAATATACGTAAAATTTCTAAAACCTTCTACCTTAACTGGTAACATATTTTATATTTATTTTGTTTTTCTTCTTATTTTTTACATAATTACATTATTTATTGACATGGTACCAAAATATATTCCTAATACATCATTCACATACTTGTATTTCCTGATCCAATAACCCTTTCATAAATCCTTACAAACACACACACACCCTCACACACCGTCACCTTACTCACAGAAGCGTGCACTTTTTTAGAATTAAGTTCACAATGTTTTTTAAATTGTTTCATATGTGTATCCCTATATCCCTGATTAAATTATTTTTTGTCTTTTAAATGATTATAATTACATAGAAAAAGAGTTAAATAAAATTTTTGTGAGATATATTCAACAGTTTTTCTATGTAATTATAATCATTTAAAAGACAAAACGTAAATTTTCAATATTTATTGATTAAATTATTGTAACTGACATGCTGCAAGACGGCTGCAAAGCCAGCGTAGGTGTCAGGAATTATGTTTTTTTATTGTTTTGTTTGCTTGTGTTTTTTAGAGCATTAAATGTATTTTTATTTATATATATATTTTTTTTCAGATTACTTTAGATATATAATTAAATCATTTATGACTTCAATATTTCATGCGAAAGATTTATGACCGTTAATATCCCTTGTATTAATACTCTGTATAAAGTGTTGATTTGCTCCGTAATTCCGTAAAGGTAATTTAAATATCCTACAATTTCATTATAGCTCAAAAGTAAAATAGATCCTAATAGGCACAGAAGCCTGTGGTGGTTCTATTATTTGTACGAACATTTCACGTCTTGTAGGTGTCTGTACTCTTCACTATGAATTAATTGATTGAATGGTATTCCTTTGAAAGAAAAGATAAAAAAGATAAAGAAACTTTTTTCAACGTTAAAAGATGTAGGTAAACTCACCACAAAGTACTCAGTTAGAATCACTGTCCTGTGTCAAATCAATCGACAACTTTCGTTTATTTTAACAAAATCTAAGAATTATTTATAGAGTTGCGATCTAACTGTTAGAAATGTTCACAGTTTGAGCCGTCGACGTCGGTAGGTGCGTGGGACCGGTCGGGCAGTTTCCGCGAGACTGCCGTACTTGAGTAGTCAAGGGTTATCTGTGTGACCACTGCAGCTCTCTCCACCTGTGTCGGAGCCGGCTCTCGTCGCTGGTGCCGCTGGGTGCGCTGTCGGCGCGGCCGCAGACGCGAGCGGGGTGTGCCTCTGTTAAGAGTATGACATAGCCAAAACAAAAACCAGTTCCGGGCGTGGCTTATTCTATTTTACGATAGCGCGCGGGGGGAAATTCGTCCCGGTCTCTAAGCTCGCGTCACCATAGCAAAAATACGAATAGAGTGGACGAGGCAGGCTCAAAAGTAATACGTATTTTATTTTATCTAATTTATTAGTGCATTTCGATCATCGTCACACGGCATTGATCCTACTTGCTATCACGTCGGGACGTAAATTTATTATGGTCGGCTAAAAGTGGGTTTTTGAGTGTTTGATTTATCAGTTGACCCTCGGAAAATTTCAGACACTCCTTTAGAGATACATAATAATATCGTGACGGTTAATTGTCACCATTACCCATTCTTTAAATATTTTTCGCCCGTTGAGCTGGTTTAACACTTGCGGGAAAATAAATTGGACCAAAAATTTCTTTACAAAAATTTTTTACTAAAGTTGTTATTACAAAAAGTGGAAACTAACAAGTATTCTCAGAAGGAATGCACCACGTCACTATCTATCTCACTGTAGCCTATATCAATTATGCCTCTCTCATTCAACCACGTTTAACTGCGTTACTATCTCATTCCAACTCATTTTAAATAGCGTCACTATTTATCTCACTCTAACGCGTGTTAAATGGCATTTCTAATGAACGTCAAATATTTTTACTGCCCGCCACTCTTTCATTCTAAATTCTAATTATTAAAAAAAATACGCAGCTCTTTGGTAGTAAAATAGCAATAACTTTTTTTTCAAAAGTAATACACAGAAATTGCCAGATCATTTGAAAAACAATATTTGATGAGTTGTTATTTAAGACAATTTGCAAAACTAACATAGGACATTTTTTTTCAGGGTGTGGTATCGAACTAACCTAATTAAAAAAATTGCTCATAAATTGGGTTTTTATTTTTCTTCCTGATGTAACAGCATTTCAAGATTTGTGCAAAACATTTAGGATTTCGCACAGCAGAAGACACACCTATTTTCGTGTCAGAAAATCTTACAGCCAAATCATCTCGTCTGTACTTTCTCGGAAGGGAACTTGTCAAATCTAAAATATACAAGTTTTGCTGGACTTCTTACGGCAAAGTTTACTTGAGAAAAAATGAGAATTCTCCTGTCATTTTAATAACCAACGAGATGCAAATCCAGCAGCTACAAATTAAAATATGACTAAGGCTGGCTCCCGTAAATTTATTATTAAGTTTCGTAATTAACTCTTGCCAGAACTATTTGCTCGTTCTTGTAATAATAATAGTTGTAATTCACACATTCAGAACACACACACTCACACATCCTACTTTATCACATTTACTCACACTTCACACTCCATTCACCCATTCATGCCTCAACAGAAACTTTCAGTATTTTTTGAAGCAGCCCCCCAACGAAACGTCTCATACGCTTATGTTTATTTCCTACAATAAAAACCTAATCAACTTATCCACGGAACACTTTATTTTTGTAAACAAATATTTTTTCTATTTAAAATCTCAGTATGATTAATACACTAGAAACAATAAAAGAATTAGACGAAGCTGAAATAGCTGACTCTATAAACTGCGATATCGAAAACTTACATCAACACCTTGAAGTTAATAAAAACGATTTGAAAATTATTACCCAAAATATCAGAAGCATCTATAAAAATATAGATAATCTGCAAGTTACACTTGCTAGCCTGAAATTTGACAATGACATCTTAGTATTAACAGAAGGTCAACTGGATTCCAATAAACCTACTCCACAAATAAAAAATTACACATCTTATGTTACTACTCAACATCTCAATCAGAACGATGGAGTAGTCATATTTGCTAAAAATAATCTTAAGCCTAAAATCAAAGAAATAAAAATAGAACATGCATCATGTTTACAAATAGAAGTCTTTAATTATGTCGTCCTAGGTATTTACAGATCACCCTCAAACAAAAACGCTAATACATTTATTGACTCACTCCACAAACATCTTAACAGTATTAAAAGTCGTAAAAATATTGTAATTACTGGAGATATAAATATTAACATTTTACCTAAAGTCAACGAAAAATCTGTTGAACAAAATAACAGACAACACTACCTAAATATGTTATCCGAACATGGTCTTTTACCAGGACATTTGTACCCAACGAGAGAGAAGAGCTGTTTAGATCATGTCATTTTAAAATTGAATAAAAGTAAAACCTCTACAAAAATAGCGATTCTAAACACAACGGTTACAGATCACCAAATGGTTTTCTTTTGCTTCTCAAAAGTAAAAGATATCATCAATTGTCCAAAAACAAAAAAATACACCAACTTTGCCAAGGCCGTTGATAGCTTAGCTAGAAAAAACATATCAAACCTTCTCTTTTGTGATGATCCAGATACCGTAATTGAAGTGCTCATTCAGAAAATAACCGAATCATTAGAAGAAAATACAACTATAAAAACCCTTCCTAAAGGTAGTCGAACAATTAAACCCTGGATTACTCCTGGTATCTTACGCTGTATAAGTAATAGAAACCGCATGCAAAAAAAACTAAAAACTAATCCTACTGACGAAATACTAAGAATAACATACAAGAGATATCGTAACTATTGCAATAACTTGATAAAAAAATTAAAACGCTCATACGAAAGAACAGAATTGGCTAAATCTCTTAAAAACTCTAAATCACTTTGGAATAACATTAAAAACATAACAAACTTAAAACAAAAACAGACAACTAACAGAGATTTACTAGATATGGTACAGGACCCCCAACAATCAGTAAATCTAGTTAATAGTTTTTTTGCTAATGTTGGGCGGGAACTGGCTGAACAAATTATGACTAATAACCCTACTCTTCAAACCAATACCCCTCTCACTTTTGATACTCAACCAACTTCTTTTGTACTTTTTGAAACCGATCCTTTGGAAGTAAATCAAGTCCTCATGAAATTAAAATCTGATAGTGCACCTGGATGTGACAACATACCAACTAAATTCCTTAAACTTTCACAAGAACTTGTTGTCCCCGTAATCTGTCATTTGACTAATCTCTGTTTCTCTAAAGGTATCTTCCCATCAGTGCTAAAACAATCTATCATTACACCTGTCCATAAGAGTGGCGACAGAGACGACGTCAACAATTTCAGACCAATTTCAATTCTACCAGCAATATCCAAAATTTTAGAAAAACTACTAAATAACAGGTTAATTAAGTATCTTGAAAAATTTAACATATTATCATCCTCGCAATACGGTTTCAGACAAGGAAAATCTACACAAGATGCAATCAGGGAACTAACTTCAAAAATTATTGAACAACTAGACGACGGAAAAAAATGTCTCACGGTCTTCATAGATTTAAAAAAAGCATTTGATACCGTCTCGGTCCCCACACTAGTGCGTAAATTGGAAAGAATAGGGATAAGAAATACTCCGCTGGACCTGATTAAGAACTATTTAAGAGACCGAAGACAAAAAACCACAATTGGAGAGTATACTAGTAATGACCTACAAATGACCTTTGGAGTCCCGCAAGGAAGCGTTTTGGGTCCAACATTGTTTTTAATTTATATCAATGATTTGTGCAATCTAAAAATTAATGACGGATATATTTTTTCATACGCTGACGACACAGCAATTGTCTTTACAGAAAGCTCATGGGAAGCGGTGTACAAGTCTGCGGAGATTCAAATGGCTAGAGTGGCTGCTTGGCTAGAACAAAATTTACTTACCTTAAACACCTCAAAAACTAATTACATATGTTTCAGTATTACCAACCGCTCTCAACCTAAAAACCTAACCCTTAAAATACACAAATGCGACAATCTGACGAAAGACTGTAGCTGCCCTATAATTGACCAAGTTCCTAGGACTAAATACCTAGGAATAGTCATAGATAACCGTCTCTCTTGGCATCCACATCTCGAAGTTACAACTAATAGAATTAGGAAACTTATCTTTACATTTAAAAGCTTGAGGTATGTTGCCTCCAAAAGTCTTCTTAATCAAATATACATCGCATTGGGACAATCAATACTAACATACTGTATTCCCATATGGGGAGGAGCATCAAAAAACAAATTTTTAGAGCTAGAGCGAGGTCAAAGATCACTAATTAAGGTTATGTATTCCAAGCGATTGAGATTTCCAACTGAGGAACTGTACTCTGTCTCACAATTACTTACCGTTCGAAAACTGTATATCCTTCATTTGCTACTACAAAAACACAAAACTTTGCCCTATAATCCGGTCAATGGAAAAAGGAGAAAAGACATTGTAGACAAATCCCGAGTTAAATCAGAATTTGCAAGACGCCAATATAGGAATCAATCTGTTTTCGTTTACAATAAAGTAAACGGGTTATTAAACATTTATCCACTACAACTTTATAACTGCAAAAATACAATCACTACGTGGGTAAGAAATCTGATCTATAGTGAAGTTGAGGCACTAATGCAGGTCACTAAATAAATAAAATAAATTTTACAAATCCCCCCCCCCACACACACACACACTCTAACACACCCTGACACAAATAACAACTTATTCTTCCAATCATACAAACATTGGCAGCCGCTCCCTAGATTATTATAATACTGATCCCAAGACATTCGTAGGGCTAGAGAGCGACTCTCAAAACCACAATCTCACACACACTACTTCCCTTATCCAACTTCCACGCACTAACACATTCACTTAGCTTACAAAATAATATATTATTAAGTTAGAATTACTATTTACCTTCTTCGTCGTTTACTTTGTAAAATTGTAATGTACATATATTATAATGATACAAATGGAGGTGCGGGGCATCCTGGCACAGGTATTGTTTAAATACTTAATAGGATGTTCCAGCAACAATATTTCTATTTTTAAGCTTTTTTTTCGCAATAAATACATTTTCATTTTCATTTTCATTCAAGGTTTATTTTTGACTTTATCAATAGCATGACTATTCAGAGTTGCGCAACAAAAATTTTATTCTTAGAATTTAGAACTGGTTAGCTTTGACTCTCAAAAATCTATTCGAATTTATAAAAGTACCATCAACTCGAAGACTATCTACTTTTTGCTGAGGTCATAATTTGATATTCTGGTCAGTCATGAGCTGGCCTACCAGCCTTCCAAGGGAAAGCGTTGACTTTTGGGACACCTGTTTACCCTTGGGATAAATCGCCAAGTGTTTAAAATATAGAAATTTATTTGTATCATAGTTTGAAATGTTCAGGTCCCTTTACGCAAAATGAAAAAACAAAACTCTTTTAGGATTAATTTGTTGTCCCTATGTTTGTCTGTTTGTCCGTTTGTCTAGGCAATTTTTCTGGGTAAAATCAATAAATGCTAATATTTACAGCCCTGTAAAATATACATATTATAACGTTTTTATGGCCTTTTGTTTAACTTTTTCATACAAATTTTCTCCTTATGAAAATATAGAGATCAACACTTGACATAATATTTTGCATTTGAAAGAAAGCACAGAAAGGAACTGTAGAACAAATAATGTAAAAAATATAAAACCATATCTTTCTATTCTAAAGGGATTAATAATTTACTGTTTGATCAATGTGGCGATAGCTTTGTTTATTTTTTTTTTCTTTGTTACAAAGATAACAAATATTTTCATACAATGTTTTCCTTAAGGGCTATTTCTCCGAATTTGTAACAAAATATTAAGAAATAATTATAACGGTAAAGTACAACTTTTAGCTAAGACAATTTATTGTTAAAAGTTTGCTATATGCATAAACATATTTTAATGATATTATGGTATCTTCAAAATAATTGGGTTTTCCATAAGCGTGATATCAGATTATTTAAGAAATTTACGGCTGGTATCACGATGACGGATAAGCCAATTATTTTATTACTATTGTAATATAATTAAAAATATGTTAATGCATACAGCAGACTTTTAGCTATAAGTTTTCTTAACTAAAAGTTGTATTTTTACTTATTGAAATTGTATTTCTCATCAAGAAGTGCAAGATGACAAGATATTCAAAATAAGTTAATTGAATTTGTGAAATGGTTTCAGGTCAAAACAGTTTTCCATGAAACGGTAATTGTTTATACTTAGCAAAGTGTGTAAACTTAGTCATCTCAACATGAATGACGCCTGTATTTCTCTCTTTTTTATTTCCAGTATAGATAAAAATATACAAACTTGTTAAACTTTGCGTAAAAACGAGGCAATATTGACGATATCCTGACAGCTATTATGATGGTGTTTTATCAAATTTTGCTTTTTGGGCTGTATATAGACGTAGTTAGATGTCACTAGAATATACTCATGAAAAAAGATATGAAGAAAATAAGCTGTAGACTTCACATTCGGTTTATACCTATTGTATGAATTTTAAGAAAAATACAGGGGTAAAGGGACCTCTTAAGGAAAACCTTGTATTAAACTATTTGTTATCTTAGTAAAAAATAATTCAAGGAAAAAAATAAACAAAGCTATCGCCACATTGAACAGTAGATAACTAATCCCTTTAGAATAGAACAACATGGTTTTCATATTTTTTACATTATTTCTTTCTGTGTTAACTTTTAAATGCAAAATATTATCTTAAGTGTTCATCCCTACATTTTTATAGTGAGAAAATTTGTATGAAAAACGTAAAAAAAAAACGTAAAAACCTAAAACGTAATATAAATAAAAACGTCAAAAGTATGTTTTTACAGCTCTATAGAGGGCCGTTAATATTGGTATTTATTAATTTTACCCAGAAAAAATTGTCTAGACAAACGGACAGACAGACAAACATAGGGATAACAAATTAATCCTAAAAGAGTTTCATTGTTTTCATTTTGCGTAACAGAACCTGAACATGTACCGACAGGATTATCTACGATCTAATAATTTTGCCATGCACTGTAAATATTCCAAAATAAATTTCTGTATTTTAAATGCTTGGCGATTTATCCCAAGTAAGTGTACCTATATAATTTGCAAAAAACTTCACTTATTGGACCTGAAATGGTGAGCCAATACTAGAGGGTAATTTCACGAAAAGTTCATTGAGCTTTGTTACAGATCTCAGTAAGTATAAGTAAATTAATTTGGGTTTCAATAACGATCACAAAATTATTCTTTTAGAGTAACATATATTATTTTCCCGCATAAAAGTATGAATTCAATCCAAATTCATTCAGTTTTGTTGTTATGACTATGGCACGATATAGCTAAATCACTCATACGCATATTTTGTTGAGTTTTTAACGGCAGGAATATGATGCTCCTCGAAATATTACTTTATAAAATTAATTTCAATGTGTTTTGAAGTAGTTTTGGGAGATATTTATAGCTTGCAAAAAAGGGCACAGGTTCCACGTCTTACGGGCGCCAACGCTAGGCGTAGACTGACAATATCTTGCTGCCGCTGACTGCATCAGTGGATTTACGTATTTTTGGAAAAAGGGGGTGCTTTTTTTGACCCGAATAACGTGGTATTTGGAAAATGAATAGATATCATTCACACTAATTTTATTAAAAAAAAACCAACAAAATCGCGAAAGCGATACCTGAAACAAAATCGATAAGAAGTGTGCAATAGAGGGTTACAAAAAAATTCATTGACAGTACAAATATGAATCGATTAACGTGGTTTGTGGAAAATGAATACCTTAAAGTTCAACCAAAAACATGTATTTTTTTTATGGCTATACGTAACCTAATTATTGCAACAAAATCATCCGAAAGCTGACATTTTATTTCTGTTTGTATTTTCGTTCTATAGTTTTCTATTCTTTATTCTGTGCCACTGAGTCGAACCTCGAAGTTGCGAGAGCTAACCATGGATGCAACTGCCGATTACATATATTTACGTGGAATATTTATAACCTATTTGTCTTGTCCGGGTTATTGTTTCTGTAACAAAGTTGCGGTATTGAAGTTAATAAGTTAATACTTGCGATTGTCGGCTCTTGGTGAAACATCATCATGGATGAATAAAACACTAGGTTGTGAAATAGTACAGTGTTTTATTCATTCTTGTGGTACATATTGACGAAAACATTGCGATTTATTCATCCTGGTGGTACATATTGACGAAAACATTGCGATTTATTCATCCTGGTGGTACATATTGACGAAAACATTGCGATTTACGGGAAACGTAACAAATAATGGTTAAACCCAGTTTACTTCTCGACCATGGTGTGGACACGCTCTTGATCATATCTTTTAGTAAAACATCGAATGTATGTATATACAACGTGTAACAGAAAGGTGTAACCATATTTGCAAAGCTTATTCAGTCAATGGTATAGAACAACTTTTACTATCTATTTTTGTATCTTGAAACAAAAAATTACTTTTTCATAGAAAAATGCAATGCCGCTCGGCTGAAATGTATGGAAGGACAGATTTTTTTTTTGAGATTCAGTGTTGGCTCCATAGTACTATACGAACTACTTTCAATGTGGCCCCAATACATAAAATCGTAACAAAAATCAGCTGTTTTAGTAAAAGTTGTTCGTATAGACATCTACAGGTCTACATCTACATCTATAGGTCTACATCTACATCTACAGGTCTACATCTACATCTACAGGTCTACATCTTCATCTACAGGTCTACATCTACATCTACATCTACAGGTCTACATCTACATCTACAGGTCTACATCTACATCTACAGGACTACATCTACATCCACAGGTCTACATCTACATCTACAGGTCTACATCTACATCCACAGGTCTACATCTACATCCACAGGTCTACATCTACATCTACAGGTCTACATCTACATCCACAGGTCTAAATCTACATCTACAGGTCTACATCTACATCTACAGGTCTACATCTACATCCACAGGTCTACATCTACATCCACAGGTCTACATCTACATCTACAGGTCTACATCTACATCTACAGGTCTACATCTACATCTACAGGTCTACGTCTACATCTACAGGTCTACGTCTACATCTACAGGTCTACATCTACATCTACAGGTCTACATCTACATCTACAGGTCTACATCTACATCTACAGGTCTACATCTACATCTACAGGTCTACATCTACATCTACAGGTCTACGTCTACACCTACAGGTCTACATCTACAGGTCTACATCTACATCTACAGGTCTACATCTACATCTACAGGTCTACATCTACATCTACAGGTCTACATCTACATCTACAGGTCTACATCTACATCTACAGGTCTACATCTACATCTACAGGTCTACATCTACATCTACAGGTCTACATCTACATCTACAGGTCTACATCTACATCTACAGGTCTACATCTACATCTACAGGTCTACATCTACTTCAACAGGTCTATTTACAGATGGTTGCTAACTATTTTGAGTTACTACATTTGTTCCTGGGTTGGTACATCAAAAACAAACCTTATTGAAATTGTAAGGGCACAACGTGCGATGCTGAAGGTTATTATGTATCTGCCATTCCGTCACTCCACAACCATGGTCTACGAACAGGCAGAAGTTTTATCAGTGCGGAAACTTTTTAGGGTTCCTTAGTACCTGAAAGGTACAAAAGGAACCTTATGGTGAGACTCCGTTGTCCGTCCGTCCGTCCGTATGTCACAGCCTCATAACTTTAGCACCGTTAAAGATAAATATATGAAATTTGGCACAAAAATAGCATTAATTTGCCCACATATTAGGGCGTACAAAAAATATGAAAAATTTGAAATTGTTTAAAATATTTGCAAAACAAAAGTGAGAAAAATAAAAAATATTAGCCTAAAGATACAATATGGATATCAAATTGTAGATTTTAAAAAAATGATTCTAAAAATGTAAACTTTTATTACATTTACTGACACTGGTTTCGAGAAATCTTTAAAAAACTCAAAATATGTATGTCTCTTCCCTTATCTCCGAAACTGGTAAACCGAAAAATATGAAAAAAATGTCAATTATAGATCATAACTGGCCAATTACAGGAAAACTATAGCGATAAAAAAAAATCATCACAAATGAGAAATGTAAAGAAAAAAGTAAAATAAATAATGTTTACACTGTTGATTGTTGGCACTTGGTGGAACTTGGAATACATAATGAACAGAAAATCACTTGTACTATCCCACTTTAAATAAAAAAAAAAAATTTTTTTTTTTTATAAATATACAATATGGCTATCAAATTGTAAGTATTATAAAGCTGATTGTAAAATATATACTCTTAATATATTTACTGACATTGGTTTCGAGAAATCTTTAAAAAACCACAAAAAATATGTATGTCCCCCCCCCTTATCTCCGAAACTAGTTAACCGAAAAATATGAAAAAAATCATGGTAATATATGTTTACGTAAAGATTACAGGAAAAATAAAGCGGTTGAGAAATTCACGAAAAAAAAAATGACAAAATTAAATTTATCATCCACAATACGGAACCCTAGGAACGCTAGTCTGATTCGCACTTGGCCGGTTTTTTATTAATCAAACTATTCGGAGGTATCATAGAACGATCGTTTCAATTATTCCAGACACCAACAAGCGAATACAACGATTCCCTGTTTAATTCCTCGAGTGAAAAGCGAATTTGCCCGCAGAAACTTTTATAATATTTCTCCCCGACTATACGATTCATTTTTCAACAATAATAAATCCAAGTAATTTTAAAGTTAAATACGAAATGTGGGCTACATAAATTGAGTTACGATGATACTGAAACTTCAATAAAAACTAAGTCGTGAAACTATTATATGTCATAAAATATATAAATACAAATTGAAATAATCTGATAAATTCATAAAAACAAATTAAATCTACAAATGATTGTATGTATATAAAGTTATATTTCTTTTCCCTTTCAACGCATAATATATAAAAAACCAATGATTTCGAAGATATTCTTCGAACTACTTGTAACAAACACGTTCGCGTGACAATGTCAGTCGAGTGACATGTTCAGTACGTGTTGTAAACAACAAACATAACGCTACTCGCTACCAACCAACTTGGTACTGAACCTTTTGTTACTTCGGTATAGTTTCCACGCGTGTTGCCCGATGGTCCTA
Source organism: Ypsolopha sequella (assembly GCA_934047225.1). NCBI lineage: Eukaryota > Metazoa > Arthropoda > Insecta > Lepidoptera > Ypsolophidae > Ypsolopha > Ypsolopha sequella. The sequence continues at coordinate 1,000,610 of OW203989.1, forward strand.
ACTTACTTGTATTATAATATTTTCCCTATTTTCAACAAACATCGGCCATTTTCGTCGTGAAAGTAGGTATTTTGGTTCGTTGCTTGACGATTGTCAAATTATAGTGACAACCGTGATTCCCTTGCAGTTGAATAGTTTTTGCTGTGTGCGCGGCGGGAGGGCGGGAGGGCGGGAGGGCGGGCGGTGGTCGCGGAAGGCGCGAGGTCGACTGATAGTAACAGTTTCCGTGTTTTCCGTCAATTATCCGTGAACTGTGGCCGATGGCCGTAACCAGTGGTGTACCGATACAGTATACTTCTGTCTGGGGCTTTTTTCCTTTAGTTATAGTGGACTAAGCGCCTTGTTTATAGTGGACTAAGCGCCTTGTTTATAGTGGACTAAGCGCCTTGTTTATAGTGGACTAAGCGCCTTGTTTATAGTGGACTAAGCGCCTTGTTTATAGTGGACTAAGCGCCTTGTTTATAGTGGACTAAGCGCCTTGTTTATAGTGGACTAAGCGCCTTGTTTATAGTGGACTAAGCGCCTTGTTTATAGTGGACTAAGCGCCTTGTTTATAGTGGACTAAGCGCCTTGTTTATAGTGGACTAAGCGCCTTGTTTATAGTGGACTAAGCGCCTTGTTTATAGTGGACTAAGCGCCTTGTTTATAGTGGACTAAGCGCCTTGTTTATAGTGGACTAAGCGCCTTGTTTATAGTGGACTAAGCGCCTTGTTTATAGTGGACTAAGCGCCTTGTTTATAGTGGACTAAGCGCCTTGTTTTAAAATAGAAAATTTCGTTCAAAAAGCAATCTATGGGGTCAGTAGTCAGTCAGCACGTAGGTAGTTGGAAGTTAGCCGTGGTGCGGTGTTGGTTTCGGTAGTGGCTAGCGCCTGAATTTTTCTGCAAACAAGATTGATACGGAATCTAAAGGCGGAATTCAAAAAGTAAGTAGGTACCTTACCTGAAAAGAAGTTACACTACAAAAGGACATTGGAAATTATGAAAAAATAAAATTAAGCAGTTTGTTGATCATTTAAATAGGATCCTTATTAAATATTAATAAGTTATTAAAATCTATACTTACTTAAGGGCTCAGATTACCTGTTAGTAAAAACGGTTTAGTGCGAGTGTGACTCGATGGTTCCGTACTGTCGATGTTGTAGCGATCTAATTGTATACTGATAAAATATTATATTATATCATGATATCATCTAATATGTTATGAAATAGTTATAAAGCTACTTTTAATGTAGGAATTGTGTTTACGTGGTATTTGGATTTTGAAACTGTTGATAGGTAGTAAGTCTTGGACGAATAAACCAGTAGTTAGTCACTCCTCCTGAATGAATCACTATGGGAAGTCGTAATTTCATTTTACGAATTTCAAATAGGTAATTGTTATTTGTCCATGATCACTTACTAATAAATCAAAATCCGCTCTTTCACGTTAAAGCATTAAAAAAAGGATAGGAAACTGAAAGTTAGGATCCAAAGACGACATAAGTCTAATATTTTTTTTACTTGTTTTTTTTTTAGTTTAAGTATACACATTGGTATCACGAATTCACAAGGTTTTCAGAGTTCAGTGTAAATTTGTCAGTATCACAGAACAAAATTAACAGAACATATCACAGCATAGCGGTATTGACATCATATGGGCCGATATTTGAATAAACAAATAATATGAAATGAAAAGTAAGCTAAAAAAAGCCGGCCGGAGAGCAACGGAATCGTGCTTAGTGTCATTTCAGCAAGGGCGGATCCAGCTTGCGAGCCGGGGGGGGGGGGGGGGAGGGGGTCACAGGCTCCAAAATTATAATAAAAAAATATTCGTTCCCACCGGGTATCTCACGACACTTCTCGACTTTTTTCTGAAAAACGGTTCTTATGTCCGGAACGGCTGGTCTAGCCTGCACGCCCGGGTCCTGACTGAGGTGTAAAAAAAAGCATTTTTATCTGTCAAAGCTTTAATTGCCTATATCTTCTAAACGGCTGAAGCTAGGCCTATGTTCATGGTACTCTAAGAAAAGGGCTTGACGAGCTCTATCTAAGAATAAAAATGAAAAAAAAAAGAATATCTTTTTGGGGAAATTTTGACTGACCATATTTCCAGAACGGCTGATGCTACCTACAGCTTCCTGGCTTAGAATATAATGAATGGTTTGACAGGGGCTACATGGACATTTCACAGGTTTTGGCAGTTTTTTGACAAGTTGTGAAAAGTGGGCCGATTTGCACGAAAGTCGGAGGCTGTTTGGGGTCACCGATTACGGTCCCGTTTTCAGATTTGACAATTTTTGACATTTGACAGTTCTTTGGCAAACTTTGGTACGGCTGATGCTAGATAACTCATGTTTGGACTGTAATGAACGGTATTAATTGTGGGTGCATTCTGACCGAAGAAATTTTTTGGCATTTGACGGCTGTCAAAGTTTGATACTAGCGAAAATTCTTCCGATTCGTATTAAATTCAGTTTCTGCACGTTATTAACTTCGGAAATTATTCTCACAAAAGATCTAACGGACTGCGTGTGGGCGCATCGAACGAAGGGTGCAGATAAAAATAAGTTCTTTTAGTAACTATGTGTATGGTTAAGAGTAATTTTAAGTAAAAAAAAAGGTTGGCCTAGGCCCCTAGGTCATGACCCCATGACCCCCCTGGATCCGCCCTTGCATTTCAGCATAATGGTGCAAGGTTGGATCGCAGATATTACAATACATACCTTCCGTACTTTATTTAAAATATAAATACGGAATGTATGCCACCTAGCGGCAAGTAGCAAAACTACTGCGAAGTAGAGATTTCAGCTCTTGGTTACTCCACAGAAGCTATTACTCCGCTACTGTCCGCTTGGAGTGGTTTCCCAGATTCAATACGATTTTGATGTAGTTTGAAACGCAACTATACGGAGATGTTTTCATTCATGCGATGTTTAGTAAGTAAGCTTTGTTTTCTTTTTTTTTTGTTAACTGTCAATTCTTTATTTTTACTTTTGATTAAGGTTATGTAGTGTTGTTTATTTAAGTAGTTAAGAGGAACGGGGTGCACGGATAAACCCCCACAGGTTTTTGTTGCACTCCTATATTGTTTAGTATTTTTGTAACACAAATAAATAAATAAATAAATAAAATAAATAAATAGTTAGGCTATGGTAGCAAAAAATAATTGTTGGCTCCTCTCTTCGCGTATTCGCCTATTCGTATACTTATTTGTGTTGCGGTATTTAGTTTAGATCCCTTGAAGTGGGACTTAAAACCGACAATAGGACGGAAATGCTTATGTGGTATTGCGTATGTGGTGTGGTAAAACATACCGCTGTATTCGGGCAAATACACGATTTTACACGAATACGCAACTAGTGAGGAGCCGGCTTAAATAGGAAGTCATTATGGATTGGTAGGTATCAGGTTGATCAACTGTGTTAATGTAGCCGATTCTGAAGGCTTTAATTTTAGTTTTAGTGCTGTCAAACATAAAATTATTCCAAAGTAATTTAGATTCTGTTCCTAATTTTTAAGGACTATTTTTCAATGAAAGAAACTTAGTTTTGACAGCACTAAAACAAAAATTAAAGCCTTTAGAATCGGCTTTATTACCATGTTAACCATAAATATGAAGGATGCGACGCCATCTAGTGTTGAGAAGCCCAACTATTAAAAAGAAGAGACCTCTGAATTCGGTAACATAAGAAAATACCAAAGGATGTTTGTTTGTCGGACTTATTTGGTTGTATGAAAATCCACTAGAGGGCACTAAGGTTTCTTATAATTCTTATCTACTCCCAAGCTCCCATATAGGAAATCTTGTTTGACTAATGTAATACTATTACAATATAACACCGCAATTCTACGCTGTGACTGGCCAAATTTATTATTACACTGCTACAGAACCAATCACAAGCGATAACAGTCTGTCTTAATTTCTTCAAGAATAATTTTACTAATTTAATTTTCTTAATTTCACACCTTTTTATTCGTTTTCGCTTCTGATTAGTCTCAACGAACTAAAATAAAATTCTCAGGCAAGTACATGTTACGGTGAAAGTAACAAATTAGGTTATTATTAATAATATAAGCACATCATTTGGTGAATGTGGAAAGTATCTAAACTCCGGTAGATTAAATTCAAAACCAAATTTAAAAGGTTAATTTTGTCAAATGGGTACATTCTTATAATTACAATACACTTTTTACAAGACATATTTCATCTTGTAAACACAATAGAAAACGGTAAAAAAAATCTAATATTACGGGGAAATACATTAAAAAATAATTAAAATTAGGCTTAGGTATTTACTATAGGAAGGAAGAAGTCTGCAAATGTGTTATTTCGGTCAGTATATAAATAATTATTTTGAACTTTTTAGTGAATGACTGCAGTTACATTACATTTGAAGTCGATTAGGTACTATTTTTTATTATTACTGCGACGTTTAGGTGATCATAACATCCCAATTATTCAGATTTCAATGATCCGAACTAACAAAACTGGGAAATACAAAAGCCACAGAGAGTAAAGCGTTAAGTATTGAAGCAACACGAATTGGCTATATATCTGGATATATCCCCGCTACACCTCCGCTGTATGTCAATTTGGGCACCAATTAAGCAGCATTTGTCAATACAAGAGGGTTATAATAGCGATTTATACTCACTGAGGGGCTTAAAAAGCGATACAAGAGTGATTTGTACGTCATTTGGGGTCCACTTAACTACCTTGAATTTCTATTTGCGATTTCGTCCATACAAGAGGGTTACTATAGCGATTAATACCCACTGAGGAGTCTAGAAAGCGATACAAGAGCGATTTATACGTCATTGGGGGTCCACTAACTATCTTAAATTTCTATTTGCGATTTCATCCATACAAGAGGGTTACTACAGCGATTTATACCCACCGAGGCGTCCAAAAAGCGATACAAGAGCAATTTATTCGTCATTGGGGGTCCAATAACTACCTTGAAATTCTATTTGCGATTTCATCCATACAAAAGGGTTACTACAGCGATTTATACCCACCGAGGCGTCTAAAAAGCGATAAAAGAGCGATTTATACGTCATTGGGGGTCCACTAACTATCTTAAATTTCTATTTGCGATTTGAATCATGTTCCATCTCTTTTTTTCCTTAAAATATTTAATTTGCGAACTCTTTCATTTTAAAACTTAACCTTAAATGGTGTGAGTTAAAAATATATGAACTATACGAGACGCAAATAAATGGGATGTTATCTTGACATTTTACAACCTCTGTTTTTTTGATCCAGGGTATTTACTAAATGATCTAGAAGCTGAATTTAATAAAAAAAACATAAATGTCAATAAGGTCGAAATTCTATTGAAACCTTAGAAACTGTCTTGGTCATATACACGTCATTGTTTCAAGCTAATTTCGACTTTGTTGACAATTTACAACCTCTTTGTTTTTTTGATCCAGGGTACTCAATAAATAATCTAGAAGCTGAATTTAGCAAAAAAACACCAATTTGTTTAACGTCTTAGAAACTGTCTAAATCATATGCACATCATTTCTTAGGGTACAAGTGAATTTCGACCTTATTGACATTTTACAACCCCTTTGGTTTTTGTCCAGAGTACTCTATAGTTGTATTCATTACTGCCTATTGGAGTTGCAAATTGCTAATATAGCATTTACTAACTCTTTGCTGCATTTCAAAAATTGCAGCTAACGAATTTCTATGTCTTCGAGTAGGTACCTAAATTTGGCCGCTTTAATAACCCTGTTTTGCACCCAAGAGGGTTTACAGAAGCGAATAAAGCAGCTTGTGTGTTACTTGGGATGGACCTAATTTACACATTGTAAAAGGTACTTACTTATATAGTGTACATGGGTGTGTAGATAGACAAACGGACAGGGTTAGGGTAAGTAATAAAAATAAATAATAAAAATATAAAAAAACACGTTTGCCATAATTTCAAAATGAACTTAGTAACGACACCTTGTGCATACAGGGGACATACAGGGGACATACAGGGGACATACAGGGGACATACAGGGGACATACAGGGGACATACAGGGGACATACAGGGGACATACAGGGGACATACAGGGGACATACAGGGGACATACAGGGGACATACAGGGGACATACAGTGGACATACAGTGGACAGCTCTACATTGGATACTTGTTGTTTTGTATGTCCCCTGACTGCACTGGGTGTCGTTACTAAATTCATTTTGAAATTATGGCAGTCGTGCTTTTTAATATTTGTATTATTTATTTAATACTTTTATACCCAGGGACGGTATAGAGATTCTAATGACATCTCATTCATCCAAATCAGTTAAAGCGTTCAAGAGATATGATGGAATAAAAAAAAATACATGAACCCTGAACACAATACACTCCTCTTTTTGGGAACAGTCGTGCGAAAATGACCGACTTCTTTTTTTCTGTAAAATATATTAAGTTCCCAGATGCAAGTGCAATGTTTAGGGCTCTTACAATATTTAAGATTCAACAATTTTTGGCTACCTAGAGGAAAACTGGATGTTGTGAAATATGTACATTACATATCTATGGTAGATCTTATACTCTAATCTACTCAAAAAGACATTCGTCGACTACTAACTTATTCATTGTTGATAGAGATGACGTCCTCGCCGAGGTCTCCAGTGATTCCCCTAACCCTGGCCACGACGCGACGCTGACAACTCTAATTTTTAACTTAGATCGTCTTGTGTTGTGCATTGAATACTAATCATTGTAGTTGCGACGCTGCGTGTTGCTTGGAGTATTTTGGCAGGCGCTGAAGGTTGGGAAGTTGCAAGCTATACACAACACATATTAATGTGCGATTAAGCAAGAAGACTCATAAACCTTCGTTTTGGAGTTTGCCGAAAACATTGAATTGAGTTTGCAAAGAGCATTTTTTTAAGAACAATGTAATATTTTTAAAACTAACTTAATCAAATACTTATCACAAAAAAGTTGTACACGCTGCAGGAGTTTCTTTATTAAATAAATAAAAATAATGACCAGCTACCTATTACGAATTTAAAATTTTATAATTTAGATTAACTAATCATTTTTAAATTTGAAATATGTTATAATTAAATACATAAATATATTTACTTTAATTTATATAATTGCTGTGCCCTAAAACGGTTCATGTCTTGCACTATACCCATTTATAACAACTTATGTACCGTCAACATGAATGCAATAAGCGATATGAATATGAATATGAAGCACAATATTTTGAGGAAATATTAAAAGCACGGAGTTAGATTTGTTATAAGTTTATGTATAGATGGAGTGTACGATGACAATAAACATAACCACATCCGTATTAACTCTTCAGAACAAATTTAAATTTGGGGAATTTACAACAGATACGATTTTATTGTTGCGAAATAACAAAATTAAACAAATGATTGTGGCTGTAATTGGCGGTTAATTAGGTAAGTAATCTTTTGTCTGTGAACACCTATGAAATACCTTTACAATGATATTGTTTTGTTAACTCTTTGAGTTGTCTATTTTAGCTCGGTTACAAAATGGATTCATTCATATAGAAAAGGACTTTCTTAATTATTATGTGCTGCGATATGTTCGTTTGTAAGGCTGAATAAATCGTATAAACACGTCCTACATATAATTATTATGTGCTGCGATATGTTTGTTTGTAAGGCTGTATAAATCTTATAAACACGTCCTACATAAAATAAAAAAATATGAGTCTACTCGTATGTTCGTTAATGTTTTTGTATAAAGGAACGTCTAGATTCATAAAAACACATTTTATTGAAATCTATTTAGGATTCTAAACCATTTTATGTAATCGATATATTATTGTAACAGGCACATATTTATCAAGCACTAGAATATTAAATAATGTAGTCATCACCAAGTCCTAAAAGAGCATTTTGTACAACTAACTATGACACAATGAGATCCATTGGACTTCGTTCATGGTATAGGTTGCATGAGTGTCCATGGCTAATTATGTCCAGTTACCAGTTGGACACACTATCTACGACCATCAAGAATATCATCTTGGCGTGACACTGTTTATAATCATTATTGAAAAGATTCAATTAAATTTTTTATGAAAATGCTAAATTTGGTGGTGTAAACTTAGGCAATGGTCTATGTTCAGCCTAACTGTCAGTAACTTACATCATAGTAAAGGTGTTCTGTGGGAGCATTCCAGGCTGCACAGTCATTTGCCTATCTCAAATCAAAAGAAGAAATATTAGTAGCTGATTGGGTATGTAAGCAGTGCTACAATAATAACTCTACGAGAATTCCAGTGCTTGCATCGGGATTGACATCTCTAGAGGAGTTAGACAAGGATGTATAGCATCACCGTGGCTATTCAATATATTTATGGACAGTTGTTTAAATGAATAATAAACTTTTAACAAAAAAATAGCAACCGACTTCAATAGTAACAGCAATCATTCACTAAAAAGTTAATAATAATTCTATAAAGACCGATGGTACCGAAGCAACACTTTTGCCGACTTCTTTCTTCCTGAAACGTTATGTTATCTAGAAGTCGGCGTTCTTATATTGGTTTTTATGTTGCTATATCGTAGGAAATACGCCGACTTCTAGATAACATAATGTTTCAGGAAGAAAGAAGTCGGCAAAAGTGTTGCTTCGGTACCAAGCAACACTTTTGCCGACTTCTTTCTTCCTGAAACATTATGTTATCTAGAAGTCGGCGTATTTCCTACGATATAGCAACATAAAAACCAATATAAGAACGCCGACTTCTAGATAACATAACGTTTCAGGAAGAAAGAAGTCGGCAAAAGTGTTGCTTCGGTACCATCGGTCTTTATAGAATTATTATTAACTTTTTAGTGAATGATTGCTGTTACTATTGAAGTCGGTTGCTATTTTTTTGTTAAGAGTTTATTTTATTTCACATTTTTTAGTGTTGCTGGGTTAAATTGTGAAATATGGGTAGTTCTTGCAAACGTGGTTTTTATATGAAACGAAGTTCAAGTGAGTATAAGTAGCTATGTTTGAGTAGCTTCCTGCTATCAATCTCGAGTTATGTGCTGTCATTCGTTAAAGAGTTCTACGGTGATGAAGCCAAGATCGAAGGTCAGGTGGGTACACTGGCAATTTTCAAGCAATGCCCTGCAATGAGCACCATAACACAAACTGATTGCCGCAATCCAAAGTTATGTGCTGTCATCCGTTGAGGAGTTCTATGGTGATGAAGCCAGGATCGAAGGTCAGGTGGGTATTCTGGTAATCTCCAAGTAATACCCTTGAATTAGCACCCTAACACAGTGATTGCCGCAATCTCGAGTTATGTGCTCTGATCCGTTGAGGAGTTCTATGGTGAATATGGTGATGAAGCCAGGATCGAAGGTCAGGTGGAAGAATGTCGATTTTCAAGTAATACCTTGTAATCAGCACCCTGGTACAAAGCGAATACCTCAATTTTGAGAGGTATGCTGTCATTTTCTGAGGAGTTCCACTGCCTATCTCTGAAGACCTTCATCAGATCATGACCAAACCCAAAATGGAACCTACCTGGAAGTACACTCTTTCAAACAAAAAAAGAATTGTTCAAGTCGGTTCATAAATGACGGAGTTATGGAGTAACAACACCAAAAAAAAAAAAAACATACATTCGAATTTCTTCCTTTTTGAAGTCGGTTAAAAAGAGTGCGAATGTGGACTGAAGTTAGGGGAGTTACTTATCAAATGCCTCTTATACGCCGATGACTAAGTTCTCCTTGCTTCATCGACGGATGAGCTGAGCTAGAAGGGAACGGTAACAATTAGAATGAACAATACGTCAATGAATAAATATTAACGTAGAAAAAACAATGGTTATGGTGCTAGAGAGGGATGAAGCGGTGACTGAAGCCAACTTCTGTATCTTTTTATATTTTTGAGATTTGGTTGTGTTATTTCTCAAAGGATGTAATTATTTTTGTTTGTAATAATGCATTAATTTTCCAGTAAATAACTTTTGATTTATGTGGTGTATGAAAATGTGGCGATGACATTGAAAGAAGAGTGAATGTGGGAAATAAAGTGAAGCTTACGTTACGGGTAGCCAAAATGTGACTGCAAGGCACGATTGACGGTTCATAATAGAGTTTAGGCTCATACACTAAAGTATGGTAGTGAATGTTGGGTATGGCAAGATAAACATCAAAGTAGAGTGAATGTGGAAATGCGTTCCTTAGGAAGTAGGTGTGGTTTAACATTAAATAACAGGGTGAAAAATATCGACATACGGGATCGTTGCGGCCTGAAAGAAGATGTAGCAACTAGAATAGAAATAGGAATGTTTTGGTGGTTTGGACATGTAGAGAGGATAAATGGAAGTAGAGTGACGAAAGAAATTTGGAGAGGATGAATGCAGATAGAGTGCAAAAAGAAATTTATGGTGCAAAAATGGAAAGTGAATGACGAATGCTGACTAAATTGGCGACATACTGAAGAAGGGCAGTGTTAGAAGTACCCGGAATACTTGTATGACTAGATTAATGGATGTAGAAGAGGCAAAAGAGGTGTGTCTGGTTCGTAGCAAATGGAAATCCGTAGTCGTGGGCTATCCTTCTGGGAGACAGGTGAGTATATGTATGTAAGTTATAATAAATTGAACCAATCGCAGAGCAGAATCGCGGTGTTATATTAGATATTATATAACGCATTTCTGCGCTGTGATTGGCCCTATTTATTAAAACACTGCTTATATAACCAATCAGTTACTAATAGATGCTAAATATCGAGAGCAACTACTGAGATTTCCTGTGAGAGCAACATTTCTCAAGTTACGTAGATAAATAATATATACAATCTGCCTGTTTCCCATAGCGGTAGGTAGAGACTATATATTTATAGTCTCTAAAATCCCGACAGACCGTTTTTGCTTCTTCTGCTTTTTCTTTTTATTAACCTTTTCATGGGTTTTCTTCGGCTTACAGCACTTCTTACCTTGACTTTGCTACGAACGTCCCCAATATGATTTCGCCGACGAGGTCAACCCCTACCAACTCTCCCGTGCACACTCGCCTTGTGTACGAGTATGTTGCACGATTTTGTCAATCTCCTTGCGTCCGTCCTCTCTTTATGTCCAAACGTACCTGCGCGCCTACACGTGCTTAGTCATTAGCACCAATGGGCCGTATCTCTCAATGGGCCGTATAGTATCTCTGCCATCACAGAACATAATAATCTGACATGCAGCCTCGAATGCTCCCACAGAACACCTTCAATAAGGGCAATAATAAGTTTATAAAAGTTAGTCCGTAGATTACGGACAATTTGACTAAATGCTAAAATCCTTGCCTAAGCTTATAGGACCAACAAAAACCCCCTTTCTTTTTTTTCACATATATCATGAAATTGTTAGTTGAAAGAATTATATAAATAATATCAAGCGAAGAGGATATGATGGTCGTGGATAATGATAAATTATTGTGTCCTGCTCACAGTGGTCTCTGGTCCAGCTGGACTTAATTAGCCATTTAAATATAATTGGGACACTCGTGCAGCCTGTTTCAGAATTGGAATTATGTTTTTTTATTAATGAGATATCGTATGCAACTGGTTTTTTTAAAATCGAAGTACGTCATTCGGTTGTTCGTAGCGAAAATGTAATTAACGCAAAAAGGTTTTAGAGCGATAAATTTTCATGTTATTAAAAGTTCACTTTCTTTGCAAGATTGCACTGCTCGAGCACCGTGAGGCGTTGGGGCGCTACATTTGATCGTGACGGGCTTCGTATTTGAGCTCCGGGATGAGCTCCGTGAAGGTTTGCTGTCAGGCGGTTAACTGATGAAAACCAGCGTATCACCTATGACGAGATTTGGCGACATTTGGGGATTGGTACGAGCCAAATAAAAAATTTACTTCATAATAGAAACTTAGTTGTCGCAGTCTTGTGAATGGTTGTTCGAAGAAGACAGCAGACCACATAGTTGAAGCATGCGAGAAGCTAGGGGAAAACATGATAGCGTGTTTTCTCCCAGACAAGTCCTGTCTTCACGATTCTACTTGAAGAATAGAAGACAGTCAGTGAAGTGGTAACCCACTATTTAATTGCCCAGTATTCTCGAAAACGTTCGGCAGGGACGACCGAGAAGTTGGCATCCTCTTGCAGCACGACAATGGTGCTCCGCACACCGCAAACAAGAACATTCTGCACACAATCCAGACCTCGCATCATGTGATCTCTGAACACTCGTCATCGGCGGATGTAAGTATGTACAGGAATTCTTTATAATGTTAGTTGTAATATCACGACCATACCAATTAAAACTAGTAAAATAAATAATATATTTGTACTTAAATTATATTAATTGTAAGTGTTATGTTTTTAAAACAGAGTTACTGAAGGGAATTCCGATTGACGTCAATGAAATACTCTGTACCTATACAACAGTTATAAATAGTACAATAATACTACAATAATAAGGAAGCTGTATGTAGCAGGGATTCAGGAAATGGGAAAAATACGTAGTAGATTTATTGTTACAAGTTTTATCTAGTGTTTTTCATATGTTTACTGTCGGTTGAATGCGATTTTTGAAGGTAGAAGTTAGAAGGTAGAAGGTAGAAAGTAGAAGGTAGAGGGTAGAGGGTAGAAGGTAGAAAGTAGAAGGTAGAAAGTAGAAGGTAGAGGGTAAAGTAGAGGGGATAGTAGAGGGTAGAAGGTAGAAGGTAAAGTGTAGAATGTAGAAGGTAGAAATTAGAAGTTAGAGGGTAGAAGGTAGAAGGTAGAGGGTAGAAGGTAGAAAGTAGAAGGAAGAGGGTAGAAGGTAGAAGGTAAAGGGTAGAAGGTAAAGGGTAGAAGGTAGAAGGCGCGTGATTTTTAGAAGCTCTTTGTACAAAAAAGTATCAAGTTTTAAAAATTAAAATCGTTCGCTCGGATTATTTACAGGTTTTACAATAGTTCTTAAATGGTGTTATACTTAGTAGAATTTTCATCATTTGACATTTATAGGATCATTAACAAAATCGTTTGAAAATTAAACCTGTTAATATACCTGTGAAAAATTTTGCGAGAATTTCTTTTGCAGCCACCCTTAATAATATTTGAGGTTGAATGCTGAAAAATTCGTAATTAAAAGTTAACATACATACATATATATTATACTCTCCCAGATAGGGAGACAGAGAATACAGATTACAATCTGCTACGATCCTGACATACCTCTTTCCCCTCTTCAACATCAACCAATCTAATCATACGAACTCTCCTATTCCGGGTACATTTCATTTTACCAATTTGGTCGGCAGAGGTCCTTCTAGGGCGGCCTGGTCGACCCTTATCTTCTACTTGCGTACCATACATTTCTTTCGTCACTCTATTTTCATTCATCCTCTAAACCAATGAAGCATTCCACTTTGCATTATTTATTTTCTAAAAACCATACCAAGTAAGTAGTACAATTTCCTAACTTATGATCCTCTTAGCAGTTAACATTAATTAATGATGGACTGTAAAAGGAAATAGACTATATGAGACAGGTAGACAAAGATATACTTTAAATAGACTATATGAGACAGGAAGACAAAGATATATTTTAAATAGACTATATGAGACAGGAAGACAAAGATATATTTTAAATAGACTATATTAGACAGGAAGACAAAGATATACTTTAAATAGACTATATGAGACAGGAAGACAAAGATATATTTTAAATAGACTATATGAGACAGGAAGAAAAAGATATATTTTAAATAGACTATATGAGACAGGAAGACAAAGATATACTTTAAATAGACTATATGAGACAGGAAGACAAAGATATATTTTAAATAGACTATATGAGACAGGTAGACAAAGATATATTTAAATAGACTATATGAGACAGGTAGACAAAGATATACTTTAAATAGACTATATGAGACAGGAAGACAAAGATATATTTTAAATAGACTATATGAGACAGGTAGACAAAGATATATTTAAATAGACTATATGAGACAGGTAGACAAAGATATACTTTAAATAGACTATATGAGACAGGTAGACAAAGATATATTTTAAATTATCTTTTTTCATTACCCTAAATTCCTGCTTCCTGTCTAGAAGTTCCTGTCTTTGTGTATAGTATAAGTTTTAGTATGTAACAGATATTGTAGCATTCGCTACAAGTATTCAACCTTTTTATATATTTTTAGTCTTTCTTTATCGTTGGCTGCTTTTCTGAATTTTCGAATTCAAATAGTTAGAATGATCTTGTCAGATTTTTTTTGTTATTTTTCTCATATCAAAGAAGATCGTGACAGAGGAAGGAAATTTGCCACAAGAAATTTAAAATATCAAATTTTAAAACTATATCTTATCTATAACTTATATAGAAACAGAGCGCATTTGCCATGAGCATTGTTTAAGCCAGTTTTCCTGCATTTCCCGGTAAGTTTTGTGTAATTTTGGTTTCATTCTCTGAAAATCCTTTTTGTCCCGTTTCCAATACGTTAATTTCCTTTCCCTCGTTTCATAAGCATGTCTTGACGCCGTTGTTTTATTTCTTTACAGCGACCCTTCGGGATTATTTTGTAAAGGGTTTCTGGGTCTCCCTAGTTTGATTATCCCATCCGCCATCTCGTACGGTTGTACCTATTGAGGCCTGATGTAAGGACCACGTCCCTGGTGAGCTAAAGCTTCCGATACTAAAATTGAAATCGCCAAGCTTCATCGACTGCTCCCGGGAACACCGGAAACTCCCAAAGTCACGAAGAGACCCTTACCAGGTTTTTAATATCTGTAGCTTAATATTCAGCATCGATTATTTTTATTCCTTAGTGTAAAGCTAGATAACGATTGCTCGTAACACCTTATTATTACGTTTTTCTTTCGGATCAAGAGTTATCAAAACTTCCGTGAAATCTTAGTTTAAAGGATCCTATAAACTAGTGTCGACAACCAAATTTAAAATCCATTATTTTATGAATAAATGCGTCGTTCAAGCTAAAAGGAAATTAAAATCTTAAATAAGTGGAATTTGGCATAATAATTTTTTTGATCTAAGAATTTCCTTTGTAGCGATTCTCTTCTGATATTTATTGTTCTATTTTTCTTACCTCGGTTTTGTTGTTTTTGTGTATTTTAAGATAAAATTATACGGTTTATTCATCCAGGTTTACCTCTTTTTTTGGCTGTCACCAGGCTTGCCTGGTGGCAGTCCAAATTCAATTCGAAATTACGTTCGTAGTATGTGGTAGCTAAAAAAAATAAATAATTTTTTTTTTTTAAATAACGCTACAAATATGGCGCCCGAACAAAAGGTAAGTACGGTTTTCTGAATATTACTTGCTGTACTTTAACGTTTTTTTCTCAATTCGACGGTGGTGTCTACGCTTTCGTAGACTAATTTTCCAACCTACTAAATTTTGTTTGTTTTCAGGCAGCGTTTTCTCTTCTAAGGAACCCCAATACCAAGCTGTCGAAAGGAACCAAATTTTTCCACGAAGAATATTTTTTGTCTTTATGAGTACCCTTAATTTGTGAAATCTATGTTTTGCAAATTTTAATAAAGGAATAAAGTATTTACACACTTTTTGTGTATTACCTGTTTTATTTGTGTGTGTATATTATCCTATCCCTAACCTAATTTCCTTATGTATAGTTAGGTAGGACCTGCAGGTAAGTGCATTTCAATATTTAGTAGCCTATTGCTATCCATATCTATCATTAATAATTGTTACCTGTTCTAGTAAATAAATTACACTGAGTTTTCAAGTCAAATAAATTTATTGTAATTTATCCATAAATGTGGTAGTTACTAGTTAAACATATTTATTGTGTTTCTAGCATAATTGTTGATACCAGTAGATCCGGGTGGTCACTTTATTCGTTTCCTGTTGATCCCTAATCCAATATAGGCAATCTCATTTCGTTACAAAATTTTCACAATAATATTGAGATTGTCTCTTCCTTGCAAGAAATTTTGTCGCAAATCCTCGAATTAATCTTTTTGTTTTTACAGAACAAATGTTATATTTTTCCTGAAAAGATTTTACAATTTCTGAAATCTTTGTTTACATTTTCAGTCTTGTCAACTGTCAAAGTCGACATTTGAATATTTGTCTATTATTTTGAACTTTCTGGTTTACATTTTTAAACAAACTATTTTCGCTGTATGGAGGTCAATTGAATAGCAAAACCTTTTTTTTGCACATATTATTGCGGCTTCCGATTTACACTATTTTTGATAAATTCTCCTTTTTTGTTAAATAATGTATCCTTTCGATTTTAATTTGTTGGCTCTTGGTTTGATGGTTGTTCATTGTTGGTTATTTGTTTTGTTGATTGTTAGTTCGTTGGTTGTTGATTCGTTGGTAGTTAATTTGTTGGTTGTTGGTTTGTTGGTAGTTAACTTGTTGGTTGTTGATTTGTTGTTAGTTAATTTGTTGGTTTTTGGTTTGTTGGTTGTTGAGTTGTTGGTTTTTGGATTGCTGTTTTGTTGATTTGTTGGTTTTTAATTGGTTAGTTCTTGTTTTGTTCATTGTTGGTTTGGTAGTTGTTAGTTTGTTGGTTGTTGATTTGTTGATCGTTAATTTGTTGGTTGTTGATTCGTTGGTTGTTGAGTTGTTGGTTGTTGTTTGTTGGTTGTTAGTTTGTTGGTTATTGATTTGTTGGTCGTTAATTTGTTGTTTAGTGGTTTGTTAGTGTGTTGGTTTGTCCTTCTTCAGGCAGCAACGGAGCAACGTTTCTACGTGATTGTTGCCTGAAGATAGTTTGTGGGTCAGAGAGCAATATAGGCTACTACCTTGTTTTTACTTAATCAAGTCCTTTTGTTTCAAGGCATTTTGATTAGCCAAGGGTTTATTTGATTGTTTATCCTTCTGGAAGTTAATTTCCTTTAAGCTAGTTTAAATTTTTTTGTGTCGTTTGAGGATATTGTAGCATTCGCTACAAGTATTCAACCTTTTTATATATTTTTAGTCTTTCTTTATCGTTGGCTGCTTTTCTGAATTTTCGAATTCAAATAGTTAGAATGATCTTGTCAGATTTTTTTTGTTATTTTTCTCATATCAAAGAAGATCGTGACAGAGGAAGGAAATTTGCCACAAGAAATTTAAAATATCAAATTTTAAAACTATATCTTATCTATAACTTATATAGAAACAGAGCGCATTTGCCATGAGCATTGTTTAAGCCAGTTTTCCTGCATTTCCCGGTAAGTTTTGTGTAATTTTGGTTTCATTCTCTGAAAATCCTTTTTGTCCCGTTTCCAATACGTTAATTTCCTTTCCCTCGTTTCATAAGCATGTCTTGACGCCGTTGTTTTATTTCTTTACAGCGACCCTTCGGGATTATTTTGTAAAGGGTTTCTGGGTCTCCCTAGTTTGATTATCCCATCCGCCATCTCGTACGGTTGTACCTATTGAGGCCTGATGTAAGGACCACGTCCCTGGTGAGCTAAAGCTTCCGATACTAAAATTGAAATCGCCAAGCTTCATCGACTGCTCCCGGGAACACCGGAAACTCCCAAAGTCACGAAGAGACCCTTACCAGGTTTTTAATATCTGTAGCTTAATATTCAGCATCGATTATTTTTATTCCTTAGTGTAAAGCTAGATAACGATTGCTCGTAACACCTTATTATTACGTTTTTCTTTCGGATCAAGAGTTATCAAAACTTCCGTGAAATCTTAGTTTAAAGGATCCTATAAACTAGTGTCGACAACCAAATTTAAAATCCATTATTTTATGAATAAATGCGTCGTTCAAGCTAAAAGGAAATTAAAATCTTAAATAAGTGGAATTTGGCATAATAATTTTTTTGATCTAAGAATTTCCTTTGTAGCGATTCTCTTCTGATATTTATTGTTCTATTTTTCTTACCTCGGTTTTGTTGTTTTTGTGTATTTTAAGATAAAATTATACGGTTTATTCATCCAGGTTTACCTCTTTTTTTGGCTGTCACCAGGCTTGCCTGGTGGCAGTCCAAATTCAATTCGAAATTACGTTCGTAGTATGTGGTAGCTAAAAAAAATAAATAATTTTTTTTTTTTAAATAACGCTACAATATGTTAAAAATAAAGGAAATATGTCAAAAAAAACTGGCTAAGTGCGAGTCAGACTCGCGGACCTAGGGTTCCGTATTGTGGACGATAAATTTGATTTTGTCATTCTTTTTGTGAATTTCTCAACCGCTTTATTTTTTCTGTAATCTTTACGTAAACACATATTACCATGATTTTTTTCATATTTTTTTGGTCCACCAGTTTTGGAGATAAGGGAGGGGGGGGGGGGTACATACAATTTTTTATGGTTTTTACAATGATTTCTCGAAATAGATGATTTAAATATAGCCAAACTATATATTTTTACAATTACTATTATTACAATTTTTGCAATTTGATACCCATATTATATTTCTATAATATTTTTTTAATTTTACTTCTTTTTTATATTTCTTATTTGTACTAAATTTATTTTAATCGCTATAGTTTTCCCGTAATTGGCCAGTTATGATATATAATCGACATTTTTTATATATTTTCAACCAGTTTCGGAGATAAG
This sequence comes from Ypsolopha sequella, assembly GCA_934047225.1. NCBI lineage: Eukaryota > Metazoa > Arthropoda > Insecta > Lepidoptera > Ypsolophidae > Ypsolopha > Ypsolopha sequella. The sequence continues at coordinate 1,019,081 of OW203989.1, forward strand.
GGGGAGGACATATTTTTGTGGTTTTTTAAAGATTTCTCGAAACCAGTGTCAGTAAATAGTGTAAAAGTTTATACTTTTACAATAAACTTTTTAATATCTACAATTTGGTACCCATGTTGTATTTTAGGTTAATATTTTAAATTTTTATCACTTTTGTTTTGGAAATATTTTGAACAATTTCAAATTTTTCATATTTTTTTCGCCCTTGTAGCATAAACTACTATTATTAATTATATTTGTACAAGATTAAATTTGACTCGTAAAAAGTGTATTATGTGTACCTACTTTTTAAAATAAACTATTTAAGTTTGAATTTGAACCTGACGCCGACAGGCCTGAGACCTTATGTTGAAATAAATAACAAATGTGAAATTAATAACGCAGCTACGTTACCGATAAAATATCGCGGTCAATATAAAATTTAAAGTAGTTATTAACAAAATAAAAAGCCCATAACAAGCCACTATCGACGTCGCCATTCCGCACCATGGGCTTGTTTAGTTAATTATTTCCTCTTAGAGTGACGACATAACCAATTATTTCAACAAAACATTTACCGCAAGTATTATCAAATTTATTCCGAGTATTTAGGAATATTTCATTGGTGTAGCTGTAATATAACGTATTTTCAAGATTATAATACATTACAGCTGAGACCAAGTAAGTGAGCTCTGGGGTTCGAACTTTTAACTTACTCGGTCAGGGAGGGCTAATTACGGTCGAAGCATGAACTATACAGTGCTTTTATCAACAATAAAAGTAGGTCTAAAGAATAAGGAGTTAAATAAAACTAAATGAACTCTTTACATTGAAAGTCACGTTGCTCATATTGGGGCAACATTTCGTGAAGGGGTATGTGAAAGCCGTATTTAAATTTAAATACAAAAATTCGATTCGTTTCGAGTCGAGCACTTGGAGGCGGAAAATTCAATTCACGGTGCAAACTACAACCGTAGATTGCGTCACAAGGGACCAAAATAATATATCTAGGGCGAGAGCGGTTGTTTGAATCCAGAGCGTAGCGAAGGATTCTAGAGTACCTAGAATCCTAAGTGTAGAAAGGGATTCAAAGTGCGTCTTTGATACCGTGCGTGTGGCACACCCTGCTTTTCATCTCCCTCTATGACAAAAATAAACAAGAGATGCTTTTTGTAGTGACGAATATTTATAATTACATAACCAACCTTCTGAACATAAAATTGCAATTACTCATATTTTTCTTTTTAAACTGGCTGCTTAAAACCTTATGATCACCAAACTCCTTAGTCTCCTAAATACATAGACACGGACGGTGTTACTACAAAACGGTGTTTAACTTTAGACAGTGTTTAAATCTGTTGCTGTCACTCTTCTACAATATGAAAGAAAAGGCGACAGCAACAGATTTAAACACTGTCTAAAGTTAAACACCGTTTTGTAGTAACACAGGGGATAGTTTAAAAAAAATTAACATATGGTATGTAGTAAAATTTCATACGTAAATATATACGAACACTAGCAATATTCATTTTGTAATTTTAAGTTCATCTAGTAATTAGTCATGTAAGACATAGTTAATTAGTTAAATTGTATATATACATTTTGATCACCTTCTGTATTTTGTTGTAGATAATAGCAATCATCACAAGGACTTACAGGATACCAAATTCCTTGAAATTACTTTTCATTAATACAGTGCTTTGGTTTATGACGTGACATTGGTGGAATTATATGTGTTAGTCACACACATTATCAGAAGCCATAAGCAAGGAAATAATAATAATAAAATTTCATACTAGCTTACTGGATACTATTGATGGACACTTACTGGAGACTTGAGATAGCTCTCCACTAGGATGAAGTCCTCACTCGCTTGTCTGTACGGTATGAATTTATTACATTACTTACAATATACTTTTGAGAAAAGTTTATTTTAGTCTTAAAAGTATTTGACATATCTTTAAGTTTTATTTCCGAGAGTCATAGACACACATACATGATTTTGAAATTGTGAAATTTAAAATTTGGACCTTCAAAATATTCATAATACTACTAGAAAATGTCATGATATTAGTGTCGATTCGGTGTAACACGACTTAACTAATTAGACAGGACTAACCTTATTTTAATCGTCCTGTCTTTGTCTTCTCAATAGAGGAAGAAAAAGACAGAACGCTTAAATTAAGTTAAGGGGGAACGAGTCGTATCCTCTACGAAACGCACAATTTAAGATGGTTCTTCTTATTTTTGATTTACAGATATTAAATAAATGTGATTTATGGCATTTCACGAACATATTTTAGTATCAGTTAGGATCCTCTGGCAAAATTTTGTTATTCTATGCATTACGTTGTAAATGTATGGGCACACAAACTTAAAACACGCTTTTAAGTATGTGTGCCCATACATTTACAACTTAATTTATAAAATAACAAAACTTTGCCGGAAAAGCCCTACTGACAATAAACTATGTTCGCGAAATGCCATAAATCACGTTTATTTAATATCTGTAAATCGAAAATAAGAAGAACCATCTTAAGTTGTGCGTGTCGTAGAGGATACGACTCGTTCCCCCTTAAGTCCTACCAAATAAGTTAAATCGTGTTACACTGAATCGACACTATTTTGGAGATGACGACCAAACACGTCACTGTAGGAAAATCTGTATTAAAACCTACAAGGAAAGCTCTAACATGGGCCACGTTGTGCAATAATAACCTGTTAGAGAACAGTATCAGAGTTACAGCACAAGGGGGAAATGTCGGACGCTAATATTGAGGGATGAGGAAGGAAGGTGAACTTTTGATCACACGTGGTGAGTAACAGATAATCAGATAAATTCTTTTGAAGTTATGTCACGAGGAATTAAAGTCACCCGCTGAATCACCTAAACCTGTGAGTTTTATTTTAGTCAGTCTACGCCTTGTCTTCTTCTTATCCACGAGTAACATGGGTGCACGTCTCCCTGAGCAACGTGCACTGAGATACACCACTGATTACTGCAAATATCATTAATAATATCAATATGTAATATTCTCTGTAACTACTGTACCAATTTTGAATATTCTTTTACTGTTGTAATTTACTGAGTATAGTCGGCGCGTCTGGGTCTTCTTCCTCTGTTCCCCTCGACTTTTCCTTCTGTAATATTTTTCAAGAAACTGTCATGTCGAATCAACTGTCTTATCATTATATCTTTCTTCGGTTTTCAATGGTTTCTAACAAATATCCTTCTTCCTCTACAATTATCAGCCTATCTTTATTAGTCTAACTCTCCATCCAGCTAATTCTCTCCATCCTCCTCCAGCACCACATTTCAAACGACTTCAACCTCTCTCTGTCTCTTTGGGTTAATGTCCACGTTTCAAGTTGATAATGCACATCGGCTATATTCGGCTTCGTAGATCGTCGTCTCTGTCACCGGACTGTTAGTGCTTGACGCTACGATACGATGTGCATTCTTTAGCGCCGGGACCTGTAGACTTTTATTAGGCCGCTCCGGATTTTTCTTGAGATCTTCGCTATGAAAAGATTATTCTCGTTGTTAAAGGCTCTATTAGCCCGATCCTTGAAACGACATCGGCTACATCTCTTGTCTTATTATCTGAAATAATTGGCTTCTTCTAGTGGGGTATATTGGAGTATGATTGCGTTATTTACTGAATTATTTTTGGATTAAGTTAAAATTTTTGTTTCAGCGATGTTTAGTTTGAGTCCAAATTATCAAAATAAAAATCCATAACAAGATAAAAAAAAATATAAAAATATTTTGATATACATACTTAAATAAAGAATTTGTATAACATTGTATCTCACTCCTATCATCTCCAATATTTTCAAATCCATATCCTTCCTCTATCACAACAATTTAGGTCGGTCAATCAGGTCGGTCGATGACGGTGATACAGTAAGATGATGGGGTTAATAGTAGATAGGTAGACAAAGATGTATCTATAATATTTATATACTGACTGACTGACTGACTGACTGATCTATCAACGCCCAGACCAAACGGCTGGAATTAGGAACATGAGATATGGACTGTAGGTTCATTGTATGACGTAGAGATCCGATATAAATTGTTATTTTTCATCTTTTTACTAAATCAAAGTGTACCTTTATAACAAATATGACAAACTAGACAAACAATAATATGGGCAAGTGCGAGTTGGACACGCGCACAAACAGGTCCGTACCACTATACAATACGGGTACGGAATCCTAAAAATACTATGGTAAATAACAACAATATAGATGCCATAGCTAACAAAACCCTTTAATGTCTGGTAAAGATATCGCGGCTCCCGCTGAGTATTTTTTCTGTAATATTTACGTAATAATCACCTTTTTGAAGTGAATACTTCTATGTTGGTGCCTCGTATGGGAGACCTGTTAAAATTTTGAACTTCATTCCGAGATCGACTTCACGAGGGAATTTCGCAGATTATGGAATTTTCGCATTTAGTGCTTGACAATAAAGGTTTTGACAGAAAAGTTCTCTCTTGAAAAGAATTTTAGATAAACTTACTTTTTTTGACTAAGGATTATTTGATTCCTTATAACTGATTAACACGTGTTTTAATAGTTTATTATTTATTATTAGTTATTAATGATAGTAAATTAATGCTTCCATCCATCCATCCTTCAACATAGTCCTTTCCAAGATTACGCCGCTAGGCAGGCGGGTTGGTGAGCGCGGTGCCAAAACCCTTGCACCAGTAACGCCGCTGCCCGTCACCAGACTGTCTCATAAAGAGGCCGGCAATTGGGAATGGATATACAGCCATCAATCGGTCCCAGGTATGGTGGGCCACCTGGTTGTGCATGCGAGCTGTCCTTTTACTCACCCCCGAATAACTTCGGGTGGATTTGCGAGTAAAATGGTGGTACCTCCACAGTCGAGCTAGGCATCAGCTCTACCACCTATAGTAATTAATGCTTATTTGATTGGAATAATAAAATAATTAAACAACTTTGACTTTGGCATCGCCATTAGGAAGTTTATTTTTTGATGTCAATGTCAATTTCATCAAACAATTTTCCAATGAGATAATTTAATAATTGTTTTGTGACTCGGTGGTCGATAAAAAGACGCAACTGGACCCTCGTCTGGACAGCACTGCGAGTCGGTGCACCGCCGCAAAAGCATCTTGCTTGTCCCCAGTCGTCTAGCCTAGCACTTGTAACTCCATGCTAAGCAAAGTGGAAGTGGAATGCTGTTGTGCATCAGTACCCTAATATAATATTACTAGCAAATGCGAAGAATTTTTGTAAAAAATTATGAAAAACATGTGACGTTTTTAATTATGAAAAATTTGTGACGTGGATTGTCCGTTCCATGTTGTATTTTATTTACCAACATAGGCGCTGTAAGGAGGACAGCCCTAATTTCCGAAGGACTAAGAAAAATTATAATAGATGTCGCAGCTTTAGGTAAACAAAGTTACGGGAGTGTTGTAGAAAGAAGCACTGCTTTCACAATATTCAATAATATATGGAGCCAACCCTCGAATCGCGAAAAAAAAAACAGCTGTTCCGTAGAAAAATTACATAGCTATTGTTTTTTCCGGGAAAGTTGTTCGTATGGACGAGTTCTATCGCCAGTTACGCAACTTCATCTTAACACTCTGTATATATTACTCATTTTTTTAGTTTTTGTTAATGTCAGTGTTTTATTTGCTATTGTAATTTAATTGAATTGGTATCATACTAAGCTCAATTTTATCCTTATTCGATGTAACGTTCAATATTTATAATCACAATACGTGCTTGTTATTGTATGAATATGTCTTTCCATATATATGACAGGTTATGTTATGATCAGGTTGGTTTGAAAGGCTTTAGCAGAACAGGCTTACAAAGAGGTGACTTTGCATGGTAAACTCAAATTCATGCTAGAAACTCGGTAAGTGGTCAGAACCAAGGTTCAATTACCTTTTCTGTGAAAAACGCAAAATGAATTTAGGCTTCCTATACCGATTGACTCGGGGTTGTTCTTATTTATTTAAATTATTAAATAGTAAACAAATCTTATATTTAAAACAATGCCCTGCAAAACTGTATAAACAGTTTGACTGCAGGAATGAGTCTCGTGAGTAACAAAAAATAAATCTTTTTGTATTATTTAAAATTAAAATATAAAAGAGTAAAAAATAATACTTTGTTCACATTACTGATGATTCATTATTGAGTGTCTCTAAGAAATAATTTTTTAAAAGACCTCCTAAACTTATGTTTCGGATATCCTCGGGTTAACTATTTAGCAGATATGGTAGGGGTTTTCTTAAACAAGTTTAGGGGCACAAACAATATTTACGGAATGCTAAAAAGCGATCCATATGATGAGCGTCAATAAGGTATGAGGTCTCGACCTTGGGGACTGGTCCTATGACCTTGGGAACCAGTTTATCGTAAGGCACAGCATCATGATTGTTACATTATATTTTTTAATGTTTCCAGTTTCTAGTAAATGGGCTAATGTTATGTTTATTGTTTGTTTTGTTTATTGCGTTGTCTCCTCGATATCTATGCTCCTCGACTATCACACCGGAGCGGCGATGGCTCAGTCAGTACGTCGAAGGTTTCTCTATCTTGGGATCCATATTCAAGTCCTGCCGGTCGAGCACGCACCATGGAATTTATGTGCATAGTACTCGCTTTTTAGGGTTCCGTACTACTAAGTCACCGCTGCCTGTTTGTCCGTCAGTCACAGGTATCTACAGTTTCAGTCGTTATAGGTATCATGAGGGTCTACCGTTAGTTTAGCACTCGGTACACTTTATTGTATTTTGTATTGAAAACTCTGGTTCCTCTCGTAAACCGCTAGGGGGCGCTGTGCAATTTCTCATATAAATATTTTATGCGTATATATATTTTATACAATACGTGTTACTATGACTACTTTCACGATAAAAATAAAAATTCAATCCAAGGGAAGAGACCCCATACAAAAACATCAAAAAAAATTGATTTTTTAACATTTTCATGTTCTACTTTGTTACCAGCCAAACTCAAACCAGTTCGGACGAGGTCAAATTACTGAGATAGGTGCCCAATAGACCTAGCATGAAATAAGGGAAGGCCAATAACGAGATAGCGCGACGAGCTGGACAAGTATGGTGAAACACTGTGGACCAGATTGGAACAGGATGGGGGAGGCCTTTGCTCGCCTTGGGAGGCCCGATGGAATTGTGTGTAGTTAGTTCATTTTTAAAGTTCCGTACCTAAAAGGTACAAAAGGAACCTTTATGGTGAGACTCCATTGTCCGTCCGTCCGTCCGTATGTCACAGCCTCATAACTTTAGCACCGTTAAAGATAAAGACATGAAATTTGGCACAGTAATAGAAATTAATTGCCCACATATAAAAGTGTAAAAAAATCTATGAAAAATTTTAAAATGGTCAAAATATTTCCAAAACAAAAGTGAGAAAAATAAAAAGTAATATCTTAAAAATACAATATGGGTATCAAATTGTAGATATTAAAAATTTGATTGCAAAATATACACTTTTACTATATTTACTGGCAGTGGTTTCTCTTTAATAAACCACAAAATATATATGTCCCCCCTTTTATCTCCGAAAATGGTTGACCGAAAATTATAAAAAAAATGTCGATTATAGATCATAACTGGCCAATTACAGAAAAACTATAACGATTAAAAAAAATTTAGCACAAATGAAAAATATAAAAAAGAAGTAAACTAAATAAAAAAAATATTTTATAAAAAAATATTTTATGTGGATATCAAATTGTAGGTATCACAAAGGTGTTTGTAAAAATATATATTTTGGCTATATTTAATTGCATCTATTTCGAGAAATCCTTGAAAAACTATAAAAAATGTTATGTCCCCCCCCCCCCCCCCTTATCTCTAAAGCTAGTGGACCAAAAAATGTGTAATAAATCATGGTAATATGTGTTTAAGTAAAGATAACAGGAAAAATAAGGCAGTGGAGAAATTCACAAAAAGCATTACAAAATTAAATTTATCATGCACAATACGGAACCCTAGGTACGCGAGTCTGATTCGCACTTGGCCGGTTTTTTTATACAATGTACAATACCCATAGCTAAATTTCGACAGGATTTCTTTTCTTGAATTTTTCAGTTTATATTCGCCATTTTAGGACCTAGTTTTCATTGTTTTGATAAATTAACCATTATTTTTTCATGATTTCTTAAAGAAATATCCGATATGATTTGAAAGAGTTAATCTAAGGAATAAAAAAAAATTTGCTCCTTTAAGGATATTATCAAGGAGCAAATTTCTAACAAGTGGTAGAGCTGATGCCGGGCTCGACTGTGGAGTTACCATCATCTTACTTGGAGACACCCTCGAAGTAATTCGGGGGAGAGTAAGAGGACAGCTCACAGGCAAAAACCAGGAGGCCCACCATACCTGAGACCGATGGGCCGTATATCTATCCCTAATAGCCGGGCCTTATATGGAACAGATTGGTGACGGGCAGCGGCGTCACTGGTGCGAGGGTTCCGGCACCGCGCTCACCAACCCGCCTGCCCAGCGTGTGTGAGTATGGGCAATTCTTCCAGGATGACCGCCGGGAGTGGCAAAGTCCTGGAAAGGTCCAACAGTGGCCGAACTAGGCTGATGGATGGATGGATGGATAAGGATATTTAGCTAATAGTTTGCTAGATGACGGTTTCCCCCTGTTGTCTTAGGTTTCTAAAGCTTAAATTTAGATTTGAATAGGGTTTGTAGATATTGATATTTTATAGATTACCGGAAAACTGTAGGTTTTTTCGACAGTATAATAGTTGCTGAAAAAAAATTCCTTTTATATATAAATAAACTATGTTGACTTCTTCCTGTAGTAACCCTAATTGTGCGAGCTGGTTGTCTGGTTTTTGTTCATAGGACCCTCTAGTTTAGCTGGGTTCTGCTGATACCGACACTCGGACAGGGAACGGAGTTTCACTATTAAGAGTTTAAACTTTTTGAGGAACCCCAGAAACCAAATGAATTTAGGAAAACTGATTTGACAGTAAAGTTGTTGTGCAAAGCCAAGAGCAAGGAACTTCTACATAGCAAGGGCGGACGCAGGGCGCTGGGGCAATGTGGGCCAGCAGGGGCGTACGTAAGCCGCTGGGGCAATGTGGGCCAGCAGGGGCGTACGTAAGCCGCTGGGGCAATGTGGGCCAGCAGGGGCGTACGTAAGCCGCTGGGGCAATGTGGGCCAGCAGGGGCGTACGTAAGCCGCTGGGGCAATGTGGGCCAGCAGGGGCGTACGTAAGGCGCTGGGGCAATGTGGGCCAGCAGGGGGCGTACGTAAGGCGCTGGGGCAATGTGGGCCAGCAGGGGCGTACGTAAGCCGCTGGGACAATGTGGGCCAGCAGGGGCGTACGTAAGGCGCTGGGGCAATGTGGGCCAGCAGGGGCGTACGTAAGCCGCTGGGACAATGTGGGCCAGCAGGGGCGTACGTAAGGCGCTGGGGCAATGTGGGCCAGCAGGGGCGTACGTAAGCCGCTGGGACAATGTGGGCCAGCAGGGGCGTACGTAAGGCGCTGGGGCAATGTGGGCCAGCAGGGGCGTACGTAAGCCGCTGGGACAATGTGGGCCAGCAGGGGCGTACGTAAGGCGCTGGGGCAATGTGGGCCAGCAGGGGCGTACGTAAGCCGCTGGGACAATGTGGGCCAGCAGGGGCGTACGTAAGGCGCTGGGGCAATGTGGGCCAGCAGGGGCGTACGTAAGCCGCTGGGACAATGTGGGCCAGCAGGGGCGTACGTAAGGCGCTGGGGCAATGTGTGCCAGCAGGGGCGTACGTAAGGCGCTGGGGCAATGTGGGCCAGCAGGGGCGTACGTAAGCCGCTGGGACAATGTGGGCCAGCAGGGGCGTACGTAAGGCGCTGGGGCAATGTGGGCTAGCAGGGGCGTACGCAAGGCGCTGGGGCAATGTGGACGGGCACTTGTCCTACTCTCTACCTGGGCCAGGGGTGTAAGTCTGTAAGAACATCGTAAACATACGGTTTCAATTGTCAAACGGCTATTCGACTATACCAGTACGTTTTAGACTGCCAAATGAACATGATCTTCTTAGACAATTGCATTTCCCAAATTACTTCGATACTGGCTTCGGTTAGCAGTGCAAACGTGCTACAACAATACGGCAATTTGGACTCAAATCTGTAAAAATGTAAGTATGTAAAACTAATGAAAAATTTTACTAAATTGTTAATAAACTGAAATGCTTGACGTTCAGCAGCACTTTATACGCGCTGCAATAGAAAAGGATAATTGGGCCGCAAATCTGTAAAAAATTAAGTAATAAGTAATAACAGTAATAACAAATTGTACTAAATTATTAACAAATCCCCTCCATAGTATAAACGAGCAATATATATATATATATATATATATATGTAATCGGGTTCTAGAAAACAGCTCTAAGGATTTCGATAAAATTCACAGTACAAGGGTTTTCGAGGGCGAATATTATCGATCTAGCTAGGTCTCATCTCTGGGGTTGATTTCTGCGAGTTTTCATGAGTAAATCGCTCGTCTTGCTTTGCTTCGTACAGTGAAGATCACATCAAGTTTGTACTTTGTACCTATATCTTATATCATTCACAATAGGGGCTAATGTAGTACTGCAAGTGTATAACTTGACGTAATCTTGACAGTACAAGATTAAAAATTTTGAATAATTTTCTACAGAGAATTTTATCAATGTCAACCATAATAGTTCTGTGATTTCAACGTATGACGTAGACAGGAATGAGTTCATTCCGTTTTGTTTGATACTTATCTTCATGGATACAAATACAAACCTCTGTTTTAAATCCGTGATACAAACCCAACGACAACATATCAATGTACGAGCCATAAAAATAAAAATAAAACAGAAAGTAAAAACAAATTCTAATAAATGTAGGAACTATGAAATACAGTTGGATAACCTCGATAGCCCGAAAACCCAAAACTCGGATGTATGAAGCGTTCGGATTATAGTATGTTGATATTTTGAAAGGCATTTTCAATGGTCAAAAATTATAATTTGGTTCAAATTATAATTGTGTGCTAAATGGTGCTCAGATTATAATGTGCTATGTACAAAATATCATAATGCTTTATGGACGTCTGAGAGAACCTCAAAGATTTAATTTAAAAAAGTCACAGTACAAATGCAAGGTCTGAATCTGATAATGATACTGAGGATGCTTCGATCAAAATTCGGCCTGATCCTGTTCAAAGAATTCAATCTACATCACCAACACGCCCGTGACACAGTACTGTGCCCGTGATGTTTACAAGAACATAAACAATCTACATCACCAACACGCCCGTGATGTTTACAAGAACATAAACAATCTACATCACCAACACGCCCGTGATGTTTACAAGAACATAAACAATCTACATCAGTGGCCGCTTTATCGATGAGTTTTACCGAAACAATAAATAACGTAAGAGGCAACCAATGTTCAAATTGGTGCAGCTCATACAAAACACTACCGCGATGGATCAATTATCTCAACTCACACTTCACCAGTTTTATTCAAGTATACGTTATGATAGTAATTTACAATGTACATGAACCTACGGGGCACGTAGATACGGTTTGATAACATCTCGTAACATACGTAAATGGGCGATGTCAAGGCGGGAGGGGGGTCGCTCCTGCGTATGCGCCGACTGGAGGTCACGGTCATTTATATTTTTTATAGCATTTTGTCCGCGGCTTCGGCCGCTTTTAAAAAGAATATTTCTCTTACTACACAGATTCATTTTATCACACTAAAATGGTTACTGTTCAGCTCTCTTTAATTACATCCGTCCTGTTTACAAAAAAATGTAGAAAAATAATACCTAAACCTAATTTAGTTTAAATTGTTTGAAAGAAGATAAAAATATCGGTGCAAGTAATCATTGTATAGATTCTAATTTCACATTGTATGGGTTTTAATTTGTTATCTAAATAACCTCAATCAATAAATATTTTCACCAACTTTATTGATTTCTTTGCAATTGGAAATTTTTAGGGTTCCGTAGTACCTAAGAGGTACAAAAGAAACCTATATGGTGAGACTCCGTTGTCCGTCCGTCCGTATGTCACAGCCTCATAACTTTAACACCGTTAAAGATAAATACATGAAATTTGTCACAAAAATAGCATGCCCAATCACGGTGTAAAAAAAGTTTTTTTTAATTGTTCAAATTATATCCGAAACAAAAGAGAGAATAAAAAAGATATTTAGTAAAAGTACAATATGGGTTTCAAGTTGTAGGTATTATAAAGTTTATTGTAAAAACATAAAGTTTGGTCATATTTAATTGCATTGAGAAATGCTAGAAAAACCATAAAACATGTATGTTGTATGTCCCCACGTTATATACAATACTAGTAGACAGAAAAATATTAAAAAACCGGCCAAGTGCGTGTCGGGCCACGCGCAGTGAAGTGTTCCGTAGTTGCCCTGCACAATATGCGGACTTCTTCTCCAAGTACATTATATAAGTTTGTCGACTAATACAGATTGCGCCAAACTTCTAGTACGTTCGGAAGTTGCTCTTCCCAAGAACGGCCCATGCATTTTGTTCCTGCTGATGCGAATCGCCCCGTGTTTAGAGGGGAGTAAAAGTTTAGCGCGATCTGTACTCGTTAACTTGTAAAGGCTACTTAGCTATGATAGTTTTCCTTTTAATTTCGTTATACCATGATTTTTTTCATGTCTCCAAATACAACCGTTTCGCTTGCAGGGGGGGGGACACTTGACTCTTACAAAAATTAACACTTTTAAGCTTAGTATTTTGCGAACGGAACCCTGGATCGAAAAATGGTCTTCTCACACCCCCAAATTTTTTGAATTACCTATCCAACGACACCCCACACTAGGGGATAGACGAGAAAAAAAATCATCCCCAATTTACGTGTAGGGGAGGTACCCTAAAAAAAACTTTTTAAAAATTTTACTCTACCACTTTATTGGCGTGATAAATATGTATACCATGCCAAATTACAGCTTTCTAGTACTAATAGTCTCTAAGCTAAGCCGCGGACAGACAGACAGACAGACTGACGGACATGGCGAAACTATAAGAGTTCCTTGTTGTTGACTACGGAACCCTAAAAATCATGGTAATATGTGTTTACGGAAAGATTACCGGAAAAAAGCGGTTGAGAAATTCACGAAAAAAAGTGACAAAATTAACGGAACTCTAGTTCAGAAAATTTAAGTTATACTATTTTAATTAAAAACGTTTTTTTTTTTTTAGTTTAACGGCTTTATTCTTTAGTAAGTAGCTCACTATTTCACCGTAACAATCATAATAAGTCAATAAAAGAGACATTTAATGAATTGTATTAATAATTTCTTGGTATGATCAAGTTCTATTTAGAAACAATAGCGGAAAAGTCAACGATATTTCAATCGTTGGTTAAAGTCCTCTCGTTCGTGCGTTGACTTGCAAAAAAGAGACAGCGGTAGGTGGCATCCGCAATGCAATCCGTCAATGTTGTGTCTTTGGGATGTTTTGTCTATTGGTTGATGTCGTTATTGACAACACATTAAATTCACATTGAATTTGAAATTTCAAGTGAAATATTTACAAATTAAGTATTCACAAATCGGAAAATAATATTTCAGGTCACTTAAAAGTACGTGTAAGCGGCGAAAGACATTATCATTATCACCTTAATTGCTCAGACGTTATAATATAGTAAAGTACTTTGTTGCGCACACAAACAAATTTTGGAACGCATCCGCACGTATGTAGCGAGCATCACAGTTCTATGACATGTTTTGGAACGTACGTTTTTTTCCGTCAAGTTGGCAATTTGCGTGCACATAAAGAAAAGTAAATCCCGCCTAATGTTTATATCTGGAGATTTGGAGTATTTTTTGTTTGTTTGTTTCCTTACAAAATCTGGAATTTAATTGATAAATCATATCGCCAGATATACTTGCAGAACCTATAATTGCAAATGATAAGCTCTTGCCACCAATATCAAGAGATAAATAGCTGAATACTAACGAAAATTTTCTTCAGTGGAAAATATAAATATAAAAGTGCCACATCACTGTCGGAAAACTTTCTCTTGGCATAATTCAGTGAACTGGCAAAGAAATATAAATCACCTTCAAGTTATTGTGGTCTGTAGGTACATCCAATGTTGAAGGGCACCATCAAGTATAAAAGTGATAATAATATAAACATTTTAACTTTACTAGTAAACATTTTTCTTTAAATATTAACACTATGCATTGAAAAATGTAGTATGATACACGTGGGTAAGGGCAATAACTTACTCGAAACGTAAGAAACACTCCCTTCGCTCGTGTTTCAAATGGTCCTCGTAAGTTATTGCCTTCTTTCTGCACTTGTAGCATAAACTACTCTTTTATTTTTAAGGTATGTTTTCTTTTCCGTCCATCCATCGGCCCGTATTCGTCCACTGCTGGTCATAGGCCTCCCCAATATTACGCCACTCTTGGCGTAATCCAGTCATCCTCATGCAGCCGCCACCCGCAATGTCCTTCAGATCGTCAGTCCAGCGGGCACGAGGGCGGCCTACGCTGCGCTTTGCTGTACGTGGTCTCCATTCCAATGCCTTACGGCCCCATCGGTTATCACGTCGACGGCAAATATGGCCAGTCCACCGTCACTTCAACTTACTGATTTGGCAGGCTTTGTCGGTCACCTTCGATCTCTGACGGATATCTTCGTTTCGGATTTTATCCATCAAAGATATCCCAAGCATAGCCTGCTCCATAGCTCGTTGAGCGACCTTAAATCGGCGGATCAAGCTTTTGGTAAGAGACCACGTCTCAGCGCCGTACGTCATCACTGGAAGGACGCACTGGTTATATACTTTAGCCTTTAAGCACTGCGGTATTGGTGACGTAAATATGTGACACAATTTCCCGAATGCTGCCCACCTCAAGCATATTCTTCTGTCAGTTTTCTTTACCGACTTTTAACTCTTTGAAGCCACTAGCGGATGTATAATTGCTCACGGTGATCCCGTTACTCTCGATTGCCTAAAATCCTTTCCTAGCGGATATTTACGTCACACAAGGAACCTATAGCCTAAATTTTAGTTTCAACGAAATCATTCTCTAGAGTCCGATATAAATACTTCATACAGACTTTTAGCGATTATGTATAATATAACTTTAATGAATTGCTGTGCGCACAGGCGGGTTCGGCCGGTCGGACCGGTCGGCCCTGACGCACCACACTGCAGGTATTTAAATTCGGTTAAAACTTTTTTATTTTTTGTTTCGGTGTCACGCAAAATGTAGACACCTAAAAACCGGTTTCACATTAGGTTAAAGTTTATGCAGAAGCTTATCTGTCATCTTATGTTGCACTATTCATATTTTATGTTATCCCTGTGTCAATTAAGTGGTTTTGGAAATTAACACTGGTGTAAGTCCTTCCTAACTCGTCCAATTATTGCATCTCAAATTTTACAGTTATACTAATACAAAAAAAATATATATAAAATACTAGAGGAGGCGTGGGGCATCCGGTTGAACAAACTTCCTTTCGTTAACTTTCCTTTCGTTCCTATCGCAGTACCTAATACAACCTATATATAGACATACGCTTTGTAAACATACAAACACACAATACGTGTCGTGACGGTTGAAGGCTTACACTTTTTTCGGCCTAGCTCTCATTCGCCAAATGTCTGGAACGTGCGTTATAGAACTTTGTTCCAACAACAATTATGACGTCACGCGACATGTGGTATACTGATACACGATGTGTTACCATTACCTGTGGCACACCCCCGACACTCCATACTGAGTGCTTAAGTTATTTACCTACACTCTCACGCGCGCATCTGGCTTGTCCGCACACGCTTGTGTGTGTGCGTGAGCTAGTCTAGGGCTGGCAGCAAGCGAGAGTGACAACATTATAATTCAGCAACTTATATGATTCTCTTCCTAAATTTTAGCGTGGTTAATCCCTAGGTCCTAGTTCTGGTTCACCATGGATTATTTTTGTATTAAAAATATATACATCGTCATGACTTGAATCAAATGCTCAAGGGGGTTGTAGCCGCTGGCTACAGGAATGCAGAGATGATGAAAGAGGATAAACGGATGGGTTGACACGAGAGAATTGTGGGTAAACTGACTGACCTTGCTTTGGAATGTTGTTCTCGATGGGCCGGCAAATGCGCTGTGCAGCGTCCCTCCTTGTTGGGATGATGCAGACGGCGTTTGTGTCAGGAATGTGCAGAAAGGGCAGTGTAGTAACGTGAACACTTCACTGGTATATAACACTGCGAACACAACACTGAGACGTATGCGATATTGTTTGTGGCGTCGCGAATGTGTGTACACGTGTCGCTCTCTAGAGAGTTCGGACGAAACAGAGAGAGTCCAGCGCCCGCGCGCGCCTCGATCCGCGCGCGGCGGGGGGGGGGGAGTGGTCATCCGCGCATGCGCACGCGAATGACACGTCATGTTCTAACGTCATGCTGGTAACGTAGTGTAGCGTGAACATCCTGGGGGGGCCGGGGCTGCGGCTCCTCTTGAGCTGAATCCAACGGCAGCCTGGCTATCTTGAACACAGGTCGTCGCAGATTTCCATGAGCTGTGTCCAGATCCACAACTCGTATCACTCCATCCTTGCCAGGTATCGTGCGGAGAATTCTTCCCAACTTCCATTGGAGCGGAGGCAGGTCATCCTCTTTGATGAGGACCAGTTCACCCACTTGAGGAGGGGAAGAAGGGGAGAGCCATTTGGAGCGGGTTTGCAGGGTATGGAGGTAGGATCTGGACCAGAGAGTCCAAAAGCGCTGAGAGAGCGCTTGAATGAGTTGAAACCGTTTAAGAGCAGATATGGGTCTGTCGTCAAAAGACTGCTCAGGTAGAGCGGTGAGCGGACGACCAATAATGAAATGTCCGGCCGTGAGAGGTTCAAAGTCCGTAGGGTCGGATGAAATTGGGCAGAGGGGTCTTGAATTGAGTACAGCCTCAATTCGAGCCAAAAGAGTAGAGAATTCCTCAAAAGTGAGGTGCTGTTCACCTATCACACGATAAAGTAGTTGCTTGGTGGATTTTACGTTTATTTCGTGCAGTGCGCCGAACCAAGGCCCTTTAGGCGGGTTCAGTAACCAAGTTATGTGCTGATTCGCGAGCTTGTGAGTGATTGCATCATTGTTTGACCTGAGGAAGTTCTGAACTTCAATGAGTTGATTCCTAGCACCTACATAGTTTGTGCCGCAGTCTGAACGAATGAGAACCGGAGTACCGCGACGTGAGATAAAACGTTGCAATGCCGCAAAGAACGCTTCCGTTGAGAGTGCAGAGACTGGTTCCAAATGAACCGCCTTTGTTGCGAGGCAAACGAAAATACAAAAGTACGCTTTTATGAGTTTCGCGTTCCTCAACGTGCTGGATTTAACGAAGAAGTGGCCAGCAAAGTCCGTCGTGACGTGACTAAAAACTGGCTGAGGAGTAACTCTGTCTGCTGGGAGATCAGCCATGAGCGGAGCCTTAGGCTGAGCGCGGCACCGGAAACATCTAATACATTTAAACACGCGGTGTCTAATAATACGACGAGCGGACAGAATCCAGTACTGCTGGCGTAATATGGCGTGTAATGTGTCAGCTCCAGGGTGGCAGTGTATTGTGTGATAGTGATCTATAATGAGATCTACGAGCGGACTTGAACTGGGTAGAATGAGTGGGTGTTGAGCGTCATACCTAATTGACGCGTGAGAGAGACGACCACCGACTCTCAAGAGGCCATCCTTTATGAAGGGCGAGAGACGCTGGAGCCGAACGGGACAAACCTTATCAGTCTGGATACGATTAATGTCTTCAGCAAACTCATTGTGCTGAACAGAGCGGACCCAGTGCAACAGAGCGTCCCTGCGTTCACTAACTGTCAACGGACCAGAGCGCCGTGCATCTGGGCTGTGCCGACAATTGAATATGAACCTTTTAATACAAGCCGTCACTCCGACGAGCTTGTCAAGTGAGCTGTAGCGAGTGAGCAAGTCCATATCGATATCTGGGACTGCTATGTGTGCTGGTACCTTTTTGGGCTTAAGGCCTGGGAGAGCATGATGGCCTAGAGCGGGTGGCATCTTGGGCCAAGTGCAGGTAGGTTCTTTGAGCCAACTGGGTGACCACCAAAGGTCATGAAGTGAGAGAGACTGGGCAGACATGCCTCTGCTTGCACAGTCAGCAGGGTTGAGATTCGTGGGCACATGCCTCCACGTATGGCTAGTTGAAATAGCTGTGATCTTAGCCACTCGATTGGCCTCGAAAGTCTGTAATCGGTGAGGTGGCGTATTGAGCCATGCCAACACTATTGTGCTATCTGACCAGCATGTGTGTGTTTGAATGGCTATATGAGCTGACAATTGGGCTGACACTCGAGTCATGAGCTGAGATAAAAGAGTCGCGGCTGACAACTCCAATTTCGGGATTGAGAGACGAGTCTTTATGGGTGCGACCTTGGACTTGCCAATGATTAGGTGTACATTGACATGTCCAGTGATATTGCGCTCATGAAGGTAGATAGCGGCACCAAAGCCAGCCTCTGATGCGTCCGCGAACCCGTGAAGTGAGTAAGTAGACGTGGGCTTGTACTTACAAATGTGTCGAGGTAAACGGAGGTTTGAGAGCTGAGGAAGATCCTCTGAGATGTGTTGCCACTCTGTGTGGACTTCTTCAGAGATAGGCTCATCCCATCCTATTTTCAGAAGCCAAAGCTTCTGGAGAAGAATCTTTGCGCGGAAGATGACTGGAGTAACCCAGCCATTGGGGTCATAGAGAGACGCTACTGTACTGAGAATGGAGCGCTTTGTGACTTGAGCATGAGTGGGCAGAGAAATGCGATAAGTGAACTCATCAGTTTGAGGAATCCACTGTATTCCCAGAACCTTAATGGAATTAGAGTCGGGACTGAAGTCAAAGTCCTTGGGCATGTCGCACTGGTCATCTGGGAACCGTTCAAGGAGCTGGGGCGAGTTGGATGTCCATTTACTGAGCTGAAAGCCACCTAGGGCGAGTAACTCGATCAGTTCGCTTTGGAGCGACTGAGCAGATTCTACAGAATCTGCACCTGAGAGAATGTCGTCCACAAATATTGATTTGCGGAGGACCTGAGCAGCGTGGGGGTAGCGATGACCTTCGTCATCAGCCAATTGGAGTAAAGTGCGGATGGCATGGTATGGGCTGGACCTTAATCCATATGTGACGGTATTAAGGGCATACGTGAGCAAGGGCTGGTCGGGTGAAGACCGCCAGAGAATGAGTTGAAAACGTCTTTGCTCTGGGTGAATGAGTATATTTCGGAACATCATTCGGATGTCTGTGCTGAAAACTTGTGAGTAGATCCTGAAGGACATGATAATGTCAACAATATCTTGTTGAAGAGCTGGACCTGTATGGAGACAATCATTTAAATTGACGCCATTTGAGCTTTTACAACTTCCGTCAAACACGCAGCGTAACTTTTCTGATCCTGGCTTGAATATGCCATGATGTGGGATATAGAAATGGGATTTATGAGCAAAGGTATTGGGGTGACACGGCGACATATGTCCCAATTTTATGTAATCTGACATGAATTCTACGTATTTCGAGCGGAAGGGCGGGTTCGCTAGCAGCTTTTTCTCTAAATTGAGAAACCTGCGTAGCGCAATAGCGTGAGTGGAACCTAATGTCGGCGCGTTGTGCAGAAAGGGCAGTGTAACCACATATTGACCTGATGGTTCACGAGTAGTTGTGGTGCGGAAAATGTCCTCACACTGATCCTCTAATGGGCTGGTATGCTTGTAGGTTTGGGGTTCCTCGGATTCCCAAAACCTCTCAAGACTTTTGTGAATGTCATGAGTGGAATGCTCTGAGTCCGTGTGAGAGCCGACAATGTGAACTGAGTTGACCTGATTCGTGGGTGAAGTATGTAAACTTTCGAAAGGTCCAATCAATGTAAAATCAAATATCGTGCCGAAGGCTATAGGCTTGCCAGGGCCGAGCGAAACCTTGGTTCCGTCTAACACTTGACCAAGAACGTCAGATCCTAGTATTAGATCAACCGGAGCTGGTGTGTGATATTCTCGATCAGCAAGAGGAATCGGCGGGTGACCTGTTAACTGAGCGAGATCTGGAACCTTTTCCAACGGTAGGTACCCAGTTACGTTCTTCAATATATGGGCTGTGGCCGTGATCATAGGTGTGTCACGGTGAGTAGGGCGGCATACAATTGTGATTGATGCCTTTGAGTCTTGTGTGTGCTGATTTCCAACTCCTGCGATTTTTAGAGATCTATGTTTTAATGGCAAATTTAAAATTGTGGCCATGCGCTGAGAACAAAGAGTCAGCATACTTCCACAGTCCAACAAGGCTCGTGCTGAGTGAAATTGACCATTTACGTCTGCTATTTTAAGTGAGACGGTTGGCAACAAAATTGGCGTGTTGGTGACGTTCACTACACGTTGTGCGGAGTTACAGTAATTTTCTGTTGGAGTTGAAGTCATTGAGTGACAATGAGCTGAGTGTGTATGTGATGAGTGAATGTGTGATGAGTGTGCTGAGTGTGCTGAGTGCTGATCGTCCTCGCCTTCATAGTGCTCTGTTATTGTAGGTAGTCACTGTTGACTACCTACCCGAGACCTACTTGGCGATCGCGATTGAGTGGGCGAGTTGGAATGGGACGTATATGCCTGTGTAGCATGTGCCGAACGGTACTGAGGCTCATGCGCTGAGCGCTGTCTGGGCTGCTCACGTAGAGACGGAGGCAGCAAATGAGCAGATGAGCGTGTCGGAGACATGGCCCCATGGCGATGCAGTGAAGTATGGTGGTCAGACCGCCCACACTCCTTGCATGCACGTGTAGACCTGCACTCGTTCTCATAATGAGGACCCAAACAGCGTCGGCACCGGTTGCGTGAGTTCACAAAGTCCCACCGACCTTGAACTGGCTGGTTATTAAATCCTGGGCATGCGATGAGTTTGTGTCCCCTATTCCTGCAGTATGGGCATGGCATACCACCAGTAGGGGAAGAAGGTTGAGCCGAATAATCCTGTCGGCGAGTGGGTGATGGGGATAATCGGGCCGAGTAAACTGGCGCTGTCTCAAATGCCATAAATGGTTGACGAATAGGACGGGGGGAGCGATTGTCCTGCCGAGGAGCTATGGGGCGGAACTCTTGATGAGCCTGGTAGGGCTGACGTGCAGTACCTCGAGTGGGTTGAAGCAGCTTATTGAGCTGAGCGAGCCTTTCTGACGGGCCGAGCCGTGATGAAGAAGGAGCCTCCTGTGACGCAAGGAACGATGACTCATTCTCCTTGCAGCGTGCGTGCTCTTCCAGAAACTCAATGAGGTTCTTGAGCGTGGGCAGAGTTGCACGAGATCCGTACTTCCGCTCGAAAAGAGTGCGGAGCTCGCCTTGCAGTTTTCGCACCACCATGGACACGAAAACATAGTCGGAGTCTTTCATGGGCAGATCGAGGTTGCGGAGAGCGCTTTGCGCTGAGATAAGCGGAATTAAGAACGATGTGCGGATATCCGAGCGCATGTGGATGTGCGGAAGGTTCATTATAATGTCCACAAATCGGTCAATGAGTACGCGACGATTGTCGTAACGCTTGGTGAGAATTTCCATGGCTATGGGATAATTCTCGTTGGTAGGGTAGAGGTGTTTCACCATATCATGTGCCTCACCCTTTAGGGCGCCTAACAAATAATGCAGCTTTACAGCATCCGAAACTGTAGCCATCTCACTGACGAGGCTCCTAAAAACGGCAATAAATGAGGGCCATTCTTCAACGTTCGAATGAAACTCCGGTATGGGTATCTTTGGTAAAACACCAACGGGTGTACCTGAGCTGAGGGGTTGCGTCTTGTCCGGAAGAGCTGATTTTTCATTTAATTTTTCAAATGCCACTAGGATAGCATCATAGTTGCTAAGTGCCGACTGAAAATTTTTTGTGTAGGTTGCCTCAGTTTCGTCGGACAAATCCTCATCGTCAAGGATCTCGTAATATACGTTCTCTAACTTAGTTTTAACGCTTTATATGTTTGCGTAACGAGCGGTGAAATCCGCCACAGAATAAGTTTTTCTGTCGCCTGCCTCTACCGCCGCACCGATCTCCTTTAACAGAACTATCGCCTTTACGGCCTCACGAAACATCGCGGCTTGTGATTTCGAAGGCATCTTAATTTTGTTAAAGTAGGTGGTTGATTACTAAGACAAAATACGCAACGATTTTGAACTGAACTATAAGAGCGGACGTACAACCAAAATATATAATGAGACAGATGAACAGAGCTGAGACACTTGCGCGGATGAAGTAACAATGACTATGTTCAAACGGAATACGGAACTCTTAAATAAACACGAAAGAGAAGAAAAAATATTTTTTTTTTTAAAAAACAACCTGTATATGAGCTGATACACCAACGTGGAACACCCTATATGTGTACCATAAACAATAAGAGCAGAGATGAGATGAAAAAACAAATTTTTTTTTTTTACTATATTTGTGCTATATATATATCCGGTTAAAAAGCAGACAATAACACGATCAAACTGTCCGGAATACTATTACTGCGACGTGAGATTACCGCAACACAAAAATATCGAAAAGGGCCGATGAACTTGTTAGACAATAACACGAAAAAACTGACGGCAATATATCATAACAGTATATTTACAACAACACATCAGTCGTCGAAAATTCTATTTATAGAATAAAATACCTACCTACAAGCCTCGAACGCGTAAACGAACAAAGAATGTATTTACCTCGCAGAAATCGGATCTAAATGAGCGGACAATCCAATGATGCAGATCAAACTTTGGTAACGTAATAATTCGTAAACGTAAACGTTCGTTACGTAATAACTTACGTATACGTGGGTTTTACGTATGTGCGTAACTTACGTAAATGCACGAAATAAAGCAAATACTCGCACCGAAAAAATATCTCGCAAAATCTCGTAAAATTTGGGTTTAATAAAGAAGTATAGTGGACTGTAATAAACAATTGGGCTGAATGAATATACTTATGTTATCTGAGCTGAATAATAATAACAAACTGAGTTTATTCTGTAAAGGGGCGGGGGGGGGCCGAAATATGTAACCGGGTGAAAATGGACTGTAGTAAATCGACGGGGGCTGGTTCAAACAAAGTTACGGGCCGGCGGGGGGGAGGCGGGGGGTGATATAAACCAAAAATTTTCCGCTCGACGGACCAAAATTTTTCTTGTATTGAAAATGGACTGTAGGGGCTGAAAAGGGGGCTGGTTCTAACGGTTCGAATTCGAAAACGGTCTCGAAGGATCAAAAATGTAGCCGCTGGCTACAGGAATGCAGAGATGATGAAAGAGGATAAACGGATGGGTTGACACGAGAGAATTGTGGGTAAACTGACTGACCTTGCTTTGGAATGTTGTTCTCGATGGGCCGGCAAATGCGCTGTGCAGCGTCCCTCCTTGTTGGGATGATGCAGACGGCGTTTGTGTCAGGAATGTGCAGAAAGGGCAGTGTAGTAACGTGAACACTTCACTGGTATATAACACTGCGAACACAACACTGAGACGTATGCGATATTGTTTGTGGCGTCGCGAATGTGTGTACACGTGTCGCTCTCTAGAGAGTTCGGACGAAACAGAGAGAGTCCAGCGCCCGCGCGCGCCTCGATCCGCGCGCGGCGGGGGGGGGGGAGTGGTCATCCGCGCATGCGCACGCGAATGACACGTCATGTTCTAACGTCATGCTGGTAACGTAGTGTAGCGTGAACAGGGGTGTTAGAGGTGTTCCGAATGTGAACTTTGAAATGCAAGTCACAGTTAGGGATTATGATTTCTCGAGGTTTTTTATTTCTCGGGTCTCGAGAATTCTCGACCTCGATTTCTCGGGTCGTCCCGGGAAATCGAGAAATTTGTATTTACTACTTTATTTTAGTTCAATAAATAAAAATGCCGGTAATGTACATTTTTTTAACTAAAAAGAACAAAAATCAACCAAGTCTCTCAAATTACTTCCATAAAAACAGATATTTTTGAAACAGAAATTGTTAAAAAAACATTACTTACATTATTAAAAACAGTTATTTTTAATCAATAAAATATTATAATAAATAAAATAATAATTAAACCTTCTGTCTCAAACAAATAATTAAAAATCTCTAAAAATAATCCACATAACTTCTTTATTTATTTTATTTATGTATTGTATTTTAGTGACCACATTTCCCGCCATTGAAAAGACTCGTTCATTTTCAGTTGAATTTGGCTTGACTGAAAGTAATGCTTTGTATAAGGTTTCCAAATTTGGGGACCTTTTGCCAGATTTTTCAAATAGTAAAAACTCTTTTTTTACGATTGATTTTGAGAGCGCTACGGCGGCTGACTCTTCCTTGCTCAAAATACCTTTGATAGCATTCTCTAACTGAGTTTCAAAAATGTCGGGTTCTGATTGGCTTACGCTCACTTGGACGACTTCTGACGACGTTGTGACGGTTCTAAAGACGATTAAATACGTCTTCAGCATATCCAATCAAAAATGTTTTGCTGTTACCAATAAAATAATTACTTTTTTTGTGCATGAAATTTTCGGGGCTGTGTAGATAGTTCAGCAGCGATATTAAAGATGTATTACGGTGATCTGTTATTTTCAGTTTAAGTGAATTAACTAATTTGAGAGCCAAAGGATCGTTCATACTCTCCAATTTTTTCTGCAACACATCGATTATAGCCTCTGCCGTTAGCAAATTGGCATCTTGTCCACTTAATACTTCCACTGCAAGTTTTGTTGGCGTCAATATCGTTTGCAGTTTTTGTAGCACAGCAATATTGTCCTCTTTCCATAGGTTTGAGCTATCTAAATCAATCAAAGCTTTTTTAATGGCATTTTCTTCATTTCAAGAAACGCTCAATCATCGTTAACATGGAATTCTACCTAGCTCTACACCAAACTCGGCTTTTACAGGCTTTTGCAGTGTTATATTTTTTAAAGAACTCTTGTCAGTATCAAATCAAATGACACCGACAGCCACCTGCCGCCCTGTCAAAGGATGCCGCCATCGCGCGGCAAAAGACAAAGAGTCAAAGGGCAAAATTGCCGATATCTAGGTATTTTTATGGCTTTATTGTAAAATCGTAATGTCTCGCTGTCTCGACTTTTCTCGAGCTGAATTTCTCGAGATCGAGAAAAGTCAAATTCCCGGGAAATCCCGGGACGAGAATTCCCGGGTCAAAACTCTAGTCACAGTCCACACTCGGTACACCCGCGTTTCACCTACAAATATTACGTCTCAACGTATTGGGTGTTGAGCCCTATCACCGTTCTTCGGGCACAAATCTTAGAGGTCTAAGGGCACAAATACACATTTTTAGGACATGTTGAAATTTACTCAGCTCGAACGGTCATACAAAAACATTCGATTTTTAAAATTTCAAATTAATGTTGAAATTCTTACCAACTGGGGAAAACGAACCATAAATCAGTATCGTAATAAGACAAAAAACAAAATACGCGCGCAATGAACGAGTGGTACTCGAGCTCTGCCTGCCACCAGATTTGCCACTAACTTTTTTTGTCAGAACGTGGTGTGATAGGGGTGCTGACTACCGCTCTGTACTCTGGGCACAAATACATATTTTTAGAACAAACAGATTTCTCATTATTGATGAGTACTTGGAAGTTCTCAGAGTCTACTAAAACAATCCGGCGTTTGTATGTATGTATCTTTAATAAAATTCACTTGTATTTCACACATTTAATTAAAAGTTATACACCCAACCGGTTTCGAATTATTAATTTTAAGTAATAATGCATGTGAAAGACAATAATTAATACAAAAATAATTATTAATTAATTTTCAAGGGGTTTTATTTATTTTCGAACTACTACCTACGTGCTGTAAAAACCAATATTATTTTTGTAGTGATCAAATTTATACAGGTATGTGGGTAAGTCATCGAAACTTGTTGGCTTCTTAGGGATACCAGTATCATCGAAAATTACCAATAAAAGAGACTTTTGTATGTCGTATTAAATGTTGTAACGGAAAAAAATTGTATGTATGTTTGTCAGTCGATAACTCGAATATCAATGATCGGAAAGTCATGAAATTTGCTGGACGAATAAATGAGACAAAAAGATATTTTGATCTCGGTATTTCGGCAAACCCTTGACCGATTTAGCACATGTTCGAACTTAAAAAAATCTTTTTGTCTCATTTACTCGCTACAAAATTTCATGCCGTTCCGATCAACGATATTGGAGTTATCGTCGGACAAACATTCATAGATTCATACAGTTAATAAATACATTATATTTTCCTTTTATAACCTTTATTTATTTATTTCTTTTGTTTATTTATTAGTATTAAAACAATAAAATATATACATATTACTTACTCGATATATTTTGACCCTCGGTATGGGGCCGTCATCATTCGATGATCGGTTTGTTTCTGTATTGTATTGTATTGTAAGAATTTCTTTTCAAACTACCAAAAATCCTAGAAAGCTGAAATATGGTATACAGACTAAGATTAGCACACCGACAACAAAAAAAAGAAATCTGTAACTTTCAGCCTCCACAACCCCTCGTAAAGGGGGATCCGGTTCTGTATAATATAACAATTTCTGTTCCAAACTTTTAAAAGTCCTAGAAAGCTGAAATTAGGTATATACAAAAATACAAAACAGTTTATTAGGAAACTTAATCATACAGACACTATATAGGCTAGTATTTGCACACTGACGACAAAAACATTTATAAGTCTGAAACTTTCACCCTTCAACCCTTCAGAAAGGAGGGACCGGTTCCATATTATACAGGTGTTAAGATGAAATTGTGGAAGCCGGAAACTAGCGGAGGACTATCCTCGCATATAAGAACAACTTTTCGTGAAAAAAAAAACGAGAAATCAAGAAAAATAATCAGTTGTCTCATACATTTTGGTCGGGTAGCTATGAACTTTTCTATGGAACAGTTAATTTTTTTTGCGATTCGAGGATTTGTTTCATACTAAAATTTGTTCGTATGGACGACTACTATCGCCAGTTTTCTGCTTCCGCAACTTCATCTTAACACCCAGTATAAGAATTTCTTTTCAAACTTCTAAAAGTCCTAGAAAACTGAAATTTGGTATATAGGCTAGGATTAGCATACAAACAAAAAAAAAATCAAGAAATCTATTACTTTCACTCTCCAAATCCTCATTAAGGGGGGTCTGGTTCTGTATTTCATAACAATTTCTTTTTCAAACTTCCAAAAGTCCTAAAAAGCTGAACTTTCGTATGCAGACTAGGATTTGCACACAAACAAAAATCTGTAACCCTCCAATCCTCATAAAGGGGAGTGCAGGTCTGTATATAATATTTACTTCCAAAAAGATATGATATCCCACCAAAAATATTTCATGTAAAGTAGGTTGCCAAGACTCATAAGCTCCTAACACTTTCACTGTTAAAAAATTATCAAATCTCATGTAGAAGCAAGCCCTTAACAAGATGAAGGGTTTGTAGGGTTAGGGCTTTTAGAGTTAGGGGCTTAGCTCTACATGAGATCTGATAATTTTTTAACAGTGAAAGTGTTATGAGCTTATGAGTCTTGGCAACTTACTTTACATGAAGTGATTTGGTGGGATATCTTATACAGGAAATGCCCTCGTATTTAACAATAAATATCAAACGAAATTTTAGGGCTTTCTCTTTGTAAATTTAAGGTGTATATGAAGAAGATATTATATTCGAAGGCCTATTACACTGTACTTGAATTACTTAAATGATAAGAAAGCATGGTATCTCTAATGACACAATGTAACATAGTATAATGTCCCCACTGAGTTTCTTGCCGTTCTTCTCAGTGTGGTAGCTGAACCGAATTACAATTAACTTGGTAAAATTTAAATTCAAATCTGGATCCTAGCATGAAGTCTTAAAATATTTTAAACTTTGCATTTCAATTTGTTCCTTAAGAATGTCGGCAGAGTTACACGGTGATCGAACCTGCGAGTATTTCGCATGTATAACTTTGTATTATTTTTTTTCAAGATTTTTCATTATTTTTTCTTCCTTTTTCTTTTACACAGTTGTCTGACAGGTATTCTTCTGTGTGTTGATGCTGATCGGACAGTTTTCATGCTTTTTTCATTTTTTAGTGGGAGTAGGACAATGTTGATGTCTGGTTGTCGGCAGTGGCGTGCATTGAACATTTTTCCGGAAAAGCAACCAGAAGATCAAGTTTGATAATAAAAAAAATATGAAAAAACTTAAATAACAATTTGAAAAAAAAAGTTTGTATGATTATATTTACTCTAGGGCGTAGGCAGTGCCTACCCTGGCGTCATACAAACTTTTTTTTTGAAAGTGTTATTTAATTTTTTTCATATTTTTTTATTGTCAAACTTGATCTTCTGATTGCTTTTCCGGGAAAAAGTTCAATGCACACTATGTCGGTGTGCGCGGGCGGATCCTTTTCGGGCTAACATAGTTAGAAAAATGTCAACGTGATATACTATCTTCTAAAATTCAAGTCCATTATTTCACTATACAACCATGAATAATAGTAGTTTATGCTACAAGGGCGCAAAGGAATAAATTACGAGGACGATTTAAAACACGAGTGTAGCGAGTGTTTTAAACGTAACCGAGTAATTTATTGCTCTTACGCCCGTGTATCATACTACGTTTTTCAATGCATATTGTGAGGAAATAAAACAAATATAATTTTGTGAACTTTAAATTCTAATTGGCTCAAAAGGACTGTATCCAGAGCCGTTAAGCAGTGGAAAGTATGACATTTATGGTACACAGGAAAGGCCGCAGGTTAGCCAACCATTGTAAATAAATAAAAAAAAGAATAATAATAAAGCCCTAGGGCAAAATAATCGACTTTCTGTTCGGTTTTGATGCATAAAAAGTGGGCCTTTACGAGCACATGCATTGAAAAAACTTAAATGGCATCATACATTTCAGTAGGCTGACAGTAGCAATTCCAAAAAGATGCTCGTCCCAAATATTTGAATATCAAGAATCAAAACCCAAAAGGTGATTTATTTAAACATCCAACAATTACAGTTCTCAATATCATTGCGAACCCCCTTAATTCCCATTACACCGAGTGTGGAGGTCTGATTCAAATACAATCTCATTGATTGAGTATTACAATATATTTGGTACCGACTCGTTCACGGTCGAAGTGTAAAAGCTCAGTTTGATATCGTATCGCTACTAAATATACCAAGTATTTTATTATTTGTTAGGTTGATAAGCACCTTCCTTATCAACATTAATAGCTTTTTAAATTTAACGTCGGGAGTTTTATAATAAATGTTGTATTCTACTATTACTCCACTCTGTCACCAGTTATCGTTTCGGCTAAATGAGTGTAACATTTCGTCATTTCCTTAATTTTAGGAACTATCTAATAACAAAGTAGTAAGAAGTCGTGTCTGTACATTGAATATTTTTGCAAAATTTTAAATGAAACAGGCTTGTGCTGAGATCAAAACTACAATTTGTAGAATTTTTGTTTGTCTGTGTATCTGTTCCGTTTTAACTTGAAACCATTCAACGGATCTAAATGCGGTTTTCTTTATCATCATCTTGGTGACCGCGACAACATATAGGCTATAAGAGGTTGTTAAAATAACCTCCAAGCCAAAATCTGTCGATACTACTGAAATATTGAAAGACACTTCACCCGAGCGAGCGAAGCCGAGCGCAAAAGCTAGTGAATAAATAATAAATTCAAAGACTGTAGTTTCCAAATTTCGATATTGAAATGGCCTACAATATAAATGTATTCTAGGCCATAAAGGGGTACAAACAATCTTGTAGTTCAATGGTCAAACTTTGTTAATCGGTGTCACTTCCGGTTGACACCTATCTTGAACTGTACAAAAATATTTCGTTATAAACGTTTGACATAATTTTATTTTATTTTATATAACTGTAAATGTGGGCTGGGAATTTAGTGGGATCTCATGTTCTGGGGATGACACTGACAAGTCCACCTATTCAGTTGGCGCAAAAGCCTTTTAAAGCTGAATTTTGTTCCTTCCTCATTCAACGCTCATCGAAAAGGGTGAGAGGGTATGTATACGTACTTATGTATTTTAATTTACTTGTGTATGTATTTTTATTGCTTTAACAATATAGTAAAAGGAAACAATTTTTATGGTATCCTAATTTTATGAAGGCAAACGAGCAAGCCTGTCACCATATTTGCGAAAAATGACTAATTTTCAATAAGCGCTTGACGCCGAACAGTTCGTTAGAGACAAAAAGTCGAGAAATAAAATTTGTTGGAAATCTTATGAACTTTCATTTTGTAATAAAAGGTTACTGACAAAAACTAAATAGTTTTCTGATAGTTTCGGAACAATACTCCGCCAGAAAATGATATTTTTTACCTTTTTTGTTTTTTTTTTATGTTCCGTCGCGGAAAGCCTCGGATTCAGATTCACCAGTCCAAAAATATGTAGAATAGAAGAAATCAAAACTGTTCCACAACTTTCCAGCTACGCACTCTTTTCTGCATACATTTCCTGCATTATTACGAGATTTAAACTTGTGACGTGAAAAGCTTTCCTATGTCCTATATAATAGCTAACAAATAAAATTCTCCTGTATAAAACTAGCAAATAGGTGAATAGATCACAAGGCTGAATCGAGATGTTAACAAATCACACTACAGATAATTATTGTTTCAGAGTAAATAATATAGAAAAATTAAATAGAATAATATAAATTTTTACCTGGTAAGTACGATTGTCTGAACTCGAAGTTATACCTTATTCTTAGATTCTGAGCTTTACGTGGAGGGGATAAGGAACACAAGGTGCACCCAGTGAGCCATTTCCACCGCAGGCTGGCTGGCCCAGTGCCACGTGCTGCGGGGCTTACATAATTATCTGATATACATAAGTCAGATTACATATAGCACCTTCTATAAAATACCCACAGACAAGACAGGTATTTTGTTATGGGTTTTCTGTGAAGCTGTGATTTATAAATAGCTGGTACCTACACGTGAAGTAAACAGATCATTGTTGCCTTACAGGTACTGTTGTTGACCAAGGTCCTATCCTGAGAGTACTGTGGTACTTACTGCTTTTTGCGTTGTTTCATTAAAATGGTCACTCTTCGACTCCCTTTTGTCAAAGCGCACAGATTTTGTATGAATCTTGTATTTACCTCTAGGCGTACCGAAGTTTCTGCACTAAATACAAAACAAAAAAAGAATCTGAAATTCATTCATTTAGTGGGAATTACAAACGAGCTCAATTTTTTGTCGGGAAAAGCTGAATATAGCAATATTACTCGTCACGGTTTATGAGGTTCTCTATTGCACTTAGTAATTTTGTGCGTGAATGAACACATGCGTTTTCGCCGAGCAGTCAAAAATCATGCCGTGACCTGAACTCGTACTAATCTGCTTTTTCATGAAAAAGCGCGTTTTTTGTGAAAAGCCGAATTATGGCGTACTTAAACATTTTTATTGTGGGGCCAACCTTCGACAAATTTTATTTTGGTCGAAGGGGCCAACTCTGAAAATGTGAAAAAAAAAATTGGCTGTTCCATAGAAAATATACATAATACCCACTTGACCCAAATGTATGGAACAGCTGATATTTTGTGTCGCGATTTCCGTTTTGGCTCCTCAATAAAAGTTGTTCGTATTGACGAATACTGTCTAGTTTTTCAGCGACAAAACATTCGTCCGTTTATTATATAGGTAAGTAGGTAGGTTGAAAGTTAATTACATGTTCAGCAATGATGACGTCATACTGGCCGATTTCGACCACAGAACGACCTGCTAAACGGACCAGCCGTGTTATATGTTCTTAAATACCCTATTTTTCCTGTAAATATGCACTTGCTGTAGGGACACGTAAAGGTATTGCTTTCATCGTTGTTCGTTATGTTCGAAGGCAGTCTAATATTAAGGTCTTCATTGCACCATCTTTCTCCACTCCGGACGTTTCTCTGCCACCATTTCTCACCATCTTTTCAAATGTCTTTTCTGAACATTCTGTATCTGCGTAACTGGCCACCAGGTTTTCGTCTTTTCCAGAAAAGAAGGGAAGAAAAAGAGGAGAAATAATACAAACAAATAAAAACAAACAAATTTCCAGTCTAATTAAAATATCTATAATACAATAAGCCGATCGAGGCTTTTCCGAAATAAAGTTAGAATCGACTGTAACAAAAATGGTGGGAACTTTGGTTTAGAGGTGTTTTGTTTACTTCCTCAATTAGGTATTTTATATTGATGTTACAAAAACAATAATCTGGACGATTTAGACGCGTGCCGGCAGAAGGCGTGCGCCGGCGCATGGGCCCTAAAACGACTCTCGTTGGTGAATCGCCCAGTGGTGTTACGATTAATAATGATTACACACCATAACGGTTGAAAACAAAGAGGCAACATTAGATGTAAGTTTCATAAAAATATTAAGCGCAAAGCAGAAAAGATAATTATCTTTCGATACAAAATTAACGAGGTAACGCTGCCGGTGTCTTGGGCGCCCTCCCATCTGGCCGCTATATGGAAATATTTAATTGTGTTACAAGGGGCCCAAGTAACCCTAAAATCCTGAGCATAGCGAGAAATCAATATACGCCGCCCGAGAACAAAAAATCGCGGCCCCGAGTGATACACACTATTTTTCATTAATAAAATAAAAAGAAAAAGCTACAAAGACCTGGTATCTTGTGGTAATAAATGTTGCACCACATTAGCTGCATCATATACCATGTTTTCAGGAGTTATCACTATCACTACTTGAACTCATTTTTAATTATTATTTGCAATAACTTACCGAAGACTAGCGGGAAGATTTCTGAGAAAAAATAAATGAAAAGAAAGAAGAATACACTTATAATTTATTTTTCAGTGCACATTGCCGCCAATGCCTAACCAGCCAGTAACTTCTTCATAAATTATGAGTTCGCCCTCTTTGGTTAAATGATGCTAATTTATCAGAAGCACGAACGCAGACCAATCAGAAGAGAGAAAATAAATAAATAAATAAAATAAATCTAAACCAAATTGTCGTTTTTCGAATAGGTGTGATGAAAACATTTTTTATTTAACTTAACTTTTGTGTTTCGATATTTAATATAAAAGTAGATAATTTAAGTATGTAAAAGCGTTGAAAATAAGTAAATTTTAAAGGTTTTCGGTTAAAGTATGTGTTTATTATGTATGTATTATTTAATTACCCGCTATGTTCATAATTATGTTTTTCAGGTTTACGTTATAGTATGTGGCTTATATTCAAAGTGTTTCATTGGTACGTAAGGACTATTTTTCATATCATAAATACATATTATACTTTCATATTTGTAGGTAACTCTGCTAATACTTAAAAGCCATGCACGCATTATGAATTTTCAAACAATACTACCACTCTACGTAACGATTTCGTAGCATCATCAACAATCTATCTAGCACATGCACTACACCACGCGTGCCACACGAATAGCCAACAAGCAACATCTTAGCGCCCCGCACGCTATGACTGGTAATCCCCGACAGAGGCGCGCGCGGGTTTTCCTCGCGCGTGGCTTTTCCCGCGCGAAGTACGGGCGAGCCCACACGGCGCGGCGGCCATCTTGGATTTTCAAAATGTGGTTGCATGTTGCATGGCACACGTTGTGTTAGCAATGTCGATGAACCGTTATCATATCAGTTATCAGTATCGTTACAAGTAATCGTTTATGGAGGAATGTTTGTTTATGTTTGTTAAGGCGTATGACCACGCTAAATAAGCAACTCGATGTGTGTCGGTACAAATATCAACGGAAACGACATTGTAATAATGTTCATTTCAGCGTGCCTTGAAAAGTGGCTGTTACGACAACCACTGCGTCTCCAGCAAGCGCAAAATAGGAGAAAATAATACTTTTCACATGGACGCCATGAACGAAAAAAAAATTTTGAACTTAATTTTTTTAGATCTAAAAAGTTCCTATAATTTGGTGAAATAATAATTAAAATCACTTTAGGCGTTTGGAAGGAGTAAGAGAATTCTTGTGTTAATCATGTGAAACTTTCGATGACTTTCGATTTTTTTTGTCAAAACTTACAATAGGAAAACAGTTTATGAAACTCAAAATTTATTTTTGACTCTATAATGCCTATTATATATTTTTATGAACATTTTTGGACCACCCGTGTGGGAGGAGAAGGCCTTCAAAGACAGGTCCAAATTGCAGTTGGCGTATCTATTGAACCGATTCTACAACTATACTTGCGTCACACAGACTGAGTGAGGAGATGAACTTGCTACGCTCCGAGAAGGAGCAAGCAGCATAAATCTCACGTCATTTTATAACAAAAAGTTCTACTCGAGTTGCGTTTTGCCTTGTTTTAGGACACCGTTTTTTGTGAAAATTGCCGTTTTTCTCGATGACTACATTTTTTCCAAAATCTGTGAATGCAGATGTAAAATGCTCCGAAAGTTAGGGTTAGCCTACTAAAGCAGTTTTCTTGTAGCTATAATATATCTTGTAGCTATAATATATCTTGCAGCTATAATATATCTTATAGCTATAATATATCCGGTAGCTGCCCGCAGCTATTACTGAAACAAGTCAAAACCCAACTAGAGTAAACCTTTTTGTTATAAAGTGACGTGAAATGTATGCCGCTGCTGCATGCTGCCTGTTCTTAGTGCAGGATTTGTTTGTGCAATGTGTGGTATATTGTATCTCAGTAAAAACTTCATTATATTTAAAACGATCAAGCAACCATCCTGATTACCAGTTGATCTGAATATAGACTTTTGAAGATTTGCTTTTGTTATTTGGAAGAGAAAACTTCTTTAGGCACGTTGAGCGATTTTTTGTAGGGGAAAATGTTACATCGTCGACATAAAGTTTTCACTTCTGTAAGCAGTCCCCATGATTGCTGATTGATGATGATTGCCCCATGATGTTTTTTACAATTTTACATTGTTACTTACTTCCCAACAGCGGTAGCTCAGTGGTAGAATGTTGAGAATACTTGAGATCCACGTTCGATCCCCGGTGGGGTATACACCAACGAGTTTTTCGGAATTTATATGTATAGTATTTGTATTACTTACCACTTGTTGAACGGTGCAGGAAAACATCGTAAGGAAACCTGCATGACCTAAAAACCGTGTATTTGTGCCCGAAGAAAGGCGATAGGGTTAACCACTCATCACGTTGGGACGTAATAATCGTCCGTGAAACGCAGGTGTACCGAGTGTGGGCTGTAACTTGCATTTCACAGTTCTCACTCGGAACACCTCTGACATGCCTCGGAGATTTATGTCGTGAAGATATACATGAGATCATTTTTATGATTTTTTACTTCCTAGGAAATTTTGATGATTTATAATTTATATTATACCAAAATGGTTAGAGTTTTAATGATTTATATCACACCTAAATAACTTAACTGATTAGAGTTTTGATGATTTATATCATACTTAACTGATTAGAGTTTTGATGATTTATATCATACCTAAATGGTTAGAGTTTTCCACCGTCGCATCGTACAGTTTGTTACTAGCTCTTTAACCACGGTTTCGCTCGCATGGTTAATGCCTTAGTCATCTTAGGATGACAATGAAACGCCTACAATAACTTCTCTATTCTGTTACTTATATTTTATTTGACTTATTTGCCCTAAACATGTTTTTAAACCAAGTATAAACGACAATGTAAGACTCTATAATTATTATTACATGCATGTTTATTAGATGTACCTATAGTAGCGATAAAATGTAGTTAATTACTTAAACGACACTATAGGCGAATACGGGGAAAACGTAAATAATGAATGAGCAGTGAGGAGGTTGCGCGCGCGCCGATCTGTCATATTATTGTGTGTCTACTAACATACATGTACCAGCATTGTTAATTTCTTTTTCACACGACTCTGTCTGTATATCCATGAAACGATTTTTATAGCAAAGTTCAACATTAAAAGGCCTCGTTTTTAGGGTTCCATACATGTAGGGTGCCAAACGGGACCCGGTTGCTAAGCCTCCGCTGGCTGTCTGTCCGTCCGTCTGTCACAGGGGTCTACCGCTATAAGTAGCCAGTTAAAATTTTCGCAGAATACGGTCTCGATCACAGCAAATAATAAAAAAAATATTTTGAAACCCATAGGGGGTCCCCATACAAAAATATTTTGAAACCCATAGGGGGTCCCCATACAAAAATATTTTGAAACCCATAGGGGGTCCCCATACAAAAATATTTTGAAATCCAAAGGGGGTCTCCATACAAAAAATCTCGAAAAAGTAGCGTTTTTGAAGCGGATGCTTCTTTGTCAGCGCCTCGTGTGAGGCCATGGGGCACAATTCAGAACTTGTACGTCACTTCCGTGATCGACTTCAGGAAAGAATTCCGTAGATTAAGGCATTTTTGTATTTATGTAGTACTTGACAATAAAAGTGCTTTGACAGGGAAGTTCTTATATGAAAAGAATTCAACTCAATAACATTGACTTGATATGCGCATTACGCAAGGATAATTTGATTTCTTATTATATATTACTACGTGTTTTAATTGTTTATTTATTTGTTATAACTTATAATTATAATAGTAAGTTCATGGTAAATTAATCTTTATTTCATCAAAATGACCCCGAAGTTGGTGCGCTGAATTAGGAATCAGGAAGTATGCTTTTCTCTGTGATTGGCATCAAATGTCACAACATGCAGTGCGTCTGGAACCGAAATACTAGAAATAGTACAAATAATACCAATAATTTTTCTCCAAGCTAGATCCTTACAATAGCGGAATGATAAAATATGTCGTATAATATGTGGTGCAACGAACGTAAACGTAAATAAGTTTTTTGCAAAAGTAACTGTTCCAAAACGGTAAGTTTCAAGCAAGTTTCATGAATACTTATCTCCTGGTGGGGGAGTGGTACCCGGGGGAAGCCCCCCTACTCCGCTACCCCACTCCTCAAAGCTTGCGGCTGGATTCTAAGTAAATCACCACCAGTTTTTCACTGACAATAATAACGTCCTAAACGTGATAGATGGTGAGCACTATCGCTATACTTCGATCAACAGCTCGACGTGTTTTCCGAAGCACGCATATTAATGTGCACCGCAAGGATTTGAACCTCCTCTGGGTTAGTATGGGTATGAACTACACGGCCACATAGGTAGTCAACTCGGACGGACTAACCTACAATAGTTACAACATGGTTAAACTGTGCTTGTAGCGTATTTCTAACCTCAAACTCTAGCCAAGAACTTCAAGAAAACTTTGATGTAAACCTAGTTTATTTCAGTTTTCAGCAATGGACCCCAATTATCAATCAGTCACTACATCCCAAAGATGCCTGCTAGCAAAAGATCAATAAGTATGTAGTGATAATTTTAACAGAAATCTTGCAAGTGCATATCTGAGACTAAAAATGCATGTTTTCACAAATACATGTTCACATGATGGCAACAGGTACAACATGGCAAGAAGTATCCGCTTAAGTAATAAAACGGTTGTATCTCCAACACAACCTGCTGATTTCTTTTTTAACATTATGATCATCATTCAGCCCACATCCACCCACTGTTGGGCATAGGCCTCTTTTTCTCCATGCATTTTCGTCGGTCTCTGGCCAGCCTCATCCATTGCCCACCAACAACCCTGACGATATCGTCCCGCCATCGGACCATCGGTCTACCCTCTGAACGCTTTCCTGGCCTCGTTATCATGTCCCTCAAAAATATTAAAAAAATCATGGTGATTGCGTAAAGATTACAGGAAAAATATAGCAGTTCTGATATTAAGGTTCCGTACTCAGCGGGAGC
This sequence comes from Ypsolopha sequella, assembly GCA_934047225.1. Lineage (NCBI taxonomy): Eukaryota > Metazoa > Arthropoda > Insecta > Lepidoptera > Ypsolophidae > Ypsolopha > Ypsolopha sequella. The sequence continues at coordinate 1,056,828 of OW203989.1, forward strand.
CACGCATTGTTTGTCAGGGACTACCATTTTAGCGGCTTGTTTTTTGTCGCCTTAACGTTGCTATGGCATCTATATTGTCATCATTTACCATAATATTTTTAGGGCTCCGTACCCATATTGTGTGGTGGTACGGAACCCTTTGCGCGCGAGTCCGACTCACACTTGTCCAAATAATCACTGCTCTTTGATTCCTTACAGCGCAGTGAAACACTCTGCCTGCGCCCTCTACGCCGTAGCAGGACAGTATGGAACGTTTGCTACGTCGTGTCGTAGCTAATGTAGTCTCTAGGCGTACACGTAGCCGACAGATGGACCAAATGCATCAAGAAGAAAAAATATAAAATTACCAAGTAATTTAATACTTTTGGTTTACAACAACAACAAAAAAACACTGAAAATAAAATTTTCTTTAACTTTAATAAATATCGACGCGAAGGATTCTAGAGTAGAATCCTGAGCGCAGCGAGGGATTCAAAATACGTCACCCGAGAAAAAATAATGTTGCGGCCGTGTGAGACACTCTACTTTTCATCCCATCTATAAGGAAAAGAAATAAAAGATGCTATAATGGTAGATACAAATCTAGAACTTATTTATTAACACAATGATATTCGGAAAAGAATTATTTCTTTGAAATAGGCTAATTTTTGGAAATAGAACAAGAAAACAGATTCCGAAAAAGTCTTCGCTCTGTTTGCATTTTTCCATATGAGGAAATTATCATACGCTTTCAAATATTTTTCTCGGGTAATAGGTTCTCTATCACATTAAATGCGTCTCTTCTTATATTTTCGGGTGTCAATGTAACACTTTCACTATCTGACCTAACGAAATCATTTTTGTTTAATTATATTAAAATTAAAATTATGCTATGAATGGTATTCGTACCGAGCACGTAGTTCGCGCGTTTATCTTTTCATTTTTTTTAATACAGTCGTCCACGCTGCCTTGATAACCGGCCAGTAACTTTTTTATACAATATTTTCGTTCGAACTCTTTGGTCACGAAATACTATAAGGAACAACATTCATGTTCCAAATTCAAAACTCATTATTATTTTATGAAAGTCTCTTGCAGAAACGACCAACTTTGTTCGCACTTATTGAAGAACCAATCATCGTTTTTCGAATAGATGGGATGAAAAGTATCTTTTGTAATATTCTCACACTTTTTCAAACATTTCCCGATTATAGGGTGTTGCTTAAACATTTAAAGAAAATAAAGTGGCGATTTAAAAAAGCTTGAAAACAGTAAAAAAAAGAATAAGAATAAAACAATGTATTTTATAAAAATATAATCCCACTAAAAACATTTCATGTCAAATAGGTTGCCAAGACTCATTCATAAAGTTAAAAATGTCATGTCATGTAGAGTCAAGCGCCTAACTCTACAAGGCCAAACTCCTCTACAAACCCTACATCTTGCTAAAAAAGTATGGCTTAGTCTTTTTGCGACCGTTGCACATAGGTACACTCCCATGTAATGGACTTATGATAACAATTTAAGTCTGATCTTTGATGTTCGTGTCATGCAATAGTTCCATGAAAATTAATCTAAAGTACAAAAACTAGACAAACGAAACGTATTTAATAAGTCTGCTAACTATTTACATGGATGTATCATATGCTGATAATTTGGGCTCTCTGGTATTATGCAGACTGCAGAACATAGAATCCAGACCGAAACTATATATGAGGGTTCGAAAATACGACGAAACACTTCGACAAAAGGTACGTAGTGCCCAGCTTCCTTTAGCTCGTCTTGATAATTCATGGACATCAAATCTGATTGTTAAAATATTTATTTTAGCTATATTTAGTTGCACTTAATCCAAGAAATCTTAAGAAATCCACAAAAAAAGAATTTACGGAGAGATTGAAGGAAACATTTAAGAGCGGTTTCGTCACCCGATTGTGAAAAACCCGTGTTTTTCTAATTAATCAAACCAGAACACTTAAATTCAAAATTCACTCAACACTTGTTTAACAAAACCTTATTACCTATGTATTGTGTATGTTGTCATCGCAAAGTTTCCATTGGTTTCTGTAAATAAGAATTTAATTTTTTTTTTAATTATAATATTTGAAACGAAATACGAAACCCTAGGTGAGCGAGTCTGACTCGCACTTGAACGGTATTATTTAGTGGCAACACGCCGCTTTAATTCTACGTAATTTTTTTTACTTTATATTTTTTCTTTACAACAAAAACTTAATAACTCTACATAAGACAGTTCAACTACCAGTAAGTGGAGATTTCAACCGAACTTAATAACTCTACATAGGACAGTTCAACTAAGTACCGATACCGGTAAGTTTGGATTTACACCTAACTTAGGTAGCGTACCTAATCGTCGGGGTAAAGGTAAAAAATAACTGTCACCATTCCACAACCACCCGAGTGAAAACGAACAGGAGCCGTATTTTTGAATCGTTCTTTTTCAATTTACGTGCGAAAATATATACCTGTCTCATCTTGCAAATGACAAGTTCTGATGTGCTAGGTGAGATGGGTATATACTTTCGCACGTAAATTGAAAACGAACGATTCAAAAATACGTTTACAGCTCGAAGTATTTGAATAAACCTTGTCAGAAATGTGAAATTCACTTTGATAGTTAAATTTTACATTTACGCGGTCGTTTCGTAAAGCAACCTTAATAACTCTACATAAGACAATTCAACTACCAGTAAGTGGGGATTTACACTCGTGTCACGCAAAAAAAACGCTTATGTACTGTTTACTACACTGCAATAATAATAATAATATGGCTATGATACATACAGGTTCTTGTGGTTTTTTGACTAATCCGAGTGAAGTCGTTCGAGATATTCTATACCGTGCTGTGTTACTTATTACTACAATTTTATTGTATAAATACGGAGCGGAGAGCCGTAAGCTCAGGCGGTAAAACGCTGGCCTCTCAATCTTGAGACCCAGCTTCGTTCCCGTTCGGGCATGCACCAATGAGATTTTCGGAATTTTTTCGGAATAGTGTTTGTATTACCTAATACTTACCACTTGTTGAACGGTGAAGGAAAACATCGTAACGAAACCTGCATGCCCTAAAAGCGAAGTACGGCGATAGGGCTCACCACCCATTACGTTGGGACGTAATAATCGTCGGTGAAACGCGGGCGTACCGAGTGTGGACGGTGACTTGCATTTCATAGTTCACACACGGGAACACCTCTGACACCCCCTCGGGGATTTATGTCGTGACGATATATTTAAATATATTTATTTTATTTTATTGCGCAAAAACGATGTTGCAAAATATAATAAAAATTAAACTAAATAATCAACACGTCATACAAATATGTTACATGTGCCTAAGTATTCAACTAATTATGTTCAAAATTCAATCCTTATTACCTGACTCTCGAACACATTATATTCAATGACGTGATATTTTCTCCATCTCAAAAGCTACATTCAAATCTAAAATAAAAGTGGCTCTTAAAAGTATTTCCGAAAATGACCAACATTGTAGTTGCTTAAACTAATTTAACATATATTTGCATAAATATTGTTCTATCTTACATGGTTATCATATATTTAATAAAACTATTAAATCTATTATAATTATTAATTTTAAGATATGACATGAGTTATCCATAAAATAAAATTGCACACCAACAGGACCTTTACAAAATAATATATTATTTAAATTTTAATTTATTTAGACTTAGTATTGAATCTTTAAGTGAAAACCTGTTATTGGCCTTGCGTATATACTTATCAAACTATTGTGATCTTTTTTGTGTAATCGCTGTTGGTTTTCCAAAGAAACGATAAAAATAAAAAAATTAAATTAAACTGCTATTCTATCGTTCTATCAGGGAAAGCTGTGTTGACTCACTTTAGGTCTTATTGCGATTGTAACTAGCGAAAAATGGGTCATGGAAGTATTTCCGCGTCGGCACCGACCTAATTTTCGTGAGCTTTGTGTAATATTTTACTCGTATTTAAAATAAACTAAAGCTTTTACATACAAAGTGACGTTGCTTTTTACGTCTTAATTTATACTAGAGATTCACAGCAGATCAATATACACTTTTTAATTTTTTACGGTATTGTCTTATTCAACATAACCACGACGAGAGTATTATAGGTGTAAATTTGGCCGCAAAGTCACCTTACATAAAAACCCAACGCAGCCCTCAATATTCTAATCAAACAAAACTCAACAAAAAAGTTCACTGACCAAACCTCCAAAACTCAGTGCACGACGCACGTAAACAAACGAGCGCCGCCGCCGCCGTGTATCGAGGCGAGGGCTAAGCGCAGAGCTACTCAAAACGCACTCGGCTCGGCGCCTCATTCCGCCGCGAACCGCCGCCGCAGTCGCGCGTCCGTTTAGCCATGATAGAGTGCGCTCGCCCGCCTGACTCCAGCATGTACGTGCCTCTCCCGCCCGCTGACCCCGCGCCCCTCGACCGCTTCCAGGTCTTCAACAAGAACTGGGCCGCCTCCTACACCTACGACTACTACGCCGCCCCCTACGATCCCTGCATCGAGGCCGAGATCGAGTCCTCAGCCAACGTCTACCACACGCTCACCAGCCGCGACTACTCGCACCATCCTCGTGACGAGTGGAGATCCAAGCTCGTAGACGAATGGACGGAGGACGACACCATGTGCTGGTTCGTCGACACTTTACGGAGCATGGAGCTAAGCGAGTTCGATTGGCCCCCGTCCAAGTTTAGAATCCCCGGTATTGCGTTGAGAGGTATGTCAAGGGAGGAAGTGGTAGAGCGGATGACAAACTACAGGTTCGATCCGGCGTACACTAGGAGATGTGGTGAAAAAGTGTTTGAAAAGCTTTCCTACCTGTGCGGATATGTGGAGAATCAGTACCATCGTCAGGAGCAGCCCCAGGTGTTGGATTTGGACGCGTTCGATAACAGAGAAAGAATTTACGAATTTAGTCAGGAGCAGATCCCTCAAACAGCCACCGACTCCAGCAGCAATGACGCGGAGGACTATCATTACCACAATTCAGAAACGCCGTCTCCAGAGTATGGTGGTTACGGAAGTGACGCCAGTAAATCTGGGGACGAATTGGAAGACAAACGAAAAGTAGTATTCAAGCGACCTCCAGGACGACCTAAAGGCAGCGGAAGGAAAGTCTGTAAACGTCCAAGAAGCGAATCCGTCCCGGAGTTCCTGAAGAATTTAATACTGAACCCGCAATACTGTCCATCCATCATCAAGTGGGAGGACTACAATCGAGGAATGTTCAGGTGAGTCGCATGTTGGTTCATCAGGTGGAAGATGATAATGGGACGGCGGTAGTGCAAAAAGTGCGGTGTCGTGACTCGGCCGTTTGCTCCTCGCGGCATCTCGAGTGTTTACAGCTAATACATTATTTATCACGACACTGGCACGTGGACCGACACTCGTCTACTTTACACCATGTTTTACTGCACTCCTATTGACGGACAGTCTGTTTCTAGCCGAGACCGTGCATTGATTGATCTCTTTGAACTTATTTGCCTTTGAGTATACTCAACTTTATTATCATGTTGTCATTCTTTAAATTTAAAGACCGACAGATTTTATTTTAGTCTTAAACAATGCCTTTACTTAGGTATATTATGTAGCATTTGGAGTTACAAGGTTCTCGTCTTTTTTTATTGTACCATAAAATTGTATGCTACTTAAATACTTCTTAATCATGGTTATGTTTCCGTGCATTAGTAACTCATTGTCCCAGACATGAATAAACCTCCTATGAACATGGTTATGTTTCCGTCCATTAGTAACTCATTGTCCCAGACATGAATAAGCCTCCTATGAACATGGTTATGTTTCCGTCCATTAGTAACTCATTGTCCCAGACATGAATAAGCCTCCTATGAACATGGTTATGTTTCCGTCCATTAGTAACTCATTGTCCCAGACATGAATAAGCCTCCTATGAACATGGTTATGTTTCCGTCCATTAGTAACTCATTGTCCCAGACATGAATAAGCCTCCTATGAACATGGTTATGTTTCCGTCCATTAGTAACTCATTGTCCCAGACATGAATAAGCCTCCTATGAACATGGTTATGTTTCCGTCCATTAGTAACTCATTGTCCCAGACATGAATAAGCCTCCTATGAACATGGTTATGTTTCCGTCCATTAGTAACTCATTGTCCCAGACATGAATAAGCCTCCTATGAACTAATTGGTTCGAGATGTTATCAATCAGACACCAACATGTTATTAAACAAATCAATATACATATATGTAAGTACTACATTATAATCTTATGCATCTTGTCGGCTTTTCTGCGCAGCCGCGTATTGCGAGATAAATATATCATTTGTCATTATTGTTATTGACCTCTGATCCAGTAATTATATCGCTCGATGTGAATCAGAACCTGTTTCCATCTTGTTGGTAGATTATGGAGATATCTGATGCATTTAGTTGATACTAAATATATTGTCTGCATAGATAAACCAAACCAGGTTCACATATGTAGACATGCGCACAATGTTTAAAAGTAGGTAAATTATTTAGATACAGAAAAAACAAATAATCGTGCACTAAAATTATAACAATAATTATACAAATAAATTATGTAACAAACTTTAATCTTCAAGATCTCATATGAATTCATTCATAAATACAGAAAGGAAAACGTCTACAAATAACACATGTATGACCTATCTCTAGCTCGTTACTTGGAAAGTTAATTCTTGTCATCACCAACACATATCCTTATCATTACCTTACCTTAACTCCTAACGTGTTAACCAAAAGTGCGGTAATCTGTAATTTAAAACTTGTATAATATTTGTCGGCTCAACAATAATTAAGTTTTTGTAGCCTTCACCTTGTACGTTCGGTCTAAGTAGACGACCTTGAGGAACTCCTCATCCATTTGACTTACAGCGACTTTACAACACTTAACTTTGATTAGACACATATTTATATTACATTTTGCAGTATCTGATTATACATTATCATGTTTATATTTGCATATTTAATACGATAGCCTTTATATACAGTATCTATTAGAGATGATCGATTCATAAACTTTACAACTTGTCAATATTTCAAAAAGAACAATTTTTTGATCTCCACAACAAGTTTCATATTCGATGGGAGGTGCGTTCTTATTACCATGTGGTAAAGATTATATTAGTCTATCTCGATGTTAAAAACAGGTTATTCTAAATTGTAAACTTGAGTTTTATCGTTTCTTGTTTACGAACCCGGGTATTAGAGTTTGTATCTCATTAACAGGTCCCATATATTATAAAAATATAGAAATTCTTTTGAGTACATTTAAAAACTTGTCTTAAAGTTTATAAAAACTACAACTAATGGAGATTATGTTTTTATTTAATTGCTTAAAACGAATCGCTTTGGGACATTTATATATTTTACAGTGCTAAGTATATTATGTTTAGATGCCTTTATATTTCTTTAAAAGTTATTAAAAATCAAAGTTCGTTTAGATTCTGTTCGGGCATCTGGAATTATAAAGATATACGAGTAATTTTTTCAACATTAGATGTAGGTCCGGGACTCGCCGAGTCTACATTTTATATTTTCCAAAATGTTCGCCAGTTCTATCTGCCATGGTCACGCCACGGGACAGTCATCATCAAAATATATAAAAGAATACCCTGACTGACTGATGACTGACTGATTACTAATCTATCAACGCCTAGACCAAACATTTGGAATATAGGTTCCTTGTATGACGTATACAGACATGCACTGGGAAGGGATTTTATCTCAAAAATTTTTTTTTCAATTTTCACGGTATCGGGAGAAACGAACGTCAGCAACGATGCGAGCGTCCTATGTTCAAAATATAAAAAGAAAACACGGTGATTCCCGTACTCCTTATATATAATGTTTACAGAGACTATTTAAAGATAAAATCTTATATGTATATTGTTTACAGAGATCACGTAAAGCTAAAATCTTATATATATAATGTTTACAGATACCACGTAAAGCTAAATCTTATAATAAATGAATTTTAGATGTAACTTTGTGTTCTACCTGCAACGAAATAAAGTATTTTGGGGTTATTGTTATAGTACTAAATGATTGACTATATTCTATTAACTATAGTATATTCTGTGACATCGACATACTTAGTATTGGTATAATAGTAAGGTTCTAAAATGAGAAGCAAACACTACACAAACTAACATCCTGCTCAGCTCCCTGCTAGTTGTAGCTTACATTGTTTAAATTAAACCATTGTCAACAATTCAGTTATAACAGTTTTCAGTTAACAAAGCTACTGTCAGTAAAATCTGAATCTATGTGTCTTGTTATGTCTCTTTATTTTTCTGCCACTATGACGTAAATTTATTAAGAATTGTAGGTTTTGAGTTGAACAACTGTATTTATTCATAAGTAATTTTGTTCAGACTTTATGAAAACCATCATGTTTATTTTCGATCAATAATACACTATAATAATTACATAGATATTCGGAAGAACGAGTTGCAGTATATAGGTGCCGTCATCACAAAGGTGCCGTCATCACAAGTTTAGGGCCGATGCCCTTATAGAACAACATAACATTTCATATAACAAAACAAAAACAACGCAATAAAAAGTCTCTACACCAAATACAGTGGGTATCTTGAATATTCCCGACACAAGTATTGTCAAGTATCCAGCAACCAGCACACTATATTTTGATAGCTCTACAGCTACACACACAGCGTCGAATCCTGTAAGAAAGAAGTAGACCTCAGTAGGCTGTGCGCATTTACCATAGTTGCGGAGAGGGTGTGGCAACACTAGTGTAGTAGATACTCTCCCATTATTTCAGGTTTTTTTTTTATCTTTTGTTGTGTAGTGGTTACGTTCACTCCTGTTTTAAATGAAATAAGCTTTTAACAAAAAAATTTTAATCGACTTCAAATGTAAAAGTAGACAATCACTAAAAAGGTAAATAGGTACTGACCGATATTATCAAAATAACATGCCATACACTTTTGCGGACTTCTTCCACCCTGAAACACATTTTATGTTCTTGGTTTTTGTGTTGCTACTTATTTGTGTTGCTACCTATTTGTGTTGCTACCTATTTGTGTTGCTACCTATTTGTGTTGCTACTTAATTGTGTTGCTACCTATTTGTGTTGCTACCTATTTGTGTTGCTACTATTTGTGTTGCTACTTATTTGTATTGCTACCTATTTGTGTTGCTACCTATTGGGAACACACCGACTAACATAATGTTTCAGGAAGAAAGAAGTCTGGTGATCAGTCACCTCATTCATTTTGAAACTTCTTAATTTCAAACTGTCTAGATCTAATTTCGGTTTGTTTGTATGAAAAACTACTTTCCTCTTTTTACGCCCCGAGTTTTATTTCATTTATTTTCTTATTTCTATTCTGTACCTACATAATGCAACTGGTACATCTAGGCTGGCAACTCTGTACCTCGGGTGGTGCAAGCTACAGCCTGCTATAGATTTTTCTTCCGACACTGTTCAGGGAGGGCGCGAGGGCTGGGGCTCAAGGACGCCCTTTGCAGGCTCTCTTACTGACACGTGGAAATAAAATTCTTGTTTTCTTAACTCTATATAACACCGTCGATGTTTTGCGTGAGAGAAAACGTACAGAAGCAGTTTTTAGGGTTTTTAAGCTGGAAATATTGGTTGGAAATTTTTAAATAAAAGTTGACTGACTGACACCCCCTCAGGGATTCATGTCGTGGCGATGTATATATTTAAAAGTTTCTTAACAGACTCAAGAAAAAGCCTAAAGTCATGTTCTATCTAATACTTCTAATAGCTAATAGCTAGTAGCTAGTAGCTAGTAGCTAGTAGCTAGTAGCTAGTAGCTAGTAGAAAGATGGAATTTATTTAGACAGATGTAATTTATTGTTACCTAGTTATGGTTTCGAAAAAGCTTTTCGGGAATTTCTATCGCTCGAGAGGAGCATATTATAAATTATAATTAGGACTTACCTAAGTGTAAGTGTCGTGTATTTGTGTACAAAGTAACGCAGTGAGTTCACGTTAATCATCACTTCATACTGATACAAATAGGCTTCATCTCGTATTCGATTACACAACAAACAGCAACCTTTATACTAAAACAAAGGCTCCACGAGGGAAGAAAAACGCAAAGAAAATGTGAAAAGAATTAAAAGGGCATCGTTGGAGCCCGGCGCGTGGCAGCCCTGCGTCGCTATGGCAACCGGCCGGGAAGCTCCGTCACGTGTCGCCCGAACTTGTTTCCGCTTTCCGCATTTTTCTTTTTCTCTCTTTCTCTACGCATTTTTTGCGTCCTCTCTCCCCTCCCCCTGCCACCCCTGCCCCTGTCCCCCTCGGAGCTCGTGTACGCGACTTAATTGCGTCTGTGAGTGTGGTCCAGAGAAATTAGTATGGTGTAGAGAAACACGTAGAGACACCTTTTAGGAAACGTTTTCTTTTAATTCAAAGTTAATACAAATTTCAAGACAAATATATGATATATATATTTTTCAAGGGCAAATTTTGTAGCATTTCGTCGTTGCTCTGCAGATTAAGTTCCAATTTAGCTTAAAAAAGTGAAAGGCATTTTTTTGTCAACTCCATATTAAGTTAATTCTTACGTAATATCCAATTACAAAAGTACACGTAACTTCAGTAGTATAATATCTAGGTAACTTTTACAGGCAAGGAAAACGTATGAAGTTGTTAATAAAGATAGATATACGTACATACATACATACATAATACTATATATTCTGACTGTACCAAATGATAGGCGAGAGAGGACAGGAGGACAAATAGTTAATTTTTATTACAAAATTTTGGGTCTGATTGTCCCTATTCCTCTAGTCCTGTACTTTTATATTTTTTCTTAAACACTGTACTTATAGTAACATATCGCATCAATGGAAGAAAAAAAAAATATAATTTTAAAAAATGCAGGGTCTTGCTAAGTTTCTTGCCCTTCTTTTTGGCAAGACTATCGAATGGGTGGAGTAAGGCATGTGTTTAAATATGTAATATATGTAAGTAGGTAGCTTTCGTGTGTATCGTATATAATTATATAATATACATTATTCTATAAACTAAACATACAATTAATTTAGTTGTTAATAATATTGAGCTTTTTTAAGCTTTATTTATTTCTTATCTTTACTTATTAATAGTAATAAAACAATAAAAATAGGTACTCGATATATTTAGGGTCACCAAGGTATGGGGCCGTCATCTGTCGAATGTAACAAAACATTTTGTTAAATATATGGAGTACCTATTTTTATTGTTTTACTATTAATAAGTAAAGAAAAGAAATATTTAATTAAGTTCATGTACGTGTATTAAACTTATTAAATATAAGCGAGACCAAAACATAATGAAGTTTAATATATTGTATTTTAATTTACCGTTTTAAATTGAATTAGTTTTAATCGTTAAATAATACTTTACGTGCAAATAGTGTACTCTTTGTACGTACATTGTAGCCTATATCTCCTACCATAATATTTTCATCCAACCCATAGAGAACTCCTCCTACAACAACAAGTATAAATCCTCTATAGCATGCCCTACTCTATGCTCGGGTTGCACTGAGACCCTGTAACGTTTCTTTTTTCGTGAAAATCTATTTATAACTAGGTCGGCCTCGTGCCGCGTACTACGCGCCTCTACCTATAGCTGTCTACATAGCTAGTTCCTTCTGTAGCTATATGTATATAAGGGTATGTATACATACAAGGAGGGGTGTGTATTTTTTCTCATGGTGGTCCTATTATATTGATTAGTGCGGGACCTCAGTAAGTAGATTGAACTGTATGTGCGGAGGTTTGTTTGTTAAGTTGTCGGATTGTGTTTGTTTTGTAAGGATTTGTTATGTAAATGTTGAGGGTCGTATAGCTGCGTCGCTGAAGAATTGATCAATTAAATATTAAATACATCGTCAAGACATTAATTCCCGCGGGGTTGTCAGAAGTGATTCTGAGTAAGTATGAACTGTGAAACGCAAGTCACGGTCACATTCGTAAAACCACGTTTCACCGACGATTTACGTCCCAGCGTGACGGATGGTGAGACACAACTTAACCCATCGAATCGAACCGCTACACCACAAAAAGTAATATTATGTCGTGTTATGTTATCTTTAGACGCACGATAAGATTATGTCAATTTCGCATGACTCATGACTCATGTCATCATGTACGTTCACGGCTTATACTAAAACTTACTCGTACCTACATATGTGTATATATATATATCAATATTACAAAGGGACGTCATATTTAAAACAAATTTACTATTTCATCATCATAACACTACACATCACACACAACATAAACCTTACACACTTATGTATATATATATATATCAATATTACAAAGGGACGTCATATTTAAAACAAATTTACTATTTCATCATCATAACACTACACATCACACACAACATAAACCTTACACACTTATGTATATATATATATATCAATATTACAAAGGGACGTCATATTTAAAACAAATTTACTATTTCATCATCATAACACTACACATCACACACAACATAAACCTTACACACTTATGTATATATATATATATCAATATTACAAAGGGACGTCATATTTAAAACAAATTTACTATTTCATCATCATAACACTACACATCACACACAACATAAACCTTACACACTTATGTATATATATATATATCAATATTACAAAGGGACGTCATATTTAAAACAAATTTACTATTTCATCATCATAACACTACACATCACACACAACATAAACCTTACACACTTATGTATATATATATATCAATATTACAAAGGGACGTCATATTTAAAACAAATTTACTATTTCATCATCATAACACTACACATCACACACAACATAAACCTTACACACTTATGTACAGCCCTTCTTTTATTGTGTACTTACCCTTATTACCTTCTGCTCTGAACACTGCCCTAAGAGCTGGGGATAACTGAAAACCAGCGCTGCACACTGTATGACAGCGTCAGCAGTGCTGAGTTATTCCCATTTTTCCAAATAAATGCTTTGTTTAAATGTTTATATTTTGTGTACGAACTGTTTGCGTTTTTAACTTTTTATATTTTAATATTTAATTGTACTAATTTTTCTATTTTGTGTGTATTTTGCAATAAATGTTTCTTATTCTTTATTACCTAAATTTTCATACAAACGCATTTTCATGCCATACAAACCAGTCTTTGAATCTAATTATTTTTTTAATTTAAACCTGACCGAGAAACCATTAAATAAATAAAAACAAATGCCACTCAGCTACAGTATGTTAATCGAGTGTCTCAATAACGAACGAGCGAGGTCGGAGGCGCATCGCGAACCGGCTCAGACCTAAATAAAATAAATAAAATGTTGATTTGCTCGCCGGGATTTCCCTGCGAATAAAACACACACCTAAACGCCTTACGCACACAAGAATACACTTTTACTATGTGAGTATATGTTGTATATTCACGTCGACGTGTGCAGTCACGCACACACTTGAGAGTTGGCGTGCGCGCGAGCATTTCGCTACCAGTTAATGGTTTTATAAGAGCGTGTACATAATGTTACCTTTTTTTCGATAGCAGCAACGCATTTAAACTATATAATATGGGTTTTTTGGTTGCTACAAGGATCTGTGATTTGTTCTCACTTAAAATTAGTATTTAAATGGCTCAATTAAATACTGAAAGAAACGTAAAAGTATGAATAAAAAGAGTGCGTTCGGAAATGCTCGTTTGCTACGAGCGGTCCCTTGTAGCAGGGAGGTGACAGGCAGCTGTCTCGCTACGACGTAGCAGGGTCTAGATGCGTCAGTCGTAGCTTAAAACATGCAATATAATGTGCTTGATAATTTATCACTACCAAAAAGAAATATAATTCCATGGAAAAAAAAATTATGCAATTTTTTATTACAGCGAATCCCGCTTTCCGTCATACGTCATAGAGGCCAAGATGCACGTCAGTTCAAAGCCCAATAATAATTAGGCGCACAAACAAACACACACACAACAAATTTTTCATTTCATTCACATAGACGTGAAAGTGCGGGCAAAACATTTTTTGTCGCCATTGTGTACTGTCACTGACTGATCAATCATACAATTTGATAATATTTGTTATTCAAAATGTTGTAAACATGTGTTGCTGTGCGCGAGCCTTAATTTACTACGAAAATCGTAAGAAGCGTCGACGACGTCACCGCGACATGTTGTTGTGTGAATCAGTGAGTGCGAGCGGGATCGCGCTAGCGGCGCGAGCGAGACAGTACGAGGAAAATCTGGAAAATATGCGGAAAATTGTTATCAATCAAATAATAATCGATAGAAGCGCACTCTGAAGTGCATCTGGTTATTTAGTATAATTTACAGTCACACAACTGTTACTGCTAATTTCGGAACTACAATGTAACAAAGGCTTGTAACTTGTAAGTACTGTTCAGGATATTGCATTGATCTACTTTTTGCCCGTATCATACATAATGGTAGTAAGACCACAATCAGTGAAACTTTCTCCGATAAATAGATTCGTTCTTATCTTTGTGTCGCGCGTGTCCTGTATAGTAATAATAATAATAATAAAAAAATCTTTATTGCACTTACAAGTATAGTACACAAGGCGAACTTAATGCTAATTAGCATTATCTTCCAGTTTACCTTTAGTGATGTGGATAAATTAGGGTAGTGCCGGAAAAGATGATAAAATGATAATTAAATAGGTACAAGCTGATAAGTAAATATTAAACAGTAAATAGTTTACACAATATTAAAAACCGTTAATTACCAAGCATGATAAATATTAAGTATATAATATATATATTTAAATATACGAAATATATACATATATATTTCTATACAATAAATACATATAATATAGTAGTGTAGTATCGGTATACTTTATAGTAACTGATTATCATTAGCTATAGCAAAGCACGAAACTTTTTGAATTTTTGAAAAGTTCCTATTATTACGAAGTTAGCGATAGTGATATTTATCACTTTTAGTATAAAATCGTGTCAGATGATGTCACGCCCGCGACATGCACTGTTAAACTCACTTGCTCACTGTCTCTCTTCACTTTTTTCTCTCGTCGTATTATCTAACTAAACACATTTATACAAAAAACAATTAATTGATTGTAAATAGTAACTTACCATTGATTCCTTTACACAATGAGTTAATATTACATAATCGTTACTGTTATTATTTTATATTCATGCTTTATATTTAAATTAAGGAACTACGATCATGACACACATACAACTACTAGTAGACTGTCAGTTCGAGGACTCCCTCTTACAACCCCATATCGCTACAACCCCTTGAATGATTTGACTCATGTTCGAACTTAATAATTATTGTTGTCTCATTTACTCGCCTACCAAATTTCATGATGTTCCGATCATCTCGGAGAACTTCCCTCACTCGTTCAATTATTTTGATTTCTTTAAATAACTACAGAAAAACTATCTACAACTGACAAAAACTATTTTTATCTTGTGTGGCTTAATACATACCGAATTATTGTTGGACCTATACATAAAATACATTATTATGTACTTATAACAATTTATGTATAAATTTATAATATTTATAAGAATTTATAAACAAACAAATATACCCATTATATACTACTCAGTTTCCGGTATAACATTAAAGGCACATTACGTATATAGCCGATTCTGATTTTAATTTTAATTTTAGAGCTGTCAAAACAACATTTTAGTTTTAGAGCTGTCAAAACATCATTTTCTTTATTACAGAATAGTTCATAAGTGTTATCAACTGAAGCTAATTTTGAAAAAAATAAAGTTTGGACATCACTAAAATTTAAATTAATTCATTAATATGTTTGTAGATGTTTTTATTTAAGGGTTCGGTATCTACAATATTTAGCTATACAGAAAAGTGCATGACAATAACAATTGTTTGTATAATTTCATGAAATTACGTTGCCCACGGTTTCAACTGCGTATATTTCATGAAATTACGTTGCCCACGGTTTCAACTGCGTATATTTCATGAAATTACGTTGCCCACGGTTTCAACTGCGTATATTTCATGAAATTACGTTGCCCACGGTTTCAACTGCGTATATTTCATGAAATTACGTTGCCCACGGTTTCAACTGCGTATATTTCATTGCGACACAAAATCTGTTTATGCCAAAACAATAGAAAACCGTATTTAAATCGGTTTAGCGTTTTCTAAGCCCAAATGTTACTGAGGTGTAGAATACTTTGATACAAGAAGCAACAACGACTTTAACTAACACCTTACGGTTTCATTGCTCGTTACCATTCAATGGTTTCCAATGAAGATATCTTTAGAATTTAATTGTCTCATTTACTGAGCCTTGCCAAGGTCCATTGCTAGCCTTAGTGTCACGCTACCAGAGCGGTGCAGCCCGGCCCGCGCAGCCCGACCCCCGCAACACGACCTCCGCAGCCTGACCCGGGCTGCGCGAAGAATGCTAAATCATTGCTTGTCCATCGGCCATCGTCATTCAATGTCATTGACTCATAATACCGTGACTGTTTCATTTGAAGCTGTTTGTATGACAACGAAGGGTGAATTAATAAATTGTTACCTACATACATTTTCATCAAACTGTTACTGTTCCGTTCCTTGTTTAGACAAATAATATACCTTGTGTAAATAATTATACCGTGTGCAAATGGATGAGTATCTTTAAATGATACCACATAATCATACTTCACCACTTTCCAAAAGAAATATACCGCGAAAATGTACATAAAATTGTACCTGCCCATACAATTCATAGTAGTTGGGTTCTGAAATTTGAGGAAAACGTGAAAATGTTTTTTTACATCCGCAGTTCTATTTATTCGGGATAGTAGTTCAGTATGATCAGTAGATAGTAGTTCAGTATCATCAGTAGATTATGTGGTTTCATTTAAAGATACCTGTCTATTTACACACGGTATTTCTATCAGAAGCTATTTGACGAAAATAAAATATATTTCGATAATAGACGATATTTCCAGGTGATACAATTAATGTTTAAACAGGACAAGCAGATACAAATAAATCATCATTACAGTATACATACATAGGTACATATAAAAACTTAGAAGTAAAGCAAATCTAGGGAGGTGCGTATCTAAAGTAGGGTTTGATTCCGGAACTTCACACTTATCGGGCGATGTTTGTTCCACCTGAGCTCGGTGAGTGTGTTTAGATAACTTCTAGTTAAATATGCTAAATAATAGGAAATCAAGAACGAAGTTTGTTGTTGGACTCAGATATACTGATACTGAGATCTTTTACAGAATATTGCCATTACCATATAAGGTTCATGAATTTAACAATACTTAATATAGCACTGACATTCTGATTAGTTATTTATTATTATATTATCGTTGAAATGAGATGATCTGGAAAATATTGTATTTCTTATATTTAGTATATATAGGTACTGATATTTATTTCACATTTTAATGAACTGCATGGAGCGCACATAACCGGCGGCCATCACGTGTTATACCCGACACGAGCCAAGTTCGCGCTCCACTGAGACCTTCATATTTAAAACTTGTTCGTAAAGAATGCCCTCAAAAGTTCTCAGCGAAGTTCAAGCAAAAACGTGACTTGAGACTTTTGTAAACAAGCTTTTTCGCGGTTTATGTATTTTTTGCAAATCAGCGAAGTAATAATAATGTGAGGTGCTCCGTACTTACACAATTTGTATTCTTTACTGACACACTGTAAACTCGTTTCTGGCAAGGCTCTGTTATTGACTCGTCACTGACTCACTACGGTTTGCTTACAAATTGCTGCTAACTATGTAACTTGGATGATATTTGGATGTACTTCAGTAACATAGCAGACATCATACTAACTTTTCTTCAGTCAAGTACCTAACTGAGATAGATCAACGTAATAGTTCATAGTTGGGATGACAATTAATTAACAAGTTACTTGCTTAGTTACTGAATAATCTCTTTGGAACGGACAACATTTTCTTCAATAAACGCCAAAGATGAGCTTGAACTAATTACAATTTCGCTCACAAAAAATATAACCAAAGATCTTGAATCTACCTTTTAAATTCCTGCAGCAAATTGTTTACAAACCCGCTCCAAATGTTAGATTGGACCGTTGGATGCGAGGCACGTGATTCCTGCAGCGATGCGTGTCACGTAGGTTCTGATCCTTGGCCCATCTGATGCGGCGATACTCCACAAGGCCAGAACGCAACCTCGTCACCACGCACTGAGCATCCAAATTCATACCATTTGTAGAGCATGAGACAACCGCGCGACCTGTGGAAGGTTAATGATACTACCTGAGGTTTTGACTCTAGAAAAAATATACAGCTTTTTTGTGGTCGGACCTGTGTGAGGAAGCTTCATTTGGGAAGGTTAATGGGCATTTAAATTCAATTGTTTCAAACAATTGTGTTTACCGAAGTAAACAATGATCGCTGACATACAGGACATGCGTAGATAGGAAACATAACTAAACTGTTACCTATACTTATATTTTACTAACGGACTAGTAGATGACTATAGTTTTTTTTACTTTTGTATAGGGGCTACTACTGTAGCTTACCCTTTTTAGAAAAAAAATATGATGGCTACTACAAGTATGAAGTTCAACTTTAACTTTCAAGTGTAAACATGCTTAGATGAAGTTTCTCTTTAACTTCCAAGTGTAAACATGCTTAAATCAAATTATTTTAGAGAAAAAATACTTGTACTATTTTTGTATCGGTATTTTCATCTCATTACTGAACAAAATGTCGAAATTTATATAACGTTAATATCTAACAACGCAAAAAATTTTTAATATACATATATAATAAATAGCTAGCCCCTGCCAAAACTAATATATATACTACATATTTAATAAATAGCCAGTCTTTGTCAAAACTCTAAAAGTATTACCTACTTATAAATTGTAAGGAAGCGAATGCCATCATGTAAATGATTTAGAAACTCGAGCCATTGAAGACAAAGTCTCTGTGGCAATCGATCAGGATGTAGCTCAGAGACTAGCTACAAGTATCGGAGAAAAAACGGCAATTAAAGCTGATGAGGTTGCTGCTTCAGAAAAAATTGCATCACATCAGCACGCCAGCAGCGGCCAATGCCAGGGTGATGATGGCAAGGCTGGTTGAACAATTAGATCCCATCAATTCTTTGGATTTATTTTCTTTCTGCTTCGTGTTCTCTTCGTGATTTTCTAAATATATTTGTTCTAATACTTATCTCTCATTAAATATAATTTATAGAGTAGACGAAGGTACTCTTCTTCTTGTGCCATTCAACATGGTGTCCCTACCGACTGGATGGCCTCAAATAAAATGAACATGGACGTGAATTATAAAATTAACATATTTATTAAAAATCGTTAAATGCGCACTGATCTTTATTATTTTGCATTTCGATGTAAGGCCACGCATGCTTCTCGCAGAAATAATATTATGTAAAAACATATGTGGTATTATATATATAAACAAAGTGCAAGGTGTAGTTGTAGGTAACAATAAAGCCATCAACACGTACGGTGGTCACGTGGCTGATAATGACGGCAACGAGAAATCCTTGACTTCGATCACAATTATCTGGACGCCGACTTAGAACTTGACACTGTTGCTTACTTATCAGAGCTAATGAGCAACGAGCCCGCTCTACTTCCAAACCTACGACTATATTCAATACCTGAAATATCTTCGAAAATAAATTTAAGCGCAAAATTTTCTTTACATATTTTCTTACTCATTTTTAATAAAACAGTCAATTTAAAACTTCTTTCTCCAAGTGAATTCTTGATTCAAAACATAACAACAATAAACAAGAAAATAGAAGTAAAATAACTACATATTCCAAGGTTTGCAAATTTATAAAATGGGTAGTTAATTATATGACGACGAGCGGTAATTAGTTCTACCTAGTTGAACTTGACTTTATTTATATTTTTCCGACCTAGAAGAGAGACCTACCAGTGATGCTAGATGCGAGCCCTACTCTTGAACCTGAAAGGCTATATGAACGATAAACTATTACCTCCTCTAGCATCTTTATTGTAGCTTTTGTAATAATACACATAAAGATGATATTTATCTATTCTATCACTTAGCTTCATTTTGAGATTTGTAGTTACGATATATTCTAAGATTGTGAAACAATTATAGCGTAGCGTCTTCTGCCTCCCTCATACACTATAAGTTTGTCAAGGACCATGCTATGATTGCCAAACTGAATGACACAAAGAACATACCAAATGCGCCCGAATCACCCAGATCGTTAGCTTGTGTTCATACTGATATAATTCGTAGAAACAAAATCTCATTATTATTTTCTGTCTTTACAGATTCGTGAAACCAGACGACGTGGCAAAGCTCTGGGGAACCCAGAAGCAGAATGAAAGCATGACCTTCGAGAAGTTCAGCCGTGCCATGCGGTACCACTACAGGAACTCCGTCTTGGTCTCCGTGCCCACGCAGCGCTTGGTCTACCAGTTCGGTCCCAAGGGCCCCGACTATCGGACCGACAACCCCAACTTCGTCAAAGTCAAGTCTGAACTGGATGTCCATAACGAAAATCCCTATTCCTAGTTTAAAGTCGAAGTTGTAGGTTAAATTGTTGCTCAGGTCTCAAAAGTAACGAAGAAGATGAGGTGTGTGTCGTTGAATGTACGATAATGATCTAAAAATGTTTAAACGTAAGAAATAAAATGATGAAAATTGATTCTTTACCAAACGATTACGAAAAAGCTGCCAAATGTAAAAGAAACAAAATACGTAATATTTGGAAGTGATACCAAAAAGCTCAAGAAAATTTTAGTGGAAGCACTTAAAGAAACTAATGAATCAGTTTAAATTATTACGAAGAAGGGTAATGTAGACGAAATTGCTAGCAAATTAGTACGTAGATAAGGGGATACGCAGGAAGATATCCGCTAGTGTAAGTTCCAGGATTGTAAAGGATATGATGGCTTCATGCAAGTCAAGCTCGATGTACGAGTCAAGCTAAATGGTTGTAATAGTGAATGTCTGGTGGAAGGAGTGCACCGTCAATTATACAAAGAACAAATTGTTGTTATACATGTGTCCATATTAATTTCTTAAGCGAAACATTTTTGAGTATTTTTCGACTGTTCTCGTGTGGTCGTCGTTTACAAATAAGTAAGTACGTAAGTATTTTGATAGGATATTTAAAAAATCTCTCCATTGTTACCAGGTCGAGTAAGGCGTCATAGCTGTGTAATTATTTTTTGAACATTCCATTTTAATTTATATTTAAGTAAGTTATTAATTAGGTTTTAGATTAATGTTAGTGTAATTGATAAAGTTGCCATATGTTTAATTTTTCGTTATTATAT
The DNA here is from genome assembly GCA_934047225.1 of Ypsolopha sequella. NCBI lineage: Eukaryota > Metazoa > Arthropoda > Insecta > Lepidoptera > Ypsolophidae > Ypsolopha > Ypsolopha sequella. The sequence goes on from OW203989.1 coordinate 1,078,148, forward strand.
TTTAGGTATTGTACTTAATTTTGATTCTAATTCGTTTTTGAAACATTTTCCTTAAGTTTAATAATATACTTAGTGTAATTGGTATTTACCATAAACATTATACATCACTGTTAAGTATTAAATTAAATAATGTAAACAAATAAATTAAAACGTAATAGATCAGTGTCAAACACATCAGTGCAATTTTAAGAACAAAATAATTATTTGAAGGATGATTATTATTTAAATAATCATAACATTTCTACCAAGTAAAAGTCGTAACTACCTATAGATAGGTGTATAGTTGTAATTTGTTAGTAAAGATGCAACATGTTACAGCCTACACCACATGTGACATCACCGCACATTAACACCCTACAATACGTGTTACATGACAGCACATTAACACCCTACAATAAGTGTGACATCACCGCACATTAACACCCTACACTATATGTGACATCAACGCACATTAACACCCTACAATACGTGTTACATCACCGCACATTAACACCCTACGATGCGTGTGACATCACCGCACATTAACACCCTGACAACACCACACTTTACCACTCATCACTTTAAGTCACACCGCCGCACATTTAACACCCTACATACCATGTCACACCGCCGCACAATTAACACCCTACACACCATGTCACACCATCGCACTAGAGATGTCAATAATGGTTGAAATTGTTTATTGATTAATAGTAAATTGATAAAAAAATACCGATAATGCGACCAGCATTCAATAAAAATATTAACGAATATTTTCAACCAACAAATAAATATTCTATAATTTTTTCACTCCCACACCTATAGAAATGGTTCCGAGTAGGTTATTTTGCAAAACTACTTCACAATCTTCACATTTAACTAAAAACAACAACAACACGACGAAATGTCTTTGTTTTTCAAGTAACACAACAAAACTCACCTAATAATCAACCAATAACCAATCAAAATATGTGTTAAAAATATCAAATATAAATATTTGCCATAGAAGTTGATACGATATTTTTATTCGATAATGTTAATTTTGTTTATTGAATGTCATGATTAATTTTCAATATACGTTAAATTTAATGGTTAATGGTTATATTCATAATCTCTACATCGTACATGTTTCATGTTTTACCGGGGTACCAGTGCAACCGATTCTATTGGGTCGGTAATTTTAAATTGTTGACAGACAAACAAACATTTATTTAAATAAATAAGGATATTTTTGACAAAATACTAAAACTTATAAAAAATGACAGGAATAGATCTGCAGGCCAAAGATTAGAATTTCGGTTTTTCATATTTAGATTATATTTTATTAAATTAAGATTGAATTTGTAAAATGACAATTACATAAAATTTCGAGATATTTTACTTGTAATTTTATTTTGTAAGTGTTTAATTTTCAGATAATGCTGTGATGTAAGATAAATTCATTAATATTAGTAAAAATTGAGTGATTATATCAATTATTTCAAGTTACCTTCACCTTCATTGCTTAGCAACCGTCCGTGGTGCAATATAATATCTTAGCAACCGTTCGTGGTGCAATATAATATATTATTTGTGCTTCATTATACATGTATATATTTAACTTTTGTTGACGAATCACGTAGAGTCTAATATTTATGATAGTTAACTCAGTACAAACCTGGTGTCTTCTATGAAATACAACGACAAAATAACGAATAGATACGTGTACCAAACAATATATAAATATCTACCCAATTTGTAGTTACATTGACTATAAAACCTAAAAAGAATTTACTAAATCTTGTAACTATTTATATATAACTATAATATTTATATATAACTGTAACTGTAAGTGTTTACTGTGACAGTAAACGTAATATTATTTAATTTTATTTTAAATTTTAATAATCTGTAGTTAACTAATGAACCGTTTGTTAATTATAAGAACTCTTTGTTAAAATGTGCAATTTTAAAGAAATACGTATGTTTTATCTTGTGCTAAGAATTATAATGTTTATGAATGTCAGTCATGTTTTATTTTTAATTTATTACATCCGTCAAACTACTCTTGTATCTTATTGATATTAAATCGTTATTTCTTTTTTTTCGAAACGTATACAAGATCAGTAGCTATTTAAACTTTTTTCAAAATATTCTTTATAAAAACAATTGAAACCCTAGATTCACTTCTCAAAGAAAAAAAACGAAAAAGCTTATTCTCATAGGACCTCGCTGTACAAATAACATGGCAATTATATTATTTTTTGTCTTATTGTTGAAAAAAATGGTCCAAATACGGCGCTGAACAACATTTTGAAAAATCTGTCTTGATGAGCAAATAGAGTCAGAATTTGACCATAGAGTTCGACATAGCTATAATAGCTATATGAGAGACAGCCTTTGACCATAGAGTTCGACATGGCTATAATAGCTATATGAGAGACAGCCTTTGACCATAGAGTTCGACATAGCTATAATAGCTATATGAGAGACAGCCTTTGACCATAGAGTTCGACATAGCTATAATAGCTATATGAGAGACAGCCTTTGACCATAGAGTTCGACATAGCTATAATAGCTATATGAGAGACAGCCTTTGACCATAGAGTTCGACATAGCTATAATAGCTATATGAGAGACAGCCTTTGACCATAGAGTTCGACATAGCTATAATAGCTATATGAGAGACAGCCTTTGACCATAGAGTTCGACATGGCTATAATAGCTATATGAGAGACAGCCTTTGACCATAGAGTTCGAAATAGCTATAATAGCTATATGAGAGACAGCCTTTAATTCGGTTGCGTGCAGGCATTTTTTTTTAATACTTGAAAGTAAAAAGCACACATTAAAATAACGAATGGTGGATTCAAGATTGTTGGTCGTGGTTGGAGGTATTTCTGAAAGGTAAGCCGGTGGGAATCTGCTTCTATGGAGCCTTCGCCACTGCGCTGTATAACTTCAGACATAATTTGGAGACATCTTTCTTTAGCGGCATGAATTGGGTGTGTTGATGTATTAGGTAGATTGAATTCCTTAAACAGGATCAGGCCGAATTTTGTTCAAAGCATCCATTATCTGATTCAGACCTTGCATTTGCAGGTTGTGACTTTTTAAAATTGAATCTTTGAGGTTCTCTCGATCGTCCATAAGGAATTAAGATATTTAGCACACAATAATAATTTGAACACTATTTAGTAGATCACTTTATCGCATAATTACAATATTTTTATTTTGCGTGGAACAAATTAAAACGAAGTGATTATATATTGCCATTGGCACTTTGGCACGCATGATCTACTAAGTCAAAGATTAGATAGTACGAGTAGATTGGTAAGTAATAGAGCGTTTACTTGATAGTTTGTAAATGCCTACGTTAGTTCCTACTCTGAGCTTTGAATTTTATTATCTAGTACTCAATGATATTATATGTACATTGTACATAATATAGGTAATTATTAATATATACATACATATACCTACTCATTCGTGCGAGTAGGTACCTATATATGTATCACTGTATGTATATAATATATACAAGTCACCTTGTACATAATAACGATTTTTTTAAATTCATAAAATGAAGTTTCGATTCCCCATAGTGATTCACTCAGGATTGGGAGTGAATTTACTATGGGAAGTCAAAATATCATTATACGAATTTTACAAAAATTGTTATCGATTCATGATGCTGATCACTTACCAAGCCTCCAGTATGAATTTGGACGATGATCAAAAAGTCACCTTGTACATATACAAATATCGTTTGTTTAACTATGGAAGGGATAAATGTCAATTGCCCTAACAACACCAAGGCAACAAAAAAACAAGACACTAAAATGGTAGTCAGACAAACAATTTGGCATCCTCGCTCAGTACGAAACCCTGATTTTTATAATTTATTGTTTTACTTTAGAGTATATGCCACAATCTGATTAAATATGAAACTTGTACACATTAACTATTATATAAATAAATTTTAATATCAGAATACTTGGCGATTTATCCATCGCAAGGAGGTATAGGTGCAACTGCGACATAAGATGAGATATTTGGACACGAAGGCTTTTTTACGAAACAAATCCGCGTTCGTAATATATTTGCACGAGTGTCCCAATGTCTAATTATGTTCAGTTGCACACAATACTTTATTTACGTCCATCAAAAACAATTTCACGAAAAATGACAATAAGAACACTCATCATGATACTGTCGTGATACTCGTCACGATGGAATTAGTATGTAGATGCCTGAAACCAATCAGAAGCGAGAACAGTAAAGGGGCGTGGCTTTTGGTTATTTAACTGTGTTTATAACAAATTTGGTCAATTACAATGTAGAATTGCGGTGTTATAATGTACAATGTAGGTACCTATAAAACCGCTTTTGATGTTGTAATTACCTTATTGTAGTACGAGAGTAGAAAAAGTCAGTGTAGTGATACATACGCTGTCTCGTGTGCAGGGTTGGATTTCGTAGTATAATTATACTATTTGTACCATATTTTCATGACATGTAGTATGTAGTATCGTAATGGAACTATGCTACGTAAAAATACCATAATTTTATCTTCAGGCCAACCGACTTGTTTTATTGGTTGAGACGTTTTGCTTTTTAACATTTACCCTACAATATAGGGAATTTCTGTGCGTTATGAATATTATTAGTAAATTTTTTTTAAATTTGAATAACAAATAGGCTATTTTATTAAATTATGAATATTGTTAGTAATTTTTTTTTAAATTTCACTAATAAAAAGGCTATTTTTATTTCAATTCAAAACAAAAATCGTCGAAAAACGAAACGTAGTATAATTTTAGCCAAGTAGTATATTTTTAATTCCCATAGACAATAATTTTCCGAGGGTCTGAATCTAACCCTGCTCGTGTGTTCCTGTATTGGGTAGCAAAACGTCACTGTCACGAGAGCCGCGGGCGAGGGTGCACGGTGAAGCTATTACCAAATATGTGAGCATTGTCGAGCCAGTGTAGTGGTAGGGAGACGCTACAATAAGATACCATGACTCTACAGTCAGTAATATCCGAGAGGTCCCAGGTTCGAATCCCGGTTCGGAGCTCCTCACATCCAGATTTACTTCTCTTTCTGCGTTTCTATTCTGCAATGGTATAATGTTAATTTGATTTTTTTTTTCAAGATAGAGCTGAAACAAATAAAGTTGAAAAAATACCAGTTTTGTGCAAGTTTTTTGGTTTATGGCTTATGGGCTTCAATTCTTGTTTAGAGACACACCTTACGCTTTATATTTTTTTCATTATTTCTCATGATCAAGGCGCTATTATAAACTTCTTGGCCATAATAGATGCCAAATGCCATTATAGTAACAAGTATTCTGTGAAAATTTCTATTGTCTACCTAGTACGGCTGTAGCTGTAGACCCTTTGACTGACAGGCGGACAGAAGGATGGACAGACGGACTGACGGACAGACAGTGAAGACTTAGTGATAGGGTCTCGTTTGGCACCCTTCCTTCGGGTACGGAACCCAAAAAACAGTAGCAGTAGGTCAGAATTGACGTCATACGACTACCTACTTAGTCAGGTTCCCAGCCTTTATAACAAGTGCAGACAAGCAACTTTATCTGTAAAACTCGAGTGAAATAACTGGGAGCGATATGCTCGATACTGCTCCCCTCGTTCACCGGTTCCTTGCCTTGGGGCTCTGTACCCCGGTCAACTGTGCTTCTGCCGGGGGGTGCACCGACTTCAAATATGAAAAAAACAAACGGAGAGAGATCAAAAGATTACAAACGATAAAAGAATTTATAATTGAAAAAAACAAGACAAGAAAATAATTTAAAAATATTATAAACCAGCCTTTTGCCACGGTTTCTCTCGCGTTAATTCAATCTTTGCCCCGTTTTCGGCTTGATGGTTATTTTATTAACACCCCTTATAGGCTATATCTATATATGTTTACCCGTAGAACAGTGTTTGATCGCGCGCGATGCGACTTAGTTGAATCACAAGTGCGAGGAGCGCGACACGATGTTTTTGCGAAGGCTTTACAAGTTAACGAGTACAGATCGCGCCAAACTTTTAGTCCCCTCCAAACACGGGGCGATTCGCATCATCAGGAACAAAATGTGCCCATACATTTTGTTCCTGATGTTGCGAATCGCCCCGTGTTTAGAGGGGACTAAAAGTTTGGTGCGATCTGTACTCGTTAACTTGTAAAGCTTTCTTAGCTGTGATAGTTTTCCTTTTAATTTCGTTATGTGTACTACTGCCGTGATTTTTTTCACGTCTCCAAATACAACCGTTTCGCTGGCAGGGGGGGGGGGGGGACACATGACTCTTACAAAAATTAACACTTTTAAGCTTAATATTTCTTAGAAGTTTTCCGCGATCTGTATTAGTCGACAAACTTATAAAATGTATTTGGAGAAGAAGTCCGCATATTGTGCAGAGCAACTACGGAACCCTACACTGCGCGTGGCCCGACTTGGCACTTGGCCGGTTTTATTTTAATTACAGTGTACTTGAGTCAAAATCTAATATTTAGATGATTTGCCGAAGATAATAGAAAAAAACCTACTTGTAAATTCGTTTTCAAATTAATTAGGTACTTATTGCTTTGTTGCTAACGAGGGTAGGTGCCGATAGCTAGGTATATATATCGACTATTAACAATAAGCAGAGGTTATCAACCATTAATGTACGTCAGACAACACTAATGACTAAGGAGTTATGTTCTCTTTAACCGCACATTCAATAAAATAAATGAGCTTTTAATTTTTCTTGTAAAATATTACGGAAATTATATGTTTTGGGCTAATTAAATAATAATAATAATGAAATGAACTTTGTTTTCAACAGTAAGTATCAAAATACCACGTAAACATTTTTCTAACGTCAATATATTAAACAACTATTTTGTCCGAAAAGGATCCGCCCGCGCACACCAACAACCAGACATCCACGCCGTCCCACTCCCAACATAACGTATATTTAGAGAGAGGGGACGCCCGCGCACACCAACAACCAGACATCCACGCCGTCCCACTCCCAACATAACGTATATTTAGAGAGAGGGGACGCCCGTGCACACCAACAACCAGACATCCACGCCGTCCCACTCCCAACATAACGTATATTTAGAGAGAGGGGACGCCCGCGCACACCAACAACCAGACATCCACGCCGTCCCACTCCCAACATAACGTACGAGTATATTTAGAGAGAGGGGACGCCATGCTAAGTTACAACATATCCCAAGTAGATGTGATGTAGATAACTGCGTAGATCATCGGCGTAGATAGATATTATTATAACTACAATGGAATAAAAACGATCAAAATCAGTTCAGTGGTTTTGGAGATATAGGGACGAACATAATGCTCATATATACGACAAACAAAAAAACAATGTACAGAGGTAGCTTTATCTAATCTATAGCCACCTAGCTGTATATCAACAACTTTTTCACCTCACAAGCTCGGAAAGGTTCCGCTCATCATTCGAAATCTGCGTGTAAAAGGGATTTTTGTCTGGTAGCATAGAAAAGTTTTTTAAAATTCGAGGCTTTCTATTTGAAAAAAGGTTTCTATACCGCCAGCCCAGTGAAATGTCATGTCAGTGCGCCAATCTCATTTTAGAACAATCGCCAGCACCTTAGAGCATCTACAGCACGATGATTATTAGCACGTAGTATAATATAATTTACTAAGTGTTTGAGTAATATATATATTTAAATCGGTACCCTATAATATTTTGACATCATGGCACTACCCTCAACAACTTCCCCATTACCAAAGGTTAGCTGGTAGAGAATACTAAATAATATTAAGCTCGCCTATGTACGAAATTTTTATCTTGTGCAATAAAGAATTTTATTATTATTGTTTCGAGAATTTTTGATCTCGCCTCTCCCTCTTGGCCAAAAGAATTTAAAGAGAGAGAGACGGTACATCCCTCGGCAGAAGCACAGTCGACCGAGGTTCAGAGCCCCAGGGAAAGAAACCGGCGAACGATGCGAGCAGTATCGAGCAGAACCGCCTTCTGCATCCGCGCTGGAAGCGAACTGCCGGGGAATCCCAAACGTCTCAGGTTGGTTTCGAGGCTGGTTGGTATTAACCCGTTCGCGGATAAAACAACTGGGATTATTTCGGTGGATGCCACGCCCCACATATCGGTAACCTCGTGAGCCAGGTCGAGATACTTCCTTCTCTTCTCGATTTCGGCTTTCGCGAGGTTCTCATCGTGTGGAATTGTGATATCCACCAAAGACACCCGAGACTGCGCCCGGTCCATCAACACGATGTCTGGTTTATTCGGGAGAATAGTCCTGTCCGTGATGACAGACCGATCCCAGTAGAGCTTGGCGCGGTCGTTTTCTAGTACTGGCGCCGGTGAGTACTTGTAATATGGCACCTTCTGATTTACGAGGCCGTACTTGTGGGTGAGTTCTTGAGATTGCACGAAAAAGGAAAAGGTGTGTTTGTTATTTTTGCATTTTCCTAGATGTATTGAGGTAAAATTTGTGTTTCGCTCGTCAGCAAAGATATTTTGCGTCTCATACCTTTGAAACTCTCGCTACGCTCAGGGTTGTTTTTTTGAACCACTCGCTACGTTCGTGTATTAATCCTAGAATCCTTCGCTTCCTCAGGTTTCAGTACTCGCGCCAAATATCAACTTTGCAGCCTTGCATAATAAATAACCATTGTATACATACAAGAACGCGTTAAAAGGTAAACCTAACTTAATTGCAGTATTTAAGGTTCCATAGCCAAACGGCATAACCATAGACAAAGATGGCACAACGGACGGAGCCTTGCTGACTGTCGTCCGTCTGTCTGTCGTCCGTCTGTCTGTCTGTCTGTCCTATTCGTCCGTACGTCTCTAGCTCATACACGCAGTTAGTTTAAGACCGGAAATTTGGATATTTCATGTATAGAATGTTAACATAAAACCAAATGTTGAACAAAATATTTGTCCTATTTTAATCTTTAATCTACACGATTACTTACTTTACAACAAAATATATTTAAAACTTTAATAACAAAATAAATAATCCTAAAATAAAATGAAATAAAAAGCCCTGAAACCTTATACTAAATAAAACATTGTAACTAAATAAAATATATTCTCTAAAATGTTGAATTGGAAATTAAATTTAATATTTTTCAGCATGATCCCATACAAAAAAGGGAGCCATTTTTTTTCAATTTCTAATTCGTCATAACTGATCGTCTAGAGCTCATTAAGCACAGTACAAATATATATGTATTTTATTTTTTATCTTCAAAAATAATGAAATGGGGCCGGTCAAAGTTGTGAGTTTTAGACTATTTTTTATATCTCTCAAACTAAACTAGTTAGGAATTTGGAATGTCTGTGTATCATGTATACTGTATCTAAACAACAAATAGGTACTGGAAACGCCAATCATAGTGTAGTTTTAGGGTTTACTACTTTAATAATTTACCAACTTAATTTTACAGTTTTGTTTCATGCATATTGTAGGTAGATAAGTATATTTGAATAGTGCAGAACTCCACTGAAGGGCGCGAGTCCTACTCGCACTTGACCGGTTTTTTTAGTCTGCACGATCCCATAGGTCACCAAAAGAACAAAAATGTGTCTTTACTAAAATAACTCTCATGTCCGCTAACATGGACACACTTCGGCAAACACGTCGATGGAAGAAATGTAAAGAGACAAAAAATAAAGGTGTGGATTTATAAGAACAAATCTTAAGTAAGTCAAGTACTCAAATAAAAGAAGAAAACTGTACTTTTATTGGTTTTCCCAATGGAAAAAACTTTATTTTTCAGCTAAACTTCGCAGTGCTGCCATCTACTCGAATGTGTAAATTGGTTAATAGTACCAGAGATAATATAATACTCGTGCATACAAATACTAATATAATATAGTACTACGGAAAAGCTATGTGAGAACAAAAATTACAATGGTGTGTCCGAAACGATACTTTATACTACTGCTGCTACGGTGCTACGGTAACATCCTACTTAGAGGATGAGCGATTTAGCCAATGTTAGTTTTCATACCTACACATTTATTATAAATTGGTAATAGACATTTTTATTTACAGCTGTCTTCGGTTAATAGAAAACCAAATAAAAGATTTAAATATTTTCAGGAATTTTGTTTGTGCTGCCATCTATATGTAGTTCTCAAGACCTAGGTGAGATGTGCTAGCCATTAGTTCTGCTACCCGACGATGGATGGCACTTGTATATCAGGGCAGCTTCTAGTTCCATGCACGATATATAGAGGGCACTGCTTCTAATGTTACGCTGTACGTAACGACTTGCTCTTTGTAACGTCATGCATTACGTTCTTTCGGTCCGCGGTGCATTCTCAAAACGAAAAGGAACGTGATTGTACATTATCTAACCATCTAAATGCATTAACTAATATTACCCATTACCAAGCGTTTTCACTAAAGCTTTGGGTAATCCGCAATTTTACTTGCGTCCACAAAATATTCACTTAGAGACTAGATATTCGATTATAGACTAAATATATACGATTAGAGACTAAATATTCACTTAGAGACACAATTGCTGACTTGATGTACTTACATAATTTAACTTTACTGATTGGGGTCTACAAAATATAATAATAGGTTTTTATCTACGAAACTGCTGAAATATTCTTACTTATTTGTTTTTTGTTTGAAATTTGATTTCAAGGTTTTATACCTACTTATTAAATTTTGTTTTTTTTTCAGATTAATTATAAAAATTAAATCTTCAAAAACAGTTCGTCCTAAATGCCATCCATTTCCATGATAAGATTCGTAATAATTTTTTACAGCTGACACTTTTTAAAAATTAAATTAAAGTTGCTGTTAGATTGATGATGTCTCATTCATACACAAAATAAATTACATAATTTGGATTGGTCATTCCTAAAAAAAAATGCAAAAATTTAAATTAGTACTGAAAATTTAGTTTCCTTTAAATTATCTTTAGAAAACGGCAATTTCATAATAAATGTATTATGTTGGCTATCCATTCATTATATTGTGCTACGGAACAAAACAGACACTTACCTACCTTTAACCTTGACAAGATTGCCGACCCGAATGATTGACAAAGTCAATAGCACAACCAGCCAGTCAGTATTGTATAATTTTCCTCTCCGTCCGTCCGTACCTATATCGAGGAATAATAACATATTGTCATCTCAATTACAGTATCAGAGTGATAATAAAAGCTCGTTTTGTAAATGATAACGTAAAATGAGCCAGGATTATTTTTTATAAAACATACATTACAATATTTTCAAATCTTATAATCTATATAATATTTTTACTTTGTCTTTTTTAATTTTGTTTTTAAGCAGTTTCAGAATTTAATGGACCTTAAAAGAAACAAAACATTGGTAAGTGTACTTAAACATATTTGATTGATCGGTTGTTGGGTAGAAAGATGTTAGTTTAACCCTTTCGGAACTGTAAATAAAAAACAATAGTTAAACGATAGTTAGGCGATGGCCAAATAGTCCCAATTAGTCCCGTAAGGGTTAAAAGGTCTTGAACAAAAAGACTGGTACAAAAATCAGATGCACCATTAATTATATCGTATTCTTCAAAAGCCGCAATTCTTCACATTTTCCTCTGAACTTGACGAAATATTGTGTTCGGTATTGTTTGTGTTAATTAATTAGTTATTAATTGTATCAATAAGATGTCACTTGAGATAAACAATCACATGAAAATAAAGGAATTTGTTGTCTGAAAATTCTTGTGATAAGATTATAGCATGCAATTCACTTACTAAATTGTGAAAATAAATCTTTATCAACGTTTTTTATAAAAGAACAGACGAAACGCCGTCATCATACGTAAAAATAAACTTTTTTTTATTGTAGTAGTGTTGTAGTGTAGGATGGTACAAGATCGTAGCTACATTTATCTTTATTGTGTACAATTTACGAATTATTTAATTTTCTTATTTAATAACACAAGGTAAGAAGTAAACAAATGTTTATTTATCAATTGTTATCTTCTTACTCGTACTATCGATAATATTCAAAACGCAGCTATTTAAGTCGGTATCGGACTTTCTATTGTTTATAAACATTATAGAGTCCGCTCGAGCGACAAGGCTTTGCGTAAAAAAAATAGTTTTACGAATTGTATTTTTCGTGGTGCGTGTAAATATATACAAGGTAGTACTATAATTTGTTACATCAAATACCATCATACCAGTCGCATTGTCTTTGATCTTGTTACACAATAAAATTTCATAATGAGTTTTGGATACATATTTATAACGTGTAATTGTGTCATCAAGTGTTATTGTGTTATCAAGTGTAATATCTAATAATACTTCGTACAAAATACAAGTAAAGGTACTTTAGGAACTAAGCCAATAGGTAGATAGGTATAGCTAATCTCTCTGAACATGTGCAACATTTCAGCTGAATTGGTTGGATACTGGTTTAAACTTCAGTTGCAACATTTGAACCGGACGCGTATCAAGAAATGTTAGATGACGTATAGGGTTAGGGTTTATAAGTTAAGAGGGCACCGACCAAAATAAGCTGAAACGCAAGTCATTGTTAAGTTGATTTATTGAATAATATTTCAATGATAAATATTAAAAAAAATATTTAGTATCACAGAGAACCTATCTACACTTTTTCCGCAGCAAATATTAAAAATAATTTTTAGTGTACGAAGCAAATCTATCTAAAGTTATCCCAAAATCAAAAAAGGCGTATTTTAGTTATTTTATAACTTAACTGCAGAAGTTTATGTCAACCTTAAATCAAAATAATCACAAATGGACAAAGTACAATTTCTCCGCGTCTCCGTTTGAGAATTTTGTCTGCCAATGATTTTTTTCAAACTGCACCTCATACCCGCCATATAATCCGACAAATGAGTCATACATAATGTAACATCAAGTCATGCAAAAATACTTTAATTACGGGTGACATCAATATAAATATCATCTTGAGCGCTCTAATAGACATTATTATCGTAACATGTTAACTATGTACAGCTTGCTTCCAGGTCACTTCTTGCCTGCTAGATATGAAAACTGTCTGGATCATTTCAATCTAAAACTAGATAATAACAAAAAGAAATCAGCTTTCATAGCGGTTATAGATAGCACTATCACAGATCATCGTATGATTTTTCTAAAGTTGTCTAAGGTAGCACATAAGGACACAAATTTAAAAATTGACTTTGATAAAGCATTTATTAGCTTAAATGAAAATAACCTATCAGACTTATTATTACGACCCCATTAAGAAAAACTTGTTAGAGAATACTAAAACTATACCGGCACTGTGTGTCAAATCTTTGTTTAAAGCAGTCTTTTTGATCCTTGTTTTACTAAACCTGATGTACAAACATTCCATGTCGATAGATTCGTTTCACTTGCATCATCTCCTCAATAAGAAGTAATGTTCTGGATATGGACGGCAGCCATCGCTGCCTCTGTAGTACTATACTTCTGGCATCGCTACAGATGGTTCAAGAATGCTGGAGTTAACTATCTCATCCCCATCCCGCCTTTAGGCAATAATACCAGATCTTTTCTGCAATTGGAACACTTCAATGAGGATTTCTCGAGGCTGTATAGTGCTTTTCCTGAAGACAGGTAATTCAAAAAAGAAATATTCTTTCTTTTTTTCTCGAAAGTTTTATGTATTTTTCAATATTGTTTGTTTGATTTAAATTTAGATTTGTAGGACGTTACGAGTTTGTGAATCCGATGGTGATAATCAGAGACCTGGACCTCATTAAGAAGATTACAGTCAAAGACTTCGACAGTTTCACAGATCACAGATCCATCTTTGGTGATAACAGTGAAGATTTTTTTGGAAAATCTCTTTTCTCCATGAGAGGTGATAAAAACAAAACATATTAACGAAAAAACAAAAATACACTATATGTTGAAAAGCAAAGAAAATTAACTTGATGAGTTTGGAGTACGAGATAAGCTGCTAATAATGATTATTTTTTATCATTTGAATATCATGATAACTGTTGGATAGCGTTATATTGTGTCGACTAATCTTGGGAGTGATTTCAGGTTCCAAATGGCGGGACATGAGAGCAACTCTGTCTCCTGCCTTCACCAGCTCCAAGATAAAGTTGATGGTGCCCTTTATGTTGGAGGTAGGAGATCAGATGACCCAAGTGTTGAAGGATAAAATTAAAGCATCAGAAAGTAAGTACACACCTGATGGCTTTACATTAGGCCAGGTATAGAGTAAAGATAAAAGATAAAAGAAGTAAAGAATCTGAAAGTTATCTAGTCAAATTGTAATCGTTAACTTTTTTTCCAATATATGAAATGAAATGAAATATATTGAAATAAAATATATCAAGCACGCGGCAGCGTGTCCGCCGAGTTCTAAGAAGAAAAGGCCGGGCGCAATACGCGTGTATTATACTAAACGAACCATTTCGAGCTACTTTTAAACCCCCCCATAAGTTATTTTCTATAAGACCTACGAAGTTGAAATTCTGCGTGCGTCCAAAAGTATCTAAAATACAAAATTTTATAAATTAAACTTTAATAGAGCTTGAGATATTCACGCCCAAAATCGCTATTTTTATCACTGATTGACTCACTCATATAAAATCTAAAACACTTCCAAGAAACTTAGAAACTCAAAATTAGGCACAAAGGTAGATCATTGAGCGTGTACAAAGAAAAAATCCAGAAATTTACTTATATTTAATTATTGTTGAAGCTATGATGTTCCAACTTAATTCGGCCCTTAGGTTAAAACATTATTTATACCTACTACTAAACTGATTGGGCTGAAACTTTTCACAAATGTTTAGGTAGATACGTAACCAAATTATTAGTAATAACATGAACACGACATGAATCCCCGAGGGGATGTCAGAGGCCTTCCGTGTGTGAACTGTGAAATGCAAGTTACAGTCCACACTTGGTACACCTGCGTTTCACCGACGATTATTACATCCCAACGTGATGGGTGGTGAGCCCTATCGCTGTTCTTCGGGCACAAATACACGCTTTTTAGGCTAAGTATTTAAATACAACTTAACGAAAATCAATGATATCCCATTAAAACATAAATGTGAAGAAGGGGCCGAGTTCGGTACAAAGGCAGTGCAGGATTGTCGGCTTCGCTAAAGAAAGAATTAATATCAAATGGGTGCCAAGTTCCATGGAGGTTCCTTAACCCGCCACTGTTGACGGTATATGTCTGTGAGACCGGTAGTTTTTTCAATATTTTTTTCACCGTTAAGAGGATGGCATACTCTAGCAACTTTTTTTATTACCCGTGCAGCACAATAAGTCTAATGGCAAAGTCTAATTCGAAGAGCTTATTCAGTCAATGGTATAGAACAACTTTTACTATGGAGCCAACCCTGAAATCTCAAAAAAAAATCTGCCCTTCCGTACATTTCAGCCGAGCGGCATTGCATTTTTCCATGAAAAAGTAAATTATTTTTTTCAAGATACAAGGTTTGTTCCATAGTAAAAGTTGTTCTATACCATTGACTGAATAAGCTCTTCAAATATGGTTACACTTATCTGTTACACGTTGTATAGGGGTTGTATTTAAACCCACAATAGAAAATACTAAAAATGCTACTGCAGTTTTCTATCAAAAATATTAACTGCACACAAAAAATACTAACTGCACACCAAAACAACTAACTCTGCTCTTACAACATTTCTGGGTTGTCATAATAAAAATAATCACGAAGGTTATGTATGGTGGTCGCGGAACTACCTATACCTATATAGCCTACCGGCTCTCTTCTGCGCTGAAGGATTTCTGATGACGATATTTAATGTGCAAAATAGTATTTTTGATGTGCAGTTTAATATTATCTATAATATAATAGTTATGTAACCTCATTGTTCCCAGTGAATTACATTGATTTTGATGCCAGAGATCTGACTACACGTTACGCCAATGACGTCATCGCATCCTGTGCTTACGGTATCAAGATCAACTCTCATTCTGATGAAAATAATGAGTTCTACATCAAGGGCAGAGCGCTCAACTCTATAAATTTTGATTTCTTTCAAGCTATCAAATTTGCCGGATACCTTTCGTTTCCCAAACTTATGAATGTAAGAATCCCTTAAATGTTCAGTTTATACCTTATATTAATTATATTTGCTCGAAAAATTATTTTATTAATTAATTATTGTGTTCCCCGACACGTAATTCTGAACCGAGATGATAATCTCATTTCGTTATTTCTAAAATTGTTGCTGTTAGACGTGTTTTTTTTTTAAACCACGCATACAAAAAAATATTTTCAGAAACTGAATGTGCCACTATTTTCAATGCCAGAAACAAACTTCTTTAAGAAAATTGTGGAAGACGTAATGAAAGATAGAGAAGAAAAGAACATTGTGAGACCCGATATGATACATCTACTAATGGAGGCCAAAAAAGGTACCGAATACAACTGATATCCCTAGACAAAGATATACACAAAAATTACTAATTTGTCATAGCACCAAGTATGGCTTAATCGATAACAGTTAAAATGAAAGTGTAAACTAATAAACATTAACATGTACACACGAAGAATCACTTAGTGAGTGATTAATCAGTCGAGCATAGTGTAAAGAAAAACATGGTTTAGCAGCAGACCCCACACTAAGTCTTACTTATTCTGCTGGACAGAATACAAGTAATATCACTAAACAGATGACAACCAATATCCCTTACCAGATACAACAGATATCACTAAAGAGAATACAACGATATCACTACTCCAAATACTTGCCAGTAACTATTACACGCGCGAGTACTACATTCAATATAACCCAAATATTATGTGTATCTAATTGAAATCTGTACAAATATTGTAATATACATATTTCACATGAAATTTTTCTGTTATGTAACAGTTAGCCATCGTCTAATATTTTCTGCTGCTGCATTGTTTTGACTGCGTTTTTTCCCCCATTGATTCGTGGGTCATCGTGGGCGCATCATTGTCTAATTTGTACATTTTCTTAGCAGAGTGCGTAGTGATGTTTATTTATATGACTTGAAACTAAACAAAATTACATATTGCAAATAAAAATAGTTACCATTGATCAGCTAGGGATTTGGAAAAGTTTGAAAATTCCTGACAAAGTATTAATTATATTCAGGAAGTTTATCGCATGCCGAGGAAGCCACGGGTGAAGACGCAGGGTTCGCCACAGTCGAGGAGTCTGCCATAGGTCGGACGAAGAGTACCAGAGGTATAACCCAAAGAATAGTTCTCTTATAATCACAACTTTTATCTAATCGGTATTTATAGGATTCAGTACCCAAAGAGTATAAAAAGAACCATGAACCCAAAAACTTTGTAAAAACTGTTTGATATTTGCCTTCCATGGGCCCAATTGTTCAAATTCAAATTCAAATAGTTTATTTTGCAAAGAACGTTTCACAAATCAAAATACTAATGTAGATAAGCTAAATACTATACCTGAATCCGAATTACCTGCATATTATTTGTTCGTTCCAGTATGGTCCCATGACGAGCTGATAGCTCAGGCCCTGCTCTTCTTCCTGGCTGGCTTCGACACAGTGGCCACTATAATGACATTCCTGTTGTATGAGCTGGCACGAAACCCTGAAGTTCAAGATAAACTGGCTGTAGAGATCAAGCAATTCGACGACAAGAATCGAGGGAAACTGGACTATAATAATATACAACAGATGAATTATTTGGATATGGTTATTTCAGGTAAATTAAGGACTCGTAGTTTCTAATTGCTGTGAGATTTAACGTACACAATGTCTTTTCTTGTGAAATGAAAATAAAGGGTATGGGTGACTCAAGATTAAGCATCTCATTCTGCATAAAGTATCATCAAGCAAATAAAGCATATAAGTAATCATCAAGCAAAAGACTATACAATATTAATAAAATACAATAAAATGGGGGAGAGAATTCAAAGTTGAAGCATATTGACTTGCCTAATGAGTTTCAAGTATGTTGCAGCAAATACTGTTGTAATTCATTATAAATAAGATGTATTTACAGATTACTAATGTTTTTTATGTTTGAGTGCAAGTGCCACTTATCAAGGTGGGTACAAAAGCCGAAAAAAACCTTTGATCGGCTGAAACAAGCATGTGAGCGAGGCTCACAGGAGTGCAAAGCTTGAATTTTATGTGTGAGCTTTGTATGAAAAGCCGTCTTCTGGTGCAATTTTCCACGCAATGGTTGAAGTACCAGGGAAAACTGGTGCCCATTTTTAAGGGAAAACTCAACTATCATCTGAATAAACATGTCAGTTCAGCTTCCGGCCTGAGTTGTCGACGGAGACTGCCATTCTCAGTTTGAAGCACGGTGTCAGGTATATAATAGTGATAGGAAAACACCCATACATTATGCATGTTTTCTAGATTTGTCCAAGGCCTTTGATCTTGTCTCGTACGATGTTCTCTGGCAGAAACTAAAAGAAACAACCTACCATCGGAGCTAGCTTCTCTTCTGAGGTACTGGTACCTGCACTAGGAGAATCGTGTGAGATGGGCGAGCGAGTTTTCAGAACGATATAAAACAGTGTGTGGCGTGAGGCAGAGGGTATTAAGTTCTCTTCTGCTCTTTAATCTTTACATGGATGCGTTGATCGGGAGGCTCAGCAGAACGCATGTCGGCTGTTATATAGACGGTATTTGTCTCAACAATTTGAGTTACGCGGACGACATGCGGTTGTTGGCCCCCTCGGTCGGCGCCCTACGCCAGCTACTCGCGCTGTGTGAGTCGTACGCAACTTCCCACGGTTTGATTTACAATACCAAGAAGTCAGAGTACATGGTCTTCAGGGCTGGAAATAAGTGTACCTCATTTGTTCCTGCTATTCGTCTAAACGGTGCACCGCTAAACCAGGTGCATCAGTAGAAATACTTGTGGCAATTGGTGACAGAAGATCTGAAAGACGGTGTAGAGATAGAGAGGATGAAGGGAACGCAGAGCATTGTCAGTCTGGGTGAACATGCTGGCCCGCAGGTTCTCCCGATGCACAGATGCAGTGAAAATTACGTTATTAATTTTCTTAAAAAGCTTCTTGCACATCACTGTGTTCGATGGCCCTGTGTTTCAATTCTCTATAAAAATCATCCAAATTATCATTCCAAATCTGTTATTTTAATTCTATGTATTTGCCTCATCTTTCCCCTTAAATATAAACTTTATTTTCTGAAAACTGAAAGTAGAAAAACATGTTGAGATTTTTTCCATCTCCAAATCTTCTCTGTGTCTACGTCTGTGTCTGTGTCTTGGCCATCTTATCTGTGAGTAGAACATTCTGTAGCCACTGGTACTGTAGGGACTGGTATCTCAATTAAGTTATTCATTAATGTGTACCTTTTTTGCAGAATGTCTCCGACTGTATACTCCTCTAGCTATGACGGACAGACAATGTCTCAAGGATTATAATCTTGGAAAACCTAACAGTAAAGCAACTAAAGATTATATTGTAAGTTGCTCTTAAATTAAATTTGTTGAAAGTTTTCAAGATTTATGAAGTTTTTTGTATTTTTAATTTGTATATATTAGATAATTTTTTGACAAAGGTGTTCTCTCCTTTCTGCTAGTTAGGTCTAATATTTTCATGTACAGATACGAAAAGGACAAGTTCTAGGTCTTCCCATATGGTGCATTCATCGGGATCCGGAGTATTATCCAGACCCACAAAAGTTTATTCCTGAACGGTTTTCTGAAGAGAACAGACCCAACATAAAGCCCTTCTCCTATTTTCCGTTTGGCCAGGGGCCTAGGAACTGCATCGGTAAGTAGGACTTCTTAAAGTTAAGATAACTGAAGCAGCTTTATAAACTTTTTTGTCTTGCGCTTGGCCGTTACCACGCCTGATGGCCAGTGCCTTCACTTTTCTAGCAAGTGTAGCAAATATCGAAGAAACTGAAGTATGACCTGCATGACAACTTTTTTTAAAGTAATCAAAAATACTCGCACGTGGTATTTGTAGATTTACTTCTAACAGAACGATTTAGGGACACACTGTGGTGAAATCTTTATCGTTCAAAAAGCTTATAAAGGACTTTCTAACAAGTTAGGAAAATAAAATTGTCCTTCAATCGTTGGTTGTTAATGGTAAATACTCAGATACTTTAACACCTCTTTTATTTGTTGCTCCACAAATATATTATTTGCCAGGATCCCGTTTCGCTCTGTGTGAGTTAAAGGTGATGGCCTACCAACTGATCAAGGACTTCGAGCTGTCACCGAACGAGCAGACCACCATCCCTTTCGAACTAGCTGTCGGTAACTTCAACCTTCGATTGAAAGGAGGACATTCGCTAAGATTAAATTTAAGAAAATAGTTCTGTAATATTACTTATCATAATTTAAATATTATTAACCTTTTCTGGTACATTTTTACACTATTTGATATTATAAACCGAGAAAATTAAAAATTGTGTCATAATAAAGTTTATGTTTGATTTCACAAGAGCTTTTTCAATTTTAAACATCTTTAAAAATTATACTAGAAAAGAAAGATCTATGTTCAAAGGAAACACAAATTATAGTTATATGTTAAGGCACAGAAGAAATAACAGTAATATCTAAAACACGAATATAACTGTAGAGGTAAAGGAACAAGTACTTACGAGTACGTTAAACTGGAATCAGCCAAAAACTATTTATGGAAATCCATAATTAAAAATCATGGGTTGGGAATTTTAGCCGTCTGTTGCTGTGCTGTGACCAAGCAACTACAGCGTTAATTAGTCGACTGCTACTGTGCTGTGACCAAGCAACTACAGCGTTAATTAGTCGTCTGCTACTGTGCTGTGACCAAGCAACTACAGCGTTAATTAGTCGACTGCTACTGTGCTGTGACCAAGCAACTACAGCGTTAATTAGTCACCTGCTACTGTGCTGTGACCAAGCAACTACAGCGTTAATTAGTCGTCTGCTACTGTGCTGTGACCAAGCAACTACAGCGTTAATTAGTCACCTGCTACTGTGCTGTGACCAAGCAACTACAGCGTTAATAAGTCGACTGCTACTGTGCTGTGACCAAGCAACTACAGCGTTAATTAGTCGTCTGCAACTGTGCTGTGACCAAGCAACTACAGCGTTAATTAGTCGACTGCTACTGTGCTGTGACCAAGCAACTACAGCGTTAATTAGTCGACTGCTACTGTGCTGTGACCAAGCAACTACAGCGTTAATTAGTCGTCTGCTACTGTGCTGTGACCAAGCAACTACAGCGTTAATTAGTCGTCTGCTACTGTGCTGTGACCAAGCAACTACAGCGTTAATTAGTCGACTGCTACTGTGCTGTGACCAAGCAACTACAGCGTTAATTAGTCGTCTGCTACTGTGCTGTGACCAAGCAACTACAGCGTTAATTAGTCGTCTGCTACTGTGCTGTGACCAAGCAACTACAGCGTTAATTAGTCGTCTGCTACTGTGCTGTGACCAAGCAACTACAGCGTTAATTAGTCGTCTGCTACTGTGCTGTGACCAAGCAACTACAGCGTTAATTAGTCGCCTGCTGCTGTGCTGTGACCAAGCAACTACAGCGTTAATTAGTCGTCTGCTACTGTGCTGTGACCAAGCAACTACAGCGTTAATTAGTCGTTTGCTACTGTGCTGTGACCAAGCAACTACAGCGTTAATTAGTCGTTTGCTACTGTGCTGTGACCAAGCAACTACAGCGTTAATTAGTCGCCTGCTGCTGTGCTGTGACCAAGCAACTACAGCGTTAATTAGTCGTTTGCTACTGTGCTGTGACCAAGCAACTACAGCGTTAATTAGTCGTCTGCAACTGTGCTGTGACCAAGCAACTACAGCGTTAATTAGTCGACTGCTACTGTGCTGTGACCAAGCAACTACAGCGTTAATTAGTCGACTGCTACTGTGCTGTGACCAAGCAACTACAGCGTTAATTAGTCACCTGCTACTGTGCTGTGACCAAGCAACTACAGCGTTAATTAGTCGTCTGCTACTGTGCTGTGACCAAGCAACTACAGCGTTAATTAGTCACCTGCTACTGTGCTGTGACCAAGCAACTACAGCGTTAATTAGTCACCTGCTACTGTGCTGTGACCAAGCAACTACAGCGTTAATTAGTCGACTGCTACTGTGCTGTGACCAAGCAACTACAGCGTTAATTAGTCGTCTGCAACTGTGCTGTGACCAAGCAACTACAGCGTTAATTAGTCGACTGCTACTGTGCTGTGACCAAGCAACTACAGCGTTAATTAGTCGACTGCTACTGTGCTGTGACCAAGCAACTACAGCGTTAATTAGTCGTCTGCTACTGTGCTGTGACCAAGCAACTACAGCGTTAATTAGTCGTCTGCTACTGTGCTGTGACCAAGCAACTACAGCGTTAATTAGTCGTCTGCTACTGTGCTGTGACCAAGCAACTACAGCGTTAATTAGTCGACTGCTACTGTGCTGTGACCAAGCAACTACAGCGTTAATTAGTCGACTGCTACTGTGCTGTGACCAAGCAACTACAGCGTTAATTAGTCGTCTGCTACTGTGCTGTGACCAAGCAACTACAGCGTTAATTAGTCGTCTGCTACTGTGCTGTGACCAAGCAACTACAGCGTTAATTAGTCGTCTGCTACTGTGCTGTGACCAAGCAACTACAGCGTTAATTAGTCGCCTGCTGCTGTGCTGTGACCAAGCAACTACAGCGTTAATTAGTCGTCTGCTACTGTGCTGTGACCAAGCAACTACAGCGTTAATTAGTCGTTTGCTACTGTGCTGTGACCAAGCAACTACAGCGTTAATTAGTCGTTTGCTACTGTGCTGTGACCAAGCAACTACAGCGTTAATTAGTCGCCTGCTGCTGTGCTGTGACCAAGCAACTACAGCGTTAATTAGTCGTTTGCTACTGTGCTGTGACCAAGCAACTACAGCGTTAATTAGTCGTCTGCTACTGTGCTGTGACCAAGCAACTACAGCGTTAATTAGTCGTTTGCTACTGTGCTGTGACCAAGCAACTACAGCGTTAATTAGTCGTTTGCTACTGTGCTGTGACCAAGCAACTACAGCGTTAATTAGTCGTTTGCTACTGTGCTGTGACCAAGCAACTACAGCGTTAATTAGTCGCCTGCTGCTGTGCTGTGACCAAGCAATTACAGCGTTAATTAGTCGCCTGCTGCTTTGCTGTGACCAAGCAACTACAGCGTTAATTAGTCGTTTGCTACTGTGCTGTGACCAAGCAACTACAGCGTTAATTAGTCGTCTGCTACTGTGCTGTGACCAAGCAACTACAGCGTTAATTAGTCGACTGCTACTGTGCTGTGACCAAGCAACTACAGCGTTAATTAGTCGACTGCTACTGTGCTGTGACCAAGCAAATACAGCGTTAATTAGTCGACTGCTACTGTGCTGTGACCAAGCAACTACAGCGTTAATTAGTCGTCTGCTACTGTGCTGTGACCAAGCAACTACAGCGTTAATTAGTCGACTGCTACTGTGCTGTGACCAAGCAACTACAGCATTAATTAGTCGACTGCTACTGTGCTGTGACCAAGCAACTACAGCGTTAATTAGTCGACTGCTACTGTGCTGTGACCAAGCAACTACAGCGTTAATTAGTCGACTGCTACTGTGCTGTGACCAAGCAACTACAGCGTTAATTAGTCGTCTGCTACTGTGCTGTGACCAAGCAACTACAGCGTTAATTAGTCGTTTGCTACTGTGCTGTGACCAAGCAACTACAGCGTTAATTAGTCGTTTGCTACTGTGCTGTGACCAAGCAACTACAGCGTTAATTAGTCGCCTGCTGCTGTGCTGTGACCAAGCAACTACAGCGTTAATTAGTCGACTGCTACTGTGCTGTGACCAAGCAACTACAGCGTTAATTAGTCGACTGCTACTGTGCTGTGACCAAGCAACTACAGCGTTAATTAGTCGTCTGCTACTGTGCTGTGACCAAGCAACTACAGCGTTAATTAGTCGTTTGCTACTGTGCTGTGACCAAGCAACTACAGCGTTAATTAGTCGTTTGCTACTGTGCTGTGACCAAGCAACTACAGCGTTAATTAGTCACCTGCTACTGTGCTGTGACCAAGCAACTACAGCGTTAATTAGTCGTCTGCTACTGTGCTGTGACCAAGCAACTACAGCGTTAATTAGTCGACTGCTACTGTGCTGTGACCAAGCAACTACAGCGTTAATTAGTCGTCTGCTACTGTGCTGTGACCAAGCAACTACAGCGTTAATTAGTCGTCTGCTACTGTGCTGTGACCAAGCAACTACAGCGTTAATTAGTCGACTGCTACTGTGCTGTGACCAAGCAACTACAGCGTTAATTAGTCACCTGCTACTGTGCTGTGACCAAGCAACTACAGCGTTAATTAGTCGTCTGCTACTGTGCTGTGACCAAGCAACTACAGCGTTAATTAGTCGTCTGCTAGTGTGCTGTGACCAAGCAACTACAGCGTTAATTAGTCGTCTGCTACTGTGCTGTGACCAAGCAACTACAGCGTTAATTAGTCGACTGCTACTGTGCTGTGACCAAGCAACTACAGCGTTAATTAGTCGTCTGCTACTGTGCTGTGACCAAGCAACTACAGCGTTAATTAGTCGTCTGCTACTGTGCTGTGACCAAGCAACTACAGCGTTAATTAGTCGACTGCTACTGTGCTGTGACCAAGCAACTACAGCGTTAATTAGTCACCTGCTACTGTGCTGTGACCAAGCAACTACAGCGTTAATTAGTCGTCTGCTACTGTGCTGTGACCAAGCAACTACAGCGTTAATTAGTCGTCTGCTACTGTGCTGTGACCAAGCAACTACAGCGTTAATTAGTCGTCTGCTACTGTGCTGTGACCAAGCAACTACAGCGTTAATTAGTCGACTGCTACTGTTATGTGACCAAGCAACTACAGCGTTAATTAGTCGACTGCTACTGTGCTGTGACCAAGCAACTACAGCGTTAATTAGTCGACTGCTACTGTGCTGTGACCAAGCAACTACAGCGTTAATTAGTCACCTGCTACTGTGCTGTGACCAAGCAACTACAGCGTTAATTAGTCGTCTGCTACTGTGCTGTGACCAAGCAACTACAGCGTTAATTAGTCGTCTGCTACTGTGCTGTGACCAAGCAACTACAGCGTTAATTAGTCGTCTGCTACTGTGCTGTGACCAAGCAACTACAGCGTTAATTAGTCGTTTGCTACTGTGCTGTGACCAAGCAACTACAGCGTTAATTAGTCGTTTGCTACTGTGCTGTGACCAAGCAACTACAGCGTTAATTAGTCGTCTGCTACTGTGCTGTGACCAAGCAACTACAGCGTTAATTAGTCGTCTGCTACTGTGCTGTGACCAAGCAACTACAGCGTTAATTAGTCGTCTGCTACTGTGCTGTGACCAAGCAACTACAGCGTTAATTAGTCGCCTGCTGCTGTGCTGTGACCAAGCAACTACAGCGTTAATTAGTCGTCTGCTACTGTGCTGTGACCAAGCAACTACAGCGTTAATTAGTCGTTTGCTACTGTGCTGTGACCAAGCAACTACAGCGTTAATTAGTCGTTTGCTACTGTGCTGTGACCAAGCAACTACAGCGTTAATTAGTCGCCTGCTGCTGTGCTGTGACCAAGCAACTACAGCGTTAATTAGTCGTTTGCTACTGTGCTGTGACCAAGCAACTACAGCGTTAATTAGTCGTCTGCTACTGTGCTGTGACCAAGCAACTACAGCGTTAATTAGTCGTTTGCTACTGTGCTGTGACCAAGCAACTACAGCGTTAATTAGTCGTTTGCTACTGTGCTGTGACCAAGCAACTACAGCGTTAATTAGTCGCCTGCTGCTGTGCTGTGACCAAGCAACTGCAGCGTTAATTAGTCGTCTGCTACTGTGCTGTGACCAAGCAACTACAGCGTTAATTAGTCGACTGCTACTGTGCTGTGACCAAGCAACTGCAGCGTTAATTAGTCGTCTGCTACTGTGCTGTGACCAAGCAACTACAGCGTTAATTAGTCGACTGCTACTGTGCTGTGACCAAGCAACTGCAGCGTTAATTAGTCGTCTGCTACTGTGCTGTGACCAAGCAACTACAGCGTTAATTAGTCGACTGCTACTGTGCTGTGACCAAGCAACTACAGCGTTAATTAGTCGACTGCTACTGTGCTGTGACCAAGCAACTGCAGCGTTAATTAGTCGACTGCTACTGTGCTGTGACCAAGCAACTGCAGCGTTAATTAGTCGACTGCTACTGTGCTGTGACCAAGCAACTACAGCGTTAATTAGTCGACTGCTACTGTGCTGTGACCAAGCAACTACAGCGTTAATTAGTCGACTGCTACTGTGCTGTGACCAAGCAACTACAGCGTTAATTAGTCGACTGCTACTGTGCTGTGACCAAGCAACTACAGCGTTAATTAGTCGTCTGCTACTGTGCTGTGACCAAGCAACTACAGCGTTAATTAGTCGACTGCTACTGTGCTGTGACCAAGCAACTACAGCGTTAATTAGTCGACTGCTACTGTGCTGTGACCAAGCAACTGCAGCGTTAATTAGTCGACTGCTACTGTGCTGTGACCAAGCAACTGCAGCGTTAATTAGTCGTCTGCTACTGTGCTGTGACCAAGCAACTACAGCGTTAATTAGTCACCTGCTACTGTGCTGTGACCAAGCAACTACAGCGTTAATTAGTCGTCTGCTACTGTGCTGTGACCAAGCAACTACAGCGTTAATTAGTCGACTGCTACTGTGCTGTGACCAAGCAACTACAGCGTTAATTAGTCGACTGCTACTGTGCTGTGACCAAGCAACTGCAGCGTTAATTAGTCGACTGCTACTGTGCTGTGACCAAGCAACTGCAGCGTTAATTAGTCGACTGCTACTGTGCTGTGACCAAGCAACTACAGCGTTAATTAGTCGACTGCTACTGTGCTGTGACCAAGCAACTGCAGCGTTAATTAGTCGTCTGCTACTGTGCTGTGACCAAGCAACTACAGCGTTAATTAGTCGACTGCTACTGTGCTGTGACCAAGCAACTGCAGCGTTAATTAGTCGTCTGCTACTGTGCTGTGACCAAGCAACTACAGCGTTAATTAGTCGACTGCTACTGTGCTGTGACCAAGCAACTACAGCGTTAATTAGTCGACTGCTACTGTGCTGTGACCAAGCAACTGCAGCGTTAATTAGTCGACTGCTACTGTGCTGTGACCAAGCAACTGCAGCGTTAATTAGTCGTCTGCTACTGTGCTGTGACCAAGCAACTACAGCGTTAATTAGTCGACTGCTACTGTGCTGTGACCAAGCAACTACAGCGTTAATTAGTCGACTGCTACTGTGCTGTGACCAAGCAACTACAGCGTTAATTAGTCGACTGCTACTGTGCTGTGACCAAGCAACTACAGCGTTAATTAGTCGACTGCTACTGTGCTGTGACCAAGCAACTACAGCGTTAATTAGTCGACTGCTACTGTGCTGTGACCAAGCAACTACAGCGTTAATTAGTCGACTGCTACTGTGCTGTGACCAAGCAACTACAGCGTTAATTAGTCGTCTGCTACTGTGCTGTGACCAAGCAACTACAGCGTTAATTAGTCGACTGCTACTGTGCTGTGACCAAGCAACTGCAGCGTTAATTAGTCGACTGCTACTGTGCTGTGACCAAGCAACTGCAGCGTTAATTAGTCGACTGCTACTGTGCTGTGACCAAGCAACTACAGCGTTAATTAGTCGTCTGCTACTGTGCTGTGACCAAGCAACTGCAGCGTTAATTAGTCGACTGCTACTGTGCTGTGACCAAGCAACTGCAGCGTTAATTAGTCGACTGCTACTGTGCTGTTACCAAGCAACTACAGCGTTAATTAGTCGTCTGCTACTGTGCTGTGACCAAGCAACTACAGCGTTAATTAGTCGACTGCTACTGTGCTGTGACCAAGCAACTACAGCGTTAATTAGTCGTCTGCTACTGTGCTGTGACCAAGCAACTGCAGCGTTAATTAGTCGACTGCTACTGTGCTGTGACCAAGCAACTGCAGCGTTAATTAGTCGACTGCTACTGTGCTGTGACCAAGCAACTGCAGCGTTAATTAGTCGACTGCTACTGTGCTGTGACCAAGCAACTACAGCGTTAATTAGTCGTCTGCTACTGTGCTGTGACCAAGCAACTGCAGCGTTAATTAGTCGACTGCTACTGTGCTGTGACCAAGCAACTACAGCGTTAATTAGTCGACTGCTACTGTGCTGTGACCAAGCAACTGCAGCGTTAATTAGTCGTCTGCTACTGTGCTGTGACCAAGCAACTACAGCGTTAATTAGTCGACTGCTACTGTGCTGTGACCAAGCAACTGCAGCGTTAATTAGTCGTCTGCTACTGTGCTGTGACCAAGCAACTACAGCGTTAATTAGTCGACTGCTACTGTGCTGTGACCAAGCAACTACAGCGTTAATTAGTCGACTGCTACTGTGCTGTGACCAAGCAACTGCAGCGTTAATTAGTCGACTGCTACTGTGCTGTGACCAAGCAACTGCAGCGTTAATTAGTCGTCTGCTACTGTGCTGTGACCAAGCAACTACAGCGTTAATTAGTCGACTGCTACTGTGCTGTGACCAAGCAACTACAGCGTTAATTAGTCGACTGCTACTGTGCTGTGACCAAGCAACTACAGCGTTAATTAGTCGACTGCTACTGTGCTGTGACCAAGCAACTACAGCGTTAATTAGTCGACTGCTACTGTGCTGTGACCAAGCAACTACAGCGTTAATTAGTCGACTGCTACTGTGCTGTGACCAAGCAACTACAGCGTTAATTAGTCGTCTGCTACTGTGCTGTGACCAAGCAACTACAGCGTTAATTAGTCGACTGCTACTGTGCTGTGACCAAGCAACTGCAGCGTTAATTAGTCGACTGCTACTGTGCTGTGACCAAGCAACTGCAGCGTTAATTAGTCGACTGCTACTGTGCTGTGACCAAGCAACTACAGCGTTAATTAGTCGTCTGCTACTGTGCTGTGACCAAGCAACTGCAGCGTTAATTAGTCGACTGCTACTGTGCTGTGACCAAGCAACTGCAGCGTTAATTAGTCGACTGCTACTGTGCTGTTACCAAGCAACTACAGCGTTAATTAGTCGTCTGCTACTGTGCTGTGACCAAGCAACTGCAGCGTTAATTAGTCGACTGCTACTGTGCTGTGACCAAGCAACTGCAGCGTTAATTAGTCGACTGCTACTGTGCTGTGACCAAGCAACTACAGCGTTAATTAGTCGTCTGCTACTGTGCTGTGACCAAGCAACTACAGCGTTAATTAGTCGTTTGCTACTGTGCTGTGACCAAGCAACTACAGCGTTAATTAGTCGTTTGCTACTGTGCTGTGACCAAGCAACTACAGCGTTAATTAGTCGCCTGCTGCTGTGCTGTGACCAAGCAACTGCAGCGTTAATTAGTCGTCTGCTACTGTGCTGTGACCAAGCAACTACAGCGTTAATTAGTCGACTGCTACTGTGCTGTGACCAAGCAACTGCAGCGTTAATTAGTCGTCTGCTACTGTGCTGTGACCAAGCAACTACAGCGTTAATTAGTCGACTGCTACTGTGCTGTGACCAAGCAACTGCAGCGTTAATTAGTCGTCTGCTACTGTGCTGTGACCAAGCAACTACAGCGTTAATTAGTCGACTGCTACTGTGCTGTGACCAAGCAACTACAGCGTTAATTAGTCGACTGCTACTGTGCTGTGACCAAGCAACTGCAGCGTTAATTAGTCGACTGCTACTGTGCTGTGACCAAGCAACTGCAGCGTTAATTAGTCGACTGCTACTGTGCTGTGACCAAGCAACTACAGCGTTAATTAGTCGACTGCTACTGTGCTGTGACCAAGCAACTACAGCGTTAATTAGTCGACTGCTACTGTGCTGTGACCAAGCAACTACAGCGTTAATTAGTCGACTGCTACTGTGCTGTGACCAAGCAACTACAGCGTTAATTAGTCGTCTGCTACTGTGCTGTGACCAAGCAACTACAGCGTTAATTAGTCGACTGCTACTGTGCTGTGACCAAGCAACTACAGCGTTAATTAGTCGACTGCTACTGTGCTGTGACCAAGCAACTGCAGCGTTAATTAGTCGACTGCTACTGTGCTGTGACCAAGCAACTGCAGCGTTAATTAGTCGTCTGCTACTGTGCTGTGACCAAGCAACTACAGCGTTAATTAGTCACCTGCTACTGTGCTGTGACCAAGCAACTACAGCGTTAATTAGTCGTCTGCTACTGTGCTGTGACCAAGCAACTACAGCGTTAATTAGTCGACTGCTACTGTGCTGTGACCAAGCAACTACAGCGTTAATTAGTCGACTGCTACTGTGCTGTGACCAAGCAACTGCAGCGTTAATTAGTCGACTGCTACTGTGCTGTGACCAAGCAACTGCAGCGTTAATTAGTCGACTGCTACTGTGCTGTGACCAAGCAACTACAGCGTTAATTAGTCGACTGCTACTGTGCTGTGACCAAGCAACTGCAGCGTTAATTAGTCGTCTGCTACTGTGCTGTGACCAAGCAACTACAGCGTTAATTAGTCGACTGCTACTGTGCTGTGACCAAGCAACTGCAGCGTTAATTAGTCGTCTGCTACTGTGCTGTGACCAAGCAACTACAGCGTTAATTAGTCGACTGCTACTGTGCTGTGACCAAGCAACTACAGCGTTAATTAGTCGACTGCTACTGTGCTGTGACCAAGCAACTGCAGCGTTAATTAGTCGACTGCTACTGTGCTGTGACCAAGCAACTGCAGCGTTAATTAGTCGTCTGCTACTGTGCTGTGACCAAGCAACTACAGCGTTAATTAGTCGACTGCTACTGTGCTGTGACCAAGCAACTACAGCGTTAATTAGTCGACTGCTACTGTGCTGTGACCAAGCAACTACAGCGTTAATTAGTCGACTGCTACTGTGCTGTGACCAAGCAACTACAGCGTTAATTAGTCGACTGCTACTGTGCTGTGACCAAGCAACTACAGCGTTAATTAGTCGACTGCTACTGTGCTGTGACCAAGCAACTACAGCGTTAATTAGTCGACTGCTACTGTGCTGTGACCAAGCAACTACAGCGTTAATTAGTCGTCTGCTACTGTGCTGTGACCAAGCAACTACAGCGTTAATTAGTCGACTGCTACTGTGCTGTGACCAAGCAACTGCAGCGTTAATTAGTCGACTGCTACTGTGCTGTGACCAAGCAACTGCAGCGTTAATTAGTCGACTGCTACTGTGCTGTGACCAAGCAACTACAGCGTTAATTAGTCGTCTGCTACTGTGCTGTGACCAAGCAACTGCAGCGTTAATTAGTCGACTGCTACTGTGCTGTGACCAAGCAACTGCAGCGTTAATTAGTCGACTGCTACTGTGCTGTTACCAAGCAACTACAGCGTTAATTAGTCGTCTGCTACTGTGCTGTGACCAAGCAACTACAGCGTTAATTAGTCGACTGCTACTGTGCTGTGACCAAGCAACTACAGCGTTAATTAGTCGTCTGCTACTGTGCTGTGACCAAGCAACTGCAGCGTTAATTAGTCGACTGCTACTGTGCTGTGACCAAGCAACTGCAGCGTTAATTAGTCGACTGCTACTGTGCTGTGACCAAGCAACTGCAGCGTTAATTAGTCGACTGCTACTGTGCTGTGACCAAGCAACTACAGCGTTAATTAGTCGTCTGCTACTGTGCTGTGACCAAGCAACTGCAGCGTTAATTAGTCGACTGCTACTGTGCTGTGACCAAGCAACTACAGCGTTAATTAGTCGACTGCTACTGTGCTGTGACCAAGCAACTGCAGCGTTAATTAGTCGTCTGCTACTGTGCTGTGACCAAGCAACTACAGCGTTAATTAGTCGACTGCTACTGTGCTGTGACCAAGCAACTGCAGCGTTAATTAGTCGTCTGCTACTGTGCTGTGACCAAGCAACTACAGCGTTAATTAGTCGACTGCTACTGTGCTGTGACCAAGCAACTACAGCGTTAATTAGTCGACTGCTACTGTGCTGTGACCAAGCAACTGCAGCGTTAATTAGTCGACTGCTACTGTGCTGTGACCAAGCAACTGCAGCGTTAATTAGTCGTCTGCTACTGTGCTGTGACCAAGCAACTACAGCGTTAATTAGTCGACTGCTACTGTGCTGTGACCAAGCAACTACAGCGTTAATTAGTCGACTGCTACTGTGCTGTGACCAAGCAACTACAGCGTTAATTAGTCGACTGCTACTGTGCTGTGACCAAGCAACTACAGCGTTAATTAGTCGACTGCTACTGTGCTGTGACCAAGCAACTACAGCGTTAATTAGTCGACTGCTACTGTGCTGTGACCAAGCAACTACAGCGTTAATTAGTCGTCTGCTACTGTGCTGTGACCAAGCAACTACAGCGTTAATTAGTCGACTGCTACTGTGCTGTGACCAAGCAACTGCAGCGTTAATTAGTCGACTGCTACTGTGCTGTGACCAAGCAACTGCAGCGTTAATTAGTCGACTGCTACTGTGCTGTGACCAAGCAACTACAGCGTTAATTAGTCGTCTGCTACTGTGCTGTGACCAAGCAACTGCAGCGTTAATTAGTCGACTGCTACTGTGCTGTGACCAAGCAACTGCAGCGTTAATTAGTCGACTGCTACTGTGCTGTTACCAAGCAACTACAGCGTTAATTAGTCGTCTGCTACTGTGCTGTGACCAAGCAACTGCAGCGTTAATTAGTCGACTGCTACTGTGCTGTGACCAAGCAACTGCAGCGTTAATTAGTCGACTGCTACTGTGCTGTGACCAAGCAACTACAGCGTTAATTAGTCGTCTGCTACTGTGCTGTGACCAAGCAACTACAGCGTTAATTAGTCGACTGCTACTGTGCTGTGACCAAGCAACTGCAGCGTTAATTAGTCGACTGCTACTGTGCTGTGACCAAGCAACTGCAGCGTTAATTAGTCGACTGCTACTGTGCTGTGACCAAGCAACTACAGCGTTAATTAGTCGTCTGCTACTGTGCTGTGACCAAGCAACTGCAGCGTTAATTAGTCGACTGCTACTGTGCTGTGACCAAGCAACTGCAGCGTTAATTAGTCGACTGCTACTGTGCTGTTACCAAGCAACTACAGCGTTAATTAGTCGTCTGCTACTGTGCTGTGACCAAGCAACTGCAGCGTTAATTAGTCGACTGCTACTGTGCTGTGACCAAGCAACTGCAGCGTTAATTAGTCGACTGCTACTGTGCTGTGACCAAGCAACTACAGCGTTAATTAGTCGTCTGCTACTGTGCTGTGACCAAGCAACTGCAGCGTTAATTAGTCGACTGCTACTGTGCTGTGACCAAGCAACTGCAGCGTTAATTAGTCGACTGCTACTGTGCTGTGACCAAGCAACTGCAGCGTTAATTAGTCGACTGCTACTGTGCTGTGACCAAGCAACTACAGCGTTAATTAGTCGACTGCTACTGTGCTGTGACCAAGCAACTGCAGCGTTAATTAGTCGACTGCTACTGTGCTGTGACCAAGCAACTACAGCGTTAATTAGTCGTCTGCTACTGTGCTGTGACCAAGCAACTGCAGCGTTAATTAGTCGACTGCTACTGTGCTGTGACCAAGCAACTACAGCGTTAATTAGTCGACTGCTACTGTGCTGTGACCAAGCAACTACAGCGTTAATTAGTCGTCTGCTACTGTGCTGTGACCAAGCAACTACAGCGTTAATTAGTCGTCTGCTACTGTGCTGTGACCAAGCAACTACAGCGTTAATTAGTCGTTTGCTACTGTGCTGTGATTTTTAATTTTTTTTTTCAGAGAATATACGCCATTTTAGGACATCGTTTTCATTATTTTGGTATATATTTAACCATTATGTTTTTATGATTTTATAAAGAATTGTCCGATGACGTTGTCATTTGAGAATTTATAATGATTTTTATGTGTGATTGCTTATAAAAAAAACGCCCAAGTGCGAGTCAGACTCGCGTATTTTTCCTGTAATCTTTACGTAAACACATATTACCATAATTTTTTTCATATTTTTTGGTCGACCAGTTTTGGAGATAATGGAGGGACATACATATTTTTGTGATTTTTTAAAGATTTCTCGAAACCAATGCCAGTGAGTATAGTAAAAGTTTATATTATTACAATCAAATTTTTAATATATACAATTTAATATCTATATTGTATTTTTATAAAATATCTTTTTTAATTATTTTACTTCTTTTTTTAAATTTCTCATTAGTGCTGAATGTTTTTTTAATTTCTGTAGTTTTCCTGTAATTGGCCAGTTAAGATCTACAATTGACTTTTTTTTCATATTTTTCGGTTTACCAGTTTCGGAGATAAGGGGGGGACATGCACATTTTTGGGGTTTTTTAAAGATTTAAATATATTAAAAGTATATTTTTACAATCAGCTTTTTAATACCTACAATTTGATACCCATACTGTAATAATAAAAAAAAAAAAAATAATTAACCTCTTTTTTGTATTTCTCATTAGTGCTGATTTTTTTTTAATCGCTATAGATTTCCTGTAATTGGCCAGTTATGATCTATAATTGACATTTTTTTCATATTTTTCGGTCTACCAGTTTCGGAGATAAGGGGGGGGGGGGACATATATATTTTTGAGGTTTTTTAAAGATTTCTCGAAACCAGTGTCAGTAAATATATCAAAAGTATATATTTTTAGAATAAACTTTTGAATACCTACAATTTGATACCCATATTGTATTTTTAGGCTAATATTTTTTATTTTTCTCACTTTTGTTTTGGAAATATTTTGAACAATTTCAAATTTTTCATAATTTGTTTTACACCCTAATATGTGGACAATTTTTTTTTTTTTGTTCCAAATTTAATGTATTTATCTTTAATGGTGCTAAAGTTATGAGGCTGTGACATCCGGACGGACGGACAACGGAGTCTCACCATAAGGTTCCTTTTGTACCTTTTAGGCACGGAACCCTAAAAAGTGGTCTTTCTCTGTCTGTCTACTCATCTGTAGTCTAGCATCTAATCTATATAATATATCTAATCCACATTCTTTTCACATTTTTCGAACCGACCACGGTCAAAACTGTGCTCCATTATAAATTATATCACTCGAAAACACTTGAAACGACCGATTCTCTACGTACAACAGACTACACTGAGGTAAACGTGACGTATTATACAATAAAGGAAATATCAAAAGCATAGGAACATACAAAAAAAAAATAATGATAACAAACATAAACGGAACCTACTAGAAACCATACTCTTCTAAACAATAAAGTAATCATATTGTAAATAAAAATAATTTGGTAACCGTTTACAGAAATCTTATTTAATTTGAAGTAGATATCAAACACACTGGACTCTATGAACCTTCCATGATTGCTGTCTCCTTGCGAGTGCTGATTGGTAGTGTATGCTTCAGAATATGAAAGCTTAAGACATAGCGGGACAGTATTCAGTATTTAGTTTTCTAGTATCTCGATTCGAGTTATCAGGGTTGCCATATATAAATATGGGATTTTGGTTAGATAAAATCACTATGAAGTCAGTAATAGTATTCTTTTTATTGATGGAAAACTCTTATATTTGTACAACATTTCGGCAACGTTTAAATAAGTGAGACCCGCGGGTCTACCGCGTAATTTTGATTTTCATCAACATCAACTTGAGAATGAAATTTGATGTGCGTGCGACGACGCCCGCCTAACATGTCATCTCTTTTGCACGCACGTCAAATTTCAATCTCAAGTTGATGTTGATGAAAATCAGAAATACGCGGTAGACCCGCCGTTTCCATATTGACCTACGATTTCTCGCCTGTGGTGTTAATCAAGTCTCGCTTTTGGCATTCGAATTCGAGCATCACTTGAATGATACGATTTTTATCACAATGTAAACAATAACAGGCGATAATCGTTTGGAGAGTTCTTGCATAAGATAATCGCTTACTATTTCTTGCCACTCGCTTCTTGTGTAAATGAGGCTAGAGCAGTTATTCATGAACCATGAAAAAAAAATATTAATAGCTCAGCAGTGGCAGAACATGCCCTAAATTATATTAATAGCTCACCAGTGTCAGAACATGCCCTAAATTATATTAATAGCTCACCAGTGTCAGAACATGCCCTAAATTATATTAATAGCTCACCAGTGTCAGAACATGCCCTAAATTATATTAATAGCTCACCAGTGTCAGAACATGCCCTAAATTATATTAATAGCTCACCAGTGTCAGAACATGCCCTAAATTATATTAATAGCTCACCAGTGTCAGAACATGCCCTAAATTATATTAATAGCTCAGCAGTGGCAGAACATGCCCTAAATTATATTAATAGCTCACCAGTGTCAGAACATGCCCTAAATTATATTAATAGCTCACCAGTGTCAGAACATGCCCTAAATTATATTAATAGCTCACCAGTGTCAGAACATGCCCTAAATTATATTAATAGCTCACCAGTGTCAGAACATGCCCTAAATTATATTAATAGCTCACCAGTGTCAGAACATGCCCTAAATTATATTAATAGCTCACCAGTGTCAGAACATGCCCTAAATTATATTAATAGCTCAGCAGTGGCAGAACATGCCCTAAATTATATTAATAGCTCACCAGTGTCAGAACATGCCCTAAATTATATTAATAGCTCACCAGTGTCAGAACATGCCCTAAATTATATTAATAGCTCACCAGTGTCAGAACATGCCCTAAATTATATTAATAGCTCACCAGTGTCAGAACATGCCCTAAATTATATTAATAGCTCACCAGTGTCAGAACATGCCCTAAATTATATTAATAGCTCACCAGTGTCAGAACATGCCCTAAATTATATTAATAGCTCAGCAGTGGCAGAACATGCCCTAAATTATATTAATAGCTCACCAGTGTCAGAACATGCCCTAAATTATATTAATAGCTCACCAGTGTCAGAACATGCCCTAAATTATATTAATAGCTCACCAGTGTCAGAACATGCCCTAAATTATATTAATAGCTCACCAGTGTCAGAACATGCCCTAAATTATATTAATAGCTCACCAGTGTCAGAACATGCCCTAAATTATATTAATAGCTCACCAGTGTCAGAACATGCCTTAAATTATATTAATAGCTCACCAGTGTCAGAACATGCCCTAAATTATATTAATAGCTCACCAGTGGCACAACATGCCCTAAATTATATTAATAGCTCACCAGTGTCAGAACATGCCCTAAATTATATTAATAGCTCAACAGTGTCAGAACATGCCCTAAATTATATTAATAGCTCACCAGTGTCAGAACATGCCCTAAATTATATTAATAGCTCAGCAGTGTCAGAACATGCCCTAAATTATATTAATAGCTCACCAGTGTCAGAACATGCCCTAAATTATATTAATAGCTCACCAGTGTCAGAACATGCCCTAAATTATATTAATAGCTCAGCAGTGTCAGAACATGCCCTAAATTATATTAATAGCTCACCAGTGTCAGAACATGCCCTAAATTATATTAATAGCTCACCAGTGTCAGAACATGCCCTAAATTATATTAATAGCTCACCAGTGTCAGAACATGCCCTAAATTATATTAATAGCTCACCAGTGTCAAAACATGCCCTAAATTATATTAATAGCTCACCAGTGTCAGAACATGCCCTAAATTATATTAATAGATAAGCAGTGTCAGAACATGCCCTAAATTATATTAATAGCTCACCAGTGTCAGAACATGCCCTAAATTATATTAATAGCTCACCAGTGTCAGAACATGCCCTAAATTATATTAATAGCTCACCAGTGTCAGAACATGCCCTAAATTATATTAATAGCTCACCAGTGTCAAAACATGCCCTAAATTATATTAATAGCTCACCAGTGTCAGAACATGCCCTAAATTATATTAATAGCTCAACAGTGTCAGAACATGCCCTAAATTATATTAATAGCTCACCAGTGTCAGAACATGCCCTAAATTATATTAATAGCTCAGCAGTGTCAGAACATGCCCTAAATTGTATTAATAGCTCACCAGTGTCAGAACATGCCCTAAATTATATTAATAGCTCACCAGTGTCAGAACATGCCCTAAATTATATTAATAGCTCAGCAGTGTCAGAACATGCCCTAAATTATATTAATAGCTCACCAGTGTCAGAACATGCCCTAAATTATATTAATAGCTCACCAGTGTCAGAACATGCCCTAAATTATATTAATAGCTCACCAGTGTCAGAACATGCCCTAAATTATATTAATAGCTCAGCAGTGTCAGAAATTGCCCTAAATTATATTAATAGCTCAGCAGTGTCAGAACATGCCCTAAATTATATTAATAGCTTACCAGTGTCAGAACATGCCCTAAATTACATTAATAGCTCAGCAGTGTCAGAACATGCCCTAAATTATATTAATAGCTCAGCAGTGTCAGAACATGCCCTAAATTATATTAATAGCTCACCAGTGTCAGACCATGCCCTAAATTATATTAATAGCTCACCAGTGTCAGAACATGCCCTAAATTATATTAATAGCTCACCAGTGTCAGAACATGCCCTAAATTATATTAATAGCTCACCAGTGTCAGAACATGCCCTAATAGTAGTTTATGCTACAAGGGCGCAAAGGAACAAAATACGAGGACGTTTTAAAATACGAGCGTAGCGAGTGTTTTAAACGTAACCGAGTAATTTATTGCTTTTACGCCCGTGTATCATACTACGTTTTTCAATGCATAGTGTGAGGAAATGAAAACAAATATAATCTTGTGAACTTAAAATTATTATTGGCTCAAAAGGATTGTATCCAGAGCCGTTAAATAGTGGAAAAAAAAGTTTAAAATATATGGTTCACAGGAAAGGCTGCAGGTTAGCCAACCATTGCAAATAAATAATAAAAAAATAATAATAATAATGCCCTAGGGTAAAATAATCGACTTGCTGTTCGGTATTGATACATAAAAAGTGGGCCTTTACGAGCACATGCATTGAAAATTATATTAATAGCTCAGCAGTGTCAGAACATGCCCTAAATTATATTAATAGCTCACCAGTGGCAAAACATGCCCTAAATTATATTAATAGCTCACCAGTGGCAGAACATGCCCTAAATTATATTAATAGCTCACCAGTGGCAGAACATGCCCTAAATTATATTAATAGCTCACCAGTGGCAGAACATGCCCTAAATTATATTAATAGCTCACTAGTGGCAGAACATGCCCTAAATTATATTAATAGCTCACTAGTGTCAGAACATGCCCTAAATTATATTAATAGCTCACTAGTGTCAGAACATGCCCTAAATTATATTAATAGCTCACCAGTGGCAGAACATGCCCTAAATTATATTAATAGCTCACCAGTGGCACAACATGCCCTAAATTATATGAATAGCTCACCAGTGTCAGAACATGCCCTAAATTATATTAATAGCTCAGCAGTGTCAGAACATGCCCTAAATTATATTAATAGCTCACCAGTGGCAGAACATGCCCTAAATTATATTAATAGCTCACCAGTGGCAGAACATGCCCTAAATTATATTAATAGCTCACCAGAGCAGAACATGCCCTAAATTATATTAATAGCTCACCAGTGTCAGAACATGCCCTAAATTATATTAATAGCTCACCAGTGGCAGAACATGCCCTAAATTATATTAATAGCTCACCAGTGTCAGAACATGCCCTAAATTATATTAATAGCTCACCAGTGGCACAACATGCCCTAAATTATATTAATAGCTCACCAGTGTCAGAACATGCCCTAAATTATATTAATAGCTCAGCAGTGTCAGAACATGCCCTAAATTATATTAATAGCTCACCAGTGGCAGAACATGCCCTAAATTATATTAATAGCTCACCAGAGCAGAACATGCCCTAAATTATATTAATAGCTCACCAGTGTCAGAACATGCCCTAAATTATATTAATAGCTCACCAGTGGCAGAACATGCCCTAAATTATATTAATAGCTCACCAGTGGCAGAACATGCCCTAAATTATATTAATAGCTCACCAGTGTCAGAACATGCCCTAAATTATATTAATAGCTCACTAGTGGCACAACATGCCCTAAATTATATTAATAGCTCACCAGTGTCAGAACATGCCCTAAATTATATTAATAGCTCAGCAGTGTCAGAACATGCCCTAAATTATATTAATAGCTCACCAGTGGTAGAACATGCCCTAAATTATATTAATAGCTCACCAGTGGCACAACATGCCCTAAATTATATTAATAGCTCACCAGTGTCAGAACATGCCCTAAATTATATTAATAGCTCACCAGTGTCAGAACATGCCCTAAATTATATTAATAGCTCACCAGTGTCAGAACATGCCCTAAATTATATTAATAGCTCACCAGTGGTAGAACATGCCCTAAATTATATTAATAGCTCACCAGTGGCAGAACATGCCCTAAATTATATTAATAGCTCACCAGTGTCAGAACATGCCCTAAATTATATTAATAGCTCACCAGTGGCAGAACATGCCCTAAATTATATTAATAGTTCACCAGTGGCAGAACATGCCCTAAATTCGGATACGACTCACGACATCTAGTTCGATAAAATCAGAGTACTATCAAAAAAAAAAAAATTTTTCCCGTCATAAGATACGTGACATTTTTTTTTGAGACATCCAAATTTAACAAAAACTGTGGCTAGCAAGTGCCCACAATTTTGAAACCAGTTCTCGATGCAACCTTCACAGATAAAGCTTCTTCACTAGTAAATGATACAGTCAGTATAATTATTTCCGAAGACAAACCAAAGGTCACCACAATTCTACCTCAACATCACATCCAATTCGGATACATGCCGGCTCCAGCAGCGAGAGCCGGGGCACGGTGGTGACCGTACTGGGTACACTCAATCCTCGCGAGGGTGTTGATCTTTTCGAAGCGATCCATTGAGCCTGATAAAGGTCACTGTTAAGTTTGACAAAAATATGAAACGTCAAACTTTTTTCAAAAGAACCAATGATAGTCTGAGCTGTAATTTATATCGTTATGAGATACTCAACTTAATTGTAATAACAAATTGTAGTAACTAATTGTAGTAACTAATTGTAGTAACTAATTGTAGTAACTAATTGTAGTAACTAATTGTAGTAACTAATTGTAGTAAGTAATTGTAGTAACTAATTGTAGTAATTAATTGTAGTAACTAATTGTAATAACAAATTGTAGTAACTAATTGTAGTAACTAATTGTAGTAACTAATTTGTAGTAACTAATTGTAGTAACTAATTGTAGTAACTAATTGTAGTAACTAATTGTAGTAACTAATTGTAGTAACTAATTGTAGTAACTAATTTTAGTAACTAATTGTAGTAACTAATTGTAGTAACTAATTGTAGTAACTAATTGTAGTAACTAATTGTAGTAACTAATAACGAGTATTTATTTTTATAAAACTGATAACACTAATCAGGCTAAATATTTTAAAATTTACCTTATTGCTTTATGTACTTGAATTATAAGGAATTTGCATTTTTTCGTTTATAGATAAACTGAATTATCGACATTACCGAACACCATTTTATTTGTCCACGTATACATTTATTTATATGGGTAAGCCATATATATACATATATTTATATAAATAAGCCATCACTAACGTAAATGACATTAATTCACAATGTTGTGCTTTGGTCTTATTATCCTTTTTGCCGGAGCCAACCTGGCCCTGCCTTCTTCCAAAGCCGAACTTTTTGATTTGGAAAAGGCAGAAGAATATTTCGAACAATTTATAATTGATTTCGAACGTGAATACAAAGATGAAAACGAAAAAAACATGAGGTTTGAAAACTTCAAGAACCATTTGGTAATCGCCAACTTACGGAACATGAGAAGCAATGGAGCTGTTCATGGTATGTTTTTGTTTTGTTATTGCAAATAATTAGTACAGGTGAATCTTTGTGACGCTGCCAGTTTGTCAGTGTATGTTGTGGACCAATAGATTAATCAGGGTATTATTTACAGTGCCCGGGCAGTAAGAAAATTGCTAAATCGAGTCGGGTAATGTGATCAAAATCTATTTAAACCTAATTATTCATCACAGGATACGGTCATTATAAATATTACTATTAGGGATGGATATACCGCCATCCATCGGTCCCAGGCATGGTGGGCCTCCTGGTTTTTTGCCTGTGAACTGCCATCTTACTCTCCCCCGAATTATTTCGAGGGGGTCTCCAAGTAAGATGGTGGTACCTCCACAGTCGAGCCCGGCATCGGCTCTACCACCTGTTAATATTACACATAACAAATTATTTACAGAATTAAAATTCTGATATGCGGACCAGTTACAGGCGTTCACAACATTCATAGTTCAATTATAAACACAAAGCAGACATATTATTTAAAGCAATAATAAAAAAATCAATATACAAAAATATTTAAACAAATTTACATGCATAAATATTTAACCTAATAACTAGCTTAAATTATACAAAAAATATACAAAACATGAGTGGTGGTGGTGGTGGTGGTGGTGGTAGTGGTGGTCATGAAATAAGAGCTATCCTAAGTATATTATATAAACGCATTGGAATGACAGACTAGAACTAGAACAGACTAGTGACGGGCAGCGGCGTCTCTGGTGCGAGGGTTCCGGTACCGCGTTCACCAACCCGCCTGCCCAGCGTATGCGAGTATGGGCAATTCTTCCAGGATGACCACCGG
Organism: Ypsolopha sequella; assembly: GCA_934047225.1. Classification (NCBI taxonomy): domain Eukaryota; kingdom Metazoa; phylum Arthropoda; class Insecta; order Lepidoptera; family Ypsolophidae; genus Ypsolopha; species Ypsolopha sequella. The sequence goes on from OW203989.1 coordinate 1,120,699, forward strand.
GAGTGGCAAAGTCCTGGAAAGGCTTACCCAGCAGTGGACGAACTAGGCTGATGGATGGATGGTGTAATATGTGTACTGTTGGTTTTCCATTTTAAATAAATGAATAAATACTATGAACTGCTACAACGGCAGAAATGGCAACAACGACACGAAGACATCAAGGTTTGCCAACTAATATTGATCAAAGATCCATTCAAATAGCCCCTCGGATAAATACGAGTAGAAGCGGTGTTTCCGGGAAGCGATGGAGCTTGCAGGGTAGCTGACATTAAAACAACCAAAGGCACTGTGAGGAGAGCTGTAAATAGGATTTGCCCATTCCTGGTCAACGAAGGAGCTTAAAAGTTTGAACTTTTAAGAGGCGAGGGGATGTTAACGCAACCGGTCGCAACCCTGCGTGCAGACCTGTCTCTTGCCTGGATACGGACCTGCGTGCAGACCTGTCTCTTGCCTGGATACGGACCTGCGTGCAGACCTGTCTCTTGCCTGGATACGGACCTGCGTGCAGACCTGTCTCTTGCCTGGATACGGACCTGCGTGCAGACCTGTCTCTTGCCTGGATACGGACCTGCGTGCAGACCTGTCTCTTGCCTGGATACGGACCTGCGTGCAGACCTGTCTCTTGCCTGGATACGGACCTGCGTGCAGACCTGTCTCTTGCCTGGATACGGACCTGCGCCGGTTTATTTTTACACCACTTGCGCATATTGCTGAGCGAAATCGAAGCCGTAACATATTATACCTACCAATTAATTTGTGAAATACCATTTGTATAACCAAAAAGTAAACAATATTTAAATCTATTCTTCTGGAGTTCTTACTACGATCCTGCTGATTTCTGCTACATAACTCCTGGCCTGGAAACACAGCATTTTAACATAAATCTGTCACAATAAAAAAAATATTGCACCGACACAAATGTAGTTGTATATTGTACAATGCAACATTTTAAAATATTGATTCTTTTAAGGTATTACCATGTTTTCTGACTACACTGAAGAAGAGAGGATACATTTGAAATCTTGTTACTTTGCTGAGGATGTGAAGAAGGAGTCGGCTTGTCATGCCGGGGAGCTCTCAGCGAATGTCACTGATGTCCCCGCAGCATTCGACTGGCGTGATCAAGGAATAATTTCACGGGTGAAATATCAGTCAGATTGTGGTTCTTGTTGGGCTTTTAGTTCAGTAGGTGCGTCCTAGGAAGATTAGTGTTCTTTTTATTTTTTGAGACAAAATTATTGAATATTATAAATATAATATTGCGAAATAAATATCTACCGAATAAATACAAAAATGTCAAATGTATAAAATGTGTACCATAAATACCATAAACAACGTCTTAAACACTTGTACTTGTAATACTACTCATACAAGGTAAAGCAAAACTATGATAGAAATAAATTTCTATGTTTAAACACTTGGCGATATATCCATTGCCGTATAGAAACGCAGAAAGAAAAGTAAATCTGGATGTGAGGATTATTCTTCACTACCCGATGCTGTAACAGGTGACGGTAGGGCATATTGTCTTTGACTAGCTTTGTGTACACTAGCGTCCTCTAAGCGCCAAGTGGCTCACTGTAAACTGGCTATCTATAAATATCGTTGCAGTATGGGAAAGCACATCGGTAAATTCACGAGTTGTGTTGAGACCTAGATAGCTCAGGGGTTAGAGCAATCGCCCGGTAAGCGAGAGGTCCCGGGTTTGTATCCCGGTTCAGAGCTCATCACATCCAGATTTACTTTTCTTTATGGGTTTCTATACTGCAATTGTATAATGTTAAGGTAAAGCAGTTTCATTTATTCACACCAGCCCGTTTTGGACCACTGCTGCTGCTAATATTGTACGGTTCTGTAATGTCATCTTCTCATTAATTGTTATGTGAATGTTACTCAAATAATTATTTATTCTTTAGTGTACAGTGAGTGTACACAACAAAACAAAATACAAAAACAATTAGAGAGAACAGGGATGACAAACTTATTTATAATTTGACATTTTTGTTTTACCATTTTATATACCAACATTATATACGGTAACTAATAATTTTGTAACTAATATTAACAATTTGTTCTTGGTTAAAAATACCTTGATGTATTTAGTGTATTTTAAACTTGACGATGTAATTTACTGAGTAAATGAATATGAATATCTATGTATATGAATATGCACTCTAATAAGAGATTACTTCCAGCAAAACCATCTTGACAGGAAAATCACATATCAAAGAGAAAAATAAATAATTGTGATAAGTGTATTTATTTCCTACACATTTTCCAGCCAATGTGGAAAGTGCTTACGCCAGGAAGTACGGTGAGATCCTGGATCTTTCTGAACAGGAGCTGGTGGACTGTGACACTGAGAGTAATGGGTGCGGCGGAGCTAGTGCTATAGATGCAGGTTTGAGGTCAATATTTTTGACGGTGTCATCAATCCCTATCTATAACTTAAGAGCTAAATTCTTGTCGGTGCAGTAACCACCATTCTTCTATGTCTTCTGCTAATGATTTGACCTCTTGATAACACATTACATTAACTTCAAATCAAGAGGTCAAATCATTAGGAGAAGATTATTGCATCAATCAATATCTATCATCATCAATACATATACACAGTATTAAGATGAAGTTGTGGAAGCCGGAAACTGGCGATAGAGCTCGTGCATACAAAAACTCCGCGAAAAGTAATTGACATGATTGCTAAATTTTAAGCAGGCTCGTCTCGGCGTGCTTATGACATTATTACAGGTGAATCGTGAATTTATCAATACGATCGAGAGACAAAGCTCTAGTCGACAGTTTGGCTGTTTGGTACCACCAATGCCGAATGGTATACTACCAAATGCTTGCCAGAAGTTTTCACTGCTGTGTGCAACAAGCGACCCAACACCGGGCTCCATAGGCTCAAAACGAGGGACTTTTTGGAAAGCACACTGGTTGAACTTTTGGGCTAACCTTCTTACAGCTCTAATTTAGCAATTTAGCATCTTCTTTTTATTCCTTAAAATAAAATATCAACTCAAAAGAATACAGTTTTCATCACCGGAAGATGCATTAACAGCGTTTGAGAAGCACGTAGAAAAGGTATCTTAGGTGGACTGGAAAAAGTGTTTCAAAAATTGGTTTAGAAGCATGAAACTCGCTGGTGGAGAGTTCTTTGAAAATATTCAATAATAAAACTATACACCGCAAAACATTTTTTTTTACTTCCGCAAAACTTTCTGAATATCCCACGTAGTATATGCATACATATATATATTTATTCATTTATATATAATATTATGTACATACCCAATGAAACAGTAGAACCCGGTGTGTCTGTACATTGAAGAAAAGTAATAAAAATAGGGAAGGGGTGATTAAAGAAGAGTAATAGAACATAAATTGTAGTGATCTTGTTCAAAAGCAGGCAAAGGCAAAGATTTAAAAGTAAAGATAAGTCCTTACCAAGATAAGTCCAACGCGCGGTGCTCAAGGTCATGTTGTACCTACCATGGAGACATCCCACCATTTCAGTATACGAACAATCTGAAGTACTCTACTATTTTTACTATTAGTTACTTTAGTTACTATTTTACTTTAGTTACTATTTACCAATGCCTTAAAAGGTATCATCGCTTTACAGTTCCACACCTTCCCGAAGCAAGATAACGTTTAGATCGCTGTCCTTTACCAGCGGTCAAGAGCGAGTTTGCACGTGGTCACTACGATTTTCAGGCTCCAAATTTGTACAATGCTATAAACAGTAAAGTAAGATTTAAAAAATGTTGTAGTTTCCAAAGGCGACATAAAGTTTTCCAATGGCTAAGCGACTTAACTTACGAGCAGACTGAAATGCTGTTGTAGGTTAATCCTAGGACTAATAATATATACTTTTATTTGTATTCTCACACTTCCACGCACACACATACACTCAACTTATATCATGATCACACTCATACATAATACACTTAATTACACACCCTCACTTTTAATGCAGTATACACCCTCTTTTCACTTTGTTAATATTAATAAATAAGTTTAATTTTAGCAATTACTAACACTACTACCACAAAAATAAACTGACCTTCATTTTCTAATCTAATTGTTAACCGTAATGCCTCTTTTATTATTAATTGCACTTTTAATATTTTATGATAGTTATAGAAAGAGCAGTCGATAATTTTATAAAAAAAAAACTACAGTTATTAATTTGTTCATTCTTTGTTAACATACTAACATTAAGTTAAGTTAAAAATAATTAAAAATTGTTTCATAATTTTGTATGTACCTTTTTGGCTATTGATTATAACAAACTGAAATTATGAGAATGTGCTGACTCCTAGCTTACAGCTAACACTTTTTTTAGGAGTCAGATACTCACTGTATTTTATGATGTTTTATGGTCAATAAAGATATTTTATGTTTATGTCTATGTTACCGTAATATGACAGCATCAAAATGTGTTCACCTTTAAATGGGTGACGCTCACACATTTGGAATCAGTACTCATCTGAACACAGTGATTGTTCACCATATATATTTGTAATATGTTTACCGGCACCCATGGTACAGACTATCCATGGTCTAGTCTGGGATCCACTAAATACAGTTTCAAATGTAAAACTGTTTATGTGAATTAAAAATATATTTCATTTTTAATTTTTCATCTATACAACTGTAGACAGAAATCCCTACATTATGGTCCCTTCGAAACTACAACGACTTGGTGTCTGCTGTTTGCTCTAAGTGTGTTATCGGTTAGCTGGTCTCCTACCAGAGGGTTTTCCCAGTTAATTGAGAAGGTGTTTGAATCACTCGAAAGGGCTGCGGTAGCGTTTTGTCGTACGGACCAGATCTTGGAGGTAAGACTAAAAAATTTCGATTACAGATCATAACTGGCCAATTACACGAAAACTATAGCGATTAAAAAAAAGTTGAGCACAAATGAGAAATATAAAAAAAAGAAAAATAAATGAAAAAAACATTTTATAAAAGTGCAATATGGGTATCAGATTGTATTTAGGTACCTATTAAAAGTCTGATCGTAAAAATTTATAGTTTGGCTATTTTTAATTGCTTCTATTTCGAGAAATCCTTGAAAAACCATAAACAATGTAAGTCCCCCCTCCTTATCTACAAAACTGGTGGATTGAAAAATATGAAAAAAATTATGGTAATATGTGTTTACGTAAAGATTACAGAAAAAATAAAGCGATTGAGAAATTCATAAAAAATATTACCAAATTAAATTTATCATCCCCAATACGGAACCCTAGGTACGTGAGTCTGACTCGCATTTGGCTGGGTTTTTCCTATACATAATTATTTTATAAGACTTATTTGTGAACGGAATTTCAAATTTCTAAGAAAGCTGGAAGTGCTGGATAGCCTTCCATGGTAAGTCAATTTGCAAATTGACTACGTAAAGGACTAATGTTGGTGTACTATTTGAAACGTTGCATACTTCTAACCAAAGCTTTCTTGTTTTCTTTTAACACTCATTCTTGACGTCTATAAACCTGTAACGCTAGAAACTATTATTTGCTATGTAACTTCTAACAGTAAAAAAGTAAATTCCTAGAATCGATAAATGACGATAACTTATATTTTACTTCGTTCGATTTTAATGAAATAAAACTTATATTCTGCTCCAAATTGAGCTCCGTCCAGTTGTGAAAACTACATCAAAATCCGTAGTTTCAGAGATGTGCGCGTACAAACAAACAGACAGACAGAAAAGAATTCTAAAAATCACTGATTTGTGTTCTATTACTCTTATTTAGTCACCCCCCTTTCTATTTATTATTAATTATCTTCAATGTACAGACACACCGGGTTCTACTCTTTAATATATTATGTATTGATAATGTACAATGTCAATATTATGTACAATGTCAATATTATGTTAAAAAAAATGTGTAACTAAATAATGTATATATCTAATAATTTTATATAATATAAATAATAATACAGCTTTATACACTAAAAAAAAACCAGCCAAGTGCGAGTCAGACTCGCGTACCTAGTGTTCCGTATTGTGGATGATAAATTTAATTTGGTCATATTTTTTATGAATTTCTCAATCGCTTTATTTTTCCTGTAATCTTTACGTAAACACATATTACCACGATTTTTTTCATATTTTTTGGTCTACCTGTTTAGGAGATAAGGGGCCCCACATATTTATTGTATTGTATTTGTATTGCATTGTATTTTAAAAAAATATTTTTTTAATTTATTTTACATCTTTTTTATATTTCTCATATGTGCTGAATTTTTTTTTATCGCTATAGTATTCCTGTAATTGGCCAATTATGATCTATAATTGACATTTTTTTCATATTTTTCGGTCTACTGGTTTCGGAGATAAGGGGGGGGGACATACATATATATATATATTTTTTTTAAAGATTTATCGAAACCAGTGCCAATAAATATAGTAAAAGTATATATTTTTACAAATTTCTCATTTGCACTCAATATTTTTTATGAATTTCTCAATCGCTTTATTTTTCCTGTAATCTTTACGTAAACACATATTACCACGATTTTTTTCATATTTTTTGGTCTACCTGTTTAGGAGATAAGGGGCCCCACATATTTATTGTATTGTATTTGTATTGCATTGTATTTTAAAAAAATATTTTTTTTATTTATTTTACATCTTTTTTATATTTCTCATATGTGCTGAATTTTTTTTTATCGCTATAGTATTCCTGTAATTGGCCAATTATGATCTATAATTGACATTTTTTTCATATTTTTCGGTCTACTAGTTTCGGAGATAAGGGGGGGGGGGGACATACATTTTTTTTTTTTTTTTTAAAGATTTATCGAAACCAGTGCCAATAAATATAGTAAAAGTAGGTATATATTTTTACAATCAACTTTTTAATACCTACCACTTGATACCCATATTGTATTTTTAAAAAATATTTTTTTATTTATTTCACATCTATTTTATATTTCTCATTTGCACTCAATATTTTTTTAATTGCTATAGTTTTCCTGTAATTGGCCAGTTATCATTTCATATTTTTCGGTGTTCCAGTTTCGGAGATAAGGGGGGGGGGACATACATATTTTTGGGGTTTTTTTAAAGATTTCTCGAAACCAGTGCCAGTAAATATATTAAAAATGTATATTTTTTAAAATCAACTTTTTAATATCTACAATTTGACACCCGTATTGTATTTTTAGGCAAATAGTTTTTATTTTTCTTACTTTTGTTTTGGAAATATTTTGAACAATTTCAAATTTTTAGGCAAATAGTTTTTATTTTTCTTACTTTTGTTTTGGAAATATTTTGAACAATTTCAAATTTTTCATATTTTTTTTTACACTGTGATATGTGGGAAAATTAATACTATTTTTGCGCCAAATTTCATGTATGTATCTTTAACGGTGCTAAAGTTATGAGGCTGTGACATACGGACGGACGGACAACGGAGTCTCACCTTAAGGTTCCTTTTGTACCATTTAGGTACTACGGAACCCTAAAAAGTAACCTAAATTACTATTATTTTATTTAGGGAATCAATAAAAAAATAATAAGGAAAACCATGCGATTTGATGGCAAAACAATTAAGATAATCTTCTTTCATATTTTGCAGCGCATTCTTGGTATTGGGCGGCGTAGAGACTGAGGAGGACTACCCATACAGAGCGAGGGACTATTATTGTCAGTTTGACAATAGCAAAGTTAAAGTAAAACTTGCTAGTTGCACTAATTACAAATCTAAGACAGCTGATGTTGTAAAGAAAACACTTGTTGAATTTGGGCCACTGTCAATTGGTAAGTAAATAAAGGCTCTAGCACCAAGCAATGCTATGTTAATCTTTATCTCGTTGTTTGATGTAATAAGGAGAAAGCATATAAACTAAGTTAACCTGGGTTAACTCTCGCCCCACTGCCCGTCACCAGTCTGTTTCATAAAGAGGCCGCCAATTGGGGATGGATATACCGCCATCAATCGGTTCCAGGTATGGTGGGCCATCCGGTTGTGTCTGTTCCAGGTATGGTGGGCCATCCGGTTGTGTCTGTTCCAGGTATGGTGGGCCATCCGGTTGTGTCTGTTTGAGAGCTGTCCTTTTACTCTCCCACGAATAACTTCAGGGGTATTTGCGAGTAATATGGTGGTACCTCCACAGTCGAGGTCGGCGTTAGCTCTACCAGTAAATAGTAATATGGTGGTACCTCCACAGTCGAGGTCGGCGTTAGCTCTACCACTAAATAGTAATATGGTGGTACCTCCACAGTCGAGGTCGGCGTTAGCTCTACCACTAAATAGTAATATGGTGGTACCTCCACAGTCGAGGTCGGCGTTAGCTCTACCACTAAATAGTAATATGGTGGTACCTCCACAGTCGAGGTCGGCGTTAGCTCTACCAGTAAATAGTAATATGGTGGTACCTCCACAGTCGAGGTCGGCGTTAGCTCTACCACTAAATAGTAATATGGTGGTACCTCCACAGTCGAGGTCGGCGTTAGCTCTACCAGTAAATAGTAATATGGTGGTACCTCCACAGTCGAGGTCGGCGTTAGCTCTACCAGTAAATAGTAATATGGTGGTACCTCCACAGTCGAGGTCGGCGTTAGCTCTACCAGTAAATAGTAATATGGTGGTACCTCCACAGTCGAGGTCGGCGTTAGCTCTACCAGTAAATAGTAATATGGTGGTACCTCCACAGTCGAGGTCGGCGTTAGCTCTACCACTAAATAGTAATATGGTGGTACCTCCACAGTCGAGGTCGGCGTTAGCTCTACCACTAAATAGTAATATGGTGGTACCTCCACAGTCGAGGTCGGCGTTAGCTCTACCACTAAATAGTAATATGGTGGTACCTCCACAGTCGAGGTCGGCGTTAGCTCTACCACTAAATAGTAATATGGTGGTACCTCCACAGTCGAGGTCGGCGTTAGCTCTACCACTAAATAGTAATATGGTGGTACCTCCACAGTCGAGGTCGGCGTTAGCTCTACCACTAAATAGTAATATGGTGGTACCTCCACAGTCGAGGTCGGCGTTAGCTCTACCACTAAATAGTAATATGGTGGTACCTCCACAGTCGAGGTCGGCGTTAGCTCTACCACTAAATAGTAATATGGTGGTACCTCCACAGTCGAGGTCGGCGTTAGCTCTACCACTAAATAGTAATATGGTGGTACCTCCACAGTCGAGGTCGGCGTTAGCTCTACCACTAAATAGTAATATGGTGGTACCTCCACAGTCGAGGTCGGCGTTAGCTCTACCACTAAATAGTAATATGGTGGTACCTCCACAGTCGAGGTCGGCGTTAGCTCTACCACTAAATAGTAATATGGTGGTACCTCCACAGTCGAGGTCGGCGTTAGCTCTACCACTAAATAGTAATATGGTGGTACCTCCACAGTCGAGGTCGGCGTTAGCTCTACCACTAAATAGTAATATGGTGATACCTCCACAGTCGAGGTCGGCGTTAGCTCTACCACTAAATAGTAATATGGTGATACCTCCACAGTCGAGGTCGGCGTTAGCTCTACCACTAAATAGTAATATGGTGGTACCTCCACAGTCGAGGTCGGCGTTAGCTCTACCACTAAATAGTAATATGGTGGTACCTCCACAGTCGAGGTCGGCGTTAGCTCTACCACTAAATAGTAATATGGTGGTACCTCCACAGTCGAGGTCGGCGTTAGCTCTACCACTAAATAGTAATATGGTGGTACCTCCACAGTCGAGGTCGGCGTTAGCTCTACCACTAAATAGTAATATGGTGATACCTCCACAGTCGAGGTCGGCGTTAGCTCTACCACTAAATAGTAATATGGTGGTACCTCCACAGTCGAGGTCGGCGTTAGCTCTACCACTAAATAGTAATATGGTGGTACCTCCACAGTCGAGGTCGGCGTTAGCTCTACCACTAAATAGTAATATGGTGATACCTCCACAGTCGAGGTCGGCGTTAGCTCTACCACTAAATAGTAATATGGTGATACCTCCACAGTCGAGGTCGGCGTTAGCTCTACCACTAAATAGTAATATGGTGGTACCTCCACAGTCGAGGTCGGCGTTAGCTCTACCACTAAATAGTAATATGGTGGTACCTCCACAGTCGAGGTCGGCGTTAGCTCTACCACTAAATAGTAATATGGTGATACCTCCACAGTCGAGGTCGGCGTTAGCTCTACCACTAAATATCCTTCCACCACGAGTTCATTGAAATAAAAATATTTCTTGGACACCAAATCCAATGCTATGTATGCTTCCTATTAACTAAAAACCATGTGATTTATGTATTTATATTATTATTTAATTTGCATCATAATATAAAAAGTACCAGAGTTGAAGAATAATATAATTACACTGAGTGTTCGAAATATGGCGCATAAACTGAATCATTTATTTGTTCATATATATTATTTATTATCCATCAGCCCGTACTCGTCCACTGCTGGACATAGGCCTCCCCAATATTACGCCACTCTTGGCGGTCCTCAGTCATCTTCATCCAGCGGCCACCCGCAACGTCCTTCAGATCGTCAGTCCAGCGGGCACGAGGGCGGCCTACGCTACGCTTTGCTGTATGTGGTCTCCATTCCAATGCCTTACGGCCCTAACGGTTAACAATAATAATAATTAATAACAATAATATAATTAAAACTTTTTATGGCAGCTGTAGAAGCCGACGAGTGGGATTCATATACCGGTGGAGTCTTCGAATGTGATGACGCCATCGCGAACCACGCAGTTCTACTGGTAGGATATGGATCAGGTAAAAACTAACCAAGATTGTATGTACTTATTAGAAAATTAGTAAAAAAAAACTCAAGTTAAAAATCATGTGAGGATTACAGGTAATTTATGAATATTTTTATAAAATCCGTACTTGAAAAAATTCAATAACTTGAAATTACTATATAGTACAGAGTCTTTGTTATGTAAATTCTACTCGCTCTTGGCTAATAGGTGTATGTCACCGGCCAAACCCGATTTTAGGATCAAACTAGTTTTTTTATTTAGAAGGTTATTATATGGTGAATCACGCCACATAGAGGCGCAACCGCCATAAATTACCTACGTGGTTATTTTTAATAACAACCCAAAACAACTTTGGCCTAGGTCAATGTAGTAGTTCAGGTAGTTTATCCTAAGATCAAGTTTGGTCGTTAACATATATACATGATCATTATTTTATTGTTATGTGAAACAGGACATTGCGCGTTGAAAATGCTATTTGGTAGTTACTAGTTACTTGTTAATCTATTTTTTTAACTATTTTACACAATTTTATTATGAAGTTAGATTAATAGTGTATAGTAAGATAAGGTTATAACTATTGTAGTTTGGGAAATAAAGGTTATATTATTATTATTATTATGTAGGTACACTTTTCAGTCACGGGCCCATAGGGACCCGGTCATTTGAAAGGCATTCATGGGGCCGAAGCCAACATTGAAGAGGCCTTTGTTACCATTTAATCTAAATGTGAGATGGCTGCATCCATGGAGGCCTCTCCCTCAATGTATCATTGTGATACACTAACGGGCAGTCCCCCACAGTTGCCAAACTATTGCCAGGAAGGAAGCGACTTGGAGTGGGCTATGAGGATGAGATGCTAAATGGGCCGGATAACAGGGCTATGGAGTGAGATAACGGACATCTGCCTCGAAAATCTCTCACAAATTTAAGTATAGCAGATGGTGACTTGCTGCTTGATAACTATCCAACAGGATAGCCGTTGTGGGCCCCCTATCTAGCCACCATGGGGCGGCCAGGGGGCAACACTATGTAAGCAGCTAAGGTTGTCGAGAGGTGAGTCTGCGGGGCACAAGATCCTTCTACAGTCAAGTGCCCCCGGCGTTATGACATTTTACACTTCCAACCTGGAGCATAGGTTCCGCTCTTGCATCTCCACTCTGGCCGGCTGGTTAAAGCAAGCGCAGAGGCAGGGGGTGTGTTGCTGTGTGTATGTGTGTGTGTAAGCGCATGTGTGATAGTGTCCCCTGGAGGTAGGGTCCGTGGTGTCGCCACTCACCATCGGCTCGCCACAAGCCGCCCTGCGGTGACTGACTGCACTGGACGTACTGGACGTACCAGAGGGCGATGGGGTCGTCACATCCTTTATTATTGTTAACCTAATCGCAAATTGAAAGAACGTAAAATATAATGACTTTAAGCTAATTAGTAAAATAACTCGAAGTTAACGAAAGATTAATTCGAAAATATTCTAATTTAATATTCGCATGTTATATTTTTAGAGGGAGGCAAAGATTACTGGATCATCAAGAACTCCTGGGGCGCGGCATTCGGTGAAGACGGTTACATCCGAGTGTCGCAGGAACATGATTGTGGACTCACACAGCACCCGGTCGTCGCCAGCGTGGTTGTCTAACTTAGAGAATACGTTTATTTAACAATTTTTTTTTTTATATAACATAAGGTGACAAGTACGATTATTTAATTTGTTAGTTTATTTGTTAAACATCTCAATTCGTGTACTTTTTATAAGCGTACATCTTTCTTTGTAAACTTTTACTTTGCTTATGTGTACTCAAAATTGGTGGGTATATTAAAAATATTTTTTAAAGTTGCGCGTCACAAACATTGTTGAAATAAATTGGTACACTTTTTTTTCGTCCTCAAAGTATCTGCCATCAGCCACCCAACTTTAACCAGATGTTCCCGATCTGTGGTTTGAACCTGCGACGATCGGATTACATTCAAAAATTCGCTAAGGCGAATCTACCACATGTTTTACCAAAACTCTCACTGCGCAGCTCCCTTTGGTCAAAGCGTGATGATACATACTCTAAAACCTTCCCAGATAAGTGTTTTACTCTGCAATGAAAATTGCATCAAAATCCATTAAGTGGTTCGCGTATAGACAGACAGATGCTGCATTCTATATGTATAGAGATACAGAAGGTATACCGTATAGACAGACAGATGCTGCATTCTATATGTATAGAGATACAGAAGGTATACCGTATAGACAGACAGATGCTGCATTCTATATGTATAGAGATACAGAAGGTATACCGTATAGACAGACAGATGCTGCATTCTATATGTATAGAGATACAGAAGGTATACCGTATAGACAGACAGATGCTGCATTCTATATGTATAGAGATACAGAAGGTATACCGTATAGACAGACAGATGCTGCATTCTATATGTATAGAGATACAGAAGGTATACCGTATAGACAGACAGATGCTGCATTCTATATGTATAGAGATACAGAAGGTATACCGTTTCTGTACGCAGATGACACTCAGGTGTATTTTTCGTTTAGAGCTAAGGATACAGGTGAAGCTGTCGAGATAATTAATAGAGACTGCAATGCATGCAATTTCTGTGTGGGATCGAACAGGTCTTAAAGATCGAAGTACTCAAGACGCGTTCTCAAAAGTACGCATATAACGCTAAGCACTCAGCTATAGGTTGCGCTCTGTTATACCTCAAGTATGTACCCAAAACTTGGACGAAATGAACCTGAAACGTTGGCCACGTTCACCTGTACCCCTCCTGCCACGTACACTGAATTTAAGTCAGGGTTAAAAGATATCGTTGTTAGTGTGATGTGAGTGATCGAAGAGAAATGTAACGGGCAAAAATGGGTAAATCCACCGTATTGTTCGGTAAAAATTGTAGTGGCAGAACAAGAATTTATTTTCACGCGTAAGTACAATTTTATCTCCTTAAAATGGCTAGATTATTATAAAATTAATAAAACGTGGTATGTAAACAAAACGTTATACGTAATTTTAAAAAGTGCTCATTGCCTCAGGCAATGCTCCGAAAATGTTGCTAACGCAATTGGTACGGATTATATCATTCAGTCATTCATTCACTTCCTATATTTACTTTTTTTTCCCTACAGGGCTTAAAAACATCGATAAATAATGTCAATATAAGTGAAATCAATGAATTCGTTTATTGAAGTGAACCTTTTTTATTTTTATCCATCTTCAAAAAAGGAGGAGGTTCTCAATTCGACTGTTTTTTGGGTGTTTTACTCCATAATTCCATAATTTATGTAAAGATTTGAATTATTTATTTTTTGTTTGGGAGAGTGTGCTTTCAGCTAGATTTCGTTTTGAAATTGGCCATGATTTAATGAAGGTCTTCAGAAATAGGCAAGGAACTCCTTAGGAAATAAAAGCATATCACTAAAAATTATAGCAATCGAAATTATCAAAATACCCACCTGAACTTCGACCTTGGCTTCATCACCATAGAACTCCTCGACGTATGACAGCACATAACTTGAGATTGCGGCAATCAGTTTGTGTTAGGGTGCTGATTACAGGGCATTAGTTGAAAATATACTTACTTGACCTTCGTTTTATATCGACATCGCGTTTACAAGAAATTACCATTTTTCAAAATTTGACAATAAACACATTTAAATAAAATAAACTCTTAACAAAAAAATTGTTACCTACTTCAAATGTTACTGCAGTTAGACACTAAAAAGTTAAAAATAATTAAATATTCACCGATGATGAAACATAGAAGTCGGCGTTTTTCCTACTACGATATAAAAACGAATATCAGGGCAGGGCACCGACTTCTAGAGAATATATATCTTTCAGGAAGAAAGAAGTCAGCAACAATGTTATTTCGGTTCTATCGGTCAGTATAGGTATAATTATTTTTAACTATTTAGAGAATTAATGCAGTTACATTTGAAGTCGGTTAAAATCAAAATTACACAGTAAAAGGTTGATTTTTATGCCTGTATAAGAGTAGAATATAATAGCAGAAACACAAGCGTGAAAACGGCGGAAATATTCCCCATCATAATATCTTGTGTCTTCTGTGGTTTACTCCGTAGAATTATTTTATCTGAAGTTTATTACGACATAAGAATAAAATAAAATATTCTTTTTTGTACCCCAAAAAAATTATAAATTTTTATACCTAGTACATTTTGACGGCTTTATTGCTTGAAGCAATTTCTTTCAGACAACAAAAAAAATGCTGAAGAGATGAGAGAAGGTCGACGCCGGTAGTTGGTGCAATCATAGATACCTATAATAGAAGGTCGACGCCGGTAGTTGGTGCAATCATAGATACCTATAATAGAAGGTCGACGCCGGTAGTTGGTGCAATCATAGATACCTATAATAGAAGGTCGACGCCGGTAGTTGGTGCAATCATAGATACCTATAATAGAAGGTCGACGCCGGTAGTTGGTGCAATCATAGATACCTATAATAGAAGGTCGACGCCGGTAGTTGGTGCAATCATAGATACCTATAATAGAAGGTCGACGCCGGTAGTTGGTGCAATCATAGATACCTATAATAGAAGGTCGACGCCGGTAGTTGGTGCAATCATAGATACCTGTAATATATAATTATAAACAAACACAAACCCAAACCATACTTCATACTTTATACATACACAAACCATAATATTTGTATATTTAAAATATTAAATTTAAAATTAAAAAGGACAACCTAAACCCTCTGGTTCTAATGTTCCAACATGCAGGTACTGCAAGAATTTTAGGTATACAATAGAAAACTGTCGCAAACGTGAATATAACAAAAATTATATATTAGTAGTGATAAGTATAAATATAAGATAAAAGATTTCCTAATTGAAAATTCAGGTAAAAATTTATTATAAATTAAAACCGACTTGCTCTGTTTTCGTTTCGTGCGGTTTTTGATTGTTTATTTATTACTTTTTATAACTTATGTACTCGCCACTACAGATAAGCCAATTGTAATCGGGATTAATAAAGATATAAAAAAAAAAACATTAAAAAATATGGTAATTCTCAAAATCAACAATTCCAAAATATCAATTGCCAATAATCAAATAATTTCCAAAAGAAAACCCAAACTATTCACGTCATTAGCTCGCCTGAAGAGCAAGACTTTGACGAATTAGACTATTTGCACGAGCAAGCCCTCCCGTCCAGTTTGGTGTGGAAATACTAAGTGGCAAAATCGACACTGCTAATCCACTGAATCCACTGTGTCCTATGTATCATGCTAATTTAAAAGAATTACCACCGAATCCACTGTATCTCCTAAATCATACTAATTCAAAACCACTAACTCCATCACTGAATAATTCTAATTCAAAACCACTGTAAAGTCTACCAACAAACAGGACTGCAAATAATAAGCTAAATGCAAATTCCTTGACCCTGTTGTTTCATAATCTAAAAGTCATCATAGTAACAAATCCCAAGTCAGTAATTTAACTATAAAACCAATTGATTGATAAATGCGAAGACGATATTTTTGATAATCGTAAATAAATTATTGTGTGCAACTGGACTTAAGGCCCTTAATATCGCCAAATGGGTACTTTCTAAAGCCTACTCCTCTTTTATGGCCAAACCAAAAATATTGAAAAATTGTATTATGGATTATCAACTCTAGGAAAACATATGCAACAGTTTTCTTTTTCGTACCACTAATACTTCTATATGAAAAATTGTTTCAACTGAATGGTGTTTTTTGACTTGAACTTCCTACTGCTCCTAAGCGGCTTAGGTGATTTAATTCATTTATGCTTTGATAAATAGATAAACTTGATAGCTATAAATATAACATAGAATTATTCAATCGAACAATGACGCCCATGTGAAAAGTATTATTTTCTCCTATTTTGCCCTTTCAAGGACGCAACGAGCGTCGTAACTGCCACCACGCATTGTGCACTGATTTGAACGTTATTTCAATGTCGTTTCCGTCGATATTCAAACAGACAAACATCGAGCTGCTAATTTGGCGATGGTAATCGCCTTAATTAGACATTGGGACACTCGTGCAGTCTATTTACTCGTGTCCCAATATCTCACACTATGTCACAGTTGCACAAAAAACTGTAGGGTACGGAATTTGTTATATTGGATAAGGCGCCTCTACCTAGCGTTATCCGAAAATTACTTTATTGATAAAGTTATTACGGTATGATTAAAGATTATAATTATTTATATTTATTGTTAGTTAAAATATAATAAACAACTTAATTTAAGGAAATTATTCTCGCGTATAAGAAACAGCATGAAAATATTGTTCAATTAATTCAAGCTGTTTTTAGACTAAAATTAAATAAAATTGGTTATTTCTTTGAAATCACTTGTGGTATTTTTATGGTTCTTGCACTGAAATACAAGGAAAATATTGCTTAGAAAAACATTTATTGAATTTCTTTTCCATCCATCGCGTCCATGTGAAAAGTATTATTTTTAACCGACTTCAAAAAGGAGGCGGTTCTCAATTCGACTGTATGTTTTTTTTTTTTTTTTTATTTTTTTTTTTTTTGGCGTTGTTACTCCATAACTCCGTCATTTCCCAACCGATTTGAACAATTCTTTTTTTGTTTGAAAGAGTATACTTCCAGGTAGGTCCCATTTCGGGTTTGGTCATGATCTGATGAAGGTCTTCAGAGATAGGCAGTGGAACTCCTCAGAAAATGACAGCATATCGCTCGAAATTGAGGCAATCGCTATGTACTTGGGTGCTGATTACAAGGTATTACTTGAAAATCGACATTCTTCCACCTGACCTTCGATCCTGGCTTCATCAACATATTCACCATAGAACTCTTCAAAGGATCAGAGCACATAACTCGAGATTGCGGCAATCACTGCGTTAGGGTGCTGATTCAAGGGTATTACTTGGAGATTATCAGAATACCCACCTGACCTTCGATCCTGGCTTCATCACCATAGAACTCCTCAACGGATGACAGCACATAACTTTGGATTGCGGCAACCAGTTTGTGTTAGGGTGCTCATTGCAGGGCATTGCTGAAAATTGCCAGCGTACCCACCTGACCTTTGATCTTGGTTTCATCACCGTAGAACTCTTCAACGGATGACAGCACATAACTCGAGATTGCGGTAATCATGTTGTGTTAGGGTGCTGATAGCAGGAAGCTACTTAAACATGGCTACTTATACTCACTTGAACTTCGTTTCATATTAATACCACGTTTGCAAGAACTACCTATACCTCACAATTTAACCCAGCAACACTAAAAAATGTGAAATAAAATAAACTTTTAACAAAAAAATAGCAACCGACTTCAATAGTAACAGCAGTCATTCACTAAAAAGTGAATAATAATTCTATAAAGACCGATGGTACCGAAGCAACACTTTTGCCGACTTCTTTCTTCCTGAAACATTATGTTATCTAGAAGTCGGCGTATTTCCTACGATATAGCAACATAGAAACCAATATAAGAACGCCGACTTCTAGATAACATAACGTTTCAGGAAGAAAGAAGTCGGCAAAAGTGTTGCTTCGGTACCATCGGTCTTTATAGAATTATTATTAACTTTTTAGTGAATGACTGCTGTTACTATTGAAGTCGGTTGCTATTTTTTTGTTAAAAGTTTATTTTCTCTTATTTTGCACTATCCGGAGATGAACGTTATTTCAGTACAGTTTCTGTCGATATCTGCACCGACAGAGGTTAACTCAAGGTCGTTATTTCAGTACAGTTTCTGTCGATATCTGTACCGACAGAGGTTAACGTTATTTCAGTACAGTTTCTGTCGATATCTGTACCGACAGAGGTTAACGTTATTTCAGTACAGTTTCTGTCGATATCTGTACCGACAGAGGTTAACGTTATTTCAGTACAGTTTCTGTCGATATCTGTACCGACAGAGGTTAACGTTATTTCAGTACAGTTTCTGTCGATATCTGTACCGACAGAGGTTAACGTTATTTCAGTACAGTTTCTGTCGATATCTGTACCGACAGAGGTTAACGTTATTTCAGTACAGTTTCTGTCGATATCTGTACCGACAGAGGTTAACTCAAGGTCGTTATTTCAGTACAGTTTCTGTCGATATCTGTACCGACAGAGGTTAACTCAAGGTCGTTATTTCAGTACAGTTTCTGTCGATATCTGTACCGACAGAGGTTAACTCAAGGTCGTTATTTCAGTACAGTTTCTGTCGATATCTGTACCGACAGAGGTTAACTCAAGGTCGTTATTTCAGTACAGTTTCTGTCGATATCTGTACCGACAGAGGTTAACTCAAGGTCGACGGTGACTACTGCCCCTTAAAAAGACAGATAAAAAAAATATCTGCACGTCTGTCTTCACAAACTAACGTGCATGTTATTCATAGCGAAATATTGTTGTGTGAACTTAATAAATAAGTCTATTAATAAATAAATAGTCACAATTACTGCATTTTTTATTTCATCAACTCTCATGCTATAGGTACAATAAGCATGCTATAGGTACAAAAGTTTCGCAAAAAGCGATGTAACAACTAACCAATCAACACGTTGGCTCACTTTGTCGTTACAATTTTCAAGTCCGATCAGTAGTTAGTCTACTAGATCAATAGAAAACCACGGACCAGTTTTCGACAGTAGCCGAACGATCGATCTGTGACATAATTACTTGGAGGAATAAACCAGCATAATTATAATTAAGACACTCGTACCACGTACAATGGTCGTCCTTATGGCAAAGTGACACAAAATAGGTACTATTGTTTACTTGAAATATTCTACATTTGAAGGAGTTATATATGCGTATTACTATCTTATCGCTTCACCCAATCGGGTGACGCACTGACAGATTATACTGAGATATATAAATAAAGTGTAATCAAATCACTCAGTCACTTCCACAGTTTGTTGGTTTGTTACACTAAGAGCTTCCTTTACGTAAAATAACAACAGGTATGTCTTATTTTATCTGTTTATCTAATGATACAATTTTATGACTGAGAAATAACATGATTGTAGCTTACTTTATAAAACTAGGCAATGCCAAAAAATGTTGCTTTCAAGAGTAAAGAGTCATCGAACGCGAGGAATAGATAAAAGTTTAATGAGTAACAGAGAGATAGACATACATAACAGTGTCATTTATCATTATTGCAAAACGGCTTACCTCAATATACTTCAAGCAATTGCATGCGAAATTCAACGCGTGCAAAAGAGATGGCATGTTAGGCGGGCGTCGTCGCACGCACGACATATTTCAATCTCAAGTTGATGTTGATGAAAATGAGAATTACGCGGTAGACCCACAGTTTCAGCAGATTCAGACTGCCTTCTTCGAGGCGAGTGAAGACGCCTGCGCGATGACGTTACATCTCGCACTGCGGGCTACGCGGGACGTCATCGGTGCAGTTGGCGTGGGATGTCGGACAGGTTGGCCGTTCGCACAATTTATTACTAACGGGCTTTAGTAATAAATTGTGCAGCCGCCCAACCTGTCCGACCACCCACGCCAATCCCGATCAAAAGTAGTTGTTGAGGTTAGCCGTTTTGCAATAATTCGTCCAAGTGTTATATCCTCAAGTTTCATTCAATTCGATAATGTAATTTATTATAGGCATGTAATAAACCAGGCAGATAATTAACTGTATAAAAATAGAAGTGGATACCAAAATTAATAGGTTAGTATCTAATTCAGTGCCCCATAACATAATAAAAAACTATGCCCACTATATCTCAATTTTAGTTGCATTTTAATGCCGTTGCAGGAATCTTTTAACTATAGGCGGTTTAATAATTATTTTGGCAAGTGAATAGAGACTATTTTATTAAAAAGAGGCCATCTATTAATTCTAAATTGAAGTTCTTTTAAAATATGTAGGCAGGCATTTGTGTCGATTCGGTATAACAAGTTTTAACAGGACTAAACTTCATTTAAGTATTCTGTCTTTTTCCTTCTGTATCGTAAAGACAAAGACAGGACGCTATAAAATAAGGTTAGTCCTGTCAAATAAGTTAAGTTGTGTTGCAATAATGTTAAATATACATTTAAAATTTGTGCCTAAAGCAATTTCACATGAGCTCTTTTTTAAAGGTAAAAAAAGGATCCATAAAAATGTACTTTGTATTTGGGTAGACTTTATTTGTAAGGACATTACAAAATTTTCTCTCGAATAGAAGTGCATGAGAAAATATGTTTCCTTTAGGGCTTCGCGTGCCTTTTACTGAATTAGTGAACTAAAGTTACTTCTGTAACTGTTCTAGCGCTTGGGGAAGTGCAGCCCCTTCGCCCTTGCGTAACAAAGTACAAGCAATATAATCTGTGGTACAAGCCCCGCCGAAGCTGCGCAAGTGTTCAGCATGTGTGCAGTGTTACAGCAGGCGAGGGTAGGGTTGCCAACCTTACTTTAAAATAAAGTATCTTACGTTATTTTGGGTCCCTGTACTTTATACTTTTGAATACCAATAAAGTACGTGAAAATACTTTATTTCAACCTTTACGTAAAATTAGACGTAGACTGAAAATACCAGCCAGCGAAAACACAGCTGTAAAAAAAATCCGAGGGATAATGTATGACAATGTATGAAATTGTGCGTATTTGTGCGTTTGTGTTTGTGCAAAGAGCACAAAAAATACAGTTTCACAAAAGGATTTCAAGCCTGGGCTTCTGTTCCTACCGTTCGCTGCATTGATATTTTTTTCAAAAACAATTTGATCACCCTTGAATAAAGGATACTTTTTTATTGGACCGTACCCTGAAATCAGATATACTTTATTTCTTCAAAAAAAGTTGGCAACCCTAGGCGAAAGCTGCCCTCCGGCTTTTTATATACACTCTTGTTGTAGTAACCACAACATTTAATGTTCTGAGGTGGAATCGGGGTGCAGTAGTTAAATTTTGGTACAGATTTAACCTATTATAAATAAGATGGGTGCGCTTCGCTCACCGTCACATCTAATGGGAGTGTTTCCGAGAGTTACCAGTCCACAACCTAGATGGCATTGTAACCCTGAACGGACCATTTTTCTTGAACGAATTATGGCAAAGGGTATTGTAGTTCAGCCTTAGTCGATGAAAAAACCAAAGATTACCTATCTGTCATATACAGGAAAAAACAATGAAAAAAAAAGTGTACAAATGAGCAAAGCGAACGGAGTTCTCAGAGTCGACTTGAACAATCCGGCGTTTGTATGTTCGATGTATGAATGTTTGTCCGACGATATCTAGAGTATCGTTGATCGGAACGTCATAAAATTTTGTAGACGAGTAAATGAGACAAAAAGAATTTTTAAGTTTGAACTACTGAGGTTTGAACATGAGCCAAACGGACAATTTCAAATCACAAATTCACAGTTCGGGTCGAATTATTAGTACCTATTTGACGTTTGTTTTTATTTGTTTCAAATTCAAACTTTGTTGCATCTTTGCCTCCTTGATGTTTTTGAGATTTTACTGTTTTATGTTTTATTAGCCGCCGATAGCTTAACGCTTTGGACTGGCTTTGAATACTAGATAGTTTTTTCACGGTCTGGCATGGCATATGATAAATCATAGACCAAAGTAGCGGTCTGGCGTCCGACGTCCAGTAAAATCAGCTCTGGTATGGCGCTTGTTTGGAAATGCCGCTAGACCGGTCCATTCCGGTATGCTTGCAATACGAACTTCCATTCCGGACTTGTCCACGGTTCTGGTTTCGACCGAACGTCCACTTTCTCGGCTGTTGCTGCGAGCAAGCTCGATGCTTTGCTCGATTCGATTTCAGAGCCGAAACCGGACTAGTGGACAAATATCGAGCCAAGCTCATTTTACCATAAATGACGAACGTTTGATCGAAGTCAAAACCGCTGACAAGTCCTTGCGTGTTTGTATTGCGAGTATACCGGAGCCAGTAAATGACGGGCTCGGCAATGGTCCGATCTAGCGGCACTTCCGATAATGGATGCCGTGCCGGACCGTGGACAAACGCTCTAAGACTACTTTTCCGCTCCCATGTAAAAATATTTGATTTCGAGTGCTAGCTCTCGTCGCTTTATTGCAATCGATTTTGTCCATATAAATGTGACCGGAAAATACTAAGTCTTTACTATAGCGTGCGACATCCCATAGAGATCACCACTCCGGTCTTATAAACTTGTTGATTAGCTCATTTTCTTAAAACTTGTGTCCTTATTACTTTTATGAAAACTCAACCAAGCTATTTAGAAAATAATAGCAAATAACCAAGATAAAACATAACTATTCTTGCTCGCCGGGGCCTGTCGTATGCTACATATAGTATTTAATCGCGCGCGATGCCACTAGTTGAATCACAAGTGCAAGGAGCGTGACATATATGCTGTTTAATTGCAAAAACATCGTGTCACACTCCTCGCACTTGTGATTCAACTAAGTCGCATCGCGCGCGAATAAACATTGTGATACGGCTGCAGGATCCCTTTTCTCTCGATCCCGTGAGAATTTGCTAAAATCCCTTCTTAGTGAATGTCTCCATCATACAAGAAAAATATTTAAAGGTCGACCAGTCAGTCCTTCAGGGTAATCTATTATATCGGGTGTATATAGATCTTTAAATGAACCACATATTCTTCTGAACCTACTGAGCATCTTTCCCACACAAACATGCGCGCGCAAAAGTAATAATCCTCTCCTCAAATTGGGAACTTACTGAAAATTGTCCATGAACTTTTTTTTCATTTGCACGGACATGTCTTCTAGGAATGTTGGTTAGTATAATCAGTAGTGTATGAGGTTTCATTTAATATAGTCCATTTACACCCGGTATACGTGTTTATGTATATAATTACAATTTGCTGATCACAACAAAATGCAAAACATTCATCTAGGCAATTCCCTCAGGCTACCAGCAATGTCAACCGTCCTTATTCTGCTGGTGGGCCTGGTCCTCGCGACGTGGGTCTACTTCCGTCGCGTGTACTCTGTGTTCTCCAGCCGGGGCGTGAAGAACCTCCCCCCACACCCGCTCCTCGGCAACATGGCCAGTATTGTCTTCAAGAAGGAGCACTCCACGGCTGCTCAAACCAGAGCTTATAATGCTTTTCGTGACCAGAAGTATGTACAAAAAATTATATTTATATTTTGTGGGGTTATCTACTGTAAAACTCGTGATATTACAATTTCACTGATATTTGCACGCATTTTTGATAATCGTTTTCACCTTGAAATTAACTTTCCCTTTAGAACTACAGGGGCTACCTCGCTCCGCTTCACTTTGGTCGGCTCTTGAATTTATGATCAAAAGCATCCTAAAACTAAAATGCTCGTTTCGCTCGTCGTTGTACCTATTTTTGACAATTTAACTCTAATCGGGCCGCGATATTATGATCGTTAACAAAAATTTGCAATTATGGTGTCAATTTACCTTTACCAAGGAATATATTCTTTTATTTTTGAAATACGAGTAGGTACGTCCCTTTCGGTCTGGGGTGACCACTTTCCCATATGACCACTCAAATGAAAAGCCGCTCTCTTCGGCTGGAAATCGAATAAGTAAAAACTATAAAAAAATCAGCATGTAGTTTTATGGCATCAATCGACAGAATCAATGATAAGAAAAAAACAACGGGAGGTGTCAGAGATACAACCGTAAAATTTAAAGGTGTTACTTCTTATGCCGCCTCTTCACGTTCCCACATTTGCCCTACTTTCATTCATCCTCTCTACATGTCCAAACCACCGAAGCAATCCTTTTTCTATTCTAGTCACTACATCTTCTTTCAGTTAGAAGTAGAAGTTACACAGCAAGTAATAATTCCAAGCGATTAAGGCCTATAGACGTCACGAACGATCGTATAAAAGAAAAAAAAAAACAAGAAAACTTTGGCAAGAACTATGAAGCGTGTAAAATATTAGTACATAACGTCAGCAGTAAGAAATGGATTACAAAGAAAGAAGGAAGGGGAGATCACTATTCGATAACTTATTATCTAACTTAAAAATTGGGATTCTTTATATTGCAGGATTCCCAAGGGATTACACTGTGGTCACATTAACTTCTTCCACGCGGGTGAAGTCACGGACAACAGCTAGTAGAAGATTAAGAATGCAGCCTCAAATTAGAAGAGGCACGGTACTACAAAGTGTATAATCTGCCTACTCTATAGATGTATTGTTTATTTACAAATTACTCGAGCAGTTGCCTGATCATCCTGATGTACACAAACAAGCAATTGTTCTTATAAAAATAGAACTCTGTAAAAAACGTCCTTCACACACAGCAAGTTCAACCTTCAGCGTTCTGCACAACGAGTTCGACCTTCAACGTTGTAAATGATTTGCAGGTTCTACGGAAGCTACGAGTTCATCTCTCCAGTCCTCTACGTGCGTGATCCAGAGCTGTTGCGGACGATCCTGATCAAAGATTTCGATCACTTCTCAGTGAGGAGACATTTCCCGGTGCAGGATGATGACCCTTTCTTCTCCAAGAGTTTAATGGCTTTGAAAGGTTGGTATCGAGAAATATAAGTACAGGAGTTGTGGTCGTGTACGAGGGATTTGGAAGGGATAAGGAGATTAGTGAGGGGAAAATCTGATGATCTTTCTTGAGTATTCTTGAACATCCGTTTAGAATATTTATCTAGTAAAATAAAAGATAGTCTTAGGACAGACATAAAACAATGAATTAGAGGGGTAATGTAAGAACTAATAAAAAGTACAAGATTCCAAAAAGTGAACATAAAGCTACAGTTTGTATGGATTACAGTATTGGTGGACCAAACCAAAAACTGGGCAAACAGCGAACTAGCGTTTAATTTTGTGTAACTTGTCCAGTAATTATGGTGTGCTCTATTTTTTGTTATTATTTCTTTTCCAACAATTGTTGTTGAAATTTCAAGTATTTCAGTGTTTTGTGAACTGACATCGTCCTAAAAGCATATAATAGTTGTTGCAGTATTGTTTTTTTACATGGTGTGGGTTAATTTTTATTCGAATTCTGCAGACTATACGTCTCTGGAATTCTGGTTTGAATTTTTAGTATGAAGTCAAGGTAGGTCTTGCGCGGCTATAGATTATAGATTATAGACACTATTTATTCAACAAGGGCATTAGACTACAGCATAAGTCTAATTTTGTACGGTATCTGGTTTTAAATTTGCTAGCAAAGCACGTAGGTACCTCATTATATTCAAATACACACCGAACTAGTACAGGCGTGTAGGAGCAAAAAAATACATGTCTTTTTTTAGCATATTTCCTTTTTTATACATGTACTACACAAATTACTTACATCTACTTTAGTTAAGGGATAAGAAAATACAAGACAGCAGGAATTTACGGTTATGTAAAAAGTAAATAAAAATATATCTTTGTCTACCTGTCTCATATAGTCTATTTCCTTTTACAGTCTGTAATTAATTAATGTAAACTCTTTAGAGCAATCATAAGTTAAGAAATTATACTACTTAATTAAATTATAAACTACTATCATGATAAATATTACTATCACAATAACACCATGCTTCACCATCATCCAAATATCCATTTATTTTATAATATGCCTTTTTCACAGTTTAAACTTATTCTCTGACAAAGTAAGGACGTCCTTTGGAAGTTTATTGTAAAACTTTATGCCATGTCCTACGAAAGAGGTACTCAGTTTGGCAAGTCAGATTTTTGGAAAAGCCAGTTTATGTTTATTTCTGGTTTCTTTACAGTGTTGCTCGCCAATCCTCGGGAAAAACTCAATATTTTTTCTGACATATCTTGGTAAATAAATTCACAAGGAACAGTTAATATATGAATTTCTTTGAATTTTTCTCTTAATGAATCCCGGTACTTCATATTAAAAATTCCCCGAATTGCTCTCTTTTCCAAAACAATTTAAATTAATTATGTAAATTGCAATTACTTTTTTTGGCGTCGAGTTGGAAGCCTAATTTTCTTACAGCACCATGGAGCCGTAGATTTCTGTTAGAAGTATCAGTTTCAACTTGATATCTCATACGGGGCTCGAGCAAAAGTCTGACACACAGGCGGACAACGAAGAGATCCTATAAGAAATTGATACTTGTCGTTGTTGGTTCTTGATGGAACATTTGAAACATCTTGTAAATAAAACACATTCTTGGTAACTGTTCCACTTTTATATCTATATTACACTAGCGACCGGTTTCGTTATAATAACATCGTCAGGCTATTGGATACGAATCATGAGATGGAAAATGTATTTCGTCTTTGTTTACATTTGTGATGTAAATAAAGAAAGAAATAACCTTATAGGTTCCGTATTTTCATTTTGAGGTAGGGAACCCTAAAAATGAATAACGTTATTGCAACAACGATGAAAGTTCTGATGAAAATTGATTATATTTTTTAATTTGCATTATATAATTTAACTAAACTTAAATATACACAAATCTCTAACAAAAACCACCAGCTGTCAGCTGGAGGCCGTTATAAAACTGAGTAGAATTAAATTTACTTTTAAATGACACGGCGGCTTTTGGTTTAGCCGTTGCCATAGGTCTAACTTTCGGGCAGCCAACACGTGAAACGTTGAACATCCAGCAGCCTAGCCATTCAATTGAATGTCACCATTTAACAGTCTGGTCGTCCAATGAAGAGGCTCATTTAACCATCCAGTGACAACATAATATATTCAGTTATTTTCTTAAAATGATAATAGACTTTTCTTGTCTTTTTGATTAAATAAATTATATATATATGCGAAAACACAAAAAATATAATTATAGGTAATAAAATATATTTCGACCACTAATTCTGGTCGGCATCAGTTACACAATTATATATAAAAGTTAAAAATTTATAATTATAAATTATAGGTAATATTCAGTATCATAAGTAAATATATTTTACTACCTATAATTATATTTTTTGTGTGTTTCGTATATATATATAATTTATTTAATCAGTTATTTTCTTGTGATTTGATAAAAAACATGGAGAATCGTCTTATAAAAAATGCTTGTATCTGATATCAGGTGACAAATGGCGCGACATGCGCTCGATGCTGTCTCCCGCGTTCACAGGGTCGAAGCTGCGCGCCATGGTGGCCCTGATGAAGGACTGCAGCAGAGAACTACTCGACCATCTGAAGGAAGAACTCAAGACCAGTACTGGTAAGGAACGTCTTATCGTAGTTCTTACAATCTAGGACAACTAATTTACTTTACTTTGTGTGTGTGCGACTCGCTCCGACAGACACGCACAGTAATATAAATTAGAGTAATTATTTTCAAAATCTCCTACCTGTTTCATTACAAAGTTCTTTTTAAGTGTCTGATGTTTTTTTTTTCAGAACATTTATTTGACCCTATATGCTTAGGGCAGGATCTTAGTTGTCATTAATTTACAGACTAATACTCATTAAGGTTTTTTGCGGGAGCATTAGAGACTGCATGGCAGAGATACTTTTTGCCAAGCCCAAAGCTTCTCCTTCTTTGTCTGTGCCTCTTCCCTACATTTGGGTTCAGCTCTCCTCGTTCTCGAATGCACCAGGACGGTCTGTCCTGGGTTGTCTGTTCATTTAGCTGGGCACGCTCGCTGGGCGTTCCACTCTTCTCCTGGTGTTCGGGAGGGCTAACGCTTGTTTTACTACATTGTCGTCGCCTCGTCTCATGACATGACCGTACCATCTGAGATGGCCTTCTGTGTGCTTTTCTACAATAAGAGTGACCTTGAAACTTCCTCTGATATGCTCGTTTCGTACTTTATCGAGTCTTGTTACGCTAGCTGCCAATCTAAGCATTTTCATTTCGCTCACATGCATATTTTGTTCGTGCGTCTTTTTTATAGCCCAACATTCGGAACCGTACAACATTGCAGGTCTGCTGTTTTATAGATCTTAAAGGCATTTTAGGAATACAACAAAATCCAGTGAGAGATCTCCATCTTTGCGAACCCACGTCGACGCGATGTTATATCGGCTTCTAAGTTGGCATCGGATGACCAAGATTTGCCTAACCCAAAGCAAAAGAAGAAATATTAAACGCTCATTGGTTAGCTAAGTGGTGTAACAGTAAATTGGGCCAATGGCAGCATAGAAAGGTGGTTTTACAATGAATTTCATTACTAAAAAGGCACCAGTCTGAAATGTTGACTCTGTAAATTCTCCATTTGTTTGATATAATAAGAGTTTAATTTACAGTGTCAAAGTTTTGGACTTGGCTCTTTCAGTTAGCGACTCTTGTATTGTAACAGTAGCGTGGCCTACAGGATACAAATAACATTTTTTTTTCAGAAAAAACATTATAAGTGCTCTCACTCCCTCTCAATCGAACATACAAACTGACAATATCCCAAACACTAGATACGCCCGGCTTCCGCGACGACGCTGCGAAGAACTTTATAAACTAAAGTCACACAATTACTGACTGAACGAATAGATTCAGATGTTTGTGTGTAAAGTATTATAGTAAGTATGTGCCTTGCCCGCGACCACAACCGCGTTTATTCAACTCTGCCCCGTTTTCTGCATTTCTGAATATTAAATTCTGCATTATTTTATTAACACCCCTTATAGCCTATATGTGAGACTGCGATGATAATAAAAAACCCGCATCCAAATCCGTTCTTTGGTTTCGGAGATGTGCGTGAACAAACAGACAGACAGAAAATAATTAAAAAAAATCGCTGATTTGTGTTCTATTACTATTTTTATTATTACTTTTCTTCAATGTAAAGACACACCGGATTCTACTCTTTTATTTATTGTATGTATTGATTGATTTATTGGTTTTTTCGATACTAAAAAACAGTGCAGGTACTTGTAAAACCATTTTGAACCACTCGTGCCGTTGTATAGTAGTAAATGGCTCCTTTCTGGACGAGCGAGATTCATCCGAGGTCCTATTGAAGCTTTTCATGAGGCACGGAAGAAACCAAGCATTTATAGTTTATATTCGTATACAAAAACAATGTAACTGTTGAAGGCAGTAATTTCACAGTACTAAAATTTATTTCTTTACTGTGAAAATTATATTTTAATATGCTCGCATAGAGACTGTAAGTATGTATCCCTTCCCTTCTATGTTCTTCAACACATGATAGACGGCTGCCTGGACGTTGACGCTAAGGACATCTGCTCACGCTACGCTACTGATGTCATTGCCACATGCGCCTTTGGGCTGAAGGTCAACTCCCTGAAGGATAGTGACAATCAATTCCACGAGGCCGGAAAGCAATTGACAGCCATTGACTTGTCAGCTGTCATCAAATCCCTGATTATGAGCTGCGTTCCGTTTTATAAAGCAGTAAGTTTAGAAATTATTTATAAATAGCGTAGTTATATAGGATGATATCAAAATTTTTTCAACACTATGCTCTGGAAGTCGTATTTAACTCGTATTGCGGGACGTTCTTACAATTTACAGCCCAAATGATGTAAGTAAATTTAAAAATCAAACGAGGCTCCTTTACATTTACTAAATAGTAGGTCACTTATTTAGCGAAATGGCTTTACTTACTCAAAATCTTATCTATTTGTTATTC
Organism: Ypsolopha sequella; assembly: GCA_934047225.1. Lineage (NCBI taxonomy): Eukaryota > Metazoa > Arthropoda > Insecta > Lepidoptera > Ypsolophidae > Ypsolopha > Ypsolopha sequella. The sequence continues at coordinate 1,150,867 of OW203989.1, forward strand.
TGTTATTATTTCCTCGCATTTATGATTAAAAGTAGAGTGTTAAAATATAGAAAATAGGTGATCAATTACACCCTTGAGCTATAAGTGATCAATTACACACTCGAACTATAAGCATTCTCTTGCGCATCACTCGCTCGTGCACCTAAATATTTCAGGTGTAATTTATCTGATCACTTACCTCCCTTGTATATCTACTATTACTATATCTACTACAATCTACTGTTAATTACATACCTATGATAACTATTTATAATCTAAGGGGATTCACATTTGTCTAATTCATGATCTATGTACGAGATGAGGCAGCATGGGAAAGATCTTAGCCAGAAGATACGAAAAAATTAGCTAAATGGACCTCGTCATCGATTTAGGAGAAAATAAAAGTAATGCATTCAATTCGTGATAATGATCACATTAAAAGTTTTATACAAAAGAAATAAATAAATAATACCATGCCAATTGTCTAAGTATTTATTTCATAGATATTAGTCAAAGTGTTAAAATTATGATAGATCAAGAAATTATTGAATTGTTCGTGCAATAAGAAGCTGCTGATTTAGACATCGAATTGTTTGGTTTCCAGAAAACGACAAATAGTTCGGGTACTCGTCCTTGTGTCGGATTTCTGCGCGAGATTATCTACAGCACCATGAGGGCTCGTCAGGAGAGCAATAACACCAGGCCTGACCTGATACAACTGCTTATAGAAGCCAAGAAAGGTGGAGTTAATATAAGTTAATATAAGTAAGAAGAACAAGTTTAAACTAATATAGCTTTGTGAATTATAAATATTATTAGAGTAATTTATTATAAGAAATAAAAACGCAAAAACAAATTTTCTAAAAAAAAAAAACACAGACGGGGCTTGAACCGGATTTTTGTCTATCGCTGGCTACTAATATCGAGTTTGTCTAATGCTGGCCAGCAACTATCGAGTTTGTCTAATGCTGGCCAGCAACTATCGAGTTTGTCTAATGCTGGCCAGCAACTATCGAGTTTGTCTAATGCTGGCCAGCAACTATCGAGTTTGTCTAATGCTGGCCAGCAACTATCGAGTTTGTCTAATGCTGGCCAGCAACTATCGAGTTTGTCTAATGCTGGCCAGCAACTATCGAGTTTGTCTAATGCTGGCCAGCAACTATCGAGTTTGTCTAATGCTGGCCAGCAACTATCGAGTTTGTCTAATGCTGGTAATGTAACAAAGTAGTATTCTACATACTTACAAACTTTTAAATCAAAAACGGTTTTAAAGTAGCAATTTGAATTTTAGGCAAACACGGCTTAAGAACTATTCTTTATTGTACACAGATACATTAAATATAATTATTTATAATAAAATACATGTAGAAAGGCGAGCTTATCTCTGAAAAGAGATTTCTTCCAGCAAACCTTAGTGGGAGAGGACACTATAATAATAAAAATAAGTAATCATACATTATGTGCACTACAAATAAAATATCAATTTTTATCAGGATCTCTGAGGCATGAAACTGATAAATACAGTGGCGACAAGGATGCAGGGTTCGCAACTGTGGAAGAATCAGAAATTGGCAAGGGAGCTATTACGCAAGGTACTGTATTACAGAAGGTTCTGCTGAAGTAACGAAAAAACACGTGTCCCATAAAGTACATTAGAAGAAAGATGAAATCGTCGTTGTTATTTATATATCCCGGTGTCAGAGGTCTTTCCGAGGATGGACTGTGAAATGCAACTAATTCAAGTCAAAATCTATATTCGCATACCCAAGTTTCACCGACGATTACGACGTCCCGGTGTGAAGAGGCCTATCGTCATATTTCGGGAACAAATAAAGACCCAAAAAGTAAAAGTGTATTCCTAACAACGCAGACTGAACACAAATAATGTCGGATTAAACCAGTGAAGTTCAGATTAGTGATTCTGATAGAACGACAGACCACGGTTCAATTCAATTTTCCTATTCAATCAAATTGTCCAACAGTTTTACTGAACGCACCAGCAATTTCATCATTTATTTATTTATTTATTTATTTATTTATTTATTTACATATTACAGCTATTATTACAGGTAATCCTAATACAATAGTGTAAGAAGTCAACTACCTTAATTTAACATAAACAACCTATATAACAACTAGTACATAACAACTAGTACATAAATTTTTCAGTAACATAAAATCCACATAGTAGCCCTTACGAACTCGTTCAGAGAACAGTGGTTAAGGTCAATTTTCTCCGCGACCAGATTTAGTGTGCGCATGGTGCGTGTCAAAGGTGCTTTTCCGAGCAAATTGGTCCTCCCGTGGGGCACCGCGAAAAGAAGCGGCATCCTGCGCTTGTGTACATAGTCATCCGGTACACACAATTTCACCCCCTCCAGTATGCTCGGATTGGCAAGTGTACCTCGAAATATCTTAAAAATGTATAGTGCGAGGGACATATTTCTCCTAGTTTCCAGCTTGTTGTATCCAACCATGCCAAGCACGAACGAGGTCGGATACATCAATGGATAGAAAGGGTAGATGCCATACATTTTCCAGTACATAATATTGTGTCAAAAATATTGCGACTATATTCAAATATAGGTATATCATATCAGCGACGCTTGACTTCGTATAAGATAAGCTCAGTCGGTAGAGCATTTGCATGACGCGCAAGAGGTCCCTGGTTCAACATTTGCATGACGCGCAAGAGGTCCCTGGTTCAACATTTGCATGACGCGCAAGAGGTCCCTGGTTCAAACCACAACGACGCCGACGGCCGGCGTAAATGTATTTTAGTCTCTTTTTTCGTTTTCTAAGTAATTTTGTACGTTTTTTTTTTGCGGAGCCCAGGTACTTTATTTATATATAGGTATGCTCCTCAGCTTGGTCTGATGAGGACCTTTTCGCCCAGACGCTCGTCTTCTTCTTTGCTGGCTTTGACACCGTCTCGTCAGCTATGGCGTTTTTGCTGCACGAGCTTGCTGTCAATCCTGACGTGCAGAGGAAGCTGCAGGATGAGGTGGATCAGGCTTGGGTAGACAATAAGGGAGACATCGAATATGACAAGCTTAACCAGTTGAAGTACTTGGATATGGTTGTCTCTGGTAAGGTTTACTGAGTTCGCACTAACATGTCTATATTTTTTATTTATTGGCAAGTAACATAATGAAATTATGCATATTTGTTGGTCTTTAAAAAACAAATTCATTAATATTTTTAACAATGATTAAGTATAATTAAGTATAATCATTGTCAAAAATATTAATTAATTTGTTTTTCATTTACCAGCACTCTAACCTTAATTGTAGTTATCACCTTGATATTCTGGTGTGTTATAATAGGTCTTTATATATGAAATTGCCGAAATTTTCTTACAGATTAATGAGTTCATAATTCCTGTAATTCAAATGCTATTTATATTATTTGTTTTTTGTTTGAAAATTGATTTCAAGGTTTTGCATCAATGTATTGAGTTTTGTTTTTATTGTCAGTTTGATAACAAACATTAAAATGTTCAAAAACAGTTAGTTCTAAATGCCATCAATTTCCATAATTTAACTTTTTTCAAAAATTAAATTAATGTTGCTGTTAGCTTAATGTTGTCTTATTCATACAAAATAGAAAAAACATAATTTGGATTAGTCATTCGTAAAAAAAATGCAAAAATGTTAATTATAAAAATGTACTGAAAATTGAGTTTCCTTCAAATTCTCTAAAGAAAACGGCAAATTCATATGTAAAGACCTATGATATACATATTTATAAGTAGTATGTTAGAAAGTAAGACATGTGTAAGTGTGCTGTATGTACATATAGAAAAAAAAAAAATGAAATGTGAATGCCGAAAATAATTTTTTCAAGATGGTTTTAGAATCATTGAGGAAATGGCCACCATCTGTAGCAGGGTTCCGCACTTGCACTAAGAAGTATAATCTTGGAAAATCCAGTGATAGTGCTAAACAGGATTTCACTGTAAGTAACCAATCTGTCATATCATGTTATTTATTATTCTCCAAAAGCTTTTGTTTTGAACGATAACTAAAATATATTAGAAGATACATACTAACAATAAATAATATAATTACGCCTATTTCCAAGAGAGGTTGGCAGAGACTACATATTTCCTTCTACTACGATCCTGCTACTCTTTCACCTCTGCCGCATCCATCACTCTAGTCATACAAGCTCTTTCACCTCTGCCGCATCCATCACTCTAGTCATACAAGCTCTTTCACCTCTGCCGCATCCATCACTCTAGTCATACAAGCTGTTACTACTCTTTCACCTCTGCCGCATCCATCACTCTAGTCATACAAGCTTTTTATTCCGTGGCTCTTTGACCAGCCTGGTCAGCATACCTTCTAGGGAGGCACGGTCCTAGCTTTGCATACCATATATTTCTTTTTATTTGATTTCTCTTTCATTAATTATCTTTATATGGTTAAGCTACCGTCACTACAGCTTCTTGCAGGCCACAGTAATCTCTTATATCGATTTTTTTCTCTCTATTATAATATCAAACCACACATAAGGACCGCATTTCAAGTTCTCCGCAGGAATTTAAGAAAAGGTATTCTCCAGGTGGACGTTGGAAGGCTGATCGTGATCCCGACATGGTCGATCCATCACGACCCGCTCCACTACACTGATCCCGACAAGTTCAACCCTGAGCGCTTCTCTGATGAGAACAAGCACCGCATAAAGCCGTTCACTTATATGCCTTTTGGTGCAGGGCCTAGAAACTGCATAGGTTTGTAGAGTTTATTTTTTTGAAACATTGGATATGTTTTTTTATTTTGGGATATATTAAAGTACTCTGCGGGTATTGGCAAGAACTTTAACCGACATGGGCACTAAATATATAAGAAGGCCAAATCTTTCAATTTTACGAAAAGGCCAAATATTTTTTATTTGTCAACGAGAATGATGCTCTATTCAAGGCTGTGATGAGGTTAGCTAATTAAATGCCTGAATTAGTCCATCTTTCAAAGTCGTTAGTCATATCGTACCATTCAGTGTATTTGTTATATTTGAAAGTCGTTAGTCATATCGTACCATTCAGTGTATTTGTTATATTTGAAAGTCGTTAGTCATATCGTACCATTCAGTGTATTTATTATATTTGAAAGTCGTTAGTCATATCGTACCATTCAGTGTATTTGTTATATTTGAAAGTCGTTAGTCATATCGTACCATTCAGTATATTTGTTATATTTGCAAGTCGTTAGTCATATCGTACCGTTCAGTATATTTGTTATATTTGAAAGTCGTTAGTCATATCGTACCGTTCAGTATATTTGTTATATTTGAAAGTCGTTAGTCATATCGTACCGTTCAGTATATTTGTTATATTTGAAAGTCGTTAGTCATATCGTACCGTTCAGTATATTTGTTATATTTGAAAGTTGTTAGTCATATCGTACCATTCAGTATATTTGTTATATTTCAAAGTCGTTAGTCATATTGTATTATTCAGTATATTTGTAATATTTCAAAGTCATTAGTCGTATTGTATTATTCAGTATATTTGTAATATTTCAAAGTCATTAGTCGTATTGTACTATTCAGTATATTTGGTATATTTACCGGATGTAAATAATGAAATGCAAATTTCACTGAATAGTCACCAATATGGGAATGCAAAGCGTCGCTTTGCCGTAGAAACCTTGAAGATCTAATGAAAAACTACTTCGATAGCACGTGCCTCACCACATGAGTTCGTTGATCGATTCTACGCATTTTCAGACTGGGCACCAAAGCGAAACTTCACTCAGGTTGTGAGGTAGAGGGTGTGAAAAATGTCCGCCATCCATTATATTAAAAAAAATCGATTTGCTGATATATAGCTATGATATTGAGTTTTGTATCATTTTCGTATAAATCGATGGCTTCATTTCGAGTAATTATTTTTATGCTTTACAAAGAAATTTTTGAAAAATCAACAAAACATCAAAATGTCATCCAGATATTTTTACTTCCAGCGTACATTACTTTTTGTGGTTACATGAAAAATAATAAAAAATTGTTTTTCAATAAAGTTTATTTATTGGCAATTCTAAAAAATATACATTGTTGGTATCGTTTTATATGGGTGATATATGGTTATATGGGTGATATATGGTTATATGGGTGATATATGGTTATATGGGTGATATATGGTTATATGGGTGATATATGGTTATATGTGTGATATATGGTTATATGTGTGATATATGGTTATATGGGTGATATATGGTTATATGGGTGATATATGGTTATATGGGTGATATATGGTTATAATGGTGATATATGGTTATATGGGTGATATATGGTTATATGGGTGATATATGGTTATATGGGTGATATATGGTTATATGGGTGATATATGGTTATATGTGTGATATATGGTTATATGGGTGATATATGGTTATATGGGTGATATATGGTTATATGGGTGATATATGGTTATATGTTTTTTTTTTAATGGGTGCCGCTCGGTCATCCATGATCGTGTAAAGGTGTTCGAGGGAACCAGACTCGAGACCCTTGACTCCAACCGGCAGCAGCGCAAGACTCGTCCGAAGCCCACTTATACCTACACGTACAACGGTCGCAGTGAACTACACTGCGGTCGCTGTAATCAGACTTATAAAACCAAGCTGGGTTTCGCGAGTCATATTCGCGCTCATCGCCGTAGAAGTCCAACAAACTATGAGGTCTACTACGATGAGGATCATATCAACATGTTAAAAAAATATTTAGGGGCGGCTCCGCCAAACATGCTCTCGCGTTTGAACAATTTAGCATATTTTTCACAAATAAAATTTGTGTACTTAGTTAAGAAGTACATGTACATTACATTTTTTTCAAAATTGACACAAGTACCGTCCATAACTTTTGTTGTTGTAATGATACTAATTGCTATAAAAAATGAAAAGTAAAAATAAATTTGCTTTGGTGCTCGGACTGAAAATGCGTAGAATCGATCAAGGAACTCAAGTGGTGACTGGTGAGGTACGTGCTTTAATGTCTAAACCGAACTCATGTTGTGACTGGTGAGGTACGTGCTTTAATGTCTAAACCGAACTCATGTTGTGACTGGTGAGGTACGTGCTTTAATGTCTAAACCGAACTCATGTTGTGACTGGTGAGCTACGTGCTTTAATGTCTAAACCGAACTCATGTTGTGACTGGTGAGGTACGTGCTTTAATGTCTAAACCGAACTCATGTTGTGACTGGTGAGGTACGTGCTTTAATGTCTAAACCGAACTCATGTTGTGACTGGTGAGGTACGTGCTTTAATGTCTAAACCGAACTCATGTTGTGACTGGTGAGGTACGTGCTTTAATGTCTAAACCGAACTCAAGTGGTGACTGGTGAGGTACGTGCTTTAATGTCTCAACCGAATCCCTTTTTTGAGTAATACAGGGTGTTAAAGTGGGCCATCCCGCTCAGCTGCTATGTAAACGCTTTAGGTGTTCGTGACGTCCTGATGGCTTTGATCTCAATGAAACTTTGCACCTATCTTTATATATGTTTCTCTTCCCCTCTACACCACACTGCGACTTATCTCTCATTAAGAGGTGCAAGATGGCGAGATATTCAAAAAGCGCTGAATTTGTGAAATGGTTTCAGGTAAAAACTGTTTTCCATGAAACGGTAACTGTATATTTATAAAAAGTGGATAAACTTAGTGTTCTTTACATGAATGACGTTTGTGTTTCTCTCTTTTTTATTTCCAGTATAGATAAAAATTATACAACTTGGTAAACTTTGCGTAAAAACGAGGCAATATTCACGATATACTGACAGCTGTATGATGGTGGTTAACCAAATTTTGCTTTTTGGGCTGTATGAAGACATAGATACTTATGAAAAAAATATATATGAAAAAAATAAGTTGTTGACTTCACAATCAGTTTTTACCTTTTGTATGAATCTTAAGAAAAATTCAGGCGTAAATGGGCCTCTTAAGATGAATCTGGCGATAGAACTCGCCGTTACCTATTCCCATTTCTTCGTAAAAAGAAATTGAGAAACCGAGAAAAAAAAAACAGTTGTTTCATACATTTTGGTTGGATAGTTATTTAAATTTTAAATGGAACAGTTGATTTTGTTTTCACTATTCGAGGGTTGGCTCCATAGCAAAAGTTGTTCGTATGGACGAGTACAGTCACCAGTTTCCGGCTTTCGCGACTTTATTTTAAAACCCAGAATATCTTCAGCTATACTAACAGCATAGGTGTATGCTTTTTTCAGGTTCTCGGTTTGCTCTGATGGAGCTGAAGATGATGGTCTTCGAGCTGGTGCGCAACGTGCAAGTGTTGGCTGGTCCAAGGACAGCAGTTAGTGGGAAGATCGACGAAAAGTCGTTCAGAACCACGCTGGAGGGAGGCCACTGGCTCAAGTTTAAACTTAGGAATTACTGTTTATAAGTAAAACTATTATATCTCCTTGCGATGGATAAATCGCCAAGTGTTCAAACATAGAAATTTATTTCTGTCATAGTTTCGATAAGAGAAATGTGTATTCTTTACTACCCGATACTGTAACAGGTGACGGTAGGGCATAATGGTCTTTGACTAGCTTTGAATACACTAGCGTCCTCTAGGCGCCAAGTGGCTCACTATAAAGTGGGTATCTATAAATAACATTGCAGTATGGGAAAGCACATCGGTAAATTCACGAGTTGTGTTGAGACCTGGATAGCTCAGAGGTTAGAGCAATCGCCCGGCAAGCGAGAGGTCCCGGGTTCGATTCCCGGTTCAGAGCTCCTCACATCCAGATTTACTTTTATTTCTGCGTTTCTATACTGCAATGATATAATGTTAATTTATAAAACTATTTAACTTTTAAATACTATACGGGTCCTAAAGGACCCGAGCGCAAACTGACCTTTGTTAATAACTCAAACATTTAATTAGCTGACACCTTGTAATTCCCTTGCCAATCGAACAGTAATACGAGAGTTTTCACTTCAATTTTGGTTTACTTACGTTAGTCTTGTAGTACCTTTTAAGTGAAACTCATATGCTGAAGAAGATAAGAGTACATAAAACTTTTAATAGGATAAGTGGTGATTGAAATTTCCAAAAATAGATTTGTTTGTAATGTTAAAAGAAAAAATTCTGTGACTAAATTTCATAAGCTCAAAGTGCATCGGTGTTACTACAAAACGGTGTCTAACTTTAGACAGTGTTTAAATCTGTTGCTGTCACTTTTGTTTCATATTGTAAAAAAGTGACAGCAAGAGATTTAAACACTGTTTAAAGTTAAACATCGTTTAAACGCCCTTTTGTAGTAACACAGCAAATGTTTTTTAATTAATTTTTAATTTTACTTTTAAAAGTTTCAGATTCCTATACTTGTAGTCATTAAGGATTTTGGAAATAAAAGTTAAATTTTGTCATAAAAATAATTATTTAATTTTATTAACCTGACCGCCAAGAGTGGCGTAATATTGGGGAGGCCTATGTCCAACAGTGGACGAATACGGGCTGATGGATGAATGGATGGATTAACCTGACAAACATATGTCTAATAAAAAAAAAAACACCTGAAAAACTTTACAGTGTCATAAAAAGTAACATCACGAAAATTACGGGTCCGTACGCACCCAGTATACTAATGTACTGTGAAAAGATTTAGTTTTGTTAAAATAACTGTTGCTCAACGATCTATCTCTACTTGCAAATACAAACTAACCCCACGGCCAGGAAAACAATTTTACTAATGCACTAATGATCTAAAATTTAACTTGAAATTTATAGAATTTACTACCCACATTTCAAGTTAATTATTTTTTATCCTTTTGCCTTTTTATGTAATGTTCCATGCGGTGTAATGTTCGATGTAGATTTAGATCGGGTACTATAGTTAGCATGATGCTCTCGAAATATTCGAACTACTAAATACCCGAGTTGGGGTAGGTATATTTAGGAATAAATTCTTCCAATGAATTTGGATATTTCCTTCAGTTATTTGATTTCCGCCATCGGCAAAGTGAAGAAGGGAAATGTACTCACCGTTCACGTTTATGTCTCATCCGTTAGTTTAGTGTTTTAAAGAAGTCCTCAGCGCGGCGCGACGACGGTATACAGTTTTGGGGAAATAACATGAAGTTTTATTGGTCTTAACTGAACACCTGTACTTGGACGGACATCGTATCGGTCATATAAACATTTCAGCATCTCCACGTAACGACAGTCAACTTAGCATCGCTGCAAGGACTGCAGAACAGACCAAGTTTCGATGGATTCGAAGGTTTTCTCGCAGTCCACAAACGCTAGATATAGGGCTGTTTGTATAAATAAAGGGCAAGAGTATTCTTAAGTTTTCTGTATTATCTGCCATATATCTCCATAGGTACCAATATTACGTTTGAACAGTTGGTCGCTAAAGACGTTAATTAGCTTAGTCATAAATTAACAAACAATTTTCCGAATATTAGATATGTTAATTATGTAGAAAACCGTAAAGTTTGATGAGACTCAATTCATCATGTATTGTACACACCACTGTTATACCTATTGTATTATTATGTTTGTCTTCTATGGCTATTTACATAATTTGTTAATTCCAAGCGAAAATTTTTTATTTTTTTTTTAATTTCTTTTTGTTGGCGTCTCATGGAGTATGCAAAATTAGAATCTTTATTAATAAAAAATAAAGAGGTTGATACCCTTGCAATAAACGTCTTAGGATAAGGTTAAATAATATTAGTTGGTGAAGCTCAAAACATAGTATAGCATTACATTTAAAAATTTCGTAAGCTACCATAGGCTAATTTTCCAACCTGATAGGGGTGTCTTCGTGACGTAGATGTTGGAAGTCTTCTCACGGAGTAGTCAGTCAAACCGTGATTGTCGTACACCAACTTCAGGAATAACTTGCAAAAGTACACAAAACTTACCAGGAAATGAAGAAAAAACAGGCTTCCATGGCTCTATGATAAATGTGCTCTGTTTCGTGAATCCAATGGAATTTAAAATTTCATATATTAATTTTCTGTGGCAAATATATTTCTTCGATATGAGAAAAATAACAAAAAAAATTGACAAATCCTTCTAAATTTGAAAATTTGAAAATTCAGTAAAGAAATCAACGACAACGTAAGACTAAAATAGATGAAAAAGGTTGAATACCTGTAGCGAATGCTACAATAGGTAGTACTAGTCTATATGAACAACTGTTTGTATGGGAACTAAGCGAAATTCGCTATTTTTTCTTCTCTTCCTCCCATACAAATTACCCCGATCAGCTGACTGGTCCAGTATGGATGGTGAAAACAAATTTTAAGAATTTCTCTTAGCTCCCATACAAAAAGTTGTTCATATAGATTAGTACTACCTATGTTTTGAGTTTCGCCAACTAATATTATTTAACCTTATATTATATTAATTATAAAGTAGTAAATAGTTGTGTCTGCACATAGAATATTTTTAATATTTTTTATATAGAATTCATTGTTAGTATTGTACTGACGCCAAAACTACCATTTTAAGGATTTTTGTCTATGTCTATTTGTCTGTATGTCTATTTGTCTCTTTGTCTATATGTCCTTTTGCTTGAGAAGGTGCAAAAAGCCTTCTTAAGGTACCTTTACAAACGTGTTAAAGGATATTATCCCTTCATGTATCCCACGAAATTTTTATTAGGTTGTCTTGGGTACAACTCACTGGAAATCAGACGAGGATAGCACCAGCTTGCGGTCATGTGTAGAATTCTTCGGGGAGATATTGATGCTCCAGATCTGCATGGTAAGCTGTGTTGATTTTTCACTCCCAATAATTATCTTCGCGGCCGTAAGCACAAGTTTTTCGCTGTGCCGTCGTGTCGCAAAAAGGCGCGATCTAACTCACCCATACCGCGTACTCTTCTCTCCCTCAACGCTCTTCTAAACGCCAATCAGGACTGTGATCTGTTTGCTGATGGATGGCAGAAAATATTGTCAGAGTGTTTGTGTTTTTGTGAGAAGGCCTGTTTCTGACTTTATGTGTTATTCTTATTTATTTTAGTTGATTGTACCATTTTGTGTTTGTGTTACTATCTTTAATTATTGTAATTGATTTGCCGTTTTAATTAAAGTAAATAAATAAATAAATAAATAAATAAAAATAAATAAATGTCTATATGTCTATATGTCTATTTGTCTATTTGTCTATATGTCTATTTGTCTATTTGTCTATATATCTATTTGTCTATATGTATATTTGTCTATATCTCTATTTGTCTATTTGTCAATTTGTCTATATGTCTTTTTGTCTATATCTCTATTTGTCTATATGTCTATTTGTCTATATGTCTATTTGTCTTTTCCGTTTTAACTCAAGAACAACGCAAAGAATTTGGATAAATGGTTTTAGTAATAATCAATTAAATGAAATATATTTATTTATGTAATGTAGGCTTAGATGATACATGTATTATACTTAGATATGATATTATATTGATATTAGTATTGTTGGGCCAATGTTGGCTCAACGGTTGCCAACTAACTAACCATAACATAACGGTTTGTTAATCGTTGGCGAATTAACGCCAACAGAAAATGCTATTAGGGTAATGTCAATGACACAAGTCTAGGATAAAAAAAAAGTAAATGAGACGTAAATGCTACTTTGTAAGCAATTTATATAAGTGGCCAGTACTTCATAAATATAATAAAAACTAAATACAGAAATATCCACATTATTCTTTTAAGACAAAACGACTCCCTCCTGCCTACTTGTCATGATGACTGTTCATCATATCATGTTAGCAGCAACAACGGGAATTTTATCTTATTTTTGGTGGCATCTCCTTAAACATTATTTGATATCTCCCTACTTTACGTAAATTATCATTCTATATCTAATTTTATGTATTTTACAAAATAAATAAATAAATAATATGAAATTATCATAAATTAATCGCCAATTAAGAGCATACATTTTTCAGCTCTAATTAACATATTCAGTACCTATATAAAAGAGCGTTTTCGGAATTTATGTTACCATTCTTTCTTTTTATACCTATATATTCAGGTCTTTTTGTATTACTACATAGAGAGTTTTTATTACAATGACTCCGATTTTTATAGCATTTTTATTTATTATTGCAATTTTCGCGTACACATGGACAAAAAAGAGATATAGTTATTGGAGCAGTAAAGGAGTAGAAGGTCCGAAACCTTTTCCCATAGTGGGAAACTTTGGAACTGTGATGTTGGCTAAGGAACACCATGATTCATTATATCGGAGAATCTACAACGACTACCCTCACAAACCTTTCGTCGGTATTTACCTAGCTTTCCAACCCGTACTTTTGGTAAGAGATCCACAAATGATCAAGCAAATTTTAATAAAAGAATTTAATGTTTTTCAAAATAGAGCTATTAAAAGCGCATATCCGTGTAACGACCATGCATTCTCCGCTAATGGCGAGTCGTGGAAGGTTTTGAGAAGCTTATTTTATCGAAGTTTTACGTCAGGAAAGTTAAAAAACAGAATACCTTTGTTTGAACAATGTGCTGATGAATTTCTGAATTACGTTGACGACTCCTTGGCACGTGGTAGTGATTACGAGATGCAGTATGATCTGATGTGGAGGTACAATCTTCAAGTCACCGGTTTAATTTTGTTCGGATTAAACTTAAAAGCTTTAAGTAATGACAAGAATGATTTTAGAGATACGGCAGATGAAGTGTTTCTTCCAAAATTTGTTACTAGACTAATACTGTATATAGATCAAATAATACCAGGGTTCCAAAAATATGCAAGTATGCTTAAAATGGACTCACGAATTAATCAAATGACATTTTTTTTACGTTTTGTGAACAACGTTATTGAGCGAAGGCACGGGCAGCCAGCTGGGCTCAACGATTTCACGGACCAAATGATTGAACTACAGAAACAATCGTTTTTGGAAAAACAAGACAAAAGTGTGAAATTTGAAAGAATGGACATGGTTATAATTAGTCAATTTGGTATAATGTACTCAAGCCATGTGCATGCAACGGCCTTTTTTATGTCATTTACCTTGAATGAACTGGCTTTTAACCAAGAGATCCAGGATCGTGTACTGAGAGAAATACTTGAAGTGACTAAGAACCAAAATGACAAAATAACGTATGAGTCATTAAAAGACATGGTGTACCTAGAAATGGTCTTGAATGAGGTATGGAGAATGTATGCAGTTATGTTTTTACAGCGTCAAGCCATTTCAGATTATGAGTTTCAAGATTCTAAATTAAAGATCGAAAAAGGAACTGTTATTATAGTTCCAGTGCTAGGATTGCACAAGGATCCAAACTATTTTAAAGACCCAGAAGTATTCAATCCTGAAAGATTTTCTTCCCAAAACAAGAAAAATATACGAGATTTCACCTACTTGCCTTTTGGTGAAGGACCTCGAAACTGTGTTGGTGAGTTGAACTTTATACATATTATTACACAACTAAATGACACCCGCGTCTTCACCAGCGTGTATATCGTTTTTAGAACTGACTTTATGTTTCAAAAGTGAAAGATGTCAAAAGTGACACTAATCAAGAATTACAGATGTCAATCGTGAAAGATCTCAAAACTAGTCAGAAGTGACAGATCAATGAATCAATCTATCAATCAAAACGTTTATTTGCTTCAGAATTTTAGATCTCAGAGGGCATTATATCCCTGTTAACTAGTCTTGACATTTGTAACGTTTATATCACCCATTCAGATCCCTCGGGAACTATGCATTTTTATGTCAAAAGTTAAAGATGTCAGAAGTGACAAATGTCAAAATTTACATGTAGCCTTGATTACAATTCGTTTATCAGCTACGCATCGCTGCAATTATTAATTGTGTAGCGGATTGCAAAGAGTTATAAGCGATCGCACGAGACGCATGCAAATAATTTCTGATGCTCTCTGCAACGTATAAGTTATCTGTCACTTTGACGTAAGAAAATGGCTCTTTAACACACATCGTTGCACAGTTCATCGCCGCAGCGATGCGTGATTGATAAAAGCGACAAATGAAAATGAAAGTCCCGCCGGACAAACAAAGAGACAGATAGACAAAGAATAATAAAACGCGGATTTTCACAATATGCAAATAACCATAACGATCTTAAGAAAATGCGTTTATTTTAAAACATACACTTTAATTTCATTTATTTATATGAATTATAAATTATAATACAGTATAGATGTCGTCAATATATCGTAGATTTCGCCATATCCAAATCTGCCTAGGCATATTATATTTCCGTTAAAACTAGGAGGGATCGCCTTGCTCCGCTCCGCTTCGCTCGGCTCCATAATTTTTTTTACATGTAAACCTAACACGCTCGGCTTATTGTCGCACCTATTTTTGGCTTTTTGGTGAAAGATTTTCGATTTCATACTTTACAATTTGCCAGATTCTACCATATTATAAGAGCTCAGAAAAGGAGAATAGCTCTACTTGTCTACCTGTAGCAGTGAGTCAGATAACAAAACAAAGTTAGACAAAACTCGTCTCATTGCCCCATCCAAAAGAGAGTCTGGTTACTGGCTCTTCTATTAGCCAACATCGGCACTTAATTAAATAAGTCCCTGGGCGACTGAGCTCCACTCGATCAAAATACTTTAAGGGGGAACGAGTCGTATCCTCTACGAAACGCACAACTTAAGATGGTTCTTCTTATTTTTGAATTACAGATATTAAATAAACGTAATTTATGGCATTTCGCGAACATAATTTAGTGTTAGTTGGGCTTTTCTGGCAAAATTTTGTTATTTTATGCATTACATTTGAAATGTATGGGCGCACATACTTAAAAGCGTGTTTTAAGTTTGTGTGCCCATTCATTTACAACGTAATGCATAAAATAACAAAATTTTGCCAGAAAAGCCCAACTAACACTAAACTATGTTCGCGAAATGCCATAAATCGCTATCTCTGTTACTCTTGAAAAGTAAATAATTTGAATGTATTTTTTTTTGGCTTGGCCTATTGTTTTACAAGCACTCTTCAAAGTAAGATTCATAAGTCAAAACAGCAAAAACATTCTATTGATAACTCGAAACAAGGTTACCTCACTTACAGGCATTTGGTACCCAGGTATACAACGTGTAACAGAAAGGTGTTACCATATTTGAAGAGCTTATTCAGTCAATGGTATAGAAGAACTTTTACTATGGAACAAACCCTGTATATCGAAAAAAAAACTGTTTCAAAGAAAAATGCAATGCCGCTCAGCTGAAATGTATGGAAGGGCAGATTTTTTTTTTGAGATTTCAGTATTGGCTCCATAGTAAAAGTTGTTCTATACCATTGACCTTTCTGTTACACCTTGTATGAGCACACATTTGGTACCCAGGCTTTAAAGTTAAGCACACATTTTGTTTGACAGGTATGAAATCAACTAAATTGCAAGTAAAGTATGGCATCGCCACGATTCTACGAAGGCTCAAATTCGATCCTTGCGAGAGAAGTACAAAACAGTTGCAGTTCGAGCCCTCGGCTATTACATTATCCAGGACGAAAGGAATCTGGTTAAAAGTTTCCAAGAGAACAACAGAACACAATTATTAAAATGTACTAGCTTTTGCCCGCGAATTCGTTCGCGTGGAAGTGTATTTAAATTGTCGTTAGTTTCGGCTTTGCAGTTATTTTATCCACACCTTACGTTAACAATACAAGTTTTAATAAGATAAAAACGTTTTAATGCTTATATCTATATTAATAGATGACTTTGTACCACTGTCAGGTACTTATTAGAAATTGATAGCCTAATCAAATTGTAAATCAATCAAAATTTTAAAAGAGATAAGATAAGAATCATTTTCTGACGCTTATCCTGAGGTTATGTCCTCCCTTCATTCGAAGGTTGAAGGTGTCACAGGACAGTTGTACAGGTGCAGGAGTCTTGTCGTTGGGAGACACCTCCATGTCCCGCAGGAGTTGGTAGACCATCACCTTCACCTCGCACAGGGCGAAACGCGATCCTGTTAGTTGACACACAGAAATGAGGATTCAATAGAGGTTCATTTTTGAAGTTATCGTAGACTAGAACAGAATAAAAGTGACAATAGCAATATAAAAACTGAAAATATGGGCTGCACACTGTATAATAGCGTCAGCGAAACGCTAACTTAGTCCTGGAGCCGTATTTTTGAATTGTTAGTTTTCAATTTACGTGCGAAAGTATATACCCATCTCACGTAGCACATCAGAACTTGTCATTTGCAAGATGAGACAGGTATATATTTTCGCACGTAAATTGAATACGAACGATTCAAAAATACGGCAGGGTCCTCTAAAAAGGCCGCTTTGGATGAATCATGTTATGATTCTATATATATAATTTCCTTACTTATGTTATGATTCCTCTAGAATTAACGTTAATTAGTTAATAAATGAAGTGCTGTAAAAGCAGATGGACTATTATGGGACAGTTAGACAAAGGTATTATATATTTTATTTTTTTGCCTTCATGACATAATTTTCTCCTGTCTTGTATTTTTTATCTCTTTATTCAATTAAATTATAGGCTTACTTTTTAGTTGTTACCAATATTATTAAAAAAAAGACATGATCTTGCGAGGTTTTTTGCCCTTCTTCTTAGCAGGACTGATGGGATTGACAGAGTTAGATATATATTTATTATATGTATTGCATATATTTATAATGAAATAAATTTATATTGCCTTTATCAGTTTGTTTCGTTTATTTTTGATATATAATTATACGGGTAATTATACGGTAAATATGTTTAAATGAGACACAATTATTATAAAATATCACAATAGAGTCCAAGATATATTTCGGGCCCCACTGGGCCCGGCATCAGTTGGAGTAATAATGATGACAGGATGACAGATCTGGGGGCACGGCAGTGCCCCCGCAAAGTCTCGCAGAAAAAACGCGGAACGGCCGTACCATCCTTTTCTCGAAGCAACTCACGGCACTTTCAACCCCCCTGTATCTTCGTTGTGGGTAAAGCTAGAAGTCTGAAATTTCAGGAACCAAGAGTACTTACTGATCCTACTTCTGACCCCAAATTACAACTTTGTACCTATATTCGATTACGAAATATCTCAAGTCAAAGTTCCCTTATTTTGTCACTGACTGACTGACATATCATCAAAAGTCTAAAGGTGTTCTAGCAGGCCTACAAACTTGAAATTTTGCATGCGGTTAGTGTTAAGTGTACATTGCAACAAAAAAATATAAAAATGTTATTTGCGGTTGGTAATTTAATATTTCCATACAAAGTCTATACAAAATGTATGTTTCCAGTTGCATCTATAAATTTGTATGACACTAGATGACGTTGGTGGTATGCTGCTTGCGAAAACTAAAAAATAAAACCGGTAAAGTGCGAATCTGACTCGTGCATAAAGAGTTCCGTACCCCTACACAATACGGGTACGGAACCCTAAAAGTAAATAACAACAATAAAGATGCCATAGGATTTTCATTTATGTACAATATTTCAGGTTCCATTGCAATATTAATTTTTACTGTAAGTTATTATTACTATTATCCACAATTAGATGCAACAGGCAGGTTAAAATTTCTTTTGACCATGAAGTGAAAGGCAGGCTTCTCAGTCTAAACCACAGAGTACATTATTATGTCTAAACCTCTCAGAATAATGAGCTAAACCTGGTCTTTTTTGAATGACACACGAGTACATAGACATTTCAATATACCTACATCATAGAGGATGCATATACAAATAAAACAACATTAGCCGCTTTATTTTTCCTTTAATATATTTAAAGCTTTACTTGATAAATAACCTTTTACCTTGATTTTTAGGGTTCCGTATCATTAGGTTCCGTGACTCTATTACTAATCCTCCGCTGTCTATCCATCTATCACATGGTTCTACAGCTTCAGCCGTTATAGGTAGCGCGTACATATTTTCACATAATATATGTTACATTGTCCTCTATCACGGCAAATAATAATATGGCCCCTATCACAGCATAAAAAGCTCAATAAATGGAAATCCAAGGGGGGTCCAATTATTCGATGTTATTTGTTTCAGCCCTATCTTTATAAAACAACAACTTTGGGCATATAAATATTAGAGTTCCGTATTCAAAAGGTGCTGATTTGTTTATCAGGCGCTACCACTTTAGCGCCTTGTTTTTTGTCGCCTTGATGGTGCTATGGCATCTATGTTGTTGCAATTTACTTTTAGGGTTCCATACCCGTATTGTGTAGGGGTACGGAACCCTTTATGCGCGAGTCGGATTCGCAAACTACCGTTTTTTTAGTGACTTAATTACGAAATGTTGATATTTTCTTCTTAAATAGACTAATATTGTGAATGTGTGGAACATTATAAACCAGCCTTTTTAGGGTGCCTTACCCAAGGAACAGATTATTATAACAAAGGCTCTATCTTTAGAACGGTAACACAATATACAAGTAAAAGTTTAAACTTTGGGCAGTCTGTAGTAAATACTTTAAAGTAAAATAATGAAAATTTGGGTTCCGTACTAAAAAGGTACCGAATTGTTTGTCAGGCGCTACCGTTTTATCGCTTTGTTTTTTGTCGCCTTAATGTTGCTATGGCATATTTATTGTTGTTATTTACTTTTAGGGTTCCGTACCCGTATTGTGTAGGGGTACGGAACTCTTTATGCACGAGTCAGATTCGCACTTTACCGGTGTTATTTTTTAGTTTTCGCACTTTAACTTTAACGTAGAATTTTTCGTTTTAGGCGTCTTTAATGCAAAGCAGCATACCACCCACCAACGTCATCTAGTGTCATACAAATTTATAGATGCAGCTGGAAACATACATTTTGTATAGACTTTGTAAGGAAATATTAAATTACCAACCGCAAATAACATTTTTATATTTTTTTGTTGCAATGTACACTTAACACTAACCGCATGCAAAATTTTAAGTTTGTAGGCCGGCTAGAACACCTTTAGACTTTTGATGATGTGTCAGTCAGTCAGTGACAAAATAAGGGAACTTTGACTTGAGATATTTCGTAATCGAATATAGGTACAAAGTTGTAATTTGGGGTCAGAAGTAGGATCAGTAAGTACTCTTGGTTCCTGAAATTTCAGACTTCTAGCTTCACCCACAACGAAGATACAGGGGGGTTGAAAGTGCCGTGAGTTGCTTCGAGAAAAGGATGGTACGGCCGTTCCGCGTTTTTTCTGCGAGACTTTGCGGGGGCACTGCCGTGCCCCCAGATTTCGTAATTAAGTCACTAAAAAAAACGGTAGTTTGCGAATCCGACTCGCGCATAAAGGGTTCCGTACCCCTACACAATACGGGTATGGAACTCTAAAAGTAAATTGCAACAACATAGATGCCATAGCACCATCAAGGCGACAAAAAACAAAGCGATAAAACGGTAGCGCCTGACAAACGATTCGGTACCTTTTTAGGAAGCAACCCTAATTTTTATTATTTTACTTTAAAGTAGTCTGCCTAAATTTTCAACTTGTATGTATAACCGTTCTAACGATAGAGCCTTTGTTATAATAATTTGTGCTTTGGGTAAGGAACCCTAAAACACATTTAGTCTATTTAAGAAGATAAATATCAACATTTCGTAATTAAGTCGCTATTAAACCGGCTAAGTGCAAGTCAGACTCGCTCACGAAGGGTTCCGTACTACCATCACAAAATATGGGTACGAAACCCCAAATCATTATGGTAAATACCAACAATAAAGATGACATAGCAACATCAAGGCGACACAAAAAAAGGCGCTAAAATGGTAGCGCCTGACAAACAAATCAGCACCTTTTGAATACGGAACTCTAATATTTATATGCCCAAAATTGTTGTTTTATAAAGATAGAGCTGAAACAAATAACATCGAATAATTGGACCCCCCTTGGATTTCCATTTATTGAACTTTTTATGCTGTGATAGGGGCCAGATTATTATTTGCCGTGATAGAAGACAATGTAAAATATATTATGTGAAAATATTTACGCGCTACCTATAACGGCTGAAGCTGTAGACCATCTGATAGATGGATAGACAGCGGAGGATTAGTAATAGGGTCACGGAACCTAATGATACGGAACCCTAAAAATCAAGGTAAAAGGTTATTTATCAAGTAAAGCTTTAAATATATTAAAGGAAAAATAAAGCGGCTAATGTTGTTTTATTTGTATATGCATCCTCTATGATGTAGGTGTATTGAAATGTCTATGTACTCGTGTGTCATTCAAAAAAGACCAGGTTTAGCTCATTATTCTGAGAGGTTTAGACATAATAATGTACTCTGTGGTTTAGGCTGACAAGCCTGCCTTTCACTTCATGGCCAAAAGAAATTTTAACCTGCCTGTTGCATCTAATTGTGGATAATAGTAATAATAACTTACAGTAAAAATGAATATTGCAATGGAACCTGAAATATTGTACATAAATGAAAATCCTTGTCCACACCTAGTTGTCCCTATACCTGGAGATGGAACATGTTTGTTCCATTCTTTGTCATTCTCTATGTATGGGAACATTGAGTCGTCATATGACATTAGGTGTGCGGTAGTCGAGTATGTGGTAGCGCATTGGGATGAAATGCAACTTTATACGTGTGACGAGCGTGGAGACACATTTACTCGACAGCAATGATGAAAACTACCACCTACGGTTCCGTATCCGAACTTATGGCAGCCACCGCTTTGTATCCATTTACGTTCGAGGTTTACGAAAATGGCCGTTTGAGAGGATCATTCGGTGGCGATCCTGGGATGCCAGTGATTTACGATTCTCTGGTAGTTTCTTAGGTGGTCATTATGAAATGCTCCTTCCCGATACTAGTTTCTCAGGAGTATGTCCTAATGATCAGTTAAAGGGAGTAGGTTTTAAGAAAATCCGCAGCAGACGTGCAAGAAATATTACCCGAGAAGAAAAAAAGGAGGACTACCTACAAAAAGAAATGAGATCCCATCAAAAACATAAAATGTACAAAAATGGCAAGTCTCGCAACGCAATCCTTCCACCGTAAAAAGAAAGCCAAGTCTGCTATTTTAGTTTTTATGGAAGCACCTTTTCATTTAAGTTAGTATGGGAGCACGTATTTAACAAATTTAACATAAATTGTTTCCTATTTAGTTACCTACCAACATTAAGTGACTGTATTAATACTAGTCATCTTTATTTCCTAATAAAATATGGTGACTTTGCAATCGCAGAGCACAAATAAAGCACTGATGCGTAGAAATATCTTCTCAAATTGCTAATAAATTGTTATTAGGTAGCTGATATGTTGTATATGTTGCTGTGCGATTGCGAAGTCACTATATTTTATTAGGAAATAAAGATGACTAATATTAATACAGTCACTTAATGTTGGTAGGTAACTAAATAGGAAACAATTTATGATAAATTTGTTAAATAGGTGCTCCCATACTAACTTAAATGAAAAGGTGCTTCCATAAAAACTAAAATAGCAGACTTGGCTTTACATAAGATCTCACAACTTTTTACGGTGGAAGGATTGCGTTGCGAGACTTGCCATTTTTGTACATTTTATGTTTTTGATGGGATAATATTTACAAGATAACAGTGAGAATAATAAAATAAAAAATAAAAATATTCAAAAACGGAAAAACTACTTTCTTAAACATTCAACTTTTTAATTGAAGTCAGCATTTTAGTTTTTAAGAAAGTAGTTTTCCTTTTTTTTATATTTTAAATTTTATTATTCTCAATGTCATCTTATAAATATTATCTATCATTCTGTCACCATTATTACTCCAACTGATGCCGGACCCAGTGGGGCCCGAAATATATTTATAATATTATTTATTCCTTATTCCTGTATTTTAATTTTATTCAAGTGTATTTTTATTAAATTTAAGTAAACCCAACCTTCATTATTCCCCTGCATACCTCCCCATAATATTATATATGACATAAAACTATTACCTATACACATAGATTATTTTATTACTTATATTACATTAAAACTGACCTGTAATAAGTGCATCTGTTTACCTACATTACATAAACAAATATATTTCATTTCATTTCATAATATTCTGTTTACAAAAGTATGTGTGTGTTACGCTTTTTAATCTTGTCAATAAATATAATTTGATTACTTCTTGGTGTTTCATTGTTGATTTTATATATAAAATACTTAATAAAATAACATTTATAATGATAAATATATTTCGGACCCTATCCTGAACCAGTTCATTCACATAGTCACAACCAGATCTTGTAATAATAATATTTGATCGTATTTGTTTGTGTTGTGTCTTAAAAATTCGTTTATATTTACTTTGGTCTATTGAATATGAACAAAGATTTCAAAAGTTTAGATGAGCCCTGGCACCTAAAATCTATTGCATTGTTTTTGAATGCGTGCGTTAACATAATGCCGACGTGCACACACTTATGAGTGCGCAATCTGTCTACCTACGGTCAGCAAACTGATCAGACTACTAAAGTTGTTAAAATTATTAACTTTAAGTGCACTTAAGGCGTCCAACTATCACTGTGTTCAGATGAGCACTGATTCCAAACCTGTGAGCGTCACCCATTTAAAGGTGGAATCATTTTGGTGCTGTCATACTTCGGTAATGGCTTATCTTTACTTTTGAAAAATCTTTGGATATGAAATAATAAACAATATTTCATTTTTTCAATAAGAATACCACGTAAACAATTTTCTGAATAAATTAAACTATTATTTTAGTCTGAAAACGATCCACCCGCGCACACCAACAACCAGACATCTACACCGTCTCACTGCCACCAAAACACATATTTTTGTGCCATGAAAATTGTCCAAAATTATGATAGGTACTTGTTTATGGTAATGGATAAAGTATTCATACCAATGCAGTTTCTGGGTCCCAATCCGAAAGGCATATAAGTAAAAGGTTTAATTTGGTGTTGGTTCTCCTTTGAGAAGCGCTCGGGGTTGAACTTGAAAGGATCTGGGTAATACTCCTCAGTGTGATGGATCGCCCACACTGGGATCCATATGCCTTCACCTTTTTTGATCTGTAAAATTCATGAGTTACAGTGTGTCAACTTAATGATTTACTTCGATTGGTCTGTCATCAACAGATACTTGCAATATAGTCTTTGTTTGCTTTGTTGTTTGGTTTGCCCAAATTATAATCCTTTACGCAGACTCTGTCCAAAGCAGCTACAGGTGTCCAAAGTCTCAAAATTTCTGTAAAATCAAATGGTAACAATAACAAAAATAATAGGTTTAAAGAATAAACGAGTCAAAACTCGTATACAACGTGTACAATTAATTCCAAGAACTCACCAGAAACTACCATATCCATATACACCATCTGTTGAATGCTGTTAAAGTCTAAGTTGCCCTTATTCTTTGCATCGATCTCTCTGATCTCAGCGACGAGTCTGTCCTGCACTTCAGGGTTCATAGCCAGTTCGTACAGCAAGAAGGTCATAACTGTAGATACAGTGTCAAATCCGGCGATAAAAAAGAGAACAGCTTGGGCATACAAGTCGTCATCAGTCCATACTGAAATATTAAATCAATTAACGAAATCGTTCAGTGGCAGTTATGTCGTACCAATAGTTTCTCACCTCTAGTTATTTTTGTTTTTCCAACAGCGGATTCCTCAACTGTTGCAAAACCAGCATCTTCACTTGGTACATCGTCATTGTGGGATAATTTCCCTGCAAATATTTTAAAACTGGTATATTTTTAAAATTGTTATCGATGAAACCTACAGAGTAATTTTTTTGTTTTATTAGTCTTTTTTCATGCCCGCTGGACTGACGATCTGAAGGACGTTGCGGGTGGCGGCTGGATGAGGATGACTGAGGACCGCCAAGAGTGGCGTAATATTGGGGAGGCCTATGTCCAGCAGTGGACGAATACGGGCTGATGGATGATAGTCTTTGTCAGTCTTTAGTCTTAATTAGTTAGTTTTAGTATCCCTTTAGATTAGAACAACATGTTTTTCATATTTTTTACATTATTTCTTCTACAATGCCTTTCTGTGTTGACTTTTAAATGCAATATATAATCTCAAGTGGTCATCCCTATATTTTCATAGAAATATTTCATATATATATGCCGTAAATATTGGTATTTATTAATTTTACACAGAAAAAATTGTCTATACAAACCGATGGATACTGGGCTTTTTTAACACCTTTTGCAGTTTTTTTTTAATAATCATATTGTATTTCCTTCACAACGAGCAGTAACTCTCTAGCCGGTTATTAATAATGCTGTTTGAACTATTTCTGAAAATATATTAAATCATACCTTTTTTAGCTTCCATGAGCAGATGAATCATGTCATGTCTAATAAGGTTTCGTTCCATTCTATCTGAAATTACGCTTGAGATCAGACTTCTGAAGAAATCTGTTGTCGACTGAGGGAACAGCGACACCTTGAATGTCTGCAACAGGATTTAAAACACAAAGAATAAGTTAAGTGAAAAATTGTTTTCCAGAATGTGTACTAAGTTTACCGAACTTAAATTAAAACTTACGTTCATTAAGGTTGGAAAAGAAGTAAATCCGAAGAACTTCATGAGTTGAATAAAGCGAAAGTTGGAGGCTTCTCTGCCCTTTATGTAAAACTCGTTGTTTTCATCTGCATGGGAGTTGGTTTTGATACCGAATGCGCAAGAAGCGATCACGTCGTTTGCATATCGCGTTGTCAGGTCCCTAGCATCCCAGTCAATGTAACCCACTGTTGAAAATTCAAGTATTTTCACAATAATGACTACAGCAGCCTTAGATGATAATGTAATAAACTTTAGCAGTCCCTTCTAAAAATGTATTGTTCAAAGCTGAACAATTGATTTCATTAATATATCATTGCAGTATAGAAACGCAGGAAGAAAAGTAAATGTGGATGTGAGGAGCTCTGAACCGGGATTTATATCTCCTTGCGATGGATAAATAGCCAAGTGTTCAAACATAGAAATTTATTTCTGTCATAGTTTCGAATTGATTTCATGCTGAAAGATAAGTTAATTTAAGTAAATTTAAATTTAAGTAAATTTTTAAAGTAAAAGTATCAAGTTAATTGCTTTATTATTTTGTTTGATCTGATTTTTGTACTTTTAATTTGACATAATAACTTTACTAAGTATCTTTATTAGTTTTTATGTTTTCTCTTCAAGTTACTGATTAATCATAAACCGATGTTGCAAGTTTTACTTTAAGTGCAGAACTTATGCTCATATTACCTCCAGATGCCTTTATTTTGTTTCTGAGTACTTGGTTCATCTGTTCTCCAACCTCCATCATGAAGGGCACCATCAATCGCATCTTGGAGCTGGTGAAGGCTGGGGACATGGTCGCTCTCATATCCCTCCATTTGCCACCTGTGAGGAAGAACTTAACTTTATATCTTTCAAAGCTATCAGCATATAGTTACTTTTATTTCATGAATAGGTAGTTCTCGGCACGGTTTCAGAGGCATAAGCAGCAAAGTAGTGGGGATCTGTGCATACAATTTTGTATGGACAGACCCAAAAATTTACTTTTGCGCATTCAAGCAATTCCCATGCCGGGACTTATAGCTCATTTATGATTTATTTACTCTATAATATAATTACATTCTGTAACATAAAATATAGAAATTTATTGCTATCTTAATTTGTTTACTCTGTTGAAGTCATTCATCATCATTCATCAGAAAGAAAATTTGTGGAACGCTGGAAGACCTATTTTGAAAGTTTGTTTGAATATGAGGTCTTAGAAATGACTCCTCAAGATAGTCGCGAAATAGACGAAAAAGAAAGCGTGATAAGTATGAAAGAAATTATAACTAGATACGGCTTGAACATTCACGTGTGATTGTTGTTGACTACTTATATGCCAACTGTATCACCAATACAATTTCGGCATTATCAAGGCGAGTGTCGTTCTTAGGATGACAACGCGGCGTCCACCGTCGTTGTCGAACCGGCACTGCCTGCCCTGCCTGCATGCCTGGTTGCAAATATTCAACAACAATCACACGTGAATGTTCAAGCCATATGTAATAATAGTTTAGTATGTCAGCTCACGCGAGTTTTAATAATATTATGAAGGAAATTGTACAGCCAATGAAAGGTATGAAAGCTGGGAAAGCGGCTGGGTATGATAGAGTGTCAATAGAGATACTAAGAGAAGGAGATGTCGTTGTGGCTAGCCTGTTGTACCGGCTCTTTAATATGTGCTGGACATCGAAATAATTAGTGCTGGACGAGCGGTCATGTTCCGGTTGACTGGTGCAAGGTTGTCATTGTACAGCTGTATAAAGGAAAAGGTTCACAGCAGGAATGCAAAAGCTACAGTGGCATAAGTTTTCTTAGTATCGTTAGAAAGTTGTATGCAAAGGTTCTAATTACAAAGGTCAATTCTGAAGAAGGGCAATGTCAAAATTACCTGGAATAGAAGAGCTTGTATAACTAGATTGATGGATGTGAAAGAGGTAAAAGAGGTGTGTAAAAAAGAGGAAATCTGTAGTGTCTGCCTATCCCTCTGGAAGACAGGCGTGGATATGTGTATGTATGTATGTAATATGTAGGTACCTATTTTATTTATGAACTGTGAATATGTCATATCGTCATCCTACTTAGGACATCAGTATTTTATGTAATAAGAGTTAAGCAATGATATTAAATAATCACTTTGTCACAAAAGTTGTTAGTATATTTCCAAATTATGATTCCTCTAAATAAACTGACTGTAAAAGGTGGTAGACTATAATGAGACAGGACTGTATAGACTAAGATTATATTTTCATGACATAAATTCTTTGTGTCTTGTATTTTTATCCCTTTACTTATCTTAAGTTATAATATAAGTGTAAGCTTTTGTTACAGAAATCATAAAAAATATATGAAAAAATACATGATCTTGCTAAGTTTGTTACTCTTATTCTTAACAAGATTAATCAAATGGCTGGAGTTTGGCATATATTCATTAATATCTTATTTATTTATAGCTTATTTATCTTTTAACTTTGTTATATTTGTTGCATTATTTATTCCCATATTTTTATGGGATTTTATTTATGGCATTATATTTTTATTTTTATTAAACTCGACTAGCAGGATATGATCCCGAATCAAGATTGACAGCCCTACCGACTAAACTAGAAGCGATTTATCCTGAAGATAGAAGATAAATGACGTAGAATACCTAGCAAAGTAAACTACACCTGCTCGTGGTGCACCTTGCGGCTAGCGGACTAAGCTCTCGATGACCGATTGTCTGAGGTTTACTATATTTGAAGAATGCACGCCTTCAGTGTTGTGGAACAATAGGGAAGAATCCAGCGGTGGACTGCTTAGAAAATCCCCGACACTCGATACAAGCGAACGGATTTAATTACCTACTGCTTCAACACGAGCACCAGCCTGTCCACACATGTTTGTATGTGTGCGTGCTCGCAGCTAAGTGTGTGCATGCATGCAGCTAACGTCCGGCTATACTCCCAGTCGTATTTCTGATTTGTAGGTGACGTTAAACCGGTGGCGGGGAAGTGCCCCTTCCTGACGTAGAAAATGTAATATTTTTTGGGGGGCTGTTACCTTTTAATGAGAACAGGTTTCTCCCGAACAAGGCGTCGTTGTCCTCATCGATGAAGACCCTGTGGTCGACGAAGTAGTCGAAGTCCTTGAGCACGATCTGTTTCAACAAGTCCAGGTCTCGAATCACCACCACCTTGTTTATGAACTCGTAGTGACCGACGAACCTGATGAAATATAAAAGTTGGAAACAAAACCACCTGTGGTCAAGTGGTTCAAACGTCTCCATCACTAATCCAGAGGTTGCGTTAAACTGTGGGTCCATATTTGTCACCGAAGTACGGCGAAAGGTCTCTCCACCCACTACGCTGGGACGTGATAATGATTTGTGAAACATCCTCGGGTATTCATGTCTTGACGATTTATATTTATTTTTTGGGTAAAATAGAATTTGTACCAATTTATGAAATTATTATCCAAAAAAAAGGAAAACGTTCCTTTGAACATTTTTTTTGTGTATAATTTTAGCTAATCATTAGTGTATTGCTCGAAAACAATTAACGTCAATTTGAGGTGTAGATGCACGAAATCAGTATTTTAATTTATTTCAGTAATATTCATATTAGTATTAAGTATTTGTAACGTAAAAAATAATATAATTGTGGGTCTTCACGGTGAGATATCGGAGATAAGTGCTGTATTTTTTATTTAATTTCTTTCCACTAACGAGTTGAAAGCCACTTAAAAGAAGCGAGAACTGGCTTAGCCCAGCATTTTGCTGGGGTACGCCTCTTTAAGTTAATTCCCAAAAATAGCAAAAGCTTTTCGCCTATCATCAATCCCTTCCAGCTTCGATAGATGAATAGAAATGGAAACGGTGTCAAATGCCTTTGAATATACCGTATATAAGTATTTACTATCTATGTTCAATGTACTGTACTTGCTATTCTTTCTGTTAGTTCCAAAACAATTTGCAATTATGTTTTTGTTTCAAGGAAATAAGTCAGTCAGTTAAATAAGTAAGTAATGTTCATGGTTTTTTTTACAACTTTTGAGAGTCTTGTGAGAACTGATATTGGCCTGATATTGGTCTATAATTGGTGTTTAATTATTCATCATCATCACATCATTTTGTCACCAGGATGAATGAGGGCTTTTTATGATTGTACAGATGTTGGTCAACTTAGGGATAACAAAATGTCGAGCAAGTTTCAGAATGTTGGAGGAGATACCACCCCATCCATTTGTGCAGCTATTGCGTAGGCCTAGAAGAACAGTTTCAACTTCAGTTTATCAGTAGCTAGTAGATCGGGACTCACATGGTAATTGTCAAGCTGGGAAAGCCCTGAAGGTATCCTCAAGACTTTGAATTTTAGAGGCTAGCTTCTGGCAACATTTGAAAAAACTGATTTACTAAGTTAATACTATAAATTCTTTATCGGGAGACATGATATTATCATGATTTTGTAGTATATTTATGTATTAGTGTGGTATTAGTGTTGATTGAAATTTTTTAGGTAGCGGTACCAGCCAACATACTTCTGTAAAAACTCATATGCCAAAATGTGCGGGAAGAATCATAGATATATCAGATACCAATCAGATAAAAACCCAGGAAACATTTAATGAATACATACATAATACAGTTTCATCACTCTCGACGGTTCCTGTCCCCTTCCGGCCACTACCCGCAATATCCTTCAGGTCGTTAGTCCAGCGGGCGCAAAGTTGGCCTACGTTACGCTTTGCTGTACGTGGTTTCATTCTAATACGTTTCAGCCCCACCGGCTATCATGTTGGCGACAAAAATGGCCTACTCACTATATCTGTGACCAGCTTTGAAACTTAAACCACATGTTGTACCGAACGTGTTAAAACAACGTAACAATTACAACAACAAAACATTTCATTTCCCTAGTATTTGCAAGCATATTATTTTTAGTATGGGGAAGTCTTGTTTTTCGTCTCAAGTCATAAAAAAAGTTGGTTGCGTTTACTGATCACAGTAGAAAATGTGGTTCAAGTTTTTGAAGCCAGTCACAAATACTGGTATATGTAAGACTCTAACAAACCAGGCGGGGATGACATGGGTGGATGTCTCTGAGGTGGCCAAAGATCGTGAAGAGTTGCGGCGCTTCACTTAGGCTCTTCGCTCTCCAGCGGCGATAAGGAATAAGTAAGTGGAACAAACCTGTCACATGGAAAGGCATTATAAATCCGTTTGACAGTTTCAGTCAAGTGCTCCAGCCGCAGCGTGGTCCTGGTAAGGTTTCCGGCTGGCGGAAAGGGTCGCAAGTAGTTCACTCCAGCTCGCTTGAAGCTGGAGTAGCGCTGGCGGAAGAACAGCACCAGCGCTGTGACTATGACTACCATCCATATCACTAGCAACATTGTAGGTAAGCTGGAAACAAAATAAATTTTATCATACATTTTTAGCCGGTCACCCTTTAGTTTCAAGATATACTTGTTTGGTAAATCTAAGGGATTCAAATCCTGGCGATCGAGCATGCACCGATTACTTTTTCTGAATTTATGTGCTAAACGGTGAAGGAAAACATTCTGTGAAGTAAACCTGCAAGCCCTAAAAGTGTATATTTTTGCCCGATGTACGGCCGGCGTTAAGGTATCATCCAATCACAAATATTATATCTAAGGCTCACTTCGATCTTCACGAAAAAATGTCGACGCGACGTTTCGATCAACTTAATGGTGAACTTTATCAGGAGTGTTCGCGTCCTTGTGAGAACTGAAACGAAACGTCGAGTTCTTTCCGCAAAAATCAAAGTGAGTTTAACTGTGTCTTAGCTATAATATCTGTTTCGTTATGATAGAAATTCACTCTAATTTTAGTGTTATTAAGATTATATAATAATTTATTGATCTCTCGCTCATCTAAAACATGTAATAGCTAGTTTATTAATTCATTAATGTGGTTCATTAGCTTCCTGTACAAATATTCTATCTCACGAAGTCCGTTCGGGTGTGGTTGTAGTAGTGCGGGCACACACACTTGCTTGTTAACTCGGCAGCACTACAAAACATGTAACACACACAAAACGCATTTATCTGTACACGTTACTACTACAACTATCCATTACTATACTTCGTGAGATAGAATATCTGTAACTGCTTCCATATTTTGATTATTACACTTGCATACTCTAAATTTGTTTTCAATGCAAGTGCTTGTAAAGGCCCACTTTTATGCATCAAAACCGATCAGAAAGTCGATTATTTTGCCTTTATTATTATTATTTTTAATTTATTTACGAGAAGTTGGCTAACTTGCAACCTTTCCTGTGTACCATAAATGTTATACTTTTTTTCCACCGTTTAACGGCTCTGTATACAGCCCTTTTGAGCCAATCATTAACTTATAAAATTGTAACAATGTAACTTTCAACTTTAATAATTAAATAGTTTTCTTTAATTATATTTGTTTTATTTCCTCACACTATGCATTGAAAAACGTAGTACTCGTATGATACACGGGCGTAAGAGCAATAAATTAGTCGGTTACGTTTCGTCCTCGTAATTTATTCCTTTGCGCCCTTGTAGCATAAACTACTATTATGCATATCGTATCGTATCATGAAACTTGAAATAATAATGATAATAGCTTTGTGATTACATTATTGTCATTGTCTGCAAATTGAAGGTTGGGAGGAGTGTTTGTAGTAATGGACTGGTTGTTTTGTCACTCGGTCGTTTCAGTTTTCAAGGTTTTTAGGGTTTCATAGCTAAAAAACAAAACGGAGCCCTATTAATGTGTCTCTCCTGTCCGTATGTGTCTGTCTGTATGTCCATCTGTGTCTGTCTGTCTGTCCGTCATATATAATTGATAACATATAATATTAATTATATGCAAGTACGAAAAGACTGAGTGATGAAGTGATGAATGAGCTTACCAAACTGATGAAACCTCATGAAGTGATTTTAAATTCCTTTTAAATATTGCCAGTGAAGGCGATATACGTATCTACGTAGGTATATAATATAACTATTTATAAACAGGGTGTTAATATGAAGTTGCGGAAGCTGGAAACTATCGATAGAACTCGTCCATATGAATTACTTTTCGATAAGAATACAATACAATATAGCTTTATTGTCACACCACAAAAGAAAAATAATACAATTAATTGAACTTAAAAATACGAGTACAAAGGGTAGTACAAATAGGCGGTCTTATCGCTCAAAGCGATCTCTTCCAGACAACCTTTGGGTGGAAAAAATACATTAAGATTGCTGAAGAGGCGGTGTACATGTAAAATAAGGTATATAAAGTAGAAGCCAAATTATAAAAATAATAGTACATACTAATATATACGTATCCCTACATATATACATAATTATTTCAAACATAATAAATACATTTAAACATAACATAAGAAAACAGTTGTCTCATACATTTTGGTTGGGTAGCTGTGTAACTTTTCTATGGAACAGCAGATTTTTTTTTGCGATTAGAGGAGTGGCTCTTTAGTAAAAGTTGTTCGTAAGGACCAGTACTATCACCAGTTTCCAGCTTCCGCAACTTCATATTAACACCCAGTATGGGTATTAATTTGATAACCCTTTTCCTTCATATAGGGTGTTCTACCCATTAATATGAACAACTTTCACTATGGGGCCTACCCTGAAATCGTGAAAAAATTATCAGCTGTTCCATAGAAAAATTCAATACCTACTCGACCAAAATGTATAAAACAGCTAATTTTGTTTTTGCGATTTCAGGGTAGGCCCCATAGTAAAAGTTGTTTCTATTAATGGTTAAAACACCCCACTGTAAGGAAAAAGGTTATCATTTTAGCACCTTGAATATTAACATTGTTGTTGTTTTTATTTTTGTGTAAAAACAAAATAAAACAAACAACTAGCTATGCTAACTTTTTTGTTAGAATTAGTAAAATTATAACTGAGACGAGATCTTATCCATGACGTTAAAATTCGCCGAACTCTATTAAAATAAACCTTATTGCTTGTCATTAAAAGTTGCTATATGCTGTCTGCTGTTGTCTGTTCAGAATTTCCACCATATCCACCTTCCAGTCTCAGTATTAGACCCTGGTCACCATGTCTTACAAAAGTCCTGGTCAAGACCGATCAAATAAGCCCAAACTCGAGTTTGTTTAAAATAATATCTAAATTTACTAATATCCTAATTTACTAGTGGGTGATTGCGGTGATAGAGCTGATGCCATAGGTAGTAGAGCTGTTGCCATAGGTCGTAGAGTTGTAGCAATAGGTGGCAGAGCTGATGCTGGGCTCGAATGTGGGGGAACTACCATCATACTCGCAATACCTCCGAAGTTTTTCGGGAAGAGTAAGCGGACAGCGCTCAAACAGGCAAAAAACCAGATGACCTACATTGCGCGGGACCGATTTATGGCGTTTAAATCCATCCCCAATTACTGATCCTTATATAAAACAGACCAGTGACGGCACACGGGGATGGGCAGCGGCGGCAGGGGTTCAGCACCGCGCTCACTAACCCACCTGCCTAGCTGTAAGTATGGGCATTTCTTCTAGGAGGACCGCCAAGCGTGGCGAAATCTTGGAAAGGGCTGTGTGCAACAGTGGACGAACTAGGCTGCTGGATGGATGATGGATTGGTGATTTGAACCCGCGACGGTCCACTACGCTAAGGCGAACCTTCCACATGTTTCACTAAAGCTCTCACTGCGCTGCTCCCTTTGATCACAGCGTACCAAATACCGTACAAAATATTATAGGCATATTAGTATAATATATTAAGTTAGTTAATAAAGCCGATTTTGAAGGCTTTAATTTTTAGTTTTAGTACTGTCAAAGCTATAATTTTTCCAAAGTAATTTAGCTTCTTTGCCTAACTCTTAAGGACTATTTTGCAATGAGGAAAATTTAGTTTTGACAGCACTAAAACTAAAATTAAAGCCTCCGGAATCGGCTTTAATATACCATTAAACCTTCTCAGAGAAATGTTCTACCTAAAAACTGCATTAAGACCCACTGAGTAGTTCCCAAGTTATAAGTGTTGCATATTATATCTATAGAGAAAAAGATTATATTTATGGCAGTCACTACGCTTTTTAAAACAAATAAACAATTTTTCACAATGAGCCATATTATGTCTGTCTGTGCACCTTAGTCCAAGTGTTCGAAACGGAATAAAAGAAAATTATTTTAGTTTAGGGCTATTTAATAATCAAAAAAATGTGTATATTTGTAATATAAATAAACATCCTTCTTATTCTGTTGAGTTCTCTTTATCTCTATAACAAGATAGCCACAACAGATAGCCGGCAAGAATGTGGTTCAAATACATTTTAGGTTATTGGTGTATCTTAGCGCAAAGCAGCCTATTTCCGTTAAAATCTTAAACATGCATTTTTGCACTACTTTATGCTGTACACTAAATGTAAATCTTCTTATAATAATGTATACTGTAAGCTGTGACTCCTTGATGGAGTTCCACTTTTGTATTTATATAATTATTGCGTCTAGTTTCGTCTATTTGACATAGTCGGGCTAATTGGAAGAGGTAAACAAACAGTACAAACACAGTATAAACAAGCTGAATGTCGCAATAAATAAATAAATAAATAGTGTAACTCGTACACGAAGACTTATTAATATTAAATCTACTTACTAACGAACTTCTTCCTGTTAACTTTTGTAAGCACTCGCTAAAATAACAAAACACAAACACTCTAGAGGCACGTGCTGTCGGCGCAGGAGCAACTCTAATATGAGACAGATGCAGAATAAATAACTCATTAAGTATAGTATATACCTGAATATTAGAATTGATTAGTCATGATGATAAGCTAAATTATTTAATAACACAGTGACTGAGATAAACACAAATATTTCTGTTTTGACGCATCACAATACATTTTTATCAGGATTTCTTTTGTTATGTGAAGAAAAAAAAGATTGATTGGTTTGTGATCGACACTTCTTTACTCTAAGAAGATTGATTGGTTTGTGATCGACACTTCTTTACTCTAAGAAGATTGATTGGTTTGTGATCGACACTTCTTTACTCTAAGAAGATTGATTGGTTTGTGATCGACACTTCTTTACTCTAAGAAGATTGATTGGTTTGTGATCGACACTTCTTTACTCTAAGAAGATTGATTGGTTTGTGATCGACACTTCTTTACTCTAAGAAGAAGAAAGTTGCGATTGAAAAACGTTTTCACTCACTCAGCACAGGTTGAAAAAAAAATTGAAAATTACCAAAATTACCTCTTATCTTCCTAAGAAGACGCCGATGTCAAGTACAACTTTGTCAAAACAATTTTATTTATTAGTAAATTGTTTTGACAAAGTTGTACTTGACACCGGCGTCTATTCTCGTCAGAAACTTAAACCTAGAAATCTAATGGTTTAACTTAAAACTAATAATCTAATAATTTAACTCAGCAGTCACAGGTCACAAACTTTTAAGTAAATTGATCAATGTTATTTTGTGATATTTTTATAGTTATAATTTAACCTATTAACGGTCAGCACAACAATCTTATGGTTATTCTATTATTTGATAGACATCTGAGTTTCAACAATTAAAACCGGTTTCACGTGGTTTTGCGTCATATAAACTGGTTCACATCTATTGCCGTAGATCTCGAGTAAGGCAACATAAAAACAAGAATTTGAAGTGCGGCTGTGACACTGCGACA
This sequence comes from Ypsolopha sequella, assembly GCA_934047225.1. NCBI lineage: Eukaryota > Metazoa > Arthropoda > Insecta > Lepidoptera > Ypsolophidae > Ypsolopha > Ypsolopha sequella. The sequence continues at coordinate 1,186,897 of OW203989.1, forward strand.
TCATCGAATTTACATAAACGGAGACTGTTGTTGAACAAGATTATTATCTTTTTTAATCGAGAAAATAATTACCTCTTTCGGCCGAGACCAATCTCGCTAAAAAAGGCCGAGACCTCGCGAAAACGAGATCTCGCGAGAACGAGATAGCATTCTCTAGTTAAGGGGCTGCACAATGCTAAAATGCAGCTTATGTTTTTTAACTGTCTATCCTGCTCTAATCAGATGCCGCGCACGCAAAACTTCGGTTATTTTGAAATAGCGGCTATATTAGGACAATAATTATAATCTCTTTATGTAATAAAGATGGGATTTTCTAGTAAGTATCAGCGTGTATTGATTTTATTTTAATCGGTTTTGAAATATGGAAACTGAATCGCTTTTTTCGTAAAATTCATGCTTTTTTGAAAGTAGTGTAATTGAAAAAAAATTCAAAGTATGTTTATTTATAAAATGTAACTAACAATTGTCTTGAGTCAAAAAACACGCCATAGTTTTTTCAAATTTTCACCATCTACATTGACGGAACTGAATCCAATGCAAAACTGATGTTTCGCATTGTGGAGCCCCTTAAGATGATGTTGTGGAAGCCGAAAATATGCGGTACTCGTCCATACAAGCAACATTTCGAGAAAAAAATCGTGAATAAGAAATCAGTTGCTTCATTCATTTTGATCGAGTAGGTATGAAACTGTTCTATTGAACAGCCGATTACTTTTTATCGCGATTTGAAGGTTGGTTCCATAGTTAAAGTTGTTCGTATAGACGAGTACTATCGCCAGTTTCCGGCTGCCGCAACTTTATATACACCCAGTATAAGAGATATATTTTCTCTACCACTTATAATTTTTGCTTATATGCAATGTGTTCATCTCTTTATTATATATAAATATATACATATATTATAATTTTAAAGTCCTAAAGTTATTAATTTCCAATTCTATGTGAAATAATCGTTGAGCAACATAAATTTGCAGTTTTGTTTAAACATTTTGTACGTTATTTTAGGTTTGTATTTCTTGTTAAAATAATTCAAGTCTGCGTACTTATTTGAGATATTGATTCGGAACCCTCAGGCTGCGGGTTCTGCTCGCACTTGACCGGTTTTTTTGTGAGTGCTAGTTTAACCACCCTCAGTACTAAGACATAAGACATAATTAATTTCCTTAAAAGTGTTAGTTTTACATTTACTTAAAACCTAGTGTTAAATACAAGAAAAAAAAAAAACAAAAAGTCAAAACTAAGTCAGCACATAAATAATATACTTATTTAATTTAATCCCAAACTAGAATTTCTCCGTTCTATGGGATCTTTTATTTAGTACTAACCTTATAAGGTTCAATAATATTAGCTGGCGAAACTCAAAACATAGGTAGTACTAGTCTATATGAACAACTGTTTGTATGGGAGCTAAGCGAAATTCGTAACTTTTTTCTTTTTTTCAAATACAAATTGCCCTGATCAGCTGACTGGTTCAGTATGGAAAGTAGAAAAAAAAAACAAGAATTTTGCACAGTACTAATAGAAAAAGTTGTTCATATGGACATGTGCTTCATATGTTTCGAATTTTGCCAACTTATTTAATTTAACCTTGTATAATAGAAAAGCCAAAAGTAGGTACCGCCATATGACAAAACTTTATCGCGACTTGTGACTTCCACTTATGTATTCATACTTACTCACAGCTAAAGTTGTAAACACTTTAATTAAACAAAATGCCTCTCAAAATGTCATTTGTCGATACCGTGTTGCTGTGTAAACGGCCAAATGCGTTATTGGTGGTACTGAGTTTCAACTATGATTTAGGAATCTTTTGGACTTGGGGAGTTTGAGCATTTATTTTGATTGTTAGATGTTATGGAATCCATGATTGTTTAAAATGTTTTTTCTTGTTTATTTTGCAAAAAGCCAACAAGCACTATAAACAAAATCACAACTCCATCACTATCGCTTATAGTAAAGTTGGACCAACTGGTCATGCAACTTTTTTACATTTAAATCTGATTTTTCAATTTGATTTTCAGAATTTACAATTGTAACCTTATATGTTACAAATAGGCAACAATAAAATTTGACACAAACACATCTTTACCAGGCTGAGTGTACCTTCTAGAAATATGATAACTTGGTAATTATATTGGCTTCTTAATATGATACGATAAGAGTAGATATGTTCGTCTGAGTAAATAACGTACATTTTCGACATCCATCCATACATCAGCCCGTATTCGTCCACTGCTGGACATAGGCCTCCCCAATATTACGCCACTCTTGGCGGTCCTCAGTCATCCTCATCCAGCCGCCACCCGCAACGTCCTTCAGATCATCAGTCCAGCGGGCACGAAGGCGGCCTACGCTGCGCTTTGCTGTACGTGGTCTCCATTCCAATGCCTTACGGCCCCAACGGTTATCACGTCGGCGACAGATATGGCCAGTCCACTGCCACTTCAACTTACTGATTCGGCAGGCTATGTCGGTCACCTACGATTTCTGACTGATATCTTCGTTTTGGATTGTATCCATCAGAGATATCCTAAGAATAGCCCGCTCCATAGCTCGTTGAGCGACCGATCAAGCCTTTGGTAAGAGACCACGTTTTGGTGCCGTACGTCATCACTGACAGGACGCACTGGTTGTAGACTTTAGCCTTTAAGTACTGCGGTATTGGCGACGTAAAAATGTGATTTCGACATGGACAAACAATAAACAGTATCGCCATTTCATTTGAAACTCGATTTTATATTTATGTAGTCCGAATGCGACGGTGATATCTACGTTGCAAAAACGTAGGAGGATACAGTAATCATAATCAATGTACAATTTGTGTTTTAACCTTCTTCCAAGGTCAATGAGTTCATCAGTAGGGTAAACAAAAAATATATGTGCTGCGAAACCGGCTGGTAAACACCGAGGTGGTGGCGGCGGGCGCGGGAGGCGGGTTGTCAGAGCGGTACGATATGCGCCTCTGACATGGCATAACGACCATTTATCTTTCGATATCAGCCTTCTCGCGTCGAAATCCAAATTACAAGAGACAGAGAGAGACAGAGGGAACCCGAGTCAGATCCGCCACATTCGATCTGTCGGTCAATTTGACAGAACATGGTGCGTTCCGAATGTAACGAAACCTTAGAATAAGGAAAAAACGAAACTAACTGTGTATGCGATAGGTGGAGTTTGAGCACGAGTTTGTATCCAACCTGACCATATAATTTTATAAGTTGTTTTTTTGATCGATTTTAAAATGTTCATGTTTCTTTATATCAACTATGTACCAGTGATGCGGATATCGCTAAAACATTATGTTATCTCAGGAATGATACATGTGTCCTATAATCACACGCAACCTTGATGACGATAGAGTCATCAGGTCTGAATTGATCAATTACTTTACTTTATAATGTATTATCAATGTCTAGGCATAGATACCTAAGTGCATTAATGTTAGAACAGAACTTGAGGACTACATTACTGCATTAATGAAATAACATGCATACTTACTGCATTACTAATAGAATAGAACAAGAACTTGTGGACAAAACTGTCCGTGTATGGAGTGAGTAGCCACCTGGTGCAGGCCCTGGAATCTCTCCACGATAATTCCAGTGCTTGCATCAGGATTAACGGGGCATACACTGATTGGTTTAACATCTCTAGAGGAGTTAGACAAGGATGTGTAGTAACACCGTGACTATTTAATATATTTATCATTCATCCATCCATCAGCCTGTTCGTCCACTGCTGGACATAAGCCTTTCCAGGACTTTGCCACTCCCGGCGGTCATCCTGGAAGAATTGCCCATACTCACACACGCTGTACAGGCGGGTTGGTGAGCGCGGTGCCGAAACCCTCGCACCAGTGACGCCACTGCCCGTCACCAGTCTGTTCCATATAACCATTCCATACAGCCCGGCTATTAGGGATGGACATACCGCCATCCATCGGTCCCAGGCATGGTGGGCCTCCTGGTTTTTTGCCTGTGAGCTGTCCTCTTACTCTCCCCCGAATTACTTCGAGGGGGGTCTCCAAGTAAGATGGTGGTACCTCCACAGTTGAGCCCGGCATCAGCTCTACCACCTGTTTAGATATAATATATTTATAGACAGTTTATATAAATAAAAACTGACTTTTTGCTATTTTTCCCCGAATCCGTCTCTCTCGCACTGAGGGTTTGACTCACATGTAAATTGTTTGTCAGGCACTACCATTTTAACGCCTTGTTTTTTATTGCCTTGATGTTGTTCTTAACCAGAATATTTTTAGAGTTCCGTACCCGTTTTGTGTGGTCATACGGAACCTTTAGTACGCAAATCCGACTTGCACTTGGCCAAATCATTTCAAGACGCAATTACATTAAGTGACACAAAGTGCTGATGAGTGTTGATGTAAATCAGTTTTTCTAATCTGATAACCAGAGATAATATTGTTCTAGCAAAATGTAATTATATTTATTTGTTATTGTAATTAGAGAAACAATAAACACTTAAGAGCGGTATCGCAGCCGGATTGTGAAATACCAGCCTTTTTCTAAGAACAGAACACTTAAATTCAAAGTTCAGTCAATAGTTATTCAACAAAACCTTATTATCTTATCTATGTATTGTGTATGTTGCTATCGCAAAGTTTCAACTGGTTTCTGTAAATTATATTAGATTATATTAAAAAATTATATTAGAAAATCAATTTATAGCCTTGAATATTGTATTAAAATAAGTGAACAACTATGTCACAGAAGAAAAAGTACGTGTAAAAATTTTAGAAAATTTTAATAATTTCATCTAGAAGCCGAGTTATTAAAATAAAAACGCAGTTTTTCGTGAGCGCGTATTTCTTGGTGGTCGTAACAGCCACGGCTGAGGGCGCGCTATTTTGAACTAAAAAGAAAAGTCGGCTTATTCCACATATCCCCTGCGAAGATCCCCTGCGTCGGGGATTTGTGGACTTTTTGTCCATAAATCCCCTGCCAGCGCTCAAGGAAAATGTAAGGGGATTTCTGGACAAAAGTTCCAGAAATCCCCTTAATCATTTATTTTCATGTTTTTATTAAAACAACTAATTAGGTAATCACAGTATTTATTTCATATACAAAGGTACATAACCATTAAAAATGACACTGTTTAGCTCACATAAAATTTGTTCTATCTTTACCAGTGTAGATATAAACTGTCTCTTATATTTACAATAATAAACAAAATCTTGTATTCATTAAAATATAATAAATTGTTTAAATTAAGTTTCATAATAGGGTTTTAAAACAAAACTTTTATAAATTAATTTGACACCACAATAACACTGTATTTATTTATTATTTATTTTATTTTATAAAAAATACGAAAACGATTGTTGACGACGACAAATACAACAGCCCAAAAAAATAAAATATTTTTCCTACGAATTCTTATTTGACAATTCCTTCGCGATAATTGAATGACTTTTGTTATTTAATTTCAGAATAATTTTTGTAATTTTATGTATGCAAAAATATAATATAGAATTCGTCAGTATTTATATTGTATGTTATTTTAGCGAAATCCACCGCTTTGTATACTCTTATTACCTATAAGAATGCATTACATACTAGAATCGATAAACTATAAAATTTAAGGTATTTTTCAAAGTCGATAATTAATTATTATTAGAATGCATTACGAACTACAAATCAATCAGAAACAAATTTAAAGTAAACAAATATTTTGAAAAAAAAAATGCTCAGGACAGGATTTGAACCTGCGACCTTACCAACTGATTTAGTTGCTTACTTAAAATTTGTTTCTGATTGATTTCTAGTTGAAATATAGAAAATAATCTTTCGTAATGCATAATCTTTTTATGTAGGTACACAAATATTTTAAATTGAAAGTGAATTTATTTATAAAACTAGAAAAAAAATTATGGGTTATGCAATTTTATTATTTTAATTTCATAAAACATTTGTGTTGCTTTAAAAAAACATGCCTTTTGTTTATTTAATATTTATCTAACATTGGTGATAAATTGATAAGAATAAAAGTGAATTTATAAAAGTGGGTCTACGGCAATATTTAATTCCGAAAGTGTACAAAACAACGTCATAAATTACGGACTTACTTACCAAGCTTTTGTTTATTCTTAAATGATACTAGGAATACCGCTTCCCAATATTTCTGTAGCCTCCAATATGCTTAGAATTCATATTTTTACCTATTGTTATTATTGAATACGTTTATGATACACAACACAGCTGTGTATGAAACATGCCGACATCCATCAGTAGTTTTATTGAACTGGAACAATGCCTGATTAATAACCATAACAGTTTCAGAAAACATTTTCAAAGCAACATATTTTATTTTTGTTACATGTGTCTAATTAGTAATTCCGAGTCCTCAATTATATGACGCAGCCTCTTGTAACAGTCTGTGTATCTTACGCACTTTCTCCCATTATTTAAAAAAACATCGGTGTCAATTTTTCGATTTATCAATAGATTTTAAATTGCCAATAGTATTGATTCGGCATAACACGTCTTAACTTGTTTGACAGGACTAACTTTATTTTAAGCGTCCTGTCTTTTTCTTTCTTTATCGAAAAGACAAGGACAGAACGCTTACATTTAGTTTAGTCCTATCAACGACATTCGTTGAGTCCTGTCAAATAAGTTAAGATGTGAGATATCGAATTCTGAATCGATATCGATACCGAATCGGTACCACTGTCTATTTTTAAACCAAGTGTAATAATCTTATTTTGATTATAAATAAATGTCCTATTTTTTATTTATTTGTGTTTTTATTAACAACGCTACAATATAAAATATATATTTTTATTTAATTTTAACATTAAACATCTTTATAAAATATTATCATATCATTTAAAAATAAAAAAATCTGCGGTTATTCTAAAGGGCATAAAACAAAGGATAACGCCGACCCGCGCCGCGCCGTAACGGTAAAATAAAGAATTTCATAGAATACTCATATCAAAAATTTCAACTGTTACCCGCCACCAGAAAACAATGAATTTACACTCGTAGTAATACCATATCACGCTCTTGCTAGTCATTGGTCGAGCGCGTGGATGCGGTAACGGCTGGCAGGCTGCAAGCGGTTCTAAGCTTTAAGTTAGGTCAGCAACCGTTTCCTCGATGGTACCAATGTATAAAAATAAAGACTGATTACCTTGTTAGTTGTTTATTAAAAACATAAAAATAAATGAGTAAGGGGATTTCTGGAACTTTTGTCCAAAAATCCCCTGCCGTTTTTCTTGAGCGTCGGCAGGGGATTTCAGGACAAAAAGTCCACAAATCCCCGACGCAGGGGATCTTCGCAGGGGATTTGTGGAATAAGCCGAAAAGTCATAGAGTTGAGTTCCGATTGATGCAAAATGAGGTGCTCAATCTGACTTTATTAGTCTGAATTGATGGACTGCAATTACTGAGACAGGTATTTTACGTGAAGCTTATTCCCACCAAGTCGTTTCGTAATACGAATTAGACGTAATCCGGAGCCGTTCAGAAACTTGGCAACTCGAGTCGCATCGCGGCTATTATCTGACGTGACTGGTGGAGGATTAAAATCGCGAAAAAAGGTGAAAAATTACCGAACGCATCGGCCGAGATTACGGCGGCATTACCGCTCGAGTCATTTATCAACTTCATCTGGCGGCAGGGAGGATCCGCGGGGTGTGTGGTACGAGGGGAGGAGGGAAGCGGGAGCGGTTGTGAATTATTTATTTGTAGCTTACTAGCCATTTGAGGGAGTTTACCGCGCGAATGTAAAATGACTATGTCCCTAGGAAACAAAGTACATATAGCCTATGTCTGGATTTACAACTGTGAAAAAAATTATCAAAATCGGTACAACTGTTTCAAAGATTACCCACGCAAACGTTAATAGCTATGGTCCTAGAAAGCTGCTTGTCATCAGAAAACTAACTGTAGCTTATGTACAAGTGAAGAGTTTAACCATTGTAACAATGAAAAAATGTTCAAAATCGATTCTGTAGTTCCAGAGATACCCACGTGAATGTAATGAATAGCTATATAATATACTAGGTTTTGCCCGCGGCTTCGCTCGCGTGGATGTTTCTTTCACTACTATCGACAGTTTTCGGCTTGGCGGTTATCAAATTTAAATAGTTTATTTTGCAAAGTAGGTATATATAATACACGTTTCACAAGTCAAATTTTAATCTTATAAAAATATATGTAATAAAATAATAAATGTACATGAACTACTTAGATTAAATGTTAATTTAATTTATGTAGCAATATACACTTCTGGACACATCTATTGGCCCACCTTAGAGTTTAGGTTTCGATGGCCCCTACCTAAATATGATTGCTAGATTGAACAAAAACTATTGATCCAGTTTTAAACCTGATACGTTTTACCATCTTTTTCGATCGTATTGTTTTAAATTTGAATTCAGAATACCACACGACATGGAGCTACGACTAACAAGTCGCGTATGCGCCTTGATGAAGGCAGTTGATTTTTTAATAAAAAACATGTTTAATCAAATAAAGGTTTAATTTAATAACGCATGTTGCCTCCATGGGCATCTACGACAGCTCTCATACGATTAGGCATAGAGTTTATCAACCGCTCTATGAAATTTTGAGGGATCATCTCCCATTCCTCTTCTATGGCAGTTTTCAACTCCTGCAACGTCTGGGCAACTGGCTGACGAGCCCTAACACGTCTTTTTAGCTCGTCCCACATGTGCTCAATCGGGTTCATGTCTGGGCTTCTGGCTGGCCAGGCCATAACTGTGATGTTCACATCCCGAAGATATTCCCTGACGATGCCGGCCGTATGGGCTCTTGCATTATCATGCATAAAAAGGAAATTTGGGCCCACATGATCCGCGTATGGCATCACGTGAGGTTCTAAGCACTCACGAATGTACCTTTCAGCATTTAATGTTGGCAGCCGTGGTCCCGTAACAACCTCAAGTTGAGTTTTGCCGCTCACGGATATACCGCCCCAGACAGTCCATGAGCCACCGCCATAAGCAACCCTCTCTAGAAAGCAGCATTTTGCAAAACGCTCTCCCTTACGTCGGTAGACCTTCTTCCTTCCATCGTTGCCATGTAACGCAATTTTAGACTCATCAGAAAAGAGTACACGGCTCCAATGCTGCTGAGTCCAATTTAAATGAGTGCGCGCGAAATGAAGGCGCGCTGTTCGGTGGGCTCGCGTTAGTTTGGGGCCATTAGCTGGCTTGTGTGGTACCATATCGCGTTCTTTTAACCTTCTCCGAACAGTTCGAGCGCTCACAGATACTCCGTGGAAGTCGCGAAGTTGGTTTTGTATCTCAATGGAGGTAAAGTGACGATTTCTCAAGCAGGTCGTCACGATGAATCGATCCTGCCTTTCAGTTGTGGCCCGAAATCGTGGCCTTTCTTGGCGACGAACAAAGCCGCCAGTCTCTAGGTACCTCCGATAAACATTTCGGACCGCAGATCGACCTAAATTAAGTTGAGCACTTACATTTCTTTGGCTGTGTTCGGCCTGTATAAGTGCCACAGCTTGGGCGGCGACTTCAGGCGAAGTATCCATAGATTATTGATAGAACCTCACCTTAATCTTAAGAATAAGTAATGTTTGTTGCAAAACCAAAGAGAAAAATCACACTTTCAAGAATTAAATCCAAGTAAACCAATAAAATCAAGTTAAAATCAAGTTTTCTTAGTATTCGATTGTTTGATATCAACGAACAGGCTCCAAATTGTCTTTTGTTTCTTTAAACCCTGTGTTCGAAATTCAAAAAAGACTATTGAATAAAATTATGAATGTGCCAGGTTCAAAACTGCATAAAAAATTTTTGCTCGACCTAATATAAATTTTTAGCTAGGACCAAACGAAACTGAAAATGCAAGGTGGGCCAATAGATGTGTCCAGAAGTGTATATACGATTAAAATTATAGGTAAAATATATATTATACAAGGTGACATCCAATCAAACGCCCGAACCCACACCGGAGATCTGGCCAGGGACCAGGAACAAGGTTCAATGATCACCAACCAAGCCCCCAGCACGAATCCAGGCGTCCGACCAAATCCCATCCTATATACTACATACTAATAAGGTTACATATATAAAAACATGCCTACCTCCGCCCATTCAATTAGTCTTGCTAAGAAGAACGGGCAAGAAACTTAGCAAGATCTTGTCTTTTTTTTTAACATGAAACTTATACTAAACAACAAATTACTTATATCTACTTTAACCAAGGGATAAGAAAATACAAGACAGCAGGAATTCAGGTTAATGAAAAAAAAGAAAAACATACTCGTATATATCTTTGCCTACCTGTCTCGTACAGTCTATTTCCTTTTACAGTCTGTAATTAATTAATGTTAACTCTTAAGAGGAATCAATAGTTAGGAAATTATATTAATTAATTAAATTATTATCTAATATCATTAAAATCAGTATCACTATAACACCATGCTTCACCATCATCCAAATATTCATTTATTTTATAATATGCCTTTTTCAGTAGGCCCTGCTTAATATACTGTTTAAACTTATTCTCTGACAAAGTAAGGACCTCCTTTGGAAGTTTATTGTAAAATCTTATACCATGTCCTACGAAAGAGGTACTCACTTTGGCGAGTCTGATTTTTGGAAAAGCTATATCTATTTATTAACACCTTTTATAGCCTATTTAATAGACAGACACAAATTTTGCAAAAATATCCAATGTACATACTTATTTATTTGTTTATTATTAAGATACAGAAGTCGCTAAGTTTATTATGGCAAAATGTCATGTCCATCAGGCGTAGCATGGTCGCGTGCGACTTCGTTTATCACGATTTTTAACGCACAATCTGTCAAAACTCGCGACATAACTCCCTTCCCAGTCGTTTGTCGCGTCAAGCGAGCATGACGAATACGTCGTATATTATGGAATTACAGTTTTATATACATTTTTACGGCTACGTCCAACTTGTTCTTAACAAGGAGTCCGTGGCACAATAAAATAGATATACGATTGATATTAAAGTAATTATTTTGGCACACTGGACATCAATGCTTTAAACATAAATATATTATAGTAGGTGATTAATTGTTGTAGTCATGGCGTGCGGGGCGCCTCGTTGTAACGTTTATGATGACTTTACTTCGTAAAATTGCATAAAACTTGTGACTTGGACCACGCTAATCTTGTGACGCAAGGACAGCGGGAGGACTCCGCGCCACAGTTAAAAGTAAATTAACATAAAGCTTGTGCCTTGGAACACGCTAATCTTATGACGCAAAGACAGCTTGAGGAGCCCGCGCCCCAATTTAAAGTAAAATAAAAGCTTGTGCCTTAGATCACGCTAATCTTGTGACGCAAGCACAGCGGGAGGAGCCCGCGCCACAGTTTAAAGTAAATTAACATAAAGCTTGTGCCTTGGACCACGCTAATCTTGTGACGCAAAGACAGCTTTAGGAGCCCGCGCCCCAATTTAAAGTAAAATAAAAGCTTGTGCCTTAGATCACGCTAATCTTGTGACGCAAGGACAGCGGGAGGAGCCCGCGCTACAGTTTAAAGTAAATAAACATAAAGCTTGTGCCTTGGACCACGCTAATCTTGTGACGCAAAGACAGCTTGAGGAGCCCGCGCCCCAATTTAAAGTAAAATAAAAGCTTGTGCCTTAGATCACGCTAATCTTGTGACGCAAGGACAGCGGGAGGAGCCCGCGCCACAGTTTAAAGTAAATTAACATAAAGCTTGTGCCTTGGACCACGCTAATCTTGTGACGCAAAGACAGCTTGAGGAGCCCGGGCCCCAATTTAAAGTAAAATAAAAGCTTGTGCCTTAGATCATGCTAATCTTGGGACGCAAGGACAGCGGGAGGAGCCCGCGCCACAGTTTAAAGTAAATTAACATAAAGCTTGTGCCTTGGACCACGCTAATCTTGTGACGCAAAGACAGCTTGAGGAGCCCGGGCCCTAATTTAAAGTAAAATAAAAGCTTGTGCCTTAGATCATGCTAATCTTGGGACGCAAGGACAGCGGGAGGAGCCCGCGCCACAGTTTAAAGTAAATTAACATAAAGCTTGTGCCTTGGACCACGCTAATATTGTGACGCAAAGACAGCTTGAGGAGCCCGGGCCCCAATTTAAAGTAAAATAAAAGCTTGTGCCTTAGATCATGCTAATCTTGTGACGCAAGGACAGCGGGAGGAGCCCGCGCCACAGTTTAAAGTAAATTAACATAAAGCTTGTGCCTTGGACCACGCTAATCTTGTGACACAAGGACAGCGGGAGGAGCTCGTGCCCCAATTTAAAAGAAAGAGCTGAAAATTTCATCAATATTATACATTTTTATGTAATTCTTTTGAGAAAACATATTTTGAATTCAGACTGAGCACTGTTAAATATTCAAATAGTTAGCAATTTTGTATGAACGCATATATATACATTAATATGTGTGTATGTATGAATGTTTGGCCAACGATGACTCAACGGAACGTCATGAAATTTGGTAGGCGAGTAAATTAATAAAGATCCCACCAAAACATAAAATGTACAAAAATGTCAAGTGTCGCAATGCAATCTTACCACCGTAAAAAGTTGTGAGATCTTATGTAAAGCCAAGTGTGTTATTTTAGTTTGTATGGAAGCACCTTTTCATTTTAGTTAGTATGGGAGCACCTATTGAACAAATGTATCATTAATTGTTGCCTAATTAGTTACCTACCAACATTAAGTGACTGTATTAATATTAGTCATCTTTATTTCTATAATAAAATATAGTTAGTGACTTCGCAATCGTACAGCAACATATACAAAATATCTACCTAATACCAATTTGTTAGCGATTTGAGAAGATATTTCTACGCATCAGCGCTTTATTTATGCTCTGCGATTGCCAAGTCACTATATTTTATTAGAGAAATAAAGATGACTTATATCTATTAATACAGTCACTTAATTGTCATACAAATTTATAGATGCAGCTGGAAACATACATTTTGTATAGACTTTGTATGGAAATATTAATTTACCAACCGTAAATAACATTTTTATATTAATGTACTTGGCCAAAGATGAGAGATTTGAAATTTCAGAAAATATTTAAGTAATGTTGCTACTTGATGAATTATTGTATGTAATTAATGAGTCCAAAACTTTAAAGTGAGAAAAAATATAACTTCTGGACAGCTTAATGAAAAAAAAACAATACAAAGAAAAGGAACTAGAAAAGGTTCTAGTAATTTCTCTCATAGTTCAATATCATGATAATATTGCACAATCAAATTTATAACACCACGGTGCTGTGCTTAAAAACTTTGTCAAATTAATTACTTGAATAACAAACAAGTGCTTAAATTATAAAATGAAAGAAAAAAATATTTTTACAAATATTGCGATCTCGTTAGGCGAAGTCAAAAGGAGTTCTGTCATTCCTATCAATACTTCCCGACGGTCGGTCCTTCGTTATTTCTGCTTTTATTTATTTACTGCTTACTTATATCACTAATGATGTTGGTTTCGAATTGATGTCATCAGTTGACAAATCTATCTGTCCTAATCAAATACCTCTCTTGAAATATTCTACCTTCATTTATAAACGCATGTTCTGTTCTAGGTTACCGTTATAGACAGCAAGCTTAAATTTTCACTGAATATATCTAACTGTAGCCTCTACCTAGGTAAAAAATAAAAATTCAAAAAATTTCAGGCCCAAGGTGTCGTCATACAAAAAGCCTCGAAAAATAAAATTTTTCATTTTATTTTTTTCATCACGGTAGTACATATGTACATTTTATTTGTTTCATCACGGTAGTACATATGTACATTTTATTTGTTTCATCACGGTAGTACATATGTACATTTTATTTGTTTCATCACGGTAGTACATATGTACATTTTTAATTGTGGTCAGATTGTAGTACAATCTCTAAAGTAAAATATAAAATAATAACTATTTATTACAGTTCCGTACTCAAAGGGTGCTGCGCTACCATTTTAGCTGCTTGCTTTTTGTCGTCTTGATATTGCTATGGCATCTATATTGTTGTTATTTACTATAATGTTTTTGGGTAACTTTTTTTTTAAAGTTTCTTTATTTAAGTATATTGATTTGTACATACATAATTTAATCTTCAAAAAAGTCACGGAAACCCTTAAGGGTTTATATGTGATATCTGAGCCACTTCTTAGCGGTACATTAGATAACAAAAATACAAGCAAATAAAATTTTTAACTAACATTATTAATCAGTTCAAGATAACAAATATTTTTTCATGATACTTTGATAGGTTTGACATCTCTTGCAAAACTTTTCTTGGTATATTATTTAATATTTCAGGTAGCATGTAGTACCAAGTGCGATTTACATAAATATTGTTGCTTTTAGGCAGAACGTAAAAAGGTAGATAAGAAAGGTTACGAAAGTTTTTTGGCCGCATTCTCCTTTGAAAACAGGTGACATTATTATATTATTCACACACAATAGCCAGTTTCATGTTATTGAATAAATCAATTACTATGCAATATTTAAATAATACTTTCTCATCTTAACTGAAACGGTTTCTTATGTTGATAGGTACAATGTTTTTTAAGATACTTCGTTGAACTTTATAGATCTTTTCAATATAAGTTTTGTAAGTACGGCCGTAACCGTTGTGTTGTGCGGTGGAGCGAAACCTTTTGTGCGCAAGTTCGACTCGCACTTTTGACCAGAATGGTTTCATTTTGCGATCGCACTATCCATCTCTGATAATGTTGATAATGTCTTCAAGCCGATGCGTGACGGGTACCGGCCCCTTCACTGTTTTTAGCCAAAATTCAAAAGTGCGTTATATTTAAATTAATTCATTCAATTATTCAATTAGTCTACATTCATTCATGTGGATTCATGCGGATGGACGTATAATAGGAACACGAAACTGTACGTTCGTTGTATGAAGTAGATATTCTTTAACTGAAACTTTGTCAGAGAATAAGTTTAAACAGTATATTAAGCAGGGCCTACTGAAAAAGGCATATTATAAAATAAATGAATATTTGGCTGATGGTGAAGCATGGTGTTATAGTGATACTGATTTTGATGATAGTAGGTAATAATTTAATTAATTAATATAATTTCCTAACTTTTGATTCCTCTTAAGAGTTAACATTAATTAATTACAGACTGTAAAAGGAAATAGACTATATGAGACAGGTAGGCAAAGATATATATGTTTTTCTTTTTTCATTAACCTGAATTCCTGCTGTCTTGTATTTTCTTATCCCTTGGTTAAAGTAGATATAAGTAATTTGATGTATAGTATAAGTTTATGTTAAAAAAAAAAAAGACATGATCTTGCCAAGTTTCTTGCCCGTTCTTCTTAGCAAGACTAATCGAATGGGCGGAGGTAGGCATGTATTTATATATGTAACCTATTACTATGTAGTATATAGGATGGGATTTGGTCGGCTGCCTGGATTCGTGCTGGGGGCTCGGTTGGTGATCATTGAACCTGTTCCTGGTCCCTGGCCGGGTCTCCGGTATGGGTTCGGGCGGTTGATTGGATTTCACCTTGTATAATAATATTTTACCTATAATTTTAATCGTATATATATTGCTACATAAATTAAAAAAACATTTAATCTAAGTAGTTCATGTACATTTATTATTTTATTACATATATTTTTATAAGATTAACATTTGACTTGTGAAACGTGTATTATATATACCTACTTTGCAAAATAAACTTTTTGAATTTGAATTAAGAAGGACTTATACCTATCAAATTTTCCCAGGGTCGGGAGAAACGGGATCCACGCAAGCTACGGTGGGGGGGAAGGGGTGGATCCACACCTCCTATAATATGACTCAGATTAAGTACAATCTAATACACCATTTTATGTCCTGTAAAATGATATCACTTTCATTAGACACAAAGTTGTTAAGGCTCTACCTGAGCCTGGAACATTTACAACGCCAAACTTTCGAGGGTTCTTTGGAAGGAATTAGGTCCTTCTTATATTGTTTAACAAAAATACATTTGTTTTGTTGACGTTTAAGCAGTATAACGAATAAGCAATGTATTAAAATATACACATTGGTCTAAATAATATACACATTGGTCTAAATAATATACACATTGGTCTAAATAATATTTTTTTTTGTATTTCAATTTGTATTGTTAAGGGATCTACTAGATATTAAGGGTTCCGTAGTACCTGAAAGGTACAAAATGAACCTTTATGGTGAGACTCTGTTGTCCGTCCGTCCGTCCACATGTCACAGCCTCATAACTTTAGCACCGTTAAAGATAAAGACTTCAAATTTGGCACAAAAAGATAATTAGGTTGCCCACATATCATAATGTAATAAAAATATGAAAAATTTTAAATTGTTCAAAATGTTTCCAAAACAAAAGTGAGAAAAATAAAAAATACTATTCTAAGGTATGAAATTGTACTTAATTAAAAGTTTATTTTAAAATATATAGGTACTTTTATTATATTTACTGGCACTGGTTCCAGGAATTTTTATAATAATAATAATAAATTGCTTTATTTCAGGCAACAAGTAAGTTTTTAAAGTTACTGTCACTTTGGCACAACGTCACTGTGCCGGTCCGGTGGTGTAGTTGGTACTCTACCGCGAAAACGCCGGTATATCACGCCCTTCGGCCAGGAGTCCTTCTTCATGAAGGTTGACAGCCTGCTTGTCGGTATTCGCTCTACGAACGCTTTGAAACTAGCATTGTGACGCGTCTCCAGCGGCTCCACTCTTAACAAGAAGTTGGTTTTATTCTGGATGTACTCGACGATGTCCTGCGCCTTGATGGTGTAGTGCAGGCGGAACAGGTACATCGCTGTGGTCGGCGTCGCAGCTCGCAACAAGAAGCTAGGCCCCGTTGGACCCGTGCCGCAACGGTTCTGACTTACTCGCTTGTGGCGCCTCCTCTTCTCAACCTTAACGAAACCATCTTCGTCACGACCTTATAAAACTACAAAAATATATATCCCCTTATCTTCGAAACTGGTAGAACAAAAAATATGAAAAAATGTCGATTATTGATCATAACTGCCCAATTACTAGAAAACTATAGCGATTAAAAAAAAGTTGAACACAAATGAGAAATATAAGAAAGTAATAAAAAAATATTTTATAAAATACAAAATGGGTATCAAATTGTTGGTATTAAATAGTTGATTGTAAAAATATAGTTTGGCTCAAAAAACCATGAAAAAACCCTTATCTCCAAATCTGGTAGACCGAAAAATATGAAAATAATCATGATTAATATATGTTTACGTAAAGATTACAGGAAAAATAAAGCGATTGAGAAATTCACAAAATAAAATTACAAAATTAAATTTATTATCTACAAAACGGAACCCTAGGTACACAAGGCTGACTCGCACTTAGCCGGTTTTTTTATTTTTCATAAAATAGGTTACATAAATATCTACTTAATCTACTTAAATTTAAAATGTATTTCAGTGTTCCCTCCATTTATTTATTTCGCTGCGTGATTATATTTTTATTTAATAAAATCACGTCGTCCGAGAAAAAGGAGCCAATAAGCCAATATATAATCGCTTTTATCAAAAGCAAATAAAGTCTTTGCCATTAGACTTATTGTGCTGGACGGATAATGAAAAAAGTTTGCTTAACGAATAAGTTCATAACATGCGCATCATTTGTGGAGAAACATTGGCAGCTTCTATGAGTCACCACTGATGACGTCATCGCACGATATGTTTTTTATAGTTATTGTAACCAGGAAAGTTTCTTCTCGCGATTTAAAGTTGTGGCACCGCACTCAGCCAAATGAAGACTAAATAGGAAGCTCGTATGTGGTGTTAGTATTTAAAGTTGTGGCACCGCACTCAGCCAAATGAAGACTAAATAGGAAGCTCGTATGTGGTGTTAGTATTTAAAGTTGTGGCACCGCACTCAGCCAAATGAAGACTAAATAGGAAGCTCGTATGTGGTGTTAGTATTTAAAGTTGTGGCACCGCACTCAGCCAAATGAAGACTAAATAGGAAGCTCGTATGTGGTGTTAGTATTTAAAGTTGTGGCACCGCACTCAGCCAAATGAAGACTAAATAGGAAGCTCGTATGTGGTGTTAGTATTTAAAGTTGTGGCACCGCACTCAGCCAAATGAAGACTAAATAGGAAGCTCGTATGTGGTATTAGTATTTAAAGTTGTGGCACCGCACTCAGCCAAATGAAGACTAAATAGGAAGCTCGCATGTGGTGTTAGTATTTAAAGTTGTGGCACCGCACTCAGCCAAATGAAGACTAAATAGGAAGCTTGTATGTGGAGTTAGTATTTTCGCTCGCTCGCACACGGTACTGACTATAAGAACCACAGTAGAGAAACAAGCGACCGTCAAAAATAAATAATATTGTGGATTGTACAAAAAAATATTATGTTTCTTGAATGAAATGATTTTCATTAGATGAATTGGTCAAAATAGTATTATTTTTATATCTCCACGTTCACTGACATTGAAGAGGGAAGGACAAAGGACGGTCGCTGCGACAGATTGTCAGAAAATTGATTTATTTGTTTTATTTTAGGTTACTAAGTTCCAAGAAGGTATCTTATTATTTTATTTATTTAGGGCTTGCCAACTTTAATTGGCGATCTTTCATTCAATACGTTATAGTATAAACGTGATATATACCTACATATACATAGCATTCACATGTTCTTATAAACCTCGGAACAAAATGCATTATCTATTTAAATGGTTATAGTTTTTTTAGCAACATATCTTTCGTGTTTAGAAATTAAGAGCAGTTTAGTAGCAGCATACACAATACATTGGTAACAGAGTTTTGTTGAATACCTATTGAGTACATTTTGAATATATGTGTTTTATTTCGATTAATTAGAAAAAGGCGGGAATTTCACAATCCGGCTTCTAAACAGGTGTTACGCAGGGACACAGCTTCAGGCTTCTGGCGGCGCGGCGCGGCACATCTTGCTACGCTTCCAGGCGGTTTTTGCGACGGGCTTTGCCCTGCCACGACACCTTCATGTATAGCGCGCTCGCTCGCTCAAAGCGCTCGACACTATGTTCATCACTGTTTCAACCGCCCGCCTCTCCGGACGCCGCCGTCGCGAGAGCGCAAGTCACTCAAAGCTGGCCAAGACGCGCGAGCGGCGCCCCATGGCCGGCTCTATACAACTTCATACAATTGTTCTTTTTGTTTGGCGCGCCTCTCGAAGCCTGAAGCTGTGGCCGAGGGGTTAACCAATTTGTAGTGGAGACTATTTCAATAAACGCCTTACGTTGTCTAATTATAGGTATAGAGATCACTGATATCAATAGTATTATGATAGAGATTCCTAAATACTGTGATTATGGTATTTGCTGAAATAAGAACAACAAGCTCCATTGTAACTCGTAACCACAGATTATTCCGTTTTAATTTCGTTCGCCGTTCCCCGGGTGCTACAAGAATAGCGTTGTAATGTAACAGCATACTTGATGTTTTCTGTTAACTCATTTACATATAAAACGCTTATGTGTCGCCGTTCTCTCGCGGAAAAGTTTATTCTGATGATGACAGCATATTTATTATAAAATATACATGGATTGAACGAAAAATGCCTAAATTGTTGTATATAGTAACTCGATAAAGGAATAAACTAAGATTAAGTGCCACTTAGATTTATCTCACTACAATTATTATTAGAGTGCAATACAAACTAGAAAATATCAATCAGAAACAAACCTAAAGACAAGAATATGAAAAAATTCCCCGGGCCAGGATTCGAACCTGCGACCTCTTGTTATCAAGACAAGCGCGCTACCAATTGCGCCACCGAGGTTCCTACCCGGACCGGTGAATTCTTCCATCATACTTGTCTACTGTTATTTTTGCTTCTGCCTGATATACTTGCTTGTACTGCACATATAGAACGCTCACGAGGGTGTTATGTGATTTCACGCCTTGTTCTTGTCTTTCATATTCTTGTCTTTGGGTTTGTGTCTGATTGATATTTTCTAGTTTGTATTGCACTCTAATAATTTTTAAATCTAATAAAATAAACATAATCTCACTACAATTAGTACAAAATAAAGCTTCAATGGACATTTTTGAATGAAACAGCCATCTTTTTTCCAATTGTGAGGTTAGAGATAGATGTAACTTATTTTTTCCAATTAGGTGTACCGTATTTTTCCTTTGGTTCATTCATTCTTAAAATTATAATATTTACACATAACAATTCATATTATAATTTATGGTGTAAAACCAATAATTAAATAGTACGATAAAAATTTCATAATGTGCTCATGGGCAGGACCTTAGGGTCCGTATGTTAAATGCAAAACTTCAAATGACCATTTCTCAGTTTCTTCAAAAATAATATATCATACACAAACATAGCTTACGGTGAGGTACTTGGTTCTGCCTGGATCATTTTATTAATATACAAACATAGCTTACTGTGAGGTACTTGGCTCTGCCTGGATCATTTCATTGATACACAAACATAGCTTACTGTGAGGTACTTGGTTCTGCCTGGATCATTTCATTGATACACAAACATAGCTTACTGTGAGGTACTTGGCTCTGCCTGGATCATTTCATTGATACACAAACATAGCTTACTGTGAGGTACTTGGTTCTGCCTGGATCATTTCATTGATACACAAACATAGCTTACTGTGAGGTACTTGGCTCTGCCTGGATCATTTCATTGATACACAAACATAGCTTACTGTGAGGTACTTGGTTCTGCCTGGATCATTTCATTGATACACAAACATAGCTTACTGTGAGGTACTTGGCTCTGCCTGGATCATTTCATTGATACACAAACATAGCTTACTGTGAGGTACTTGGCTCTGCCTGGATCATTTCATTGATACACAAACATAGCTTACTGTGAGGTATTTGGTTCTGCCTGGATCATTTCATTGATACACAAACATAGCTTACTGTGAGGTACTTGTTTCTGCCTGGATCATTTCATTGATACACAAACATAGCTTACTGTGAGGTACTTGGTTCTGCCTGGATCATTTCATTGATACACGAACATAAAAATCGTCAAGTAATTTATCGTATCTAAATGTACGCCATTCTGGCAGACGAGTTTTCTTAAATCAAATAAGTACCATTCATCTAGCAAAAACAAAAAGGTATTATATAAACAAATAGTAACAGAGCGAAGGTAAGAATCATATCGTACAGTCAACTGTCCAAAGATTATTATTTTGTAATACTTTAGCGTAAGCATTTTATAGTTTACTTATTTTGCAAACAATCATCGTACAATTAGTAGCGGTTGTTTTCTTCATAAATACGCCGCTCTTCATGGCCTCGGTTGTGGCCTCCCACAAGCGAGTCTCCCCGGTTAATTGAGAAGGTGCTTGAATCACACGAAATGGCTGCGGTAGCGCTCTGTCGGACAGACCATCGTCAGTAACAGTGATCTGCGTTCGAGAGGTGGCTCCCCAGCATTTATAGACATCGGCAGTCCATAGCACCATTCACTCAAGTATTCGTCAGGTAGTCGCAGCATTCAGCTAGCCTACCTGAACATTCAATCGTAGCAAGCCACGTACAGTCAGTCGGGCTTCAGTCCAGCATTCGTCAGGTAGCCGCAGCATTCAGCTAGCCTACCTGAACATTCAATCAAAGCATGTACATTCAGCCAGTCGGGCTTCAGTTCAGCATTCGTCAGGTAGCCGCAGCATTTAGCTAGCCTACCTGCACATTCAATCAAAGAAAGTCGCGTACAGTCAGTCGAGCTTCAGTCCAGCATTCGTCAGGTAGCCACAGCATTCAGCTAGCCTACCTGAACATTTAATCAAAGCATGTACATTCAGCCAGTCGGGCTTCAGTTCAGCATTCGTCAGGTAGCCGCAGCATTTAGCTAGCCTACCTGAACATTCAATCAAAGCATGTACATTCAGCCAGTTGGGCTTCAGTTCAGCATTCGTCAGGTAGCCGCAGCATTTAGCTAGCCTACCTGAACATTCAATCAAAGCATGTACATTCAGCCAGTTGGGCTTCAGTTTAGCATTTGTCAGGTAGCCGCAGCATTTAGCTAGCCTACCTGCACATTCAATCAAAGAAAGTCGCGTACAGTCAGTCGAGCTTCAGTCCAGCATTCGTCAGGTAGCCGCAGCATTCAGCTAGCCTACCTGAACATTTAATCAAAGCATGTACATTCAGCCAGTCGGGCTTCAGTTCAGCATTCGTCAGGTAGCCGCAGCATTTAGCTAGCCTACCTGCACATTCAATCAAAGAAAACAAGAAAGAGGTTTTCTTAATTTGGCGATGTACTGGCATGTTATTTGAAGCATCCTGGCATGATTCTTTACGTTCCAAATTTAAATTTTGAAATTAATAAAAGAAAAATATTTTGGATATTTTCTGCAAATTAAACAATTTAATCTTTCTTTTTATATTAAATACCACTTTTTGATATGAGTGATAAAGCGATAAGGGCCACTCAAATTAAAGCCCTACTTGAAGAAGTTTGTTTGCAAACTTACGTGTCTCAGCGGCTAAATGTAAGTCGTTCAACTGTCCAGAGGACTTGGCAACGGTATCAAGAGACGTTCGGTCAAAAGAAGATCCGGTTCGGGAAGAAAACGATGCACAGAACCAAGAGATGACCACTTTTTGGTGAGTCAGGCGTTGCGGAATCGTAAGGCGTCAAGTGTGAACCTGAAGAAGAGCCTTGAAGAAGTAAGAGGAGTAGAATTTAGCTTATGGACGGTCAGGAGGAGGCTTTTGGCTGCCAATATCAGGAGTTACTGCCCGGATCGGGGCCCTAAATTACTCCGTGAGCACCGTGTTGCTCGACTTCAGTTTGCTCGAAACTGTGCTTCATGGACTCTGGAGGACTGGAATAAAGTATTGTTTTTTGATGAAGCTAGAATCTCTTTGTGTGGAGAGAACCGACGCCGGCGAGTGCTGCGAAGACCACAGGAACCAGGAACGCTATGAGGAAGTGTGTTTCGAAGAAATCACTCCTTATAGCGGAGGCTCCGTTATGTTTTGGGCAGCAATTAATTCGACCGAGTGTACGGAGTAAGTTTTCATAGAAAATGGAACATTAAATGCGCACTGGTTCATATGCTTAACTCGCATTGACTGCACTTAGGAAAGATTCTATTTTTATGGACGACAATGCTCACCCGCACCGATCTGGTGACGTGGAAGCGTACATGCAACAAGTTGGGATCCGTCGTTTAGATTGGCCAGCTCGAAATCCTGACCTCAATCCAATTGAGCATGTCTGGGATGTTCTAAAGAGACGGGTAAGATCAGTGCAACCTGCTCCACAAAATATCAGGGAGCGAAAAAGAGTCATTGCAGAAGAGTGGGAAAGTATTCCTCAAAACGTTAGTAAATACATCGTGGAAAGTATACCGAGAAGGATTCAAGCTGTGATTTTGGCAAGAGGATGTCACACTCGTTATTAGATTTTTACATTTGTAACTTTATATAATTTAAAAAAGTAAAAAAATCTGCTTGTTTTTATTGCCGACCACTTATTGTTTGGCCGTGTACATCGGTTTAAAAACATTCTTCGATAATAAAAAATAAAAATTGCCAGAATTCACTTCACGCGTATTAATTTACACGATTATAAGTATACAGACTACGTCAAACAATTAAATTTCATTTAATTAACTCAAATTGACCTTAGAACGTAAATTTCCTTAGGTGCCCGTTTTTTTTGCAAAAGAGTGTATGTAATTTTTCTCATAAAAAATAAAGTTATTATCTTCATGTTTTATGAGAAAAAGGTAGCAGCTTAATGATTATATTTATGTCTTATTTAATAGCTTATTTTTATATACCTATAAATAAGAAGTTTTGTACTACAGTGCTACTAGAACAAAATACATCGAAGTGAATACACGCCTATATTTATTTAAACAAATATGGACTTACAAAATAAAATGTCGAAGAACGATCTTAAACACAAAGTGGTCGTAATAACTGGCAGCGGCTCCGTCACAGGTATTGGGTTTGCTATAGCTGAAAACTGTCTCAAGAAGGCAGCCAAAGTTACTGTTCTTCTCGACGTCAACGAAACAAAAGGACAGGAAGCTGCTAAATGTTTATCAAAAAAATATGGCGAAAACAAAGCCGTTTTTTTCAAAACTGACGTTACTAAGGATTTAGAGAACACTTATCTTAAAATAAAAGAATCATATAAAGCGGTCGATATATTGGTCAATAACGCGGGAGTGCTAGACGAAAAAAATATATACAATTGTGTAAATATAAATGTTGCTGCGGTTATATCATGGTCTATGAAATTTATGGAACACATGAGGAAAGATGAAAATAGGAATGGTGGCACAATACTTAACGTGGCATCAGTTGGTGGTTATAGAGTTACATCCTTTATACCTGTGTATACTGCAACAAAATTTGCTGTTTGGGGTTTCACAAAGTCGTTAGGACATAAAAATAATTTCAAACGTACTGGTGTTCGTGTGGTGGCGATTTGTCCAGGAGTTACAGATACTAATATGTTTAAAGGAAGGGTCATGACAAACTCAACAGCTAAGACTTTTATGGAAGAAGAATTATATAATTTCATGAAGCAACAACCGTTGCAGAAGCCAGATGCAGTCGGAGCAGCTACAGTTGAAGTGTTGGAGAAAGCTGAAACTGGAACTTGTTGGTTGGCTGAAGGTGGAAGGCCTGCTGAAGAGATCCTTTAGCTCAATGAGATGTTTAAGAACATGCCAAAATTTTTAAAAGTATGTTAAGATTATTTATTAATATTTACACACGTAAAGCTAACTTAGTTATTTGACTGTTATGAGTATTATTTAGCTGGTTATGGCATAGTTGTGGCAAAATAGTTGGAGTCGAAAAAATATTGCTAGAATTACTATTTCTTTAATAGAACGAAAAATAAAAGACTAATTTTGTTTTAATAGTACGCATACTTGTGTTTTTTCAGGGTTTTGTAAAAAAGGAACACATAATATTATGTTTAATCACTTAGGAATGGCAATCCAAATATTAAATTCATATTTGCCGAAATACAATGGGGTATTTTTTTTGTATCACGTATGCTTTGTCACATCGTTGCCGGGTACACTGTTCTCCTCTTGGGAACCGTTGACCATAAACCTTAATTTGTGGCGAAACTAACTCCTGATCTCAACGAGAGGTTTTATAAATTCAGCACTCATTACTGATTAATGTCCAGTTGCAAAAATACGTCTCATTGCGTGTCGCTCAATTGAATCCAGGGTAGCCAATTTATACTTTGCAGAACCGTCTTAAAGGTGGCTGCATGCACGTCTGAACTTGAGCTTTATACAAAGAGAAAGTACTCGCTTCTTTACCCCCACTGTAAGGTGGGTAGATATACATATCATTGCGGTATTGAAAAGCACATGGGTAAACTCGTCCAAAGTAAACTCAAGAACAAAAACTCAAACTCAAAACTACCTTAGCTACCCTTATCGGGCACAGCAATATTTACACTAAGGTAAGAATAGTGGCACGTTTAACTTCTTACATCTATGGTTATAAAATACAAAATACACATTGCTTACTTGTTTCTTATAGTATTTCACAGTGGGAATCTTAACATTTAGGTATGTATCTTTTACAAACAATTTCGTTCACGTGTTGTGTTAGATTATTGTGCCCAAAGAATGGTGATAGGGCTCACTACCCATCACGTTGGGACGTAATAAATCATCAGTTCACACTCGGAACACCTCTTACACCTCCTTGGGGATTCATGTCATGACGGTATATATTTAAAATATATAACTTTATCTCAATAATAGTTTCGCAAGTACGAGTACATACCCATTTGAGATCGATGAACATAGCTGGTACCGAAACTAGAATTTTAATTTATTTAAAAGTAATGGGCCTTATTTAACTTGATGAAATTGACAACTCAATTTTCAAGTGACGACGAGAAGAACTAAAAAAAATAATAAGAAGAGTTATAATAAATAAGAAAAAGAAGAGGAACAGAGTGAAGGTGGAAATCATATTATTATCGTATCAAGAACTAAAGGTATTATATAAACAAATAGTAACAGAGCGAAGGTAAGAATCATATCGTACAGTCAACTGTCCAAAGATTATTATTTTGTAATACTTTAGCGTAAGCATTTTATAGTTTACTTATTTTGCAAACAATCATCGTACAATTAGTAGCGGTTGTTTTCTTCATAAATACGCCGCTCTTCATGGCCTCGGTTGTGGCCTCCCACAAGCGAGTCTCCCCGGTTAATTGAGAAGGTGCTTGAATCACACGAAATGGCTGCGGTAGCGCTCTGTCGGACAGACCATCGTCAGTAACAGTGATCTGCGTTCGAGAGGTGGCTCCCCAGCATTTATAGACATCGGCAGTCCATAGCACCATTCACTCAAGTATTCGTCAGGTAGTCGCAGCATTCAGCTAGCCTACCTGAACATTCAATCGTAGCAAGCCACGTACAGTCAGTCGGGCTTCAGTCCAGCATTCGTCAGGTAGCCGCAGCATTCAGCTAGCCTACCTGAACATTCAATCAAAGCATGTACATTCAGCCAGTCGGGCTTCAGTTCAGCATTCGTCAGGTAGCCGCAGCATTTAGCTAGCCTACCTGCACATTCAATCAAAGAAAGTCGCGTACAGTCAGTCGAGCTTCAGTCCAGCATTCGTCAGGTAGCCACAGCATTCAGCTAGCCTACCTGAACATTTAATCAAAGCATGTACATTCAGCCAGTCGGGCTTCAGTTCAGCATTCGTCAGGTAGCCGCAGCATTTAGCTAGCCTACCTGAACATTCAATCAAAGCATGTACATTCAGCCAGTTGGGCTTCAGTTCAGCATTCGTCAGGTAGCCGCAGCATTTAGCTAGCCTACCTGAACATTCAATCAAAGCATGTACATTCAGCCAGTTGGGCTTCAGTTTAGCATTTGTCAGGTAGCCGCAGCATTTAGCTAGCCTACCTGCACATTCAATCAAAGAAAGTCGCGTACAGTCAGTCGAGCTTCAGTCCAGCATTCGTCAGGTAGCCGCAGCATTCAGCTAGCCTACCTGAACATTTAATCAAAGCATGTACATTCAGCCAGTCGGGCTTCAGTTCAGCATTCGTCAGGTAGCCGCAGCATTTAGCTAGCCTACCTGCACATTCAATCAAAGAAAACAAGAAAGAGGTTTTCTTAATTTGGCGATGTACTGGCATGTTATTTGAAGCATCCTGGCATGATTCTTTACGTTCCAAATTTAAATTTTGAAATTAATAAAAGAAAAATATTTTGGATATTTTCTGCAAATTAAACAATTTAATCTTTCTTTTTATATTAAATACCACTTTTTGATATGAGTGATAAAGCGATAAGGGCCACTCAAATTAAAGCCCTACTTGAAGAAGTTTGTTTGCAAACTTACGTGTCTCAGCGGCTAAATGTAAGTCGTTCAACTGTCCAGAGGACTTGGCAACGGTATCAAGAGACGTTCGGTCAAAAGAAGATCCGGTTCGGGAAGAAAACGATGCACAGAACCAAGAGATGACCACTTTTTGGTGAGTCAGGCGTTGCGGAATCGTAAGGCGTCAAGTGTGAACCTGAAGAAGAGCCTTGAAGAAGTAAGAGGAGTAGAATTTAGCTTATGGACGGTCAGGAGGAGGCTTTTGGCTGCCAATATCAGGAGTTACTGCCCGGATCGGGGCCCTAAATTACTCCGTGAGCACCGTGTTGCTCGACTTCAGTTTGCTCGAAACTGTGCTTCATGGACTCTGGAGGACTGGAATAAAGTATTGTTTTTTGATGAAGCTAGAATCTCTTTGTGTGGAGAGAACCGACGCCGGCGAGTGCTGCGAAGACCACAGGAACCAGGAACGCTATGAGGAAGTGTGTTTCGAAGAAATCACTCCTTATAGCGGAGGCTCCGTTATGTTTTGGGCAGCAATTAATTCGACCGAGTGTACGGAGTAAGTTTTCATAGAAAATGGAACATTAAATGCGCACTGGTTCATATGCTTAACTCGCATTGACTGCACTTAGGAAAGATTCTATTTTTATGGACGACAATGCTCACCCGCACCGATCTGGTGACGTGGAAGCGTACATGCAACAAGTTGGGATCCGTCGTTTAGATTGGCCAGCTCGAAATCCTGACCTCAATCCAATTGAGCATGTCTGGGATGTTCTAAAGAGACGGGTAAGATCAGTGCAACCTGCTCCACAAAATATCAGGGAGCGAAAAAGAGTCATTGCAGAAGAGTGGGAAAGTATTCCTCAAAACGTTAGTAAATACATCGTGGAAAGTATACCGAGAAGGATTCAAGCTGTGATTTTGGCAAGAGGATGTCACACTCGTTATTAGATTTTTACATTTGTAACTTTATATAATTTAAAAAAGTAAAAAAATCTTCTTGTTTTTATTGCCGACCACTTATTGTTTGGCCGTGTACATCGGTTTAAAAACATTCTTCGATAATAAAAAATAAAAATTGCCAGAATTCACTTCACGCGTATTAATTTACACGATTATAAGTATACAGACTACGTCAAACAATTAAATTTCATTTAATTAACTCAAATTGACCTTAGAACGTAAATTTCCTTAGGTGCCCGTTTTTTTTGCAAAAGAGTGTATGTAATTTTTCTCATAAAAAATAAAGTTATTATCTTCATGTTTTATGAGAAAAAGGTAGCAGCTTAATGATTATATTTATGTCTTATTTAATAGCTTATTTTTATATACCTATAAATAAGAAGTTTTGTACTACAGTGCTACTAGAACAAAATACATCGAAGTGAATACACGCCTATATTTATTTAAACAAATATGGACTTACAAAATAAAATGTCGAAGAACGATCTTAAACACAAAGTGGTCGTAATAACTGGCAGCGGCTCCGTCACAGGTATTGGGTTTGCTATAGCTGAAAACTGTCTCAAGAAGGCAGCCAAAGTTACTGTTCTTCTCGACGTCAACGAAACAAAAGGACAGGAAGCTGCTAAATGTTTATCAAAAAAATATGGCGAAAACAAAGCCGTTTTTTTCAAAACTGACGTTACTAAGGATTTAGAGAACACTTATCTTAAAATAAAAGAATCATATAAAGCGGTCGATATATTGGTCAATAACGCGGGAGTGCTAGACGAAAAAAATATATACAATTGTGTAAATATAAATGTTGCTGCGGTTATATCATGGTCTATGAAATTTATGGAACACATGAGGAAAGATGAAAATAGGAATGGTGGCACAATACTTAACGTGGCATCAGTTGGTGGTTATAGAGTTACATCCTTTATACCTGTGTATACTGCAACAAAATTTGCTGTTTGGGGTTTCACAAAGTCGTTAGGACATAAAAATAATTTCAAACGTACTGGTGTTCGTGTGGTGGCGATTTGTCCAGGAGTTACAGATACTAATATGTTTAAAGGAAGGGTCATGACAAACTCAACAGCTAAGACTTTTATGGAAGAAGAATTATATAATTTCATGAAGCAACAACCGTTGCAGAAGCCAGATGCAGTCGGAGCAGCTACAGTTGAAGTGTTGGAGAAAGCTGAAACTGGAACTTGTTGGTTGGCTGAAGGTGGAAGGCCTGCTGAAGAGATCCTTTAGCTCAATGAGATGTTTAAGAACATGCCAAAATTTTTAAAAGTATGTTAAGATTATTTATTAATATTTACACACGTAAAGCTAACTTAGTTATTTGACTGTTATGAGTATTATTTAGCTGGTTATGGCATAGTTGTGGCAAAATAGTTGGAGTCGAAAAAATATTGCTAGAATTACTATTTCTTTAATAGAACGAAAAATAAAAGACTAATTTTGTTTTAATAGTACGCATACTTGTGTTTTTTCAGGGTTTTGTAAAAAAGGAACACATAATATTATGTTTAATCACTTAGGAATGGCAATCCAAATATTAAATTCATATTTGCCGAAATACAATGGGGTATTTTTTTTGTATCACGTATGCTTTGTCACATCGTTGCCGGGTACACTGTTCTCCTCTTGGGAACCGTTGACCATAAACCTTAATTTGTGGCGAAACTAACTCCTGATCTCAACGAGAGGTTTTATAAATTCAGCACTCATTACTGATTAATGTCCAGTTGCAAAAATACGTCTCATTGCGTGTCGCTCAATTGAATCCAGGGTAGCCAATTTATACTTTGCAGAACCGTCTTAAAGGTGGCTGCATGCACGTCTGAACTTGAGCTTTATACAAAGAGAAAGTACTCGCTTCTTTACCCCCACTGTAAGGTGGGTAGATATACATATCATTGCGGTATTGAAAAGCACATGGGTAAACTCGTCCAAAGTAAACTCAAGAACAAAAACTCAAACTCAAAACTACCTTAGCTACCCTTATCGGGCACAGCAATATTTACACTAAGGTAAGAATAGTGGCACGTTTAACTTCTTACATCTATGGTTATAAAATACAAAATACACATTGCTTACTTGTTTCTTATAGTATTTCACAGTGGGAATCTTAACATTTAGGTATGTATCTTTTACAAACAATTTCGTTCACGTGTTGTGTTAGATTATTGTGCCCAAAGAATGGTGATAGGGCTCACTACCCATCACGTTGGGACGTAATAAATCATCAGTTCACACTCGGAACACCTCTTACACCTCCTTGGGGATTCATGTCATGACGGTATATATTTAAAATATATAACTTTATCTCAATAATAGTTTCGCAAGTACGAGTACATACCCATTTGAGATCGATGAACATAGCTGGTACCGAAACTAGAATTTTAATTTATTTAAAAGTAATGGGCCTTATTTAACTTGATGAAATTGACAACTCAATTTTCAAGTGACGACGAGAAGAACTAAAAAAAATAATAAGAAGAGTTATAATAAATAAGAAAAAGAAGAGGAACAGAGTGAAGGTGGAAATCATATTATTATCGTATCAAGAACTAAAGGTATTATATAAACAAATAGTAACAGAGCGAAGGTAAGAATCATATCGTACAGTCAACTGTCCAAAGATTATTATTTTGTAATACTTTAGCGTAAGCATTTTATAGTTTACTTATTTTGCAAACAATCATCGTACAATTAGTAGCGGTTGTTTTCTTCATAAATACGCCGCTCTTCATGGCCTCGGTTGTGGCCTCCCACAAGCGAGTCTCCCCGGTTAATTGAGAAGGTGCTTGAATCACACGAAATGGCTGCGGTAGCGCTCTGTCGGACAGACCATCGTCAGTAACAGTGATCTGCGTTCGAGAGGTGGCTCCCCAGCATTTATAGACATCGGCAGTCCATAGCACCATTCACTCAAGTATTCGTCAGGTAGTCGCAGCATTCAGCTAGCCTACCTGAACATTCAATCGTAGCAAGCCACGTACAGTCAGTCGGGCTTCAGTCCAGCATTCGTCAGGTAGCCGCAGCATTCAGCTAGCCTACCTGAACATTCAATCAAAGCATGTACATTCAGCCAGTCGGGCTTCAGTTCAGCATTCGTCAGGTAGCCGCAGCATTTAGCTAGCCTACCTGCACATTCAATCAAAGAAAGTCGCGTACAGTCAGTCGAGCTTCAGTCCAGCATTCGTCAGGTAGCCACAGCATTCAGCTAGCCTACCTGAACATTTAATCAAAGCATGTACATTCAGCCAGTCGGGCTTCAGTTCAGCATTCGTCAGGTAGCCGCAGCATTTAGCTAGCCTACCTGAACATTCAATCAAAGCATGTACATTCAGCCAGTTGGGCTTCAGTTCAGCATTCGTCAGGTAGCCGCAGCATTTAGCTAGCCTACCTGAACATTCAATCAAAGCATGTACATTCAGCCAGTTGGGCTTCAGTTTAGCATTTGTCAGGTAGCCGCAGCATTTAGCTAGCCTACCTGCACATTCAATCAAAGAAAGTCGCGTACAGTCAGTCGAGCTTCAGTCCAGCATTCGTCAGGTAGCCGCAGCATTCAGCTAGCCTACCTGAACATTTAATCAAAGCATGTACATTCAGCCAGTCGGGCTTCAGTTCAGCATTCGTCAGGTAGCCGCAGCATTTAGCTAGCCTACCTGCACATTCAATCAAAGAAAACAAGAAAGAGGTTTTCTTAATTTGGCGATGTACTGGCATGTTATTTGAAGCATCCTGGCATGATTCTTTACGTTCCAAATTTAAATTTTGAAATTAATAAAAGAAAAATATTTTGGATATTTTCTGCAAATTAAACAATTTAATCTTTCTTTTTATATTAAATACCACTTTTTGATATGAGTGATAAAGCGATAAGGGCCACTCAAATTAAAGCCCTACTTGAAGAAGTTTGTTTGCAAACTTACGTGTCTCAGCGGCTAAATGTAAGTCGTTCAACTGTCCAGAGGACTTGGCAACGGTATCAAGAGACGTTCGGTCAAAAGAAGATCCGGTTCGGGAAGAAAACGATGCACAGAACCAAGAGATGACCACTTTTTGGTGAGTCAGGCGTTGCGGAATCGTAAGGCGTCAAGTGTGAACCTGAAGAAGAGCCTTGAAGAAGTAAGAGGAGTAGAATTTAGCTTATGGACGGTCAGGAGGAGGCTTTTGGCTGCCAATATCAGGAGTTACTGCCCGGATCGGGGCCCTAAATTACTCCGTGAGCACCGTGTTGCTCGACTTCAGTTTGCTCGAAACTGTGCTTCATGGACTCTGGAGGACTGGAATAAAGTATTGTTTTTTGATGAAGCTAGAATCTCTTTGTGTGGAGAGAACCGACGCCGGCGAGTGCTGCGAAGACCACAGGAACCAGGAACGCTATGAGGAAGTGTGTTTCGAAGAAATCACTCCTTATAGCGGAGGCTCCGTTATGTTTTGGGCAGCAATTAATTCGACCGAGTGTACGGAGTAAGTTTTCATAGAAAATGGAACATTAAATGCGCACTGGTTCATATGCTTAACTCGCATTGACTGCACTTAGGAAAGATTCTATTTTTATGGACGACAATGCTCACCCGCACCGATCTGGTGACGTGGAAGCGTACATGCAACAAGTTGGGATCCGTCGTTTAGATTGGCCAGCTCGAAATCCTGACCTCAATCCAATTGAGCATGTCTGGGATGTTCTAAAGAGACGGGTAAGATCAGTGCAACCTGCTCCACAAAATATCAGGGAGCGAAAAAGAGTCATTGCAGAAGAGTGGGAAAGTATTCCTCAAAACGTTAGTAAATACATCGTGGAAAGTATACCGAGAAGGATTCAAGCTGTGATTTTGGCAAGAGGATGTCACACTCGTTATTAGATTTTTACATTTGTAACTTTATATAATTTAAAAAAGTAAAAAAATCTTCTTGTTTTTATTGCCGACCACTTATTGTTTGGCCGTGTACATCGGTTTAAAAACATTCTTCGATAATAAAAAATAAAAATTGCCAGAATTCACTTCACGCGTATTAATTTACACGATTATAAGTATACAGACTACGTCAAACAATTAAATTTCATTTAATTAACTCAAATTGACCTTAGAACGTAAATTTCCTTAGGTGCCCGTTTTTTTTGCAAAAGAGTGTATGTAATTTTTCTCATAAAAAATAAAGTTATTATCTTCATGTTTTATGAGAAAAAGGTAGCAGCTTAATGATTATATTTATGTCTTATTTAATAGCTTATTTTTATATACCTATAAATAAGAAGTTTTGTACTACAGTGCTACTAGAACAAAATACATCGAAGTGAATACACGCCTATATTTATTTAAACAAATATGGACTTACAAAATAAAATGTCGAAGAACGATCTTAAACACAAAGTGGTCGTAATAACTGGCAGCGGCTCCGTCACAGGTATTGGGTTTGCTATAGCTGAAAACTGTCTCAAGAAGGCAGCCAAAGTTACTGTTCTTCTCGACGTCAACGAAACAAAAGGACAGGAAGCTGCTAAATGTTTATCAAAAAAATATGGCGAAAACAAAGCCGTTTTTTTCAAAACTGACGTTACTAAGGATTTAGAGAACACTTATCTTAAAATAAAAGAATCATATAAAGCGGTCGATATATTGGTCAATAACGCGGGAGTGCTAGACGAAAAAAATATATACAATTGTGTAAATATAAATGTTGCTGCGGTTATATCATGGTCTATGAAATTTATGGAACACATGAGGAAAGATGAAAATAGGAATGGTGGCACAATACTTAACGTGGCATCAGTTGGTGGTTATAGAGTTACATCCTTTATACCTGTGTATACTGCAACAAAATTTGCTGTTTGGGGTTTCACAAAGTCGTTAGGACATAAAAATAATTTCAAACGTACTGGTGTTCGTGTGGTGGCGATTTGTCCAGGAGTTACAGATACTAATATGTTTAAAGGAAGGGTCATGACAAACTCAACAGCTAAGACTTTTATGGAAGAAGAATTATATAATTTCATGAAGCAACAACCGTTGCAGAAGCCAGATGCAGTCGGAGCAGCTACAGTTGAAGTGTTGGAGAAAGCTGAAACTGGAACTTGTTGGTTGGCTGAAGGTGGAAGGCCTGCTGAAGAGATCCTTTAGCTCAATGAGATGTTTAAGAACATGCCAAAATTTTTAAAAGTATGTTAAGATTATTTATTAATATTTACACACGTAAAGCTAACTTAGTTATTTGACTGTTATGAGTATTATTTAGCTGGTTATGGCATAGTTGTGGCAAAATAGTTGGAGTCGAAAAAATATTGCTAGAATTACTATTTCTTTAATAGAACGAAAAATAAAAGACTAATTTTGTTTTAATAGTACGCATACTTGTGTTTTTTCAGGGTTTTGTAAAAAAGGAACACATAATATTATGTTTAATCACTTAGGAATGGCAATCCAAATATTAAATTCATATTTGCCGAAATACAATGGGGTATTTTTTTTGTATCACGTATGCTTTGTCACATCGTTGCCGGGTACACTGTTCTCCTCTTGGGAACCGTTGACCATAAACCTTAATTTGTGGCGAAACTAACTCCTGATCTCAACGAGAGGTTTTATAAATTCAGCACTCATTACTGATTAATGTCCAGTTGCAAAAATACGTCTCATTGCGTGTCGCTCAATTGAATCCAGGGTAGCCAATTTATACTTTGCAGAACCGTCTTAAAGGTGGCTGCATGCACGTCTGAACTTGAGCTTTATACAAAGAGAAAGTACTCGCTTCTTTACCCCCACTGTAAGGTGGGTAGATATACATATCATTGCGGTATTGAAAAGCACATGGGTAAACTCGTCCAAAGTAAACTCAAGAACAAAAACTCAAACTCAAAACTACCTTAGCTACCCTTATCGGGCACAGCAATATTTACACTAAGGTAAGAATAGTGGCACGTTTAACTTCTTACATCTATGGTTATAAAATACAAAATACACATTGCTTACTTGTTTCTTATAGTATTTCACAGTGGGAATCTTAACATTTAGGTATGTATCTTTTACAAACAATTTCGTTCACGTGTTGTGTTAGATTATTGTGCCCAAAGAATGGTGATAGGGCTCACTACCCATCACGTTGGGACGTAATAAATCATCAGTTCACACTCGGAACACCTCTTACACCTCCTTGGGGATTCATGTCATGACGGTATATATTTAAAATATATAACTTTATCTCAATAATAGTTTCGCAAGTACGAGTACATACCCATTTGAGATCGATGAACATAGCTGGTACCGAAACTAGAATTTTAATTTATTTAAAAGTAATGGGCCTTATTTAACTTGATGAAATTGACAACTCAATTTTCAAGTGACGACGAGAAGAACTAAAAAAAATAATAAGAAGAGTTATAATAAATAAGAAAAAGAAGAGGAACAGAGTGAAGGTGGAAATCATATTATTATCGTATCAAGAACTAAAGGTATTATATAAACAAATAGTAACAAAGCGAAGGTAAGAATCATATCGTACAGTCAACTGTCCAAAGATTATTATTTTGTAATACTTTAGCGTAAGCATTTTATAGTTTACTTATTTTGCAAACAATCATCGTACAATTAGTAGCGGTTGTTTTCTTCATAAATACGCCGCTCTTCATGGCCTCGGTTGTGGCCTCCCACAAGCGAGTCTCCCCGGTTAATTGAGAAGGT
Source organism: Ypsolopha sequella (assembly GCA_934047225.1). Lineage (NCBI taxonomy): Eukaryota > Metazoa > Arthropoda > Insecta > Lepidoptera > Ypsolophidae > Ypsolopha > Ypsolopha sequella. The sequence goes on from OW203989.1 coordinate 1,222,867, forward strand.
GCTTGAATCACACGAAATGGCTGCGGTAGCGCTCTGTCGGACAGACCATCGTCAGTAACAGTGATCTGCGTTCGAGAGGTGGCTCCCCAGCATTTATAGACATCGGCAGTCCATAGCACCATTCACTCAAGTATTCGTCAGGTAGTCGCAGCATTCAGCTAGCCTACCTGAACATTCAATCGTAGCAAGCCACGTACAGTCAGTCGGGCTTCAGTCCAGCATTCGTCAGGTAGCCGCAGCATTCAGCTAGCCTACCTGAACATTCAATCAAAGCATGTACATTCAGCCAGTCGGGCTTCAGTTCAGCATTCGTCAGGTAGCCGCAGCATTTAGCTAGCCTACCTGCACATTCAATCAAAGAAAGTCGCGTACAGTCAGTCGAGCTTCAGTCCAGCATTCGTCAGGTAGCCACAGCATTCAGCTAGCCTACCTGAACATTTAATCAAAGCATGTACATTCAGCCAGTCGGGCTTCAGTTCAGCATTCGTCAGGTAGCCGCAGCATTTAGCTAGCCTACCTGAACATTCAATCAAAGCATGTACATTCAGCCAGTTGGGCTTCAGTTCAGCATTCGTCAGGTAGCCGCAGCATTTAGCTAGCCTACCTGAACATTCAATCAAAGCATGTACATTCAGCCAGTTGGGCTTCAGTTTAGCATTTGTCAGGTAGCCGCAGCATTTAGCTAGCCTACCTGCACATTCAATCAAAGAAAGTCGCGTACAGTCAGTCGAGCTTCAGTCCAGCATTCGTCAGGTAGCCGCAGCATTCAGCTAGCCTACCTGAACATTTAATCAAAGCATGTACATTCAGCCAGTCGGGCTTCAGTTCAGCATTCGTCAGGTAGCCGCAGCATTTAGCTAGCCTACCTGCACATTCAATCAAAGAAAGTCGCGTACAGTCAGTCGAGCTTCAGTCCAGCATTCGTCAGGTAGCCGCAGCATTCAGCTAGCCTACCTGAACATTCAATCAAAGCATGTACATTCAGCCAGTCGGGCTTCAGTTCAGCATTCGTCAAGTAGCCGTAGCATTTAGCTAGCCTACCTGAACATTCAATCAAAGAAAGTCGCGTACAGTCAGTCGAGCTTCAGTCCAGCATTCGTCAGGTAGCCGCAGCATTCAGCTAGCCTACCTGAACATTCAATCAAAGCATGTACATTCAGCCAGTCGGGCTTCAGTTCAGCATTCGTCAAGTAGCCGCAGCATTTAGCTAGCCTACCTGAACATTCAATCAAAGAAAGTCGCGTACAGTCAGTCGAGCGTCAGTCCAGCATTCGTCAGGTAGCCGCAGCATTCAGCTAGCCTACCTGAACATTCAATCAAAGCATGTACATTCAGCCAGTCGGGCTTCAGTTCAGCATTCGTCAAGTAGCCGCAGCATTTAGCTAGCCTACCTGAACATTCAATCAAAGCATGTACATTCAGCCAGTCGGGCTTCAGTTCAGCATTCGTCAAGTAGCCGCAGCATTTAGCTAGCCTACCTGAACATTCAATCAAAGCATGTACATTCAGCCAGTCGGGCTTCAGTTCAGCATTCGTCAGGTAGCCGCAGCATTCAGCTAGCCTACCTGAACATTCAATCAAAGAAAGCCGCATACACTCAGTCGGGCTTCAGTCCAGCATTCGTCAGGTAGCCGCAGCTGCCAGATGCGGTTGGAGCAAATGCAGTTGAAGTGCTGAAGAGAGCCGAAACTGGAACTTGTTGGTTTGCTGAAGCTAGAAAAAAATAAGAAAGAAAATATAAAACTGTAATAGTGAGTGATATGTACAAAATACATATTTAGATGGCAAATATATTAAAATGCACCTTAAGTCAAAACAAAATAGAAGTAAAAAGTCATATTTTTTTTTCTCCAAACAAGCCCATTATTCCCACAGAAACCATAACATAAATAATCAACGTACACAACTCGGCGGGAGTCGAACCCAGGCTTCCCAACAGCCATCATAAATCTTTTCTAGACGAACGGATGGTATTAACAGAGTTAATTACTGGAACAATTTACTTGAGGCATTTAACAGGTTTTCCTCAGAGAGTTATGGTGATATACGGCTGCCCGGGAGGAAGTACAAAAATAATATCATATTTTTTGTAGAATTTCTCGCGGAAGTTATTGGAGTTATTTTGAGGTAGTTCCGTTCATTGTATGATAGTTACTATGCAAATTATGTGTAATGCAAAGTTTGACTAAGAAATTATTGTCTTAATATTTATTGAGCAATCTTTGTTTTAATCGCAAAAAAAGAAACTTAAAGTATAAAACTTAATAACAACATTTAGGTAAAATAATTTAGGTCATAATTTAAATAGACTACTTCTTCAGCTCAGTGTGTTAGAGTTCATTAATTCTTAGAATCAACATTTAGTTCTGGGTAGCACTTTTATATGCTCTTCTCCGAGTTTCTAAAACACTTATGCTCCTGCTGGCTGAATTTGCATTTCAGATCTTAATCCGACAGTGTTCACAGTTTGGTAAACAAGTACACAAGGCCGCAGCTTCTCGGGTTCGTTTGACAGGGAAACTTCGTGGAAACCTTGTACAGTACACAACACACTAAACTTACGTCCTTCGTGGAGATTCACTCATTCAGGTCATTTCTTGTCTCTATATCAAACTGTGTCGCCCCGCTTCGCTCAGCTCTATTGTGTTCAAGCAGCGGTCTGTGATAAAAGTGATGTTATAAAAGAAATTCAGGCACCCAACCGATTTACTCTTTCTAGACTCAAAACTTCTCAGTGTCCGTAGAATATATATTTAGAGAGTTGTGGCCATGGTCCATAAAGTCTTATTTAATTCACTTATGTACCCTGAAATCGTAAAGAAACGTGTTTTTAAAGAAGATCAACGCCACATTCGCCAGTTGGTTTGATACATTTTTGCATCCGTTGAACTATAGGTATAATATATACATACAGGTATACATGTAGGTACAATAAAATACACAAAATGTGTGACCTCCGCGAACTTACTTGCTGTGAAGTTAAACTATAAGTAAATGAAACTCTTCTCAAAATGACATGCGATGAATCGGAAGACATTCTTAATATTCCTTCCTAATGCACCGAGATATGAAGACGCTTTTCAAAAATTTGAAGTATGATATGATACATATCAATAATGTTCTGTGATTAAATCTTACTTAGTTACTCATCATTTTATATAGTACACATTTTCATATAAAGTTCCTTTGTTCATAGTATCCACATATTAACATAAAATTAATATTCATATAAAGTTCCTTTGTTCATAGTATCCACATATTAACATAAAATTAATATTCATACACAGATATGTTTATATTATTGTTTTCTTATCAATTTATACTTTGAATGAAACTTCAGGATAAAATAATCATCTTTATATATATTTTTTCATATTTTAGAAGTATGTGTTAGTTAAATTTTACTACGTTTAATTTCAAATGTGCATACCGTGTGCAATTTATTAATATTTCTTTCATTTTGTTTTTTTAGATGCTTAGGTGTGTTTGTAATTATGTAAACTATGTACCTATATACGAGTATCAAACACTTGTCTAACATTACCTGTGCGAAAACTTTATAACTGTAAATCTTTAATGTTGCTACCCACGAGTCAAGCTTGCTTAGTGTGGGGACACATGCATACTATTTATTGTACAATGTTAAAATACAAAATATCTACCTAAGGCAACTTATGTAAATGAATATATAAAAACATTAGCGTTTGGAACTAATCATTTTGAATTTTGAATTTTAATTTTGTTTAAGGCTTTTGTAAGACCTAAATTAGCAGCTTTGTGTGTCGGTATACACAAATAACGTCGATTACGTCGTTATGTCGATCGCTGCGTCTAGGATAGTGCAAAATAGGAGAAAATAATACTTACACAACTATTGACCTCTAGCTTAACGTGCCTTCCAAAGAAGTAGGAACATAAAATATGCCCTGGGATTACGGGTTTTGAACCCGCGATCTTCGGATTAGTAGTCGATTGTGTACACGAATCATGTTTCCGAAACCGAGTAGCCGAGCTGTATTAAACCGTACTAACACCTTAGTTGTTCAAACTTGTCAGTACCCTTCCTCATTAACACCGCCAACTTTCAGCGCTCAAGTAGCGGGCGGGTGGCTGACCGTAATTGCGGGACGGGATACGAACCCAAGACCACTTGTAAAGGGTTTCTATTTACCTTTCAGAATGTGAAGACGCTTCATCAGGAGAACTGGAATTTGTCGCCAAGAGGAGCGTCTTCACTAAACTTTAAACTACACTTGATGCTTCGGAAATGGGATATCATTGTGCTTACTTACCGTTCTTATTTATATTAGATACAGCCCGTTGGAAACTCATTTCGACACAAAAGTTAACTCAACTTTTCACCTTGGGGTTGATTTAGAAAAATCCTTCATTTGGTGCACCTTTACATCCCTTAAAAAACACATGTTTTATAACACACATTGTATTGAAATAAACAATTTGTAATGAGACAAACTGCTAGGTTATACAATGCCTACGTGAGAAGTAAATTAGAGTTCAACGCGTCTGAATGTCATTCTAATGAAAATAGTTGGAAAGAATTCAACGTAAATTAGCTCAATATCTGTATAAAAAAATATATGAGTATCATCCCTACTGATTCCCATCCATGTTTGTGGCCGGAATGGTAGAGGTAGACACCCTAGAGCTGAGAAGTAGGCTAGCGCTACTAGTGCACTATTACCGAGTGGACGACCCCGCTGCGCTCGCGCACTGCGCGCTGAAGGTGCCGGACAGATACGTGATGCTGCGGTCAGCCTGCTTTTTGCGATGGGTGTGGTACGCACACAGCATGCTCGTTTTGCTCCCACAGTCCATGCGTAACACTGTTACACCTGAAATTACCCGTTAAATGTTATCCGGAAATTGACATTTTTAATGTAAAATTTACAAATTTTATTGTATATTAGCTTTTGCCCGTTTTTTGTAGTATAAAATTATTTCTTGATCTCTTGTTTGCTTCTCAGGTAAAGTGTCTTTGACGAGGCCGAAGGCCGAGCTACATTTCCTCACGAAATAATTAGTTTCATAAATATTATGAAACTCTCTTTGCTTACGAGTTGGTGTCAAACACTGTAAGTAGGCAAAGGTTCTAATGCAAATAAAATTAAAATGAAATGAATGGTCCAAATTACAATCTTCAGTGGTGTAGGCGGTGTGTTACCTGTCAGTCACGAAAATGTAGATTTATTATGGGTATTTTTAAAGGATTTGTCAAGAAATGAAAATGCACACAGCAAAGCCTTGATGCTGGTACGTCTGTCTGTCTGCAGCATCGAGAACGGTTAGGCAGATTTTGCTGAAATAATTGGGGATTTAAACGCATAATTACGACCGAATTCGCATTCGATTAGTACCAGTCGATGGAAGTCAGTATAACTCACGATATGCTATAGGTTGAGACAAAAATATTAGGGGCGTCCTAGGCTCGGGATTTTTTTAAATTCTGCTTGATTTTAATTTGTCAGTCTTTTTTTCTGTTTGATTTCATTCATCAAAGAAGTAATTACGCAAAACTAACTTCTGATTTCCTCTAAAAATCCTCCTAGAAAAAAAAACAGTACGTAGTCGCAAAGGTCTCATAACAAGATTAATTTAAGGCCATGACTTGGCACAATTGTCGATACAAGGACCTGACCTGATTGACCGGAAGCCCTTGAGTCGTGAACCTTCGCATTATTATTTCCGCTCAGTGCCCGGGATGTCACTTTTTCCGATTCGTAATTTATCTCCCAGTCTGCCAAATTCTTGTCAATAAAAACGAATTTAGGTTTTTTTAGGCTTTGGTGGATTGTCGCAACAAAATAAATGATACATTTTGTATTGTACCCGAACTTTTTGTTGAAAAGGATGTATGTAATACATACTCGTATCATTAATCAATAGGTTTCACCGGAATATTACAAATTAATCTATTGGGAACAATTTGTATGTTGATTCTGTACAAAGTTTTGCTGAACAATCAGATAACAAAAAAATAAAACATAAATCATTAGTTTCTCCATGACTTCTAACACAAGACATCCAGCTTATATTATAACAGAGAAGCGTACAAACTTATTGAATACTTATTTAAAAACTTTAACGGGACACCTGACGCTAGAACATCAACAACACCAGGTTTTCAACGGTTCATTTTAAGAAACTAGGTCTCTCCTCATATTGAAGAAAATGTATTTGATTTATCTATCTTTTATCTAGGGATTCCATTTATAAACTATGTTTTAAGATTTATACTTTAGTAAAAAAAAAAAGTTTTCCACCCTCTTTTTTTTGGTTTTCAACCGTTCGTTTCAAAGACGCGGTTAAGAGATCAACTTGTGTTTTTTTATAAAATAGGCAATAGAAATATGAAGGGATGTTACCTAAATCCAATATTTTTTCCCTACAAAATATTTCAGTATTAGCTAAAAACACACCAATTTGTTTTTTCGCTGCGTGATCACTAGTATTACGCGTCCAAGAACAAGAGGCCAAAGAGCCAACATATAATCGCCTCTATGAAAAGCAAACAAGGTCTTTGCCATTAGACTTATTGTGCTGGACGGGTAATAAAAAAAGTTTCTAGGGTATGCCATTCTCTTAATGAGAATTTAAAAGGCTCAAGCAATGTCAAAACGCTTCCCTTCCGTGAGGCTTTCAAGTGAATGATATGGCTGAGAAGCTGCTCGATAGTGCCTCCCTCGTCTAAGGCAGAGGTTGGATTATCGGAGCTTACTGTGAAGCTGCATTGATGGCACTCCTAACGATGTTACTGAAGAGACGTTGCTGTAGGACAGTAACAGCACACTGGGCGGCAAAAACGCGCGTATTTTGTGGTTTCGTCAAATTAGCAAATATAAGAATATTTTTTTCAGTACAGCAACACGGGTTCCATGTTTTTCCACCGCCCTGGTGACACGACCGCCGCCCTGGTGACACGACCACAAGGGTAATCTCCTTCGGACACGAGCAAACTAATAAATACCTACAGAGACTAGAGTACCAAGAACGATAGTTGATTCGCTGCGTGTTGAACGCCGCGTTTGACCTGCTGTGTCTCGAAGTGACTTTATTTTATAACTTGATGAAGTGGCTAGTGTGGTGGCTAGCGAGCGGACGATGCGCTTCAAAGTGACACTTCAAAAGCCAATTTTCGATATTTGATTTGATTTACTTCTAGTGGATTTTGTGTTGAGTATTATAAAAAACCAAGTGCAGGTCGGACTTGCGCACAAAGGGTTCCGTACCACCACAAAACACGAGTACGGAACCCTAAAAACATTATTCTTTACCTCTTCTCTTACCTTATCTTCTCTTCTATTCTCTATCTCTGTCTCTATAAAATGCAATGTCTGTCTGTCTGTCTGACTGCCTGTATTATTTTTTTTTTTTTTTTTAGAATAGAATATGATTTTATTCATCTAAAAATTACACAATAACAGAATAGGATTACCTTGACGCCTACAAGGGTGTATGTACCGGTGCTATAGGCGCCAAGCTCTTCCCTTACAGAGTATTACATTAAAAATTAGAAGTAATATAAAATAAACGAGAATACAAAAAAAAACAACAGAGCATGCAGCTTAACTTATAATAAAAACAAAAAATACAAAAAATCAAGGGCATATGAGAGGGTGGGTCTGTGTGAAGAGTGTGGATGAGAATGAGAGTGTGCGTGTAGGAAGAGGGTGTATGTTAGTGTATGTGTTTCCCCAGCCCTACGACCAAGGTCTTGGGATCCGTATATTTACTACTAGGGAGGGAGTGTGTGTGAGGGTGTGTTTGTGAATGTGTGGGTGAGTGTGTCAAAAATTTGATGAAAAATATTAAACAACAAGTAAATTTACATTTAGCGTTTAAAACGAGAGACAAGAAGATTCTCTGTTTACTCATAACTTAGGGACTTAAGCCAGGGTATTTTTAACTTCATATGCATTTAGAGAGTAGATAGCGTGAAGGTTATTTACTAGGTTATAGAGAAACCGACCAAGATAGTTCTCAAATCTTTCCACAAAACACGTCCGTGAACGTGATATTTTGAAGATGGGGAGTACTCGTCGAGAAGAGATGTCCTGTGGGGGAGTGTATGGAGCATTTGAATGTTGTTTCAGAATCACATTAAGAACAAATAGTTGCCTCACTGTAAAAACATCACATTCCTTATATAAGTCAGCTGTTGGGTATTTGAAGGGACGTAACGTACTAACTTTCAAAACTGCTCTTTGAGCTCTTTCAAGAGGAAGAAGAAAAGTCTTACAGGTGCCACCCCATGATCCTATGCAGTAAGTAGTAATTGATTGGCACAAAGTGAAATAGAGCATTCTTATTATCCCCGCATCTGCTACATGGCGTATAGTTTATGCTCACAAATGACTTACGAACCACTGAGTGGATTTGATGCAGTTTTTATTGTAAGATAGAACATTTCCCTGAGAATTCATAACGCTACGACCAAAGGAGATACCTGAAACATGTGGTAGATTTACCTTAGCATATTCGAATATAACCCAATCGTTTCGGGTTCAAATCTGGTCAAAATCATTTTTGTTTTTTATGTTTTTTATTTTTTATTTTATACTCGTATATATAATTTTTTTGTGGAAAATAATTGCAAGGTCTAAATTATGTTTATCCGCTTAGTATAAACTGAACGTAGTACAGCGTAAATCCTCCAATACTTATTAATATAATTGTAATTGGTTTCTAGAAAACTGCACTAAGGATTACGATATCGTATACGATGATTTGCGGGAGTGAAAAAAGTTGTTTTTGTATTTTTATTTAATTTTCTAGAATAGCGGATAGCATAAGGATGGCACTGGTTCCTTTATTTAATAAATATTACCTTTGATTTTTCATAGATGGCACTGCACGGAGCTAGGTACTAATCGTAATTTAATCATTTGTATTTCAATTTCATTTCTAGGAATAGCGGACGACATCTATTGCGCTAGTAAAGTTGCTTATGGACGGCAGTTGTTCTTTTATTAAATATTTGCTTTGTTATTTCATAGATGGCGCTAGAGATATCTTGAAGGAAACACTCTTGTGCAGTTTCACTATTATTTTTAGATGGATACTAATGATTGTGTTGATAGGGTTTCCGCTGATGATCTAATTTTTTAGTTAGTTATTTTATTAAATCATCTATTCATCATGCTATGACATAAGGGAGTGATGTAAGTGAACCATGTTGTTGTTTCTCTTTGACAACATTTGTGTGTCAATTAGATTGACAGAGGATCAGAGGTCACTCATAACTTGGGAACCAGTCAATGGATTTTGATGTAGTTTTCATTGTAATGTAGAACATTTCTTCAGAAAGGTTTAAGATATTTCATCACGATATGACCAACGAGAGTAGGGCAGTGAGAATTTTAGTGAAACATGTGGAAGATTCGTCTACAAATGTAATCCAACCGTGAAATCACATTCTGGTATTTTCTTTTACAGACCTCTCGAGATTTGGCTTATTTGATCGATCTTGATGAGTGTTTTTGTAAAACATGGTGACCAGCAGTGGCGTGCACAGAACTTTTTGCTGGAAAAGCAAACAATTGGTCAAGAACAACAATAAAAAAAATATGAAAAATGTTCAATACCACTTTGAAAAAAAAAAAATTGTATGAAGCCAGGGTAGACAATGTCTACCCTAGAGTGAAAATTTCCTATACAAACTTTTTTTTTTCAAAGTGATATTTAAATTTTTTCATATTTTTTTTATTGTTATACTTGACCAATTGCTTGCTTTTCCAGCAAAAAGTTCTGTGCACGCCACTGGTGACCAGAGGCTGATGATAGGACTGAAAGGTGCATTTCCAACTCAGCTAGGTTCCCACAACAATCTTATGACATAACAAAGAAAGTCGTGTACACGAAGGCGCTAAACTATGTAATATACTGATCGTAAAGCCGATTATGAAGGCTTTAATTTTAGTTTTAGTGCTGTCAAAACTTGAATTTTTTCAAAGTAATTTATCTTCTGTTTCTAATATTTAAGGACTATTCTGCAATGAAGAAAATTAAGTTTTGACAGCAATAAACCTAAAATTAAAGCCTTCAGAATTGGCTTATGGTGATACTAAAAAAACTCTTTCATGTCATCATGTCATCTTTGGTTACTTTATTTCCACGAAAATCTTTTCAACGCGGGAGAAGCCGCCCGCGGGCAAAAGCACTTGCAGTTATGGAGAAACAACTTAACTTGACACTGACGATCTATTAAATTCCATGTATCTAAAGGGTCAAATTAGGTTGGTCATTAATAACTTCTTATAAAATTAAATATTTGTAATTTTCAGATTTTTCTTATGTGCTACCTATCTTTAGACGAATTTTCAAGTTTCTAAGTCAACTGAAAGTGCCCTATAAGTTTTGATTCCCTTGCGAGTGTAAAAATGTAATAACATTTTTTAACGTCGAATTAGAAACCTGATTTTTGTACAGCACCATGGGGCTGTAGATTTTTGTAAGTGGTATTCATATTCAGTGGTATGGTATTAAGTGGTTTCAACTTGACATCTCATACGGTTCTTGAGCAAAAGGGTCTTGACAGACGGACAGACGGAAAACAAAGTGATCTTATAAGATTTCCGTTTTTAATTTTAACGTACGGGACCCTAAAATATTAATATTTTCTTTATAGTATGTATCCATACTAAATTGTCATTAAAGTCCATTTATTTATTTATTTATATAGAAAATATCTAATGTACGATGGCTCGATACGGTTTATTTAAAATAAAGATATAAGTAAATTAAAAAATCTAATTAAGTAAAAGCCTTCGAGGCCTCTGATTCCGTAGTAAGTAGAGATAGATGCCCTAATTTTGTTCCGAAAAGGCCGGATTTTCCGGGTCCTCTTAATTCCTTTCCGTTGAACGAAATTCCGATCACTTTTCGCAGGACAGCGATTTTTCAAAGTCAAAATTACTCAGCGTGATAATCTCGCTTCTGCACTCTGAATTATATTAGGGTTCCGTCAAATACTGAATAAGCTTATCCCTTAAATTATTTTTTTTGCAACAATTTTGCCATTGATTTGTCAGAATTTGTTTTAGCCGTAGTTACTCGAACCTTTTTTAATTTGATTTGTAATGTGCTGTGGATTTTAGTTTCATATCTAAATAAATGTAATATTTTTGCTGGAAATCTTGTTACATAATACTTTAGGGTCGTCCTATCAGGAGGTTCAAACAGGGAGCGGGGTTAGAATAACATCTGGATTGATCACGATGAGAGCGGGATCAGAATAACATCTGGATTGATCACGATGAGAGCGGGATTAGAATAACATCTGGATTGATCACGATGAGAGCGGGATTAGAATAACATCTGGATTGATCACGATGAGAGCGGGATTAGAATAACATCTGGATTGATCACGATGAGAGCGGGATTAGAATAACATCTGGATTGATCACGATGAGAGCGGGATTAGAATAACATCTGGATTGATCACGATGAGAGCGAGATTAGAATAACATCTGGATTGATCACGATGAGAGCGGGATTAGAATAACATCTGGATTGATCACGATGAGAGCGGGATTAGAATAACATCTGGATTGATCACGATGAGAGCGAGATTAGAATAACATCTGGATTGATCACGATGAGAGCGGGATTAGAATAACATCTGGATTGATCACGATGAGAGCGGGATTAGAATAACATCTGGATTGATCACGATGAGAGCGGGATTAGAATAACATCTGGATTGATCACGATGAGAGCGGGATTAGAATAACATCTGGATTGATCACGATGAGAGCGAGATTAGAATAACATCTGGATTGATCACGATGAGAGCGGGATTAGAATAACATCTGGATTGATCACGATGAGAGCGGGATTAGAATAACATCTGGATTGATCACGATGAGAGCGAGATTAGAATAACATCTGGATTGATCACGATGAGAGCGGGATTAGAATAACATCTGGATTGATCACGATGAGAGCGGGATTAGAATAACATCTGGATTGATCACGATGAGAGCGAGATTAGAATAACATCTGGATTGATCACGATGAGAGCGGGATTAGAATAACATCTGGATTGATCACGATGAGAGCGGGATCAGAATAACATCTGGATTGATCACGATGAGAGCGGGATCAGAATAACATCTGGATTGATCACGATGAGAGCGGGATTAGAATAACATCTGGATTGATCACGATGAGAGCGGGATTAAAATAACATCTGGATTGATCACGATGAGAGCGGGATTAGAATAACATCTGGATTGATCACGATGAGAGCGGGATCAGAATAACATCTGGATTGATCACGATGAGAGCGGGATCAGAATAACATCTGGATTGATCACGATGAGAGCGGGATCAGAATAACATCTGGATTGATCACGATGAGAGCGGGATCAGAATAACATCTGGATTGATCACGATGAGAGCGGGATTAGAATAACATCTGGATTGATCACGATGAGAGCGAGATTAGAATAACATCTGGATTGATCACGATGAGAGCGGGATTAGAATAACATCTGGATTGATCACGATGAGAGCGGGGTTAGAATAACATCTGGATTGATCACGATGAGAGCGAGATTAGAATAACATCTGGATTGATCACGATGAGAGCGGGATTAGAATAACATCTGGATTGATCACGATGAGAGCGGGATTAGAATAACATCTGGATTGATCACGATGAGAGCGGGATTAGAATAACATCTGGATTGATCACGATGAGAGCGGGATCAGAATAACATCTGGATTGATCACGATGAGAGCGGGATTAGAATAACATCTGGATTGATCACGATGAGAGCGAGATTAGAATAACATCTGGATTGATCACGATGAGAGCGGGATTAGAATAACATCTGGATTGATCACGATGAGAGCGAGATTAGAATAACATCTGGATTGATCACGATGAGAGCGGGATTAGAATAACATCTGGATTGATCACGATGAGAGCGAGATTAGAATAACATCTGGATTGATCACGATGAGAGCGAGATTAGAATAACATCTGGATTGATCACGATGAGAGCGGGATTTGAATAACATCTGGATTGATCACGATGAGAGCGGGATTAGAATAACATCTGGATTGATCACGATGAGAGCGGGATTTGAATAACATCTGGATTGATCACGATGAGAGCGGGATTAGAATAACATCTGGATTGATCACGATGAGAGCGGGATTTGAATAACATCTGGATTGATCACGATGAGAGCGGGATTTGAATAACATCTGGATTGATCACGATGAGAGCGGGATTTGAATAACATCTGGATTGATCACGATGAGAGCGGGATTAGAATAACATCCGGATTGATCACGATGAGAGCGGGATTTGAATAACATCTGGATTGATCACGATGAGAGCGGGATTAGAATAACATCTGGATTGATCACGATGAGAGCGGGATTTGAATAACATCTGGATTGATCACGATGAGAGCGGGATCAGAATAACATCTGGATTGATCACGATGAGAGCGGGATTAGAATAACATCTGGATTGATCACGATGAGAGCGGGATCAGAATAACATCTGGATTGATCACGATGAGAGCGGGATCAGAATAACATCTGGATTGATCACGATGAGAGCGGGATTAGAATAACATCTGGATTGATCACGATGAGAGCGAGATTAGAATAACATCTGGATTGATCACGATGAGAGCGGCACTAGAATAACATCCGGATTGATCACGATGAGAGCGGGATCAGAATTACATCTGGATTGATCACGATGAGAGCGGGATTAGAATAACATCTGGATTGATCACGATGAGAGCGGGATTAGAATAACATCTGGATTGATCACGATGAGAGCGGGATCAGAATAACATCTGGATTGATCACGATGAGAGCGGGATTAGAATAACATCTGGATTGATCACGTTGAGAGCGGGATCAGAATAACATCTGGATTGATCACGATGAGAGCGGGATCAGAATAACATCTGGATTGATCACGATGAGAGCGGGATTAGAATAACATCTGGATTGATCACGATGAGAGCGGGGTTAGAATAACATCTGGATTGATCACGATGAGAGCGGGGTTAGAATAACATGTGGATTGATCACGATGAGAGCGGGGTTAGAATAACATCTGGATTGATCACGATGAGAGGAGTTTAGAATAACATCTCGATTGATCACCATGGAACGAGTTCAGAATAACATCTCGATTGATCACGATGGGAGCGGGGTTAGAATAACATATGGATTGATCACGATGAGAGCGGGGTTAGAATAACATCTGGATTGATCACGATGAGAGCGGGGTTAGAATAACATCTGGATTGATCACGATGAGAGCGGGGTTAGAATAATATGTGGATTGATCACGATGAGAGCGGGGTTAGAATAACATCTGGATTGATCACGATGAGAGCGGGGTTAGAATAACATGTGTATTGATCACGATGAGAGCGGGGTTAGAATAACATCTGGATTGATCACGATGGGAGCGGGGTTAGAATAACATCTGGATTGATCACGATGAGAGCGGGGTTAGAATAACATGTGGATTGATCACAATGGGAGCGGCACTAGAATAACATCTGGATTGATCACGATGGGAGCGGCACTAGAATACCATCTGGATTGATCACGATGAAAGGAGTTTAGAATAACATCTCGATTGATCACCATGGAACGAGTTCAGAATAACATCTCGATTGATCACGATGGGAGCGGGGTTAGAATAACATATGGATTGATCACGATGAGAGCGGGATTAGAATAACATCTGGATTGATCACGATGAGAGCGGGGTTAGAATAACATGTGGATTGATCACGATGAGAGCGGGGTTAGAATAACATCTGGGTTGATCACGATGGGAGCGGGGTTAGAATAACATCTGGATTGATCACGATGAGAGCGGGGTTAGAATAACATGTGGATTGATCATAATGGGAGCGGCACTAGAATAACATCTGGATTGATCACGATGAGAGCGGGATCAGAATAACATCTGGATTGATCACGATGAGAGCGGGATCAGAATAACATCTGGATTGATCACGATGAGAGCGGGATTAGAATAACATCTGGATTGATCACGATGAGAGCGAGATTAGAATAACATCTGGATTGATCACGATGAGAGCGGCACTAGAATAACATCCGGATTGATCACGATGAGAGCGGGATCAGAATAACATCTGGATTGATCACGATGAGAGCGGGATTAGAATAACATCTGGATTGATCACGATGAGAGCGGGATTAGAATAACATCTGGATTGATCACGATGAGAGCGGGATCAGAATAACATCTGGATTGATCACGATGAGAGCGGGATTAGAATAACATCTGGATTGATCACGATGAGAGCGGGATCAGAATAACATCTGGATTGATCACGATGAGAGCGGGATCAGAATAACATCTGGATTGATCACGATGAGAGCGGGATTAGAATAACATCTGGATTGATCACGATGAGAGCGGGGTTAGAATAACATCTGGATTGATCACGATGAGAGCGGGGTTAGAATAACATGTGGATTGATCACGATGAGAGCGGGGTTAGAATAACATCTGGATTGATCACGATGGGAGCGGCACTAGAATACCATCTGGATTGATCACGATGAAAGGAGTTTAGAATAACATCTCGATTGATCACCATGGAACGAGTTCAGAATAACATCTCGATTGATCACGATGGGAGCGGGGTTAGAATAACATATGGATTGATCACGATGAGAGCGGGGTTAGAATAACATCTGGATTGATCACGATGAGAGCGGGGTTAGAATAACATCTGGATTGATCACGATGAGAGCGGGGTTAGAATAATATGTGGATTGATCACGATGAGAGCGGGGTTAGAATAACATGTGGATTGATCACGATGAGAGCGGGGTTAGAATAACATCTGGATTGATCACGATGGGAGCGGGGTTAGAATAACATCTGGATTGATCACGATGAGAGCGGGGTTAGAATAACATCTGGATTGATCACGATGAGAGCGGGGTTAGAATAACATCTGGATTGATCACGATGGGAGCGGGGTTAGAATAACATCTGGATTGATCACAATGGGAGCGGCACTAGAATAACATCTGGATTGATCACGATGGGAGCGGCACTAGAATACCATCTGGATTGATCACGATGAAAGGAGTTTAGAATAACATCTCGATTGATCACCATGGAACGAGTTCAGAATAACATCTCGATTGATCACGATGGGAGCGGGGTTAGAATAACATATGGATTGATCACGATGAGAGCGGGATTAGAATAACATCTGGATTGATCACGATGAGAGCGGGGTTAGATTAACATGTGGATTGATCACGATGAGAGCGGGGTTAGAATAACATCTGGGTTGATCACGATGGGAGCGGGGTTAGAATAACATCTGGATTGATCACGATGAGAGCGGGGTTAGAATAACATGTGGATTGATCATAATGGGAGCGGCACTAGAATACCATCTGGATTGATCACGATGAAAGGAGTTTAGAATAACATCTCGATTGATCACCATGGAACGAGTTCAGAATAACATCTCGATTGATCACGATGGGAGCGGGGTTAAAATAACATATGGATTGATCACGATGAGAGCGGGATTAGAATAACATCTGGATTGATCAAGATGAGAGCGGGATTTGAATAACATCTGGATTGATCACGATGAGAGCGGGATTAGAATAACATCTGGATTGATCACGATGAGAGCGGGATTAGAATTACATCTGGATTGATCACGATGAGAGCGGGATTAGAATTACATCTGGATTGATCACGATGAGAGCGGGATTTGAATAACATCTGGATTGATCACGATGAGAGCGGGATTAGAATAACATCTGGATTGATCACGATGAGAGCGGGATTTGAATAACATCTGGATTGATCATGATGAGAGCGGGATTTGAATAACATCTGGATTGATCACGATGAGAGCGGGATTAGAATAACATCTGGATTGATCACGATGAGAGCGGCACTAGAATAACATCCGGATTGATCACGATGAGAGCGGGATTTGAATAACATCTGGATTGATCACGATGAGAGCGGGATTAGAATAACATCTGGATTGATCACGATGAGAGCGGGATTTGAATAACATCTGGATTGATCACGATGAGAGCGGGATTAGAATAACATCTGGATTGATCACGATGAGAGCGGGATCAGAATAACATCTGGATTGATCACGATGAGAGCGGGATTAGAATAACATCTGGATTGATCACGATGAGAGCGGGATTAGAATAACATCTGGATTGATCACTATGAGAGCGGGATTAGAATAACATCTGGATTGATCACGATGAGAGCGGGATTAGAATAACATCTGGATTGATCACGATGAGAGCGGGATTAGAATAACATCTGGATTGATCACGATGAGAGCGGGATTAGAATAACATCTGAATTGATCACGATGAGAGCGGGATTTGAATAACATCTGGATTGATCAAGATGAGAGCGGGATTAGAATAACATCTGGATTGATCACGATGAGAGCGGGATTAGAATAACATCTGGATTGATCACGATGAGAGCGGGATTAGAATAACATCTGGATTGATCACGATGAGAGCGGGATTTGAATAACATCTGGATTGATCACGATGAGAGCGGGATTAGAATAACATCTGGATTGATCACGATGAGAGCGGGGTTAGAATAACATCTGGATTGATCACGATGAGAGCGGGATTAGAATAACATCTGGATTGATCACGATGAGAGCGGGATTTGAATAACATCTGGATTGATCATGATGAGAGCGGGATTTGAATAACATCTGGATTGATCACGATGAGAGCGGGATTAGAATAACATCTGGATTGATCACGATGAGAGCGGCACTAGAATAACATCTGGATTGATCACGATGAGAGCGGGATTTGAATAACATCTGGATTGATCACGATGAGAGCGGGATTAGAATAACATCTGGATTGATCACGATGAGAGCGGGATTTGAATAACATCTGGATTGATCACGATGAGAGCGGGATTAGAATAACATCTGGATTGATCACGATGAGAGCGGGATTTGAATAACATCTGGATTGATCACGATGAGAGCGGGATTAGAATTACATCTGGATTGATCACGATGAGAGCGGGATTAGAATAACATCTGGATTGATCACGATGAGAGCGGGATTAGAATAACATCTGGATTGATCACGATGAGAGCGGGATTTGAATAACATCTGGATTGATCACTATGAGAGCGGGATTAGAATAACATCTGGATTGATCACGATGAGAGCGGGATTTGAATAACATCTGGATTGATCACGATGAGAGCGGGATTAGAATAACATCTGGATTGATCACGATGAGAGCGGGATTTGAATAACATCTGGATTGATCACGATGAGAGCGGGATTAGAATTACATCTGGATTGATCACGATGAGAGCGGGATTAGAATAACATCTGGATTGATCACGATGAGAGCGGGATTAGAATAACATCTGGATTGATCACGATGAGAGCGGGATTTGAATAACATCTGGATTGATCACGATGAGAGCGGGATTAGAATAACATCTGGATTGATCACGATGAGAGCGGGATTAGAATAACATCTGGATTGATCACGATGAGAGCGGGATTAGAATAACATCTGGATTGATCACGATGAGAGCGGGATTTGAATAACATCTGGATTGATCACGATGAGAGCGGGATTAGAATAACATCTGGATTGATCACGATGAGAGCGGGATTAGAATAACATCTGGATTGATCACGATGAGAGCGGGATTAGAATAACATCTGGATTGATCACGATGAGAGCGGGATTTGAATAACATCTGGATTGATCACGATGAGAGCGGGATTAGAATAACATCTGGATTGATCACGATGAGAGCGGGGTTAGAATAACATCTGGATTGATCACAATGAGAGCGGGATTAGAATAACATCTGGATTGATCACGATGAGAGCGGGATTTGAATAACATCTGGATTGATCACGATGAGAGCGGGATTAGAATTACATCTGGATTGATCACGATGAGAGCGGGATTAGAATAACATCTGGATTGATCACGATGAGAGCGGGATTAGAATAACATCTGGATTGATCACGATGAGAGCGGGATTAGAATAACATCTGGATTGATCACGATGAGAGCGGGATTAGAATAACATCTGGATTGATCACGATGAGAGCGGGATTTGAATAACATCTGGATTGATCACGATGAGAGCGGGATTAGAATAACATCTGGATTGATCACGATGAGAGCGGGATTAGAATAACATCTGGATTGATCACGATGAGAGCGGGATTAGAATAACATCTGGATTGATCACTATGAGAGCGGGATTTGAATAACATCTGGATTGATCACGATGAGAGCGGGATTAGAATAACATCTGGATTGATCACGATGAGAGCGGGATTAGAATAACATCTGGATTGATCACGATGAGAGCGGGATTAGAATAACATCTGGATTGATCACGATGAAAGGAGTTTAGAATAACATCTCGATTGATCACAATGGAACGAGTTTAGAATAACATCTCGATTGATCACGATGGGAGCGGGGTTAGAATAACATCTGGATTGATCACGATGGGAGCGGCACTAGAATAACATCTGGATTGATCACGATGAAAGGAGTTTAGAATAACATCTCGATTGATCACAATGGAACGAGTTTAGAATAACATCTCGATTGATCACGATGGGAGCGGGGTTAGAATAACATCTGGATTGATCACGATGGGAGCGGCACTAGAATAACATCTGGATTGATCACGATGAAAGGAGTTTAGAATAACATCTCGATTGATCACAATGGAACGAGTTTAGAATAACATCTCGATTGATCACGATGGGAGCGGCACTAGAATAACATCTGGATTGATCACGATGAGAGCGGGGTTAGAATAACATGTGGATTGAGCACGATGAGAGCGGGGTTAGAATAACATGTGGATTGATCACGATGAGAGCGGGGTTAGAATAACATCTGGATTGATCACGATGGGAGCGGGGTTAGAATAACATCTGGATTGATCACGATGGGAGTGGGGTTAGAATAACATCTGGATTGATCACGATGGGAGCGGGGTTAGAATAACATGTGGATTGATCACGATGAGAGCGGGGTTAGAATAACATGTGGATTGATCACGATGAGAGCGGGGTTAGAATAACATCTGGATTGATCACGATGAGAGCGGGGTTAGAATAACATCTGGATTGATCACGATAAAAGGAGTTTAGAATAACATCTCGATTGATCACAATGGAACGAGTTTAGAATAACATCTCGATTGATCACGATGGGAGCGGCACTAGAATAACATCTGGATTGATCACGATGGGAGCGGCACTAGAATAATATCTGGATTGATCACGATGAAAGGAGTTTAGAATAACATCTCGATTGATCACAATGGAACGAGTTTAGAATAACATCTCGATTGATCACGATGAGAGCGGGGTTAGAATAACATGTGGATTGATCACGATGAGAGCGGGGTTAGAATAACATCTGGATTGATCACGATGGGAGCGGGGTTAGAATAACATCTGGATTGATCACGATGGGAGTGGGGTTAGAATAACATCTGGATTGATCACGATGGGAGCGGGGTTAGAATAACATGTGGATTGATCACGATGAGAGCGGGGTTAGAATAACATGTGGATTGATCACGATGAGAGCGGGGTTAGAATAACATCTGGATTGATCACGATGAGAGCGGGGTTAGAATAACATCTGGATTGATCACGATAAAAGGAGTTTAGAATAACATCTCGATTGATCACAATGGAACGAGTTTAGAATAACATCTCGATTGATCACGATGGGAGCGGCACTAGAATAACATCTGGATTGATCACGATGGGAGCGGCACTAGAATAATATCTGGATTGATCACGATGAAAGGAGTTTAGAATAACATCTCGATTGATCACAATGGAACGAGTTTAGAATAACATCTCGATTGATCACGATGAGAGCGGGATTAGAATAACATCTGGATTGATCACGATGAGAGCGGGATTAGAATAACATCTGGATTGATCACGATGAGAGCGGGATTTGAATAACATCTGGATTGATCACGATGAGAGCGGGATTAGAATAACATCTGGATTGATCACGATGAGAGCGGGATTAGAATAACATCTGGATTGATCACGATGAGAGCGGGATTAGAATAACATCTGGATTGATCACGATGAAAGGAGTTTAGAATAACATCTCGATTGATCACAATGGAACGAGTTTAGAATAACATCTCGATTGATCACGATGGGAGCGGGGTTAGAATAACATCTGGATTGATCACGATGAGAGCGGGATTAGAATAACATCTGGATTGATCACGATGAGAGCGGGATTAGAATAACATCTGGATTGATCACGATGAGAGCGGGATTAGAATAACATCTGGATTGATCACGATGGGAGCGGCACTAGAATAATATCTGGATTGATCACGATGAAAGGAGTTTAGAATAACATCTCGATTGATCACAATGGAACGAGTTTAGAATAACATCTCGATTGATCACGATGGAAGCGGCGTTAGAATAACATCTCGATTGATCACGATGGGAACGGGGTAAGAATAACATCTCGATGGGAACGGGGCTAGAATAACATCTCGATTGATCACGATTGGATCTGGGTTAGAATATAATCTCGATTGATCACGATGCGAGCGGGGCTAGGATAACTTTTTTGTCTTTGACGGTCTTTGATAACTGATTTAATCCCCTAGTATAGCTGAAGGCTGAGCTGCGTCTCTGAACGACACTATTTCTTATTCCTATAATAAATAATAAATAAATAAATAATTTCTTTATTGACCAGACAAAAGTCCAAAATTACAATTGAATTATAAGTTAAGATTACAGGAATTATGGGAACTGGGAACTGATTTAAGGGATAAAAAGTAGCCTATGTCCTATTTAAGGTCTAAAACTACATTTGTGCAAAGTTTCAGCGGAATCAGTTCAGTAGTTACGGCGTGAAGGAGTAACATACATCCATCCATCTATACATCCATCCATACATCCATCCAAACTTTTGCATTTATAATGTTAGTGGGATAGTGGGATATGATTTTCAGAATATGATTTTATTATAGCTTATTATTCAAACAAATTCTAAAAATATCTTTTAATTATTTTTCAATAAAAATACACGGTTATGAATTGAATTGTTTTGGATTAGACTAAAACCTGACAACGTATCTCCAAGGGGTGGGGGTGGGGAGGGTAAAAATTGGCTTCTAAATGTCACGTGCTTAAAAGACGCCCCCTTTTACTACGTACGTGGTTCAAATGTAATTAATAGCGATGAATATGTGAATTTTATTGTAAAAAAATGCTTTATCGAAAAAAAATCATTGCATTCTAGATTTTTGGCTACAGTCCAAAATCGGCAATGAATTAGACATACACAACACATACATATTTGTCATCATGACGTACATATGTCTCCGTAGGGGTGTTAAAGGGGGCTTCCAAGGGTGGTCTTGAAATAGGCTATAATCGTACACCCAAGGATAGGAGGATAGGTCTTTCATAGGAGGATAGGTCTTATATAGGAGGATAGGTCTTTCATAGGAGGATAGGTCTTATATAGGAGGATAGGTCTTTCATAGGAGGATAGGTCTTATATAGGAGGATAGGTCTTTCATAGGAGGATAGGTCTTATATAGGAGGATAGGTCTTGTATAGGAGGATAGGTCTTGTATAGGAAGATAGGTCTTGTATAGGAAGATAGGTCTTGCATATGAGGATAGGTCTTGTATAGGAGGATAGGTCTTATATAGGAAGATAGGTCTTATATAGGAGGATAGGTCTTGTATAGGAGGATAGGTCTTGTATAGGAAGATAGGTCTTGTATAGGAAGATAGGTCTTGCATAGGAGGATAGGTCTTGTATAGGAGGATAGGTCTTATATAGGAAGATAGGTCTTATATAGGAGGATAGGTCTTGTATAGGAGGATAGGTCTTGTATAGGAAGATAGGTCTTGTATAGGAAGATAGGTCTTGCATAGGAGGATAGGTCTTGTATAGGAGGATAGGTCTTATATAGGAAGATAGGTCTTATATAGGAGGATAGGTCTTGTATAGGAGGATAGGTCTTGTATAGGAAGATAGGTCTTGTATAGGAAGATAGGTCTTGCATAGGAGGATAGGTCTTGTATAGGAAGATAGGTCTTGCATAGGAGGATAGGTCTTGTATAGGACGATAGGTCTTATATAGGAAGATAGGTCTTATCGCCGTACTTCGGTCACAAATGTATTCTTGGACTTGTAAGTTTACCTAACAGTGTTTATCACAGTTACCATCAAGTGGTATGTATACACATCATGAACTCATGATACACATACATTCCGAAATACTCATCGGTGCTGCTCGACCGACAGGACTCGATCCCGTATCTCAAGTTTGAAAGTTCGTCGTCCGACTGACTGAGCTACTTACTGCGGCTGACCAGTAACCAGTAATAGTGTCAATAAATAATTTAATTTTAATGTTATACTCGTATCTGTGCGTGCTATAATGTAACCGCTCAGAATGTCAGGCCCACGTCCGCAAACGTAATGGAGGTCTCTACGGACAGAAAAATTGCCCAAATTCGAGTCTTGGTAATTTGGCGGAAAACCGATAATGGCCAGCAATTCAATCGCTATGGAAGGGTTCCGTAGATTACTGTTTATTTCAAGTTTCTTTCAATTAAATTAAGGATTTGATTATTTACGTATACCACACGGATGCTTTTGGAATGTGATTTTTAAGAAGAATAGAAAGAATAAGGTTGATGGCAAAGAAAAGCAATGAGGAGGTCCTGCAGATTGCAAATGAAAAGCGAGTTTTGATGAGGTCCATAGTTAATAGAAGGAGAAAGATGTTGGGACATCTGATACGAAACGGCCATTTTATCAGAAACATCATTGAAGGAAAAGTAGAGGGGAAAAGAAATAAACGAAGGCCTAGAAGAACATTCATGGATCAAGTGAAAGAGTATCAAAAAGTTAAAGAAAAGGCGCAGTGCAGAAGTGAATGGGCAGAACTCCACCGACAAGAGCACAGCTCTTATGTTAAATTGAATTTAACATGAAACAACTACTTTACAACTTTACATACATAACTTTGTAAAGGGAGTATACACTCAACGGACGATTTGTTTAAAAATAAATTGGGTAAATGCAAGTCGGCCTCATTTAATTAATTAAGGTGATAAAAATAAGCCGCTAAAATAGTAGCGCCTGGCAAACAATTCGGCTTCTTCTAAGTATAGAATCCTAATATTTTTTCTGTAATGTTTACGTAATAACCTATTACCATGATTGTTTTCATATTTTTTGGTCGTCTTGTTTCGGAGATAAGAGGGGGGGACTAGGTAACGTTAAATAAACGCTACATTTTTGAGGTTTTTGTATGGTTTTTTATGTTTTTTTGGTTTCACAGCCCATACCCGTCAAACACCCCTGACGCACTCGAGGGGTGATATCTCATGACGATATATTTTACTGTGACCACATTTTCTCTTTAAAAATGATGAAATGTAAATGAACAATTAAATTTCAATATTACTCTTTTTGTAACATCATGTTACCTATGGATATACATTTACATTTTTATTTCTTAGTTGTAATTTTGACACTTCTTATTGAAAATATTTGACATTGTATTCTTTTAAATTCAATACTTTTAATTATTTTTTCTTTTTTTCTTTTTAATTATAATGTTAATTGACCATATCAAATTGATATGTCCTACTATTTATATTAAGGTCTTACTGTATGTAACAAATAATGTTTATCTAAATTAATTTAACTGTTTAAATGTAATTGTAATGTATTTCAAAATGTAATTTGACCTACCAATGTAACGACCACTGTTACAATTATGGTTAAAATAAATGAATCTGAATCTGAATCTGAATCAAGTCTTCATTAACTTACATTTAATCGATTAAGCCTACATCCAGCAAGTAGGTACCGGCCCCATTCCCGACGCTCATTCAAATGCGTTTTAACTTGTATTTCCCTAAACGCCTTTCGTTTGTGTAAGTCGGGGTCCAAGTTACTGACTGAGCGGCTTTTGAGGGGATTTAAATATTCTTCTGTTGAATTTATGCGATGCGTCATTCATGAATGATATTTCCTGACATTGGCTAATAATTTCCACGAGTGATGCTTCAGTGATATCTATAAATAATAGTTATGTTCAAGAGTATATAGTTGATCTCTAGACTCATGTACAAAAGTATCCTTCAGTTTACAGAAACGTTACACCATAACTATTCATAACTATCTATATTCATAACTATCTATATTCATAACTATCTATATTATCGATACTTCTCGGTGACTGTTATTACTGAGCATGGCTCTGATTGACTCATTAATTGATATCATTTATTAAAATAGCTATCTATAATTTGGTGTAAACATAGTTATAGGCAGACAAGGTCAGCATTAAAGACTATCTTCGAAACTATAGTTCTTATTTACCTACGATATTTACCTAAGATACCTCGAATAATGAGGTATTTCAAAATGACAAATAGCACTTTTAATTTACCTGCATGTATTACTTATTGATGTTTCAAATTGATGTTACTTATTGATGTTGTTTGTCGGATATGATAGACATGTACGTGATAAAAAGTGTGTCAGAGCGGAGGTGATCCTGACTGTGTAATGTGAAGTGCAAGTTACAGGCCATACTCATACACATCTACTTTTCACCGACGATTATTACGTCCCAGCGTGAAAGGTGGTCAGCCCTATCGCCGTACTTTGCTCCGAAGCACGCAGACCGAACACAAGTGTGGATTTGAACCCGTGACTTACAGATTAGGAGTGAACCACTATAAACGATAGAGGCGGTCAAATAAGGATAACAAAAGAGGAAAGAACAAGTCCATGATCAAAAAGCGTCTTGTTCGTAATGCTCGCAGAATAAGATAATGCTCCAGTTTCCAAGGAAGCCCGTATTGCTTGACGTCTTTATTTAGACCATAGACAAAAAAAAACGCGATTAGGGATTAACGAAGATCATCCGCTTTAGTGATCAACGTTTCTGAATCGCCAACACAACACTTCAAAGAGACGAGACGCTGTAAAAATACGGCATAATTAGAGTTTCAGTCAGGATTTTATTTTCGAGTATTTTAGATTGAACGAGCAGCGCTTCATTTAGCAATTCGTCGTTCTACAGCGCTTAAACTTTTGTTGTGATCGAATGTATTGCGAATATAAATCTATAGCTGACCGACTGGATGTAGACTATCTGTCATGGATTGTATAAAAAGCACAAGAATAAAACCTTTGCCAAAGAGTTGTAAACAAAAATCGAGTTTTCATGAAGGCTATAGTTACCCAACATAGAAGGGGAAAGACGTTGGGACATTTGATACGACACGACAATTATATCAGAAACATTATTGAAGGAAAAATGGAGGGGAAAAGAAAGAGTGGAAGGAATAGGAGAACATTCATGGATCAAGAGAAAGAGAAAATAAATGTCGTGTCGTATCAAAAAGTTAAAGAAAAGGTGGAGTGCAGAAGTGAATAGAGAAGACTTCACGACAAGAGCACAGCTATTAAATTAAATTAAAAAAAATTGTTGTTTAAATTGTGGTATATAATACTGTAGCTTTTTGTACTGAATGATTTACCCGCTCGTCTATAATTAATAACACGACTGCCCAGAATATAAATATATGTATAATTGTAATAAAATCATATGTATGTATGTTTGTCCGTTTCTTTTTTCTACCATAACTTCGATATTATTATGCTTGAACCGATTAAAAAGTGTGGTAAAGTTAGAATCCCCATGTTATATCCCGGGTGATATAGGCTAAAAAATGTACTAAACAGTCATAAAAAATATCGATTGAATTTTGCTATAACCTAAAGTACTCTTTGAATTTTAATGAACGAGGTCCTGCACAGAGCTTCATGCGCTACTAATTAATAATAATAATAATAGCCATATGATGAAAAAGTATCCATTGAATGTTGTTAAAGCCTGATCAGGAAAATAAAAAACCAGCTCTAGGGGCGCCACATTTGCTTTTATGATTGCAACACTCATTTTTACACACACATATTAAAAACATAATCACACTTTGACAGCACACACGCACACACACGAAAAAATAACAGCACACTTTGACAGAAATCGAAATAATGACGTTTCAAAGTTGAGGTTGCCAGTAGAAGAAATAAGTTCTATTAGTTTTCCGCAATATGGCGAGGTTTTTTATTTTCCTGGTCAGGCTTTAATAACGTACAATTCTTGGGGATCGTACACAAATGACGTTAAAAAATTTTGAGGAATGGGGGTCCGACCAGGCGCTCCTGGTACATTGGGGGAGGGGGGGGGGGAGTCAAGTTGTGTTACGTCACGATTTTAGAATTCCAATTTTTTTTCATGTTCAAGCCCAATAATTTTTACAAAGCACATCTTACGGAGAACGAAATGTAGGGAGGTCCCGGCCAAGCGTTACAGTCCTGGTACGTGGAGGAAAGACGGGGACAAAAATTCAAGATTAAGAGGCATCGTTACGCGCAAACCTCCATACAAACGCTGTCACCACATTATGTGGTGTCTATGGAATGTTATTATAATATTTTAGGCCGAGCCTAGTAAGATTATCTAGATCTATGTTTAAGTCGATTTAAAAACTGGAAAATTTGAGTTATATACAAACCCCTAAAATAAATAAATTTAACGGTTATTTACCAAAAGTGTACCCGAATGTGTTTTTATTGTTTTAGATAAAATCAAAAAATTAATACGGGTCAAACATCGAAAATGTTATCTAGATTAATAATTACCAAAAATAATGTTGGAAAACGTCCACAGCGCCCGCGACGAAAACGACACTACTGTATTGTCCTCGCAAGTTTCATGGAGCGTGCACCTAATAGCAAAATGAGTTGGTCTTGTCATGACGACCACCCTTAATGCATTAGGTTATTTTTGTACGCCCGCTGACCAATGGATTTTGATGAACAAAGTCTCAAACGGATCACCAAAACCAGAGTATCAACAGCTAAAAACAGGTATAATTTATACTTGCGATTGTCGGCACTTGATGAAACATAGAAAGCATCTTGATTTTGAACATAAACACTTGTACTAGTTGTACAAGGTAGTTGTACACTTCCCTAGGGAAATATAATTATGTTATGAAACAACTAGTACAAGTGTTTATGTTCAAAATCAAGATAAAAATAGGTAGTTAAAAATAAGTAGGAGCAACGATATTGTACGCCCATATCGTTGTGTAGGAGCCCTAAAAAGGAAAAAATATTCAATGGATGTTGCAGATAAATAAACAACATGTTATATAATCGTTTTTTTTAACCAAATAACATAGGAGCCATCCCAGCTATCCCAGACAAAGCTAGCGAGGCCGAAAAACGAGCATACGAAGACGGAGAACGCGGCCAAGAGGCCAAAAGCTCGCTAGATACTCCCGGATTCTGCGACGCTGCGAAGAACTTTATAAACTAAAATTGCACAATTATATTATGTTAGTGTGTAAAGTATTATATGCCCGCGATCCCACACACGTTTATTGAATTCTGCCCCGTTTTCGGCTTGTGTGTTATTTTATTAACACCTCTTATTGCCTAAATGTTGAGCAGGGTCACTACAATGGTAATAAAAAGAACTGTATCCAAATCCGTTCAGTGGTTTCTTAGATGTGTGTAAACAGACAGACAGACAGAAAAGAATTCTAAAAATCGCTGATTTGTGATTAACTCTTCTTTAGTCACCATCTTTCTATTTTTATTACTTTTCTTCAATTTACAGACACACCAGGATCTACTAAGTATATATGGATATAAATGATTCCATACTTATATATAATATGCACCCTTTAGAGTTAAACAAAATCGTTGGTTAAAAACTAATTATAGTAATGTTAAAAGTCTTGAAGAAACCTTTAGGTTTTCAATTAATATTCTTTTGAAGTGTACGAAAATTTCTAAATTGAAAATTCGGTCCAACTCTCAGGTTCAAGACTCAAATTTCCCTTGACCTTCCGTAACCCAGGTTAATAAATGTCACACTCTGAACTATGTGGGGTCTCTTGGACTCCAACTTATGTATTCTTAGGTAGGAAGTATGCGTTTATAATATTTGTTTATTTAACAATATCTTTATACTTGCCACTGTTGGCATAAGGAAATAATAAAAAAAATTATAAAAATCATTTTTCATCTGTTTATTGGTAATAAATAATAAAACAGAATTGTTAATTAAAATGAACTTTTTAATATTTTATGACGAAGAAACAAAAAATTGCAATCTTTTACTAACAAAATCGATTTTTTTTTGGGTTGCCTTTTAACATAAAACATAACTTTTAAGGCTTTTAGGTGTGTGGAACATAAATATGACAAAAAAAACTTAAGTAATTCGGTTTTCCTAAGAATCTTTTGACAGAATGTCTCCAACTACATGTGGGATCCTAACTCAACTTACACTACTCACGTCTCTAGTGTTGAAGCCGAGCTGCGGCCATTGTCACGTATCGATATGGCAATGTTGCAGCTGTAGCGACACGAAGTGCCAAAGTTATCACGGAAATGTTCAAAGAGTTATGCTAGGACTACATCTGCGTCATAGCACGCTGAAATCTACTATGCGTCCGAATTAAGAATGTGATCGCACCCGTAGATAACTTCACGGATAGTTATATTTTTAAATGAGACGCATAGTAGATTTTTGCGCGTTAAAACGCAGATGTGGCTCAGGCATTATAGAGATTTTAGCACAGGGACTATACTATATTTGTTTAGGTATTTAAATAAAGGTAAACAAGGTTGCAATTGTACCGTACTCATTTGATAAAAATATTAATTATATTATTAAGGTTAATGTGCAGATAACTTAGCAGTCTAAAATGAATATGTTTTTATGTAGATTTTACGTAATTAAAATAAAAATATTCTGTGTATAGAAAGGAGACTATAAAAGACCTTAACTTCGGTTTGTTTACCTTTCTTTAAATACCTTAAAAATATAGTATAGTTATGTACGTCGTTGTTTTAACATTATTTAAACCCAAACGGTATAGAGAGGGTTAAAAATTAATAATAAAACACAGGTTTAAATAACAAACATTCACAAAATTGCGCTAAACACTTAACAAACTGTAAGTTGAACACAAGATCCCGAGCTCCTTTCAGGGAAGTTTCTCGTAGAAAGTTCTCGCGTTTGATACAAGAGGGTATTATTCAAAAACCACAAAATTAAATGCGCCCAACTCTTTGTGCTGACTGAAGGGATTGTTTCAAAACGCCACGGGTCAATTTTGCTTTGAAATGAAATCAAAATAAATAGCTTTATCGTCCAAAAATAGCTTTCTGTTAAAAAAGATACAAAATAATTTGGACAAGTGTGAGTCGGAATCACGCACAAAGGGTTCCGTACCACAATACGGATAGAACTCTCTATACAAGTTTATTTTCATGTTCAGGTCGTCTTGATTCGGAGAATACGTTAAAAAAACGCAACTTTTTCGTGGTTTTGTTATGAGTTTAATTTTTTTATTATTATTTGCCGTAAAAAAAGGCATAGTAAAACGTTTTCTGTGAAAATTTCAACTGGCTACCTGTAACGGCTGAAGCTGTAGACCTCTGTGATACGTAGATGGACGGACGAACAGACAGCGGAGGAGGAGTTTTTGGTTTTTTGGCACCATTCGGGTGTAGAGAACTAAAAAAATAAATGTTTGCATACATTGCTCTTAGATGAAATCTGTTTTTCGAACGTTGTAGTTATTTATTATGACATCGTTGCAGATTTTCAGAATTGACCCTCTGGTCTGAAAGGTTACCTGGAATGACCTCTCGAGCACCGCGTCGCTGTCAACGATATTGATATTTTATTCGTTTGATATACGAAGCTTTGTTCTCTCAGACGTGTATTGTAAGATTTATAAGGTAATGTTGACATATTTGGTATACAAACTTTTTTTATTTTGAATTTATCTCTGGTGAACAGTCTTTTGTTAAAGCTTATTAAAATATACTAAAATATATATTAAAATATATCGACTTTAAATTCAGTTCAGTATTTTTTTTTTCAGGTAGACATTCAGTAATTTACACCTATTTATTGGTCGTGTGACTTGGTTAAGCTATTTTCATGATTTATAACATGGAAAAACGATTTTTCTTGTTACAATCTATAGACATCAAAGGCAACAACTATATAGCAACTATATACATATGTATATATAATACTAAATAGAAATCGGAATAGATCCCCAAAAAGTATGGAAAGTGTGTACTCGTGTATAGGTATAGGTCTTTCAATGTTATATAATATACTAGTGACCCGCCCGGCTTTGCACGGAGATGTATCACATATATAAACCTTCCTCTTGAATATATTATCTATTTAAAAAAAACGCATCAAAATCCGTTGCGTAGTTTTTAAGATCTAAGCATACATAGGGACAGACAGACAGCGGGAAGCGACTTTGTTTTATACTATGTAGTGATTTCACAAGACAAAAATTGAGGCTAAGATACACCTATAGGTATAAAGATCTGCCTATCTTACTCAGAGTTACAAGTATGATCATACTACCCACACGCCCCAAGCCTACTTTTCGTGCACTGCTCTTCAGCTGCTATCGCACGTCGATGGCCCATCTACATAGTAAGCTTTCAGGGGAATAGTACATTGTTCACCGAGGAAAGAAAGGGGAATCGCACTTTCTCCCGAGTGATACATAGTGCTTTATACTACACCTGCGAGGAAATAGTATCATTTTACTTTTAATCAAGATACAATAAAAGAAACCGACTGACTCGCGTGCGATTGTCACTTTTTTTTTTTTTTTTTCATTTTCCCACTAAGTGGAAAGGCAAAGGGATCTTAGCCCATACAGCCATGTTTGACGTTATAGTTTTTTATGTTTATATGCACTATCCTCTTCTGTTGAGGATCATCTGAAAGGTCTGTCCTGTCTAAGTCACTGTCCTGTCGTTTCCGCTATAATGATAGCCTTGTAACGCAAATACAACAGGGTTAGAAAAAACACACGAAAAGGCACAGCCCGCACTTTTGTTCCATTGAACAACACACTACACAGGTTACGGCGATTTTAATTCACAATATCCTATCACTATTGTTGATCAAAACACCCAAAATGCAATATTTTTTCAATAAAACAAAAAAACGACGCCATCACGTCTTCGCGCCTTTTTTCCAACCTTTTATTTCCTTCTTATTTTTTATTATGTGCAGGAAAAGCAAGTGGCCAGTATCATTTTTCGAGTTTTATGTACGAGTTCGCAAAATAATACTGGCCACTTGGCCACTTGCTCATTCTTTATGTTATTTAAAAAAAAAAAAAAGCACGTTAACAATGGATTTGCATATACTTTTTCTGCCCGCTCAAGCACGTTAACAATGAATTTTCATACACTTTTGCCGCCCGCATATTTGTATGACAGTAATGACGTACTTTCTGCATCGTTTTCAACAAAGAAAGAAGGTACTTTCCGAGCAGGTGTAGTATAAAAAATATTGTTTTCTTTTTAAAACTGGATTTGGTTTGA
This sequence comes from Ypsolopha sequella, assembly GCA_934047225.1. Taxonomy (NCBI): domain Eukaryota; kingdom Metazoa; phylum Arthropoda; class Insecta; order Lepidoptera; family Ypsolophidae; genus Ypsolopha; species Ypsolopha sequella. The sequence goes on from OW203989.1 coordinate 1,255,460, forward strand.
CCAATATTTGCGGAGAGTACCGACGGACGTTTTATATATAAGGACATTGAAACTTGGGTTTCACATTTCTGACGGAACTTCAACAAACAACGAATTTCACGTTAAAATTAAAAGTACTCTCATGTACCGATCCCTAAGTGTTTCATTGTTATTGGTCGAGAGATCCATCTGTGATCCATTTACTTGATTACTTTTGCCTTTTAACATTTCAATAAAACCTTCTAATGATCATTAAATGTAAAATGTTTCTAACGTTACGTTGGAAGGTTCACTTTACAATTACATATAATTGGTTTGCTAATGATGCGAATGTTCTAAAAATTAAACATATCGTCACGACAAATGTATATGTGGCGGTGTCGGAGGTGTTACCGTCTGTAGACAGTCACAAGAAACAACACTTGTACATCCCAACGTGATACAGTGTCAGATTACACGACCGGCGGGTACCCGGTCTTTCCACCAGTCGTGCAACTGGCAAGATAAAATTAAACAGTGACCTAATAGTTGGTAAAAGGTTCTGAAGAAAACTTCGAGGTACTTTACAATGAAGTGTATTTAATTTTATCAAAAACAAAAGACTACTTTCACAAGCCAAAGGTGTTACGGAAAAATTATACTTAGTTACAAGCTTTTGGCCAAGACCTTCATTTGGCATATATCTTGCCAAGACATTACTAAAACCTTAAGTACCTTTAAATAGTTGTGTCAGGAACCGCCTTAACATCAGGTAGTAATATTACATTGGAATTAGTATTGCCAAGACAAAAATAAAACATTTAAGTGATAACTAGATGTGTTAGTTACCGCCTTAACCACAGGTAACTAGATTACATGGAAACTTGTGAAATTACAATAAAAAAACTTTAAGGGTAACAAAACTTGAAAACATACAAGGGAATTAATTTCCAAAATAAATCTAGCTCAGGGGAGCCGTAGATCCTACAAACAATACATATTTGTCGTACATACTCTTTAAACCAAATCGTCTGGTACACCATTCAGTTCTACCAGGGAAAAAAAATTATTACGGAACATAAAATTTTACAGTTTGGGTTATTCGGTGAAACAGGAAGAAGAATTTACCCTTAGTTACTAATAGGACACATAACTAAGTGTCCTGAAAACATACCGTCCTAGGTATCTTAATTGTGTGTGGTTAAAAATAAAAATTCCAACACATACTTGAGTTTCTCCAATAATCACCACAGGAAATGGCACGCCGTCCGCTGCCCCCTTCAAGGTCAACGATCCTCGTCCACGCAGACAAAGGAACTGCTTACTGCGTCCACCACGCGGCGGTCATTTCTCTGCCAGCTGGATAAATCACCAACGAGGCAATACAACTTCAAACTTGAAAAACAGGTAAATCCGGTAAACCCATGATCTGACAATAGTCAGAACTCCCACCAACCCGACGAAAAAAATTCCTTTTTTAAATCATCCGAAAGAATATGTATAATTTTCCTAATATATTAAAAACACAACTCCTGTTGGCACATCCGCCATAAAATGAAGAAACACTCAACACAAGTTGACAGCACAAGCTCCGGCCGACAAATGCACGAGAAAAAACCTCGGGAATTGCAGCAGACACGCGATTATCTTCATGTCTAGAAAAGAGGGTAAACCGCAATTTACCATCAAGCAAAACTACGACGCGTAACTTTTTTGTGATAACCGCAACTACAAAATTTGCAATGCTACAACAGGTGAGCCTCATCGCCATGTTTCGGGCACAGATACAACACGGTCTGTTGGCTGCATGCCTTCAGTGTTTGCCTTCACTGTTCAGCTATAAAAAATATATATTACGTCACGGCATGAATCACCGAGAGCATGTCAGAGGTGTTCCGAGTGTGAACTGTGAAATGCAAGAAATCCACTTTCGGTACACTCGCGTTTCTCTGACGCTTATAACGTCCCAACGTGATAAGTGTTGAGACACAAATACACGTTTTCTAGTGCATGCAGGTTTTCTTATGATGTTTTCCATCACCGTCCAGCAAGTGGTCAGTAAGAACAAATACTATGGACATAAATTTCGAAAAACTCATTGGTGCATGCCCGACCGGGGATCGAACATTGGTCTCTAGATTGAAAATCGGGTTGCTACTGACCGAGTTTTTTTAACTTTAATTTTGTTTTAATTAATTAAACGTATATCTTAGTCCATAATAAAAATATTCAAATGTAACCAAGGAATACACTATATCAACAGTTGGGTTGAGACGTTTTGCTTCGCGAAAAACATTAATAACAGATCCAGTTTGTTGAAGGCAAGCTCACTGAACTAGAACCGTTATTCAAGTAAATAATAAACTTGTACAATTTGGGTTTTGGGGTTTATGGACCACTTTTATGATTATTTTTTAATTTATTAGACATAAGAATTAAACATTGTTTTTGAAGTTTAGTTTCGTTCAATAAATTATACACTTTAGGATAATACTAGTATGATATTTATGATTCACAAGTAGGACCCTGCTGAGTCCTGACCAATTTGATTTCCACCTAATTTTTTATTAAAATCATATTTTGTGTGTGTTTTCCTTCACAGCTAAGCAAGTGGTAATAAGTTCCGAAAAACTCATTTGTGCATGCCCGACTGAGGATCGAACCTGGATCTCAAAATTAAGAGGCCAGCTTTTTACCCCTGAGCTATCACTGCTTTTTTTCAAAATTATATATCGATGAAAGATACGAAAAAAATTATATTTAATAAAAGAGAATGTTGTAAAATATATTTCGTTCCCTATCTTGGGCATTGGTCACAAAATTATATATTTATTTAATTTTCATTTCTTAAGATTATATCATAAATGTATATTATAATCACAACATTATTTTTTAACATTTTGTCACTCGTACCAAGAGTACCGTCGTCACATCTTCAAGCCGCACGCGCTCGATCAATCTTATCACGGTCACGGCTGAATATGTCCCGCAATTTCTCGCCGCTGCGGAAAATGTCGCACAAGAATTTTATTACAGGCGCTTTTTGTGGCCCCCACGTAGTAACCGGAACACAATACCAACATTCCTTGTTTTTGCTTTACGGAAGTTACATTTTTTTTTCTCCGTTTAAATCTTTAATATGCAAATAAACTATACATGAATGAAAGTTACATATTATTTAAAAGAATCAATCAAAATAATACGAGAACAATAGAGACCTAGAGCATGACATTTTGACCTTATTTAGACAACAACTAAGGGATTTTAGGAAATCAACCGATGGGTATATCGTGAAAAACAGAAAAAACGTAAGCGTCCGCTAATGTAGTACTACTATTTTGAGGAGAGTAAAAAACGAATTTGAATTTGCATATTGCATACTTTATTTGAGTAATACACGATTTACAATATATTTAAATCCTCTATTTTCAGGTAATGACGAGGGGTGGCCCAATATTTTAATAAGTTCAGCGCCTCAGGCAAATCAAATTTCATTATTTAGTAACCCAATCAAAATTTCCCGCCAAACTCAGTTTTCAATCTATGCACAGTACCAAATAATGGGAATTGAGAACTGTAGACAACGTAGACAATAGTAGCGAGATTTAATTGAAAACATTCCAAAGTAGCCTGAACCGGTGTACAATAAACTGAACAACTGAAACTGCTGGAGGCTTCAGCATTCAATGAAGGGTTAGACACTTCTGATCAATGGTGATCCGAGGTATTCAACTTGTTAATTATTTTTGAATTCAACACACGGAATGCTGAAAACGCTGACTTTAAGGCGAATGGCTACACCAACTGCAATTTGGACCTGTCTTTGAAGGCCTACTCCTCGCACACGGATGGTTCAAAAACTTTCATAAAAATATATGATAGGCATTATAGAGACAAAATAGTAGTTTATGCTACAAGGGCGCAAAGGAATAAATTACGAGGACGATTTAAAACACGAGCGTAGCGAGTGTTTTAAACGTAACCGAGTAATTTATTGCTTTTACGCCCGTGTATCATACTACGTTTTTCAATGCATAGTGTGAGGAAATGAAAACAAATATAATCTTTTGAACTTTAAATTATGATTGGCTCAAAAGGATTGTATCCAGAGCCGTTAAACAGTGGAAAAAAAAGTATAACATCTATGGTACACAGGAAAGGCTGCAGGTTAGCCAACCATTGCAAACAAATAAAAAAAAATAATAATAAAGCCCTAGGGCAAAATAATCGACTTTCTGTTCGGTTTTGATGCATAAAAAGTGGGGCTTTACGAGCACATGCATTGAAAATAAATTTTAAGTTTCATAAACTGTTTTTTTATTGTAAGTTTTGACGAAAAAAATCGAAAGTCATCGAAAGTTTCACATGATTAACGCAAGAGTTCTCTTTCTCCTTACAAACGCCCAAAGCGATTTTAATTATTATTTCACCAAATTAAAGAAAATTTTAAGATCTAAAAAATTTAAGTTTAAATTTTTTTTTCGTTACTGGCGTCCACGTGAAAAGTATTATTTTTTCCTACTTTTCGCTAGCCGGAGACGCAGTGGTTGACGTAACAGCCACTTTTCAAGGCACGCTGAAATTAACATTATTTCAATGTCGTTTCGGTTGATATTTGTACCGACACACATCGAGTTGCTTATTTAGCGTGGTCATACGCCTTAAAACGCGATGAGTGCCTTCTCACCAATAGAGCATACACATCAACGTTCGGAGCCGGTCCGTCGAATTATTTTTCGTACAAAAATCTTTCATAATAAGCATCTGTCTCCTTCATTTCCACTTTGGTTAGCTCATTCGTCCCTTTCTTTTTAGTACGCGTAAATATAGGCACAAGGTAAGATGCCAATTTTCGTGTTACGACAGAGATAGCGATTCGGGCGCACCATGCGTGGAAGCGAGAAATGAGAATTTTCCATTGGCCGGTCCACTGTAGTACACGACTTTGTACAGATGGTGCAAGCGGTGCATATAAAATAATTCGTCTTGAATTTGGGAACATTATCTTTCTATTCAATCAGCTACAAAAATGGCGTTGTTTATTTGTGACTCGTGGGAAGGGTAAGACTAAAGCGGTATCTCAAGTGGGACCAAAGATTTAAAAGTAAAGATAAGCCCTTACCGTAGTATCACAGCACCAAAATGTTTTCACCTTTAAATGGGTGACGCTCACACGTTTGGAATCAGTGCTCATCTGAACACAGTGATAGTTGGACGCCTTAATGAATTTTTACGAGAAATGGATCTCAATATGCCGTCGTGTGCATTTTTAAAGTGCACTTACATTTCAAGAAATACGAATAAAGCCAAAAGTATGACATTTCACATTCAAAACACATTAAAAAACAATGCAATAGATTTTAGGTGCCAGGACTCATCTAAACTTTTGAAATCTTTGAAGTGGGATACTGTTTTTTAAATCTTGAGGAAACGGAAAGCTGTGTGCCAAAAGCCTGTAAAACTAGGTACCTATTTTTTGGCCCACCCTGTCACAATGTCAACATGCGGTAGCTACTCCCACATCCCCTTATGTTAGATGACCTGCCAAAATCGCAGCGTTTATTAGACCCATTGCGTGATGGAACAGTGAGAATGCTCCGGCTGACCAGGGTTACCAGATGAGTATAGTTTGATTCTCGTACAAAATATGTAAAATTTTCAAACAGTTCAAAATTTCTCTTTCATTTGTTTTTAATCATACTTAAGTACCTACATTGCTATAAAAAGGCACTGTCTCCTCATCCAATTTGTGACAACCGCTGCAGTCATCGTCACTCAGCTCGTCATTTTATTAGACTGAGATTGAACGCACTGACCCGTGAGCCATATATCTTTTACAGGGTTTAAAGCAAGTTTATTCCGGATTTTATTTTTCGTTAAAAGCGCTGTCGATAAAAAATGCGCTCTGACTCTAGCATGTTTGGCGTAGATGGAGATACGACGACTCTTCGGCTCGCGCGCAGTTTTAAGATATTTATTACAAATGAATGACAATATGTTTTAAACAAACTTTTGAAATTTTTGTTTTTTTAATTTTTTAATGTCTTTATTAATCCCAATTACAATGAATCTTAACCTAAACTATTATATATAGCCACTAGCGAAAGCCAATTGGCTTATCTGTAGTGGCGAGTACATAAGTTATAAAAAGTAATAAATAAACAATCAAAAATATATATAATAAAATCAAAAATAATTTATATGGATAATTTATTTTATTTAAAAAATATATTAATAAACTTTCATGAACAATTAGTATATAAGAAATAGCGATCAACTTGACCAAAATTATTGTTTTTACGTCGTTTTTTTTTCTCGAAATTTATTGAAAAAAGTGAATTAAATTTACGTTTCTATGTTGTTCACCAACAACTAACAGTATCTTTCTGACGTCGACTTTTTTTTTTCAGACATCGACGATCCATTTTTAATTCACAATTTCATGTGAAAAATCTGTCTACCCGTAAAATCTCAATAACACGAGTTCAAAATAAGCTTGTATTTTTATAAATAACATAATTTTTAACTTTTTTATACTTTTCACGTGCAACTGTAACATAATATGAGACATTAGGACACGAGTGCTTGTTTACGAAACGAACGAAGTGAGTTTCGTAATAGTTTTGCACGAGTATCCTAATGTCTAGTTTTGTTCAGTTGCACGCAATCTTGGACAAATCAATTCTTTATCTACGACCATCAAGTATATCGTCTTTGTAATAATATTTTCAACTAACAATTTCACGACAAATGAGACGAAGAACACACGTTTATGAACCTCGGATACGTCGTCTGGTAATGCTGTCTTAAAGGTCAATCAGGATAAAGAGGGCGTGGCTTAAAAAATAACGTCGGGACTTATTTCTCGTCTCTGTTATTGATTGGCTCTATAGTGGTTTTATAATAAATTGGGCCAATAGTAGCGCAGAATCGCCATGTTATAATGTAATATTATTATATCGGATACACAATCTAGGCACTTATAGAACTACTTTTGATGTTGCAATTACCTTATTGGAGTATGGGAGGTGATAAAGATATTTATAATGCGGTGTTAAAAGAAGTTTGCAGTAAATTATTACCATTTTCAGGAAATTTAACATGAAAAACGAGTGATTTACCGTTTTTCATCGACAACGCTCTTCAGCATTAAAGCCCACTTTGTAAATAAAAATATAGAACAGGCTGTCAAGCCCAAAATACTGGTGCTTTTGCGTACGAGAACTCGGTTTGTCTCGTACATCTTACATTAATTTAAATTCGCGTACGTACAAAAACTCTCGTAAGTCTGACAACCCTGCGGCCGAGTGGTTGATTAGCAAAGTATACTCAAACTGAACTGAGCTCAAGTTTGTCTTCAGCCTTTGTACTGGCGATGATTGGTTCGGACCACAGAATAATGTACAATGTACATAGACAAGTGTCACTAGTTTTGTACAATGTACATAGACAAGTGTCACTAGTTTTGTACAATGTACATAGACAAGTGTCACTAGTTTTGTACAATGTACATAGACAAGTGTCACTAGTTTTGTACAATGTACATAGACAAGTGTCACTAGTTTTGTACATTGTACATAGACAAGCATCAGTAGTAAACATACATAACTTAATCGATTACATTAAGATACACTTAAAAACAATTAAATACCCAAATACACAAAAAGCGACACAACGTTTTGCTTGGCTTTTCGCTCTAAATTTCTTTAATTTAATAATATTAATAATAATAAAAAAATAAAAACATAATTATTAAAATTAAATAATGACAAAACCAAATGTTAACTGATTACATTGTTCGACTATCCTGTGAGAATGTGAAATTCGACATTTTTGAATGTCGAATACGTCGCATCCTGTCGATTTGGAAAATTAAAACTCTGCTTACACACCTTGATCCTTAATTTAAGGTACCATAAGGTATCATCTTTAGAATACTTTACGACTAACTACAAATACATGAAAAAAAAAACAAATACGGAATCACATAAGCAGATGTGGTTTATAATAATCAAGAGAACCATCTGAATGTTTTTTCTTGATTTTTTTTTTATTTTTATTTATTTCAGGTTGGCCATCTTTAGGTGTCTGTGATGTCCTTATGGCTTTGATTTCAATGAAACTTTGCATACGTCTTTAGTATGTTTCTCTTTCCCCCACACTGCAGTCCGACCATCTCTCATAAAGGAGTGCAAGATGGCGAGATATACAAAGAGCGCCGAATTTGTGAAATGGTCTCAGGTAAATATTTTCCATGTAACGGTAACTGTAAACGGTATTTACAGAAAAATGTATTAAACTTAGTCTTCTTTACATTAACGACGTCTGTATTTCTCTCTTTTTTATTTCCATTATAGTTGAAAATTATACAACTTGCTAAACTTTGACATTATGACAACCGTCTGTTTATAGTGAGGCGTCGCGTCGCGCGAAGAAATAATGTGCTCTAATAAGAGTGTCGAAAGCGATGGATTTTGCTATAATGTTTCAATATTTTATTATGTACCTACTTAAACACTCGTACCTATGTACATAATAAAGCTAAGTTATAACAGACTATGATTATTTGCTACTATAATGAAATTGCTGAAATTTTCTTACAGATTCATGAGTTCATAATTCCTGTAATTCAATAGCTATTTCAATGATTTCTTTTTTGGTCAAAAGTTGATTTCAAGGTTTTATATCTACGTATTAAATTTTGTTTCTATTTTCAGTTTATTATAAAAATTTAATCTTCAGAAACAGTTCGTCCTAAATGCTATCCATTTCTATGATAAGCTTCGTAATAATTTTTTACAGCAGAAAATTTTCAAAAATTAATGTTGCTGTTTGCTTAATGATGTTTCATTCATACACAAAAGAAATTAGAATTTGTCATACCTAAAAAAAATGCTAATATGTTAGTACTGAAAATTGATTTTCCTTCAAATTCTCTTTAGATAACTGCAATTTCATATGTAAAGACTTAGTATATATATACAAGGTGAATTTGTGAACATCTTCCAAATTCATACTTGAGCCTTGGTAACTCATCAGCATCATGAACCAATAACGATTTTTGTAAAATTCATAAAACTAAATTTCGACTCCCCATAGTGATTCACTCAGGACTGGGAGTGAATTACTATGGGAAGTCGAAATTTCATTATACGAATTTCACAAAAATTGTTATCAATTCATGATGCTGATCACTTACCAAGCCTCCAGTATGAATTTGGACGATGATCAAAAAGTCACCTTGTATATACAACGTAGAAAGGTGTAACCATATTTGAAGAGCTTATTCAGTCAATGGTTAAGAACCACTTTTAATACGGAACAAAAACTATATATCGAAAAAAAAAAATTACTGTTTCATAGAAAAATGCAATGCCGCTGGGCCGAAATGTATGGAACGGCAGTTTTTTTTTTTGAGATTTCGTGGTTGGCTCCATAGTAAAAGTTGTTCTATACCATTGATTGAATAAGCTCTTCAAATATGGTTACACCTTTCTGTTACACGTTGTATATACTGAACTAGGGAACAGAGGGGCCTACAGAATAACGGGCCTCAACATTTTTGTCACCGTCACTGGCTCTAGGCAGAGAATATTGCTCTAGGTATAGTATTATGAACATATTATTATTAAAAAAATGTAGCAAACGTCTGTGTCTAATAAGAGCTTGTCAGTTTTTTAAAGGTATTTAATAAATTATTTTTCAATGCATGTGCTCGTAAAGGCCCACTTTTTATGCATCAAAACCGAACAAAAAGTCGATTATTTTGCCCTAGGGCTTTATTATTATTATTTTTTTATTTATTTACAATGGTTGGCTAACCTGTAGACTTTCCTGTGTACCATAGATGTTATACTTTTTTTCCACTGTTTAACGGCTCTGGATACAGTCCTTTTGAGCCAATTATAATTTAAAGTTCACAAGATTATATTTGTTTTCATTTCCTCACACTATGCATTGAAAAACGTAGTATTATACACGGGCGTAAAAGCAATAAATTACTCGGCTACGTTTAAAACACTCGCTACGCTCGTGTTTTAAATCGTCCTCGTAATTTATTCCTTTGCGCCCTTGTAGCATAAACTACTATTATGTACTTTTCAATACTATCGTCCTATCGCCGTCAGTGTGGACATTTCATATTATATACAGGATGTAAACACACTGATAAACTTATATTTTGTTCTTTGACTTTTGCCAATCGTCAACCTTTTTTAACTTCCCCATAGAAAATTACGAGTAGGTGTTAAAAATGTATTATTTTCGTTGTTTTAAAAGTTTTTCTCGGGAAATGTTTTAGTTAAATTAGTAGAGCATGTGGCTTATTATATAATACGCTAGACAAGCAGGCCGATACAAAAAATATATTATTTCGACAAAGGTTGTATTTTTACAATTTGGGCGGATTGTGTTTTTTTTTACAATAGTATTTAAAATGTACCCAAAGCTCAGACCTAAAAGTTTTTTAAAGAACATTTAAATTCAAGCACTTTCTGAAACAAAGAGAAAAGTCGATTAGTTTTATCTTCTTTTCAATTATTGTATCTTTTTTTTTTGTTTGATGTCTATCATGGAATAATATGATGTCTATTCAATGTCTGTGCTACATTTTGGTTATAAAATTTTTAATATTTAATCAAACAATAAAATTAACTTAAATAACATTAAGGAGGTAGGCATGTATTTATATATGTATGGCCGGGTCTCCGGTGTGGGTTCGGGCAGTTTATTGGATTTCACCTTGTGTAATATATATTTTACCTATAATTTTAATCGTATATATATTGCTACATAAATTAAATAAACCTTTAATCTAGTTCATGTAAATTTATTATTTTATTACATATATTTTTATAAGATTAATTTTGACTTGTGAAACGTGTATTATATATACCTACTTGGCAAAACAAACTATTTAAATTTGAATCGAATTTGAATTAAAATAATAAAAAAAGGGGACTAAAATAAATGAATCTAAACTAAACTAAACTTAAAATATTTACATAAGGTAGAAAATGGTGACCAAATCGTCGCCGTCGCCGGAGAGGATTGTAGGTTTATTGAGTTGGCCAACATGGGTTTTTGAAATTAATTAATTATAAATATCCCTGACACAATATACTAGGCAGATTTCAAATGACTAGTTTCACCATGAACGTATAAATAGTGTAATAAATCCAAACAGGATTATGCGACAGTTCTCCGTTTGGCACTGCCATTTATAATTAATTATGAATCTAAACCACCAATCTCTTTGTTAAAAATTTATATTGAGACAGTTAGCGACTTTTCCATCATAAGAGAAACAAATAAAAAAAAACATTGTGGTATATTTGACAGCTCAGTTGACAGAGCTATCCCCCGGTAGGGGAGAAGTTCCGGGTTTGATCCCTGGTTCATTCTTAAGGCGATTACCATCGCCAAATTAGCAGGTCGATATTTGTCACTACAAATATCAACGGAAACGACATTGAAATAACGTTCATATCAGCGCGCAATGCATAGTGGCTGTTACGACGCTCGCTGCGTCCTTGATAGGGCGAAATAGGAGAAAATTATACTTTTCACTTGGACGTGATTACTCGATTAAATAATCTTATGTTATGTTTATAGCTATAAAGTTTATCTATTTATCAAAGCATAGATGAATTCAATCGGCCAAGCCACTCAAGAGCAGTAGGGAATTTGAGGTCAAAAAACACCATTCAGTAAAAAAAAAAATCATGTGGAAGTTTTGGTGGTATGAAAAAGAAAAATGTTGCATATATTGTCTAAGAGTCGATTATTCATAATACATTTTTTCATCATTTTTGGTTTGGCCATAAACGAGGAGTAGGCTTTAGAAAGTACCCATTTGGCAATAGTAAGGCCCTTAAGAACCTCTTGGTCAAGAAATAATTCCGTTTGAAAACGCGGCGTGGGCTTCGGCGTCGCGTCGCCAATGATACTTTAGCAGAGGATCAATTCAGAGAACAAGAAATAGTTTTGCTTTTTGGGCTGTATAGAGACGTAGTTAGATGTCTCTAGATAATTCTTATGAAACAAAAAATATAAAGAAATTAAGGTATTGACTTCAAATTCAGTTTTTACCTTTTGTATGAATCTTAAGAAAAATCTTAGCGTAAAGGGCCCTCTTAAGTTCATGTGAAAGGATTATATTATAACTTGTCAATTCATTAGAATTTGCCTAAATATGAGTAAAGGAAGCTCCAGGCGTATTTGTAGTAATCAGTGGCTGTATCCAGTTGATGTCGTTCGAGAAGAATCATGTAAACCTAAAAAAAATAACTATTTGTATAGGTATAAAGACAAAGTTGAGCGAAGCTGTAACGTCACGTACAACTCGGCTCTATTCGTAATATGATTCAGAAAATGGCTGATCTTTTAATTCGCCGGAGGCATTATATCATTTCATTTTGCTGGAGTTGCGCCAAAACGTTTGACTTTCTTTCAAATTAAATCAGTGTTGGTTTCAGGATACATTAGTTAGAGTTTTGAATTATTGGCAATTACCTCAAGGTTTGCAACAGTTACAAACTTTAATGAAATTAGTTATTGCAAAAATAATATCGTTATAAAGGAACTTGATATTGTTTCAATCCCATCACATTCCATCTCACTAATATTATACATGCGAAAATTTGGGTGTTTGGATGTATGTTTATACTACACCTGCTCGGAAAGTACCTTCTTTCTTTGTTGAAAACGATGCAGAAAGTACGTCATTACTGTCATACAAATATGCGGGCGGCAAAAGTGTATGAAAATTCATTGTTAACGTGCTTGAGCGGGCAGAAAAAGTATATGCAAATCCATTGTTAACGTGCTATTTTTTTTTTTTAAATAACATAAAGAATGAGCAAGTGGCCAAGTGGCCAGTATTATTTTGCGAACTCGTACATAAAACTCGAAAAATGATACTGGCCACTTGCTTTTCCTGCACATAATAAAAAATAAGAAGGAAATAAAAGGTTGGAAAAAAAGCGCGAAGACGTGATGGCGTCGTTTTTTTGTTTTTTTGAAAAATTATTGCATTTTGGGTGTTTTGATCAACAATAGTGATAGGATATTGTGAATTAAAATCGCCGTAACCTGTGTGTTGTTCAATGGAACAAAAGTGCGGGCTGTGCCTTTTCGTGTGTTTTTTCTAACCCTGTTGTATTTGCGTTACAAGGCTATCATTATAGCGGAAGCGACAGGACAGTGACTTAGACAGGACAGACCTTTCAGATGATCCTCAACAGAAGAGGATAGTGCATATAAACATAAAAAACTATAACGTCAAACATGGCTGTATGGGCTAAGATCCCTTTGCCTTTCCACTTAGTGGGAAAATGAAAAAAAAAAAAAAAGTGACAATCGCACGCGAGTCAGTCGGTTTCTTTTATTGTATCTTGATTAAAAGTAAAATGATACTATTTCCTCGCAGGTGTAGTATAAAGCACTATGTATCACTCGGGAGAAAGTGCGATTCCCAACTCGTGTGTATTGAGGCCCTTGGCTTCGCCTCGGGCCTCAAACTACACCCTCGTTGGTAATCTTCCCCTTTCTTCCCTCGGTGAACAATGTACTATTGTTACTCCTTCACGGCGTAACTACCTAACCAATTCGGCTGAAACTTTGCACAAATGTAGTTCTAGACCTGGAATAGGACAAAGGTTACTTTTTATCCTATAAATCAGTTCCTATAGAAGTGATGTGTCATTTCTTCACAACGTACATACAGAACCGATTGGGCTGAAACTTTGCACAAGTGCAGTTCTAAATCTATATATAGGACGTAAGCTTCTTTTTATCCCATAAGTTAGTTTCCATGGGATGACAATCAGGTGTACATTTTTTTATAGAAAACTGACGTGCTACTCCTTCACACCTTACTCCTACTGCAGCGATTGGGCTGAACTTTTGCAAAAGTAAAGTTCTAGACATAGGCTACTTTTTGTCTCATAAATAGGTGCTTATAGGATGGCAAGAGGATTTAAATTTTCTATAGAAAAGCGATTTAAAAAACATGTAGCGCACATAAAAAAAAAACATTATTTATTGAGTTACCAAAGCACAAAGAGAATTGGTATCTACAAAACAAAAAAAAAATGATAATACACCTCCATGACATAAATCGAGGACCCAGACCGAGTGTGAACTGTGAAATGCACAGTCCACAATTTAATTAGCACACCCGCTTTTTACCGAGGGATCAAGTAACAAATCTAGAAATAGCCTCATTATTAGCTTCATCAAATACATTTTAGCCTAGGATCAATAAATTCAGAGAACAAGTAATAGTTTCGTTTCGAAAATACCATACTAGGGGATTTAATCAGTTATCAAAAAGTAACTTCGATTGAAAATGAAGCTCGGCCTTTGGCTATGCCAAAGCCGCGTTACCTGGGGATCAAAATAAAAGATCATGAGAACTAAAAAACACTCCAAACCAGATACAGGTCAAATATGTTCTATAAAAGACACGTACGTACTAAGGTCTTTATATGTTCTATAAAAATCTGGTGCGAAAATATTGACAAATTCGATACGACTATAGAAAAACTTAATCTAATAGATAAAAAGTGCTAACAAATCGATTTAGAATCATAGCTTTTAACGTTTTATTGCTATCCTATATGAGTATCCTACATACAACACTTCTGCATTTTTTAATATATATATTTCAATTTGAATGGAAAGTAATTAAGGAGGTGATACATATCGTAAATACATCACATTCAACTGTAAAGCACTTTTTATTTGGGCGATTTTTTTTTTCTCTTCTCAGTACAAAGTGGTCCGATCAGCTGACTCAGTTTGTTTGGACAAGTGAAGAAAAAGTTCGCGCAAAAAAAGTACATTGCAGTGGAATGTGATGTATTAACAATACTGAATCACCTCCTAAATTATTTTCCATTTTAATTGAAAGACCTTATATACTCAGTATATTATATATTGGTAGTACTTGGGCGATAGATAAAGTAATTTTTATTTTACTAGATTTTATGCATCAGTGCACAAATGAGACGACAAATGTTTTTGTGTGGCAACAATATATGACCCTCTTCCCTTAAGGGAAGAGCGCAAGACTCCGCGGCCATACAAAACGATTTAGCTTCTCATTTGTACGCTAATGTATTAAATCAAATAAAACTTTGAGTAACTTCATCTTTTTCACAACCTACAAGTCCGATTTAACTTTAAATTTCAAATAATCAACACGCTTAGGAAATATAAGCACTTGTAAATCTATTTTTTAAGCTCCAAAATGTTACATTTTCATGTTCGATTTTCTTAAGCATTTCTCAAGTAAAAACAATTTATATTGAATTTCGGACCCGTGGTAGTTCATAAATATTTGGAAAATGCAGTTATTTCGTATGTAGAAAGTATAGGATTTCAGTAAATAGCTATGGGCTGGCATTCGAAATCGCGGGCGCAAATTACATAAATCTAGAATTTCATTCTGTCGCATCAGGGGTGGCGGAGGCGTGCGGGGGGAGAAGACGGGACGAGCGATGGGTCACTCGTTTCACTCACCTTACTTGTTAAAACGGTGCATTATCAAAGAGTTTTGTACCAGTGTATGGTAATGGAGAAGTTATTGAGTATGGTGGACAGATTTTTCGTGCAAACCGTCTTTTTCATTCTGAGGCACGGAACCCTAAAAAGTATTTCATTTTAGCCTCTATTACAAAAACTGTTCATAACGACGATTAGTACCTATGTCTGTTTTAGGTTTGCAAAATAATTTGATCCTATACAGGAGTAAAAATAATTATGCAGTCCCTTTTTATTCTGAGAGATTATTCTATGAAACTAATAGATCACATAAAAAAGTGAACTGCGGAAATAAAGGTTATATTCAGATAACTACTACTGGGGCTAAATTTAATAACTATCTATTAAGGATGATCGGCAAAGTTCAAAAGCAGACTTTCGTTTATCTGCAAAATTATTTGATATTTATATATTATATCGTTTATCTGATAAGTTTATCTGTTTTTTTATTAACTTTTTTAAAAAAAAGTTATAAAAATTATAATCAGAAGTATAGGATTATTAAATATAATAATAAACGAAAAATTTAAATATTAAATTTACATAAGGACACATTATAATTTGACCCTATACAGGAGTTAAAATATTTATGCTGCCGCTCCTGAGAGATTTTTTCTGTTTAATCAAAAGATCATATACAAAACAGTAAACTAAGAAAACACAAGTAACATTCGGATAAATAATACTGGTACTTAATTTTATTACTATGAATTTCAGATGATTATATCGACGAGGTAAAAAAAGGAAAAGTACGTTAAAAGTACAGCGAAACGAAAAATATATGTAAAAATGGGTTATATACTTAACAAGTATAGATGTGTATTGTATATTGTAATAAGATAGGGTTTTAAAAAAAACCTCCAAAGTTGTGAGCCTTTCGTCCTACCGATCAAGCTTTTGATGCGAAAACCTAAACATTTTTAACGCTCATCACATTAAATTTCAGGCGTATATCAAAAGAAAACAGAACACTCAGCAGTCAACCAAAGCACTGTAAGGCCGATGTTGAAACCTTAAGGTCAAAATTATACAGGTAAATATTTATTAGGAGAATACACAGATTAAATCGCGCCACCCATGACTTTGAAAAGTATACCGGTCTAAAGGTAGATCAAAGTGGTCATTTGTCGATTCTATGGATGGTTTTCTGGCAGCTAGTCCGGATGGACTCATAGGAAATGAAGGACTTGTAGAAATAAAATGCCCATTTGTAGCCTCGGAAATGAGTCCTGCAGATGCAATTCAAAAGGGATTGATCACATTTTGTAAGGTGACGACTCAAGGCATATAACTGAAAACAGAGCATAACTATTATTATCAGGTCCAAGGTCATCTTCATGTGTCACAATGAGCTTATTGCTATTTTATTGTTTGGAGTTCACATGGGTTGCTTTACCAAAGAATCAAAAGAAATGATACATTTTATCAAGAAAAAATGCAAACACCTCTAAGAAACTTTAACATGCACTGGAGTATCTAGAAATATGCCTGCAAGAGAATGTGTAAGGTAATTTAAAATAGAAATTATTAAAAAATCATCATAACATCACATTTTTCATTTATAATGTTATCCTCGTAAATTATTATCGGCACTTGTTAGAATTTACAAAAAATGGTTACTAAAAATACTGTATATATGTACCATAATTACGTTTCCTTAACTAAATATCCGGCCGGTTCCGCATAAAAAAATGTCAAGGGATTACATAAAATAGTAAAAAAAAAATATTCAACATTCCGATGTTATTATGTGCAATATCATCTGGATAATAAATAATTTTTATTCTATTTGTCTTTGAGCGAATCTAGCTTTTTAGAGTATTTTTGAAAATTATTCTAACGAAACCTATGTAGATTACAACGTAATTAATAAACTGAAAAATTACAACATCAATCAGCTCATTGTTACCTATTACATTTATTGATAAAAATAATATTTTATTAACTCTATGATGTCTTGATGATTGTTACTTTAAAAAACAGCCACGTGCGAGTCAGGGTTTCGTTTTATGGATGATAAATTTAATTTTGTCATTTTTTTCGGAAATTTCTCAACCGCTTTATTTTTCATGTAATCTTTACGTAAACACATATTACCATGATTTTTTCCATAAATGTTTTTCAATTTATTTCACTTTTCCTTCAGTCAAAACAAAACATATTTTGGGAAGCACATAATTAAGTTTACGGCCTGTATAGTTATCTAAAGAAGAGCACAAAATAGAGCGTAAAAAAAAACAGCCAAGTGCGAGTCAGGGTTTCGTATTATGGATAATAAATTTAATTTTGTCATTTTTTTCGGATATTTCTCAACCGCTTTATTTTTCATGTAATCTTTACGTAAACACATATTACCATGATTTTTTCCATAAATGTTTTTCAATTTATTTCACTTTTCCTTCAGTCAAAACAAAACATATTTTGGGAAGCACATAATTAAGTTTACGGCCTGTATAGTTATCTAGAGAAGAAGAGCACAAAATAAAGCGTAAAAATTGTTCGTTAGACGAGTATTACCACCAGTTTCCGTTTCCAAAACCAATTGAATTTCACAGTAAATATCCATTTAGTTACTCATATATATAACACAGTAATCGTCCAAAATATTTTACATACTATTATATTGTGTTCGTTAGATAAACAGGAACAGGAGATCATTAATTTTTTATTTTGCATGTTGTTTCTTTTGAATTAAATAACCAAAGGCACTAAAAACGAAAGTAAAAAAGGATGTCCTGATCTGGATCTAACAGTAAGCTGTGAGTACAAAATGAACAAGTCGGAGCAGGGAGCGGGGCTCGGGGGGAGGGCGCGCTCGTGCCGGCCGCGAATGACCGAAACAGCTACAACAATAAACAATATCAGTAGGTTCGCAGAATCACTTGAAACTTCGTAAGAATGGCGCCTAAGTGTTACGAAATACAACTGTTTTTGTTTCATTCAAAAATTCGAAATAGTTTCAAAGTTATAGACATTGGAAGTTGAACAAAAATTCAAATGTCCGTGAAAGCGCGCGGTTCGCGTGTGACGTAGTTGTACAGGTCCCGCCCACTTGTACCGCGTGGTGCCTCGCGCGCTCGCCGGTTCGCCACGAACACAAGTACTGATACCTATTATTTACATAGCTGGGCACCGTTAATCAAATAGTTAACTTCGTTAATCGTTAATCCGCTACAAAAAAAGTTAGTTTCGTTAAACGTTAAAGCGTTACATTTCGCAAGAATTAACGCAAGTTAACGTTAATCGTTAATCCGTTAATATGTGTAAAATTGCATTTTTATATCGTTGCGTTTTCACTAACGCAACGATTTAAAAATGCAATTTTACACACATTTTTACAATTTTTTGTTCACACTTATAAAACCTGTTGGTTTATGATGTTAGGAAGGAACTGGAAGTTAGGAAGAAAACAAAATACTTGTTTAATTCAAATTTGTAATTTAATCGCCGGGCATAACATAAGGTAATTATTCAGGCTTGATACATGAACTTTTATGTTGGTGTCTTTCGGCAAGCATCGCTTACACGCAAAAAGTATTTGCTGGCCCGATCTGGATACAAATTCCACATACTCAGTCAAATGTGGCCATGGATTCTCGTCATCAGGACCACTGGATCCCGATTCCATGTCTTCCAACTTCGTTGATATGGTTTTAATTACTGCAGTGCACAGTACACTTTTTCTATCTAACTGCACTCTTTTTTATCAATACGCAAATGATGACTGACAGTAATAATTATAATAAATAATAACAAAAAACACTCGTCACTCTAAGTACCGGCGCGGCGCTAAGTAATGAAAAAATGATCAAACGAATTTAAACGAAACAAATCTCTTCGCAGTTTTCTCACTCGCACTCGCCGGCAAAATATATTATTATCTAGTTTTGTTTTTGTCTCACTTCACTCGCTGCCATGCGCCGCCCGGCACTTGTCATTTCATTTCATACTTGTCTGAACCTGTTTTTCGCGCCGCGTTGCGATGCCGGCCGTGCGGTAAATAGTAGCTGTACCCATTGGATTAACGATTAACGGACTTCTAACTGATGTTAACGGAAGTTAACGTGTCCGTTAACATTTTTAAAAGTTAACTTAAAAGTTAATCCGTTAATCAAAATATTAACTTCGTTAATTAACGATTAACGGATTAACGAGTTAATGCCCAGCTATGATTATTTATGTAACCGCGAGTAAGGAGTTCGTATCCCGACCGATTATTATTCTTTAGTGGAAGAAGGATGTCGAAAAGGACAATCAAATAACTTGCCTAGAGTGGGCGGTTTGATGGTGGCTCAATATTTTTCGAAAAATGCTGATTTCGTTGCCGCTGAAATGCGAGGAGTAAAAATGAAAAAGTAAGTAAGAATCCAATATGTATATCACATGATATTTATTAATTTTTTCCCATTTCACGCGTCACAATAATACTGTTAGAGCATATAGATACGTAAGTAAGTTTGTAGGTATGTTCGAAACATAGTTAAGCACTGTACTATGGTACCTACCAAACTCTTTTCTCTAACAAAATATAACCTAGTAACGATATGTATTAACACAAGATTTGACACCTATATTTTTGTTCTTGTAAATTTTATTTTGATCTTAGTATATAAAACAATTAGAACTTTGTCAGGGGTTCTAAAAATTTCATAGAATAGTATAAAATTTTTAATCAAGTATTTAAGAAAACTATTTATTTATTTTTTAGATCAGTGAGCGATTATGCATGGAGATGTTATGGAGATGACGCAATCGGCTATGTACAAGTAAAAAGACAAGGAGACATTTGCATCGTAAAGTGTAGAATCACACCGGAGCATCGAGTACGCACAAAACCTTACCACTGTTCTCTGGAGTGCAATGAAAAAGAGGACGAGGTTTTGTGCGTTACTTGTGATGATTGTGCCGCCAGTAAAAGTGGATGCAAACACACTATAGCTTTATTAATGTGGCTTCATCGTCGCACTGAGGAGCCGTCACCGACAGATGTCAAATGCTATTGCAAGAAATCGAAGCCTGCGGGTGTTGGTACTACGGAAAAATTTATAAAAGCCAAAGACTTTGGATCACAGCTTCCAAATGTTGGAGACGACAATAATGGGTTTTTTGAAAAACTAGTTCCAAAGCTTTTTGAACTAAATGTACAGTGCTCACTCGCTCTATATGTCACTGAAAAGCCGGAAGTACAGAAAATTTCTATGCATTACCTAATATGCGCATTCAAACTAAGTTCTGCTGTACGGGGCGTTGAAAATTTTATAAAATTTTGCTAAAACGAAATGACTCATTCAAGATGTCTTCTTGTAAAAGATGCCACTAAGGCTCAAGCTGAGTCTAATATGTGGTTCGAAATGCGTTACGGGCGCATTACGGCATCAAAAATGCTCGAAGCATCACAGTGCAAAACAAAGGTCGGCTCCCTAGCAGAAACTGTATTTGGGGCCTTAAAATTTAGTGCAAAACAAAGGTCGGCTCCCTAGCAGAAACTGTATTTGGGGCCTTAAAATTTAAAGAAACTGCAGCTATCTAGCGAGGGAAAATACTAGAGAGTGATGTTAGTAAAGTAGTTACTGAAATAAAAAAAATAAAAATTGAACAGTCTGGTCTTTATTTGAATAAAGACTGGCCAATGCTTGGTGCGTCACCCTACGGTCTTACAAATGACTATGTTATTGAAATAAAGTGTCCTTACAAGGAGAACACAATGAGAACGTACTATGAGAACGGTCAACTAGGAAAAAAATATTATGCTCAACTACAGGCACAAATGCACATGTCAGCAAGACAAAAAAGTCTGTTTTGTGTTGCTCACGTAGACTTTGAGTCCTCAAAAAAAGTTGATATACAAGGTGAATTTGTGAACATCGTCCAAATTCATGCTCAAGCCTTGGTAAGTGATCAGCATCATGAACCAATAACAATTTTTGTATATTTCATAAAATTTAATTTCGACTTCCCATAGTGATTCACTCAGAACTGGGAGTGAATTACTATGGGAAGTCGAAATTTCATTATACAAATTTCACAGAAATTGTTATCGATTCATGATGCTGATCACTTACCAAGGCTCCAGTATGAATTTGGACGATGATCAAAAAGTCACCTTGTATATGAAGTGCAGTACGATAAATACTTCTGTAAAATCTTTTTGAAAAATGCAAATAATTTTGGAAAAACAATGTTTATGATAAATTAGTAGAATAGTTTTTGAGTCATAAAATGCAACTAATGTGTGTTGTTAATGTTTATGGTGTAAATAAAAATAAATGTTTTGGTACTGTTATAAGGTTTTAAGGCAACAGGGCAACAGCTGACTGAGCGAGTCGGCGGCCGACGGGCCGGGGCGGCGGCGCGGCGCGAGGCGATTCATGTTTTGTGACGTCACACATGCGAGCGCGGTCGAGCGTTTCTAGCCTATTTTTAAAAATTAATATCTTGAAAACTACTTATCGTATCTAAGTAATTCTTTCGATGACTTTTATCTTATTTTATAGACTATATGATAAAATAAAAAACAAAACAAACCATTTTTCTTCATTGTGAGAATCCAAATCTCGCGCGCGTAAGTTTTACCGTCTTGCCTTAAGGCGATACGTAAAAGTTTCGTGGAAGTTACTCCATATGCGAAAAAACCCTCAGTGCGAGTGGGACGGATTTGTGGAAAAGTAGCAAAAAGTCGGTTTTTTGTTAATATAAAATGTACTAAGCTATTTTGTCAAAAGATTTTCAAGGAGACTTTACAAACACATTATATCCACACTTTGAATGCAATTTCACAATGAAATTAGTTAGGATTTCAGAATTACAGGATAAAATAAAAAAATTTAGAGGTCGTTTCGGAATTAAATTCTATCGAGAAAATTTCACCCAATCGCGTTTTCCTTCAGTGAGAATCTTAATCAAATACTCAATAAAATTTACCTAAAAATGGGATACGTAGATAACGTTATAGTGGAGTAAATGGATTCGAAAAAACCCCATTTTTTTGGTATCGCCTTAAGAGCAGTTTCGCAGCCGGATTGTGAAAAATCATTTCTATCGAGGAAAATCTATAAAAACATGTTTTCCAAAAACAAAACCCTAAATTGTGTAGTCAAAATGCATATACCCGAAATTTATTGAAATATTTCATGTATTTCGCGAAATACACAGAAAAGAATCACCCGTATTTTTTTTACATATCGCCATAAAACCTGTCTTTTTCTAATGAATCGAAACAAATTCACTCGCTTTTAAGTTTTTAAGTATGTGTGCCCAATCATTTACAACGTTATGCATAAAATAACAAAATTTTCCCGGAAAAGCCTAACTGACACTAAACTATGTTTGCGAAATGTCATTAATCATATATATTTAATGTCTGTAATTAAAAAATAAGAAGAAACATCCTAAGTTGTGCGTTTCGTAGAGGAGTGTCCGCTGTGAGTTTTTAAATGAACTATAAAATAATGGTTTCCACTATAAGCATTTTATAGAAAATCAGAGCAGAAGAGAGCTAGTAGGTTAGGAACGAAGGTAGCATCGTGGTTATTTTTTTATGACTACGCAGAAAACGTTGTAAGTGCGAAACATTAATTTTGCGTAATATTATTTCAATTTGTTTTATTTTTTTGTAATGCTTTACTTTACACTGTTTTTATTGTTATTTCCATTGATTTTAAAACACGTTTGAATGTGTCTCTAACAATAATCAACTCTAGTCTCTATGTAACTTATACCGCTGTTCCAAGAAAATTCATCACAAGGCAAGAAATTAAAATTTTAATAAGAAACTTACTACAAAGACCCAAACTTTATTGAAAATTTTAAAGTCTAAAACAAAGGATAATAAATACTGAAGCTAGCAATCGAAAGTTCGCATTGACGGGAACCTATTTCATGGTCGATGAGCATCGTTCAAATTAAATTCTGTCGATTACGTTACGGCCGCTTCAACGCTTTTGGGCCTTTTAGATTTTATCCGAACCTTTTTAAAATATCGGCCATTTTTAAATTCGCGAGTCTGTGAAGTGACTCTTTTTCAACAATAAAATGTTGAAAATTTCGAAGAACCTTTATGTGACCGCTTTTGTGTTGTAGTGGAATAATTTCGGTCTACTTACCTTGAGGTCGCGGACTCAATCCGTGATCGTGGGTCTTTGTCGTTAATGAAAAGGGAACGTCTGTTGCATGACATGCTCTAAGGTTGCATGACATGCTCTAAGGTTGCATGACATGCTCTAAGGTTGCATGACATGCTCTATGGTTGCATGACATGCTCTAAGGTTGCATGACATGCTCTAAGGTTGCATGACATGCTCTGAGGTTGCATGACATGCTCTATGGTTGCATGACATGCTCTAAGGTTGCATGAAATGCTCTAAGGTTGCATGACATGCTCTAAGGTTGCATGACATGCTATAAGGTTGCATGTGTTAGTACTTTTTTATGTAATCGCTCAACAGAACCAATAAACCATAATCAAATTTGATAGAATGATTTTAGAGGGATAATATAGCCGATTCTGAAGGCTTTAATTTTAGTTTTAGTGCTGTCAAAGCAAAATTTTCTTCATTTTAAAATAGTTCTTAAACGCTAGGAACAGAAGCTAAATTCCTTTTGAAAAATTTAGGTTTTGACAGCACTAAAACTAAAATTAAAGCCTTCAGAATCAGCTTTATTAGTAGATTATTATACCAAGCGGGATTTTGGTCATGCTATGTTCAAAATCTGCTTTTCTTTCAACTTTACTAAGAATAAATAAAAAAAGTGTCTTGCTACTTCTACATATAAAGTGATGTGTGAAGTTGTATAATTTAACTGTTGATATACCGAGCATGTGTAACTCTTTTCTGTGATCCAATACAAAAATTTAAAAGAAAAATATCGCAGCGCCTTTAAGGGATTACATTAATCTTTATGTTGGATCCGTGTGACGATCTTGACTACCATTTATTGCTTTAGCGATAATGATAATTAAGAGGGTTAAAATTTATTTCATGCATTTGTATTTAAGGTATTCGCTACCTTAAATCATTTTGCCTGCAGTTTCACCCACGCGAATGTAATTAAGGATTGACCTGACCCTTCGACATGAACAACGCCATACTTTTGAGGGATCTTTGGAAGAAATTAGTTCTCTCCCTACATTGAAAAAAATTATATATATATATATTTATGATCTGTTGATATTTTACTAAGTAAACGTAATTATAAAAATGTTTTAAGATATATACTTTTATCTAAAAAAAAATGCTATTCGAACCTATTTTCTTTTTTTTTACTCTCCGCAGCAGAACGTGATTAAGGGTTAAGGGATCGACTTGTTTTATTTTCATAAAATAGGCAAAAGAAATATGAAGTCTATCTACATAAATTCAAGATTGTTTTGCTTTCAAAATATTTCGGTAATAACTAAAAATCATCCAATTTGTTGTTTCACTACGTGTTTTTTTTTTTATTAGGTATTATCCGCTGAAGAAAAAGAAGCCCATGAGCCAACATATAATCGCCTCTTTCAGAAGCCAGTCTTTGCCATTGTGCTGAAAGGATAATAGAAAAAGGTGCTAGGGTAGGCCATACTCTTAAGAGTAGCTTATAAATAATCTAGCCCAGGGGCACCAAATTGCCAAGGGTGTTCAACCCGCGGCTCTCGGGCCGCATGCAGCCCGCTGGGACATATTTTGCGGCCCTCAGAGATTAGAATAAATATTCGTTCTGACTTTACGCGCCTCGTCTCTAAAATCAAGCGCCGTTCGGTCACAAAATAAAAGCAGATATCGACAATCTGATGAAAAATAAACAAGTTCAATCCTCACATTAATCTGTATTTTTAAATTTTTAAACAAATAAAGAATTTCAATTCATTCGTTTGTTATTTAATGTTAACGTGCTGCAATGTGGCCTTCCGACAAACGTGGGCCAAATTTTTGGCCCTCGAGCTAAAAAAGGTTGGGGATCCCTGCTCTAGCCTATTATACAAGTGAAGATGCTTAACATTACAACAGTAAAGGATTTTTAAAATCGGTTCGGTATAGTTCTAGATATTACCCTCCTTACATACAAACAAACAAAGTTTACCTCTTTATGATAATATGGTATAGGTAGATTATACTAAAAGTAGTAGTTGGGAGCCTCTATGGTCTAGTCGTTAGAGTACTCAACTACTAATACGGAGGTCGCGGGTTCAAATCCCGTAGGGTCACATTAGAGTTCAGTCCGCGTACTGTGGAAGACACGTTAAACTGTGGGTCCAATTTGTATCTGAAGTACGGCGATAAGGCTCACCACCCATCATCCTCGGACGAAATAATCATCAGTGAAACGTGGGTGTACGAGTGTGTACAGTGACCTGCATTTCGCAGTCCACACTCGGAAGCACATTTGACACCCTCTCGAGGATTCATGTCGTGATCATCTATTTAGTTGGAAGAAAATCCCTTATTAAGGACTTTGGTTGAGTTTTTTTGTACCTTTTCAATATAAAACATTAATGTACACTGAAACACACAAAAAGGTCAAGCATAAGTTTCGTGTTAAAATTAAAGTTAAATTTTATAAAATTTAAAACCAAATGAACGGAGCGACTGTTTATCTTTCTGTCTGTAGCTTAGAAGAATGTTATTAAATCTCATTGTATACTGAAGAAATTTAATAAAAACAAGCAGTTACATCTTTTTTATTAGAATAACTTGAAATTAAAAACTGAAAGCTGGAAGAAACGACGTTTATAAAAATGCAATATAATCAAAAGTTATTTTTAATTAGATTTGTACGTTAACTTGTAAATATTTTTTCAGACTCATAGAAAAGCTAATAAAGACATTTTTAACCGACTTCAAAAAAGGAGGAGGTTCTCAATTCGACTGTATTTTTTTTTGACGTTGTTACTCCATAACTCTGTCATTTCTGAACCGATTTGAATAATTATTTTTTTGTTTGGAAGAGTGTACGTCCAGGTAGGTCCCATTTTAGGTTTGGTCATGATCTGAAGAAGGTCTTCAGAGATAGGCAGTGGAACTCCTCAGAAAATGACAGCATACCTCTTAAAATTGAGGTAATCGCTTTGTACCTGGGTGCTGATTACAAGGTATTACTTTAAAAACGTCATTCTTCCACCTGATCTTCGATCCTGGCTTCATCACCATATTCACCATAGAACTCCTCAACGGATCAGAGCACATAACTCGAGATTGCGGCAATCACTGCGTTAGGGTGCTGATTCAAGGGTATTACTTTGAGATTATCAGAATACCTGACCTTTGATCCTGGCTTCATCACCATAGAACTCCTCAACGTATGACAGCACATAACTTTGGATTGCGGCAACCAGTTTGTGTTAGGGTGCTCATTGCAGGGCATTGCTGAAAATTGCCAGTGTACCCACCTGACCTTCGATCTTGGCTTCATCACCGTAGATCTCTTCAACGGATGACAGCACATAACTCGAGATTGCGGTAATCATGTTGTGTTAGGGTGCTGATAGCAGGAAGCTACTCAAACATGGCTACTTATACTCACTTGAACTTCGTTTCATATTAACACCACGTTTGCAAGAACTACCCATACTTTACAATTTAACCCGGAAACACTAAAAAATGTTAAATAAAATAAACTTTTAACAAAAAAAAAATTGTAACCGACTTCAATAGTAACAGCAGTCATTCACTAAAAAGTTAATAATAATTCTATAAAGACCGATGGTACCGAACCAACACTTTTGCCGACTTCTTTCTTCCTGAAACATTATGTTATCTAGAAGTCGGCGTATTTCCTACGATATAGCAACATAAAAACCAATATAAGAACGCCGACTTCTAGATAACATAACGTTTCAGGAAGAAAGAAGTCGGCAAATAATATTGCCTCCTTACCGCACTTGTAGCATAAACTACTACCTATTAAATTGATATGTACGTTAGCTTATGTAGATATTTTAAGGAAGCAAACAAACTTGTGCAGTAATTTAGGATCACGCAGAAAAGTGCTATACTTAGTTGAAGCCCATTTTTAGTTAAAACCCGTTTTAACTAGTTAACACTAGCTCAAAGTGAAAGCCTTTGTTACAACTAGTTTTGACTAGTTGTAACCGCGAGGTTACAGAAATGCAGAGCTGATGGGATTTGAGGAATGACACGGGAGAATTGTGGAAGAAACGTGAGTGAACTAACCTTTGTTCTGGATGGTTTTGGATGGGCCGGCGAATGCGCTGCGTGGCGTCCCTCCTTGTTGGGCTGATTGAGCTGGTCGAGCAGGATGTATTGGTTCGTGGAGTAATGTGAACACAACACTGGCACGAGCACAAGGTACGCGAGATTTATCGGCACGTCGGCGGCGCGAGTGTGTGCACACGTGTGTTTCGGGAGACGTCTGCCGCGGAACAGAGCGAGCGCTGGCGCACGAGTCCCCAGCGCGAGGCGCTGTGTCGCGAGTTACTCATGCGCATGCGCGTGCGTATCCGTCACGCTTGTGGCGTGAACATCCTGGGGGGGCCGGGGCTGCGACTCCTCTTGAGCTGAATCCAACGGCAGCCTGGCTAGCTTGAACACAGGTCGTCGCAGATTTCCATGGGCTGTGTCCAGATCCACAACTCGGATCACTCCATCCTTGCCAGGTATCGTGCGGAGAATTCTCCCCAACTTCCATTGGAGCGGAGGCAGGTCATCCTCTTTGATGAGGACCAGTTCACCCACTTGAGGAGGGGAAGAAGGGGAGAGCCATTTGGAGCGGGTTTGCAGGGTATGGAGGTAGGATCTGGACCAGAGAGTCCAAAAGCGCTGAGAGAGTGCTTGAATGAGTTGAAAGCGTTTAAGAGCAGATATGGGTCTGTCGTCAAAAGACTGCTCAGGTAGAGCGGTGAGCGGACGACCAATAATGAAATGTTCGGCCGTGAGAGGTTCAAAGTCCGCAGGGTCGGGTGAAATTGGGCAGAGGGGTCTTGAGTTGAGTACAGCCTCAATTCGAGCCAAAAGGGTAGAGAATTCCTCAAAAGTGAGGTGCTGTTCACCTATCACGCGATAAAGTAGTTTGTAGGGATTTCTCTCTACAGTTTTATAGATGATTGAATGAAGAGCGGCGTATTTATGAAGAAAACAACCGCTAATGTGGAGTGCGTATATTTCACTGATTGTACGATGATTGTTTAGCTATATAAGTAAACTATAAAATGCTTACGCTAAAGTATTACAAAATAATAATCTTTGGACAGTTGACTGTACATGCTGCCGAGAACAAAGAAGAATATAAATCTAGAAACTTAAATCATTTCATTTCTTATTTCTAAATATTGCAAATTAATTAAATAGTCTTAGGTGCACCAAAGTTTACTAATTGCACTTCTGGTGAGGTACTCTTCTCTGCCGTAGTCCTATGCAGTGTCCGCGGCTGCGGCACCGGTATGTTCTGGACAGCGGGCGTCTTCCGTAGTCTCCTCCTAATGCAGATGATTCCCACGATCAGTACCGCCAGTATAAACAATCCCCCAACGCTGTATGATACGATATATAGGTGGACATCGTGTACAGTGAGAGATTGAGAGGATTGCTGCTTCAGTTCCTCAATCTGGGCCCCTAGTCTATTCCAACTGATTGAATTGTCTTCTTGAAAGACTGGTGGCGTAGCGTTGTCAAGCACGTTGGTCTTTAATATGCTGTTTAATATGGACATTTGTGGGATCTCCATCTTTTCAACTTCTGTGTTGATATGGTCGAAAAAGTTTTTATGTGAGAAGATGGTGAAGGTATTACCCTTCAAAGTGCAGCCTTGACCTAGACTCACGATGCCATTTCCCGACAGTGATTGTATTTCCGTATCAGCTGGACATAAAATGCGCACTGTGCATTCTTCGCAACAAGTGTATAGCCAGTCATTCTGCTTGTTTTGTAATTTGACCCATCTATCGGCGCAACTTAGTAGCTCGGAAGTACAGGTTGTTTCTTTATTTTGATCCATGTTTACTAATTTCAGATCACAAATAGATTGTCTTGTTCTCATATCGTAGATTGGTGTATCAATGGGACATAGTATGTTCTTTTGTGATGAATGAATGCATCTCTGCATGTCGTTTTGCGACAACAGAAGGGCTATGTCCTTTCTCAAGTTGAATGCCAAGTACGGGTATGCTGTTGTTAAACGATATGTGTGCAGTTCTTTCTTGTATGGTAGGCTTATGATCTTGTCCAATTCGTAAACTTCATTGGTGACTAGAGGAATTTTGACTTCCATAATGAGGTAGTTGTCGATAATTCTTGCATAGACCCGCAATATCTTGTACAAGTCTCGGATGTTCTCCATATTGGGTATGATGAGATCACCCTGTAGATGATGCGTGATGGTTTGGACTTGCGTTTCTAATTGCTCCGGGGATAACAGGTGACTATCGACGCGCCCGTGAGTGACGTCGGTTATAGCTGCGATCAAACTTTGTTGAATACTTCGCAAGTTTGATAAAATGATGTTTGCGGACAAAGTCGATGACGTAATGAATAGGCCATTCTGACTATCGAGCCGCGATTCATTGACTTCCATAGATACGTTCTTAAGAGATTGTGTCATGAAATGAAATTGAGTGTTGATAATGCCTTCATGGCGTCGCAGGATATTATATTCTGATTCCACAATTAGTGTCTGGTTTCGGATGAGGTTTTGAAGATGATTTTCATTCAATGCAATTTTCTCAATATCCTTTTTGTACTGGTCAGCGAATCTATTGTCCAGTACTCCAAACAGGAAGCTTGCTACATTTCCAACTCCATTTATCAATCCTCGTTTGTATCGTTGTTTGTTTTGAAACTTGAATATGTTATTGTAGTGAATGATTTCATTTAATTGGTGCTCCAACTGAAGTAACACGCCTTCATATTGATTATTTTTATGTTTATACATGGTGCGACAAACTTTCTTCAAATGAGTGATGTAAAGGCTTATATCTTCCACACCTTGCCAAAATGACGTCATATTATGGTAGACAACCAACTTCCACTCGTCTCTGATATGTTGAAGATCTGAGATCTTATCAAAGTAAAAGGTTTGACTGCCATTCAATGGCGATACTTTGTACGATGCTGACGTTTGCTGAATGCTCGGTGACAACAGAGACATAAATATTAATGCTGTAGCGAATAAACCCCTTAATGCATTTACGCGCACCTTTTGGCGTCCTTTGGATTTATTCTTTGTTGAGCTTAGCGTTGATGT
This sequence comes from Ypsolopha sequella, assembly GCA_934047225.1. Taxonomy (NCBI): domain Eukaryota; kingdom Metazoa; phylum Arthropoda; class Insecta; order Lepidoptera; family Ypsolophidae; genus Ypsolopha; species Ypsolopha sequella. The sequence continues at coordinate 1,286,138 of OW203989.1, forward strand.
TGGTTCCGCAGGTTGTGATGTGTCAACAGTTTGCTCAATTACGTTGTTGTTTATGGGCAACATAATTAGTCTGTTGATTGGATGTTTCGAAACGTTTTGCGTTTTTAACGTAACGACCCGGACATGTCCATCCTTTCTGGGGTGAATCTCATCGACGCGTCCCATTGCCCACTTGTCCGGTGGTACGTTGTCTTCCTTGATGATGACTAATTCAGTGAGACGACTCGTAGACGTCAATATAACGCGATGCTTTGCTGCGTAGCTGATGCTGGTATACACAAGTCGTCCCCCGACTTGTAAGACTCTCTGTGTATGCGATGAGAGTTTTCTGCCATTAATAACATTTCCATTTTTCTTCAATTGTTTAATTTCGTCATAGAAGTCGCATTCTTGCACATTCTTGATAATGAGGTTGTAGGCACTTTGTATTTCAGCCGGACTCAATGTACTGTTATGCGTCGAAACCTGAGTACTACGTACTCGCGCTATGAAACGTAATATCCATGCAGTAATTTTTGCGCTTCTTGTTATGGAGCTATTTTTATTTAATAAATCCGTTATAAATGAATCTTGACTTTGTAGTAAGGCGCTGTTTACACTAGCTCTTTTAACTTCGAGTGTGGGGTCTGGAAATGTTTTCAACTGAATGTTATAGTGATTGAAAGTGAGTAGCCATTTTGGCCCTTCCCACCATAAATTGTGCTCTAGCAAATTAGCTGCGCTCATTCCCCGTGTGGCGCAGTCTGCGGCGTTGTCTCCAGATTTCACATGATGCCAAGCCGAAGACGGGATGACTTCCTTGATTTGGTTTACTCTGTTGGCTACAAATTGTTTCCATCTTGAAGTATTTCCATGTAGCCATCCTAAGACGACCATAGAGTCGGTCCAGGCATAAACCTGGAATAATTCTGCAGAGACGGTCTCCAGAAATTTTTTCATCAGCTGCGATAGCAAAACTGCACCTAGGAGCTCAAGCCTGGGCAGAGAGACTTCCTTGTTATGTGGCGCGACTTTTGATTTAGCGGCCACTAATTTTGATGTAGATTCTCCTTTATGATTGAGTGTTACTATGTATATTGCACATGCGTAACTCTTTTCCGAGGCGTCACAGAATCCATGTATTTGAAATGAGTGATCCATGCAGCCCAAGTATCTTGGGATTGAGTATGCTGGAATGTTTTTCAGGTCATCTCTTATTTGTAACCATTCTTTGGAGAAGCTCTCTGGCAGTTCGTCGTCCCATGAGATATTCAACGACCATGTTTTTTGAAATAGAATCTTCGCTTTGATCGTAAGTGGTTGGTACCAGCCCAAAGGGTCGTATATTTTAGCTACGTCGGATAACAACTGTCGTTTAGTATATTGAGTCTTGTCTGTGTTACAATCGATGTTGTTTGAGAATGTAAAAGTGTCCGACGAAGCATTCCACTGTAGTCCCAGCGTTTTTCTTGATTCGGAGTCTCTAAATTCGAATGGGGCATTTAGTAGCTCTGATGGTAGATCCTTGATGAGTTTAGGTTCATTGCTGGACCATTTGCGAAGGTTCATACCGGCTTTTTTCAGAACAATTGATAGTTCATGTTGCAGTTTCTTTGCTTGATTGATTGAGTTACTTCCTGCCAACAGATCGTCCATATAAAAGGAATTCTCTAACGCAGAAGCTGCTAGTTTGAATGTGGCGGCATTATCTCGGCCTATTTGTTGTAACGTTCTCATTGCGAGGAACGGTGCGGCCTTTGTGCCGTAAGTGATTGTAGTGAGATGATATTCCCGAAGTAGGTCGTGAGGTGAGACTCTCCATACGATTGATTGAAGATGCTGGTCAGCCTCTCTGACGTGTATTTGACGAAACATTTTCTCAATGTCTGCTGTGATGACGTATTTGAACTGTCTCCACTTTAAGATGAGTGACAGTAAATCTTGCTGGAGATTGGGTCCGCTCTCCATCAGGTCGTTGAGACTTAGTCCTGATGATGTCCTTGAACTGGCATTGAATACAATACGCAGGGCAGTTGTAGTTGAGTCCAACTTTAGTACGGCGTGGTGAGGTAAATAACAAGCTGCACCGGTGCTTTGTGAGTCAGCCGGCCGCATGTGACCCAATTGTTCGTATTCATCCATGAATTTTTTGTACCTCTCTGATAATAACGAACTTTTGGACATCCTCTTTTCTTGTTGAATAAATTGTGCAACAGCCCTAGGTTTTGAATGTCCTAGCTGCTCCTCAAAGCTTGGTTTCATGGGGATGGCTACTTCGTATCTACCATTCTCCAGTCTTTGGGTATTTGCTTGAAAGTGGTCCTCACAGTATTGTTCATTTACTGTTAAAGGACCGGATGATTGATTGATTTCTTCTACTTCCCAATACTTCTTGATGTCATCGAGATTTTTGATTACGACATTGCACGCAAATGTCTGAACTTGACCTGACAGGATCCAGCCCAGTTTAGTTTGTTGAGCTATAGGTGATTGATGTGCACCCTTGACGAGTCCGCTCATAATAATTTCGGAATAGACACTCGCGTCAAGTAAGATGTCTATAGGCTTAGACAGATGGTACTGAGGGTCTGCCAATCTTGTATGTTGAAGATGTTCCCATGACGTTCTTCTTAGTGTGGTACTGGATAGGTTGTTGATAACTCTGGATACGACTAGAGCTTCGGTAGTGAACTCGTAGTCACCATAGATTGATTGACATTCCAGAGTTACTTTTCCTTTGCTCTGTTTTGAGCTTGTGCCGATGCCTGATATTGATGCTTGATAATGTTGACGCCTCAACCCTAACAACTGGGCGGCGTTTTCGGAAACCAAAGATATCTGGCTTCCTTGATCTAGAAGAGCTCTGAAGTTGATGAATGTACCATCGGAGGCCTTGATATTGAGTGACAACGTTGTAAGTAGAATTTCTTCATCTTCGTTCGCAACATAATTTACATTATATTGGCGGGACTGTGAGTTCGATGACGACGCCGTGGCTGTAGGTACGGACGGCGGTTTTGGGTTAGCAGACACGGAAACCGCTGCGTCATGAATAATTGTATTGTGGTTTCCGTTGCAAATCTGGCATTTTTTTTTCGATGGACATATTGTGTCATTATGCTTGCGAAGACAATTTTGACAAATATGAAGTTTTTCAATCGTCTTTATGATTGTGTCAGCAGGTTGATTGAGAAATCGTTTGCACTGGAACAATTTGTGATCTAGGCCACAAAGTAGGCATTTATGCTTGTGTGATGTCGCAATTGCTTGATAGCTTTTTGTAACTGATTTTCGCAAGTTGATGTTGCTCCCTTTATACCACGATTGTTGTTGGTCAGGTTGTTTGACGGATGCTGCAGGTTCCTTGCCCTTCCTTTGATTAGGTTCGAGAGCCATAAATTTTCTCTCAATGAAAGCCATGAAATCGTCAAACACAGGTAAATCTCTCGGCGACGAGCGAGATATTTGAAAATCGGTGTAAGTGTCTGCATCCAGCTTCTTTGATACCAGATGCACCAGAATAGGATCCCATGTGGATGTGTCTATTCCCAGGTTATGAATGGCAAAAATACACTCCATTGTTGTGTCGTATAACTTCTTGAGTTCATATGACGTTTGCTTTTGAATGACTGGTTGGTTCAGAAAAACTTCAATATGATTGGTAAATAGAACCAAGGGATTGTTGAATCGATTTCTTAAAAGATTCCATGCCGTGTCATAGTTTTCTGCTGTAATGTTCAAGTGCTGTATGAGACGTTCGGCTTCTCCCTTAACTTTACTCTTGAGATGCTGCATCTTCTGAGTCTTGGTGAAGTACTTGCTCTTGTGAATACCTTCGTTGAACAGGTCATAGAACGTGGGCCACTGAGTGTACTTTCCAAAAAAGTCAGGAATATCAATTTGCGGAGTCGCAATGCGAAGATGATCGGAGGAAGATAGTTTCCTGTTAAGCTTCTTCTTAATTTCCAGGTACCGACGCTCTATAGATTCAAAATCGTGTTCGTAATCCTCATTGCTACCTTGCAAGATGTTATCTATGCGCAAATGAAGGTGGTCAATGCTATTCCACAAACGTTGTAGGTTTTTCAACTCATCTTCTATCTCCCACTTCTCCTCCATGCGGCTGTCGTTGACCCTGTTTATGAGGCGCTCGAAGGCTCTGAAGTTTGTGCCTTGTTGACTGATTAGCTGTCCTACTTCATCTGTATCCGTGAAGATCGGTAGATGAAATTGTACCGTTGACTTTGGCTCAATCGGTTTATTGTATGACGAAATCATAATTTTCGTTTTTTCATAATAACTTTTCAACTCCTCATAGATGTTGCGGGAAAAGTAGTCGCAGGTTTTGTCTTCGTAAGATTGCAGTTTAGTGTTATTGAGGTCAAATTCTCTCCACAGAAGATCCAGTGTGTCCACCCGCTTGATGAGGTATTCGGTGGTTTTTCTTGCCGCACTGTCCTTCTTGAAATTGGTGTTGACGCTCTCAATCTCTCGAAGAATTTCACCTTGACGATTGAATAATACATCTGCCATGATGATTGGGTGAATGTCTTGAGCTTGCCGCGAAGATGATGTTTTGATTGATGTATGCTGGATTGAAGTCCGGCTGAAGTAACGTAGCTTGCTTTGATTGAATGTTCAGGTAGGCTAGCTGAATGCTGCGGCTACCTGACGAATGCTTGAGTGAAGCCCGACTGACTGTACGTGGCTTGCTTTGATTGAATGTTCAGGTAGGCTAGCTGAATGCTGCGGCTACCTGATGAATGCTTGAGTGAATGATGCTATGGACTGTAGATGCTGGTGAACCACCTCTCGAACGCAGATCACTGTCACTCGCGATGGTCCGTACGACAGAGCGCTACCGCAGCCCTTTCGTGTGATTCAAGCACCTTCTCAATTAACTGGGGAGACCCGCTTGTGGGAGGCCAGCTAACCGATTGCTAACACACTAAGAGCAAACAGCAAACACCAAGTCGTAGTAGTTTCGAAGGACCCTGAAGTAACGTAGCTTGCTTTGATTGAATGTTCAGGTAGGCTAGCTGAATGCTGCGGCTACCTGACGAATGCTTGAGTGAAGCCCGACTGACTTAACTGACTGAAGCCCGACTCGAAGGACCATAATGTAGGGATTTCTCTCTACAGTTTTATAGATGATTGAATGAAGAGCGGCGTATTTATGAAGAAAACAACCGCTAATGTGGAGTGCGTATATTTCACTGATTGTACGATGATTGTTTAGCTATATAAGTAAACTATAAAATGCTTACGCTAAAGTATTACAAAATAATAATCTTTGGACAGTTGACTGTACATAGTTGCTTGGTGGATTTTACGTTTATTTCGTGCAGAGCGCCGAACCAAGGCCCTTTAGGCGGGTTCAGTATCCAAGTTATGTGCTGATTCGCGAGCTTGTGAGTGATTGCATCATTGTTTGACCTGAGGAAGTTCTGAACTTCAATGAGCTGATTTCTAGCACCTACATAGTTTGTGCCGCAGTCTGAGCGAATGAGAACTGGAGTACCGCGACGTGAGATAAAACGTTGCAATGCCGCAAAGAACGCTTCCGTTGTGAGTGCAGAGACTGGTTCCAAATGAACCGCCTTTGTTGCGAGGCAAACGAAAATACAAAAATACGCCTTTATGAGTTTCGCGTTCCGCAACGTGCTGGATTTAACGAAGAAGTGGCCAGCAAAGTCCGTCGTGACGTGACTAAAAACTGGCTGAGGAGTAACTCTGTCTACTGGGAGATCAGACATGAGCGGAGCCTTAGGCTGTTCCGCGGCAGACGTCTCCCAAAACACACGTGTGCACACACTCGCGCCGCCGACGCGCCGATAAATCCGGCTCGAAGGACCAGAATGTAACCGCGAGGTTACAGAAATGCAGAGCTGATGGGATTTGAGGATTGACACGGGAGAATTGTGGAAGAAACGTGAGTGAACTAACCTTTGTTATGGATGGTTTTGGATGGGCCGGCGAATGCGCTGCGTGGCGTCCCTCCTTGTTGGGCTGATTGAGCTGGTCGAGCAGGATGTATTGGTTCGTGGAGTAATGTGAACACAACACTGGCACGAGCACAAGGTACGCGAGATTTATCGGCGCGTCGGCGGCGCGAGTGTGTGCACACGTGTGTTTCGGGAGACGTCTGCCGCGGAACAGAGCGAGCGCTGGCGCACGAGTCCTCGGCGCGAGGCACTGTGTCGCGAGTTACTCATGCGCATGCGCGTGCGTATCCGTCACGCTTGTGGCGTGAACACTAGTCTAAACTAGAATTTACTTATAGAGTCATTTTAATTCAAGTAAAAACTAGTTTTAACTAGAAAAGATTTGTTCTTATTAGGAAAAACTAATTCTAACTTAATTATTCACTTTAAAACACTTTGCGCTATACTATCGAGATCGTCAGTCTTTCACCAAAAAGTGAAAAATAGGTGCGACGGTGAGCGGGGCGAAGAGGCGAGCATGTTAGGTTTATATATATAAGTATATAAGTATATATTGGGATCCGAGCGAAGCGGAGCGGAGCGGGGCGACCCTCAATACTTCTAACAGGATTACTGTCAGCCCTACCCATTTATACGGATTTTCGACTCCAGCAGGCCATGCGAACCGTTGGCGGACGCGCCTTTACCCATCCACGAAATCCGTGGCCAAAAAGCTGAAATTTATGCAGTCAGCACGCCATACGGGCTGCCGGGGCGGACTCATTGACTGTTTTTAGTTGCAGGACGTGCAGTGCGCTATGATATACCAATTTCGTATTATTTTTATAGAGCACGGGGCGGTCGGCTGTTGTTTCATTTTAGCCGCCCGTACGGCCTGCCGTACTGATTTAGTACAATATGTAAGCGGCTTGTTGCACTCGAAAAGTGACGACACGCCGCTGGCGAACCACGTGGAGCTGAGAGTGTTACAATTTTAGCTGAATCATTTAGTTGTAACTAGTTTTTTCTAGTTAAAACTAGTTTTTTCTAGTTTAAACTAGTTTGTTCTAGTTAAAACTAGTTTTACCTTAAATCAAAATTTCCCTAAAATAAATTGTAGTTTTAACTAGTCAAAACTAGTTGTAACAAAGGATTTCAGTTAGAACTAGTTTTTACACTAGTTAAAATGGGTTTTAACTGAAAACGGGTGTGTCCTGTAACATATATGTTTAAGGTCAAATAATATTAGTAGGCGAAACCCAAAACATAGGTAGTACTAGACTACTTATATGAACAACTGTTTGTATGGGAGCTAAGCGAAATTCGCAACTTTTTTTTTCTCTTCCTCCCATACAAATTGCCCCGATCAGCTGACTGGTCCAGTATGGAAAGGTGAAAACAAATTTTAAGAATTTTGCTTAGCTCTTATACAAACAATTGTTCATATAGACTAGTACTACCTATGTTTTGAGTTTCGCCAACTAATATTATTTAACCTTATATACCTACACAACGTTACGACTACTTACGACATGAATCCTCAAGGGGGCCAGAGGTGTATCCGAGTATGGACTATGACTAACAATTTACAGTCCACACTCGTACCCTCACGCTTCAACGACTATTATTATATTCTGCCATGATAACCCCTATCGCCTTACTTCATGCACAGATAGGACTCACGCGCAGTTCCGAAGCACGAACGAACACTAATGTGCCTCTAGAGATTTGAGTCCGTGACCTCTGTATTAGTGATCTAGTACTTGATACACTAGATCTAGTTTTTAGAAAGTAAAAAAAAAATCTCTATGTATGTAGGGTCCGACATAAGAGTTTCGTCATCACATAAAACTCTTTGAATATTCGCCTAAAAGCAAAGTCTTTGTCAGTAAGCAGTTTGGTTAAAACCGTTGAGGTTCGAAAGTATCAAGATAATTACGTTGCTTGATAATGATCCGACAAATATCGGATATTTGTCAGATAAGGATCGGATAATGATCACCAGTGTAATAAATTAATTTGTCATATTGTTTCAACAAATACATAACAAATGCATTATAATTCGGGCAATTCTAACAAAAACAAATAAAATTTTTGATTTTTATTAAAAATCCAACACAAATTAACATCAATTAAAGTAAAAATCATTTTAAGTACTATATTTTAAATTATTTAAAGTAACGTTTTTAAGCGCTGCAGAAACGCGCGAAAGCACTCTAAATCCGAACTGAATTTTTATGGTACGGGGAACCCCCACAGTTCACTTTCATGAACGCATTTTTTGTTATTATCAATTCATAATCATCGAGCTACTTTTATCAAGATACATATCAAGACAATTATCACGGATAAATATCCTTTCGAACCCTGCGTTGAGTTATTTTAAACCTTTACGTTATCACGAAACTAATAAAAGAAGAGAATAAACGAATTCATGATTTATTATCAAAAAATGTATTCTCGTAGTAAATTGGTTTACAAAAACTAAGTTATTGAAACAAGAAGTTAATTTCAGATAGACAGACAGACACTAAACTGATTCCGTTTGCGTACGGAACACTAAAAATTAGATAAAGATATGGAAAAAGTATGTTTACTTAAATAGACACAGATACAAAGAAGGCAGCCACAAATGTAACTAAAAGAAAATGTGACAAGTAATTTTCATTTAGAATTTAGTGCCAGAATTGTGCAATCCGTCTCTAAAATGTTGTTTAAAATAAAATAATTTTAAACTTACACGAAACTGAATTCACCAAACGATTTTAAGAGTTTCTTAACTAAAACGGTTCGCTCCACTCCGCAGTAATTCCGTGAAACTTGTGTGACTTCAAAATGGCGGCGAAAATTCCAAGTTTAAGCAACTCCCTCCCTCCCTCCGGTAGAGAGTTGAGTCAAGTACATACTGGTGGAGGAAGTGCAGGGAAATATTAAGGGACTTAGTATCGCCAAATAGGTACTTTCTAAAGCCTACTCCTCGTTTAAGTATGGCCAAACCAAAAAATATTGAAAAAATGTATTATGAATTATTAACTCTAAGACAAATGACAAAAGAACGTAGACAAAAAAAAAACAACCGAAACCGGTGTTTTTTGGCTTGAATTTACTACTACTACTAAGTGGTTTGGTCGATTAAATTCATGTATGTTTTGATAAATAGATAAACTGAGTAGCTTTAAACATGAGATAGGATTATTCAATCGAACAATCTCTTCCATGTGAAAAGTATTATTTTCTCATATTTCACCCTATCAAGAATGCAGCAAGCGTCGGTCGTTGTAACAGCCACTATGGATTGTGGGCTGATATTAACGTTATTTAATTTCCGTCGATATTTTTACCGACAAACTGCTAATTTGGCGATGTTAATCGCCTTAAGGCAATTACCATCGCCAAATTAGCAGCTCGATATTTGTCACTACAAATATCAACGGAAACGACATTGAAATAACGTTCATATCAGCGCGCAATGCAAAGTGGCTATTACAACGCTCACTGCGTCCTTGAGAGGGCGAAATAGGAGAAAATTATACTTTTCACTTGGACGTGATTACTCGATTGAATAATCTTATGTTATGTTTATAGCTATCAAGTTTATATATTTATCAAAGCATAGATGAATTCAATCGGCCAAGCCACTCAAAGCAGTAGGGAATTTGAGGTCGAAAAACACCATTCAGTAAAAAAAAAATTCATGTAGAAGTTTTGGTGGTATGACAAAGCAAAATGTTGCATATGTTGTCTAAGAGTTGATTATTCGTAATACATTTTTTCATTATTTTTGGTTTGGCCATAAACGAGGAAGTACCCATTTGGCAATGGTGAGGCCCTTAAACTGCTGAAATTGCTTGTCAAAGCTCCCGGGAACGTTGCATACTTTCTGTTAAATAAGCAAAAAATGTAAGCTCTCAGATTCGAAAAATAATTACTGTTAGTTCATCAACTTCTCATTGAATTTGTAATTCATGGTAACGTTGGTTGTTATTTAATTTTGTTTGCCTGACACTGAATCGATTAATATAGGCACTTTGTTACTACCCGACACCGGCACGGCTGCAATGGAAGCCAAAATGTATGAAAATATACCGTTGTCGACGAATGAAGAAAACAGTGGGCCTAAAGGGACACAAAAATAATTTCACCAAAAAGAGGGCCTTGTTTCTGAATACTTACCAAGTTTCCATTATGAATTAGGCCGTTTAATTCAAAGACACCTTACACATATTTCACTAGAAGCAAGGATACCCATAATTGCTCGATTAGGCGAACCAAGCACTCCCTTTTCAGAAAATTTGCTGTCTAATAATATGACCAAACTTTATTCACCGGCCAACTTAAATAAACACTCTTCCCATTTAAATAAAACTCTTATTACATAAGCACTAAGGTGAAAGGGTTAAACTTATGAAGCCAAGTTGGTGAAGTTATACCGCAGTCTCAGTTTTGGGTAAACTCTCTCCGATGCCCTTATTAGCGGTACACGATACAACTGAACAGTCAGCAGACTAGTTTTTCACACAAAGATAAATATTCCGAAAAAGTAATTAAATAAAAAAAAAAAAAAGATTTTTATTCAACAGAACACAACTCAAAACACATTAGGATTAGACAGGTTCTGTTGAAAAGGTCGCTGACTCAGCTTTTGTCCGTTAAGCCAGAAGCAAAGGGGCGCTGTTATTCCGTCACTGCCTGTTCATCCATAAGGATACTTAAAACAAAAAACAAAAATTAACATAACTATGATTAAAACACATAAAAATCAATAGCCATGTTTAGGAACTTGGAACTTCTATTGTTTTGCAGCTAAATTAACGTACCATTTAATAATATTAAGAGTATTATATGTATAATTATCTATATACTTATATATGAATATTATATAATTCAATTCAAATTCAAAATTATTTATTTACCAAATACGAACAAAGATTCTTACAATAAAGAACTTAATTACTAAGAAAAAAACCTAAATATAAAGTATTTTACCTATTTTACAATTGAAGTATTCTTGTGGCCCCAGACTAAGCGAGCTTGACTCGTGGGTACCGACAGTAATTTTTTCCAAGATTTATGGTTTTCGCAAAAAGTTAGGCAGTATTAGTGTTAGTCAGTCAGTCAGTTTAGAATTTAAGATAAAAATTAAAAACAGGTTATTTACAATTATGCTAACTACATTCTAACTAAAAATAAAAGCAAAACAAAAAGAAAATAATTTCGGATTCATCACACACTAATTGAATGTTATTTTTCCTTATTAATATATATATATGTATATATATATACAAATAAATATAAATATTGATTGTATATATATGTAGTAGGATGTGTAATATGATTTGAACTATTATATACTAATAAGATCGGAGTCCATTAGGTGGTGATTTAAGAACTTCCTCCGTCTCGTTGTAGGTCATACTGAGAAGAGCTTCGTTTAATTTTCTTTTAACTTCGATGCACCTTAAATCACGAAGGTCGCAAATTTTATGAAGCTTGTTGTAGACAAATGGATGCAGGAAATCACTAAATTTTTGAGCAAATGCTGTGTTGATTCGTTTAACCGGGGCTTTATAAATTCGCTTTCTTATGATGTGAGAGTAGTGAGGTGAGTTAAGTAAACTCTTGTGAACCACGAGTACAATTTTCCGAATAAACAGTCGGCGAACACTCAGGAGTTTGGATTCTGAATATAGTGAATCAGTGGGGTGCCTATATTTCCGCTTAAACATAACTTTTATAACTGAGCGCTGTGCTCTCTCTACCTCCATCATTGCGGTTTTACCAGCTCCACCCCATACTGGAACACAATAAGTCATCAATGATTCACATATAGCCGAATAAATACTTTTTAGAAGGTCTATGTCTGCTGAATTACGGATAAATTTCATAATATTTATTACTTTTCTGACTCTATTTGACAGTAGATGAATATGTTCTTTAAACGAAAGATGTTGGTCCAGAATCACGCCCAAGTATTTTGAAGAAGATGCTTTACATAACTGTGTACATGAACATGATGGAACTGAATTTATTCTCGTAACACCGCATTTGTGGATCCTAAGACAAGCTGTTTCTGGCGGTTGTGATGCCGATATTTTATGAAAACATAAGTATTTTGTTTTTTCTTCATTTAACGTCAATAAGTTTCTCTGAAGCCAGGTTGAAATCATAGACATACCCTTTTCAGCCGAAAGAAAAGCGTCATTCCATGTTTCGCCATGGAAAATAATTGCTGTGTCATCTGCGTAGCAGAAGAGTTCAGCTTTATTCATTTGTAAGGATGATATGTCATTGAGGTACATTAAGAACAAAGTAGGACCGAGATAAACTTAAATGCATTATTAATAGATTTAAAATATATATTAATATATTATGTAATTTACAATGTACATACTGACACCATAGTTCATGCATGGATTGCCAGGATTCGAACCCGAGTCTGCAGATTGAGAGGTGTCCTACCGATTGAGTTACCGATGTATCTGACTTAAAGCTGCTGATATCTATACGTGGTATTTTGTTTTTATTGAGCTGTAAATAACCCTGCTTATTGTTGACTCCCGACATGATCATAACCCCTGGAGAGGGGTTATGCATTTCGCATGAAATCGCATTCATATGATGTGTTTGATATGCAAGCGAGCACTTCACATATTGTGTAAATTGTATAAAGGATAACACTTTCACAAAGTGAAATTGTAAGTCAGCTATTCGGCAAAACATGCCAAAACTAACTTCGAATAAGTCAGACTTATTCGAAACTTTCTTATATTTAAAAGATTAGAAAACACATTAAAAAAAAATTACATTCGAAGAATCCCAGGTACTTAAAGAGGGCAAAAAGGCTCATGATTGGTCTGTACTGAGTGTAATGCGAAATTGGGGCAGCCGTGATTGTCCGATTCACAGTGATAATAAACGCCATTGGAGCTGACTCCATACTAAATATATGCTCAGCACAGTTTTTATTTTTTAGCGCTTATCACTTTCAACTTTCTGAGGTTTTAGTTTCATAATCTTACTTATTTTTTGTAGTGAAAATGTAATTTCTATCCAAATCAGTCCACTAATTAAAATAAAACTGGTGCAATTCTTGTAAATGTAGTTAAAGATTCCATCGTAGTTTCCCATTTTCAGAACACCAACGAGGCTGTGGGAGGTGCGCGGGGCGATATGCGTGGCTGCCAAAAATTAATACCCGCTTTATACAGCAAATAGGCGCACTCGATTTAAGTTGTCTGTTTACTGTCCACCTCATACAACGGGCCGTTAGTGGTATAAGAAATGTTTATAGGAGTTGCAAACTCTTCTCAATTTGTGATAGTCATTTTGTAACTGGAGATATTTCTTTGTGCGGCTAACAGAGATCTGATACAAATCTCCTCCTGGACTTAATCAGTCGTTTGTTCATTGTGTAAGCATTTTTGGAACACGTAGCTTGGTATTGTATAAACTTGTATTGCCATTACATTTTATTGTGCTAAAACTTTACCAGCCACTAATTTAGAATCTTATTCAGGTAGTATTATAAATCTTTAATTTTATACTCACATTGTTAATCTTTTATGCTATTCACATGTTTCGAAACACGTAGTTTTTTACTGTGTAATGAATATTGTAAAATAATGTTATTTAGATCTAGTTTTAAGTTTTTCACTTTGTAGAACAATTATTTTTCTATTTGCCATGTGCTCGTAGATTTTCTATAAAAGAGCAAGCGCTCTGAGCGGCAGGTCATTCCGATTTGAGTGTTCAAGCAGTGAGGTTGTCAGTTGGAATAAATTCCTTTGAAATGATATAATTTTGTGTCTGATTTAAACGCAAGCTAACAGATTCAGAAGTTGGATACGTAATCCTGATCTTAAAAAATTGTTTTTTTTTTTTTTTTTGCAATTTATAATAATTTCTTGTTGCCGTAAAACGTTGGTGTAAACGTCTTTATTTTAAAGAAGAACACAGCTTAATAGCTAGTTCCTTTAGTCAAATTTTGGGACAGTGAGTAGTTTTTGTAAATGTTTATGTATTATTAAGGAATAAGTGGTTAATCAAGCTTCTGGTTTGTTTTGTACCCCACTTTTATTCTCAAATATTTTCATAAAATTAAGTCTTAAAATTTAATAGGTTTTGTCTTTCTGTCTTTGTTTTAAAATCTGTTCTTATCAGTTTCATCGCCTTATAATCATACTTAGTTTTGCAAATTACTCTCATTTATATTTTAGTTTTACAATCCTTGGTTTTTCTATCCTTTATTTTGGAGACCTTTTCTTTGTTTTATCAATTAAGTGGTGGTTCTATTTCTCAATTTCACGGACCATGTGCTTTTGTAATCAAGTAATAAGTTAACAAAACTTTATTATTTTCTTACTTCAATATTTTTATAAAAAGTCTTTTATGATATGTCAACGTCATCGTTTTCTCTTTTCTTTTTTGTTTTTCGTTTCTCTTTTTCTCTTTCAGCATCAGTGTGCAGGGAGACTCCAGGTCTCCATCTGTGATAATCAGCCATGGTCTGCCTAGAAGACTCCACAAGCCATCGAAGAATACGTGAAGTTGCAGACGCAGCCCTACGAAAGGCATCATGCAGACGCAGTCAGCTACAGTAGGTGTCATGCAGACGCAGCCAGCTACGGAAGGCATCATGCAGACGCAGCCAGCCACGGAAGTCATCATGCAGACGCAGCCAGCTACGGGAGGCATCATGCAGACGCAGCCAGCTACGGGAGGCATCATGCAGACGCAGCCAGGTACGGGAGGCATCATGCAGACGCAGCCAGCTACAGGAGGCATCATGCAGACGCAGCCAGCTATGGGAGGCATCATGCAGACGCAGCCAGCAACGGGAGGCATCATGCAGACGCAGCCAGCAACGGGAGGCATCATGCAGACGCAACCAGCAACGGGAGGCATCATGCAGACGCAGCCAGCAACGGGAGGCATCATGCAGACGCAGCCAGCAATGGGAAGCATCATGCAGACGCAGCCAGCAACGGGAGGCATCATGCAGACGCAGCCAGCAACGGGAGGCATCATGCAGACGCAGCCAGCAATGGGAGGCATCATGCAGACGCAGCCAGCAACGGGAGGCATCATGCAGACGCAGCCAGCAACGGGAGGCATCATGCAGACGCAGCCAGCAACGGGAGGCATCATGCAGACGCAGCCAGCAATGGGAGGCATCATGCAGACGCAGCCAGCAACGGGAGGCATCATGCAGACGCAGCCAGCCACGGAAGCCATCATGCAGACTGAGCCAGCTACGGGAGGCATCATGCAGACGCAAGAAGACATTGCAGCCGCAGACGATCAAGCCATCATTACCACGCCAAAATTAGTAAGCTACACAATTCCTTTCAGTCCTTATCAAATAATCGTGAAATGGTCAATACATACAGAGTTATTTTTTTCATTTTTTTTAAACGTTTAAATCGAAGGTTAGTACTGAACGATTTCCAACCATTACTGTAATTCTAAAGACTGATGGAGTTAATGACAGACAATATACTATGCTTTGCCCACATAAGTGGGGGTGGCACAAAGATGATGCCGAAGTTTGCCAAGTTTAAAGTTTTCATGGCTTGAAATAAAATACATTTATTTATGTGATATTTGTATACATCAGACACACTTATTACTGGTCGGTTTTAATGTTACATGATTAAATAATGTTTAATAGTTTTATGCAAATAATAATAGTAATATGGAAAAATACACAAAAAGAAAGAATCAAGTAAAATAAATTTAACAAAATAATACACTTCCATTCGATTAGTCTTCATAAAAAGAAGGGCAATAAACCTGGCAAGATCGTGTATTTTTTACAGACAAATGTGTACAAAGTTAAAAAAATAAGCATATAATTTAATAAAACAAAGACATACAGAATGACAAATATCATTATCATTATGATAATATACTTACTTCATTTACATCCAAATATTAATTATTTTATGATATTCCTTCTTCAATAGACTCTTCTAATAAACAGTTTTAACTTATTATCTGACAAATTAAGGACCTCCTTTAGAAGTTTATTGTAAAACCTTAGCCTATGTCCAACAAAATAGGTACCCATTTTGGCTAGTCCAATTTGTTCATTTTTGATTTTTTGATTTTTTTTTATTTTTAAAAGATTCGACCTTTTTTTGTAAATATATAAGAACTGGGTAAATAAATTAACAAGGAACCGTTGATATATTAATTTATTTGAATTTTCCCGGTGCTTCATATTATAAATAGCCCGAATTGTTTTTTTTTCTGCAAAACAAAGACTGAATCTATATCCGTGCTGTAAATCTACATTAGTAGTTTGTCTTCCAAGTCTAACAGCCTATGAGGCTGAACCAAGCCTACCACATACGGTTTCTTGATAGGACAACACAAGACGTGAGTTTATCGTTATGCCTAAAAACTTAGTTTCATTAACCAACTTCAGCTTGGGCCCAGCCCTGCAAAAGCAAATTAACATCTACTTGAATCACATTTAGTAACGTAAATTTTATATGTATTGTTTCGTGTTTAAAACTAAATTGTTTGCAGTGAAAATTAAAAACTTGTGATAGAGTTCTATTTGCGTCGTCAATGATATTCACGTCTTAACTAAATAAATAACGAAGGTCATTTATGTAAATTAAAAACAAAAAGGGCCCCAATATGGGACCCTGCGGGACGGTCATTTTAACTAAAATGCTCTACATGATTTGAAGATTTATTCCTCAATCTACAATGATCCAGTTTACATAAAAGTATTTCATGATTTACGCAATCGAAAGCTTCTGAGAGGTCACCAAATATACCAAACACATCTTGATTGTCTTCTCAAGCATCAAACATGTGCTTGACTAAACCAACTCCTGCACTTGTGGTTAACCCCCCATAGTGAATATAGTGAATCCATATTTATCATAGTGAAGCAACATATTAAAATTAAAATGAGATAATACATTTTTTTTTCATAATTTTATTTTATGGTGTTAAAACTGAAGCAGGTCTATCGTTTAAAAAGTTTCCATTTTACTCAACTTCATTAAATCAGGAAAGACACCATCAACTACACATTTATTAAAAATTAAAAAGCTAAATATGGAACTATTAAATCAATAACCGAACTTACAACCTTCACAGGAAGACTCAGACAAGTCATTGTTTTTTTTTTTATGTTTAAAAGCAAATACAGAATGGCACTGAGGCACGTGTTTCCTTAAAAGATCTAAACCCAGTGCTTGAATTTATAATTTTTGGTTAAGGAAGGAATGTTTTAACATAAATTCGTTACCATTTTTTCCAGTTTTATGAGGTTCCATACTGTTTTCACTTTATTTTCGGACATTTAAAGTTTTTTTTTTTTTTTTAATTCAAGTAGACACATTTTGCTTTTAAACATATCAATTTGAAAATTATTATTGTAGAACTGTATGTCGTATAATTCTAATAATTTCGTGAAGGGAAGTTAAGGGATTGTTGTCAATAGAAATATTAGAAAAACGTGAGAAATTTGGAATTATATTATTTTGAAAATAATGTGCTCTTGAACAGATGTAAAATTTATGGGAAAAATGCAGTAGATTGCATTCTTCTAGGCTAGAACAAGTGCAGAGGCAGTGTAATTCACAAACACTGAAAACATTTTTGTGTTTTTGCGCAATGTTTAAAACTCCTAAACTTGACGGAAGTATAGCTGGTAGAAAACGATTTTTGACAGAAAAAAAAAGCATAAAAAAAAGCTTTCAATAAATTCTAGGTGGTTACGGGATCAGGCATATTATATTTAATGCTGTTGCTACGCCAAGGTCAAACAGTTACATAGAATGGTTTAAGAGAACCGTTTTCTTTGCCATTTTCGCGAGTAAAAGGCAAATCAGAAAAAGTATGGGGTGTAAATGTGTTCGAAATCCAAATGGGGGATTAATTATACAATTTTTGTAAAAAAGGTGCACATAATGAATTTTTTACTAGTCACGAGTCAATTAAAGGTATCGGAAAAACACCAGCTGAAGCATCATTTGGCACTGATTTGATACTCATTTCAGATTTTCTGCTAAGACAAGACGAGACGAGACGAAACTAATACTCTTTATTGTGCACT
The DNA here is from genome assembly GCA_934047225.1 of Ypsolopha sequella. NCBI lineage: Eukaryota > Metazoa > Arthropoda > Insecta > Lepidoptera > Ypsolophidae > Ypsolopha > Ypsolopha sequella. Next base: position 1,304,120 of record OW203989.1, read on the forward strand.
ATATATAAAAAAAAAATTTAAAGGAGAAGCACAAAAGACAGATAGATTAGTATTGGCGGTCTTATCGTTTAAAACGATTTTGTTTCCAGACAATCTTTGGTTGGAAATTAATCCCAGGAGATAAATTGTAAAGGCGGTATACATTAAAATGAATGTTTTCTTGCAAATTACATATTATGTACTAATATTTAAATATGACGAAACATAAAATAAATTTTTAATGTCAATAAATATATTAAAAATACAAAAATAACGTCGAGAACCAGTAAATAAATAATAATAATAATAATAATAGTAGAAGTAGCAGAGGTAGATAGATTACAGAAAAGATAATAATTAAGTTTAGATGAAGAAGTAGCATACAGAGAAATTATGAGAAAGGTAAAATCTAAAACAAAATTGAAAAAGAACAACACAAAAATAAAGAAAGGTTTGACAAAGATAGAAAAAAGGTAACATTTAATTTAGGAGAATAAAAAAAATAGAAGTGTTCTCTATGGGTCAAAGTAAGAAAATAATCTCTAAGGTTAAAGGTTGTTACCGTATTACCAAAGTTCGTTATGAAATTGAGGATACCCGTATAACACACAAAAATAACAGACAAGTGTATTTTCTATAGACAACATTTTTCCGTGATCGGTTTTCAATAGATCCAACGATCTGATAATGATTTCAATGATTAATGCTCTTTGATTGAATAAATTAAAATTAGTGAATTATTTTAATAAATATTTTCACCCAGATATGAATACATTTTCAATGGGTGAATAGTGTGATTAAAACCTTTAAATGTTTTGGCATTACACTCAACAATTTCCCCATTGCCAAAGGTTATCTGGTAGAAAATACTCATTATCTTTATACAATAATTGTGTTTTTGTGTAATAATAAAGAATCATTGAAAGAAGAAAAAAGAATATATATATATATATATATATATATAAATTTTAAAAAGGGACTGATTGTAATTGTTCACGCTAAAAACAGCGTGACGTCAGCGCATGCGCAGATAAGCAACTCGCGACAGAATCGAGTCGCGCGCTGAGCGCTGCTCACTCAGTCTGTTCGGATCGACGAGCCTCGCTAGGCGCACGCGCGCGCGCCCGCGCAGCCGACAGCTCTAAACAATAGACATTCGCGTCAGCACAAACAATATCGCGTACCTAAAGTGTAGTGTTAATACAAGTGCTGTGTACATCACTCAAACCAGGACATTCAATACATCCCTGCACAGACGCCAGCTCAACTAGCCAACAAGAAGGCTCAGCACGTCACCGCATCTCCTGTCGGCCCATCGAGAACAACATTCCAAAGCAAGGTCAGTCAGTTTACCCACAATCTTTTTCTTATCCTGTCTACTCTCCCATTCAAATTCCATCAGCTCTGCATCCTGTAGCCAGCGGCTACATTTTTGGTCCTTCGGCCGGATCGAATTCTGGTCCTTACAGTCCATTTTCACAATTTTGGCCCTTCAAACCGCTACTGAACCAGCCCCCGTCGATTTATTACAGTCCATTTTCAATCCAGGAAAATTTTTGGTTTATATCACCCCCCGACTATCCCCCGCCGGCCCATAACTTTGTTTTGAACCAGCCCCCGTCGATTTACTACAGTCCATTTTCACCCGGTTACATATTTTGCCCCCTTTCCCGGCAAAAAATATTTTGTGGTTTCGAATACCTATCGCGGGTAGATAATTAGAACCGCCGCCTGGAACATTCCATTTATCGGTTAGAACCGGCCCCCCCACGCCCCTTTACAGAATAACTCATTTTCATCACGGTTGTAATTATTGTTCAGCTCAGATAATATAATTATATCCATTCGGCCCAATTGTTTATTACAGTCCACTATATTTCTTTATTAAACCCCCCCCGTCACTTCCAGGGATTAATTATCAGCCCTTATAAACCCCATACGTAAAATTAATTAAACTCAAAGTCAGCATTTTGCTCAACATTTTTTACATGTAATTCCCGACCCAATCTTTTCAAATGTTCTCGAAGTGATTCAACTTTGCTCGTAAATACATAGTTCACATTTTAGTTTCATATCGTGTTACAACGTTTTGAGTACCTACACTTCACTTTGTTTTCTATCGCGCGAAGAGGTGCAAATCTACCCACTGTCAAAGATAGTTCTCGTATCTTGCGAGATATTTTTTTGTGAGAGTATAAATTCGCTTTATTTCGTGCATATACATACGTATTACGTATATTACTAAAGCGTGATTTCAAGGCAAATAACATAAAAGTGAACAGGTTCATCAGCCCTTTTCGATATTTTTGTGTTGCGGTAATCTCACGTCGCAGTAATATATTGCCGGACCGTTTATTTGTGTTATTGTCTGCTTTTTTTACCCGGGTATATATATATAGCACAAATATAGTAAACAATTTGTTTTTTTTCTCTTCTCATCTCTGATCTTATTGTTAATGGTACACATATAGGGTGTTCCACGTTGGTACAGCTCATATACAGGTTGTTTTTTAAAAAAAAAAAATATTTTTTCTCTCTCTTTCGTGTTTATTTTCCGTGTTCCGTTTGAACATGGCTTTTGTTATTTCGGCCCGCGCAAGTTACAAGCTATCCGCACGTTGGAGTTGGTAGCGCTCAAGTTTTTAATAACTCATTTTCACATATAGTCACACTCATCACACATTCAATCAGCACATACACACTCAACTCATTTTCACTCACACATTCAATCAGCACATACACACTCAGCTCATTTTCACTCACACATTCAATCAGCACATATAGACACACTCAGCTCATTTTCACTCACACATTCACTCATCAGATACACATTCAGCTCATTTTTCACTCAATGAAACCAGCACTCAGTCATCACACACACACTCATCACATACACACTCAGTTCATTTTCACTCAATGACTCCAGCTCCAACAGAGAATTCTTGTAACTCCGCACAACGTGTAGTGAACGTCACTAACACACCAATAATAGCAGACGTACATGGTCAATTTCACTCAGCACGAGCCCTGTTAGGTTTTATCTCACGTCGCGGTACTCTAGTTCTCATTCGCTCAGAGTCGGCACAAGCTGTGTAGGTGCTAGGGATCAACTCATTGAAGTTCAGAACTTCCTCGGGTCAAACAATGATGCAATCACTCACCAGCTCGCGAATCAGCACATAACTTGGTTCGGCGCTCTGCACGAAATAATACTCAACTCAAGACCCCTCTGCCCGATTTTATCCGATCCTACGGACTTTGACCCTCTCACGGCCGGACATTTCATTATTGGTCGTCCGCTCACCGCTCTACCTGAGCAGTCTTTTTACGACAGACCCATATCTGTTCTTAAACGCTTTCAGCTCATTCAAGCGCTCTCTCAGCGCTTTTGGATTCTCTGGTCCAGATCCTACCTCCATACCCTGCAAACCCGCTCCAATCAGCTCTCCCCTTCCTCCCCTCCTCAAGTGGGTGAACTGGTCCTCATCAAAGAGGATGACCTGCCTCCGCTCCAATGGAAGTTGGGGAGAATTCTCCGCACAATGCCTGGCAAGGATGGAGTGATCCAAGTTGTGGATCTGGACACAGCCCATGGAGCCGCAGCCCCGGCCCCCCCAGGATGTTCACGCTAAAAACAGCGTGACGTCAGCGCATGCGCAGATAAGCAACTCGCGACAGAATCGAGTCGCGCGCTGAGCGCTGCTCACTCAGTCTGTTCGGATCGACGAGCCTCGCTAGGCGCACGCGCGCGCGCCCGCGCAGCCGACAGCTCTAAACAATAGACATTCGCGTCAGCACAAACAATATCGCGTACCTAAAGTGTAGTGTTAATACAAGTGCTGTGTACATCACTCAAACCAGGACATTCAATACATCCCTGCACAGACGCCAGCTCAACTAGCCAACAAGAAGGCTCAGCACGTCACCGCATCTCCTGTCGGCCCATCGAGAACAACATTCCAAAGCAAGGTCAGTCAGTTTACCCACAATCTTTTTCTTATCCTGTCTACTCTCCCATTCAAATTCCATCAGCTCTGCATCCTGTAGCCAGCGGCTACAGTAATTGTGTCCTCAATGTCTTTGTCAAGTAATGTTTTCCTAAGCATTCTTGGCATGGATGGACGTATCAAAGATTTGGTGCGTTAAGTAAGACACATGTATTGAGAATATATTGAAAAATTCACCTTACATGGACTGTACAAGGGCTAGGCCAGGACAGTTACTGGAACCCTGGTACAGAGGACTATGCTAAAGATTTGATTATTTTCATATTTTTAGTATAGAGAGATGCAACAAGAACCTTAGATGTTTTTGTGCATAGTTGTGTTTATATACTTACAAAAGTTAAGTGATTGGAACCTACCCAAGTAATATATCAGCCAGTTGGTTGATTGGACAGATATTTTTAAGTTCTTTGGTACGATAAGACACATACATGTATTGAGAATATATTGAGAAATTCGCCTTACATAGATTGTACTAGGGCTAGGCCAGAACAGTTACTGGAACCCTGGTACAGAGGCCTATGCTATATGTTTGATTACTGACTTTGTTTCATATTATTAGCAAAGATAGATGCAACAAGAACCTCAGTTATTTTTGTGTATAGTTGTATTTATATACTTACAAAAGTTAAATTATTGGAAACTACTCAAGTAATATATCAGCTGATTGGTTGATAGGGCAGATAATTTTATTTATGGGTCAAGTTAGTTATTTTTTTTAAATAATTATACAGTTTTTGTTTTTTTTTAAAGTTTTATATAATTTAAATTTGATTGTTATACGAACTCCGCGTTCATGAAAATTCGCAAAATGAATAAAATTTTAAATATGTTTTTTATTTTTGAATGCAGTGAAATAATTATTTCAGTATAATAATGTATTCTGTTTGTTAACAACTAATTTATCGGTTGGTTAATAGGTGTGCTATGTATAAATATAAATTTCATTTAGTTGCTACGAGACGTAAGCAAATATCAGGAAGGCCGAATGTAAGCATTTTTGGAACACGTAGCTTGGTATTGTATAAACTTGTATTGCCATTACATTTTATTGTGCTAAAACTTTACCAGCCACTAATTTAGAATCTTATTCAGGTAGTATTATAAATCTTTAATTTTATACTCACATTGTTAATCTTTTATGCTATTCACATGTTTCGAAACACGTAGTTTTTTACTGTGTAATGAATATTGTAAAATAATGTTATTTAGATCTAGTTTTAAGTTTTTCACTTTGTAGAACAATTATTTTTCTATTTGCCATGTGCTCGTAGATTTTCTATAAAAGAGCAAGCGCTCTGAGCGGCAGGTCATTCCGATTTGAGTGTTCAAGCAGTGAGGTTGTCAGTTGGAATAAATTCCTTTGAAATGATATAATTTTGTGTCTGATTTAAACGCAAGCTAACAATTGTATGAAATTTTGGATAAGTGATTCCCTAAAAGTCTGAAATGCGGTGAATGCTAGGTTTAATTGGTCAACACTGACATTACCCACCAACCCTCCTTCTTATGGACATATCCACTCTATGTTTTACTGCCCCAGCGCAACTATTGCTGGTTATCCTGGACCATCAAACAGTTCCTCTATGCCCTAATTTCCGCATTTCTCTTTTTATATTGAAAGTCACGTTGTTCATATTGGGGTGAAAATTCGTGAAGGGGTACGAGAAAGCCCTATTTAAACTTACCTAAATGTTAAATTAAAAAAAAAAATCGTTTTGAGTCGAGTACTTGTCGGCGGAAAATGCGTTTATATATAACTTTAAACTCTCAAGTTTCGTACACATTATTATATGTATAAACGTGTCTACCGCGATATAATATTTTACCTTTTTTTTAAAAAAAAGGCCACCAGACGTTTCGAGGCAGTTGCATGTCTCGTGGTCTACGGGAAAACGTTATTCGATTCATGATGCCAACCAAAATATTTTTCTCAACAAATAACCGACATTTTTTTTTTCTCAGTTACGTTAGTGACACAGTTTATTCTGTGTTAGTGATGTGGAATCGGTAACTGTTGTATACTGACAGCGGGATAAAATCACATTTAAGTGTTAAATGGTCTTAAGGCGATATGTAAAAGTTTTAGCGTCCCTGTTACTCCATATGCGAAAAAACCCTCAGTGCGAGAGGGACGGATTCGTGGAAAAGTAGCAAAATGTCGGTTTTTTATTAATATAAAATGTAGTAAAAATGCTATCAAAATTTCGTTTAACCAGGTCCTAGATACTGTTAAAACCCATCTAATAAAATATAATTGCAGTCCATATGTCATTCTAAATTGTCAAACCAGGAGAATTTGTGTCGATAAAGAGCTCATTTCAATAAATATTTCTATCGAGCCGAATTTCTCCAATTGCATTTCTGTCTAACAGATCCCTAGAGAAAGATTCTAAAAATAATATACTATTTTATCAAAATTATACATAATTTACTGAAGTAAATATGGAAGTTCTAATTTTTTTCCGTAGCGCCTTAAATACATAAAATCAACAATATTAATATATTTTCGTTATTATTATTGCAATTATAAAATATAGCAAATACCTCTACATTCTTAACAATAAATTGCAATTACTGTTACTGTTAAACTGGCCACTTACTGTTACTGTTAAACTGGCCACTTAATACCTCATATAATCGCCAAACTCCTTAGTCTCCTAATAACATAGAAATGGATAGTTTAAACAAAACACAATACATGGTATGTAATGGATTTTAATACGAATTTACTGGACACTTATTGAGACAACTAACTCGAAACTTGAAATAGCTCTCCAGGATGAAGTACTCACTGGCTTGTCTTCGCAGTATGAAATGATATCATTATTACAATATATTTTTGAGAAAAAGGTACTTACTTATTAAACGTCATAAATAATTAATGGTTGGCTGGCTGCTATTGTTGAATATGATGTGTGTGACTATGCAATTGTCGGCTCTTTGTAAAACACGGAATAATGGAGATCGATAATATGTTGAATGACCTGTAATGATGACTCATGCGATAACTGTATTAAGGTAAAAGAATGCCATGACTTGTTTTTCGTTTGATGGAATTGCCTATTTTGTACCTTTATATTGAAAAATTTACCACAATAACCATCACTGGTGGTTGGTTTCGATTCGGTGTCAAACGACTTAACTAATTTTGACAGTACTTAACTTAATTTAAGCGTTCTGTTCTTTTCTCTCTGTATTTAAAAGACAAACACGCTTAAAATGAGTTTAATCCTGTCAAATAAGTTAAGTCGTGTTACACCGAATCGACGTTATTATAAAACAAATTAAAATAAACTTGTGTGTGTCGTCGATCAACAACTAAATAAACTTGTGTGTGTCGTCGATCAACAACTAAATAAACTTGTGTGTGTCGTCGATCAACAACTAAATAAATTTGTGTGTGTCTCGTCGATCAACAACTAAATAAACTTGTGTGTGTCGTCGATCAACAACTAAATAAACTTGTGTGTCTCGTCGATCAACAACTAAATAAACTTGTGTGTGTCGTCGATCAACAACTAAATAAACTTGTGTGTGTCGTCGATCAACAACTAAATAAATTTGTGTGTGTCTCGTCGATCAACAACTAAATAAACTTGTGTGTCTCGTCGATCAACAATTAAGAAACTTGTGTGTGTTCCGTCGATCAACAACTAAATAAACTTGTGTGTGTCGTCGATCAACAACTAAATAAATTTGTGTGTGTCTCGTCGATCAACAACTAAATAAACTTGTGTGTGTCGTCGATCAACAACTAAATAAATTTGTGTGTCTCGTCGATCAACAACTAAATAAACTTGTGTGTCTCGTCGATCAACAATTAAGAAACTTGTGTGTGTTCCGTCGATCAACAACTAAATAAACTTGTGTGTGTCGTCGATCAACAACTAAATAAACTTGTGTGTGTCGTCGATCAACAACTAAATAAACTTGTGTGTGTCGTCGATCAACAACTAAATAAACTTGTGTGTGTCGTCGATCAACAACTAAATAAATTTGTGTGTGTCTCGTCGATCAACAACTAAATAAACTTGTGTGTGTCGTCGATCAAAAACTAAATAAATTTGTGTGTGTCTCGTCGATCAACAACTAAATAAACTTGTGTGTCTCGTCGATCAACAACTAAATAAACTTGTGTGTGTCGTCGATCAACAACTAAATAAACTTGTGTGTGTGTCGTCGATCAACAACTAAATAAACTTGTGTGTGTCGTCGATCAACAACTAAATAAATTTGTTTGTGTCTCGTCGATCAACAACTAAATAAACTTGTGTGTGTCGTCGATCAACAACTAAATAAATTTGTGTGTGTCTCGTCGATCAACAACTAAATAAACTTGCGTGTGTCCCGTCGACCAACAATTAAGAAACTTGTGTGTGTTCCGTCGATCAACAACTAAATAAACTTGTGTGTGTCGTCGATCAACAACTAAATAAATTTGTGTGTGTCTCGTCGATGAACAACTAAATAAACTTGAGTGTGTCCCGTCGAGCAACAATTAAGAAACTTGTGTGTGTTCCGTCGATCAACAACTAAATAAACCTGAGTGTGTCCCGTCGATCAACAATTAAGAAACTTGTGTGTATTCCGTCGATCAACAACTAAATAAACTTGAGTGTGTCTCGTCGATCAACAACTAAATAAACTTGCGTGTGTCCCGTCGATCAACAATTAAGAAACTTGTGTGTGTTCCGTCGATCAACAACTAAATAAACTTGTGTGTGTCGTCGATCAACAACTAAATAAATTTTTGTGTGTCTCGTCGATCAACAACTTAATAAACTTGCGTGTGTCCCGTCGATCAACAATTAAGAAACTTGTGTGTGTTCCGTCGATCAACAACTAAATAAACTTGTGTGTGTCGTCGATCAACAACTAAATAAACTTGCGTGTGTCCCGTCGATCAACAATTAAGAAACTTGTGTGTGTTCCGTCGATCAACAACTAAATAAACTTGTGTGTGTCGTCAATCAACAACTAAATAAACTTGCGTGTGTCCCGTCGATCAACAACTAAATAAACTTGGATGTGTTCCGTCGATCAACAACTAAATAAACTTGCGTGTGTCCTGTCGATCAACAATTAAGAAACTTGTGTGTGTTCCGTCGATCAACAACTAAATAAACTTGTGTGTATCGTCGATCAACAACTAAATAAACTTGTGTGTGTTCCGTCGATCAACAACTAAATAAACTTGCGTGTGTCCCGTCGATCAACAATTAAGAAACTTGTGTGTGTTCCGTCGATCAACAACTAAATAAACTTGAGTGTGTCTCGTCGATCAACAATTAAGAAACTTGTGTGTGTTCCGTCGATCAACAACTAAATAAACTTGCGTGGGTCCCGTCGATCAACAATTAAGAAACTTGTGTGTGTTCCGTCGATCAACAACTAAATAAACTTGCGTGTGTCCCGTCGATCAACAATTAAGAAACTTGTGTGTGTTCCGTCGATCAACAACTAAATAAACTTGAGTGTGTCCCGTCGATCAACAATTAAGAAACTTGTGTGTGTTCCGTCGATCAACAACTAAATAAACTTGCGTGTGTCCCGTCGATCAACAACTAAATAAACTTGTGTGTGTTCCGTCGATCAACAACTAAATAAACTTGCGTGTGTCCCGTCGATCAACAATTAAGAAATTTGTGTGTGTTCCGTCGATCAACAACTAAATAAACTTGCGTGTGTCCCGTCGATCAACAATTAAGAAACTTGTGTGTGTTCCGTCGATCAACAACTAAATAAACTTGCGTGTGTCCCGTCGATCAACAATTAAGAAACTTGTGTGTGTTCCGTCGATCAACAACTAAATAAACTTGCGTGTGTCCCGTCGATCAACAATTAGGAAACTTGTGTGTGTTCCGTCGATCAACAACTAAATAAACTTGAGTGTGTCCCGTCGATCAACAACTAAATAAACTTGCGTGTGTCCCGTCGATCAACAATTAAGAAACTTGTGTGTGTTCCGTCGATCAACAACTAAATAAACTTGCGTGTGTCCCGTCGATCAACAATTAGGAAATTTGTGTGTGTTCCGTCAATCAACAACTAAATAAACTTGCGTGTGTCCCGTCGATCAACAATTAGGAAACTTGTGTGTGTTCCGTCGATCAACAACTAAATAAACTTGAGTGTGTCCCGTCGATCAACAACTAAATAAACTTGCGTGTGTTCCGTCGATCAACAACTAAATAAACTTGAGTGTGTTCCGTCGATCAACAACTAAATAAACTTGTGTGTGTTCCGTCGATCAACAACTAAATAAACTTGAGTGTGTCCCGTCGATCAACAACTAAATAAACTTGAGTGTGTCCCGTCGATCAACAATTAAGAAACTTGTGTGTGTTCCGTCGATCAACAACTAAATAAACTTGCGTGTGTCCCGTCGATCAACAATTAAGAAACTTGTGTGTGTTCCGTCGATCAACAACTAAATAAACTTGCGTGTGTCCCGTCGATCAACAATTAAGAAACTTGTGTGTGTTCCGTCGATCAACAACTAAATAAACTTGCGTGTGTCCCGTCGATCAACAATTAGGAAACTTGTGTGTGTTCCGTCGATCAACAACTAAATAAACTTGAGTGTGTCCCGTCGATCAACAATTAAGAAACTTGTGTGTGTTCCGTCGATCAACAACTAAATAAACTTGCGTGTGTCCCGTCGATCAACAACTAAATAAACTTGTGTGTGTTCCGTCGATCAACAACTAAATAAACTTGCGTGTGTCCCGTCGATCAACAATTAAGAAACTTGTGTGTGTTCCGTCGATCAACAACTAAATAAACTTGCGTGTGTCCCGTCGATCAACAATAAGGAAACTTGTGTGTGTTCCGTCGATCAACAACTAAATAAACTTGAGTGTGTCCCGTCGATCAACAACTAAATAAACTTGAGTGTGTCCCGTCGATCAACAATTAAGAAACTTGTGTGTGTTCCGTCGATCAACAACTAAATAAACTTGCGTGTGTCCCGTCGATCAACAATTAGGAAACTTGTGTGTGTTCCGTCGATCAACAACTAAATAAATTGAGTGTGTCCCGTCGATCAACAACTAAATAAACTTGCGTGTGTCCCGTCGATCAACAATTAAGAAACTAGTGTGTGTTCCGTCGATCAACAACTAAATAAACTTGCGTGTGTCCCGTCGATCAACAATTAGGAAACTTGTGTGTGTTCCGTCGATCAACAACTAAATAAACTTGAGTGTGTCCCGTCGATCAACAATTAAGAAACTTGTGTGTGTTCCGTCGATCAACAACTAAATAAACTTGCGTGTGTCCCGTCGATCAACAATTAAGAAACTTGTGTGTTCCGTCGATCAACAACTAAATAAACTTGCGTGTGTCCCGTCGATCAACAATTAAGAAACTTGTGTGTGTTCCGTCGATCAACAACTAAATAAACTTGCGTGTGTCCCGTCGATCAACAATTAAGAAACTTGTGTGTGTTCCGTCGATCAACAACTAAATAAACTTGAGTGTGTCCCGTCGATCAACAACTAAATAAACTTGAGTGTGTCCCGTCGATCAACAATTAAGAAACTTGTGTGTGTTCCGTCGATCAACAACTAAATAAACTTCTGTGTGTTCCGTCGATCAACAACTAAATAAACTTGAGTGTGTCCCGTCGATCAACAATTAAGAAACTTGTGTGTGTTCCGTCGATCAACAACTAAATAAACTTGCGTGTGTCCCGTCGATCAACAATTAAGAAACTTGTGTGTGTCCCGTCGATCAACAACTAAATAAACTTGCGTGTGTCCCGTCGATCAATAATTAGGAAACTTGTGTGTGTTCCGTCGATCAACAACTAAATAAACTTGAGTGTGTCCCGTCGATCAACAACTAAATAAACTTGCGTGTGTCCCGTCGATCAACAATTAAGAAACTTGTGTGTGTTCCGTCGATCAACAACTAAATAAACTTGTGTGTGTCCCGTCGATCAACAATTAGGAAACTTGTGTGTGTTCCGTCGATCAACAACTAAATAAACTTGAGTGTGTCCCGTCGATCAACAATTAAGAAACTTGTGTGTGTTCCGTCGATCAACAACTAAATAAACTTGCGTGTGTCCCGTCGATCAACAACTAAATAAACTTGTGTGTGTTCCGTCGATCAACAACTAAATAAACTTGCGTGTGTCCCGTCGATCAACAATTAAGAAACTTGTGTGTGTTCCGTCGATCAACAACTAAATAAACTTGCGTGTGTCCCGTCGATCAACAATTAGGAAACTTGTGTGTGTTCCGTCGATCAACAACTAAATAAACTTGAGTGTGTCCTGTCGATCAACAACTAAATAAACTTGCGTGTGTCCCGTCGATCAACAATTAAGAAACTTGTGTGTGTTCCGTCGATCAACAACTAAATAAACTTGCGTGTGTCCCGTCGATCAACAATTAGGAAATTTGTGTGTGTTCCGTCAATCAACAACTAAATAAACTTGCGTGTGTCCCGTCGATCAACAATTAGGAAACTTGTGTGTGTTCCGTCGATCAACAACTAAATAAACTTGAGTGTGTCCCGTCGATCAACAACTAAATAAACTTGCGTGTGTTCCGTCGATCAACAACTAAATAAACTTGAGTGTGTTCCGTCGATCAACAACTAAATAAACTTGTGTGTGTTCCGTCGATCAACAACTAAATAAACTTGAGTGTGTCCCGTCGATCAACAACTAAATAAACTTGAGTGTGTCCCGTCGATCAACAATTAAGAAACTTGTGTGTGTTCCGTCGATCAACAACTAAATAAACTTGCGTGTGTCCCGTCGATCAACAATTAAGAAACTTGTGTGTGTTCCGTCGATCAACAACTAAATAAACTTGCGTGTGTCCCGTCGATCAACAATTAAGAAACTTGTGTGTGTTCCGTCGATCAACAACTAAATAAACTTGCGTGTGTCCCGTCGATCAACAATTAGGAAACTTGTGTGTGTTCCGTCGATCAACAACTAAATAAACTTGAGTGTGTCCCGTCGATCAACAATTAAGAAACTTGTGTGTGTTCCGTCGATCAACAACTAAATAAACTTGCGTGTGTCCCGTCGATCAACAACTAAATAAACTTGTGTGTGTTCCGTCGATCAACAACTAAATAAACTTGCGTGTGTCCCGTCGATCAACAATTAAGAAAATTGTGTGTGTTCCGTCGATCAACAACTAAATAAACTTGCGTGTGTCCCGTCGATCAACAATAAGGAAACTTGTTTGTGTTCCGTCGATCAACAACTAAATAAACTTGAGTGTGTCCCGTCGATCAACAACTAAATAAACTTGAGTGTGTCCCGTCGATCAACAATTAAGAAACTTGTGTGTGTTCCGTCGATCAACAACTAAATAAACTTGCGTGTGTCCCGTCGATCAACAATTAGGAAACTTGTGTGTGTTCCGTCGATCAACAACTAAATAAATTGAGTGTGTCCCGTCGATCAACAACTAAATAAACTTGCGTGTGTCCCGTCGATCAACAATTAAGAAACTAGTGTGTGTTCCGTCGATCAACAACTAAATAAACTTGCGTGTGTCCCGTCGATCAACAATTAGGAAACTTGTGTGTGTTCCGTCGATCAACAACTAAATAAACTTGAGTGTGTCCCGTCGATCAACAATTAAGAAACTTGTGTGTGTTCCGTCGATCAACAACTAAATAAACTTGCGTGTGTCCCGTCGATCAACAATTAAGAAACTTGTGTGTTCCGTCGATCAACAACTAAATAAACTTGCGTGTGTCCCGTCGATCAACAATTAAGAAACTTGTGTGTGTTCCGTCGATCAACAACTAAATAAACTTGCGTGTGTCCCGTCGATCAACAATTAAGAAACTTGTGTGTGTTCCGTCGATCAACAACTAAATAAACTTGAGTGTGTCCCGTCGATCAACAACTAAATAAACTTGAGTGTGTCCCGTCGATCAACAATTAAGAAACTTGTGTGTGTTCCGTCGATCAACAACTAAATAAACTTCTGTGTGTTCCGTCGATCAACAACTAAATAAACTTGAGTGTGTCCCGTCGATCAACAATTAAGAAACTTGTGTGTGTTCCGTCGATCAACAACTAAATAAACTTGCGTGTGTCCCGTCGATCAACAATTAAGAAACTTGTGTGTGTTCCGTCGATCAACAACTAAATAAACTTGCGTGTGTCCCGTCGATCAACAATTAGGAAACTTGTGTGTGTTCCGTCGATCAACAACTAAATAAACTTGAGTGTGTCCCGTCGATCAACAACTAAATAAACTTGCGTGTGTCCCGTCGATCAACAATTAAGAAACTTGTGTGTGTTCCGGCGATCAACAACTAAATAAACTTGTGTGTGTCCCGTCGATCAACAATTAGGAAACTTGTGTGTGTTCCGTCGATCAACAACTAAATAAACTTGAGTGTGTCCCGTCGATCAACAATTAAGAAACTTGTGTGTGTTCCGTCGATCAACAACTAAATAAACTTGCGTGTGTCCCGTCGATCAACAACTAAATAAACTTGTGTGTGTTCCGTCGATCAACAACTAAATAAACTTGCGTGTGTCCCGTCGATCAACAATTAAGAAACTTGTGTGTGTTCCGTCGATCAACAACTAAATAAACTTGCGTGTGTCCCGTCGATCAACAATAAGGAAACTTGTGTGTGTTCCGTCGATCAACAACTAAATAAACTTGAGTGTGTCCCGTCGATCAACAACTAAATAAACTTGAGTGTGTCCCGTCGATCAACAATTAAGAAACTTGTGTGTGTTCCGTCGATCAACAACTAAATAAACTTGCGTGTGTCCCGTCGATCAACAATTAGGAAACTTGTGTGTGTTCCGTCGATCAACAACTAAATAAATTGAGTGTGTCCCGTCGATCAACAACTAAATAAACTTGCGTGTGTCCCGTCGATCAACAATTAAGAAACTAGTGTGTGTTCCGTCGATCAACAACTAAATAAACTTGCGTGTGTCCCGTCGATCAACAATTAGGAAATTTGTGTGTGTTCCGTCGATCAACAACTAAATAAACTTGAGTGTGTCCCGTCGATCAACAATTAAGAAACTTGTGTGTGTTCCGTCGATCAACAACTAAATAAACTTGCGTGTGTCCCGTCGATCAACAATTAAGAAACTTGTGTGTTCCGTCGATCAACAACTAAATAAACTTGCGTGTGTCCCGTCGATCAACAATTAAGAAACTTGTGTGTGTTCCGTCGATCAACAACTAAATAAATTTGCGTGTGTCCCGTCGATCAACAATTAAGAAACTTGTGTGTGTTCCGTCGATCAACAACTAAATAAACTTGAGTGTGTCCCGTCGATCAACAACTAAATAAACTTGAGTGTGTCCCGTCGATCAACAATTAAGAAACTTGTGTGTGTTCCGTCGATCAACAACTAAATAAACTTCTGTGTGTTCCGTCGATCAACAACTAAATAAACTTGAGTGTGTCCCGTCGATCAACAACTAAATAAACTTGAGTGTGTCCCGTCGATCAACAATTAAGAAACTTGTGTGTGTTCCGTCGATCAACAACTAAATAAACTTGCGTGTGTCCCGTCGATCAACAATTAAGAAACTTGTGTGTGTTCCGTCGATCAACAACTAAATAAACTTGCGTGTGTCCCGTCGATCAACAATTAGGAAACTTGTGTGTGTTCCGTCGATCAACAACTAAATAAACTTGAGTGTGTCCCGTCGATCAACAACTAAATAAACTTGCGTGTGTCCCGTCGATCAACAATTAAGAAACTTGTGTGTGTTCCGTCGATCAACAACTAAATAAACTTGTGTGTGTTCCGTCGATCAACAACTAAATAAACTTGAGTGTGTCCCGTCGATCAACAACTAAATAAACTTGAGTGTGTCCCGTCGATCAACAATTAAGAAACTTGTGTGTGTTCCGTCGATCAACAACTAAATAAACTTGCGTGTGTCCCGTCGATCAACAATTAAGAAACTTGTGTGTGTTCCGTCGATCAACAACTAAATAAACTTGCGTGTGTCCCGTCGATCAACAATTAGGAAACTTGTGTGTGTTCCGTCGATCAACAACTAAATTAACTTGAGTGTGTCCCGTCGATCAACAATTAAGAAACTTGTGTGTGTTCCGTCGATCAACAACTAAATAAACTTGCGTGTGTCCCGTCGATCAACAATTAAGAAACTTGTGTGTGTTCCGTCGATCAACAACTAAATAAACTTGCGTGTGTCCCGTCGATCAACAATTAAGAAACTTGTGTGTGTTCCGTCGATCAACAACTAAATAAACTTGAGTGTGTCCCGTCGATCAACAATTAAGAAACTTGTGTGTGTTCCGTCGATCAACAACTAAATAAACTTGCGTGTGTCCCGTCGATCAACAATTAAGAAACTTGTGTGTGTTCCGTCGATCAACAACTAAATAAACTTGAGTGTGTTCCGTCGATCAACAACTAAATAAACTTGAGTGTGTCCCGTCGATCAACAATTAAGAAACTTGGGTGTGTTCCGTCGATCAACAACTAAATAAACTTGCGTGTGTCCCGTCGATCAACAACTAAATAAACTTGCGTGTGTCCCGTCGATCAACAATTAAGAAACTTGTGTGTGTTCCGTCGATCAACAACTAAATAAACTTGCGTGTGTCCCGTCGATCAACAATTAAGAAACTTGTGTGTGTTCCGTCGATCAACAACTAAATAAACTTGAGTGTGTCCCGTCGATCAACAACTAAATAAACTTGAGTGTGTCCCGTCGATCAACCACTAAATCACTTCTAGGATCTATCTAAAGTAAATACAATTCTTTGCATATGCATTTAATAAACTCAGTGAAACCCTGTAATAGTAGGAAAATTTATATTTTAATGTGTGCATCACTAGATGGTGTATCAAGTAGTTGCACATTTTGGTGTACAGGTACGATGGAAATGTTCAACAGTCTAGGATGGGTACCTCGATACATAACTAATTAACATACATAAAAATCTCTTTCACAATCCCAAATCACAACTCTACCGAGCATGCACCTTGAGACGGTCAGAGTAAAAGAAGCATTCGCGCGTAGTGATTCGATCAATTCTTACCTGCACCACAGTCAATACCTGATAGTAAGTAATTAAAATCATGAACGTAGCACAGGTGCGAGCTAGTTTGTATTTTTATTCTGTGACAAAACTTTCAACATTTTACGCAATGTAAAAATACAAAACATTGTTTTACCACTTGACCATTGTAAATGAGGAAGTTCAGGAAAAGTTTCAGCAGCACATTTTTAAAGTGAAGCATCTCTAAGAACTTACGTTTTATGGACCAAGAACAATGGACCCACGGGACGGTAGTTTGTTGGTTAGTTATTTCTTATATTTCATAATGCTTATATACGCCTGGTCATTAGCGCCTGATGGAAAGCGTCGACGAGATCTTAGATGAAGGGCGCTCGCCCAGAAAGTGGAAGTGTGAGGCGTCAATCAGTCTTTTTTTGGTCATCACAATCAGTTATGGGAAAAATTTGATATATTTTCCTGACTCTCCCGAAAGTTGAGAAAATACGGAGCCTTAGGTGCGCGAGTCTGAATCGCACTTGATTTTTTTCTAATTGAACGAGTGAGCAAAGCTAATTGAACAATCCGGCGTTTGTATGTATGAATGTTTATATGTATGAATGTATGAATGTTTTTTCCGAAGATAACTTGTTGATCGGAACGTCATGAAATTTGGTAGGCGAGTAAATGAGACTAAACCAATTTTTAAGTTCTAACATCATCCAAATCGGTCAAGAATCAAGATCGAATCGCGAGTTCATAATTCGGGTCAAACTACTAGTTATAGTAGGCGTGTCAATATTTAGTAGTCGGTGTGAGCGAGTGGGAAGTACTAGTTATATTTAGTAGTCGGTGTGAGCGAGTGGGAAGTACTAGTTATATTTAGTAGTCGGTGTGAGCGAGTGGAAAGTACTAGTTATATTTAGTAGTCGGTGTGAGCGAGTGGGAAGTACTAGTTATATTTAGTAGTCGGTGTGAGCGAGTGGGAAGTACTAGTTATATTTAGTAGTCGGTGTGAGCGAGTGGAAAGTACTAGTTATATTTAGTAGTCGGTGTGAGCGAGTGGGAAGTACTAGTTATATTTAGTAGTCGGTGTGAGCGAGTGGGAAGTACTAGTTATATTTAGTAGTCGGTGTGAGCGAGTGGGAAGTACTAGTTATATTTAGTAGTCGGTGTGAGCGAGTGGGAAGTACTAGTTATATTTAGTAGTCGGTGTGAGCGAGTGGAAAGTACTAGTTATATTTAGTAGTCGGTGTGAGCGAGTGGGAAGTACTAGTTATATTTAGTAGTCGGTGTGAGCGAGTGGGAAGTACTAGTTATATTTAGTAGTCGGTGTGAGCGAGTGGGAAGTACTAGTTATATTTAGTAGTCGGTGTGAGCGAGTGGGAAGTACTAGTTATATTTAGTAGTCGGTGTGAGCGAGTGGGAAGTACTAGTTATATTTAGTAGTCGGTGTGAGCGAGTGGAAAGTACTAGTTATATTTAGTAGTCGGTGTGAGCGAGTGGGAAGTACTAGTTATATTTAGTAGTCGGTGTGAGCGAGTGGGAAGTACTAGTTATATTTAGTAGTCGGTGTGAGCGAGTGGGAAGTACTAGTTATATTTAGTAGTCGGTGTGAGCGAGTGGGAAGTACTAGTTATATTTAGTAGTCGGTGTGAGCGAGTGGAAAGTACTAGTTATATTTAGTAGTCGGTGTGAGCGAGTGGGAAGTACTAGTTATATTTAGTAGTCGGTGTGAGCGAGTGGGAAGTACTAGTTATATTTAGTAGTCGGTGTGAGCGAGTGGGAAGTACTAGTTATATTTAGTAGTCGGTGTGAGCGAGTGGGAAGTACTAGTTATATTTAGTAGTCGGTGTGAGCGAGTGGGAAGTACTAGTTATATTTAGTAGTCGGTGTGAGCGAGTGGAAAGTACTAGTTATATTTAGTAGTCGGTGTGAGCGAGTGGGAAGTACTAGTTATATTTAGTAGTCGGTGTGAGCGAGTGGGAAGTACTAGTTATATTTAGTAGTCGGTGTGAGCGAGTGGAAAGTACTAGTTATATTTAGTAGTCGGTGTGAGCGAGTGGGAAGTACTAGTTATATTTAGTAGTCGGTGTGAGCGAGTGGGAAGTACTAGTTATATTTAGTAGTCGGTGTGAGCGAGTGGGAAGTACTAGTTATATTTAGTAGTCGGTGTGAGCGAGTGGGAAGTACTAGTTATATTTAGTAGTCGGTGTGAGCGAGTGGGAAGTACTAGTTATATTTAGTAGTCGGTGTGAGCGAGTGGGAAGTACTAGTTATATTTAGTAGTCGGTGTGAGCGAGTGGGAAGTACTAGTTATATTTAGTAGTCGGTGTGAGCGAGTGGAAAGTACTAGTTATATTTAGTAGTCGGTGTGAGCGAGTGGAAAGTACTAGTTATATTTAGTAGTCGGTGTGAGCGAGTGGAAAGTAATAGTTATATTTAGTAGTCGGTGTGAGCGAGTGGAAAGTACTAGTTATATTTAGTAGTCGGTGTGAGCGAGTGGAAAGTTTTAGTTATATTTAGTAGTCGGTGTGAGCGAGTGGAAAGTACTAGTTATATTTAGTAGTCGGTGTGAGCGAGTGGAAAGTAATAGTTATATTTAGTAGTCGGTGTGAGCGAGTGGAAAGTAATAGTTATATTTAGTAGTCGGTGTGAGCGAGTGGAAAGTAATAGTTATATTTAGTAGTCGGTGTGAGCGAGTGGAAAGTACTAGTTATATTTAGTAGTCGGTGTGAGCGAGTGGAAAGTACTAGTTATATTTAGTAGTCGGTGTGAGCGAGTGGAAAGTACTAGTTATATTTAGTAGTCGGTGTGAGCGAGTGGAAAGTACTAGTTATATTTAGTAGTCGGTGTGAGCGAGTGGAAAGTAATAGTTATATTTAGTAGTCGGTGTGAGCGAGTGGAAAGTACTAGTTATATTTAGTAGTCGGTGTGAGCGAGTGGAAAGTACTAGTTATATTTAGTAGTCGGTGTGAGCGAGTGGAAAGTACTAGTTATATTTAGTAGTCGGTGTGAGCGAGTGGAAAGTAATAGTTATATTTAGTAGTCGGTGTGAGCGAGTGGAAAGTAATAGTTATATTTAGTAGTCGGTGTGAGCGAGTGGAAAGTAATAGTTATATTTAGTAGTCGGTGTGAGCGAGTGGAAAGTAATAGTTATATTTAGTAGTCGGTGTGAGCGAGTGGAAAGTAATAGTTATATTTAGTAGTCGGTGTGAGCGAGTGGAAAGTAATAGTTATATTTAGTAGTCGGTGTGAGCGAGTGGAAAGTAATAGTTATATTTTTTCATTATCTGTAATTTTTTGTGTGGCATTTTTCTTCTGAAAATAATGTTAACTAACATATTATTTCTGTTATTGATTAATTTATTTTTAAAACAATAATTAATCTACACTGTATATAGAGATAACATTTGTTTGTTTGTTTGTATGTAAGGGTAATTGATTTTGAAAATTCGTTTACTATTATAATGGTTGTAATGGATTCTTCACTTGGACATAAGCTATAGTTTGCACCCTGGGAATGGGCAGTACCCTAGAGACAAGTCATTAATTACATTCGAGGGGCTGACACCGAGGGCAAAAGGCTAGTTATTTTTTATTAATTTATTGTTAGGTACGTCTTGGGCAATATCTTCCGTGAACGATCTTCAAGTGTCCGTAGGTCGCATGCCCTCCTGACGTACTTCCGCTGATGTAAACTAATGTCTCTAAGCTTTTAGCCGCGCTTCCGGCCACCTGTCACCGGGGCGCGGGGGAAGCGGGACCTCGTTATGTACGAGGGAGGGGGGAGGCTCCTTACGTTAAAAAAAAACGGTCAAGTGCAAGTTAGTCTCCCGCCTTATTGAGAGTTCTATTCTAATAAGATTTAATAAAATTTTAATAAATATGAATGAAATCTAATTTTAACCTAATCTAAGGTTTACCTATTCCAATCAGCCCGACGACGTCAAATAGACGAAACTATTCGCAATAATTAAGGAAATAAAATAGTGGAACTCGTACAAGAAGACTTTGATTAGTGTTAGAATGAAGTTCCATCAAGGAATCACACCTTACAGTATAAATTATATGAAATCTAATTTATTTGTAATATAAACCCAACATGGTACACAAGTAATATTATCTACTCCCATTTTTATCCAATTTTCATCAGCAATATGTTCGCAGTTGGGTAGTTATTACAACATCAAAAGCCGTTTTATAAGTGACTTAAAGTTAGTGTCAAGTTAAGTTTGTTTCAAATATCTGCAAGTGGAATTATTTACCATAATATTTTTAGGGTTCCGTAACCGTATTGTGTGGTAATACGGAACCCTTTGTGTTCGACTCGTGCTTGGCCGGTTTTATTATCTCATTATAAACAACTTCTCTTTGGATTAATGTGGAAAAAGCGAAAGAGGTATGTCAGGATCATGGCTAGCGGAGATCTGTGGACTTTACCTACTGATTTGGGAGACAGCTAGGCGTAGGTATAGTTAGAAATATGGCTTCTTCACACGCAGACAAATTTGAACCGAAACATTGCTATTAAGGTTTAGTCTTTGGATGGAACCCTAATTAAAGGGTTTTTGGTATGATGTACCTAAATGCTTTATTTCAGTTAGGTAGTTCTTGAGTTAGGCTACGAAGTCCACGAGCAGGGACAGACTGACATCAAAGCTTCTCTACTCAAAATTATCTAAAGGAAACCCAAAAAATGCTGTTATTCGATTGGACCGCAAAGTGAATTACAAAGTAAGTTCATAAGAAATTTTTATATCAATATTGGCAATATAGCGCCATCTCAGATAAGGTGGTGCCTAGCTGCTCGAGTCGGTCTTGCTTAACAAAATACGCAGTACAGCAGAGCAACCCACCTATGGGTATACGCAGTACAGCAGAGCAAGCCACCTATGGGTATACGCAGTACAGCAGAGCAACCCACCTATGGGTATACGCAGTACAGCAGAGCAAGCCACCTATGGGTATACGCAGTACAGCAGAGCAAGCCACCTATGGGTATACGCAGTACAGCAGAGCAAGCCACCTATGGGTATACGCAGTACAGCAGAGCAAGCCACCTATGGGTATACGCAGTACAGCAGAGCAAGCCACCTATGGGTATACGCAGTACAGCAGAGCAAGCCACCTATGGGTATACGCAGTACAGCAGAGCAAGCCACCTATGGGTATACGCAGTACAGCAGAGCAAGCCACCTATGGGTATACGCCGGCAGCTATCGTCTACGACTTTTTATTAAATCTGTAAATTCCCTATAAGGTGGTAATTAAAAAAAGTTAATTCTATTATGATTTTATTTGTAAGTTTGTTTTTGACATTTGTGGTACATGGAAGATAGATAACAAGGTTTATGTAATTAAGAAGAGTAAATAGCGACCTAGAAAACATAAACAGAGATAAAGAGTAATTATTATCTCCTCAGCCAATAGATAATATATACATAGTTGCTTGTTTGTTGACCTTGAATCATGTAATTACACCTATAGTGCATACTATAATGCGGTCCTTACACATACTCTGAAAAAAGATGTACTAACTAGAATAGAAAAAGTAATGCTTCGGTGGTTTGGGCATGTAGAGAGGATGAATGAAAGTAGACTGACGACAGAAATTTATGGTGCGCAAGTGAAAGGTACAGCTCGACCAGGCCGAACTAAAAGGACGTATGTGAAAGGTACAGCTCGACCAGGCCGAACTAGAAGGACGTATGTGAAAGGTACAGCTTGACCAGGCCGAACTAGAAGGACGTATGTGAAAGGTACAGCTCGACCAGGCCGAACTAGAAGGACGTATGTGAAAGGTACAGCTCGACCAGGCCGAACTAGAAGGACGTATGTGAAAGGTACAGCTCGACCAGGCCGAACTAGAAGGACGTATGTGAAAGGTACAGCTCGACCAGGCCGAACTAGAAGGACGTATGTGAAAGGTACAGCTCGACCAGGCCGAACTAGAAGGACGTATGCTGACCAAATTGGCAACATACTTAAGGCCCTTAATACCGACAAATAGTACCCTTCTTATTTACGGGAATACATAGGTAATAAGGTTTTTTTGAGTAACTATTGAGTGAACTTTGAATTTAGTGTTCTGTTTCGATTAATTAGAAAAAGGCGGGTATTTCCGGCTGCGATACCGCTCTTAAGTTTGAAATCAAAAATAATAGTTTACTGCCTGTCTTCAGAAAATTAGTCAAGGGTTATTACTTGTCTCTCTAACTCTTCTGCACCATATTTTGTATTCAGAGCTTTTATATTTAATTTTTTTTAATTGTGTATTTGTATAATGTATTTATTATGTTTGAAATAATTATTTATATATGTAGGTATATGTATTGTATACATATATGTATTAGTATGTATTATTATTCATATAATTTGGCTTCTACTTTATATATCTTATTTTATATGTACACCGCCTCTTCAGCAATCTTAATGTATTTTTTCCACCTAAAGGTTGTCTGGAAGAGATCGCTTTAAGCGATAAGACCGCCTATTTGTACTTACCCTCTGTACTCGTATTTTTAAGTTCAATTAATTGTATTATTTTTCTTTTGTGGTGTGACAATAAAGCTGTATTGTATTGTATTGTATTGTATTGTATTGTATTGTATTGTATTGTATTGTATTGTATTGTATTGTATTGTATTGTATTGTATTGTATTGTATTGTATTGTATTGTATTGTATTGTATTGTATTGTATTGTATTGTATTGTATTGTATTGTATTGTATTGTATTGTATTGTATTGTATTGTATTGTATTGTATTGTATTGTATTGTATTGTATTGTATTGTATTGTATTGTATTGTATTGTATTGTATTGTATTGTATTGTATTGTATTGTATTGTATTGTATTGTATTGTATTGTATTGTATTGTATTGTATTGTATTGTATTGTATTGTATTGTATTGTATTGTATTGTATTGTATTGTATTGTATTGTATTGTATTGTATTGTATTGTATTGTATTGTATTGTATTGTATTGTATTGTATTGTATTGTATTGTATTGTATTGTATTGTATTGTATTGTATTGTATTGTATTGTATTGTATTGTATTGTATTGTATTGTATTGTATTGTATTGTATTGTATTGTATTGTATTGTATTGTATTGTATTGTATTGTATTGTATTGTATTGTATTGTATAGTTTTAACAGAAATATGATCTGCCTAAGCTCATGTGCCGACGACATATACATAAACCAGCTTCTGCCCGCGGCTTCGCACGCTTAGCTTACAGGAAACAAGAGACATATTTCTTTTTCCAGAAACAAAAATTAAAGCGCTCTCACTCCCTCTTAATTAAATATACGAACTGACAATATCTCAAACAAAGCTAGCAAGACTTTATAAACTAAATTCGCACAATTACTCACTGAACTAATAGACTCAGTGTACAAAGTATTATATTCGTAGTAGTATGTGCATTGCCTGCGACACCACCCGCGTTTATTCATCTCTGCCCCATTTTTGGCTTGGGCGTTATATTATTAACACCCCTTATAGTATTTATGTTGAAACTACCATAGAAATTAAAAAATGTTCTGTGGTTATGTACTACGATGACAAAAAAGCCGCATCTAAAACCATTCAGTAGTTTCGGGGATGTGCGTGAACAGACGAATAGCCAGATAGAAAATAATTCTAAAAATTACTGATTTGTGTTCTATTATTCTTTTTTAGTTACCCCCTTTCTAATTTTATTACCTTTCTTCAACGTACATACACACCGGGTTCTATTGTTTTATTATGTGTATTGATTGATATATTTATATTATATATTTCATAAGGTAAAAATAAATTTAAATTAAAATGTTAACTAATATGAATATATGTAAATAAAGGAGACTGTTCTTTTTTGTATGGAAAGTGGTCTATGAACCAACAGATATAATATTGTGGTTTTTACATTAGGTAACGCCAACTACACCTCTGTGCGAAAGGGCATCAAAATCTGACCCGACAGTTTTTTCGGTACTTTTCGGACAGAAAGACACGGCGTCTTCAAAGACACGGCGTGTAGTTTAGCAACGCTAGTATAACAGGCCACTTATTTATAGTTCTTAGTTCGGCGACATTGTAGTCATAAATTACATAAAAGTACATAAATGTAATAAATGTAGCTCATTGCAAAATCGGAGTTCTTATAAGTTCCTTACTTTGTTACAACATTATTGTAATAAAAATATTTAATTAAAGTAAAATAATACTAATATATTTGACTTGAAATATCTCAAAACAGTTGGGTCAGATTTTGATGACGTCAAAAAATACCGTCTAAATGTGTACTTCCTAAAAAAAAGTTGTCCGTATCTGTTGGTCTATTGACCACTTTCGCCCAGTCTCCTTTGTAATCAATGTTCACGTAAGTTGAAAGTTAGGATATATTCGAGGTGAGGGAACTGTAGACGCAAAAACTTGAATGTTTTTACTTTCAATTTTACTACTACACGGAAAATTGTATAGCTTTGTGTACAAGTCAGTTTCATCTCGTAAAAGATCTTTATTGCAAATAAACCAGACATGAATGAATAAGTCGCAATTTGCTTTAATGGTAATGAAGCAACACAGGAATAGCGAAGCAAATAAACTTCCTGTTATTACAAAACATGAACCGCTTATGCATATTTTATATGTAGAATAACATAAACTTGTCCTTATTTATAAGTACGTATTATTATGATACGAAGTAACTACATTTGGTAATTTCTATTACTAGCTCAAAAAAAAGAAGCGTGATTTTTGTTTACGTGTACATACTACTTATATAATACATATATGTAATAAAATAGCGTCAATATAAATTTGTTCACTTAAAAGTAATTTAAAGAACTTCCACTATAGCCCTGCTACCTTCGATAAGCCACGCACTACCACTATCTCCTCTCTCAAATATTTCAGCTGCAGCAGCTCCTACCGCGTCCACCTTCTGGAAAGCCTGGGCGTTCAGGTATTTAGTGAAATCCACAGAGAAGAATACATCATCCCATGTCTTAGGAGAGGTCATCAAATTCGTCTCAGTAAAACCGGGACAAATTGCCACAACTCTAACTCCGGTCTTTTTGTAATTATCCTTATGTCCTAGCGATCTCGTGAGGCCCATGACAGCATATTTTGAGGCTTGATACACTGGCAGGTATGGCTCTATACGGTACCCAAAAATTGAAGCGAGGTTCACTATGGTACCGCCTTTACCCCCTTTGTCTTTCCGCATATGGTCCCATATTTTCATGGACCAGCCGATGAGGTATGTGACATTTATATCGATACATTTCTTCCATGCTGCATCATCCAAGATTCCAGCATTGTTCACTAGCACGTCAATATTCCGAAAGATTTCAATTATCTTTTTCGGAACTGTGTCCAAATCGGTTGTGATGTCGCATTTCATGAAAACAGCTTTGTTGTTCCCATGTTTAGTTATAAGTTTTTTCACCGCTTCTGCACCCTGTTTCTCGTTGATGTCCAGTAGAACTACAACTTTAGCTCCTTTTTTAAGATAATTATCTGCTATCTCCAGACCTATGCCCATCGCACCACCGGTTATAACTACAACTTTGTCTTTTAGACTTTTTTCAGCCATTTTTACGCTTTGATTTAGCGGAAATCAAAAACTGAATGAATACATTTTGCCAAGATTCCATTTATAAGAACTACTGAGAGAGTACCTAATAATACAGCTCGTCTTAGAAATCTGGTAAACAAATCATGTCGTAGTTTATCATATTCAATATTTAAGGGTGTGCATATTATATTAATGACGCCTAAAGGTCAACGTTTGGTTACTTTGATTTTATTCTCGTAAGGTGGATCTAAGCCTCGATTAGAATGGCGATTCTGGCGCGTGCGTAAACATTTTAAAAAGAGAAAAATCAATCATTTCCGTAGAAAACCCCTTGTAAAATCATCCAAAATCAGCCGTAGCAAATTTTTTCGCATTTGCCAGAATAACTGTCCTGCCCCTGTATTTTATATATTTGATTGCCAACTGGACTGTGTACTTATCATCAAAAACATAGATAAACGGTCAAGTGCGAGTCAGACTCGCGTACCTAGTTCCGTATCGTGGATGAAAAATTCAATTTTGTCATTTTTTTTTTCGTGAGTTTGTCAACGGCTATATTTTTTCTGTAGTTTTTACGTAAACAAGTATTACCATGATTTTTTTCATGTGTTTCGGTCAACCAGTTTCGGATATAAGGGGGGGGGGCATTCATATTTTTGTGGTTTTTCATAGATTTCTCGAAACCAGTGCCAGTAAATATAGTAAAAGTATGTATTTTTACAACTAGCTCATTAATATCTACAATAAGATACCCATACTCTATTTTTAGGATAATGTTTTATTTTTCTCTCTTTAGCTTTGGAAATATTTCAACAATTTAATTCTTTTTACACCGTATTATGTAGGCAAATTTATGCTATAAAGTTATGAGGCTATGACATACGGACGGACGGACAACGGAGTCTCACCATAAAGGTTCTTTTTGTATCTTTAAGGTACTACGGAACCCTTAAAACTGAAATTTCAAAATTGCCTTTAGTGTGTATTGAATCGATTACGAACTGTGTCGTCACTTCAATTGTGAACATATCCTTAGACAATCGGAATTCGATAGTACTGGCACCCAGTCCCAACTAAAGATACACAATAGACCCTCTGGACTGCAAACTATTGTTTTAGCTGATAAAGCTAGAGCGGTCAGGCTGTTATGTTATCTTGAATTAGCTATTTGACTCGAAATTAAATTGCAAAGTATGGTAGTAACTAATTAAAAATCAGTATAAAACAACATTATAAGTCAACTATTTTAAAGTTTAACAAATTAATTGGACTAGACACAAACAAAAGAAAGAGTGTAGTAGTTTTAGCCAGGAAAAAATTATTAAATGGCTGAAACCTATAAATAAAATGCTTCGGCTTTTTCATAAAAGTATCCACTGATGAAATATTACAAATGTTAAGGGCATCTTCAACACTACAATATGTATATTTTATCGCTTGTTTCGGGATCTTGTGAAGTTTTATGTTTTCAGACATTTTAGTTTAACAAAAGATTAAATATCTATTTTCAGTACGATATTGTGTAATCAAAGACTGAGTGTTATTAGAGATAATGATGAACGTGTGTTGAATGATGAAAAGTTGTATGCAAAGGTTCTAATTATGAGGGTAATGGATGAAACAGAAAAAAAAATTGGATGTATAAGCGGAATTTAGAAGAGGTATGGGTTGCGTGGATCAGATTTTTTCTTTACGAAGCATATCTGAAAAATGTCTGGGAAAACACCATAAGGTGTTTTGTGCGTTTGTAGATTTAGAAAAGGCTTACGATAAAGTGGTTTTAACGTTGTGTTTTACCACCGTTCCATATTCCCTTTTAAACTATAATGTTATTTAATATTTCCCCATTAAAGTCAATAATTCTTTTAAATAATAGCAATTATCATAATTTCTCAATAAATGTTCTTATCGGAATATATTGTTATCATTTTACTCCTTTAAAATAAAAAAATCCAATGGTCTTCTACCACATTTATATATTCTTACCCTTTTTACATTTTAATTGAACTTTTAATTCATAATTTTAACAATTTTTATTATGTAAACGCTGACTAGAACCACAGCTAAAACATAGTTTTCTCCATTAGCCACCTTTAAACGTATCATGGTGAGGGATGACTTGTGGATTGTGGACAACACTGTCCGGTGAGTAGCCACCTGGTGCGGGCCCTGAAATCTCTCCACGAGAATTCCAGTGTTTACATCAGGATTAACGGAGCATACACTGATTGGTTTAACATCTATAGAGGAGTTAGACAAGGATGTGTATTGACACCGTGGCTATTTAATATATTTATAGATAGCTGTTTAAATGATTTAAAAGAGTAGTAACCTATTAAATGCCTCTTCTACGCCGATGACCAAGTTCTCCTTGCTTCATCGACGGATGAGCTGCAAGAGATGGTAACAATTAAAGATGATGCCTTTAATAAGAAAATAATGAAAATTAACGTATGAAAACAAAGGTAATCGGGCTAGAAAGCGATGAAGTGGTGACTGAATGCAAGCTTAAGATGGGGTAAATAATAGAGGAAAGAAGGATGTACCTCCAATTTTGAGCTGTTCTATAAAGCATTCTACTAGAGTCCACAATCCCTTTTGCGCCTTTACTTATTTTTTTATGAATTATTTACCATGTCTGTGGTATGCTGAAACTCAGTGCTGATCAACCTCTTTACGATAAGCAGTTTTGCTGAGCATACTACCATTTGCCAGGAATGTTTAAAACTTTTTTTTTCTTCTACAATTTCAACCCGTGTACAATTTTACCTAATATATTTAGTTTTAAGGTTTTTTTGGCAATAAACCATTTTTAGGGTTCCGTACCCAAAGGGTAACCAACGGGACCCTATTACTAAGACTCCACTGTCCGTCTGTCTGTCCGTCTGTCCGTCTGTCACCAGGCTGTATCTCATGAACCGTGATAGTTAGACAGTTGAAATTTTCACAGATGATGTATTTTTGTTGCCGCTATAACAACAAATACTAAAAAACAGAATAAAATAAATATTTAAGGGGGCTCCTACACAAAAGACATGTTTTTTTTTCCCTTCGTGCGTGAGTCCGACTTGCACTTGGCCGGTTTTTATTCTTATTCTTTGTCCTGCAATTCGCTTAAGTCACCGTCACGTCAAAGTTGCACAAAATAAAAATATTCATTAATAATAATTTATTATTGACAGCATATATTATGAGTACATTGGCTACGGTTGAAAAGAAAACTAGTGGTATACTAGGGAAAGTGTGTCCA
Source organism: Ypsolopha sequella (assembly GCA_934047225.1). Classification (NCBI taxonomy): domain Eukaryota; kingdom Metazoa; phylum Arthropoda; class Insecta; order Lepidoptera; family Ypsolophidae; genus Ypsolopha; species Ypsolopha sequella. The sequence continues at coordinate 1,333,925 of OW203989.1, forward strand.
AACACTCTTCCCTTCACTTGTATAGTAATAGAATGAAAGCAATCGCCGAGTAGTTCTAGTCATTATTTAAAATAACATTAAAATACATATAAAACAAACATTTCCCAAGACCTCTGAATACACGTACACAAATCAGTGATTCAAAGTAACTTTGATATAATTAGTCTTTGCCTTAACGAATAATCACGAATAGTAAACATGTTGAAGTCACTAGAGGTGACCACTTTAGTAGGTATTTATCGATGCAAACAATTTTGTACACGTGATAGCAGTTATTGTGAAACAAAAGAAAAACTAAAACTATTATAGAACATGTAATTTTACTAAACTGAAATCTCTTTAGCTGGTCTTCCACCTTCAGATAGCCAACAGGTTCCACTGTTAGCTTTCTCAAATACTTCAACAGTAGCAGCTCCCACCGCATCCGCCATCTGCCATTCATTCTTTTTCATAAACTCTTGAAATTCATCTGCCAACAAAATATCATCTACTAGGTCTTCTGCTTTGGGATCTAATGATTCTTCCGGTTTGATCAAACTAGTATCCGTAAATCCTGGGCAAACGGCAACAACCCTCACGCCAGTCTTGTTGAAGTTATCAACATGCCCTAGGGACTTTGTGAACCCAACCACAGCATGTTTGGTACCGGTATATACTGGTATGTAGGGCTCAGTTATATAACCTTTAATAGATGCAATGTTTATTATAGTACCTCCCTTCCCGCCTTTGTCTTTCCTCATTTGGTTCCAGAAATTCAAGGTCCAACCAAAAACTGCTGCCACATTTATATCAACACATTTTTTCCATGTCTTTTCGTTTAAAATCCCTGCGTTATTGACAAGCACGTCAACCGTTTGGTAGGATGAAGAGATTTTTGGCACAACTTGGTTTAAATCGGTCGTCACATCACATTTTATAAAAGTTACTTTGTCACTGCCGTATTTAATCGCAAATTTCTTCACAGTCTCTTCTCCTGTTTTTTCATTAATATCGAGAATGATAACTTTTGCCTTTTTACTCAGAAAACTATCGGCGATTGCTGACCCGATACCTAGAGCACCACCAGTTATAACCACCACTTTGTCTTCAAGAGACCGCACTTCCATCTTGTCTACTTATGTTGATAGTTTTCACAAAATAAAAGGTCTTGGGAATGTATGCTTGTTTATAACATGCAGCATACTGATAATTTTAAACAGTTAATAAGATTGATAAGTTTTAGGGTTCTAGCATAAAAAAACACATGTAACACATATCGTCACAGTATATATCCTCGAACGGGTTGTCAGAGGTAATTGCGAGTGTGGATTGTCACTATTCATAATTTACCATCTTTTCGCCGACGACTTTAACGTTTAAAATTTGATTTTATCGCCGTACTTGTGGCACGAATATACGTTTTCTAGGGCATGTTAAATCGCTTAAGTAAACCTCATTACAAATTTAAAGTCTCTAGAAATACATGAAATGAAATATGAAATTAAATAGATTTATTTATGTAATGTAGGTATGACAGATATACTTATTAAAGGTCAGTGTTAATGTAATATAAGTAATTAAGTAATCTATGTGTATAGGTAATAGTTTAATGTCATAAATATAATAATATGGAGAAATACGCAGGGGATCATAAAGTGATGATTCACTCTTGACCGATATTTTTGATGTAAAGTTATAATTTTAATGGTCATTAAATATTCCTTAATCAATACAATGAGAAATCAGCAGTTTATTTTCACTTGCCTATTCTAAAGAAATATGTTTTTTTTTCTGTTATGGTTCAAATTAAAATATACACATCAGAGTAAAATTAATTCATGAAATTAGATTTTAAATGAAAACATAATAAATCTGATTCAGCCATCGTTTACGTTGTAATAAAAAAAAAATAATAAAAAAGTAAATTATAAAAAATGGACATAAAATATTATATATATTTTTTTTTTCAATATGTAGATTAGTTAGTGCATTGATTACACAGGACATTCAAACATCAACATGGCTTTTGTTGTTTGAATACATTTTTGTTTTTCTTACAGAAATGTGTGTGCTAAATCCGAATATGTGCGCAGATAGTATCTATCAGTGCCGGTAAACGAAACAAACATCAGCTCTCATTTTTTGTGATATCAACTTCAAATATCGAAATTTTACGATTTTATGCACGTAATATCTTTTTATTTTTATCTTTACTAATTTTATTTATCTTTTATCTTAATCTTTATATTTATCTTTTATCTTTTAGCTCGTTAATTAATATTTATCATGGTGAAAATAACAGAATTTGTCACTGAGTTTTATACTTAATCAAAATAAATAATATTTTATACTAGTATCTATAAGTATTTTTTATCCTAAATCTGTACTTTGATAAACTAAGTGTGATTGTTCTGAGTTTTTAAATTAAAAACTACGCTTGGTCTCATGGATTGTCTTTTCATACTACTATTAAGAGTATGGCATATCCTAGCAACTTCCAGCACAACAAGTCTAATGGCAAAGACCTTATTTGCTTTTGATAGAGATATTTTTGATTTCTCTTTTTCTTGGACGCTTAATACTAAAATCACGCAGCAAAACAACAAATTGGAGTGTTTTTAGCTAATAATGAAATATTTTGTAGGTAAAAAAATATTGAATTTATGTATATTGACTTCATATTTCTATCAACTATTATATAAAAAAAAGATTCAGTCGATCCCTTAACCGCGTTCTTCTGCGGAAAGAAACAAAAAACAAAAAAAATATTGGTTAGAAATATATTTTTATTAGACATAAGTATAAACGAGTACGCTGACTTAATAAAAGACCAACTAAACGAATGTTATATTTTCAGTTCGATTCTTAAACAGAACTATTGAGGATTGAGTGGTTTATTGAAATTATATGCTGAACATTATTAGTTCTAAGCGTGTAGCACTATTAAAAACAATCGTATTTTGTTGAACTGTGTTATTATTTATTACCTCTAACAAAAATGTACCAAATAATTTAAGGCGCTCTTATCCCAAAATCAGTAATTTCAAAGTCAAATTGAACTTTGAAATATCGTCTAAAACTTCCAAAAAAAAATACGCAATATAGTTCGAACCTTTATCTAGGTCTTCCACGCATGTGTTACACGATCAGATAAACTTTGCTCGATAGAAATTATTCACGAACACAGCATGTAATAAGAACTTTCAAATCATGCCATTTCCATAATTCCACTCTTTTATTAACGAAGCATATCTGGTAATATTGCTCTTTAAATTTTCTAGGTCGACCACGTAAGTAAGTTTAAATAAACATATCCCTTATTTTTAAACAATTTAAAAACCGATAAAAAGAACGAAAAAGTACAAAAGTGTGGTTATTTTCTTTACTAAAAAAGACAGAGAGTCACTCTTCTGGGATAAGAGCGCCTTAACGCTGTTCAGGTTCTACCTCAACTACCATGTGGATCAGGAAACCGACGGGAAGGAAATCAAACACGAAGAGAGCAAGTTGATCAAGATCAAAATATGAGGCAGACAATCAAGTGACGAGTACACTCTTCACAACGCACGCATTGTTCAGCGACTGAACTTCACCTGACAATCTATCAGATACAATGATCTTACATTATACTGAAGTAAAACCTCATTGGTCAGGGAACAAGAATTAGAAGACAGCACACCTACGTGGCCTCGAGGAACAGTTACCAATACTTTTATCATCTGCTAGTGACCCGCCCCGACTTTGCACGGGTATGCATTATACATATTAACCTTCCTCTTGAATCACTCTATCTAATAAAAAAAACCGCATCAAAATCCGTTGCGTAATTTTAAAGATCTAAGCATACATAGCGAAAGACAGACAGCGGGAAGCGACATTGTTTTATACTGTGTAGTGATGTTGCAGATGATATTGATATTTTTCATTACAATAGTTTATAAAAAAGCTAAAATCAAAACGTCGATTTCCTTTGACGATTTAGCAAATTCTGAACCGAGTCACGAACAGTTGAGTTGGTTCAAAACAAACACGCACACTATGTGAGTTGCCTCGGCGTCGCCCGTGCTTCATCTGGAACAGCGCTCGGGTGACGGCTGCCGGCGACTGACAGACTGACTGGGTGATTAATGTACTGTCATCGCCGCTGGGAGAGAATTTACATGTGTGGGATATGGAGGTGGTGTAAATGTGAGTTTATTTTATACTGTGTTATCCGTTATACGCTTAATGGAATATTTTGCTAATTACAATTTACATTGGAATATTTGCTGGTAACTCAGTCGGTAGGACGCCGAACTCTTGAGATCCAGGTTCGATCCCCGGTTGGGCATACACCATGAGTTTTTCGGAATTTATGTTCATAGCATTTGTTTTTACTTACCACTTGCTGAGTGGTGAAGGAATACATCGTAAGGAAACCTGCATGCCCTAAAAGTGTCATGGTCTGTCTGTCTATCTGCTCTGTTTTAATTCGAGAACCACTTAACGAATTTGGATGCGGTTTTCTTTATTATCATCGTGTTGACCTTCGTCAACATAAATTTGGCTATAAAGGTAGCTGATAAAATAACCGCTAAGCCGAAAACTGTCGATACTACTAAAAGACGCTTCCATGCGAGCGAAGTGACGGGCAAATGCTATAGTAAAAATAAAATACCATTTTCGGAGCACCTGGGCCATTCTGAGCTCCATTAAATATATATATATATATAAGGTAAATATATACGGGCCGTAGATTTCGTCAACAACTTGCATTACATGAAGAATAATACATATACATGATGGTTATTTCAAACAACAGATTAAAAAAAATCAATACTACTTGAAGAAGGACTTTTTTATGTGTCCTAAAATTGTCTTGATAAACAGTAACAGCCGTACTGACCTACTCGGGTGCCCCTCTCCCCCCTGACCCCGCCCTGCCAGTGCTGAGTCAATTTCGTCATGTCTGTCGGTATATTAGACATTTTTTGTCGCCTCCAAAAAGTAGTAAATACATTTTCAAAAAACCGAAAGATTTTTTTTTCGCCGTCAGTATCGTGAATACCTGTAACGGAAGTTGCCGACCCTGTGTACGTATATGCGCTACAGAATTTTTCAAGCCTTGCAATAAATAGAAAAACTTCAATTATGCGTTGATTTATTTACGGTCCGGTCTTTTCTCTACTGGAAACAGTGTAAAGGTGGCAACTCTACAGAGAGTGCTTCAGGGTTCTATATCCAAAAAAAACTTTTCATAAAAGCGCCTTATAACGGAGAAAATCAAGAGCCTAGACAACATTGTTCATTACAGTTCTGTATACTGTACGCCACTGAAAACTATACTAGTTATTTCCAAAGTATTGTCTACTTTATAGTATAGAGAAACAAAAAAAATAACATAGGCAGTGATGGGGACCGCCGACAGAAGTGAAAACTTTTCACTGCTGGCCAAGTGCAACACGTCATACCAGGTGACGCGAATCCCCTATCGAAAATCGCTTAAAGCGCCCAAATAGGTTTTCACTTCAAAAAAAATTATTAGATATACACGACTACTTAAAGCTACATCATCTCATCCATCCATCAGCCTAGTTCGTCCACTGCTGCCTTTCCAGGACTTTGCCACTCCCGGCGGTCATCCTGGAAGAATTGCCCGTACTCACACACGCTGGGCAGGCGGGTTGGTGAGCGTGGTGCCGGAACTCTCGCACCAGTGACGCCACTGCCCGTCACCAGTCTGTTCCATATAAGGCCCAGCTATTAGGGATGGATATACCGCCATCCATGGGTCCCAGGCATGGTGGGCCTCCGGGTTTTTTGCCTGTGAGCTGTCCTCTTACTCTCCCTCGAATTACTTCGAGGGGGTCTCCAAGTAAGATGGTGGTACCTCCACAGTCGAGCTCGACATCAGCTCTACCACCTATTACAAATCAACAAAGATTCTCTACATATGTAGATGTAAGTAATCTGCTTCAAAGGAAGCTTAATTTAACCGCCATAAGCTTTATTTTTAACCGACTTCAAAAAGGAGGCGGTTCTCAATTCGACTGTATGTTTTTTTTTATTATTATTTTTTTTTTTTTTTTGGCGTTGTTACTCCATAACTCCGTCATTTCTGAACCGATTTGAACAATTCTTTTTTTGTTTGAAAGAGTGTACTTCCAGGTAGGTCCCATTTTGGGTTTGGTCATGATCTGATGAAGGTCTTCAGAGATAGGCAGTGGAACTCCTCAGAAAATGACAGCATACCTCTAGAAATTGAGGTAATCGCTTTGTACCTGGGTGCTGATTACAAGGTATCACTTAAAAATCGACATTCTTCCAACTGACCTTCGATCCTGGCTTCATCACCATATTCACCATAGAACTCCTCAACGGATCAGAGCACATAACTCGAGATTGCGGCTATCACTGCGTTAGGGTGCTAATTCAAGGGTATTACTTGGAGATTACCAGAATACCCACCTGACCTTCGATCCTGGCTTCATCACCATAGAACTCCTCAACGGATGACAGCACATAACTTTGGATTGCGGCAATCAGTTTGTGTTAGGGTGCTCATTGCAGGGCATTGCTTGAAAATTGCCAATGTACCCACCTGACCTTCGATCTTGGCTTCATCACCGTAGAACTCTTTAACGAATGACAGCACATAACTCGAGATTGCGGTAATCATGTTGTATTAGGGTGCTGATAGCACGAAGCAACTCAAACATGGCTACTTATACTCACTTGAACTTCGTTTCATATTAACACCACGTTTGCAAGAACTACCCATACTTCAAAATTTAACCCAGCAACACTAAAAAATGTGAAATAAAATAAACTTTTAACAAAAAAATAGCAACCGACTTCAATAGTAACAGCAGTCATTCACTAAAAAGTTAATAATAATTCTATAAAGACCGATGGTACCGAATCAACACTTTTGCTGACTTCATTCTTCCTGAAACATTATGTTATCTAGAAGTCGGCGTATTTCCTACGATATAGCAACATAAAAACCAATATAAGAACGCCGACTTCTAGATAACATAACGTTTCAGGAAGAAAGAAGTCGGCAAAAGTGTTGCTTCGGTACCATCGGTCTTTATAGAATTATTATTAACTTTTTAGTGAATGACTGCTGTTACTATTGAAGTCGGTTGCTATTTTTTTGTTATTAATCATTTGTTTTCCATATCTAATCGGGATTAATTCAAATCCTTGTTTCCGATAAAAAAACACTTGTTTAAAAGGTTCCATTTTTTTACGGAATCTTACAACACAGAAGGAAAACAGGCCTACATTGAGGTAGCGCTACGGTAAATAGACAATTTTAGGGGTCGGGAACTTTCCAGATGTCTAAAGAAAAAACACGCCCATAAATCGCCGAACAAAATGGCCGATTGCGTTGGATAAGATTCATCAATATTATTGTTTTGCGTCGGTTAATGGTAATTTGTTTATGTAAGTATATAATTTTTTATTTTATTATTATGTTTAAACCCCCAGTAGGGACAAAAATAATCATTGTAGGTACTTTTTATTTTATTTACATTAGAACCTTTGCCTACTTACAGTGTTTGACACCAACTCGTAAGCAAAGAGAGTTTCATAATGATTTAACGTATTAAAAAAACTCTAAATAAATTTAAAATTTTAAATAAACTATTTAATTTTTAAATTTTTTGTCTTCATGGAATATAATTAATATAACATTTATGTTTTATATTGTTATGATAAAACTATCCTATAAATAAAATAAATCTATGAATTAATAGTACATTACGATACGAGAGCGATGAAACGCTTTCTGACGAGTGTGAGTTTGCGGCACGAGCCGAAGGCGAGTGCTGCAATCACACGAGTCGAGAAAAAGTTTCTCGCACGAGTTTCGTATAATTTTTTATAGCACAAGTGCGGAAAATGCCGACTTTACGCACGCGCAGCCACATACATCTCACCCACTGCTGGGATCGGGAGGCAAGTTCAGTTACATCGAAGCGGGTGGATATATGGTGAACATCTGAAATTCACGTAGCCTAATAGACCATCTAGGTGAGATCAAGTGACAATCCAAAGCGCTTCTCACCCAGAATAGTCTCCTTTTGCTTATAGGAAAAGTCATTCTTTGTGATGAGCATAAGAGTCACCCAAAACATTGCGCAAAAGGATATCGGCCGTATTGCTATATTCAAATAGCCAAGTGTTCTCCGAGTCACTGTTGTGCAACAGATACTAGCACTAGAGTATGTTTGCTCAACACCAGTGTCCACCAATACCTATAGAAAAACTCGGTTTCTTTAAGTTCCGGAGCCTCTGACAACGGAAGTCGTCATGTAATAAACACATACCATGTCACCTGAAGAAGTGTTCCAAGCTGTATTCAGGACAGTTAAGGTATGACACCTCAGCTGGACTTCCTATCTGTGTTTCAGTGACGAAGAAAAGATGAAGTTTCGTAGTCTTAAAATGATATCGGACTGTGTTGAGATTTGAATGCATACCACGTATATTTGTATAGTGCATCTTGAGTGGGAGGATGTGCAACCGCTGTCAAACCTTACCTTTTTCATGAAAGGAGGTTTATTGTGGGAGAGACGTTAATCAGTTCATCCATGAAATACTGATTCTATGAAACTCTTAGTACGGCTTTTCATGATGTCATTGCCATGGTTTTGTCATGAGGATGATGTCAAACCATGGCCGAAGCCTACTACCTGTTATTACTGCTCGGTTAGCACCTATTGACGGTCATGTTTAGGGTCCCTATGGTAAACCTACGGACACGTACAAATTTTATTAATTTAATTAATTTTTTAACAAACAAATTTTTTTTTTTTAAATCTTAAACGCAAAAAGTTGGTACGCATTTCTCATAAAAAATGTGACTTGTTACAATGTAACTCTGTACCGAAACGGCTTGAGAAGTATACAATAATAAGTCCAGTATTATTGCTTTCCATTGGATATTTTAAATGATTATTTATCCTGTCTAGAAGAGCAATAAAAATGTTAAATAATAGTTACAATACAAATACAATCTATATTTATTAATTTACGAGGTCTTTTCTGTTTGATACCGCGCTTTTGCAAAAACTTTAGTTCGCGCTGCACATTTTAATTTTTCTTACTTGGAGACCCCCTCGAAGTAATTTGGGGGAGAGTAAGAGGACAGCTCACAGGCAAAAAAACAGGAGACCCACCATGCCTGGGACCGATGGATGGTGATATATCCATCCATAATAGCCAGGCCTTATATGGAACAGACTGGTGACGGGCAGCGGCGTCACTGGTGCGAGGGTTCCAGCACCGCGCTGACCAACCCGCCTTCCCAGCGTGTGTGAGTATGGGCAATTCTTCCAGGATGACCGCCGGGTGTGGCAAAGTCCTGAAAAGGCTTATGTCCAGTACTGGACGAACTAGGCTGATGGATGGATGGATGTATTTTATTGTGTAGCTCAGGTACAAATATTTCGGAATAAATTATCTATGTTTTAAGAGATATGTATTTATGAAACCGAACCATATTTTAGGAACGTATGTATATATAATAAGGGATCGTTTAGTTGATTATACAGAAGTAAGTAATATAAGATCGAAAAAAAAATGTACAACTTTAGAATAAAATATTGACTAAATAAAGACTCCTGTCATTTGACCAAAAAGCCTTCGGAATTCCCCTTAATAAACCGTATTATTAAGGCGATATGCGAAAAAATTACGGGTGTTTCTTTTCTGTGTATTTCATGAAATACACGAAAAATCTTAATAAATTTCTGGTATCTGCATTTTGACTATATAATATAGGGTTTTCAAATTGGAAAACATGGTTGGATACATTTTCCTCGATAGAAATAATTGTTGAAATGAGGTCTTCAAACACAGTTTTTCTCCTCGTTTGACGAATAGGAACCATATACACAACTCAAACATATTTTATTAGGTGTGTTTCAACAATATCTAGAGATTTAATATTTGAAATTTTGCTAGCTATTTTAGTTTTTTTAATAAAAATATAAAACCAACTTTTTTCCCTTTCGCCCTGAATCCGCCCCTCTCGCACTGCGCGATTTTTTGCTTGGAGTGACAACGACAAAAATAAAGTTCGCATAGCCTCTTAAGTACTCACTGTTATGACGATATATTATTAAAAAGCAAAAAAAGCCACCAGTTTGTTATACCTAGTTTTTGACGCACATTGCATGCGGTGGTAAGCTACATATTTGTGCTAAACTTGTATGGTATTCCCCAACATGCCAAGCATAACTCAAACAAACGGAAATGCAAAATAGCCTTTATTCCCACTGGCTAAGAGTGTTGGCAGGGGTAAATATATCATGGACTATGTCTAGTGCTGCAACGGTTTTTATCGTCCCGAAGGAACCTCGCAATATGCAATCGCAAAAAGTTGTGTAAGCGGAGCCACACGTTTTCAGTCGCTAAAGTTTCACATTTCACTTGTATGCAGAATGTTTTCAGCGTGATGTACGAGTTAACGTGGCGGAAACCCCTTCTGAAGGATTCGTTTATATTTAATTTTTATGTGCCTAGAAAAATTATGAAACTGAGTTTTTCTTCAATCCGCTATAAAAGATATTTATTTTAATACTTTTGCTTATTTTTAAATTGAATAAGGAATGAACACGGGATTTTGCTCATAAAAAACTTCCTTGTTTTGATTTGATGATATCTATTTTTTACGGTATGTTCAGTTAGTAAAAGTGCTTTGGTCCAAACAACTTTTTAAACATCTCATGAGATTATCACCAACAGCGACTATCCCTGTAAAAATAAATCGAGCAAGTGTTTGTGTTTTTTTTGCTTTAATCATGTTAACTTAAGGTGGTTGCGTCAGTTTTCGTTCCCAAACGTACAACTTATGATTTTTTTTCTTATTTATTTATGAAAATTATTAAATTGATGAGATTTGTGGCTCTCGGCGAGAATAGTTTAATGTCAGTTATGCTTTTTAAGCAAAGTTGTTTTATTTTATGCTTTATTTTTTAAATGATCCTGTACAACAACTTTAAAACGGCTTTATAATTGTTGTGCAGGATTATTTAAAACGTAAATCATAAAATAAAACAACTTTGCCAGGAAAACATAACTGACATTAAACTGTGGTCACGTAGAACCACAAATCACATCAATTGAATACTATTTATGAAAAAATAAGAAAAACAATTATACGTTTTGCGCTTGGAAACGCGTTTCATCGCATCAATCTAAACATTTTCATAAAACTGCTTTTCCAGTTATGGTGGTATTTCTCGGTTACAATTTCAATCTCTTAAGGCCCCTTTATGGTTGGATTTTTCTCAAGATTCATACAAAAGGTAAAAACAGAATATGAAGTCAACAGCTTCTTTTCTTCGTATTATTTTTTCATATGTATTATCTAGCGACATCTAACTACGTCTCTATATAGCCCAAAAAGCAACATTTTATGAAACACCCTTAGACTTTTAATATTTTTATTGAATGTCTGTGGAAAAACCATAGTAGTAGCTGTCAGGATATCATGAATATGCCTCGTTTATACGCAAAGTTTAGCAATTTGTACAATTTTTATCTATAATTGAAATAAGAAAAGAGAGGAATACACAGAAATCAGAAATGTTGTGCAATGAAACGGGACATAACGAACCTTTTAGATTGTCACTTTTCAATATCATGGAATGGGATTGTAAGTACTAACTTTAAAAACACATATTATATATACATATTATGATAACATATTATGGTACAATTTTCTTTGTGTTTGTGGGCTTGTCTTTTGTGTGGTGGTGGTTCCCTTTTATCTTTCTTTGTATTTGTTATTTTATACTTTCTCTTAGCTAGGCGACGCTCGCGGAAGATTTATTTATGGCCATAGGCCTCTTTAAATCTGAAGCTCACAAATAGAAATTGCGTTCTTGCTACATTAAAAAATCTTATGTTACGATACAAACACACATCATTTTTTAATTTGTTCTAGTTAAACTATGTAATATGTTTTATGTTATTATTACATTATGTTGTATTCGTCTATGGTTACGTAGCAACATCCATAATTACTTACTTTATGTCAGAATGCAAACATGTAAATCTTTAAATAAATAAATAAATAAAAAATAACATTCATGGGACCCTTAAATAACAATTAACTTACTAATTATTATTAGAGAGCATTACAAACCGGAAATGAATCAATTACAAATTTCAGGAGGCTGCAGATTCGAATCCTGTCCCGAGGAGTTTTTTGAAAACATATGTCTACTGAAATTTGACTGATATCTGATAGTTTTGTAATTTGTAATATGTTATTTGTGATGATTGATTTCTGATAGTTTTTTTACTGCACTCTATAATTTTATTAATAAGAAGCGAGCGATAGAAATTGCTTTGAAACATAATCATTATCTTAATTCACTGACTATCTAATTTACTTACTGTCTAATTTACTTACTGTCTATTTTACTTACTGTCTAATTTACTTCCCATACAACCATTTTGGTCGCAACGTCGTAACTGTTACATTTCTGTGTTACAACCCAAGTAACAAATTTCGCCGCTGTGACCGCTTAGTTTCGTCGTTACGTCAACAAGTGGGGAAGTTCCGAAACAAACATTTGGTTGTGGTATAGACAACATGTTGTAAAGTTGTAGAAGCTTGGTTACCAGGTTGTTACGAAATTTTGGTGAATATGTTGTAAAGTTGTAGAAACTTTTTACCAGATTGTTACAAAATTATGCTCGCATGATTGAATGACAACGAGAAACGAAAAATCGAATTGTGTGCCAATGTTTCATTTACTAACTGTCATGTCAACTTTACCGCAGCCATTTATTATTTTCATTGTTATGTATATACCTACCTATGCCTGTTTTTAAGTTATTTATGCGTTTGACAAAGTGCGCAAGCTAGTTCATCGCCTAATTTGGAAAGAAAATCCCAAAAAACAGGAGCGCCCGTGAAATAATGAGAGGTAAGCCAAATCTTTAGTTATTTTGTATTATTTTGCATAAATAAAAACATGCAATAAACATGTATGTTGCTTGCAAATCGTTCAGTGTGATGTGTTTAGATCTAATTTCATTATATTATAAAGTATATAGCTGTAAATTTGGTTTATTCTGATTTCATAAGGGAGTTGCATGCCTTAGTAACATAGTGCACACCAAAGTGTATTTCAGTAACAAATTCTACTATGGCTGCCGTGCTAATCCGATGTCAGTGGCTCCAAACATTTTATTTGCCCGAATATTTACATCTGTGGTTAATTTTATTACTGTATGTTGATAGTAAGTTGATTACACTACTTGATTGATTGCATCAAGAAGACCATTAACTTTTATCTTCTTTGTTGTTTGTATTTTTGAAAAAAAAAGCTCTTGTTACATTATAATATATTCATTAATAGTATGGGCCCTTTAAAAATTACAATATACGTAAGTTGGAAGTGCTCCGGCTGCCGGATCCAGCACTTGGGGCGGGTGCCGGAGCCGGCATTTGGGACAGCTGCCGGAGGTCACGTAATAGGGTGCTTTTATAATTTTGCACGCTAACGGCCCGTTTTTTTTTACACGGTAATTTTATATTCGAATATTTGAATCAGTTCATTATTATAAGCCCTAGCTATCAGGGTGCTCCACGTGCAAGTGAGTTTGGGATTTGGGGCTTTTGATTTTTGGGGCTAAAGTAATTAAAATATTTTCTTGATATGTTTTCAGATCCACATCAGCCACGAAGTTCAGCCAAAGCTACACACAGGAGAAGTTCCCCACAATTAGAGGCCACAAAACCTTTCGTAATTTTTTTCAAGTGTTCGAGATATGATTCACAAAATTGATTGTTTCGCAAACAAAAAAAACTTGATGCATGAAGAAAATATTAGTATAATTATTTCAAAAGTGTTTTTAGAAACGTAAAAGAAAATTAGTTTCCCATAATTAAGGGTCACAAACGGGATTGATTTTACGGTGATTTAACAGTGACAAGTTTTCGGTAAATTGTATTTTGTTTCAAAATAAAACTGTATTTGAAAGAATTAGTCCTTTATTTTCCACTTTTTTAAATCAATCTAAACAGGTAATAATATATTTTGATGCTAGTGCGAGATGGTCGATATTTCAAGTCGAGGCAAAAAGCAGGACAAGAAATATCTACACTCGCACGTGTATCAAACGACGTTTTTTAATACATCTGCGAAAATGACGTAATAATAATAAATTCTACGATATATTTAATTTATACTCTACAACAATTATAAGACGGTTTAGACGTGGACGTTGATTCAGTTTGTTCTTTCAGTCATAACCAGTTTTAAATTAATCCGGTTACTTCCAGAAATACCAACAAAACCATATGCAAAACAAGTCCACAGAGTGCTTACTTAAACGATGCTAATGTTATCCTCTAGATGGTGCTAGTGATTGAAAAATAAAACACTGCGCATGTGATACAGGCACAAAATCTAGCATATTTTGAGCAGGTGTACTTAAAATTAACTTTTAACAAAAAAATAGTAACAGACTTCAATAGTAACAGCAATCATTCACTAAAAAGTTAATAATTCTATAAAGGCCGATGGTACCGAAGCAACACTTTTGCCGACTTCTTTCTTCCTGAAACGTTATTTTATCTAGAAGTGTGCGTTCTTGTATTGGTTTTTATGTTGCTATATCGTAGGAAATACGCCTAGATAACATAATGTTTCAGGAAGAAAGAAGTCGGCAAAAGTGTTGCTTCGGTACCATCGGTCTTTACAGAATTATTATTAACTTTTTAGTGAATGACTACTGTTACTATTAAAGTCGGTTACGTTTTTTTTTTTTTGTTAAAAGTTTATTTTATTTCACATTTTTTAGTGTTGCTGGGTTAAATTGTGAGGTATGGGTAGTTCTTGCAAACGTAGTGTTAATATGAAACGAAGTTCAAGTGAGTATAAATAGCCATGTTTGAGTAGCTTCCTGCTATCAGCACCCTAACACAACATGATTACCACAATCTCGAGTTATGTGCTGTCATCCGTTGAAGAGTTCTACGGTGATGAAGCCAAGATCGAAGGTCAGGTGGGTACACTGGCAATTTTCAGCAATGCCCTGCAATGAGCACCCTAAAACAAACTGGTTGCCGCAATTCAAAGTTATGTGCTATCATCCGTTGTGGAGTTCTATGGTGATGAAGCCAGGATCGAAGGTCAGGTTGGTATTCTGATAATCTCCAAGTAATTCTCTTGAATCAGCACCCTAACGCAGTGATTGCCGCAATCTCGAGTTATGTGCTCTGATCCGTTGAAGAGTTCTATGTTGAATATGGTGATGAAGCCAGGATCGAAGGTCAGGTGGAAGAATGTCGATTTTCAAGTAATAGCTTGTAATCAGCACCCAAGTACAAAGCAATCACCTCAATTTTGAGAGGTATGCTGTCATTTTCTGAGGAGTTCTACTGCCTATCTCCGAAGATCTTCATCAGATCATGACCAAACCTAAAATGGGACCTACCTGAAAGTACATTCTTCCAAACAAAAAAAGAATTATTCAAATTGGTTCAGAAATGACGGAGTTATAGAGTAACAAAGCCCAAAAAAAAATACAGTCGAATTGAGAACCTCCTGCTTTTTTGATGTCGGTTAAAAATACTCCTACTTACACAAATTAAAAGGGATTTTTAATTTTTTTCCAATTTTGATTTAGTTTTGATACATAAAGTGCCAATCATGTGGTAGGAAGGAAAAATTCATTTTGAAACTACTGTTCTGTTTATAATATAGGTAAATCGGTAATAATAATAAGTCGTTGAATGCTCACAAAATTTCCTCATGGTAAATCCAAACGTAATTCAATCAAAGATTTCAAATGAGTTCAGAACAAAAGGTTGGCAAGAACTTACTTTTTTGTAAAAGAAATCGAATATTCTTTGATCACCTAACGGTTACGACTCAGTTTCGGTAACAAAACCTAGTTTCCACATTTTTAAAGAACTATTTAAACACAGCTTAGTAGTATTAACAGGAACAATGTAGTTATACTGTGAGCACTTTCGGATAATGTAGTAGCAATGTAGAAGCATAATGTGAACTAGTTTACACATTTTTAAAGAACTATTAAACACCGTTTAGTAATATTAACAGTAACCATGTTGTTATGCTGTGAACACTTTCGGATAGTTTTGTTCTTGTTATTACGATGTAGTAGCAATGTAGAAGCATAGTGTGAACTAGTTTACACATTTTTAAGGAACTATTAAACATCGTTTAGTAATACTAACAGTAACCATGTTGTTATACTGTAAACACTTTCGGATAATTTTGTTCTTGTTATTACGATGTAGTATCAATGTAGAAGCATAGTGTAAACTAGTTTACACATTTTTAAAGAACTATTAAACACCGTTTAGTAATATTAACAGTAACCATGTTGTTATACTGTGAACACTTTCGGATAGTTTTGTTCTTGTTATTACGATGTAGTAGCAATGTAGAAGCATAATGTGAACTAGTTTACACATTTTTAAAGAACTATTAAACACCGTTCAGTAACATTAACAGTCAACATGTAGTTATAGTGTGAACACTTTCTGATAGTTTTGTTCTTGTTAATACGATGTAGAAACAATGTGATAATATTTACGGAACATCGCATCCAAAATTTGTCTCACACAATTTTAGATGCATAGTTAAGACTATACTTCTACATGTTGCGGCTAAAACTTCACACAGCCGCAAAGAGTATTAACTATTGCGACTCTACGACCATATTCCAAGTGCAAATTTCTATGTTACCGAAATTTCAGCCGCCGCGGCCGAGTTTGGTTGTATGGGTTACTGTCTAATTACTTACTGTCGATTTTACTTACTGTCTATTTTACTTACTGTCTAATTTACTTACTGTCTATTTTATTTACTGTCTAATTTACTTACTGTCTAATTTACTTACTGTCTAATTTACTTACTGTCTAATTTACTTACTGTCTAATTTACTTACTGTCTAATTTACTTACTGTCTATTTTACTTACTGTCTAATTTACTTACTGTCTATTTTACTTACTGTCTAATTTACTTACTGTCTAATTTACTTACTGTCTAATTTACTTACTGTCTATTTTACTTACTGTCTAATTTACTTACTGTCTATTTTACTTACTGTCTAATTTACTTACTGTCTAATTTACGTACTGTCTAATTTACTTACTGTCTATTTTACTTACTGTCTAATTTACTTACTGTCTAATTTACTTACTGTCTAATTTACTTACTGTCTATTTTACTAACTGTCTAATTTACTTACTGTCTAATTTACTTACTATCTAATTTACTTACTGTCTAATCTACTTACTGTCTAATTTACTTACTGTCTAATTTACTTACTGTCTAATTTACTTACTGTCTAGTTTACTTACTGTCTAATTTACTTACTGTCTAATCTACTTACTGTCTATTTTACTAACTGTCTAATTTACTAACTGTCTAATTTACTTACTGTCTATTTTACCAACGCTGCATTATTTTTTTTAAATTTACTGAGGTTACTCTTGTTCCTATTTTTTGGTAATTTGAAGCCCACTCAGACATAAAACTTTTATGGACCCTTGTCGCCGGGAGGGTACACAGGGTATATAAAAGAAGTATTATTGTCAAAGGTCAGGCCGCATACTGTCATAAACTTCTTATCAGCTTATATTTTACTAACTTCTACTCGCGGCTTCGCCCGCGTGGCCTACAGGAAACAAATTACATATTTTTCACCTCCCGGCTTCCGCTACGTTACGTAGAACTTTTTAAACTAAAATCGCATAATTACTGACTGAACGAAAATATTTAAATTTGTGTGTAAAATATTGTAGTAGGTATAATAATAATAATAATAATAAAGGCGTAGGGATGTGACGACCCCATCGTCCTCTGGTATGTCCAGTACGTCCAGTGCAATCAGTCACCGCAGGCCGGCTTGTGGCGAGCCGATGGTGAGTGGCGACACCACGGACCCTACCTCCAGGGGACACTATCACACATGCGCTTACACACACACATACACACAGAAACACACCCCCTGCCTCTGCGCTTGCCTTAACCACCCGGCCAGAGTGGAGATGCAAGAGCGGAACCTATGCTCCAGGTTGGAAGTGTAAAATGTCATAACGCCGGGGGCACTTGACTGTATAAGGATCTTGCGCCCCGCAGACTCACCTCTCGACAACCTTAGCTGCTTACATAGTGTTGCCCCCTGGCCGCCCCATGGTGGCTAGATAGGGGGCCCACAACTTGTACAGAAGGCGAACTTAATGCTATCTAGCATTGTCTTCCCGTTAACCTATGGTGCTGTGGATCGTTATTGGGTAGTGCCGGGAAAGGTATCGTAGAAACAATAGTAAATGCCTTAATGACAGAGGCATTAAAATATTCATATAAACAAACGGAGCATAATGTCTACATAATCTACATAATAAATAATAAACAAATTTACTTACTATAAAATACAAATAATATATTAAAAAAATGTATGTGCCTTGCCTGCAACTCCACCCGCGTATATTTAACTTTGCCCCGTTTTTGTCGTAGGCGTTATTATGTTAACAACAGTTATAGCCTAATTATGTTGAAGAAGGTCACTACAATTATTAAAAAAGAAAACGCAATCAAATCCGTTCAGCGGCTTCGGAGATGTGCGTGAACAAACAGACAGAAAGTAAAGAATTCTAAAAATCTCTGATTTGTGTTCTATTACTCTTGTTTTGTCATCCTCTTTAAATTTTTATTACTTTTCTTCAATGTACAGACACACCGGGTACTACTCTTTCATTATGTCTATATTGATTTGGTTAGCCCAATAACTTGTTACTAGGCCAAACTTTCCTTCGGACTCTC
Organism: Ypsolopha sequella; assembly: GCA_934047225.1. Classification (NCBI taxonomy): domain Eukaryota; kingdom Metazoa; phylum Arthropoda; class Insecta; order Lepidoptera; family Ypsolophidae; genus Ypsolopha; species Ypsolopha sequella. Next base: position 1,352,720 of record OW203989.1, read on the forward strand.
TAAATAAAAACTGAACCTGCGGCCCTATTTTGTATCTTTGAATTGGTTGTCAACTACTAGAACATTATACCTATAATTATAAAAATTTAACTTTCAAAATTGCCTTCAGTGGGTCTTGAACTATAATTACGAACTGTGACGTCACTTCAAGTGCGAACGTATTCTTAGATAATCGAAATTCGATAGTTATGTTTTAGATAGTTCGCAGCCGACGGGGTGTTAGAGGTGTTACGAGCGGGGAATGTGACTGGAACAGTTACCACCTGAGCACCCTCATTTCATCGATGATATTTGGGATTTCAAAATGAAGAACCCTTATAGGTTCACTTTGTTGTCCATCTGTCAAGACCCTTTTACTCGAGCCGCGTATCACAAAACTGATATCTCCTACAGAAGTCTACAGCCCCATGGTGCTTTAAAAACATCAGGGTTCTATACAACGCACAAAAAAATATTGCACTTTATATAATAAATTTCATACAAATTTGCTCAACTGTTAGGCACTTTCAGTTGACTTTGAAACTTTAACCCATTGAGTGTCACACGCACAATTGATGCGCCGGAATACCTTAAAACCGTGATTTTTTGGCTGGATATTTGGTTAAATTTCATTAGCAGGGAAGGTTTATAGCACACTTAGAAGAAAAAATCTGAAAAAATTACTAATATTGAATTATTTAGGAAGTTATTGATGACCAATTTATACCCTTTAGATAGGTACAATAGATTTGAATAGATCGTAAGTGCTAAGTTAAGTTGGACCTTAAATTACTGCAAGTGGATTTCATTATCATTTCCGTTCCCGTATTGTGTGGTGGTACGGAACCCTTTCTGACGACTCGCCGAGTCCGACTCGCACTTAGCTGGTTATTACGTCTGAACATGATAAGGCGTAAGTATTATCACCATATTGGGTACAAATTTTAGGGTAAGCAAGTTAACCTTATACCACAGATAATATATATTTATGATTTATATAAAAACGGCTCACCTCAATTTTTATATAAATCATGAATTATCCTCAACTTTCATTTAATTCTATAATATATATTTACTTCACCGCGAGCACGTAGACAAATATAACTACATGCACATAAATTCAGAAAAACTCATTGGTCAGTTGGGGCTCGAAACCGGGTCTCAAGTTTGAGAGGTCTACCGACTGAGCTACCGCTCCTTTCTTTTTTCAGTTTTTTAGAAAGGAAAATGACATGAGTAGTTTTTAAGCATATACGATATTTTACTTCCAATATCTTCACATACATTTTCAGGCTTCATTGTTTTAGTTAGGTACTATCAGGCTTCATTGTTTTTGTATTTACTCCCTCGATAAAAATATACATGAAAACTGTACCGTACGAACCAACCGCTAAAACAATCAGAGTGCGTATGCGCCTAAAGACCAATTTTCCATGAACATATTCGAATTTTTTGCAAAAACATGACCGGCTCTATAACTTTACTAGACAGTGCAATCACACAGACATGTCGGTAACTGGGCAAATTCAATACGAAAGACGAACCAAAGAGCGAAAAGCAAATCTCTTTGTAAGTTAGCTCCGTTCGCAGTGCTATCACGTACACAAGCGCTTTGACTTTGTGAAATATTCTAGGTATTCAGAGAAATATTCTGTTCTAAGAAATTCTGAATGCCGGGCGAAAGTAATAAATCTTTTATTCATAATATGTGTAAAAGAAAAACATACCTCGGCGTCTGAAGCTCAACAGGTTTAAAGTCTTCAAAGAGCAAAATTTTTCTGTAATTTTCCTAAGTGAGCTGAAAGATTTTTGTTGTAAGATTTTATCAATAGTAAAAATCCAATTCAATCCCAAAACTGCCGTACAATATGAAAACATGTACTCAAACATCTCCAAGAACACGAAGCAAAATAATAGGTATTCACTTTCCCAAATAGAGTATTTCCGTATTCTATTAAAGGAATTTATTGTCTATTTCGTTTCCCGCCGTGCGAGTGTCGCGGACCGCAGCGAGCGCCGCAAGCTTTTTATGTACCGTGAATACGAAATGCTCGTCTTGCTTCAATAAAATACTGCTGAATGATTTATTTGTATCGACAGAATATTGGGGTAAACGAAACGTTGAAACAATTTTGGGGTGAACTGGAATATACGGCACACACTGGTTCCGAATCAACCATTCAGAGCTAGGACTAATAGATCCTCAGGCTAAAATAAATTTACATAGCCTGGAAATGAAACCCAGTTTCAAACTGGCTATTCTGCGAGCCACTTCTATGCACGAGTGTACGTCCCGTCGGTGCGATATACTCATGTGCCTTGAGGTTTCTGTAAATTGTTATGTAAAAGATGAAGCTCTTTGTGTATCTGTCTGTCTGTCTGTAGTACAGATTGTACTACAGTTGCAACTAGGAGGTATGAGAGCAAGAGGGTATGAATGTCTACCAAGTGAGAGGAATGGAATAATACTCATATATCAAGATGGGGAAGAAAATGTCTTAGAGCTTCTATTCTCTTGGAGTTTTGTTGAATATTTTATTCCGCATAGCAAATGTGGTGTTTGTTACAATTACTTTTCGTACTCATTACGTATGATGTTATAGATTCTAAACGGTTTTTTCATTTTAAGGTTAAACGTAGTGTTAGAAATAGGATTTAACACAACTTGTTCTAACCTGTGTAATTAGACCTATGTAAATGATACAGGTAAACTACTAGGTTTTTATTTGGGAACTGGGTAATTTGAGGATTCAGATTTTGATGTAAGATCATCGGAATGCTTGTTCAATTGCAGAGTTGAAATTTAAACTTGAAACAGATTTATTGTTTTTTCTCAAACCTCGTATTAATTTAAACAAACCTTTTTTGTTCAGATTAGCTTAACGTGTAACGTATGTATGTAAAGGCACAAAATAAAAAACCTCAAAAACCACTTCAGCATTAACCATTATGAGCAGGTTTACCTTCTTAAGCCAAATTACCTGTCCTCGTGACCTTTGAACCAAGTCTGAACTGACTTCCGCCCCTCGGGGCTACTAACGGTGAACATAAACACATACACACATTCACACACACAGATAAGCCCAAATAAAGCGCAGTCTCTGAAGTGTAATCGTTGTATTCCGTGTGTCTCCACGTCAGAGCTCTACGGAACCCTGGGGAACCGTAGAATGCGTTTTTACAACCTTCAAACTGATGCTGATTTTGTACGTGAAATAAATGAAACTGTGTTTTTTTTTTATAGTGGGTGTACCGAAACTATGATATATTAAATACAAGTTGATGTAACGCGTAGTTGGTATTTTGCATAAGTGGTATTTTGCGTTTAGCGTGGAGTCAGGCATTTTGCGTAAGGCGGGGCTTCGCGTAAGTGGTTTTATGCGTCGAAAGGCTAACATTTTACACTACGCATATTCTTATAATGTATCGTCAGGACATAAATCCCCAAGGGGTTGAATACGTGTTCCCAAGTGTGAATTGTAAAATATAAGTCACAGTCAACACTTGGTACACCCGCTTTTTACCGTTGATAATTACGTCTCAAACGTGATAGGCAGTGATCGGAGAGCCCTAGGTATCGCCGTAGTTCGCGCAAAAATAGACGAAAAACTCAAGGTCTTGTCTTTGGTATTCCGAAGATTTTTGGTCAAATAAGCTAAGTTAACTCGTGACCTTTTATCTTTCCGTTGTCAAGACCTAATTGGACACATTTCACTCGAATGATTTTATTTTTAAAAATTACTTATTTTAAGTTATAAATACGTTGTTTGTCTAAGCAGTTTTTTTTATGTCTGAAATTTTTGCTAGAACACGAAAACATGGTTTATTTTCCAAAATAACTACATCAAATACTTTTTCAGAATATCCAGAAAAACCTTGAAAATTCACTGACTATGCGTGCCTTCAGCGCACGAAGCGAGCGTTCTAATGTATACTTTCTGATATTATAATTAGGTCCAAAATCACTTAATAGGATTGATGACTACCATCATAGACGTTGAAACTGCGAGCTCTGGATTAACAGGCGAGTGCCCTACCTCCTATATTAACAGGCGAGTGCCCTACCTCCTATATTAACAGGCGAGTGCTCTACCTCCTATATTAACAGGCGAGTGCCCTACCTCCTATATTAACAGGCGAGTGCTCTACCTCCTATATTAACAGGCGAGTGCCCTACCTCCTATATTAACAGGCGAGTGCCCTACCTCCTATATTAACAGGCGAGTGCTCTACCTCCTATATTAACAGGCGAGTGCCCTATCTCCTATATTAACAGGCGAGTGCTCTACCTCCTATATTAACAGGCGAGTGCCCTACCTCCTATATTAACAGGCGAGTGCCCTACCTCCTATATTAACAGGCGAGTGCTCTACCTCCTATAGTAACAGGCGAGTGCCCTACCTCCTATATTAACAGGCGAGTGCTCTACCTCCTATATTAACAGGCGAGTGCCCTACCTCCTATATTAACAGGCGAGTGCTCTACCTCCTATATTAACAGGCGAGTGCCCTACCTCCTATATTTTTTCCTCAATCATATATGACTTACCAATATTGTGTCATTATATTTTATATAAAAGCAGCCGAAGTGGTTAGAACTAGTATTCTATTATTTACCACTTTCTGTACGGTGAAGGAAAACACTGTGAGGTAAACCTGCATATCCTAGAACACTGTGAGGTAAACCTGCATATCCTAGAACACTGTGAGGTAAACCTGCATATCCTAGAACACTGTGAGGTAAACCTGCATATCCTAGAACACTGTGAGGTAAACCTGCGTCCTAAAACACGGTGATAAGGCTCAGCCCCTATCACGTCGGTAAGTAAAAATTATCAATGAAAAGATGGTGTACGAGTGCAGACAGTGACTTTTGAAAGCACCTCTAACACTACCTCGACTTCATGACAATATATTACACAAGTAGCAAACTCTACACAGATTCACTTTAGCTCTACATGAAATTGCAAATCCGCCTCCGAGTTGAGGAAGAAATACTCTCGGGACGTTAAAAATTCACCGAAACATCGGCCAAATGCGGCTCTCTCCAAGCAAACGAGGGCCAACCTCTCAATGGGCGAAGGCTTCTCGAGTATGGAATCGATTACTTGTTAGTAATAGCGCCTTTGACGATATATTGTACTGCGGCATTTTGTATCATTGAAAAATCGAGAGATACAAGATAGAGATAGAGGCGCTGCGCTGTAGGCTGAGATGCAGGCTTACCACCTTTTCAACAACAAATGTTATCAACGTAATGTACACTGCATTGTATAATAAGCCTTCTTACTTATAATTTATACTGTAAGGTGTGACTCCTTGATGAAACTTCATTCTAACACTAATCAAAGTCTTCTTGTACGAGTTCCACTATTTTATTTCCTTAATTATTGCGACTAGTTTCGTCTATTTGACATCGTCGGGCTGATTGGAATGAACGATGTCAAATAGACGATGTCAAATAGACGAAACTAGTCGCAATAATTAAGGAAATAAAATAGTGGAACTCGTACAAGAAGACTTTGATTAGTGTCTTTCTTACTTACTTCTAGTTTCTGTTAAGATGGTTATTAACGACAAGATAATTATGCAATTTGATAACCGCCATTTTGGCGCTGATTTGTGCAGTGAGTCACTGACAACTGAACTTCTGAACTTCTGAACGGAAACGGAAAGATATAGAGTAAAACGCCCGCGTGATGGTTGGGTTTTGCATTTTCGATCGGTTTATCGGAAATTTTCCGATTTTTGACGGCTTTTCGGATACAATTAACATTCCTTATATTTCATTTCATGTGCAATATTTTTATATGGTGTATTATTCGAAGAAAAAAAAAACATTGAATTTTTATAAGTTCGTTTGAAAACATAGTATCTATACATCTTATATTTTCTCGCTAGTGAGATGAAAAGTTGTATGTGTCACACTAGAGCAAAGTGATTTTGTTTCTTGTGCCTTTAAATCCCTTGTCACATTCTGGATTCTAACTTAGAATCACTCGCTAGAGCCGGCGCCATCTTTTTTTTGTGAAATTTTGAAAGCACAATATTATGTAATTTTTGTCTTTTTTATATTCCAAAATTAACAAAAACAATCTCAGTCGCATTATGTTTTGTTGATCTTTAATTTGTCTATTCGCTTGATATTTTTCATAACTTTTAGTCCAGTCCGGTTTGGCACGTAAAAGGCCTATTTAACTCGAAAACTATGCAAATAAATATATGTAGTATACCTATACTACCTAAAATTTGATACCTATATAAAACATTGTTTAAGCTACCAACATTTTAAGCAATTTAGATAATTTCCAAATTATATTGTATTGTATCAAACAAAAAGTCGCTACGGATCAAAAGTTATGACTCTGTGACATACATATGGACGAACGGACAGACGGACGGACAACAGAGTCTGGTTCCTTTTTACCCATTGGGCTCTGTTGAAAGATTATCTAAACTTACGCAAAAAACCCACATGTAACCAAAAATCGTCTTTCTGCACGTTCGATGTAGGAGCAATCATCAATCGGAACGACCTCGCCACCGCCACACTTGCCGCTCGGACGATCTCTAGCTAGCACTCTCACCTCGGAGTATGAACCCTATATCATGTTTAAGTCACCGACTCTGACAAATGGCGTTGTTTTCACCGAGGGACTTGTGGGAGCGACCTCGATCACGAACCGACTGCCTAGGGTTAGTGGATAAGGACTAGTTATTATTCAAGATGAGTTTTGACACACCCAAACTCATACTGAATACATGGTAAGTTTGGTAATTGCTGTTAAACTCCCGACACTCAATACTATTTATGATTGTAAAACACAACTCACTTGCAAACAATGCCAGTGTTGACGGACACCATTTTTCCATCATTAGATAACTTTCGCCAAAATGTAACATACAGCTTTGTTCAAGCACACGCCGCGACCTCCTGATTAGTTAGTCGAGTACTCGAACCACTAGACCACAGACTAAGCGGAGGTAAAATATTTAGATATTATGTAACGAGTATGTACAAAAAGTAGCAGAAAATCGACAAGCATATCATCACAACAACACACGCAGGTATACACAGTACAAACCGATTGAAGCATCATGATTCATCCAATTTAGTATGGAGGGTTGTTAGAAGTTATCTGTTTACAAAGTAACAAAACCGATAACTCTATCTATCAAGTAACACCTAAATTACGAGCACCTAGTTTAGTCTAGTTCAGGAACTGTCTAGTAAACTTGCTAGTCTTCTGATGGTCTCATAAGAAATACAGAGCCCAGGTGTGTATCCAGAATCTGGACTAGGGGGGGGGCAATACCTCTTGTGAGATGGGTGGACGATGAGCGAACGTGTCGATTAGGCTCACTACCACTTCACAATTCGTAATACTCCAACTATTGGCATTTTCAAGTAGATAATTAAAGAGTATTTTTTGTAATTATTTCCTTTTAATAATACTTGTATATATATTCATAATTATTTTGTTTTGTAATGATATATATTTTTTAATTAATTTTTAGTGTGTATATAAATTTATACATATATATTTTTTACAAGTATATATTTATTTTAGTAGATATGTATTGTAGTTAATTTATGTATGAAATAATGAAATACTTACTTTTTGTTTTATCGATTATGTCACCAAGGGTTTGCTGGTAGAAATATATTTCAGAGATAAGCTCGCCTTTTGATTTAACTGTAAGATTACTAATACTTTGTAATACGTTTCTTGTGTGCAATAAAGTATTTTGAATTTAAATTTGAATATTTATATTTGCACCTTTTGAAGTTCTGTAACTACTTTCAGGAAGAAGCTTCTAGTTTCATAAATTATTACAATTTTCTAGAATCCTGCTGAACAGAAATGTTCGCTCGATAGAAATAATTGTTGAAATGAGGTCTTCATATACACTTTTCCTTCTCGTTTGACAAATGGAAATTATGGAAAGAACTCAAACATATTTTATTATATGAGTTTATACAATATCTAGATTTTAGAGAAAAGAAATTTGGCTAGACATTAAATTTTTTTTAAATAAAAAAAATGCTTTTTTTTTTCTTCTCGGACTATTGACACTCGAAGAGCGACTGTTAAAAAATTACATCACCTTCATAGACTTTGCCTCGAGGTCCTGATTTATAAAACATCACCCATGGCATAAATTCTATGGTGTTGATATTCCTATAGTGCCAAGGTTATCTCAACTGGAGGGAAGTACCACAGGTGCAGTACAGGAATAGAACTCAAAATGTATTATGAACTTAAGTATGGCCGCTATGATCTTCAAGGGGGGGGGGGCTCGGTCCCCCCTCACCTTACCTAGGTACGTCCTTGACAGAGACGTATCCTCGCGGGGGACAGGGCCGGCCAGCGCCAACTATGTAGAGCTGAGGAGTTTCAAGTTCGGGATGAGTTTGGAGAAAGTTTGGGGTGCCATGTGTTGGCTTATAAGCGATAGGGTAAGGATACTATAAATGATAGGACTAGGATTAGCTTGTGCTGAAGGTAATTGATCCTTCAACGTTTTTATTTGTTTTGTATCACTAAAACGTGCGCTGGTCGGCTCCCTCTTTCAAATGGCAAAGACCGTAACAAAACCGTTCTATAATTCATGAGTTATCAGTAGACTCAATAACAGGCAACAGACCAACTTGTAATTTGGAGAAAAATGACGATTGTAGATCATTGCTGGTCAATTACAGGAAAACTATAGCGAATTATAGAAAGTTGAAAACAAATGAGGATACTAAAAAAATATTTTATAAATAATAATATGGGTATTAAATTGTAAGTATAAAAGAGTTGATTGTAAAAATATATAATTTGACTATATTTACTTGCATCTATTTCAAGAAACCACCAAAAAATGTATGTCCCCCCCTTATCTCCAAAACTGGTGGACCGAAAAATAAAAAAAAAATCATGGTAATATTTGTTTACGTAAAAATTACAGGAAAAATATAGCGATAGACAAATTAATGAAATAAAATGAGAAAATAAAATTTTTCATCCACGACCACGATACCGAAACCTAGGTTCTACGTAAGACACGCACTTGACCGGTTTATTTCATATTTTTAATGCACTTTAGTAATTTTACTAGTTTCCAAAGTGATGGACTTTGGTTAACAATAATGTATTATCTATATCTGGGGGCACGGCAGTACCCCCGCCGAGTCTCGCAAAAAAACGCGGAACGGCCGTACCATCCTTTTTAACCGACTTCAAAAAGGAGGCGGTTCTCAATTCGACTGTATGTTTTTTTTTTTTTTTTGGCGTTGTTACTCCATAACTCCGTCATTTCCCAACTGATTTGAACAATTTTTTTTTTGTTTGAAAGAGTATACTTTCAGGTAGGTCCCATTTTGGGTTTGGTCATGATCTGATGAAGGTCTTCAGAGATAGGCAGTGGAACTCCTCAGAAAATGACAGCATATCTCTCGAAATTGAGACAATCGCTATGTACTTGGGTGCTGATTACAAGGTATTACTTGAAAATCGACATTCTTACACCTGACCTTCAATCCTGGCTTCATCAACATATTCACCATAGAACTCTTCAACGGATCAGAGCACATAACTCGCGATTGCGGCAATCACTGCGTTAGGGTGCTGATTCAAGGGTATTACTTGGAGATTATCAGAATACCCACCTGACCTTCGATCCTGGCTTCATCACCATAGAACTCCTCAACGGATGACAGCACATAACTTTAGATTGCGGCAACCAGTTTGTGTTAGGGTGCTCATTGCAGGGCATTGCTGAAAATTGCCAGTGTACACACCTGAATTTCGATCTTGGCTTCATCACCGTAGAACTCTTCAACGGATGACAGCACATAACTCGAGATTGCGGTAATCATGTTGTGTTAGGGTGCTGATAGCAGGAAGCTACTCAAACATGGCTACTTATACTCTCTTTAACTTCGTTTCATATTAACACCACGTTTGCAAGAACTACCTATACCTCACAGTTTAACCTAGCAACACTAAAAAATGTGAAATAAAATAAACTTTTAACAAAAAAATAGCAACCGACTTCAATAGTAACAGCAGTCATTCACTAAAAAGTTAATAATAATTCTATAAAGACCGATGGTACCGAAGCAACACTTTTGCCGACTTCTTTCTTCCTGAAACATTATGTTATCTAGAAGTCGACGTATTTCCTACGATATAGCAACATAGAAACCAATATAAGCACGCCGACTTCTAGATAACATAACGTTTCAGGAAGAAAGAAGTCGGCAAAAGTGTTGCTTCGGTACCATCGGTCTTTATAGAATTATTATTAACTTTTTAGTGAATGACTGCTGTTACTATTGAAGTCGGTTGCTATTTTTTTGTTAAAAGTTTATTTTCTCGAAGCAACTCACGGCACTTTCAACCCCCCTGTATCTTCGTTGTGGGTAAAGCTAGAAGTGTGAAATTTCATTAACCAAGAGTACTTACTGATCCTACTTCTGACCCCAAATTACAACTTTGTACCTATATGTGATTACGAAATATCTCAAGTCAAAGTTCCCTTATTTTGTCACTGACTGACTGACACATCATCAAAAGTCTAAGGGTGTTCTAGCAGGCCTACAAACTTAAAATTTTGCATGCGGTTAGTGTTAAGTGTACAATGCAACAAAAAAATATAAAAATGTTATTTGCGGTTGGTAATTTAATATTTCCATACAAAGTCTATACAAAATGTATGTTTCCAGCTGCATCTATAAATTTGTATGGCACTAGATGACGTTGGTGGTATGCTGCTTTGCATTAAAGACATCTACCACGAAAAATTCTACCTCGTGACGCTAGATGGTAAAAAGTGTAAAAAAATGTATATCTTTATTTCCGTAAATAGAGCAAGTAGTAAAAATAAAAAATAAAACCGTTAAAGTGCGAAAAAAAAACGGTAAAGTGCGAATCGGACTCGCGCATAAAGGGTTCCGTATCCCTACACAATACGGGTACGGAACCCTAAAAGTAAATAACAACAATATAGATGCCATTGCAACATTAAGGCGACAAAAAACAAAGCGATAAAACGGTAGCGCCTGACAAACAATTCGGTACCTTTTTAGTACGGAACCCTAATTTTCATTATTATACTTTAAAGTATTTACTACAGACTGCCTAAAGTTTAAACTTGTACTTGTATGTATTACCGTTCTAAAGATAGAGCCTTTGTTATAATAATCTGTTCCTTGGATAAGGAACCTTAAAAAGGGTGGTTTATAATGTTCGACACATTCACAATTAGTCTATCCAAGAAGAGAATATCAACAATTAAGTCACTAAAAAACCGGTAAAGTGCGAATCCTACTCGTATACCCGTGTTGTGTGGGGGTACGGAACCCTAAAAGTAAATTGCAACAACATAGATGCCATAGCACCATCAAGGCGACAAAAAACAAAACGGGATAAAACGGTAGCGCCTGACAAAAAATTCGGTACCTTTTTAGGAAGGAACCCTCATTTTTATTATTTGTTATTTTACTTTAAAGTAGTCTTATCTTATCTTATCTGCCTAAATTTTCAACTTGTAGGTTCTTGTATGTATGTATAACCGTTTTAACGATAGAGGCTTTGTTATAATAATCTGTGCTTTGGGTAAGGAACCCTAAAACACATTTAGTCTATTTAAGAAGAGAAATATCAACATTTCGTAAATAAGTCGCTATTAAACCGGATAAGTGCAAGTCGAACTTGCTCACGAAGGGTTCCGTACTACCATCACACAATACGGGTACGAAACCCCAAGCCATTATGGTAAATACCAACAATAAAGATGACATAGCAACATAAAGGCGACAAAAAACAAGGCGCTAAAATGGTAGCACCTGACAAACAAATCAGCACCTTTTGAATAAGGAACTCTAACATTCATCTGCCCAAAATTGTTGTATTATAAAGATAGAGCTGAAACAAATAACGTCGAATAATGGGACCCCCCTTGGATTTCCATTTATTGAACTTTTTATGCTGTGATAGGGGCCATATTATTATTTGCCGTGATAGAGGACAAAGTAATATATATTATGTGCAAATATTTACGCGCTATATTCACCTATAACGGCTGAAGCTGTAGACCCCTGTGATAGATGGATAGACAGCGGAGGCTTAGTAATAGGGTCACGGAACCTTAGGATACGGAACCCTAAAAATCAAGGTAAAAGGTTATTTATCCAGTAAAGCTTACAGGAAAAATAAAGCGGCTAATGTTGTTTTATTTGTATATGCATCCTCTATGATGTAGGTATATTGAAAAATAATATGTCTATGTACTCGTGTGTCATCGAATAAAGACCAGGTTTAGACATAATAATGTACTCTGTGGTTTAGACTGACAAGCCTTCACTTCATGGTCAAAAGAAATACTAACCTGCCTGTTGCATCTAATTGTGGATAATAATAATAATAACTTACCGTAAAAACGAATATTGCATTGTTACCTGAAATATTGTCCACACCTAGTTGTCCCTATACCTGGAGGTGGTTCATGTTGGTTCCATTCTTTGTCATTCTATATGTATGGGAACATTGAGTCGTCGTATGACATAAGGTTTGCGGTAGTCGAGTATGTGGTAGCGCATTGGGATGAAATGCAACTTTATACGTGTGACGAGCGTGGAGACACATTAACGCTGACCTGTATTCGACAGCAATGATGAAAACTACCACCTACGTATCCGTATCCGAACTTATGGCAGCCACTTCCTTGTATCCATTTACTTTCGAGGTTCACAAAAATGGCCGTTTGAGAGGATCATTTAGTGGCGATCATGGGACGCCGGTGAAACGTTTACAATTCTCTGGTAGTTTCTTAGTTGGTCATTATGAAGTGCTCCTTACCCGATACTAGTTTCTCTGGAGTATGTTCAAATGATCAGTTAAAGGGAGTGCGCTTTAAGAAAATCCGTAGCCAACGTGCAAGAAATATTACCCGAAAAGAAAAAAAGGAGGACTACCTACAAAAAGAAATGAGATCCCATCAAAAACATAAAATGTACAAAAATGTCAAGTCTCGCAATGCAATCTTTCCACCGTAAAAAGTTGTGAGATCTTATGTAAAGCCAAGTCTGTTATTTTAGTTTGTATGGAAGCACCTTTTCATTTTAGTTAGTATGGGAGCACCTATTTAACAAATGTATCATTAATTGTTTCCTAATTAGTTACCTACCAACATTAAGTGACTGTATTAATATTAGTCATATTTATTTCTCTAATAAAATATAGTGACTTGGCAATCGCAGGGCACAAATAAAGCGCTGATGCGTAGAAATATCTACTCAAATCGCTAACAAATTGGTATTAGGTAGATATGTTGTATATGTTGCTGTGCGATTGCGAAGTCACTATATGTTATTAGAGAAATAAAGATGACTAATATTAATACAGTCACTTAATGTTGGTAGGTAACTAATTAGGAAACAATTAATGACACATTTGTTAAATAGGTGCTCCCATACTAACTAAAATGAAAAGGTGCTTCCATACAAACTAAAATAACAGACATGGCTTTACATAAGATCTCACAACTTTTTACGGTGGAAAGATTGCATTGCGAGACTTGACATTTTTGTACATTTTATGTTTTTGATGGGATTACCTATTTAGGAACCTTCGAATTGATCTAAGCTAAGAACTGCTCGTCTATGTTATCTACTCTATGAGTCTATCGATTGTTTACTTCAAATTTTGAAAAAGGAACACAGTGTACATACTTTATCTACTCCCATACATGTAAAAAAGTTGTGTCTCTACTTTGAATGTTTTTGTGAATTTGGACATGAAAAGTGGTTTTTTGCTTCTGTGCATCACTATTGTACACTATAATTTTTATAATTATTGTTGTCTGTCTGTCGTCCGTCTGTCTGTATGTATAATTTTTGTCTGTTTGTATGTGTAATTGTTTTCTGTCTGTCGTCTGTCTGTCTGTATGTGTAATTATTGTCTGTCTGTATGTGTAATATATAATATGTTCGGGTTTATCTCGAGTTTCTTCACCATCATCGTAGTGACCCTGGTCAATATATAGGCTATAAGGGGTATTGATAAAATAACTTCCAAGCTGAAAACGGGGCATAGATTGAATAAACGTAGACAGGGCCGCAGGCGAAAGGCTATAGTTTTAAATAATATCACGCAAAGACGATATTTTTGATGGTCGAAAATAAAATATTGTGTGCAACTAACTGGGCACGGTTAGATATTGAGACACACGTGCAGTACAACTAACGACGTGTATGTGTCACATTATAAAGCCGTACTTTGGACACAAATTCATACTATGCATATACATACATGTATATACATAGTATGAATTTATATTCTATAAATTCTTAGAGCATTTAGATTAATCTCACACAGTGTGATCAACAAGAAGTGGTATGTATACAAAATAATACGCACAAAAATTCATTGGTGCGTGCTCAACCGCCAGAATTCAAACATGGCTCTCAAGTTCTTAACCCTACCGGTTGAGATACCACATCTTGTTAGAGGAAGCAAAGCTAAACATGCGATAACACTGAAACAAAGTGCCACCCTTATCGCTAAAGCCCCTCAGCGTGACCTCGACTCCAGCAAGACTAGAGCAAGCTTGTTTAGAATTTGACAAACCTAAACATGCGATAACACTGAAACAAAGTGCCACCCTTATCGCTAAAGCCCCTCAGCGTGACCTCGACTCCAGCAAGACTAGAGCAAGCTTGTTTAGAATTTGACAAACCTAAACATGCGATAACACTGAAACAAAGTGCCACCCTTATCGCTAAAGCCCCTCAGCGTGACCTCGACTCCAGCAAGACTAGAGCAAGCTTGTTTAGAATTTGACAAACCCAACCGAGACACCGCTCACTAAGTATTTCCACAAGTATTCCGGGACCGCTGTATAAGGACCAGATTTCTGAGCATCCTGTATATTGTTAACGAACTCTTAACTTATTGTTGTTATTGAATTTTTATTGAAATACTTTTCGGGTGGCGGCGAGAGTTTCACCTCACGTTTTCGCGAGAATAGTTTTTGAAAATGTGTTTGCAGAATAGGTTGCGTATGTCGATAACGGGTTTTGTTAACAAATAACTGTACAACAACTATTAACTGGGTTTATTTGAAAACTAGAACGGATTTTCTCATCCACAAAAATAATGAATGTTATTATTATTTAATTTATTTATTAGAAAAACTCATACAAAATATAAACACAACATTCATGAGACACAAACAAGTTCTAAAACTGATGTTTACATATATAACAGTTGTGCACAACATTTATATATATAACAGTTATATCTGTAACAGATGTGCACAACATTTATATCTATAATAGTTGTGCACAACATTTATATTAATAACAGTTGTGCACAACATTTATATCTATAACAGATGTGCACAACATTTATATGTATAATACTTGTGCACAACATTTATATCTATAATAGTTGTGCACAACATTTATATTAATAACAGTTGTGCACAACATTTATATATATAACAGTTATATCTGTAACAGATGTGCACAACATTTATATATATAACAGTTATATCTGTAACAGATGTGCACAACATTTATATGTATAACAGATGTGCACAACATTTACATCTATAATAGTTGTGCACAACATTTATATTAATAACAGTTGTGCACAACATTCATATCTATAACAGATGTGCACAACATTCATATCTATAACAGATTTGCACAACATTTATATCTATAACAGTTGTACACAACATTTATATCTATAACAGTTGTGCACAACATATCTATAACAGATGTGCACAACATTTATATCTATAATAGTTGTGCACAACATTTATATATATAACAGTTGTGCACAACATTTATATTTATAACAGTTATATCTGTAACAGATGTGCACAACAATTATATCTATAATAGTTGTGCACAACATTTATATATATAACAGTTGTGCACAACATTTATATATATAACAGTTGTGCACAACATTTATATATATAACAGTTATATCTGTAACAGATGTGCACAACATTTATATGTATAACAGATGTGCACAACATTTATATGTATAACAGATGTGCACAACATTTATATCTATAATAGTTGTGCACAACATTTATATATATAACAGTTGTGCACAACATTTATATCTATAACAGATTTGCGCAACATTTATATCTATAACAGATTTGCACAACATTTATAATTAGCGCGTAAGAGTTTAAACACAACTTTACACGAAACTTCAGAGGTATTCCAAGTGTAAACTGAGAAATGGAATTCACAGTCCACACTCAGTACACCCGTGTTTCACCGACGATTATTACTTCCCAACGTGATGAGTTATCAGCTCTTTCGCCGTACTTCGGGCACAAATACATTATTTTTAGGGCATGCAGGTTTCCTTACGATGTTTTCCTTCACCACTCAGCAAGTGGTAAGCAAGAATAAATATACGCACATAAATTTCGAAACACTCATTGGTGCATGCCCGACCGGTGATAGAACCTGGATCTCAATATTGGCTGAAATCTGTTTCTATTGAATAGCTGGCTTGGCACCAAGAAGCTTTTTGGGACCAAAGAGTATAACAGTCCAAGTTAAGGCAATAGTGCAGTAACCTGTAGGGATTGAAAGGTTTTTTTATTCCTCATTTAGCAAGTGAACAATAAACGATGTTTGCTTTAAAAAAAAAATGTTCAACGAACTTTCGCATAATTGCGGCTATTTTTAACTTTGGGTAGCTTTTATTGAACAACACAAGAGTAACAATGAACTGCAGATACAAACAAAAGAATACGCTGGTTCATAAAAGCATGTTTAAAAACAAACTTACTCCACACAACACAGCAGCCGTGGTGAAGTTTAGTAATGTGAATTAGTCGAACAACCTCCGTCCACATTTTGTAATTGCAAGCCTTCTTATTTCCCATCTGCATATAGAGTGCAGGATTTTGTGCATTTGCTATGCAAAACAGGCTTCTGTTCCAGACTCCCTTTAAAATGGAATTTTTCAGCAGCCAACTGGAAAACTGAAAGGGCTACAATTTCGTTGTACGTTTATAAAAAAGTCTAAAATCTTTAGTAAAGGTAAAAAAAACGATGCCGTCGACAAATTGGTTTACTCGTGCTTAAAAAAGAAGGAATATATTTTGAGGCCACTACACGTGGCTGACTGGTGGAGCGCTCGTCTGCTGACCCAGAGGTCGTGCAAATTAATTTGTGTTCCGTCCGCGTGCTTTGTTGATCCATTTGTGTCCGAAGTACGGCGTAACTGGTTTCTGTTATGTAAATTAGAATTTTGAAATTTAAAACTTTCAAATTCTAATTTACAGAAACCAATGGAAACTTTGCGATGGCAACATACACAATACATAGGTTGGTGATAAAATTCACTCAACATTGAGTGAATTTTAAATTTAAATTTTCTGTTTGGATAAATTAGAAAATAGCCGGATTTTTATAATCCGGCTGCTAAACGGCTCTTAGCTTGGACAATACGTTACAGACTCATTAATCAGCCTGTCCAGAGACTTTCGCAAAATGTAAGGAAAATGGTAACGGACATATGACAATGTAAGAAAGTCGGTTACGGACGTATGCCAATGTAAGGAGGTCGGTAACAGACGTATGACAATGGAAAGAAGTCGGTAACGGACGTATGACAATTAAACCGCCAACTGCCTCCAATCAGTCTCCCGATACGACGTCTCATGATTTGAACATTGGTGGAATGTTTTCGTTATGAACTTATGAGTTTGTGTTTGTTGATCTAACTGTCCAGGCGTATTTGCTAGTAATCAATGGTTGTGTTAGTTACCACCACTCAAGGAAGTTCCTGTCATCAGATTACATCTCAGTCAGAGGAACACGTACGATGGTTTTTTATACAGACCTTATATTTCTTGTTTTGATGAGAAGCACTACAAGACACATAGGAATTGTATGGTGATAATGTGTGAAACGTGTAGTGTATACAATAATTCAAAACATGATGGTAAATAACAACATTACGATATACTCGTATATAGATTCCATAGCAATATCTTAGCGACAATAAAGCTAATGCCGCTAAAATGATAGCGTTTTTATTTTTTATTTTTATTTTATTTTATTTTATTTATTAGGATTTCTAGTAGTTAGTAAGCCTTAAATACAAACACAATTCAAACTTAATTAAATGCTTAACTTCTAACTTATTAAAGAAATCACAGCATGCAAATGATTAATTTATCTCGCCTTATAAACTAAATGTTTACAAAATACATATTACTTTACATTAGAAATAATGATAATTTTACAATTTTGTTTAATTTTAAGTTTATCTAAATTAAAGCGTTGACAAACAATCCTCTATAAATATAATAAATATATAAATAATAATAAACAAGAAATATTTTGCTATAATAAGCTTTATTTATTTCTTTTGTTTATTTATTAGTATTAAAACAATAAATAAACTTTAGAAAACAAGAAATAAAACAATATGTACTACTACAATTTGACCAAATTTTTAATTTGTACAGTTTTTAAGATGGAGCTGAAACAAATTACATAAAAAAAAATGCTTTTTTTCATGGTTTTTTGTACCACCTTAGCTAGCTTTTTTTAATTTTCCATAAAAGAGGCCATATAGTAAAACAATATGTAAAAATTTCAACTCGCCACCTGTTACAGGCTTACAGCTGATGCTTAGCATAACACATTTATTTTTTATACACATTTTGTGCCTCCAAAGGGGTAGTCAGTGACTATATATTTCCATTTACTACGATTCTGACACACCCTTGTTTCTCCTTTTATTTCACAAACATCAATCTATAGTCATACAAGTTCTTTTATGACTTCTGCAGTATGTTGCCAATTTGATACATCCTTCTAGTTCTAGAGCGGCTCGATAGAGCTTTTTCTGTCACTCTTATTTTGTTAATGATCTCTAGATACGCCCTGTAAACTGCTGAAACATTCTATTTATGTATTATTTTGTATCAGATTAACACTTTTCTATTGGGTAAATAATTCATTAACTAACGCGAAATATCAAATAAAATTTTAAAACCAAACCTGTTAACGTCAACACACTCTGTAACGACGCTAACAAAAGCCTGAAATAACAAAAACGAACAAAATCACGCTAGAAATAACAGAAACAAAAACGTTAAATTTTTATGAAAGTTGCGTGTTTATCTACAAAATGTATTGCACATGTACTGGTATCAACCCTGCTGGCTTGAAGTCCGAAACGTTATCATTCGTGATATCCAACGACCACCCCACAACCCCTGCCCACCCTCAGTCGCACGTCTGACGTCGCGGGGAGCGCATGTCTCACCTAAGAAAATCGTAAAAAATACGATCGCGAGTTGAGAGTGTCATGTGACAAATTATATTTTATAAAATTACTTGTTAAATTAAAGGAATGGAGTTCTAACTTGTTTGTGGTGACTTTTCGTGAGGGAGTTAATTATGTGATTTGACGGTTTGTTGTGAATTAAAATGGTTCTAATTTTGTTGCTTGGCCTTTTTATAGGTGAGTGGTATTTGATATTTATTGTTCGGTAGCTATTTTTGTTAAGATCTCTAACCTTTTAAGTGATTTCGTTGGATTTTTAATATTACAATTGCATAACAGAAATACAAAAATGATAGAGAAAAGGAAAAGACTACAAGGGCGGATTTGATTGGATATTCTGACATTTGCCTATCAAAGTAAATAAAAAGTAGGTACTTTGCCCTAAGCCATTACATGCTTTTAGTAAACCCATCTACACCTAATAGTTATAAAATGTAAGTATCACATAGTAAATTCGAGTAAAATATATGAAACTCTTATTGTTTTGGTGAGGAGGGGGGGCATGGCTCCTCTGTATCCACCCTTGGTAGACTAATACTATTTCATTTTATAAACTCGCCTTTAGCCTGAATAAGGAAGGAACAATTTGAACTTAGGTATTTTTTCTTTGATTTACAAACAAAAGTTGATGATATGCCTAACTGCAAAAATGTAAAATCAAATTATTATCAGTCCAGTAGTTCACAAGTTACACATAAGCGAACGTACAATCAGACAGACGTTGCATTTCACATGCACAAAGTATTTGTACAGAAAATATAAAAATCGTTTGATGATAAGTCATTTTAAACGTAAAACGATCTTACAATCCTTTATATAGGGTCAATATTAAAATTTGTTTTTCATTACGTAATGTACATGTTAAACATTTGTTTTCCATAACGTATATTATATGTATATTATATGTACATTGCTTTCAGCTCGCATCAATACTTTGGGCGTTATTATTGTTATTTATTGTGATTTTGTTCTAAGTCTAAAGAATTGAACCTGGGCATAGACATGCCACTCAAAGAGCATGCTCGGTTGCTCATTATGAATTTATAAGCATGCTCGAAAAGAGCATGCTTACCGAACTGTATACATTTATGAGCATGTTTATATTGATCTTTGCTAAAAAAGCATTGGTATCTACTGTACCTAGCTCAAAACACGTCCCTTTCTGCCCACACCTCGGGTAGAACACTCATTAGCAATGTCATTTAATACACATTATTCTAGGTATCATTTGCTTGGTAATTGCATAATAATAGCATGTTTTCGTGCTATAGATATAGCATGTCTAATAACACGCATTTGCTACAACCTTTCGCTACGGCGCGTAGTACTAACATTATGAATATCTTCGCTTTTGCTACGGTGCGCGGCGTAGCATAATTAGTATAAGCGTTTAATATTGAATCGACTGTATTTATTGCTAGTTATTATAAGTAAATAATATCTACCAATAAATTTTGTGGGTGTGTGATTATGTGTTTTTGTCACGAACTAAAAATGACCCCCTGAAAACTGCTGAGCACAAGTTTAGTGTGGCGTCGGTTCCTAATTGTCTACGGTCACAATCATAAAAATTTGCATGCGCATTATTTAAGAAACATTCTTTAAACATTTTGGTGACAATCGGGCATTGATAGACTCACGTGTGTATGCCTCGGCTAATTTGTTTGTACCTAAGTAAACCGGTCTAGATGTTTTTTTTATCCAACTTCTTTTATTTTATTTTATTTATTTATTTATTTACATACATACAGTTGCACAAACATATTTCAAATATACACTACTTAAACCCTTAGGGGTTTGTTTGCGGTGCTATTCAACTCTTATTCTTATACTCTTATTGTACTCTTATTCTTTCTAGGAATATATACGAGGAAATTCAAAGTGAATATACCTATATATTACTGAATTTAGCAAAATTAATTGGTCGAACAATATATATTATATTTTATTATATTCTTTATTATATCCACAGAAACTTAAAATAACATAACAAAATTTGCAAAAAAAGACGATAATAATTACCATCAATTTTAATTAGTTTAATTTTTTTTCTTTTTTGGCCGATATTTTAGTTTATATTAGATATATTTTAGTTTATATAAGTTTAATTTTGTTTAATGGATAGGTTTATTTTATTTATAGGAAAGTTTTAGCTTGTTATTATGTTTTGTAAGTTTTTGTGTTTAAATAAAGTAAATGTAATTATGTAAAGTGATAAAAAATAAAAGAAAGGAGAAATGCACTTGTTCAGAAAAATCATATATAATATATTTACAAATTTAGTTTACTACACTTATATAATTTCAAATAAATAACTAAATATTACTCATAGAAAGGAATAAGGTTGTATATATTTTATGTCATTTACTGTTTATAATTTGACTGATGCCGGCCCCAAAGTGGGCCGAAATATATTTCGAAAATAAGTTTTATACACTGTTTTAATAAAAAAAAAAAATTAAATATCATAGAAAGGAAGCTATTTTATGCAGCAAGCAGATTTATATCTTATTTACAGCTTTCTTAAAACAAAAGCATTAAAATAATCATTAAAACATAATTATCACGCAATCTTTTGTTTATATCATTCGCGAAAATCTTTAAGCAAATTACTTGGTGCACCCCGCTTTAGGTTAACATTTGCTCTGACCGGCCGAAGTGCTACGTAAACACACTGGCATGGCACATTGTCATCACATCATCATTTGGCTCTCTGTCAACTAATTATGGTGCTTTCATAATTCAACATGGTTGCAACGGCCGTAGCCACTAAACTCTGATGGATATTGTGAACAAACATACTATCTACTTGATTAAATAGCCTGGTTTAGATCGAAAATATTTTGAAAGCAAATAGCGGCGGGCTCAGTTGGTGTGATGCTGAAGGCTCAGTTGGTGTGATGCTGAAGGCTCAGTTAGTGTGATGCTGAAGGCTCAGTTGGTGTGATGCTGAAGGCTCAGTTAGTGTGATGCTGAAGGCTCAGTTGGTGTGATGCTGAAGGCTCAGTTAGTGTGATGCTGAAGGTTCAGTTAGTGTGATGCTGAAGGCTCAGTTGGTGTGATGCTGAAGGCTCAGTTGGTGTGATGCTGAAGGCTCAGTTGGTGTGATGCTGAAGGCTCAGTTGGTGTGATGCTGAAGGCTCAGTTAGTGTGATGCTGAAGGCTCAGTTGGTGTGATGCTGAAGGCTCAGTTAGTGTGATGCTGAAGGCTCAGTTGGTGTGATGCTGAAGGCTCAGTTAGTGTGATGCTGAAGGTTCAGTTAGTGTGATGCTGAAGGCTCAGTTGGTGTGATGCTGAAGGCTCAGTTGGTGTGATGCTGAAGGCTCAGTTGGTGTGATGCTGAAGGCTCAGTTGGTGTGATGCTGAAGGCTCAGTTGGTGTGATGCTGAAGGCTCAGTTAGTGTGATGCTGAAGGCTCAGTTGGTGTGATGCTGAAGGCTCAGTTGGTGTGATGCTGAAGGCTCAGTTGGTGTGATGCTGAAGGCTCAGTTAGTGTGATGCTGAAGGCTCAGTTGGTGTGATGCTGAAGGCTCAGTTAGTGTGATGCTGAAGGCTCAGTTGGTGTGATGCTGAAGGCTCAGTTAGTGTGATGCTGAAGGCTCAGTTGGTGTGATGCTGAAGGCTCAGTTGGTGTGATGCTAAAGGCTCAGTTGGTGTGATGCTGAAGGCTCAGTTGGTGTGATGCTGAAGGCTCAGTTGGTGTGATGCTGAAGGCTCAGTTGGTGTGATGCTGAAGGCTCAGTTAGTGTGATGCTGAAGGCTCAGTTGGTGTGATGCTGAAGGCTCAGTTAGTGTGATGCTGAAGGCTCAGTTGGTGTGATGCTGAAGGCTCAGTTAGTGTGATGCTGAAGGCTCAGTTGGTGTGATGCTGAAGGCTCAGTTGGTGTGATGCTGAAGGCTCAGTTGGTGTGATGCTGAAGGTTCAGTTAGTGTGATGCTGAAGGCTCAGTTAGTGTGATGCTGAAGGCTCAGTTAGTGTGACGTGTAAAAAGTGTATATATCTATACCTGCTTTGCAAAATAAACTATTTGAATTTGAATTTGAGTTTGATGCTGAAGGCTCAGTTAGTGTGATGCTGAAGGCTCAGTTGGTGTGATGCTGAAGGCTCAGTTGGTGTGATGCTGAAGGCTCAGTTGGTGTGATGCTGAAGGTTCAGTTAGTGTGATGCTGAAGGCTCAGTTAGTGTGATGCTGAAGGCTCAGTTAGTGTGATGCTGAATGCTCAGTTGGTGTGATGCTGAAGGCTCAGTTAGTGTGATGCTGAAGGTTCAGTTAGTGTGATGCTGAAGGCTCAGTTGGTGTGATGCTGAAGGCTCAGTTGGTGTGATGCTGAAGGCTCAGTTGGTGTGATGCTGAAGGCTCAGTTGGTGTGATGCTGAAGGCTCAGTTGGTGTGATGCTGAAGGCTCAGTTAGTGTGATGCTGAAGGCTCAGTTGGTGTGATGCTGAAGGCTCAGTTAGTGTGATGCTGAAGGCTCAGTTGGTGTGATGCTGAAGGCTCAGTTAGTGTGATGCTGAAGGTTCAGTTAGTGTGATGCTGAAGGCTCAGTTGGTGTGATGCTGAAGGCTCAGTTGGTGTGATGCTGAAGGCTCAGTTGGTGTGATGCTGAAGGCTCAGTTGGTGTGATGCTGAAGGCTCAGTTGGTGTGATGCTGAAGGCTCAGTTGGTGTGATGCTGAAGGCTCAGTTAGTGTGATGCTGAAGGCTCAGTTGGTGTGATGCTGAAGGCTCAGTTGGTGTGATGCTGAAGGCTCAGTTGGTGTGATGCTGAAGGCTCAGTTGGTGTGATGCTGAAGGCTCAGTTGGTGTGATGCTGAAGGCTCAGTTAGTGTGATGCTGAAGGCTCAGTTGGTGTGATGCTGAAGGCTCAGTTAGTGTGATGCTGAAGGCTCAGTTGGTGTGATGCTGAAGGCTCAGTTGGTGTGATGCTGAAGGCTCAGTTGGTGTGATGCTGAAGGCTCAGTTGGTGTGATGCTGAAGGCTCAGTTGGTGTGATGCTGAAGGTTCAGTTAGTGTGATGCTGAAGGCTCAGTTGGTGTGATGCTGAAGGCTCAGTTGGTGTGATGCTGAAATAAAAAATAAAAAAATAAAAATACATTTATTTAACACACCATTATGGACAAAGTAGTACGATGTTCTTAAACGTAAAATTGTATGGCACTGTTAAAAAGGACGGTGACTCAGCATATGTTCCTCTACCAACGGCATTAGGAACGCTGTTATTCTGCCACCACCATTAAAAGAAAAAAAAACATACTTAATTAACTTACTATTTACTTTAACCTAAACATATTCAATAAAATCAGCGTATAGTTAAAATATTAAAACAGAAAAATAATAAAACATTATTGTAATAGAATAAACAGTTGATGAGATGCTGAAGGCTTAGTTGGTGTAATGCTGAAGGCTCAGTTGATGTGATGCTGAAGGCTCAGTTGGTGTGATGCTGAAGGCACCAATGAGGTTACTACAATTTGTGTATAATCGTGACAAATCTAATGCTATTTCATTTCGCTTTAAGGCGGTTACGTCAGTTTTGTTCCCAAATGCACAGCTTATTATTGTTTTTGTTATTTTTTAATTAAAAGTAAATTATGATTTTTGGCACTAAGTGACTATAATTTAATATTAGTTATGCTTTTCTAGCAAAGTTGTGTTATTTTGTAAATTTCTTTGTAAATGATCGTACACAACCTTAGTGCACAACAACTTACTTTAAAGCGTGTTTATAGTTGTTGTGCAGGATCATTTACAACGTAATGCATTAAAGAAAACAAAATTGATAAAAAGGCCCAAGATCGGGAAAGCGGTTTTTAGAGTTCCGTAGTCAACAACAAGGCACGCTTATAGTTTCGCCATATCCGTCTGTCTGTCTGTCTGTCCACGGCTTAGCTTAGAGACTATTAGTACTAGAAAGCTGTAATTTAGCATGGGTGTGCATATTTATCATGCCGATAAAGTGGTACAGTAAAATATTGAAAAAGATTTTTTTTAGGGTACCTACCCTACACGTAAAGTGGGGATGGTTTTTTTTTCTCGTCTATCCCCTAGTATTGGGTGTCGTTGGATAGGTAATTTAAAAATATCGGGGGTCTGAGAAGACCATTTTTCGATCCAGGGTTTCGCTTGCGAAATATTAAGCTTAAAATTGTTAATTTTTCTGAGAGTCAAGTAGGGGACTGCCAGCCAAACGGTTGTATTTGGAGATGTGAAAAAATCACGGCAATAGTATACAAGACAAAATTAAAAGAAAAACTATCACAGCTAACATTAAACTATGGTCGCGTAATGCCATAAATCACATTGATTTAATGTTTTTTATTCAAAAATAAGTAAATCAACGATAAGTTGTTCGTGTAGGAACGAGCTCCAACGCAACCACCTTGACCTGCTGTTCGATGAAACTTGCGAATATTACTACGTTCAAATTCAAATATAAAAATACTTGCTTACAAAGGAATCAAAATAACAAAGGAATCAGAACTTATTATATCTATAGTCAAAACAACTTACTCGATGCTTTTACCGCTTTTACTTTTTATTTTGCTCTTCAATCCCCGAGTGCTATTATGTTTTTGTAAATCTCTTCCAACAAAATGTTCGCACACTTGACAACTACTTTTTTGTTTCACTACCCTCACTTACCTTAACTAATTTGAATGTACCTTTTACTCGTGAATTTACCGATGTGATTTCCCATACTACAATGATATTTATAGATACCCACTTTACAGTGAGCCACTTGGCCATAGTAAATGACTTGGCGCCTAGAGGACGCTAATGTGTTCAAAGCTAGTCAACCTACCTTCACCTGTGACAGCATCGGGTAGTAAACAATACATATTACTCTTACTGAATCCCGGTTCAGAGCTCCTCACTACCAGATTTACTTTTCTTTCTGCGTTTCTATACTGCAATGATATAATGTTAATTTATATCTCCTTGCGATGGATAAATCGCCAAGTGTTCAAACATAGAAGTTTTGGTTTTTACGTTTAGTTTTTTTTTTTCAAAATCCAAGTGAGCCTTAGCTGTAATACCTATTTCGTTATCTAAAGGTGTGTTTAGATACAGGTAGACTATTTATTAATCAGAAGGTTCAGGATAGAGTCTATAAATTCTGATCGAGGGGCGCAAAGTGGCCCTCGGTCACGTACTTGATTTAATACCTATAGGCGTTAAGGGTTATTCACTTTATTTTATGACCTTGGTCTTTTAAGGGGCATTTTATCTGTGCGTAAGAAACGGGTCTGTATCAAGCTAATATATTTTGATTTTCATGTACAAGACTCATTTTATTTTGAAATTTTTTTTAAAAGCTTTTTTATGCCGACTTTACGGAAAATACCACTTCATTTCCAATGAAAAATTTATCAAGCTTAGTAGCTATTAGCTTAAGGTTTACAAAAATCCGGCCAAGTGTGAGTCGGATTCGCGCACAAAGGGTTCCGTACCACCACACAATACGGGTACGGAATCCTAAAAACATTACGGTAAATATACCACTTGCAGTTACATTAGTCTAGTTTAACTTGACACTTACGATCTATTAAACTGTATTGTAGTAAAATCCCCAGGAACAGCGTAGATAATGAAACTATCTCCTGTTTAAATATACCACTTGCAGTTACATTAGTCTAGTTTAACTTGACACTTACGATCTATTAAACTGTATTGTAGTAAAATCCCCAGGAACAGCGTAGATAATGAAACTATCTCCTGTTTAAATATACCACTTGCAGTTACATTAGTCTAGTTTAACTTGACACTTACGATCTATTAAACTGTATTGTAGTAAAATCCCCAGGAACAGCGTAGATAATGAAACTATCTCCTGTTTAAATATACCACTTGCAGTTACATTAGTCTAGTTTAACTTGACACTTACGATCTATTAAACTGTATTGTAGTAAAATCCCCAGGAACAGCGTAGATAATGAAACTATCTCCTGTTTAAATATACCACTTGCAGTTACATTAGTCTAGTTTAACTTGACACTTACGATCTATTAAACTGTATTGTAGTAAAATCCCCAGGAACAGCGTAGATAATGAAACTATCTCCTGTTTAAATATACCACTTGCAGTTACATTAGTCTAGTTTAACTTGACACTTACGATCTATTAAACTGTATTGTAGTAAAATCCCCAGGAACAGCGTAGATAATGAAACTATCTCCTGTTTAAATATACCACTTGCAGTTACATTAGTCTAGTTTAACTTGACACTTACGATCTATTAAACTGTATTGTAGTAAAATCCCCAGGAACAGCGTAGATAATGAAACTATCTCCTGTTTAAATATACCACTTGCAGTTACATTAGTCTAGTTTAACTTGACACTTACGATCTATTAAACTGTATTGTAGTAAAATCCCCAGGAACAGCGTAGATAATGAAACTATCTCCTGTTTAAATATACCACTTGCAGTTACATTAGTCTAGTTTAACTTGACACTTACGATCTATTAAACTGTATTGTAGTAAAATCCCCAGGAACAGCGTAGATAATGAAACTATCTCCTGTTTAAATATACCACTTGCAGTTACATTAGTCTAGTTTAACTTGACACTTACGATCTATTAAACTGTATTGTAGTAAAATCCCCAGGAACAGCGTAGATAATGAAACTATCTCCTGTTTAAATATACCACTTGCAGTTACATTAGTCTAGTTTAACTTGACACTTACGATCTATTAAACTGTATTGTAGTAAAATCCCCAGGAACAGCGTAGATAATGAAACTATCTCCTGTTTAAATATACCACTTGCAGTTACATTAGTCTAGTTTAACTTGACACTTACGATCTATTAAACTGTATTGTAGTAAAATCCCCAGGAACAGCGTAGATAATGAAACTATCTCCTGTTTAAATATACCACTTGCAGTTACATTAGTCTAGTTTAACTTGACACTTACGATCTATTAAACTGTATTGTAGTAAAATCCCCAGGAACAGCGTAGATAATGAAACTATCTCCTGTTTAAATATACCACTTGCAGTTACATTAGTCTAGTTTAACTTGACACTTACGATCTATTAAACTGTATTGTAGTAAAATCCCCAGGAACAGCGTAGATAATGAAACTATCTCCTGTTTAAATATACCACTTGCAGTTACATTAGTCTAGTTTAACTTGACACTTACGATCTATTAAACTGTATTGTAGTAAAATCCCCAGGAACAGCGTAGATAATGAAACTATCTCCTGTTTAAATATACCACTTGCAGTTACATTAGTCTAGTTTAACTTGACACTTACGATCTATTAAACTGTATTGTAGTAAAATCCCCAGGAACAGCGTAGATAATGAAACTATCTCCTGTTTAAATATACCACTTGCAGTTACATTAGTCTAGTTTAACTTGACACTTACGATCTATTAAACTGTATTGTAGTAAAATCCCCAGGAACAGCGTAGATAATGAAACTATCTCCTGTTTAAATATACCACTTGCAGTTACATTAGTCTAGTTTAACTTGACACTTACGATCTATTAAACTGTATTGTAGTAAAATCCCCAGGAACAGCGTAGATAATGAAACTATCTCCTGTTTAAATATACCACTTGCAGTTACATTAGTCTAGTTTAACTTGACACTTACGATCTATTAAACTGTATTGTAGTAAAATCCCCAGGAACAGCGTAGATAATGAAACTATCTCCTGTTTAAATATACCACTTGCAGTTACATTAGTCTAGTTTAACTTGACACTTACGATCTATTAAACTGTATTGTAGTAAAATCCCCAGGAACAGCGTAGATAATGAAACTATCTCCTGTTTAAATATACCACTTGCAGTTACATTAGTCTAGTTTAACTTGACACTTACGATCTATTAAACTGTATTGTAGTAAAATCCCCAGGAACAGCGTAGATAATGAAACTATCTCCTGTTTAAATATACCACTTGCAGTTACATTAGTCTAGTTTAACTTGACACTTACGATCTATTAAACTGTATTGTAGTAAAATCCCCAGGAACAGCGTAGATAATGAAACTATCTCCTGTTTAAATATACCACTTGCAGTTACATTAGTCTAGTTTAACTTGACACTTACGATCTATTAAACTGTATTGTAGTAAAATCCCCAGGAACAGCGTAGATAATGAAACTATCTCCTGTTTAAATATACCACTTGCAGTTACATTAGTCTAGTTTAACTTGACACTTACGATCTATTAAACTGTATTGTAGTAAAATCCCCAGGAACAGCGTAGATAATGAAACTATCTCCTGTTTAAATATACCACTTGCAGTTACATTAGTCTAGTTTAACTTGACACTTACGATCTATTAAACTGTATTGTAGTAAAATCCCCAGGAACAGCGTAGATAATGAAACTATCTCCTGTTTAAATATACCACTTGCAGTTACATTAGTCTAGTTTAACTTGACACTTACGATCTATTAAACTGTATTGTAGTAAGATCCCCAGGAACAGCGTAGATAATGAAACTATCTCCTGTTTAAATATACCACTTGCAGTTACATTAGTCTAGTTTAACTTGACACTTACGATCTATTAAACTGTATTGTAGTAAAATCCCCAGGAACAGCGTAGATAATGAAACTATCTCCTGTTTAAATATACCACTTGCAGTTACATTAGTCTAGTTTAACTTGACACTTACGATCTATTAAACTGTATTGTAGTAAAATCCCCAGGAACAGCGTAGATAATGAAACTATCTCCTGTTTAAATATACCACTTGCAGTTACATTAGTCTAGTTTAACTTGACACTTACGATCTATTAAACTGTATTGTAGTAAAATCCCCAGGAACAGCGTAGATAATGAAACTATCTCCTGTTTAAATATACCACTTGCAGTTACATTAGTCTAGTTTAACTTGACACTTACGATCTATTAAACTGTATTGTAGTAAAATCCCCAGGAACAGCGTAGATAATGAAACTATCTCCTGTTTAAATATACCACTTGCAGTTACATTAGTCTAGTTTAACTTGACACTTACGATCTATTAAACTGTATTGTAGTAAAATCCCCAGGAACAGCGTAGATAATGAAACTATCTCCTGTTTAAATATACCACTTGCAGTTACATTAGTCTAGTTTAACTTGACACTTACGATCTATTAAACTGTATTGTAGTAAAATCCCCAGGAACAGCGTAGATAATGAAACTATCTCCTGTTTAAATATACCACTTGCAGTTACATTAGTCTAGTTTAACTTGACACTTACGATCTATTAAACTGTATTGTAGTAAAATCCCCAGGAACAGCGTAGATAATGAAACTATCTCCTGTTTAAATATACCACTTGCAGTTACATTAGTCTAGTTTAACTTGACACTTACGATCTATTAAACTGTATTGTAGTAAAATCCCCAGGAACAGCGTAGATAATGAAACTATCTCCTGTTTAAATATACCACTTGCAGTTACATTAGTCTAGTTTAACTTGACACTTACGATCTATTAAACTGTATTGTAGTAAAATCCCCAGGAACAGCGTAGATAATGAAACTATCTCCTGTTTAAATATACCACTTGCAGTTACATTAGTCTAGTTTAACTTGACACTTACGATCTATTAAACTGTATTGTAGTAAAATCCCCAGGAACAGCGTAGATAATGAAACTATCTCCTGTTTAAATATACCACTTGCAGTTACATTAGTCTAGTTTAACTTGACACTTACGATCTATTAAACTGTATTGTAGTAAAATCCCCAGGAACAGCGTAGATAATGAAACTATCTCCTGTTTAAATATACCACTTGCAGTTACATTAGTCTAGTTTAACTTGACACTTACGATCTATTAAACTGTATTGTAGTAAAATCCCCAGGAACAGCGTAGATAATGAAACTATCTCCTGTTTAAATATACCACTTGCAGTTACATTAGTCTAGTTTAACTTGACACTTACGATCTATTAAACTGTATTGTAGTAAAATCCCCAGGAACAGCGTAGATAATGAAACTATCTCCTGTTTAAATATACCACTTGCAGTTACATTAGTCTAGTTTAACTTGACACTTACGATCTATTAAACTGTATTGTAGTAAAATCCCCAGGAACAGCGTAGATAATGAAACTATCTCCTGTTTAAATATACCACTTGCAGTTACATTAGTCTAGTTTAACTTGACACTTACGATCTATTAAACTGTATTGTAGTAAAATCCCCAGGAACAGCGTAGATAATGAAACTATCTCCTGTTTAAATATACCACTTGCAGTTACATTAGTCTAGTTTAACTTGACACTTACGATCTATTAAACTGTATTGTAGTAAAATCCCCAGGAACAGCGTAGATAATGAAACTATCTCCTGTTTAAATATACCACTTGCAGTTACATTAGTCTAGTTTAACTTGACACTTACGATCTATTAAACTGTATTGTAGTAAAATCCCCAGGAACAGCGTAGATAATGAAACTATCTCCTGTTTAAATATACCACTTGCAGTTACATTAGTCTAGTTTAACTTGACACTTACGATCTATTAAACTGTATTGTAGTAAAATCCCCAGGAACAGCGTAGATAATGAAACTATCTCCTGTTTAAATATACCACTTGCAGTTACATTAGTCTAGTTTAACTTGACACTTACGATCTATTAAACTGTATTGTAGTAAAATCCCCAGGAACAGCGTAGATAATGAAACTATCTCCTGTTTAAATATACCACTTGCAGTTACATTAGTCTAGTTTAACTTGACACTTACGATCTATTAAACTGTATTGTAGTAAAATCCCCAGGAACAGCGTAGATAATGAAACTATCTCCTGTTTAAATATACCACTTGCAGTTACATTAGTCTAGTTTAACTTGACACTTACGATCTATTAAACTGTATTGTAGTAAAATCCCCAGGAACAGCGTAGATAATGAAACTATCTCCTGTTTAAATATACCACTTGCAGTTACATTAGTCTAGTTTAACTTGACACTTACGATCTATTAAACTGTATTGTAGTAAAATCCCCAGGAACAGCGTAGATAATGAAACTATCTCCTGTTTAAATATACCACTTGCAGTTACATTAGTCTAGTTTAACTTGACACTTACGATCTATTAAACTGTATTGTAGTAAAATCCCCAGGAACAGCGTAGATAATGAAACTATCTCCTGTTTAAATATACCACTTGCAGTTACATTAGTCTAGTTTAACTTGACACTTACGATCTATTAAACTGTATTGTAGTAAAATCCCCAGGAACAGCGTAGATAATGAAACTATCTCCTGTTTAAATATACCACTTGCAGTTACATTAGTCTAGTTTAACTTGACACTTACGATCTATTAAACTGTATTGTAGTAAAATCCCCAGGAACAGCGTAGATAATGAAACTATCTCCTGTTTAAATATACCACTTGCAGTTACATTAGTCTAGTTTAACTTGACACTTACGATCTATTAAACTGTATTGTAGTAAAATCCCCAGGAACAGCGTAGATAATGAAACTATCTCCTGTTTAAATATACCACTTGCAGTTACATTAGTCTAGTTTAACTTGACACTTACGATCTATTAAACTGTATTGTAGTAAAATCCCCAGGAACAGCGTAGATAATGAAACTATCTCCTGTTTAAATATACCACTTGCAGTTACATTAGTCTAGTTTAACTTGACACTTACGATCTATTAAACTGTATTGTAGTAAAATCCCCAGGAACAGCGTAGATAATGAAACTATCTCCTGTTTAAATATACCACTTGCAGTTACATTAGTCTAGTTTAACTTGACACTTACGATCTATTAAACTGTATTGTAGTAAAATCCCCAGGAACAGCGTAGATAATGAAACTATCTCCTGTTTAAATATACCACTTGCAGTTACATTAGTCTAGTTTAACTTGACACTTACGATCTATTAAACTGTATTGTAGTAAGATCCCCAGGAACAGCGTAGATAATGAAACTATCTCCTGTTTAAATATACCACTTGCAGTTACATTAGTCTAGTTTAACTTGACACTTACGATCTATTAAACTGTATTGTAGTAAAATCCCCAGGAACAGCGTAGATAATGAAACTATCTCCTGTTTAAATATACCACTTGCAGTTACATTAGTCTAGTTTAACTTGACACTTACGATCTATTAAACTGTATTGTAGTAAAATCCCCAGGAACAGCGTAGATAATGAAACTATCTCCTGTTTAAATATACCACTTGCAGTTACATTAGTCTAGTTTAACTTGACACTTACGATCTATTAAACTGTATTGTAGTAAAATCCCCAGGAACAGCGTAGATAATGAAACTATCTCCTGTTTAAATATACCACTTGCAGTTACATTAGTCTAGTTTAACTTGACACTTACGATCTATTAAACTGTATTGTAGTAAAATCCCCAGGAACAGCGTAGATAATGAAACTATCTCCTGTTTAAATATACCACTTGCAGTTACATTAGTCTAGTTTAACTTGACACTTACGATCTATTAAACTGTATTGTAGTAAAATCCCCAGGAACAGCGTAGATAATGAAACTATCTCCTGTTTAAATATACCACTTGCAGTTACATTAGTCTAGTTTAACTTGACACTTACGATCTATTAAACTGTATTGTAGTAAAATCCCCAGGAACAGCGTAGATAATGAAACTATCTCCTGTTTAAATATACCACTTGCAGTTACATTAGTCTAGTTTAACTTGACACTTACGATCTATTAAACTGTATTGTAGTAAAATCCCCAGGAACAGCGTAGATAATGAAACTATCTCCTGTTTAAATATACCACTTGCAGTTACATTAGTCTAGTTTAACTTGACACTTACGATCTATTAAACTGTATTGTAGTAAAATCCCCAGGAACAGCGTAGATAATGAAACTATCTCCTGTTTAAATATACCACTTGCAGTTACATTAGTCTAGTTTAACTTGACACTTACGATCTATTAAACTGTATTGTAGTAAAATCCCCAGGAACAGCGTAGATAATGAAACTATCTCCTGTTTAAATATACCACTTGCAGTTACATTAGTCTAGTTTAACTTGACACTTACGATCTATTAAACTGTATTGTAGTAAAATCCCCAGGAACAGCGTAGATAATGAAACTATCTCCTGTTTAAATATACCACTTGCAGTTACATTAGTCTAGTTTAACTTGACACTTACGATCTATTAAACTGTATTGTAGTAAAATCCCCAGGAACAGCGTAGATAATGAAACTATCTCCTGTTTAAATATACCACTTGCAGTTACATTAGTCTAGTTTAACTTGACACTTACGATCTATTAAACTGTATTGTAGTAAGATCCCCAGGAACAGCGTAGATAATGAAACTATCTCCTGTTTAAATATACCACTTGCAGTTACATTAGTCTAGTTTAACTTGACACTTACGATCTATTAAACTGTATTGTAGTAAAATCCCCAGGAACAGCGTAGATAATGAAACTATCTCCTGTTTAAATATACCACTTGCAGTTACATTAGTCTAGTTTAACTTGACACTTACGATCTATTAAACTGTATTGTAGTAAAATCCCCAGGAACAGCGTAGATAATGAAACTATCTCCTGTTTAAATATACCACTTGCAGTTACATTAGTCTAGTTTAACTTGACACTTACGATCTATTAAACTGTATTGTAGTAAAATCCCCAGGAACAGCGTAGATAATGAAACTATCTCCTGTTTAAATATACCACTTGCAGTTACATTAGTCTAGTTTAACTTGACACTTACGATCTATTAAACTGTATTGTAGTAAAATCCCCAGGAACAGCGTAGATAATGAAACTATCTCCTGTTTAAATATACCACTTGCAGTTACATTAGTCTAGTTTAACTTGACACTTACGATCTATTAAACTGTATTGTAGTAAAATCCCCAGGAACAGCGTAGATAATGAAACTATCTCCTGTTTAAATATACCACTTGCAGTTACATTAGTCTAGTTTAACTTGACACTTACGATCTATTAAACTGTATTGTAGTAAAATCCCCAGGAACAGCGTAGATAATGAAACTATCTCCTGTTTAAATATACCACTTGCAGTTACATTAGTCTAGTTTAACTTGACACTTACGATCTATTAAACTGTATTGTAGTAAAATCCCCAGGAACAGCGTAGATAATGAAACTATCTCCTGTTTAAATATACCACTTGCAGTTACATTAGTCTAGTTTAACTTGACACTTACGATCTATTAAACTGTATTGTAGTAAAATCCCCAGGAACAGCGTAGATAATGAAACTATCTCCTGTTTAAATATACCACTTGCAGTTACATTAGTCTAGTTTAACTTGACACTTACGATCTATTAAACTGTATTGTAGTAAAATCCCCAGGAACAGCGTAGATAATGAAACTATCTCCTGTTTAAATATACCACTTGCAGTTACATTAGTCTAGTTTAACTTGACACTTACGATCTATTAAACTGTATTGTAGTAAAATCCCCAGGAACAGCGTAGATAATGAAACTATCTCCTGTTTAAATATACCACTTGCAGTTACATTAGTCTAGTTTAACTTGACACTTACGATCTATTAAACTGTATTGTAGTAAAATCCCCAGGAACAGCGTAGATAATGAAACTATCTCCTGTTTAAAAGGTAGTCTTTTTATTTTCTTTTCGAATTCAGGATACACCACCTTGCTTGACGCGTGCTACCAACGAAAAGAGGCCGCGGCCGTCTCGTCCGCCATTTTTATATCGCCCCCGCTCGACCCAGTCGACTACTAGTGTTGCCATAGTCTTCAAAACCGATCATAATCGAATCAAACGAACTTGAACAATCTAATTTTAAAATAAATTTAAAAGAAACCTAACAGTATGTGTCTAAAGGGTCTAATTATGTTGTTCCAAAATAATTTTATAAAGAAGTAAATTACTTGTAATTTTTAGATTTAAGTTTATGAGTCAACTAGAAGTGCCGAATTGGTATGAATAACTTTTTTCGCGTCAAGTTAGAAGCCTTTCTTTTACAGCACCATGGAGTCTTAGACTTCTGTAGGAGGTATTAGTTTCAACCTGATATACGGGGCAAAAGGGTTGTGAAAGACAGACGAAGGGTTCCGTTTTTTCATTTTGAGGTACGGATCCCTAAAAAATATCTAAATCAGAAAAACAGAAATAATGAAAAAAAAACATTACTGCATCGTCATATTGACTGGGTTTACAATTTTAGGTTACCTTACACGTTGAAATACTACTACGATATATATATATATATATATATACATATTGAAAATATTTTTTTATTTTGAGGTACGGAACCCTTAAAAATATTTATCTAAAGAGAGATAAATATTTTTAAGGGTTCCGTACCTCAAAATAAAAAAAACGTATACCCTACACGATCACTTTTGTCCGTCTTTCAACTTAACGCAAACAAAGTTAATTTCCCTTTTCATAATCAATTTTATATAAATCGGTTCACCATGAAACTTATTGAGCACTCCTAGTTGAGTAAGAAAATTTTAAATAAGTTATTTAATTAAAAAATTCTACTTATGTAAATAAAATT
The DNA here is from genome assembly GCA_934047225.1 of Ypsolopha sequella. Lineage (NCBI taxonomy): Eukaryota > Metazoa > Arthropoda > Insecta > Lepidoptera > Ypsolophidae > Ypsolopha > Ypsolopha sequella. Next base: position 1,389,531 of record OW203989.1, read on the forward strand.
TTCCAAAAATCCAACTTAATTAGACCCTTGGATACATAGAATTTATGTATGTGAGTCAACACCTGTGAGTCTTAGGATCAAAGCGTTTGCGCTGGGTCTGGTTAAGGCAAAATACGAAAAAAATACGGGTGTTTCTTTTCTGTGTTTTTCATGAAATACACAGAAAATTATAATCGGTTTCTGGTATATGCATTTTGATTATACAGGCTGGAAAAAATTCAAGGGCCCTGGAGGGGAACTACCTTAAATCCTTTAGTTAGCTCATTTTACTGAAAGGAAACATTCCTTTATTTTTTAAAAGAAACTAAACTGCATTAATTAAACTGTATTTATAGAACCGTTTTTGATGTTGTAATTACCTTATTGTAGGATGGGAGAACATAAAAAAAAACATTTGTAGATTTGACAATAAAGATAAGGCATCTAAATGCACAATTTAACGAACGAGCTCGTTTTCGATAAAATACGAAAAGAGATTCGACATTTTATCGTAAAAGTTCAAATTTGAACTAAAATGGCGATAAAACTTCCGAAACGACTTATTCGTTTCCTTTTACGTGAACATTTTGGAAAAAACGTTTCATAAACTTGTGATTTTAATAAAAAAATGCAGAAAAGGATCATAAGAAAATTTTTGCTTGCATTTTAACAATATAACAAAATAAATAATTATTGAGTATCTAATGTATTACACGTGTACACAAAGAAGAAAGTTTTTCGAGGAATACAACAAAAACACCAGAAAAACTTCTAGTTCCGTAGCTTTACTTGTCTACAGTTTCTATATAGAATTATTTATTGGACGTTTTCCCAATAGTTCCATTTACTTGAACTGATTAAATGGAGGAAGGAAGTTAGTACCGAGATCAAATAAGGGACGTAATCAGTGTGTCAGTCTTCAGTAATCAATACTTGCTCTGAGACTGTCACCCTCTCATGACAAAGCAATGTGAGCCTGCTATGACAAAGCTAAAACATCAAAGAATTAAAATATTTAATAAATAAATAATAAGTTAATGAATTAATAATTATTATCGTATCTTCACTCACGAGTCATAACGTTGCAAATTTAAATTAAATACCACAACTAATGTAATTACTTCTTAATTACAGTACATATTGCTGGAATCAATTAAGTTAAGAAACCTAGTCTAGATTAAGACCAAAATTATATCGATTATTGTTTGTTTTAGCTTTACACAGGTATAACAAGTTGTAAGTTCTCTTACCTCAGATTTGAGGTCAGGTCGCCACAATAATACCTCCAACTTAATTTGCAATTCTATTTGATCTGTATAATTAATTGTTATTTATAGGAGCTTAATGTTAATGTTTTACCCGTTACTAAATTACTTAAGGAGCAAAATAGGAACCAAAGGTTTACGCGGCTAGAAATATAATATTTCAAAGCAAATTTTAAAGCTTGGTGAGGAATTTTATGTTATTATTTCCTACTTCACTGCGGGATTCCAACACTTGTTAGTTCTGCGTCTAATTGCATTGGCAACTATATAACTATAATCTCAAATATGTTTACGATGACCATATTCTAAACAGTATTTTTGATAAATAAAGACGGATTTTTTATACAACTTATTTGATGTACTTAGTGTTGGTACGTACTATAAAGAACCAGATGACGTCATTAGGCAGCCTGTCAGCTCAGTTAGGTAAGTGGACGCGACTGGCGAAACACCGAAAAAGTTGTCATGACAAAGAAGAGGGTAATGTCCACATACCTGTGTGCACAACATTGCTTTGATACAATTTTGATAGATAGCCAATAAGTGCAGATAAAAAATAAGATTGCAAATAGTACCGTTCTATATTTAGCTCTCTCACTCAAGTGAAATACTTTAATTGTTACTGCATCCATTTCACTCGCACTTACGAATGAGAGGCCATTTCCAATTTCGTTTAGAGAAAACATGTTTGACTTGATATACGTGATAATGACACACGTGTTTTTATGAAGAAAAAGTCACAATATGCAGTTACATGCTACGAATAGCTATGTCATGCATTTTTCCCTGTATTCTCGAACTGGTTTACAAAAAGAATTCTCATCACTCAGACAGAACTTGACAGCAAGGTTTGATTTATACCGTTTCAGTGATAGATTAGGTCGTTTTGGTACAGGCAAGAAAGTGTTTAATATTAAATCCTTTGAGCTTTCATACTGAAAGCCTTTGGGATATAATATTATTTTAACTGTTTTAAAGAAGTAATGTCAAATATAAATCAAATTTCAACAATATTCAAGAATATATGGTTATAAATAACTGATAACTTGAAGCAAGGTCAGTTGTGTGCACTTTAGTATTTACTTACGTATTTAATAATTAATCATTACTTCATTAAACGAATTTGCCACAACATGAGCAACGTGACTTTTAATTTTACTTAAAAAAATCATTTAATTTAATTAAACTTCTAATCCAATATATCTACTATAAAATGTCTCGTTTTATTTTTGACAAAAGCGCTATAAATACTGCGACAATAATTAACCATCCTGGAATCGTATATAAAAGTAATAAATATAGTAAAAATCTCTTAATTCTATACATGAAATTGCAATTCATTTTATTTTGCTATTTAAATTGGCCATTTAAAATCTTAGGATTATATAACAGCTAACTTCTTACTAATGTTAAATAAAAATATATAAATACGGTATTAAAAAAAATATGCATTCAAAAGACGGACAATTATTATTATCTAAGCAATATTGGTATCGAGTTTTGTAATTATGCAATCAATATTACACATATAATACATGTTACATACAATTTTCAGAGGTCTTTTTTGGGTTTTTTGTTTCAAATCATGTTTTTAAGATTTATAAAATAAACAATTACGAAATAAACAATTGGCAAACTGCGCGTCCCACACGCGTGAAACTAAGGATTTTTCAATGCAAGTGTTCGTACAGAATTTATTTTACATGTATTAAAACTGTTGGTAAAATCAATTTTATCGCACTCGTATTTAATTTTTTTCACAGAAAGTTGGCTAACCTACCACTTTTCCCAATGTACAATATATAATACTTTTTTTTTACTGTTTAACGTCTCTAGGTAGTCAGTCCTTTTGAGCCAGTCATAATTTTCAAGTTCACAACACTTTAAATTCACATTTAATTTTAAAAGGAAGAAATTGTAGTTTTGATGTGTTTACAAATTGAAAAATAATATTTCTGGTCACTTAAAAGTTTGTAGCGGCGAAAGTCATTATTATTATTATGACATTCCTTGCTCAGAGGTAATAATATAGTTCTTTGTTTCGCACACAAACACATTTCGGAACGCATCCGCACGCATGTAGCGCGAGTCACAGTTCTATGACATGTTTTGGAACGTACCGTTGTTTTCCGTTAAGCTGGCAATTTGCGTGACCAAAAAAAGAAAAGAAAGCCCGCCTAAAGTTTATATCCGAGATTTGGAGTATTGTTTCTCTTGGCATACTTCTTTGAACGGCAAAGAAATATAAACAATCTTCATTGTGGTATATAGGTACGTTCAGTGTTGAAGAGCACCATCAAGTATAAAAGTTATAATAATATAGATATTTTAACTTTAATAATAATTACCCTTTTCTTTAACTATGTTTTTTTTTTATTTACTCACACCATGCTTTTTACTAAGTTTTTCAAAACGTAGTATGATACACGTGGGTAAGGGCAATAACTTACTTGAAACGATTAAAACACTAGCTACGCTCGTGTTTCAAATCGTTCTCGTAAGTTATTAGCTCCTTATCGCACTTGTCACATAAACTACTATTACTTATAGTAGAGTTTCGTTAATGTTTATTATAAATAACATTCAAAGTACTAACATTCATTTTCATGCAGCTCTGGATTGTATAAACGAAAAGGTCTCACGATGTCATTCGTGTTCAATATAATAACATCTTTAGACACCTTATGGGGTTACGCAGTTGCTGCAGTGCTTCCGTAATGTTTGCGGAAGCACGTGTGAACACGTTTAATGCCATCGTGAGACACAGGACCTTTCATGTTCAGGGTTGACACGTGTAACAACAGGATTATACTCGTTTGTACTAAAATGTATCGACGATGGCTTCAGATCGCTGCAAATGTCTGAAATCCGTTTAGTTGTTTGTGTATTTATTTGTGTTTGTATGTTTAACTATTATTTTAAATCTTCGATTCGGCATTCATGGGGCTGAAGCCAACAGTGAAGAGGCTTTTGGTACCATTTATACTAAAAGGTGAGATGTCCGCAATTATGGAGGCCTCTCTTCAATGTATCATTGAGATACACTAACGAACAGTCCCCGATAGTTGCCAAACTATTGCCAGGAAGGAAGCGACTCGGAGTGGGCTATGAGGATGGGATGCTAAATGAATAACAGGGCTATGGAGTGAGTTATAGGACATCTGCCTCGAAAATCTCTCACAAGTTTAAGTATGGCAGATGGTGACTTGCTGCTTGATAACTACGCAGCAGGATAGCCGTTGTGGCTGTTGTCAAAACGCTGCTGATGACATGTGAGGAGTATGTTGACTTGAGTATAATGTAGCGAAAAGTCAGTACCTTGTCTTTGAGGCCGGTACAAAACGCCATCATAGCGTCTCGACTATTCAGCTATACGATGTTCCCTTAGTCAGGATTGAACAATTTAAATACCTAGGATGTCTTATCACAACCAACCTCAAGGAAAATGCTGACATTGAGCGGAAATGGACGTTCCTGTTGGTTAGGGTAAATATTTTGGCTCGCAGGTTTGCACGCTGTTCCGCAGACGTAACGCTTATCCAGTTTAGGGCATTCTGTACATCACTAATACACATGCAGCTTTGGGCTAGCTACATTCAGATATCGTATGGGGCTATCCGTGTCTAGGGTTACCATATGTAAATAGATACCGACATAATATTACAGACAGACATATAACAGACATAACATAATATTATTCCATATTCGACTGACGATGATCCCAAGTGGGTCGAAATATATATCGAAAATTTTCTTTTTTATTAAATTTCTCCTTTAATATTCGTAAGAATCTGTATATATATATAATAAAACGTTTAAAAAAAAGCTTTTAAAGTAAAAATATTTATTATCATATGTAAATAGAGGGATGCCTGTCTATGGTACCTAAAATGCCTGATTTTTCAGGAAAATGCCTGTCTAAAGCAAAACACTGTAGGTAATAAGTAAAAGCCAACGGATAATAATGAAGAAGGATATTTATAACTGATATTTGTCAGAGGACATTTTTTTCAATAGTTCTTTCTTTTCTAATACATAAACGTAAAAATCTTCACAAGATACAGTTTTGTAATTTTTCTGAGTAATCAATATTGCTTTTACTGATTCAATTGCCAGGCGATTTCTTTCTTCACTCCACTGTGCGTTGACGAAAGAAAACATTGGTTCTACGTTCGCAAATGGCAGATTTTCATGAATTCTGTAATGTCACCGTTCACTTCCCTACTTTTGAGAAAATTGCACCACTTTGTAGTTAAGCTTTCAGAAAAAAATATGCTATCTGAACTCCGCGCTACACGTGCGGGCGCCAAATTTAAAAATGCCTGTCTCATCTCAGACCAATGCCGGCCACACGCCTGTCTAAACCTTAAAATGCCTGTCAAATGCGGCAAACGCCTGTCATATGGTAACGCTATCCGTGTCCAGTATAACAACGCTCTCAGGGCGGTGTTGAGGATGCTTCGGTACTGTAGCGCCTCGGGTATGTTCGCCTGGGCTCGCATCCACTGCTTTCACACGACCATGCGCAGACGATGCGCGTCTTTGATGCAAGGGTGTTGGCCAGCGTCAATACCGTCCTGTCAATGATCGCGGGCAGGCTAGACTGTCCATATATCCGTCAGTGCTGCGACAGACATGTTGTTAGCCGAGGCGGGTTTATTGTATAAATTGTTGAGTATAGTTTAATGTTGTATTTAATTTATCTTTTTTTGCTTTTTTTTGTTTGAAGATTTCTGCTATAATGTGAATCACAGTTACTTTGAATGAACTGTTGTTTATTATTATATATTTTATATAATTTAATATTTATTATATATTTTATACAATACATTTTTCAATGTTTTATATGATTCTCGAGATAATCGTATTGAAAACCGAAATGTTAAGTCCGAAATTTAAAAGTACAGCAGGTAATGAAATATCACATTTTCATCACAAAAAGGTTTAAATACCCAGGGTACATAGTTACTCTTAACATACAGAAGCTCGGAACAAAAGCATCGTTTCATGAAAGCTTAAAATAAAAGTTTGAAATTCCAGGTAAAGTTGAGGCTTCTAGCCCGTGCTCGACCTACGTGTGAGGCAAACTTGTAGAATTGAAAACTTTCTCCTCTGAATTTACTACTTTGAAAATGTGATCAGAAGTTCGGAAAAATTGGCTTTCTGAACAATCTTTGCAGAGCATTATTTTCATAGGAAATTTTTCAATGACTTCAGTTTTTTTACTGGGCATTGTATTCTAATTTATAACTTTTTATAAAAAAAAGTAGTTTTATGGCTAATTGATGATGATGAGATATAAGAAAATGATAGTTTGAATAATAATAAAAATATAATTGATACTTGTCTTTTCGCTCACATTAAGGTGGGGCATCCCGCTCAGCTGCCATATAAATGCTTTAGGTGTTTGTGACGTCCTAATGGCTTTGATCTCAATGAAACTTTGCACACATCTTTATATGTTTCCCTTCCCTCCTCCGTAACTCCGTAACTACTTACACAAATTTTATTTGTTATAAATATTTTGTTTTAATATGCTAAATTGTCCAAACGCGAGAGCATGTTTGGCGCAACCGACCCTTAACATTGCTTCCATGCCGTGCATTTATTTGTGTCCGTCTCATAAATTCCGTATTTCGATCTCGGTCTTGCCTGTTCATTCTCAGGAAGCTACGAAGGCAACTCATGTGGAAGACATCCAGCTTTTTATGTTTTTGTTACAGAAGCACCATGTTTTGGAAACATAGCGATATTGGCAGAACAATTAATTACCTTATAGAATGCAGTTTGGTCTTCAGTTATAGGTTGTGCGATTTCCAGACTCGATCGTTAAGCGTACCAAAGGAAGCTGCTCTTGCAATCCACACTAGAATCTCAGTGTCCAGACCATGTCCAGACCATGTCCAGACCATGTCCAGACGGTTATCATTTCTATTCTCAGTACCAAGGTAACGGAAGTGAGATACTACGTCTAGAACACTACTAATTATTTTTTCAATGCAAGTGCTCGTAAAGGCCACTTTTAATGAATCTAAATCGAACAGAAAGTCGATTATTCTGCCCTAGGGCTTTATTGTTACTTTTTTTATTTATTTACGAGAACTTGGCTAACCTGCAACCTTTCCTGTGTACCATAAATGTTGTACTTTTGTTCCACTGTTTAGTGGCTCTGGATACAGTCCTTTTGAGCCAATCATAATTTAAAGTTCACAAGATTATATTTGTTTTATTTCCTCACACTATGCATTAAAAAACGTAGTCTGATACACGGGCGTAAGAGCAATAAATTACTTTTCGCCTTTATAGCCTAAACTACTATTAACGACGAGAAATTTTAAAGCCGAAAATAGTGCAAACGATTATTTTTACAGAAGATAAATTTTAAAAGATATATTATAGTGCAAAGTATTAATTTAATAGCTTAGCTTTTTGATGTGGAAACAATTATGATTTAAGTTCATTTTAATAATATATCCCTTATATAACATAAACCTATCCATTAAACTAAATTAAAATATATATTTTCGGTACTGACTCCAAATGAATAAACAAAAGGTTAAAAATCAAACCACCCTATATGTACGCGAGTACATGTGTATATACTACAGTAACTATGTGGGTGTGACACACCACCCTATATGTACGCGAGTACATGTGTATATACTACAGTAACTATGTGGGTGTGACATACCACCCTATATGTACGCGAGTACATGTGTATATACTACAGTAACTATGTGGGTGTGACACACCACCCTATATGTACGCGAGTACATGTGTATATACTACAGTAACTATGTGGGTGTGACATACCACCCTATATGTACGCGAGTACATGTGTATATACTACAGTAACTATGTGGGTGTGACATACCACCCTATATGTACGCGAGTACATGTGTATATACTACAGTAACTATGTGGGTGTGACACACCACCCTATATGTACGCGAGTACATGTGTATATACTACAGTAACTATGTGGGTGTGACATACCACCCTATATGTACGCGAGTACATGTGTATCAAAAAAAAAAAAAAAAAAAAAAAAAAAAAAAAAAATCAAAAATTCTTTATTTACTTTACAAAATGTAGGTTTTGAGGGGGTGGGACTCCCCTTTTAAGTTTTACAACCTGTTTTAAGGGAGACCCGCTCTTTCTACGGATCTTATTTTACAATTTTGTATTAAAATTAAAATTAGGTCTTGCTTAATACATAGATATAAAGAAAAAATGTGTGTGTATGAGGGTTTATGTTGTGAAATAATATAATAATATAACTACAAGAGAGTGGGTGTCTTGTGTGTGAGGGTGTGTGTGTGTGTGTGTGTATATGTATTGTGTATATGAAAGAAAGGGTATGTGTGTGTTTTTTAGGGTGGTTCCCTAGCCCTACAACCGTAGGCTCGGGATATATTGTTTATCACTCTAGGGGGGTATATTTATGGTGATATCATAAGATAAAAAAGATATTTAAGAAAATATGCGGTATGGAGAGGATGAGTACTTTATTTGAGCTTATTGAAGGTGGAGGTGTCATGCGATAATATGAGTTCGGTTTGTTCGTAAGTCAAACTTTTTAGCCATATTGTAAGTTTATTTTTACATTCAAAGTATGACATGGTGTATATATTTAATATTCGGTTTATCTTATTGTAAAGGTAAATTGATTGTGTACGGAATTGGTTTTGAGCAAACAAAGTTCTTACTGTAGCGCATTTGATAACTGAATGAGGATTCCGTTTATTGAGAATTTTAGGGTCTATAGATATGTTTTTATGAATTCTAAGCACACATTGCAGTATGTATAACTGTCTGACGGTAAGAACATTGGCATCTTTATATAATTTTGTTGTTCTATGTAATTTCTTTTTGCGCAGCATTATTTTTAAAATAGTTCTCTGCGCAATTTCGATACTAGTAAACTTAGTTTTGGATGCACCACCCCAAACAGTTATGCAATACAGTAAAATAGACTGAACAAGAGTTGTGTAAATGTATGTAATAAGTTGCTTGTTTGATATATTACGTAAATACTTAAATAGCCATATTAATTTTCTTGCTCTCGTTGCCACTGCTTCAAGCTGAGGGTACCAAGAGAGATTTTTGTCAATTATAATGCCTAGGTATCTGGTGGAGTTAACTCTATTAATATTAGTACAGTTGCAATTTTCATTGTTAAAGTTTGTACACGTGTGAGCAGTTAGTTTAAAGTCGTTGCTGGGTTGGGAAGAGTCATAAATAGAGAATGGCATGTAGTTGGTTTTTGTCATATTTAATGTGAGTAAGTTGAGTTTTAACCATTTAACAATACTACGCAACCCAGTTTCAGCATTAGCGAAAGTCCCTGCCCAGTCGTTTCCGTGAAAGAGCAGCGCAGTATCATCTGCGTATGAAAATATATGTCCATTAGCTATATTTAAATCAGTCAGGTCGTTAATATAAATAAGAAAAAGGGTAGGTCCTAAGACACTACCCTGTGGAACGCCATAATTAGTGCTCGAAAGATCAGTGCTGAAAGTGTTGTTATCAAGTTTAACTATATGTGGGCGTTCCTTAAGATAGTCAGTTAGTAGTATATACTACAGTAACTATGTGGGTGTGACACACCACCCTATATGTACGCGAGTACATGTGTATATACTACAGTAACTATGTGGGTGTGACATACCACCCTATATGTACGCGAGTACATGTGTATATACTACAGTAACTATGTGGGTGTGACACACCACCCTATATGTACGCGAGTACATGTGTATATACTACAGTAACTATGTGGGTGTGACATACCACCCTATATGTACGCGAGTACATGTGTATATACTACAGTAACTATGTGGGTGTGACACACCACCCTATATGTACGCGAGTACATGTGTATATACTACAGTAACTATGTGGGTGTGACATACCACCCTATATGTACGCGAGTACATGTGTATATACTACAGTAACTATGTGGGTGTGACAAACCACCCTATATGTACGCGAGTACATGTGTATATACTACATTAACTATGTGGGTGTGACAAACCACCCTATATGTACGCGAGTACATGTGTATATACTACAGTAACTATGTGGGTGTGACAAACCACCCTATATGTACGCGAGTACATGTGTATATACTACAGTAACTATGTGGGTGTGACAAACCACCCTATATGTACGCGAGTACATGTGTATATACTACAGTAACTATGTGGGTGTGACAAACCACCCTATATGTACGCGAGTACATGTGTATATACTACATTAACTATGTGGGTGTGACAAACCACCCTATATGTACGCGAGTACATGTGTATATACTACAGTAACTATGTGGGTGTGACAAACTCTGTTTATTCAGTAACACGTCTCCGAGCAGAACATTGTTATATTAATTAAGTATGTAAATGAGCTAAATTATGAATGGTAAAGCTAAGAGATTTTGCAGATCTATACATTATGTAGCTTACAGCTGTATGTATCCATGTCGTCGGCAGATCGAAGAATTGGCCATATCATGATCTGCCCAGGCATATCATATTTTCTGGGGGCTCGATTGGTGATCATTGAACCTTGTTCCTGGTCCCTAGCCGGGTCTCTGGTATGGGTTCGGGCCGTTGATTGGATTTCACCTTGTTAGTCCTGGTTCAGAGCTCCTCACATCCAGATTTACTTTTCTTTCTGCATTTCTATACTGCAATGATATAATGTTAATGTTTTTTTTCTAGTAAGTATCTGCGTGTGTTGATTTCGTGTCAATCGGTTTTGAAATATGGAAACTGAATCGCTTTTTTCGTGAAATTCATGCTTTTTTAAAAGTATTATAATGAGAAAAAGATTGAAAGTATGTTTATATATGAAATGTAACTAATAATTGTCTTGAGTCAAAAAACACGCCATATTTTTTTCAAATTTTTACCGTCTACATTGACGGAACTGAATCGAATGCAAAACTGATGTTTAGCATTGTGGAGCCCCTTAAGGGCCTTACTATTGCCAAATGGGTACTTTCTAAAGCCTACTCCTCGTTTATGGCCAAACCAAAAATAATGAAAAAATGTATTATGGATAATCAACTCTTAGACAACATATGCAACAGTTTTCTTTTTCATACCACCAAAACTTCTACATATTTTTTTTTTTACTGTGAAGTGTTTTTTGACCTCAAATTCCCTACTGCTCCTGAGTGGCTTAGCCGATTGAATTCATCTATGCTTTGATAAATAGATAAACTTTATAGCTATAAATATAACATAAGATTATTCAATCGAGTAATCACGTCCAAGTGAAAAGTATAATTTTCCCCTATTTCGCTCTATCAAGGACGCAGCGAGCGTCGTAACAGCCACTATGCATTGCGCGCTGATATGAACGTTATTTCAATGTCGTTTCCGTTGATATTTGTAGTGACAAATATCGAGCTGCTAATTTGGCGATGGTAATCGCCTTAATTGGAGATGGAGATGGCGTGAGGGGGATAATGAAGCGCCAGTAACTGTGACGTGGCACCTTTCTTCCACCCGTACTGCCTCCCTGCGCCTTCGGTGAAAATTGACTGCGCCATGGCTTAAACCAACAATAAAATTAATTATTTATATAAAAACGGCTCACCTCAATACGTGTTATGATCGGGAAAGCCGACCAGTTTCAGCAGATTTAGACTGCCTTCATCTGGGCGAGTAAAGACGTTTACGCGACGACGTTACGCCTCATACTGCGGGCTGCGGCTCGCAGGGCTCGGGATGACATCGATGTAGTCTAAATCTGCTGAAACTGGTCGGCTTTCCCGATCATAACACGTATTGAGGTGAGCCGTTTTTATATAAATCATGAATTATCCTCAAGTCTCATTTAGTTCAATAAAATTAATATTACAGAAATTGATCTTTTTTGGAAAATGTATTTGTAGTTATTTTTGGAATCAGTATCGTGTTATTTGAGGATCAATTGATAAATGAGGGCATTATTTAAAATAAGTATAAATAATGGCAAATAAAATCGGGGAATATGTCTGGTCATTATAATATTGCCATGTGATTATTGGGCAATTTGATAATATAGCTTTATATTTAACAGCAGGTGGAATGCTGAGATCAATCTCGAACCCGATCTTAGGACAAACTAGTTAACCTGCTCTTGTCTGCGCTGAAGGATTTCCGAAAAACTAGTTTGGCCTAGGCCAAAGTGGTTCTGAGATTTCATAAAAAATACCACGAAGATTATGCTACGTATATCCTTAACCTTTTAACTTAACCTACGAGTATCGGCTGTCTGCTGCGCTAAAATCATATAAAAACATGGTTTTTTTATACTGCTCAAATAGTGAAAAAATTCATAAAACCCGGCTAATATAATATTGAAAAAAAAAATGCATATTGCCCTCTCGTTTTAGGGATTTTTCATACTATCCGGACATTATAAATAATCCCCTATTGATCACTTGATCCATGACTGAATATATCCCTGTGACGGAAGTTGTGGGCCAAATTAACAGCCTGTACATGTGTTAAACATAAAACTGCTAAACTATTTATCATTTGAAAATACACTCGCTAGTCTTTGTTTTTTTTTATATTCTGGAGAGCGCTTTTAAAAATAATTATTTACCATTTGGGAATACTCCATATTTCTACATGAGAAAAGTTAAAGCAACAACTTTCTAATTGTGCTCGCATGTAGATACAGATAAACTGGGTCATGTTTTGCGATTCATTTAACGTAATGTATTAGCAAGTTTTGACTGAGAAAAGTACGGGGTTAATGGGAAATTTCCGCTATAACTTATTTGATTGGAATGTTTGTGGTTTTAATGGAGGTATACCACGGGTTACACACTTGTCTGTCTAGCACAATGCAACTGCCAGAAGTTACACAACTTATTTTTTTTTTTTTTTTTAGGGTCTATACTTAAAACTAACTCTGTCTGTCTAAGCCACTTTTCATCGATCAACTTAAAATTTGGAACAGATTTATAGTATACCTGTCCGCAACTAGTTTGTGATTTTTTTTCTCCCAGGTACTCTTTTGCGCTCCGTTTTTCTCAGGAATTCTAAAACCATTCTTTTAAAATTATTCTGACGAGTTTTGTGCAAAAGTATATGAAACTATTTATATATTTATTTACTATGTTAGATACACCAACAAGTTAAAGATAACTACTCTCTTATACAAAAAATAGAAATTGTTTAAATCCTTCACATAAACAACCTAAGCATGAATTTTATCAAAATGGAATGTCAGGCAAGTTCGTCCAAAAGTTGTCAAAATTTTCGTGTCATACAAAATTTGGCTTTAGCACAAGTTTATAGGAGTTACTTAATTAAACGTCAAAAAGCCGACAAGATACCGAATCCAGGGGCGACAGTATAAAAAAGACAATCAATTATTTTTAAATAAACATGAAGTAGTTATTATTATCTACGAATACAAATCATGCAAAAATGAAAAATAGTTTTATAAATATGAATTTTAATTCCGTATATTAATTATAAAATAATTGAATCAGCACTTTTTTCAAGGTTGGCAGTAGAATTGTTATATATATATCCAAAGACAAACTTTCAAGGTTATTATAGGTACATTGAAGACAATGCATTGGTGAAGATTTGCCGAGATTTGTCATTACCATATCGGTTAGGTTACATACGTTACGTTACGTTACAATTTTACGTAATGGCCTAATGTTAACTTTGGGAATGTAAAAATTCAACTTTTCGAGTAGAAACGGTTCCGAGGTAGTACCATTAGCAATTCTGTGCAAAAGTATTACATCTCAGTAGTCTCACCTTTGCTTTAAAAAATACATTTTAAAATAATGTAGTGCGCTTGTAACTAGTCCTCTCACTGACCCCACCGCTGTTCTCCTTAAAAGCCAGAAATTTTGTAAAAGTGCACCCTCTCCAAACGTTCCACATAAAACTGATAAAAAGGGTTCCATACTTGACAACAATATTCCAGACGGGAAGGAACCGGGGTTTCGTAGAGGATTTTGGGACTAGATGTTTTCCTAAAATGCTGACCTATCTGTTTAATAAAACCGAGCATCTTGTTGCTATCTTTTGCAACCGTAGCAATATGTTTAATAAAGTTTAATTTGGAGTCCAGAATCACTACTAGGTACTTGAAACTAGAAACTTCCTCCAGTAATGTTCTATTAATGCTGTAAGATGAGTGTATTGGTAGAAGATTTTTGGTGAATTTTATATGATAACACTTCCCCCTTGTTAAAAATTAACCAGTTAAAAATTATATTAAGATCTTCCTGTAAGAATAACAGCATCTGAAGTTTAGTTTCAAATCATCAGCATCAAAAGGCGTTTAACATTTTGAACTACTTTGACAACGTCATTATTAAATAGGTTTAATAAAAAGGGACCCAGAAGTGATCCTTGAGGGACACCTGATGTGACCAAATATGGTGCAGAGTTATGACCATCTTTGACTACTGTTTGATATACAGTAGAAACACTAGTCAAATGGCAATTTGCATTTATAATAAGTTACCTTTTCACATTAAACGTCTCTCGGGTGATCGGTTTCTAAAGTCTTTAAAACAATATTTGTTGCTTATGTGTCCATATACTCTAAATGAGTTCTATCATAATTGTGAATAGGTTATTATTATCTTTTAATTATGATTTATTGGGTTTTTTAAATTTTATCCATATCTTTTTAATTATTAAAAATAAAAAAACTTTTATTTTTCGTTTTTTATGTGTAGGATTAGAATTATGTATATTTTAATTAAGTTTATAATAATAATTACTATTATTATAATATTGCTATGCCGCTATTGGTAAAATTACACTTGTACTGTCTATTTTTCGAAACACCAATGAAACTAAATTATTATTACAAACGGCTTGAACACTCACGTGTGATTGTTGTTGACTATATGCCAACCGTTTCACCGATACAATTTCGGCATTATCAAGGCGAGTGTCGTTCTTAGGACGACGACGCGGCGTTCACCGTCGTTGTCACAATCACACGTGAGTGTTCAAGCCGTTTGTAATAATAATTTAGTATGTCAGCTCACGCGAGTTTTAATAATACCAATGAAACTGTAATTTATCGCAATAAATAAATTGAATTGAATTGAATTGAATATCGGTTCGAGAGGTACGATTTAAACAAACGCCACATTTTTCCGGTTAAGCCAAACTGATGTTTTAGCATGTACAACAGTGTTTCATGGTCGGTCGACTTTACAGAATATGGAAACGGAACCCTAAAAAATTTAAATAACAACAATATAGATGCCATAGCAACATCAAAGCGAGAAAAAACAAGGTGCCTGACAAACAATTCAGTACCCTTTGAGTACGGAATCCAAATTTTTATCATACTTGATGTTTTAATTTAAAGCATGTACAACAATCTGACCAAATTTGAAACTTGTCTTTAAGATAGAGCTGAAACAAATAGCGTTAAAAAATGCAACTTTTTCGAGGTTTAGTGTATGGAGACTCCCCTTGGGTTTAAATTTTTTTTCAGTATTTGCTGTGATAGAGGCCACAGTAACACTTATTGTGTGAAAATTCCAAATGGCTACATATTACAGCTGAAGCTGTAGATTCCTGTGACAGACGGACGGTCTGATGAACGTACAGCCATAGTAAAACCTTTTACTATGGTATAGCGGAGGCTTAGCAATAGGGTCCCGTTTGGCACCCTTCGGGTACGGAATCTTAAAAAATATCATCTTTTGAAACAGGACCTTAGTAGGTACATATGAATATTTTTTCCAATAAAACGACTTTTCAGTCAAGTAAATCAAGATGGAAATTGTATAGTAATCTCGTCTTCAGATTTAGTAGGAGGGACAGGATTTGCTTTTCAACCGAGTGAAATGTATCAATTATTTCCGATGTGGAAGTAAGCTTTCAATCTTTCAGGTATTTCGACTTTGTATTCTGTGAAAACGGAGCTTTGCTCGTTCATGTGGTTCAGTGTAAAAGCTTATTCAAAAAGTGCTCGGAAAGACGCTGAGTTTAATATATTTAATGGATTTGTGAAGTAAACTAGGATTTTTAAAGGGTTATTACAAAGGGTTTTAGCTCACATCGATACCTTTTTAGGTGTTAGCATAAGGTTATTACTTAATCGGGTTAAAGTGGAGTTGTTCGGGAAGCTTATAATAGATGTAGCAAATTTTACATTGTTTTTGACTAGTATGAGTCAAGCGAGGTCTTGTGGGCGCGTCACTATATATTCAACAAGGACATTACTACATGTAAATTTGCTAACAATGTACGTATTTTACTCAATGTGAGAACCCCATTCGAATTTATTATCAACAACCAAGCCAATATACTTACGTGTGGGTATTGATAATATCGATATCAATAGCATATGCTGGTCTGATGATCATGGTAAACACAAGCATGGCTATGGGCAATTA
Source organism: Ypsolopha sequella (assembly GCA_934047225.1). Lineage (NCBI taxonomy): Eukaryota > Metazoa > Arthropoda > Insecta > Lepidoptera > Ypsolophidae > Ypsolopha > Ypsolopha sequella. The sequence continues at coordinate 1,406,172 of OW203989.1, forward strand.
GTTCAATTTTATCTAGGGTCTTCAAGTGTGGTGACATGATCCCTTTAGTTTTGTATTTTGAGCATTTAGTACAAGTCCTGTATCATGAATTCACGACACCATTCACTAATGTTATCAAAGTCTGTTTGTAGATTTATGCCAGGGGACAAAAAAAATAACGTAATTTTTTTTTTTTTTGTTTTGGGATTAGTAACAGAGCCCTATTAATGTCACTCTGCTGTCCGTCCGTCCGTATGTCACGGGTCTCTAGCTCGTGGACGGAATGAGTTACAGACCTGACATTGTCATATTTTGTATAGAATGTTGACCCAAATATTGATTCTTAAAATCGAATAAGGGGTGTTCTCAGATAATAAAAAGTAAACAAAAAAAACGCGTTTTTTACCCTAGTATGTAGTTGATTCTCTAGAGCTCATTGATTGGAGTACAAATACACATTTTATTTTATTTTATCTTAAACATAATTAGATTCATAAAAGTTTTACCTTTTTAGGTTTCCAAGTGCATTTAAAGGAGAAATGGACAGAAAATATAAAAGCTGCAGGATATCAAGTATTTGAAAACATAAGCTATTTGATTTGTTTATCAACAACTACGCACAGCCTTCAACGCTAAGATAAAAACATGAAATTTGTAATACCTATCTGTACATATACACTCCATATAGGGTGCTGAAACAAAATGTGTGTTTGTAAAAACTTTTAAGTAATGTCTATTCTAATAATATATATATTATATACCTACCAACTATCGGCTTCGACCTTCTCTTATCTCCTCGGCAATTTTTTCGTCTAATGTATTATTTGATATGTTTGTCCTTTGTATTTTTATGGTGTACAATAAAAAATATTTTATTTAATTCTTGTGTAGTAAATAAAACAATTTCTCGGAGTAAGCCACAGAAGACGCAAGAATTTAAGTGGTATGCTGCCATTTTCTGAGGCGTGCTTTTGCCTATATCTGAAGACCTTTATCAAATCATGGCCAATCTCAAAACGAAACCTAGCTGGAACTCATTCTTCCAAATAACAAATAAATCATTCAAATCGGTTCATAAATAACAAAAAAAAGCATTCGAATGGAGAACCTCCTCCTTTTTTTAAGACGGTAAAAAAAAATTAAAATAAATTTTATCAAAAATTTAAAAAAAATATGTTGAAACAAATTAGTCACCGGCTTAGATGACGTCATATCCGTTAGTTACATCCGTAAAATCTTGATTTTACGAAACGAAACATCGAAATGATACAACTTTCTTACGCAGATAAAAAAGTTTCACTTCAACTTTTTTGAATTCATTTATTTCACTTATAACAACATTGTTTATCGATGTTTTCAAGCCCTACAGAATATAAAAATAGCAATGAATGAATGACTGTATGATATAATCCGTACCAATTGTGTTAGCAACATCTTCAGAGAGTTGCTTTAGGTAATGAGTACTTTTTAAAATTACTTTATTTATTTTATTTAACACTTTTTGCACATTTACATAAATAACTTAAAAGACAAAAGAAACAATTAAATATGGTCTACAAGGGCGGCACTTATTGCTTATAGCAATATCTTCCAGGCAACCCTTGGTAGCTAACAGAAAGAAAATAATAGGCAGATCAAGATTAAAATATAAACCTAAATATCTAAGACATAAACTTACATATAAAAATATATGAACTTAATTAAATAAATGAATACATACCTATAAAATAGACGCATACATATATAAATATTAAATATTACGTATAATATTTTGTTTACATACACTTTAATGGGATAAAATTGTACATACGTGTGAAAAGAAACATTAATTATTCCGCCACTACAATTGTTACAGAACAATACGGTGATTCTATCCATTTTTGCCCGGTACATTTCTCTTCGAGCACTTGTATCACACTGACAAGACGATATCTTCTACCCTGAATACAATTCAGTGTACGTGGCAACAGAGGGGTAAATGCGAACGTGGTCAACGTTTTGGGTCCATTTCGTCCATGGATTCATCTTACCTACTTTTAACCTTTATTAAATTGGCACTCCTGAGTTTTTCCTTAACGTTTGTATTCTTAGGGCGTTTGTGCACTCACTTTTATTAGATTCGTATTCGTGTTCTTCTCTAGATGAATTTATGATTCGTTTTCATGGTGTTGGTAAAAAACACGAATACAAATTGAATACGAGTGAGAACACAAACGCCCTCAAGATATTAAGTTAATAATATTATTAATGTTATTAAAAATAATATTAATATTATTAACAGCTCTACTGATGATAGTAAAACGTGCATGTCCGATTTTCAGGGCATTTTTCACACTGTGGCGGTTCACTTTTTCCTTGGCAATAGATGAGTGAATACGTCTTAAAACTTCCTTACGTTCCGTTGTGTTGTAAATAGCTAGAAACATTTAGATGCAAAATGATAAAGATAAAAAAAATACAAAGTTTGCTTTGAAGGTTTATACTAATTATTCCCAGTTTATTCGATAATGGTGAGGGTAGGATACATAATGCGATAAATATTTAAATGAAAAATTATGTGCCTTTTTCATTTTTTTCTTTTAAGTAATTTGAGGAAGAAAATACAAGTATTTTATTATAGCTGCGTAGCTCAGCCCTAATATTCATATTTCACTAATGTCGGCACTCCGGTGAACTGGGAATTAGTGGGTAATATTTCAGGCGTCCCACGGGACTGACAAACACCGCTCGTCGCTACTCTTCATTTGATGATACCATCTGAATTCTGCCAAAATACAGCCTTAACTAGTTTATATTCAGCTGACGGACAGTGCCAATCTGTTTTGGGGTTAAACTGGTAGTTGTATGACACATGGTATAAGAAATATAAGGCATGGGAAAATGGTAGGTAGCTTGTTTGGGATACAACGTGACATACTCGCCCTGTCCCACCTCTAGGCGACCTCAGCCACGGCTAGCACAGCTGCATTTGTGGCTGCGGAGTCGGCAGAAAACGTTTAGCGGCGCAAATAATATGGGTCAGCGACAACTCGGCCCGAGTCAACCCGGCTGGAATAATAATCCCAGATATTTCACTACTGATTACGTTGATTTGTACGGTCAAGCAAAAAATCGATATTTGATAATAAATCAATACGAATTTAATTTTTATTCCGAAGATTTTTGTTTTTATTTACATACACAGCAGGAAATAAAAAAGTAGATCTCGTGAAGCCCTTTTGTTAGAGTACCATCAACATGGGTCTAGCTTCAGCCGTTTAGGAGATACAAGCCTTTGAAGTTTTGACACTTGGGAGGGATAGATCTCACCGAGACCTTTTCTTAGACACCCACCGAAATAATTCCAGTTGTTTTATCCGCGAACGGGTTAATACCAACCAGTCTCGAAACCAACCTGAGACGGTTGGGATTCCGCGGCAGTTCACTTCCAGCGCGAATGCAGAAGGCGGTTCTGCTCGATACTGCTCGCATCGTTCGCCGGTTTCTTTCCCTGGGGCTCTGAACCTCGGTCGACTGTGCTTCTGCCGAGGGATGTACCGTCTCTCTCTCTTTAAATTCTTTTGGCCAAGAGGGAGAGACGAGATCACAAATTCTCGAAATAATAATAACAAACTTACCTGAAATTTTATTCATAAACTGAAAATTTGGTCTAAATCGCTGCCCTGCGGGAGGGTCCCCAAGATATTGGCGACATTACCTAGTTGTATTGCCAGGCTCAGGTATCTACTAATAAATTTTAATCTTGTTTCTGTATTAGTATTATCGTGCACAATATAAATATCTTATTTATTCCACTTAAATGCGAAAGGGTGTGGGATTTGGATGAAACTTGGAGTGGAGATATAGCTTATTATAGTTAAAACTTATAACTTAATTATAAGATTGTTTTTTTAATACAATGTTCATTGTTTGAAGAATAAATAAACTGAAGCTAAAACAAAAGCTACATTTTATCCCGAAAAAAAAAAACGCTTTTCCTGTGGGACAAAGGATGATGTTAAATCGAATATCACGCGGGCGGATCCGCGGATAAAAGCTAGTATCAAATATCCCTATCATCCTTGGTTTCCTGGAAGAAATATCTTATTTAAATAAGCACGCATAATTTATATTTGTGTTTTCAGTGTGCATTAAGGATGTTAATAAACAATAAAAATAAGTTTTTTAAATCGTTAACAGAAAATGTGTTTTAAGTATATGCGTATACTAGCTGTACCTATACTAGCTGTTAAGATGAAGTTGCGGTAGCCGGAAACTGATAATCGTCCATACAAACAACTTTTACTATGGAGAAGACACTTGAACCACGATTTTTTTTCCTGTTCCATAGGAAAGTTACATAGGTAAATGTATAAAACAACTTTTTTTTCTCGATTTCTCAATTTTTTTTCACGAAAGTTGTTTGTGTACTAGTACTGCCGCCAGTTTTCCGCTTCCGCAACTTCATCTTAACATCTTGTATATTTTCAGAGTTGCTTTATGGCATACAGCAAACATGCTCCAACATTTTGATCACGATATATGAGCATTTGTGAATGAATGAATACTTTTATTTATCAAAAGGTAGATTATCTTATAGCTAAATATGACCCACAAAACTGCATGTGCAGTTTGACTGTGGGATCCGTGAGTCTCTGATACAATTTTAATAAAATTAGTACCTACTTAAATAAAAGTAATTAGTACGATCAGCCGAACATAAGCGGCCACGCCTCCGCTACCACTTTACGTGCCATTGCTAAGCTATGAATTGGCGTGGGTATCCGCTGACGCGCGGCCGACCGCACCAGCTAATTATAATTATTATACCTACTTAACTAAAAAACTTACATGGTATTGAGGAGATGATTTAATAACAGTTGTTTAAACGTTTGTTTATTGGACTCCTGCCTAATATTAATGGGCAGGCTATTTAGAATATATGGGATAAGCTTTTTTAAAGTTCTATCGCTATAATAATTACGCACTCTTGGTACATTATATTTACCCGCTCTTACTGACCTAGTATCACAAGTATGGCTTACAAGAGATAAGTTATGCTCTTGTCTACCATGCTGATTAACTAATAATAATAATTTATGTTTTAAGCTGACTGGAAGAATTTTGCATATTTTAAATAATTTTCTGTAATCGTCTCTGCATTTATGTGTCTGCGGCTCCATTTGTATCGGATAAAGGTGCCTTCTAGGAACAGAGCAACTTTACTAAATACTAAACTACTCGAGCCGAGGTCCCCAAGGAGCCATAGCTTTCGTTCAACGTAATGAAACCACGTCGACGCCTGTTTGCTTTCGCACATGAAGATAGGAATTGTGAATGTGAAACCGTTGGCAAGTTTTAAAACTGATCACGCGCACGTAAAACTTGTCTCCTCTATTAAAATTTATGTAATTTAGACCACAAACTTATCGGGATAAACTAGTTAGTACTTTAGCATTGTGAAAATTAAGACCTCTCATAACTATAAATAGGGCTGTCCTAAAAAAAAAACTTTGCAACCAAAAGACTCCCTCTCTCTAAGACGTGTTTTTGTGAAGGTACCTGAGAATTATAACTATGAGAAAGCTGGGCTTGCTTAAACTTACTCCACTTTGGTGGCGATCAGTTCTCCATCAAACTAATGGAGTAGACATGGTACCGAATAATGCAAAATTTCAAACAGATAACATAATATTTTATCCTTTCATTGTGTACGACATGCTCTTGACATATTTCACACAGTATACAAGCATGTATGCGGTTCATGCAAAGCTTATTTAAACCCGCAGTTCTAGTGAGCAAAGTTTCCAACAGCAAACGAGAAAGTTTTCTGCTTTATACATTAATATTTATGCTTATATCCTTACAATACTTGCGTTTTCGTCCATATAAAATCTTATGAAACTATAAATATCAATTTACTATTTAGCTAAGCACCTACTAAATATATATCTTTTTTTTAATGGGCTTATATTGTCCCAATTTATAATACCTTAATAATATAACACAAAACATGATTTATTTGCTAGCTTGGTATTATAAATCACAACATTATTTGCATCGGAGTAAATCGGGGATACACTCAAGTTTACGCAAAAATTGCCATTCTACGAATACAAACCAAACTGTTAAATGGAACGCTAAGTCATGTTGTAATTTTCCGATAACGCGAAGTCACCAAGTTCTTTAAAGGCTCATAAAACTAATCTCCGACTTCTATGGTCTTATCTCCAGGTTGCTAACCTCCCTTTCCTCAGGGTGTCCTATAAAAAGGTCGTATACCAACAAATTGATAGCCGTCAGTCCATTGTGGAAGATTTACGATTAAATCACCGCACGTAGAGAACATGGCCGCCTTCGGTTGTGTAAAGGCTCTCGATATTTGTTAGATATTAAACTATCTCTTACTCTATACACGAGGATATTAATTATAGCCAAAATTTATTCAGTCTATTATTCCTCAACAACTTCCACTACCAGCACGACACATGGGTAAATATTTCAGTTACAAGGAGGTTTCGATGTTCGAACCGCTCAAGGATCGGTTTAAATTTAAGGGTACGTATAAGGTCAAATGCACAATGACTATTTCACATCGTTTTACTTAGTCAATTGGTTTAATAAAAATATTGTAGACTTTAGTGCTGTAAGGTTCAAATAAGTAAACAATAACCCCGTATCTTAAAATATTTTATATATTTTATAATCTGAAAATCAATTTTAAAATATTTTAACAATTTCATCTCAGCAGTTATTAAGTCAAAACAAAAAAAAATGGGTTTTTTCGAATCCATTTACTCCACTATAACGTCATCTACGTATTTCATTTCTGGGTAAACGTTTATTGAGTATTTGATTAAGATTTACACTGAAGGAAAACGCGATTGGATAAAATTTTCTTGATAGAATTTAATTCCGAAAAGACCTCTAAATTGCTTTTTTTTTCTTGTAATTCTGAAGTCCAAACTAATTTAATTCTGGAATTGCATTCAAAATGTGGATATTATGTATTTGTAAAGTCTCGTTGAAAATCTTTTTGACAAAATAGCTTAGTACATTTTATATTATTAAAAAAACAACTTTTTGCTACTTTTCTACGAATCCGTCCCACTCGCACTGGTTTTTTTGCATATGGAGTAACAGGGACGCTAAAACTTTTACGTAGCGTCTTAAATAAAAACTCAGGTTTTTATGGGTCGTAACCCACGGCTGAGAGCGCGCTATTTTAAACTAAAAGGAAACGACGTAGAGTTCAGTTTTGTTTGATGCAAAATGAGGTGCTCAATCTGCCTTTTATGTAGCCTCAATATATTATTATAAGCAGATGAGAGGAAACTTTATATAAGGTGTAAGAGAAAGGTGTAACCATATTTGAAGAGCTTATTCAGTCAATGATATGGAACAACTTTTACTATGGAACAAACACTGTACCTCGAAAAAAAAAAAATACTATTTTATAGAAAAATGCAATGCCGCTTGGCCGAAATGTATGGAAGGGCAGATTTTTTTTTGAGATTTCAGGGTTTGCGCCATAGCAAAAGTTGTTCTATACCATTGACTGAATAATCTCTTCAAATATGGTTACACCTTTCTGTTACACGTTGTATAAGGTTAAATAATATTAGTTGGTGAAACTCAAAACATAGTTAGTACAAGTCTATATGAACAACTGTTTGTATGTGAGTTAAAAGAAATTCTTAAAATTTGTTTTCACCTTTCCATACTGGACCAGTCAGCTGATCGGGGCACTTTATATGGGAGGAAGAGAAAAAAAAGTTGCGAAATTCACTTAGCTCCCATACAAACAGTTGTTCATATAGACTAGTACTACCTATGTTTTGAGTTTCGTCAACTAATATTATTTAAATTCAAATTCAAATAGTTTATTTTGCAAAGTAGGTATATAAAATACACGTTTCACAAGTCAAAATTTAATCTTATAAAAATATATATGTAATAAAATATTAAATGTACATGAACTAGCTTAAAGGTTTATTTAATTTATGTAGCAATATATATACAATTAAAATTAAAGGTAAAATATAATATTATACAAGGTGAAATCCAATCAACCACCGTTATTTAATAATGTAAGCAAGCATATTTCTTGTATAGCAAGAAAAAATCTCACATTTTAATGTTTACATCCATATAATATGTTACCTTAGACTTTTTTATGTCACAGATAATTATAATTTGATTGCAATTATATATTTAAAATTAGCTGTTACATAACAGATAACTGAATCAAAGCTCCTTGTGTACATATTTAGTCATCAATAAACTAACAATACTAATTATACTTTTTATCTACTCCCATATGTACTACAATAGGGTAACATCAAAAGGATTTTTATAAGTACTTACATTGTTTATCCGATGTCATTATATTACATCATAACACCACGGTTCTGCGCTGTGATTGGTCCAATTTATTATTACACCGCTAGGGAGCCAATCAACAACAGTAAAAAGAAATAAGTCCCGTCTTTATTTCTTAAGCCACGCCCCCTTTATCCTTGTTGCTTCTGATTGACCCTAAGGTAACATTACTAGACGACGCACCTGAGGTTCGTCAAGGGACCTTCTTATCTGATTGACCCTAAGGTAACATTACTAGACGACGCACCTGAGGTTCGTCAAGGGACCTTCTTATCAGATTGACCCTAAGGTAACATTACTAGACGACGCACCTGAGGTTCGTCAAGGGACCTTCTTATCAGATTGACCCTAAGGTAACATTACTAGACGACGCACCTGAGGTTCGTCAAGGGACCTTCTTATCTGATTGACCCTAAGGTAACATTACTAGACGACGCACCTGAGGTTCGTCAAGGGACCTTCTTATCAGATTGACCCTAAGGTAACATTACTAGACGACGCACCTGAGGTTCGTCAAGGGACCTTCTTATCAGATTGACCCTAAGGTAACATTACTAGACGACGCACCTGAGGTTCATCAAGGGACCTTCTTATCTGATTGACCCTAAGGTAACATTACTAGACGACGCACCTGAGGTTCGTCAAGGGACCTTCTTATCAGATTGACCCTAAGGTAACATTACTAGACGACGCACCTGAGGTTCGTCAAGGGACCTTCTTATCTGATTGACCCTAAGGTAACATTACTAGACGACGCACCTGAGGTTCGTCAAGGGACCTTCTTATCTGATTGACCCTAAGGTAACATTACTAGACGACGCACCTGAGGTTCGTCAAGGGACCTTCTTATCAGATTGACCCTAAGGTAACATTACTAGACGACGCACCTGAGGTTCGTCAAGGGACCTTCTTATCAGATTGACCCTAAGGTAACATTACTAGACGACGCACCTGAGGTTCGTCAAGGGACCTTCTTATCTGATTGACCCTAAGGTAACATTACTAGACGACGCACCTGAGGTTCGTCAAGGGACCTTCTTATCAGATTGACCCTAAGGTAACATTACTAGACGACGCACCTGAGGTTCGTCAAGGGACCTTCTTATCAGATTGACCCTAAGGTAACATTACTAGACGACGCACCTGAGGTTCGTCAAGGGACCTTCTTATCAGATTGACCCTAAGGTAACATTACTAGACGACGCACCTGAGGTTCGTCAAGGGACCTTCTTATCTGATTGACCCTAAGGTAACATTACTAGACGACGCACCTGAGGTTCGTCAAGGGACCTTCTTATCAGATTGACCCTAAGGTAACATTACTAGACGACGCACCTGAGGTTCGTCAAGGGACCTTCTTATCAGATTGACCCTAAGGTAACATTACTAGACGACGCACCTGAGGTTCGTCAAGGGACCTTCTTATCAGATTGACCCTAAGGTAACATTACTAGACGACGCACCTGAGGTTCGTCAAGGGACCTTCTTATCTGATTGACCCTAAGGTAACATTACTAGACTACGCACCTGAGGTTCGTCAAGGGACCTTCTTATCAGATTGACCCTAAGGTAACATTACTAGACGACGCACCTGAGGTTCGTCAAGGGACCTTCTTATCTGATTGACCCTAAGGTAACATTACTAGACGACGCACCTGAGGTTCGTCAAGGGACCTTCTTATCAGATTGACCCTAAGGTAACATTACTAGACGACGCACCTGAGGTTCGTCAAGGGACCTTCTTATCTGATTTCGTATAATTGTTAGTTGAAAATATAATGTGAAGATGATATTCTTGACCTTCGTAGATAAAGTATCGTGTGCAACTGAACATAACTAGACATTGGTATACTAGTCACATTATGTTACAGTTGCACAAAATACTATTTCAATGCAAGTGCTCGTAAAGGCCCACTTTTTATGTATCAAAACCGAACAGAAAGTTGATTATTTTGCCCTAGGGCTTTATTATTATTATAATTATTTATATTTAATATATAATATATTTAAATTTATTTACAATGTTTGGCTAACCTGCAACCTTTACTGTGTACCATAAACGTAATACTTTTTTTTCCATTGTTTAACGGCTCTGGATACAGTCCTTTTGAGCCAATCATAATTTAAAGTTCACAAGATTATATTTGTTTTATTTCCTCACACTATGCATTGAAAAACGTAGTATGATACACGGATGTAAGCGTAATAAATAACTCGGTTACGTTTAAAACCGTAATTTATTCCTTTTCGCCCTTGTAGCATAAACTACTATTATGCATTAATATTTTATATTCAAAAAAGCAAATATCATTTATGTTATATCTTTCATACAAACAAAATACTCACAATGTTTTTGTAATTTAGAAACGAAAAGTATACCGCGTTAATCCTCCCCGAAGTTTTAATTTAATTTTAAAACCCCGCCGGCTACAGCAATGTTTGCACGAAAGCTTTAGCAAAAGGTTCTGCTGTTTGTGTTATTTTGGTAACACTGAGACCGATGACGTCACGGACAAACGCCATGGAAAATCTAATGAAGGCAATTTTTTACTGGAAGAAAACATGTTTATATTTGTGACTAGAGGGTAGAGGGTATGTGTTGTTATGGAGTAGGGGTCGTTTTTATTACTAACAAGCTTTTTTAAAAATGTTCTTAGCATGTTTAGCTGTTGTTTCTGTGTTTCAAAATTGTCACAGCCACTATCATCTTTGAAAAGGCTTCTTTTCGTTTAGTTGTAGGTACCTAATTGTTATTTAATCACTGTGCGTCTTTTTACTTAAAAAAAAAAAAAAAAAAAAAACTTGACATTGGCGGAACTAATGTGCGGAGTCCACATTATCGGAAGCCAGATAAAATAGCATTGAATTGAATTGAACTATCAACTTTAAATTTACTAGTAGCTTATTCGCTCTCTGTCTCAAATTTTTGTCTATTTGAAGTGTTGCGGTTAAAAATATTGATGGGGCGTTATTTGATAAAACAATTTATTATTTAACTTCTAAAAACCGTGACTATTATATATTGAAAATTAATATGTAATATAGTTTCTACCTTTTTTTACTACTACTGTATTTCATAAAGTAAATAATTGAAAACTTATAGTTAACAGAATTCTGAAATTTGTTAACCAAATTATTTTGTTCTGTGGAATTATTAATTATGATTTAAATCACCTCTTGAATTGTGTTATTTTTGTATATAAGGACCTAATACATAACGTATTACTGGCTATCCTTCTATTAAAAGCTATTAAGAATCAAAAAGTTGCGACATAATTTTATGCAAATACATACCACCATACAAAATATTTAAAAATATATATACCTATGCGTGTAATGCTCGCACTACGATAGTGACAGTTCCCAAATATGAATTTATCCTTGATTTATATTTATGTGCAGATAAAATAACTTCGTTATAAAACGTCACAGAAAATGTAACGTTTTACAACCAACGACATTCTATACCAGAATGTCGTTGTTTACAACGCTCTGTTTTTGCTTTGAATTAGTTTGAGTGAAAAAATGTGCTGCCAAAATATGTGTTTTTACTAAGCAATACCTATGAAATGTACCATTCACTTATTTTATATAATACGGGTGTAAAATAACATTATTTTACATTTAAAATATGGTGGCCATCATATCATTTTGATTAAACAAGTTTTTGTCTTGTAATATCTTTAAAGAATGTTAATCTTTAAATCAGCACTTTTTGAAGTTGTTTACCTGCTTATCAGAATAAGTCATTAGTTTTGATATAATTTTGAACCTTTTTCGAGTTTTTGCTAGTTACAGAAATGCATTTGCTGAAATGTTGTTCGATAGAAATAATTATTGAAATTAGGTCTTCATTGATACTTTTTCTCATAGTGTGACAAATAGAAATGGCATACAATACAGACCTCAAATTAAAATTTATTAGATGGATTTTAACAATATCTAAATTGTGCTTGTTTGAAATTTTGATAGCAATTTTAGTTCATTTTATATTAATTTAAAACCGACATTTTGCTATTTTTACGGAATCCGTTTACGGAATTTACGCATGGTCAGACGGTAACTTTTGCACTCCTCTTAACAACGGACGTAGTAAATCAATAGACATTTCGTAGCACACGAATTCCGCTACGACGTAGCTAACAACGAGGAATGGGAAGTGCTCGTAGCACTTGAAATTGCCGTGTTTATAGCTTGCATGTTACAAGGATCTCAACTGAGTTACAATGTTACTGTCCATATATATTGCACGTGCGGTCCGTGGTCAGGTCCTTATCGGAGTGCAATAAATATTGTCATTATTTGTTCCTGTGTGCTTAGAATACTTTTCCACTTGATGAATGTATTGTCAGCAGCTCTTTAAATAAGGTAAGTTAACTCATTTGTTGCTAGGAAAACAAAATCAAATTCGAATTCAATTCAAATAGATTATTTTGCAAAGCAGGTATAGATATATACACTTTTTACACGTCAAATTTAATCTAATAAAGAAAATATATGTAATAAAATAATAAATGTACATGAACTAAATTAAAGGTTTAGTTAATTTATGTAGCAATATATTTACGATTATAATGATAGGTAAAATATATATAATACAAAGTAAAATCCAATCAGCTGCCCAAACCTATACCGGAGACCCGGCCAGGGACCAGGAACAAGGTTCAATGATCACCAACCGAGCCCCTAGCACGAATCCAGGCGGCCGACCAAATCCCATCCTATATACTACATACTAATAGGTTACATAATACATAAATACATGCCTACCTCCGCCCATTCGATTAGTCTTGCTAAGAAGAAGGGCAAGAAACTTAGCAAGATCATGTCTTTTTTTTCAACATAAAACTTATACTATACAATATATGACTTATATCTACTTTAACCAAGGGATAAGAAAATACAAGACAGCAGGAATTCAGGTTAATGAAAAAAAGAAAAACATACATATCTTTGTCTACCTGTCTCATATAGTCCTTTTCCTTTTACAGTCTGTAATCAATTAATGTGTACAACTTAGAGGAACCATAAGTTAAGAAATTATACTATTTAATTAAATTATAACCTATCACCGTAACACCATGCTTCAATCAAAATTAATTAAAAATATGTTTTTCATCGCAATATATCGCAAGTATTTACTGCTGAGAGCAGGAAGTGAGGATGTTTGGTGGACAAGTGTTAGTTATAAATCAAACCACGTTAGCATTTTTGATCGATTTTATAAACATTTGGAGCTTGTTTTCACATTGACGATATTTTTTCTGAGGTACATTGTCATCTTTGTACAAATATTTTGTTTTAAATAAAATATACTCATCCATTTGGAGGTTTTTTTTTTCGTTTTAAAAGGTAACCATTAACCTCGGTATTTCACGCAACATTAGCTCGGCAGCGGACACGAAAGAAAATCATTTGGAGCTTTTAATTGGAATCCCAATTACTGAGTCCAGGTCGGTGTAAGCACATATATCATGGATTAAAACAAAGAAAAAGTTCAAGGTACAGAAGTTAAATGTAAACTCAGGGATCCTTTAAGGGTATGAAAGTATATAATATACTTAAAGATTAAGAAAAAATATAAGTGCCTTAATATTTCATCACAAAATTAAATTATTATTAAAACTCGTGTAAGTTTACATACTTAATTATTATTACATGCGGCTTGAACACTCACGTGTGATTGTTGTTGACTATATGCCAACAGTTTCACCCATACAATTTCGGCATTATCTAGGCGAGTGTTGTTCTTATAGGTCGATAGTGGGGCGTTCTCGGTGAGTCGGTGAAATGGTTGGCATATAGTCAACAACAATCACACGTGAGTGTTAAAGCCACATGTCATAATAATTTTAAAATTATACACTTTTTCTAAGCTCAGGCTACATATACAACGTGTAACAGAAAGGTGTAACCATATTTGAAGAGCTTATTCAGTCAATGGTATGGAACAACTTTTATTATGGAGACAACCTTGAAATCTCAAAAAAAAAATCGGCCCTTCCATACATTTCGGCCGAGCGGCATTGCATTTTCCTATGAAGCAAGTAATTTTTTTTTTCGATATACAGGTTTGGCTCCATAGCAAAAGTTGTTCTAAACCATTGGCTGAATAAGCTCTTCAAATATGGTTACACCTTTCTGTTACACGTTGTATATTTATTAACGCAGTTCATTCACTCTGTAGCGCGGTCCCGACCCATCACAATGTTGAATGTAATAATATTTAACACTCGTACACAACGCCAAACTACCTGCTACCTTCAATAGCTGTCGATGGAAGCGTAGATACAATTCAGCCTTCAATGTGTGAAATCTGTGTGTCAGCCATTACCCAAAACACAACACCGGCTCATTATGTGTCAAATCCAAGCATTTGTCAACCCAATTGCCATGCCTTTTAAAAGACGCTTCAACTTTTCGAAGGTAAACTGGAATAAATACTCAAAACTTGTGGATGAAGAGCTACACAAAACTTCCCCCGAGCCTGAAAACTATGGAAAGTTTGTTGACATAATATGGTCTGTGTCTCGCAGGTGCATACCGAGAGGTTGCCGAACATCCTACATCCCAGGCATGAACACAGACTCTGCTACTTTGCTAGCCACATATGAGACACTATACGCGAAAGATCCATTCTCACAAGACACCATTACGGCTGGCGAAGAACTTATGCAACAGCTGAGTAAACCCAGATCACAAAAATAGATGGATACGGTGACCAGTATCAACATGACGCATAATAGCAAGAAGGCGTGGTCAACCGTTCGCAAACTTACAAGCGACGCTCCACCAGCGACAAACCAGGGACAGGTGACATCAAATCAAGTGGCACATCAACTCTTAAAAAATAGCAAAGCTCCCTGCCGCCTCCCTAGAATTCAAAAGACAACAGAGCCCAAAAACGTAGCCTTTTACGCTGCGAGAGATAGACAAAGCCATTATGACCATAAAGACAGGTAAGGCGGCTGGGATCGATCTCATTTCTGCAGAACAACTACGTGGCCTGGGCCCCATGTCTGTGTCATGGCTGCTTAGCCTCTTCAACAAATGTTTTTCTGAGGCAAAAATACCTAAGCAGTGGTGAAAATTGAAAATAATCGCCCTTCTTAATCCAGGAAAACTCCCCTATGATGCTACGAACTTCCGGCCAATATCACTGTTGTGTCCAACGTACAAACTCTTTGAAAGACTTTTCTTAAACCGACTTACCGCCAAAATTTACCGAGTGCTCATTCCAGAACAGGCCGGTTTCAGACCTGGGAAGTCATGCGTCAGTCAAATACTAAAGCTAACACAGCACATAGAAAATGTATACGAACTGGGCAAAGTAACTGGTGCCGTTTTAGTAGACCTATCTGCGGTTTATGACACAGTAAACATCAAGCGTCTCCTCTGGAAGGTAACAAACCTTACGCAAGACCCCGGCTTTGTGCGAATACTGAGCAAGATGCTTTACACTCACCGCTTCCAAGTCCACCTCAACTCGAAACAAAGCCGTTGGCAATGCCAGAAGAATGGCCTGCCACAGGGAAGTGTGTTGGCTCCCATCCTATTTTACATCTACACGGATGAGCTTTCTACCCCCAACAATGAGCGTTTCCTTAACGCAGATGATCTAGCGTTGACCACACAATCCGAAACTTTCAAAGAGGCAGAAGACAACCTCACAATAGCACTACAAAGTCTTGGCCAATTCTAAGGCTCAAACGCACTAAAGCCAAACCCATCGAAAACGCAATCTTGCGTATTCCATCTGCGCAACCGAGATGCGAACAGGCAACTCAACATCTCTTGGCGAGGGACGGTAATCGAACACAGCTGCAGTCCAAAATACCTTGGCATAACATTCGACAGGTCTCTAACTTTTAATAAAAACTGCGCTAACATCAAACAGAAAGTGAGTACGCAAAACAACCTGCTAATACGTCTCACGTGT
This sequence comes from Ypsolopha sequella, assembly GCA_934047225.1. Taxonomy (NCBI): domain Eukaryota; kingdom Metazoa; phylum Arthropoda; class Insecta; order Lepidoptera; family Ypsolophidae; genus Ypsolopha; species Ypsolopha sequella. The sequence goes on from OW203989.1 coordinate 1,422,451, forward strand.
ACAAAGTGGGGAGCAAAACCGGACGTTCTCCGTACAACAGGGCTTGCACTATGTTACTCAGCTGGAGAATACGCATGTCCTGTCTGGTGTCGGTCAGCCCATGCAAAGGACGTAGATGTGGCACTCAACCAGACCTGCCGCATTATAACGGGCTGCCTAAAATCAACCCCTCTCGGTATGCTGTACCCATTTGGAGGCATAGCCCTACCAGCAGTCCGTAGGAAGATCACGAGCGCAGTGGAGAAGCTGAAGCAAGAAACTGACCTGCAGCACCCGGTCTACAAGTACCAACAAGAGCAACCTCGACTCAAAAGTCGCAACAGCTTCTTGAAGGGCACCAAGGCTCTCACTGACGGTCCAGCAAATGCGAGATGTAATCGGTGGCGAGAAACACTCCTTCTCCTTCCACATTTGCCCCAGCACAGGAGCAACTGGCACCTGGCCACAGATATCCGTGGCCTATTTGGAACACGCTTAACCGCCTGCGCACCCAGGTTGGCCGCTGCAGAGACAACCTTCAAATAAGGCTTTTCAGATAACGGGAGCGTCGATTGCGGAGCCACCCAGCAAACCATGGCTCACCTCATGTCATGTCCATCGTGCCCAACCACCTGCACGATGACCGATATTTTTGAGGCCAACAACAGAGCCATTAAAGTTTCAGTTTCAGTTTCTGGTCCGGAAAGGTTTAAATAATGATAATTTGATGCCATCGACACGCTAAGAAGAAAACGATGTTGAATAATTGTGTTTTGTACTACTGTTGCTATCAGAGGTCAACGACCAGTGACGGTGTCTTTGAAATTAGTGTAGTTTAAGTTTAAGAAATCGTATTATTGTGTGGTACTGGTACATTATTTAAAGTTGCCGCCATTTTTTTAAACACTTTATTAATCATACTAACATATTTGAAGGATTCTTGCTTTTACTTTTGCACCCAGTATAATGTTACTTACTGACCAATCTGATTTAAGGACAAACTAGTTTACCTAGGCCTAACTAGTTCCTGGGAAATTTCATAAATTTTTCATCGCAGAAGCGGGCCGGTAATTAAGATTAGTTATTCATAACCTTCGTAAGTAGTTATTTTTTATGACAGCCCAGCGCAGAAGATTGGGCTACCTTGTTATTATATATCGACAGGGTATCACATCAGGGTATTTTAAATATTGTAGTAAATAAATATTATTTATAGACTTTTTAGCAAATAAAAGGAGTTCTGGTCGAGAAATCGGTATTTATTTACCTTTAAAGATGTCGATGACGTCTGTACTCTCTTGTCATCCGTCCGTCAATCCCTGTCAGACTTTGTTGTCTTTTCGTCAAAAGAAGGCTGGTCTACGCCAAACTCCTTGTCCGTTTGCGGGTCCATCTGTCTGTCCATAACAGACTTTATTGTCTTTTGTCCGCGGCTTCGCCCGTGTTAGTTTAGTTTTTGTGTAGCTTCCAAATCGATGAACCGATTTTGATTTCGTTTTTTTGGGTAAAAGGTGACTTAATTTGATCTAGAATTTTATTAGCTACTAGCTTTTGCCCGTGTTAGTTTAGTTTAAGGAAACTGCCCGTCCACAGCGATCACACTATAGCTTATATACAAGGTGACTTTTTGATCATCGTCCAAATTCATACTGATGGCTTGGTAAGTGATCAGTATCAGGGATCAATAACAATTTTTGTAAAATTCGTAAAATGAAATTTCGACTCCCCATAGTGATTCACTCGGAACTGGAAGTGAATTTCTATGGGAAGCCGAAATTTCATTTTACAAATTTCACAAAAATTGTTATTGATCCAAGACACTGATCACTTATCAAGCCTCCAGTATGAATTTGTGAAAGAATTATCAGAATCGGATGTTTAGTTTCATAGATTACCTCTTACGTGTCCCTAGGAAACTGCCCGTCCTCTACATCCTCTATAGCCAGATTCAAGTAATTCAAGTAATTTTAGTAATTTATACCTATTGACAAATAAGGCAGAAAAATTATAAAAATTGTGTACATTCAAAAAGATGACTTATATTATAACTTTGATCCTGAAATTATGTTTGATGTTTTTTAATTATTTTTTCGCGCCTCACGAGCCCTCATAAAATATACATACTTTTATAATTTTTCTCCTTGTGCAAACAGAACAAAACATTCGATAAAATATACCTACGTCACCACGACATGAATCTGCAAAAGCGTGGTAGGGGTGTTTGCATTACAAATATGCATTACTATGGTCTGAAATCGTTCACTAACGACATTTCACCGACGATTATTACATCTCAACGAGATAGCTGCTAAGTCCCAGCGCCGGAATTAGGGAAGAATATTGTCCGAAGTACGCAGACCGCACACAAATGTACCCCTATCATGACTAGACGAGAGAGACGGTCAAAATATCTAGTATCTATAACCAGTGACGTGCACAGAATTTTTTTCCGGAAAAGCAATCAGAAGGTCAAGTACGACAATAAAAAAAAATATGAAAAAATTTAAATAACACGTTGAAAAAAAAAGTTTGTATGAAAATGTTCACTCTAGGAAAGGCAGTGCCTACCCTGGCGTCATACAAACTTTTTTTTTTCAAAGTGTCATTAAAAGTTTTTCATATATATTTTATTGTTGTACTTGACCTTCTGATTGCTTTTCCGGAAAAAAGTTCTGTGCACGCCACTGTCTATAACCATGGGTACCTCTCTACTCGGGAGTCAGGGCCACGGGCAGAAGGCAACACTTTGTAATTACTTGTGGCGCGACCACGAACAAACTCACAGCAAAGATATATAAGCTTTATTAACTTTGCTCTTTAATTACTAAATGGATGATTAATTACGCACCTTTATTATGAAAATAACGCAAACTGACATATAAAATAATAAAGTAATATAGAAGAAGGTAAAGTAATTCCGTTAATTATAAGTGAAGACGTCAACGTTTGATGTTATTTATCACGTAGATGTAATTCTGGGTGACGCAAAGGAAATTTTCGTGGAATACAAACAGACTACAGATAAGGTCTGAGCAGTTTGGAAATGGAATGAAATTAAATATATTTATTTATGTAATGTAGGTATATCAGAAACACTTATTACAGGTTCGTTTTAATGTAATGTAGTTAAATGATATACATCTAATAATATTAAATAATAAATAATTATAAATCAAACGAACTTACCTGTGAATGTAGTGTTGGTCCAAGACGTCTTCATATTACACATCGTTTCGCCGTTTAACCCTTCGACCAAAATAAAATAAATGGACGGGCCATAGCGTACAGATTTTTGAAGTCTGTAAAGTGAGCGCCGGCTCTCACTTCATCTCTGTCTCTGTCTGTTAGAAGAGTGACACGTACGCTTATTATTACATGCCATCCAAATAACTGACGAAAAAATACCTTCTTGTGCATTTACAAAGTGCAAAAAGCAAAATAAACATAAAAATAAAAATTAGGTATTGAAGTATATATCCAATTGCTTAGACTCGTTATGAGTGAGGAAACTGTAAAGACAAGGCCCGTCCATTCATTTTATTTTGGTCGAAGGTTTAACCACGTACTTCGAAAATCTCTCAGAAACAAATGTTTTTTCTGCGTAATATGAAGACGTCTTGGACCAACACACGAAACATAATAATATTAGGAACTACACAAATAGTATTTTGTGCAACTGTAATAGTGTTGCACGTGTGTCCCAATGTCTAATTATGTTCAGTTGCACACAATGCTTTCAAATTCAAATAAAAATAGTTTATTTTGCAAAGCAGGTATAAATATATACACTTTTTACACGTCTTTATCTACGACCATTAAAAAATATCGTATTTTTTAAAAATACTTTTTACTAACAATTTCACGAAAAATGAGAAGAAGACATTCGTTCATGAACCTCGGGTGCGTCGTTCCGGTATAACTGCCTTGAAGGCCAATCAGGATAAAGGGGACGTGGCTTAAGAAATAAGCTCGGGACTGTTGTTGATTGGGTCTCTAGCGGTTTTATAATAAATTTGGCCAATCGCAGCGCAGAATCGCGGTGTTATAATGTAATATTATAACATCGGATAAACAATATAGGTACTTATCAAACTGCTTTTGATGTTGCAATTGCCTTATTGTAGTATTGTAGTAGATAAAAAATAATAACGGTTTAAATTTGGTAGAATAATACACTTTTACAAAATAAAAAATATAGTAATAAGGCATAAATAATATTGTAAATATACGCAATGCATATTATAAATATATGCCTAACTCCGCCATTCAATTAATCTTACTAAGAAGAAGGACAACAAACTTAATCTCTTTTTTTTTATGTCTATTTTTCATAATTTTTATGTGTACAAAGTTAAAAAGTAAGACTATACTTTAATTGAATACAGAGGTTAAAAAATACAAGAAAGTAAATATGTATATGAGGCCATAATTGTACCCAAAGTATGGTAATAAGATTCACCACCGATCACGCTGGGACGTAGCAATTATCGGTGAAACTGTGGTTTCACACTTCACTTCACACTTCACTTCACTTCACAATTCACTTCACACTTCACTTCACATTTCACACTTCACTTCACAGACCACACTCGCAAACATCTCTGTCATAAATCTCGGGGATTCATGTCATGACAATGAACGAAATCTTTATTTACCATTCAATATTATTTTCATTCTCAGTTTTAGCTGTTCAAAAAGATAGACCTGTATCGAATCCCGGGCAAAACACCAAGAAACCCTTTGAAAGCGAAAAGAGTCGAAGAAAAAATTATAAATCATTGATTAAAGGCAACATTGTGCATAAAAGTTTCAGCGTCCAATACGAGACACAAATAAGCTTCGAGAAAAAGGTTATATTTACGAGAACCTTCTCATTTATTCAAATTCTCGTTCACATTTCGTGTTTACCTTCGGAGACTCAAGGACGCTCAGGGAAATGTTTTAAGTTATTTTTGTTTCCTGACAAAACACTAAAACCCTTTTACTTGAATCTTATAATCGTATGAAGTAGTTGAATGATTTGAATAATACCAGTAGTATTATTTAAATATTCAGCTACTTTTATTCAATTATATTATTATTATTCAATTATAGCTCCGTCAACAGACTCTAAAAAATATGAGCCAACTAAAAGGGATTTTCTCTGTGATTGCCTTATGTTGATAAAACCGAGCACGCTATTAAATAAAATAACGAAAGTAGCTTGATTATTGCACCAAAGTGAGTGATGATTGAATGAACAATGCGCCAATTGATTGATTTGAACAAGTTAATTTGTTGCTTTTAATTTGTTAAAGTTGATTTAGTTTTAAGACTCATAATTACACCAATAAAATATATAAATATTTGAAGTCACAATGATAAAAAATGTTTCGATTGTAACGGGATTTTGTTTAAATTAATACTTTACAGTTGCTGTAGTTATGATGAATAATTGCATAAATAAAGAATATAAATATTAAGAACAACAATGTTAAGAATGTTTCAATTGTTAGAAACGTTGTTTTAATTATTAATCTATAGTTGGTTTGATCAAAACGAATAATAACATCTAATAACATTTCAAATGTTTGTAATAATATTGGAAATAATTATCTTAGCTACGCAGCTTTGCATAATTAACTAACTTCAAAATTATGTCTCAGTTTCCAAGTATTATATTTATAAAGTGTGTTTGTAAAAGTAGTTAGGGCTAATTTAATTTAAGTTAAGTTCGCAGACAAACTGCAAAGTGTTGCGAAATATATGTACCTAAAATAAGTGAATTTAATATGTGTTAAATAAATGATTTAAAAAAAATGATCAACACGCCTTATATTGTATGTGACATGGATTTTAGTTACTAGATAATAGAGGTAATATTGCAATGTCAATACAGTTTTGTTTATTTTACGTTGGTCTTATCTTTTGTTGAGAAAAGAACGGCTGCCAACTTAGCGCTTTCGCTTTTTAAAATAATTTACAATGTGTGGCGCGAATGACTTTTTACTTAAAAAACTAAAATTAAAATAACAAACGTTGTTGAAGAATCCCAAATTTTTTATTTGAGTACTATTTAGGTAAGTACCAATTGTTTCTATAATTTAATTTGATAATAATTTTTTTATATAATATAAAATATTTTTTCAATGCAAGTGCTCGTAAAGGCCCACTTTTTATGCATCAAAACCGAACAGAAAGTCGATTATTTTGCCCTAGGGCTTTATAATAATATATTTTTTTTATTTATTTACAATGGTTGGCTAACCTGCAAGCTTTTCTGTGTACCATACATTTTATACTTTTCTTTCCACTGTTTAACGGCTCTGGATACAGTCCTTTTGAGCCAATCATTATTTAAAGTTCACAAGATTATATTTGTTTTATTTTCTCACACTATGCATTGAAAAACGTATTATGATACACGGGCGTAAGAGCAATAAATTACTCGATTACGTATAAAACACTCGCTACGCTCGTGTTTTAAATCGTCCTCGTAATTTGTTCCTTTTCGTAGCTCCACGTAGCTACAATGTTATATACAGGGTGATTGGTAATTCGACCTATTCCTTTAAAGGGGTTATACTAGGGATCATTTCCAACAAATAATGTCTATCAACTAGGAGTCGAAAATGATAATTTATTTTCAAGTAAAATGCTTCGAAATCTCAAAAATTACAAAATAAAAAGGTTTTCTTTCCCCTTAAGACCTTTTAATTCTGAGATTATGGAAATTCAGGGCACGTATTTTTATATAAATCATCACTTATCTATCATTGATCAGAAATATAATAAATAAGTGCTGAGAGAGGAATAGTAATTTTAAATTATTTATTTTTGGTTATTAGTCTTAAAGTTTGAAAAATAATACAAAAACCTTCGTTACTCGGAGACCATTCATTTTCGACACCTAGTTGATAGGATTTAATTCATTGAAAATGATCTCTAGTATAACCCCTTTCAAGGAATATGTCGAATTACCAATCAACCTGTATACTGGTCGAATTGTACTTTTTGTCATTTTCGTAGTACCTAGTATTCTTTTGCATCAAACCATTTTGTTTTAAATTTGTTAAATTTACTTCTGTTATAGCGTGTTAGTTCTTAAGAGTCAATATTTGCATACTATATATTATGGTAAAATGTGCTGTATCCAATAATAAAAAGATGTAATAAGACCTAATATTTATTTAAAACGCATGTTTAAGCAAATAAAATTTTACTTTACTTTAAATTTTTATATGGTTGAACAATAGTCATTTACTGGTTCACAACAAATTTATAATTCGCATGGATTGAATTATGTTGGGGTGTGTTGATTCGAAAACTGTTTCGAGAGGTTGGTTTAATAAGCCGTATTTTAGAATTTGTGGTCTAAAAACAACATGATGATGAATATTTTTACAAAAAAGCTGCAATTTTCTTCGTGTGACGTCACTTGACAAAAGGCTACTTAGAAATGTGTCGTTTGCTATCAAGATAAATTTATAATAATTTGCTTCCGACTTATTTGACACATGGATGACAGATGAGTAGACAGACAGAGACAGACCACTTTTTTAAGCAATCATACATTACAATCAGACATCAGTATAGTGCCTAAAATGCCCCAAGTGACGCCATATCTGAAACTTCCTTAAAAAATTGTTAAGAAATCAAGATCAAATTATGTACTATAATAATGAAAACTATGATCTAAAATTGCGTATATTAACTGAAAAAAAAAAAATTTCGGAATTAAGCTATGGGAAATACTAGTTTGGCCTTATCAGCGTTCTCAAGGTTACTTAGATACAATGTTATCATCACACAAATACTGTTCATGCATGCAAGGAATGAATAGGTTCTTAATAAATACTTGAATACCTACCGACAATTATCTATATTATATATATATTTTTTTGTTGATTTCATATTTTCAATAAATATTGGCGACGTGACGCGAGACATTTGGGTATTTTACCCAGGGAGCTGATCTTTTAAAAACGCCACTCATAGTTACCCAACTGAAGTCTTTTCGTGAAAGTTACCAAAAAATTTTAAATTTATTGCTTAAAAAGTTGTCACAGTTTACAAAAGACTGTAACTATTGGCCGTTACAATTATATATTAATATTTTATTACAAAATCAGAGAATCGACCCTTAATGGATCTGCAATTATAAATTTGTATTCTCATTTCACAGTAATGTGGTTCTAGCCTAAATCAAACAATTATTGTATTTATAAATCTTGTGTCAATTTTCAGACTTCAATATATATTTTACTAGCTTTTCCCTGCGGTTTCGCCCGCGCTGATTTCGTTTGCATTTTCTCGGGATGGAAGGTAGTTAAGGCGATATGCGAAAAAAATACGGGTGTTTCTTTTTTGCGTATTTCATGAAATACACGGAAAATTTTAATAAATTTCTGGTATATGCATTTTGACTATATAATCTAGGGATGTGAAATTGGAAAAAATGTTTGAATAAATTTTCCTCGATAGAAATAATCGTTGAAATGTGGTCTTCAAACACACTTTTTCTCCTCGTTTGACGAATAGGAACCATATACAGAACTCAAACATATTTTATTAGGTGTGTTTCAACAATATCTAGAGATGTGGTATTTGAAATTTTGTAAGCTATTTTAGTTTTTATAATAAAAATATAAAACCAAATTTTTCCCTTTTGCCCTGAATCCGCCCCTCTCGCACTGCGCGATTTTTCACTTGGAGTGACAGTGACAAAAATAAAATTCGCGAATGTATATGCAAAAAATCACGCTGATCCGTTACTGCGTTGCTGCGTGAAAGAAGGACAAACCAACAAACCAACAAACACACTTTCGCATTTATAATAGGGGTACAGATTACGTTTGCACAAACAAAAACATGAATTTATTTTATAGGAATAATTTTCCACCAAAAACAAAAACGTCACAATTGCAATTTGGATGTAACGGGTTAAATTGTTTACGATTACCTTCTCTAATTTAAGGCGAAGTGGGCGTTAGGAAGTAAAATTTTGTAGAGATACATACAGAACTGAAAAATATACATTTGTTTTCTATCTTAAAACATGATTTGAATAAACTTTCACATAATGGAATAAAGATCCTAAAGAGATCTGAACCCGATTTGAACCCGCGACCTCCGAACAAGATCACAGAGGCGGTATTACAAGTAACTCTAAACATAATCTTGTACCGCCTCAGCGAACGCTCGTCTAAATACTTTGTGAGGAGACTTGTTCTTGGATTTATTTACTAATATTATATTTGCTCATCTTTTTGTTAGCTGAAAAACAACTTTTTTGTGAGAAGTTCTGAGACTTTTTGCTTGCTAGGAGTAATTAAAATTATTATTTTTTGAAAGTCTGCTCAATTAAATGTCTGGAAATAGAAATTAAATATTTTTATATTACAAAGTTTTCCAAAAATTTCAAATTATGCCAAAAGCAGACGTTTTCAGTAATAGCTAAAATATAAGCTCGATTTCGTCTATGAAGTCTTTGATATTTAAAAACAGTTCATTGCTGTTTCTAGACAATAAATTGAACAAACTTTCATTTTTATTCTGGTAGAGAAAAGATTATTTATTTTCATAATATTATTTTGTGCGACTGTCTAAGAATATTGGGACACGGGTGCTTGTTTATATAATATCTGCTATACTAGACCCCCTGAAGCGAGACGAGTAAAAGAGAGCGAGGCTTAAGACAGACCTATAAATATAACTATATTAAACTTGACCAATCACAGCGCAGAATTGTTGTAATATGACAAATTATATGACAAATTAAATATGACAAAAATTATAACATCTGTCAAACAATCTAGGTACTTATAAATCCAGGTACTTTTGATGTTGTAATTACTGTATTGCAGAATGAGAGTCTGTAAAATATATTTTAATTCTAAACATCCGTCTAGGTTGACTACGGAATAATTTCTACTTGTAATCAAATTAGATCCAAGTCAATGTTTAAAAGTGCCAAATTTAAGTTAAACAATGCATCAGTTTTGAACTTTGTAAGAGAGAGAGAACTACATATCTTTATAAGAAAGAGAACTACATATCTTTATAAGAGAGAGAACTACATATCTTTATAAGAGAGAGAACTACATATCTTTATAAGAGAGAGAACTACATATCTTTATAAGAGAGAGAACTACATATCTTTATAAGAGAGAGAACTACATATCTTTATAAGAGAGAGAACTACATATCTTTATAAGAGAGAGAACTACATATCTTTATCAGAGAGAGAACTACATATCTTTATCAGAGAGAAAACTACATATCTTAATAAGAGAGAAAACTACATATCTTTATCAGAGAGAGAACTACATATCTTTCATTTGAAAAGTTTTATATTCCAATAACGGTTTAAAGTCAGACTTGATTCTACTTTATCATAACTTATCATTTGAAAGAATGGCCATAAAAATAATTTAGAGGTTATTACACCCGTAAATGGAAATCAGCATCTGGATTAGCATTTTATTGCAATAACTCTGGATGAAAACTTCGAGGTCAATTGGTTAATAATAATAAATGGCTAAGGCAAAGGCAAATATTGTTTTTGGATAACTATTTATAATTTTCAGGGTTCCGTACCCGAAGGGTGCCAAACGGGACCCTATCACTGAGCCTGCGTTGTCCGTCTGTCTGTCCATTTATCTGTCACAGGGATCTACAGCTTTAACCGTAATAGGTAGCCGGTTGATTTTTTCACAAAATACATGTAAAAATGGCCTCTATTACATCAAATAATAACAAAAAACACAAGAAACCTTCAAAATTTGCATTATTCAACGTTTTTGTTTCCCCTCTAACTTAAAAACGGTAATTAGAAACAAACAAGTTTCAAATTCGGTAAAATTGTTGTATAACCTATAAATTAAAACAATAAATAATAAAACTAGTGTTCCGTAATCTAAGGGAGGGTTTCGAATTGTTTGTCAGGCGCTAACATTTTAGCGCCCTGTTTTTTGTTGCCTTGATGTTGCTATGGCATCTGCACTTTTTTTATTATTTGCTGTTTTTAGGGTTCCGAATCCGCTGTGTGCTGGTATGGAACTAGGTGTGCAAATTTCCTATTGTATACGTATTTATGTACATAAATTTACTTTATCTCTTTTAACGTCATTAACCTATGCGTGTGCCCTGAATTAACTTCCGCAGTATAATCAAAGGATTCATGGCGACCCTATGCCGGGTCGCGCACCCTAAAGACCCACAACTTGACCACAAACACCTCTCCTCTCAACGTTATCATCATCATTACACCAACTAACCTTTTACCTCGGCTGTTTGTGTCTCTGGGGAGAGCCCTCGTGAGAGGATCGCAAGTTACTAAATATTTTATAATTTTGTTCCGAGACAGACAAACTTGTTCATAACTTTATCCGGCTGTTCTGGAACACAGTTTAGGAATTCTGCGGAGGATAACCTACAAAATAACTCAGAGTACTGAAATGGCTAAAGTTCAAGTAGGTGTTCGGAACAGTCACGGGCCAGTGGTCCTTATTATAATGCAAATAATAATACATGATGAAATAATATAAAATGTATTTATAAAGTATATATAAAATAGTTAATGGTTTCCTTAAACCATAACACTATACCTAACACTATACCAAATTTCAAAGACCTGGCACAAAGAGCACGATTCTCATGAATTCACCCTCAGCTATAAATATAATATATAAAGATATAAGATAATAGTTGCTATAGTTGTATAAATAATTGTTTTTATTTGATAGTTACTTTAAGGCTAATATAAGAAGGGTCCAGAATCCAGGGGAAGAACATGCTTTGTCACAAAGTTTTAAACTGACAACACAGATTTTTATTTGGTTAAAACCAATGAGCTTATATAATATCATGGCACACGCTCGATTTCCAAGGGTGAATTTGAAGTACCTAAAGTCAATAACTACTTTGGTGACAGGACTTTAAGAAAACGCCTACCATATCTGCTAAATAGTTTACCCGAGGATATCCGTAACAAGCCAAGTAAACATAAGTTTAGGAGGTCTCTTAAAAAGTATCTTTTAGAGATACTCAATAATTAATCATAAACAAAGTATTATATTTTCTTTTTTTTCTTTTCTATTTTAATTTTAAATAATAGAACAGGATTTTTTTTTTTGTTACTCAGGACTTCACGAGATTCATTCCTGCAGTCAAACTGTTTATACAGTTTTGCAGGGCATTGTTATATATATAAGATTTGGTTCCTGTTTAATAATTTTATTAAATGAAAAAAAAATGTATATAAAACTAACTTAACATAAACGTGCATAGTGCGCATAGAATAAGTACTATAGTGCCAGAGATATAAAGTGTTATAACCCTTAATTGTGCAATGGTAGAATATGTGCCACTTGGACTTTCACACTTTGTAAATGGAAAAAATATAAATTTAACGCACCCACAAGTTTTTTTTTAGTTCACTTAAAATTACATTTCGTTTGGGCAAAGAACATCACTAGTAAAAAAAGTGCTTGGCTGTCTCAGTCAAACTCAATTTTGCGCGAACGGTCTTTGTTGACAACCGAGTGTCAACACTATGTAAAATGAACAAAATTGCGTTCCATTTCATTGAAATTTAATATATATTATTTTAATGAATAACCAAATAACACACAATTTCCTAGAAATAAAAGTTGATAAAAAGTCTATTAAGGACCCAAAAGAAACCCCTAAAATATCATTTATATAAAAAATCAGGTGTCCTCCTGTAAGACCCAACCCACTTTTTATATTATGACAACTCTCTTTTCACCTAAGCAACTCATGTATGAACTAAACCAAACTATCTCTATTGCCAACAGCGCGAAGTTTGTCCCACAGCATCACTTCCCTGGACGTACCGCGCTGGGCCGACCCTCGCCGCGCCGCCGAGTTGCGCTGTCACTACACCAGACACCCGCACGACCCCGCACTGCACTCCGTCAAGTGGTACCGAGATAGTCATGAGATCTTCAGATATACTCCACAAGAGGTGAGTCATCATCAGATCTCGCTCTTACTACACAGACACGCGCACTGCACTCCGTCAAGTGGTACCGAGACAGTCATGAGATCTTCAGATATACTCCACAAGAGGTGAGTCATCATCAGATCTCGCTCTTACTACACAGACACGCGCACTGCACTCCGTCAAGTGGTACCGAGACAGTCATGAGATCTTCAGATATACTCCACAAGAGGTGAGTCATCATCAGATCTCGCTCTTACTACACAGACACGCGCACTGCACTCCGTCAAGTGGTACCGAGACAGTCATGAGATCTTCAGATATACTCCACAAGAGGTGAGTCATCATCAAATCTCGCTCTTACTACACAGACACGCGCACTGCACTCCGTCAAGTGGTACCGAGACAGTCATGAGATCTTCAGATATACTCCACAAGAGGTGAGTAATCATCAGATCTCGCTCTTACTACACAGACACCCGCACTGCTCTCCGTCAAGTGGTACCGAGATAGTCATGAGATCTTCAGATATACTCCACAAGAGGTGAGTCATCATCAGATCTCGCTCTTACTACACAGACACGCGCACTGCACTCCGTCAAGTGGTACCGAGACAGTCATGAGATCTTCAGATATACTCCACAAGAGGTGAGTCATCATCAGATCTCGCTCTTACTACACAGACACGCGCACTGCACTCCGTCAAGTGGTACCGAGATAGTCATGAGATCTTCAGATATACTCCACAAGAAGTGAGTCATCATCAGTCACCATTGTCTATGAATCACTTCCTACATAGACGAATCAAAAAGAAAAACACATCTCAAAAGTGGCTATATCAAAACGATTCCAATAAAAGAAAACTCAAACAGTAAAAGCACAAGAATTTCCGATGACAAACTTGTTTCACTACTCAAACATCGGGGGCTGAATGCCTAATTATCTTCAGTGGGAGCCTTCGGGTTTGCAAATAATTCATAATTACCGACGCGCCCCAAAGTTTGTGAGAAAACTTTCTAATGAGTCCAGAGCGAAGAAACTGTACGATTGTAATCTCTACATCTTTCACTGAAAAGGCCTATATGTCTGATTGTACAAAGCTTAAACTTTGAAACTGTGAAAGCTGTCTGATTGATATCCGTGTCACAAGATATATAAATTTTCATTTGTTAAGATATTATAAAGAAGCCGATCTTAGTCTTTATGCAGTTGCCATAAGAAAACCGAAGTAAGCGAAGTAATTCTGAGCGTTAAATAATAGAAAATGGTCGGTTGCTTGAAAACAAGCCACGAGCAAAGCCATAAGTCCAAATCTAGTTCAAAATCATACTCAGAAAATAATTTTAGCCTCAGTCGATACTCTTGCCGGGTCATAAAGTTTTGAAGTGAGAATGTAACGAGAAGACTAATTGCTAAGTTACGAAGTGTTAATGTTTCATTTCAGTGCTCTTTTTGGCAATAATGTGTATGTTACCGGCCAAACCCTGTTTTAGAATGAACTAGTTTGGGGTTTTGAGTTGTCATAAAAATATAACCACAAAGGTTATTTATAACCTTCTAACCTAACCTAAACTTATATAAAACCTTCTTACCTAACCTACCGGTTTTCATCTGCGCTGAAGGAATACAAATTATAAAAAAAAAATAAGGAAGTTCACAAACATGTTCGGAACAAATACTTCCGAAACAGCTATCGGTTATTGATATACCATCAGGTTACTAAAGAAGTGAAACACCAGGGCCTCATTCATTACATTGCACTGTGCTATCATATTATGCTTAATGAATAAACTTCGTACAAAAAAAAATGATTGATTGATTGATTTTTGTAAAAACATTGATTTATTCATGATCATGATACTTTGATCACTTATTAATCCAGCCTGATGGCGAAATCTTCTTTTTTCTCCGCTTTCATCCACCTTGACATGTCTTTGAAATCGTTGAATTGATTTAATAAAATATATTAAATTATGATTAAATTTGAGGACTATATTACTTAATGCCTCGGCAACAACAGGTATTGCCTGACTCCCTACATTCCTACCTTGTGGTATAATGTGCTTTTATATTATCATTGAATTTTATATTGTTTGACTGATGACGACTCCATTGAAGAAGTTGAAATAAATCGTATTATTTATTTTCCTTTAATAAATATATAATTCGCTTTAATTTTCGCTAAGCTTTTATTTTAGTAGCATATATAGGTAAATAGATAACTTTAAATATGTTTTTAAAGTAATCTATATATATGCTACTAAAATATTACATATTTAAAGTTATCTTTTTATATATTTAAGCTATTTATTTTTGTCATTCTATATACATAATCCATGTATAATTTAATAAATCTAAGACGATTAAAATGGTATTTTAAAACGTAACGTGTAGCTCAGTCGGTAGAACGCCAGGTTCTCAAGTTCAAGACCCGGGTTCAAATCCTACCAGTTGTAAGCATGTACTTATTAGATTTTTGGACTTTACGTGTGTCGTGTTTATTTACACCACTTGCAATGTCCTAAAAAGCGTATTTGGAGGAAGTGAGCCTCGTCGGTGAAAAGAGGGGTACGAGTTTTGCCTGTTTCAGTGACAGTCCACAGTCTGTTGCTTAATCTTTAAAGGCACAATATTTTTTTCACCTCACAAGCTCGAAAAGAGCGTATTTGCTGCTTGAAATCAGTGAGCAAAAGTCAATTTTGCTACGTATGCTGTAAAAGTATAACAATTGAAGCTCAAAATGATAAACGATGAGCAATTTTACAGTGTAGCTTAAAAACAAGCAATATCAACACAACCGTCCAAAGATTTAACGCGACAAAAAATTTAAATGAATGTGCCGGCTCGGAATGAGAAATGTTCTGTGTATTATGACCGCAATTTTTTCGCTCGTAAACATACAATAACCACGTCCATTCATAAAATTTAATAAGACGTAAAAAGAGAGTGTCGTGTTTCTGTATTGTGTTGCGTAAGGATAAATCAACTAAACAAAAAATCAGAATATATCGCAAGATATAAAGTGCCTCGTCAAAAATTCAAAGCGTTAAGCACCTATTTCTGCGTAAATCGAAACTGAACTAAGGAGGTTTACCTATTTTTTCGAAAACTCATTTCGTATCTCAAAAAAAATGTATATTCGGTAAACGCAATAAAAGTTAATAAGTAAAAGTTTTAGTGTTAATTCATATTAATATAATTAATAGGTTTAGTACAAGCGGAATTCTAAAAATTGTTTTGAGCAGAATGCTTTTAGCACAGATATTTTTAAAGTGTCTCCATATCTTTTAATATCTCAAAATCTATATTTTGTACTACTTAGGTGAGGGTAAACACGGAATTCACATAACATATTGACATTTTTTAAATCTAGACTTAGACAGCACTTTAGACACAAACCTAAAAATTGGTCTGATCCTGCAATTGTAAAATATATTTAAAATCTTTGTTATCTAATTTACTAACGACCTGTCCCGGCTTTGCCCGGACATGTATTACACATATACACCTTCCTCTTGAATCAGTCTATCTATTAAAAAAAACCGCATCAAAATCCGTTGCGTAGTTTTAAAGATCTAAGCATACATAAGGACAGACAAACAGTGGGAAGCGACTTTGTTTTATACTATGTAGTGATTTATTTGTACCTACAAATTATAGCTATACCAGTTTTCCTAGGTGTGTGGGGTAACTTCTTCCTTGATATTCGGTTACATATCTGAGATTGCGTGAGATGGGACGTGACATGACTACTAATGTTAATGTTATTTCTAGTTTACAAGAAAACTCGTGGTCATGTTGAGGAAAAATAACCGGCCAAGTGCGAGTCAGAGTTGCACACATAGGGTCCCGCACCACAACAGTATAGGGGTACGGAACCCTAAAAACATATTTCACTTGCAGTTATGAAGACGAACTTTAGTTGACACTTACGACCTATTCTATTCATGTATCTAAAGGGTTTAGTTAAGTTGGTAACTTATAAATTTATAAATTATTTTATATTGGTAATTTTCACATTTATCTCATATAGTGCTATAAGACCTACCTATTAACTAAATTTCAAGTTTCTAAGTCAACTGAAAGTGCCCTATAGGTTTTCATGGTGAGCAAATTTGTATGAAATTGATTATGTAAAGTGCAATAACTTTATTTCGCATTCAGGCGCTACGGAAAAAAAATCGACACTTTAAGGACTTGCATATCTACTTCAGTAAATAATGTATTATTTTGATAAAATAATATATTATTTTTCGATTCTTTTTCTAGGGATCTGTTAAAACAGAAACGCGATTGGAGAAATTCGGCTCGATAGAAATATTTATTGAAATAAGGTCCTTTTCCACACCAATTCTCCTGGTTTGACAATTTAGAATGACATATAGACTGCAACTATATTTTATTAGGTGGGTTTTAACAGTATCTAGGACCTGGTTAAACGAAATTTTGATAGCAACTTTAGTACATTTTATATCAATAAAAAACCGACTTTTTGCTACTTTTCCACGAATCCGTCCCTCTCGCACTGAGGATTTTTTCGCATATGGAGTAACAGGGACGCTAAAACTATTACATATCGCCTTAAGTTAGAAGCCTGATGTTTTTACAGCTCCATGAACCGTAGACTTTTCTGTAGGAGGTATCAATTTCAACACTTTCACTTTGATATCTTACATGGGGCCCGAGCAGAAGGGTCTTGACAGACGGACAACGAACTGAACCTATAAGGGTTCCGTTATTTTTATTTTGAGATACGGAACCCTAAAAACAACATGGACAAAGAAAATTTCAGCGACATAGATAAAGCGATGACCATATGTGAATTGTTTTAAAAGTTTAAAATAATCGTTACATTTGACACATTTAAAGTCACATTGACCTTAAAGTTATATTATTTTAACCTACAATACATATTAATAGGGTAGATATGATGACACAATAGTTTCATATCGGTTTATTTTCATACTTCAATGGGTAACAGTAAAATAATGA
Source organism: Ypsolopha sequella (assembly GCA_934047225.1). Classification (NCBI taxonomy): domain Eukaryota; kingdom Metazoa; phylum Arthropoda; class Insecta; order Lepidoptera; family Ypsolophidae; genus Ypsolopha; species Ypsolopha sequella. Next base: position 1,440,368 of record OW203989.1, read on the forward strand.
AATGATGTCCGACAAGAGCGGGTAAAACTAATACATTCATAATAATATTTTATAGTCCGGGTGGCCACTAAAAGCAACCCTATCTCACAATATAATTGAACCATTTGAATTTGAATTTGAATTTGAAAATCCCCTTCGTAGGGATGACCAACCTTTAGTAGCTTTCAAAACAGCCTAAGCATGTAAACATCTCTGTATAGTTGCGTTTCAAACTACATCAAAATCGTATGGAATCTGGAAACTAAGAGCTACGTAATGCAACCTAAGTTTAGTTTCAAACGTAAACGGCATACTACGGATACGCCTACGCTTGGTTGAAGTATGGTATAATACTGTGGGGAAATAGTACTGAATTTGAACAGTTATTTATATCCCAGAAAAGTTGTATCAGAATTATAGCAAAAATTACACGGAGACAAAGCTGTAAACCATTTTTCAAAAAATTAACTCTGCCGTCACTATACATACTTGAATTGTGTATATTTGCACGTAAGCAGACACATCTTTTTATAAAAAAATCCGAAACTAAAAGCCGCTCCTACAGATATAAGGATCACTTGGTGCTCCCAACTTCACGACTTAAGGCCCTCAGTGATAACACCCAACAGATGACAATTAAAGTGTATAATAAACTACCTAATAACATTAAAATATAATTAGTGATGGTGTGTATATAAACAAAATCAAAATGTTATTGATTAAAAATGCTACTACTCTGTTGTCGATTATTTAAATGATAAGGATATTTTATTCAATTAATTGTATTGTTAAATTATTTAATTATGTACTATTTTATTTTTAATTGCATGATTTAATTGTAAATAGATAATAATGTCATGCATGTTCTAATTATTTGCAATACCGACAAGGTCGAATATGTATGTGCCTTTTATTTTTAACACCATTGTAAATACTCATATTCAGCAATAAAGATTTATGATTTATGATTTATGATACGGAGATGTTTTCATGCTAAGGCTACTGGTCGCCCGCGGCGCAACTTAGCACGTTTAACAACAGTTCAACTTCATTCCATGTATGGGAATTTTATTTTACGTTTCCTCTGAGTTCTAATATCTTGACCTCGGTTGACCCCATAGAGACTTATGTTATTTACCAGCAAGACGATGGAATAAGATGAAAAAGATTTTTTATATATTTTGTCCCGGAATTTTCACAAATAGCTAGCAGTCGCCTCCCGGACCATTACACATGATTTACAGTATTGACCTTGATTTCCGAGATTGTATATTGTATTATTTCAAACAGGAAACAGTACACAGATCAAATGATTACAAAAAATAAGACTAAACGAAAACAAATATTAACAAAACAAAGACAAAAGAGACACGATGGTGTCGATTCAGTGTAACACAACTTAGCATATTTGACAGGACTAACCTTATTTAAGCGTCTTTCAGAATCAGAAATCTGTATTTGTGTAAACATAGATAAATGGTTGTTACTCGTATAACATAAAATATTGTCCCATATGCTTTACCATATTCGGTACACAAACATTTAACTTAATACTAAACAAAACATAAACATAGAAAAAAAAATATTTTATTTTTAATTAGATTAATTTGTCATATATCAATTCTATAAATATTATACAATCATTGTCTGAAATCATCGTTTGACATATAGAAAACAAAATATCAATTAGGTAAGTACATGATAAAATCTTATAGCTACAAAAAATCAACGGCCTGACGTTTACAAATTTGTATATGTTAAAAACTCCTTTACTTTATAATATGTTTTCTTTACAAGAAAGTCTTTTAGTTTGGTTTTAAATGATGCAATATTTTTAATTTCTTTCAAAGAGTTTGGAAGCTTATTATAGACGGTAGACGCCACACCGAGGATACTTTCAGTGAAATCATTAAACCAACAGATTTGCATGCCAGTTTTTTATGATCATCGTAGTGCCAAAAAAAAATACAGTCGAATTAAGAACCTCCTTTTTAAAGTCAGTTAAAAATGCAACGTCACCAAAAAGTTTCTGAAATCCTAATGCCAGTTACTATTTACATATCATATCATACTCATTAATTGCTTTTATTTGCGATCTCTTGGTAATTTCCACTTCAACCCAAAAAAACAAGCCCATTGTGGTCACTATGATCGCAGGTAGGTTAAGGGTTAGAGGCGATTTTAAGTATAAATGTTTATTCTGCCAATAGGAGTACTGTTGGAATGGCTAATAGACGAACAGACAAATCGGTGAGATTAAGTGACAAAGTCATGAAATCCATGATTGCTTGCAGAAACCAGGGGAAAACTTGCGTTTCGTTATAATTTTTTGCATCAGAATTTTTCAATTTAATACAAAATATATACTTCGTTTGCTTAATTTTACCTAGATATTTTACAAATGGATCAGATATTATGGCATTTGTGGTAATAATATTAAGTTTATCTTGTTTATTTGCAGTTTAAGTAAAATAAAACGAAACTCCTTTTCTTTTATCGTAAGCGACTTACGATGAAAATAGTAATCGATGTTGTTCTGGATACGATATTTCCTATAAGTAAATGGTACTTACGATGAATTTTTGTGTTGGGTACGATAATTTTTGAATTATCAACTGCATACGACAAAAACAATTTTTTTAATAACTTTTGAGATACTTCAGATAAAATTTTAGCAGTCAGTGCATAAGATACGGTTATTTTTTAGCGTCTGTTACGATAAAAACGTTACTGTCCCTTACGATGTTCTTCCGCAAAGGGGACGATATATCCTATAGTTAAAACCCATTTTTAGTTAAAACTAGTTTTACCTGGAATCGAAGTGTGTCTATAAATAAATTCTAGTTTTACTTTATCAAAAGTAGTTGTAACAAAGGCTTTCAGTTAGAAATAGTTTTTACTACTTAAAAACGGGTTTTAGCTGAAAACGGGTTTTACTGTAACACATTAAAAAAATATAAATGAACATTCATGCAGACAGATAAAAGACTGACAAACGTTGCATTTCGTTTTCATAGAGGAGATGAAGAGAAATATTCCGAGTGTAAGGAACTTAGTGAAAATAACCTTTTCCACGGAATAATTATTTTGTTTATTTTTGCCTCCAGGTAAATACAAGGTACTACCGGGACATTTAATTAACGTCTTCTTCTTTGTTCTTATATTCTGGTTACTTTTCTAGTGAAGCTCTCTTTTTAAGGTGAAGTGGGCATTAGGAAAACGGTCTTTTTGTCGTGTGGTTAGTGCCCAACCTGATGGTTTCAGAGTTATTCAGGCTGCCATACAGGCCTCTGACATGACTAACCGACGATTATCTTTCGATATCAGCCGGACAAACAGCTTTATGTACTTTCCGAGGCACGGAGGGGCCAAGATGTAAATTCCACTAATGGTCACCCATCCAAAGACTGACTACGCCAAGCGTTGCTTAGCAATGGAAAGTAACTGATCACATGGCTTTCAAAAATCCCTTTAGTGGCTATTAAACTATTTAAGAACTGAGGTGTTACTTCAAGTACGAACATATGGACACTATTTGTAAGGAGTACGACAAATTTGACCAAATACAAAAAAAAACAAGACCAAATCAACTTCGTAAACTGACATACTTACCGACATACAAACTACCCTCATACAACAATAACCATGGTACTCGCACTTGGGAGTACATGCTACCAAAGATATTAAGCGAACTACCAAGTGAAATTATAAGTCAACTGAATCGTAATCCTCACAAAATAAAAACTATTTTAAAGTGTCACTATCTCGATAAAAAAAAATATAAAATTAAATAAGTCAAATTTTAGTTGTGAGCGCTTGCAGCGACACATAAACCTCTTTATGGTTTCCGTTTTCCGTTTTTCTTGTATTTACTCAATAAAAGAAAAAAAATGTATCCTTGGACAATCGGAATTCGATAGTATATCTATGTTTTTGATGAGTCCAGTTGGCAACTAAAGATACATAATAGGCCCTCTGGACGAACTTATCTAGATTCGAACGCGGGTTAGCAAAATATGTATAAAGTATAGGATAGTATATGAGCCTTGTCAAACTCAACGTTAGCTATAATATGACACAAATATTTAAAAAATATTTTGGTCAAAACATAGCTAACTGCAATTATTATAAGTTTTGTAATGATAACTAAATACAAAAAGTTGTAAACAAAATTTTCAGTGGTATTTCTATGTTTTTTCCAAGGTATAAAAATTTTAAATCATAATTTTAAGATACTCAAAAAATTTCTCATATCTTCAAAAACAATATCTATTTACATCTTGGTTTCCCAAAAAAACTTGTGTAAAGTCGGATTTTCAAACGCTCCCTTCGCTTTAAGTTAGACCGTGTATTGTAAATAAAAGTAAACGTAAATTAAACACATTTAAATATTACTACCTTTCCCCCAGAACCACCCGCGCTTAATTAAATTTCTGGTTTAGACCACTTTTTCTCTGACTCGTATTACCAAATTGTCTCTGCCATATAGAGGTACTGTAACGAATTAGTTTCTAAGTAAAGTAGTACTCATGTAATAAAACTATTGTGATCCTGGTCACGAGTACTATCTGTAACAAATAGGTTCTTGGACTATTTGTACTGTAAGAGCAATATTTATTCTGCTTATAGATGTATATGCATATGTGTTATTTACAGTCATATGTACGTACAGTACTTAGTATGTATTTATTTAATAATTAAACGATGACCGCTGCAAGCGACAACACCCGTAGATGGAAGTTATTGTATTGTATATACCTCTCTACGTCTCCTAAGTTATTATGACATACTTGAGAGTACATCGATTTATTAATTACAAATTAAATCATTGGCCGTGATTTATTTGTGTGATCGTCTAGTAGATTAGGACACTACGTTATGTTACAAAACGGTTATGCTCAAAACAATGTATATCACAATTCAACAAAGAAAAATAAAGTAATCGAGTAAAACGAATGTACTAGTTATTGATTAAATGATACGACTTAGCTGTATTCTGGAACTCAGCTATATTTCAAGGCATAATAGCCTTTCATCACACCTACGACTTGATCAAGTCAATTTCTAATTTTCTACGCTTGACGTGTGGACGGGATAATCGTAGGTGCAACCTAAGGAGCCCCTGATGCAGAATTCACCAACTCTGGTTCCGACACAAGCATTATGCAAGGCTTCCCATCAGAGTTAACAGCCATGTGAACCCCCGGACGTCTCCAGAGACCACAGTCCACAACGACCCCGTCCCTAAACCAGAAAGGGTTCCTAACATAAAACTCAGTATCCATATCATTCACAACAAAAATCTAAATTATGAAGACCTAAAAATGGAAATTGTAAAGAAAAGTCATGTGAGAAATTTTCTGCAGAAGTCTCGTTCCTGTACCTGTACCTAAAATCCTGTAGAAGTGGATAAGTGAGAGGGGAAAGAAATAATATGTTGGTGTGACACCCGTAGCTCGCAGTACCTATAAAATCTCGAATTTCTCACAGACTTTTTGTTAATCGAATATACAGCAGCACAGCTAGACGTAGAAACTCTAAAGGTCCTAAATTTTGGATAGGAATAAGGGACGTATATATTATTCTTTACATAAATAAATTGTGATACAAATAATTGATATATAAAGCTAAACCGCGTTTCGTATTTAACACTGAAAATATATAATTTACTTCACTCCCGACACTTAATTTCAGAGCTCTGAATTTCAACCGTGCTCGTCGCTAATATAAATTACTTCAGAACCGACGCTAAAACTTTATAACACAAACAAAGACGACACTTCGACGCGATTTCTTATAAACGTTCCGCTTCGCCCGTACTAGTCAAAGACCTAGACTTCAGGTGACCTATGACCTATGACCTAGAGGTGTTTATTTTAATCTAAGAAACCAGACTGTACGCGACGTGTTTCCTAGATCGACCTGTTTCCAAGCGTCCCGTCACCCAACTGTCCACTCTTTCTTTGTCCCCACCTATGGTTTTTCCTAAATTTTGCATAGTTCTAAGCTCCGCCTTCCTTCCAGACACATTATTTCGTAAATTAATTAGTTGTCAAACACTACTTGAGGCTTGTTTAGCCAAAACTCAACAAAAACAGTCAAGAGCGTGAAACACATTAAAACTAATCTCTTTTTCAACTCGTGAAACATAGATCTACAATAATTTTAGATGTGCCATTCAAATCTATAGAAAATAAGGAAATAAACATTTAAATATAGAATGCTGAATAATTTACTAGTACAATTACTGCTATTTTAATCTTATTCATTATGCAAATTATTTTGGACCTTTTTGAGTTTCATGAAATCGATTAATTGAAAGAACATGAGGTAGAATACGTTTTATTTTATATGTTCGTGTTCTAAGTCATTTAACTATTATCATAACATCAGAGCTAGCCTCCGAACATGAAATAACACACTTTTCATGATTCAAGTTTTTAAACTAATTTTATCAATAAACATACACCACCTCTCTGATATTTGTAGATCTGTGGCTTCTTCCAAGATTTTACAAGTTTCACAAAAAATACGAACATGGTTTCAACATCATAAAACTTGACACATTCTCTAGGACCAAACTTATGTTTGTTTTATTGCATGGGAACTCTAAAAAAAATCATACTGGCGCCAATTGCTAAGTAAAATATAGATGAAAGCGTTTCTATGCCCTGTAGCTTGACCCTTGTGACGCTGTGAGATAAGGTCGCTAACACGTCCTAAATCCTTTACCTTATCTTAGGCTGTTATTAATTTGTTTCTGGAATCCACATGACATTTCCTTCCATAAAGCTATAAGTGCATTCAATTTTGTTTAAAATTGAACTTAAACATGAAGGCATACGAACGAAATATCAATTAAATTATTAATATTTGGCTTCGCCCACTTATTTAAAATAGGTTGGGTTTAATTCTAAATTGCTAAAGTTCAGATCATAGATGGAGTTACTGGTATAAAATAACGAATAATAGCAGTACAAAGTAATTTATATATTTCTGTACGGATGAAGAAACTTCAGTCGTTACAGTACAAGTGTTTTGCTCTATGCGCTCCGCCTTAGAGCATGTACCAGGCTCTGCTTACTTCACTTTTGTCATAACGTACTAAACATACATACATTGTCACGACATGATTCGCCATGGGGGTGTCAGTGTTATTTCCGAGTGCGAACTTTGAAATCCAAGTCACAGTCCACACTCGTCCACCCATGTTCCACCGACGATTATTACAAGCAAAGCCCAATGGACGTTGAGCCCCTGTTGCCTGAACCCACAGCTTAACGTGTCTTCCGAAGCAACCAGTAGATGAAACCAAAATGTGTTCTGCGGGATTTAAACCCGCGAGTGCCGGACTTGGTCTACAAGGTCATTGATACTTGGTCTCTCTGAAGAAGACCATTTTCTCATGGTATACTTACTTAAGCGACGAACCTAATCACCACCGCTTAACTTGTATACCAACTCGTAATTCTCAAATGTGAAATTGGGAGACACAGACTAAAAATTCACTGTCTGGTGTTAAAATCGCCACTGAAGCTATCTGTGACTAACTTCAGGTCCACCTAGCCCGAACTGCAAATTAAAATGTAAAACTTTATGAAACGTCAAATTCAAATTCAAATAGTTTATTTTGCAAAGCAGGTATAGATATATACACTTTTTACACGTCAAATTTAATCTAATAAAGAAAATATATGTAATAAAATAATAAATGTACATGAACTAAATTAAAGGTTTATTTAATTTATGTAGCAATTTATTTACGATTAAAATGATAGGTAAAATATATATTATACAAGGTAAAATCCAATCAGCCGCCCGAACCCATACCGGAGACCCGGCTAGGGACCAGGAACAAGGTTCAATGATCACCAACCGTCAGAAATCGGCAAAGTTCTAAAAAGGAACTGACTCACTTTTTGGTTTTTTTCTTTTATATCGGTGTAAAGAAAGGACGCGAACTATTATTGGTGTATTTTTTGTAAAAAGTGACGTGCTCCTTCCTGGTTTGAAAGCAAACGGTGGTCTGAGATGCCATGGCGCGAAAACGGTTGACGGCAGGCAGCGATGGCGAATGAATTTTCCCATAGTAAAATGTATGAAAGATTCGCCAGGCAAACCACGTAAAACTTCAAAAAGTTTAGATGAAGCTAGAATAATGTTTGGAAATCAGATCTGAAACAAGTTTTGTAACAAGTTTCTTTGAATTATTCACTGTGAAATTAACGAATCATATTTGTATTATATGCCATAAAAACAACGAAGTGTTAATAATGTCAGATGCTGATTTCGTTGATTCAATAATTTTGCTGAACTTAAATGATTTTTTATAACTTTTACTAAATCTAATAATGATTTATTATGAAGCACTTCTTTATCTAAACTATGACAGAAATAAATTTCTATGTTTGAACACTTGGTGATTTATTCATCGCAAGGAGATATAAATTAACATTATATCATTGCATAATAAGAGTAATGTGTATTCTTCACTACCCGATGCTGTAACAGGTGACGATAGGGCATAATGGTCTGTGACTAGCTTTGTGTACACTAGCGTCCTCTAGGCGCCAAGTGGCTCACTGTAAAGTGGGTATCTATAAATATCATTGCAGTATGGGAAAGCACATCGGTAAATTCACGAGTTGTGTTGAGACCTGGATAGCTCAGTCGTTAGAGCAATCGCCCGGTAAGCGAGAGGTCCCGGGTTCGAACGCGGTTCAGAGCTCCTCACATCCAGATTAACTTTTCTTTCTGCGTTTCTATACCGCAATGATATAATGTTAATTTACTTTTTTATCTTATTCGTCCCAATTTTATTTCATAAATATATCGTATTTTAGGATACTTTATTGTGTTAACGCCAAGACTCGTTTGACGCAAATCTGGAGAAAATAAAAATAGGTGCGACGACAAGTGAAGCGAAGAGAAGCGTGTAGGTTGCTAGTGATCATGCCGAGCGAAGCAAAGCGAGTCAACTCCTGTAGTAATCAACAAAATTTACAGAAAAATGTAATTCATCAACGTTTAATTTCAAGTTGTTTTACAAATACGCGTTGACCCGTTGTATTGAATAACGCGAAATGTTTAATACAATCGTGCATATTATTTAAAAAAATTGCTGATGTTGTTAAGTTGTTTAACATAATGCAGTTGTTTTGTAAAACAACTAGTGGTTTTGTAAAACAGCCGATTTCATCATCTATCTGCGAAATAGATAATAGATTTAGCAGCCTCCAGCTCGTTTTTCCAAATATACAATTCAAGCTTATTTCTCAGGCTGAGCAACAGTTCATTTATTTATAGACTGCAGAGATATTTATGATATTAGTTACAAAGACCACTTTACTTGATAAAATATCAAGCCTTTACCGCAAAACCGCCGAAGTTCCATAAAATATAGAATAGATATAGAAAGTTAGACCGTTTGTCTCTGATAATGGTATTTTTATTCTTATCCAGGATCAAGAGTCAAGAAGACTGATATTTATTAAAGACTCGCTATAGTTTTATCGTTTTTGTCAAGCATAAAAGAAAAAGCTACGTAATAGTAACTAGCAAACACCCTGCAGCGTTTTTTGCATGGATTTCGTTTCTCCCGATCCCACTTAGGAGTTTGTTTAAATCCCTTCTTAGCGGATGTCTTCCATGTTTCTTATTCCAGCCGTTTGGTTTGTGCGTTGATAGATCAGTCACTCAGGGTATTCTTTTTCGTGTATAGTTGCGCCCGCACTTCAGAACTCGAATTGCTGACGTTGGGGTGCAGACAATATATCAACAGTGGGGTATATCAACGCGCTAACCTGTATATCAACGTGGTAACCTGTATAACAACGCGCTAACCTGTATATCAACGCGCTAACCTATGTATCAACGCGGTAATCTGTATATCAACGCATTAACCTGTATATCAACGCGCTAACCTATAGGTATATATCAACGTGCTAACCTATATAACAACCCGGTAACCTGCATATCAACGCGGTAACCTGTATAACAACGCGCTAACCTGTATATCAACGCGCTAACTTATATATAAAACGCGCTAACCTATATATCAACGCGGTAACCTGTATGTCTATGCGCTAACCTGTATATCAATACGCTAACCTATGTATCAACGCGGTAACCTGTATATCAACGCGCTACCTGCATATCAATGGGTTTGTATGAGAGCATCGTCATCATATCCATAGCTCTGTAGTACTGATATAGCTATGACATGGGATTTCAAATACGTGACCTATGGGTAGACTTGTAGATGCAAAAATACTTTTCTATGATAAATAAGATGAACGACTCAAATAATGTGATGAACACAAACAAGTATTTGTGCGTATACGTAAAACATTTATGCATCAAATACTTTACTGTAATGATTCCCTGATTTTCTGAAACGTGAAGAACCCCTGAAACTAAATCAGGTATAGTAACTAGATCTCACTAAACTGAATTAACTTTGGCTTCAAATTATAGTGGCCCGGCCAGATTTTCCTGAAATTCATTTCACGATATCTGATCAAAAGGCTTAGTTCCCATTAGCATTTACCCCTCAATATTAGAATTTATAATAATGATGCTTCAGAAAGGTTTACCTTCATCAAAGGACTTTAAAATCCATCTTTCGTGGCTACAACTGAGCGACCGAAAAGTGGTTTGAGTAATTTGGAATGGCTGCAGATTTAGTAAAATTCATCTGTGATTGAATGTATTTCTCATTTCTATTCATTTACATTAAATGTTTTCATACACTAGTATTTTAAATGCTTTTTTCCAAATTTAGAGGTTGTTAGTAGTTTTCAATGGCTACAACAACAGATATTTGAATTTCAGATTAATCTTCGATTAATTCAATAAATGGACTTCAAAACTGGTGATTGACATTTTCAAGTTATTGTCGCACAGTGAGCCGTATCGACACAGAAAATAAGAAAATACGACCCACAAAAATAAAGGGTACATTTTACCGGCCAATCCCGATTTTAGGACAGACTAGTTTGGCCTGGGCTAAAATAGTTTTTCGGAAGTCCTGCAGCTCAGACAAGAGCCATTATGTAAGGTTAGATGGTTGTATACGTAGTGGCGCGACCACCTTCGTGGGAATTTATGACAAGCCAAAACTACTTTGGCCTAGCCCAACCTACCTAGTTTGTCCTAAAATTGGGTTTGGCCGGTATCATTTATAAAAGACAATATTTTTTTTATGAATGAGTGTTTTCTTGAAAAAGCTTCACTTTTTAAACTTATCACTAAGTTTGTAATTTTTTTTATTAAATTAAATCTACGAAATAACACTGAAATAAAATAAAACACATTGCCAAAACATACCTGCACAAATATTTTTCTTTCTTATTTTTACTACAAACTAATTTAACCTATTGCTTTTACTACAACCTATTGTTGAAGTGCAAACCCTATTTTCTCTTTACGTGGGTTTGTTTCCTTGGAAAAGTTGTTAAATATGATCAGTAGATAATTGATACGTACTTACGCTTGGTCACTACTGCGCCAGGTGTAAGTTGTTAATGAAACCTGGGATGAAGCGCTCTCGCCTAGAAATTACCTAAAAAAAGTAAAGCAACCACTCTTCCGGTGCAGTTTCCCATGACGCCTGGATAATATGAGTCGCTTGGAGGCATGCTTTCGTCATAAGGGTGATGAAAAGCCACGACCGAAGCCTACCACCGGTTGAAGTGAAATATTTAGTCAGTAAAGGGTCTTGATCTATATAACTGTCCAGGGTGCACCAAGCGTATTTAAAGTAATCACTCGTTGCCTCAGTTTATGCTACTCGGGGAGGCTCCTTTCAAGCAGCAGTGTATTTTTACAACCGTATATACATTGTTCCAGTACGAAACCCGGGCCTTTAACAACACGGGTGTGGCAGTGACGAACAGTTCGTGTGACGCTCACTCCTGCAGCATCACGGTGAGAGCAGACCGAGGAACTGCCAGGTACACGTGCGAGGTATCCAGTGAGGGGCCGAGGTTCGCGGTGGATCGGCAGTCCACGAACATGACGCTCGCTGGTGAGTGCTTCTTGAGGTGATGATGCCTTGGTACCTGATTTTAAATAAATTAACTTTTTGAAAACGAACAAGAGTTACAAATGAATTGTTTGTTCTGCAAGTGGAAGATAAAGCTCGACCTGGCCGTCCTATATGGATGTAGGCAGCACCCGGAATACAAGGGCTTGTATATAACCAGATTAGTGAATGTGAAAGATGCTAATGAGGTTTGTCACAATCGTGTTAGATAAAAATCTTTAATCTGTGTCTGCCCCTCTGGGAGACAGTCATAATTGTATACATATAATGTATGTATGTATATTATACATTTCTGATCTACGAGTAGCTACTCTACTTATTAAGTTTGCAATATTATACCTACTACTCAAAACAAAATAAGGGCCACTTGTTATTTTTACATTTCAGTGTACTTTAATGAACATTTAACTAATTGATAAGTAACAAAATGTTGATGTTACGAACTTTTTGGTATCTAACCTCTTTGACGTTGTGCTTAAGAACAAATACTGGTTATATAAAAAAAAAATGAATTTGAAATTTTCTTGTAATTATGTTTCGATTTTTCTTTAAGTTTTGTTTCGATTAGCGTCTTGATATCCTGAAAATTCTCGTAATTTTGTCTAATTAACTTGTGTAAACAACATTTAACGTAAATTTCCACAATTACGGAGACATATGGACACAATTACTGCAACCAGAGCCGTTGCAATGATCCGAGAAGAAAATTCTCAGCGGTCTCAGGGTTTGCACTTGGGTTTTTCTCGAAGAGCTATCCAAAATGATTTGTAGCGACTCAGTCTGTACTGGAAGACTCTCACATTCAAGTGTTACCGTGGCCAGCTAGCAGTCCGGGCTTAAATCCGATCGAGCACATGTTTTGTTTACGTTAATTTAACAATGTATTAATTTCATAATTTTCATGGTACACCTCAAAAACCTTATTTTGTTTTGCCTAATATATTTTGAACTGATGCAATTAAATTTGTTGACTTAAAGCATCACCCACTTGAGGATATTCCATGCTGTCAGACACAACGAGTACCTATTAAATGATGTATAAAATGCAATTTTGACATGAACTAACTTTAATGCACAAAAATAAGAAGATAGATACAAAGAATAGACAAAAGGCAAGGGCGGACTTAGGGCGGCGAGGAAGTTTTTTTCAGTCAACTTTGGGAAAACAGAAACATTTTTAACATCAAAATTTATATCAGTGAAGAACATAAATATTAAAAAATTATTTTAAATTTAAATTTAAAAGAAGACACGGAAGGGAGATATTTGAAGTAAGGTGTTTGTGTTTTCTTTTAAAGGAAGGATCATCAGGGATGTTGTGGGACCGTTGCTTTATTTAAAGATTTATCTCGCTAATATATTTTTGTTGGTACAGTTCTACCGGAGTATGACCCCCTGATCACGGGGCTCCCCACCATGGTGACTCCAGACGAGGAGGCGGTAGTGAACTGCACGTCGGACCACTCGCTGCCGGCCGCCACCATCGACTGGTTCGTCGATGATGTCCCACAGGAGGTGAGATATTCTACCAGTGATCAGTATAAGACCCTAAAAAAACTTTGGGCCCGGCAATCAAGCTTGATACAATACAGCAATTACTATATCTCACTAAGTACGTTTGGCTATGGTTGTTGTAGTAATAAGTACACTCGTCATTTTGCTAGTGTACGTAACGTCGGGAGCGCTACAAAACGCGTTTATAACACGTCACTACTACAACTATAGCCAAACGCACTTCGTGAGATAGAATTATTTTGTAGCATAAAGTCAAATCTGGAAAAGGCCTTCAAAAATTCCTTAAATATGAGATTATATTTTTAAATAGAATTTTTACTCAATGAATGCCAAACAACCATTTTAACTGATGAGGAAGACAAAAATGGTAAAAGAAGAAACGAATATTTTTCCAACAAGGTTTTTTTTTAAATACGACAATCTGTAGGATGAATCACGATGTATTGTGTTTTATTAATTTAGTGATAGTAAAAATTCATACTCTTGTTCATGCATCTAACTTTCATTCAAATATAAAAAATCTTGTATTAAGGTTAAGTTGTTTAGTACGTCACGGAAACACCTGATATATGTATCTGGTGTGCTTGTTAACTTATAGGACTGAATTTAAAATTGTGTTATGTGATCCCTTGAATAGTAATTCTTAAATTATTATAATTATGCAGGTACACTTTTCAGTCACAGGCCCATAGGGACCCAGTCATTTGAAAGGCATTCATAGGGCCGAAGCCACGTTCTGAGGCCGAAGCCAACATATTGGCGAGGCTTTTGGTACCATTTAATCTAAATGTGAGATTGGAGCATCCACGGTATATAACGGACAGTCTCCCATAGTTGTGAACTATTGCCGGTAGGAAGCGACACTCCAATGAGGATGGGATGATAAGTGGGCCGGATATCAGGGCTATGGAATGAGATGACGCACATCTGCCTCGATCTCTCACAAAATTAAATATGGCAGATAGTTGCTGTTTGATTACTACCCAACGGGATAGCCGTCGTGGGCCCCCTATCTAGCCACCATGTGGCGGCCAGGGGGCAACACTATGTCAGCAGCTAAGGTTGTCGAGAGGTGAATCTGCGGGGCGCAAGATCCTTATACAGTCGAGTGCCCCCGGCGTTATGACATTTGACACTTCCAACCTGGAGCATAAGTTCCACTCTTGCATCTACACGCGCAGAGCCGGGGAAGGGTGTATTGCTGTGTGTATGTGTGTGTATTTCCCCTGGAGGTAGAACTCAGCATCGGATCGGCACAAGCCGCCCTGCGGTAATTCACTGTAGTGGACGTACCGGATGCACCAGAGAGCAATGGGGTCTTGTTATGATGTTTCTGACTTTGCCCTCTTTCAATATGTAACTTTCATTCATCTTCTCTATAGGTCCAAAGGTCCCCACAAATACAATTTACAAATACAAATACAGTTTTCTGCGTCAAAAAATTCTTGTAAGTGATATTTTGTCGTTTTTGCCAATATTACACCATATTTTATATTTTCTTGCTGTGCACTACGTTTTGTAACTAATTTTCCAACACTGTCTCTGTATGACTCATAATTTATTTATTTATTCTGTACAGTAGTGATGCAATCTATACTAATAATAAAGTAATAAGAAAGTATAGATTCTGCACATTGAATATTTTTGCGATCAAAATTCTTGATATTTCATAAATCGTTTTCTTATCGCAACCGATAGCGAGATTCTAACAATTCTAAGATATTCCCTACAGATGAACTTATTTAATTTTTAAATACTCAAACTGGATAATGTTATAAATGAAGCAACTCCGACAACAGTAAACAAGAACAGACCCTTGTACCTAGGGTTGTCATCTGTAAAATATATTAACTAGGACAAGGAGCTTGAAACCCCCAGAATATGAATGTAAATCGGGACATATACAGGGTGGAAAAAATGTAAGGGCCCTGGAGGGGAGCTACCTTAAATCGTTTAGTTAGCTCATTTTACTGAAAGGAAACATTCCTTTATTTTTTTAAAGAAACAAAACTGCATTCAAAGATATTCTGAAATTCGCTTGTCTCACCCGGGAATCGAACCAACTAAAAATTAAAAAATAAACCCTCGCTATTTTATCATACGAATCGGTAGGATAATTGTTCAGAATAAAATTTGTCGAATAAACATTTGGTCTTACACTCATCTGTTGTACGAGATACTCATGAAATTAAATATTTATTACAAGTTCTTTGTTAACAATACCTAGTACTGTTCACTTGTAACAAGTAAATGAAACGTTCTAATTTTCTTATCTCTCTTACATCCAAAGACATCGTACGAAGTACATGCTTGCTAATGTTATTTATCTTAAGTACCTTGTTGAAGACTTCAATAAGAAAATCGTTAAACGGTTATAATAAATGTATGCAGAGCACAATTACTTCTTGCACTAGGCATACTGAAGAAAATTTTAAAAAAGGAACGTATTTTTTTTGCAACGCGGAGCAACAAATTTGAAGTTCGAACCATAAATTTCGTTCGAAATTAAAATTTTGTTTTGTTTTGCTTCCATTCCGTGCTCTCATTGTGTAATAGTGGCGTATAATTATTACTTTACAAGTAAACAGTACTAGGTATTGTTAATAAAGAACTTGTAATAAATATTCAATTTCATGGGTATCTCGTACAACAGGTGAGTGTAAGACTTTAGTTTAGTAGACAAATTTTATCCTGAACAATAATCCTACCGATTCGTATAATAAAATAGCGAGGGTTTATTTTTAAAAATTTTAGTTGGTTCAGTTCCCGGGTGAGACAAGCAAATTTTAGAAGATCTTTGAATGCAGTTTTGTTTCTTTTAAAAAATAAAGGAATGTTTCCTTTCAGTAAAATGAGATAACTAAAGGATTTAAGGTAGTTCCCCTCCAGGGCCCTTTAATTTTTTCCACCCTGTATATCTATTCTTTTTTACTTTAGAAATAAAATAAAATAAGTATAAATTGTTTTCATTTATTTATTCGATCATGAAGCAAAATACAGTAAACTTTAGTAACAATATAATTTTAAAGATTAAATTTTAACATTAAAAAGTGTCCTTATCTCTGACTAGGAATAACAACAAATCTTCTAAAAAATGAGCCAAACTTTCTTTTTCTTCGTTATAGTTACGAAGTTAAAACTTTTAAAATCAAATATGGAATTATTATTCTAGTAAACCCAGACAGTATGCAAAATCCCGCTCGCACCCGACGACGCGACGCTCCCTGGACGCCCTCCAAACTAGGACAAATCCAGGGAAACCCGAACGGATGGCAACCTTACTTGTATCTCAAATGCCCGCAGCGACTTGTCCACAAGCCCTTGTTCCATGAAAAATAACAACCTGTTTTGCATATTGGAAACTAGCTACAACTTCACTGAACATACTGTAGACCTGTAAATTTATGAAATAAATTATGAAATATTGTATACATATTTTAACGATATGTAGGTTAATGGGACTAATTGTAACAACTTACTAAGCATAAAATACTTACTTCGTCACGATTTATAGCTATCTGAGATTGATGGTTTTACAATTAATTAGATTTCTAAAAGTTTTTCAAAAAACTTAAGTCGCGTATTATGCGAGGGCTGTGTGCTCCTATAATTTGTATAACTCTGCAGGACTAATGTATACTCAATAAGTAGATGTTTATAATCGGAGTATGCAGTTGGAGCTCCTTAATTAATAAATTACTACAGCGCCTGATGGATATCCTCAATAAGACATAGTATGACCTAGTATGACGTGTGCTAACCCACAAATTGGGAGAGTGATAGCAGGCAAAGTCTTCAGATTTCACTTTTTGAGACTACAGTCTGTCTAGAGACGGAAGCCTTAGAATCGCAAAATCTACGCGACTGCCTGTAGCCATGTTACGAGTGGCAGCCGCATCAGAATCTACGCGACTGCCTGTAACCATGTTACGAGTGGCAGCCGCATCAGAATCTACGCGACTGCCTGTAACCATGTTACGAGTGGCAGCCGCATCAGAATCTACGCGACTGCCTGTAACCATGTTACGCGTGGCAGCCGCATCAGAATCCTGAGGACGATCGCTGCACGTTTTGACTCTCCCTTCCTGAAGCATTGGGTGGGGATAGTCACCGGTGCGGTAAAATAGATAAGTAATGATGATGTATTTTAATTACCTACTAATATAGTCTAAGTAATTCTGTTACTAACAACATTTATGGATTTGTAATCTGAAATAAACATTATATTATTATATTGTTTCGGAACATCTTCTCATGACGTCATGCCGGAACATTAATTAAATGTATAAATAATCGTTTAAATTTCTAATATAATAATATTTATATATGTATTACAGTGAGAGATATATGAGGTTATAATGAGTTCAAGTCCACACAAGTCACGGTTGGATGATCTGGACCCCAGAGACTCTCCAAAGGGATTTGACCTTGTTACTGGCCGCGATTGGATCTAACCCAAACGGTAAATTTGATAAATCTCCTAAACCCGGTCACGATAACTTAAGGCTTCGGAGATAGGCGACTCCGTCTCAATTCGTAGATATTTGATTTAACGCCCACTTATTTTAATCGGTGAAATTTCCAATAGAATTCTTGATACAATAATATCGCGATTTAAAAATATATTCATTTTCGATATATTATTATACAAAGTGTTTGAAACGTGAAACTTATGCAGTTTTTTCTTTATATATTTAAAAATAATTGCATATGTTATGAACTTTAAAGTGAATGTCGATGGGCCGCCGAAGAAATATGTACTATGTACTATGCTGACCAATTTGGTGACATAAGAAGTTAAATAAAGAACATAATGAGAGAAGCGTGTGATTTAGTAAATGACTGAAGACGACCACAAGTGGGTCGTGATATATTTAAAAAAAACTAATACTTTTTTATCAAAACCAATTTCTTAAAATAAAAACCTTTAAGGCGTATGACCACGCTAAATAAGCAACTCGATGTGTGTCGGTACAAATATCAACGGATACGACATTGAAATAATGTTTATTTCAGCCTGCCTTGAAAAGTGGCTGTTACGACAACCACTGTGTCTCCGGCTAGCGCAAAATAGGAAAAAATAATACTTTTCACATGGACGCCATGAACGAAAAAAATATTTAAAGTTAAATTTTTTAGATCTAAAAATTTCCCATAATTTGGTGAAATAATGATTAAAATAAGGCGTTTGGAAGGAGTAAGAGAATTCTTGTGTTAATCATGTGAAACTTTCGATGACTTTCGATTTTTTTTGTCAAAACTTACAATGGAAAAATAGTTTATGAAACTTAAAATTTTTTTTGACTCTATAATGCCTATCAGACATTTTTATGAAAGTTTTTGGACCACCCGTGTGGGAGGAGTTGGCCTTCAAAGACAGGTCCAAATTGCAGTTGGCGTATCCATTCGCCTTAAAAGGTATAATATATATTTATTTAATTAATACATATAATAAAACAGTAGAACCCGGTGTGTCTGTACATTGAAGATAAGCGTAACAGAACACAAATCAGCGATTTTTAGAATTCTTTTCGGTTTGTCTTTTTGTTCACGCAGATCTCCAAAAACACTGAACGGATTTGAAATCGCTTTTTTTTATAACCATCTTAGTGACCCTGTTAAATATAGGCTGGGGTATTAATAAAATAACACCCAAGCCAAAAACGGGGCAGAGTGGAATAAACGCGGTTGGGGTCGCGGGCAAGGCACATACTTACTATTATACTTTACACACTAACATCTGAATGTATTCGTTCAGTCAGTAATTGTGTGACTTTAGTTTATAAAGTTCTTCGCAGCGTCACGGAAGCCGGGAGTATCTAGCGAGGCTGAAAAACGAGCATGCCAGGACGGACTTACGGGTATTTCGGCCTCACTAGCTTTATTTGGGATATTTTCAGTTTGTAAATTCAATTGAGAGGGAGTGAGAGCGCCTATAATGTTTGCTCATGTAAAAAAAAATGTTTTCTGTAGGCCACGCGGGCAGAAGCTATTAATTGATAAATGTGAAAGAAACGAGACCGTTGTGTCAGGATCGTGGCAGATGGAGATCTGGAGATCCTACCCCTTCACGAGACAGGCATTAGTACCTATTGTTAAGTATGTATACATGATATAAAGTAAGTTTTCATAATAATAGTACATTACTGCGAGACCAAGTAAGTGAGCTCTCCCTGGTCGAGTAAGATAAAGACCGAGCCCGAGGCCAGGGAGGGCTAATTACGGTCGAAGCATGTATAGTGGTTTTCTCAACAATACAACGAGACAATTTATAGAAGGTCTATAGGATAAGGAGTTTAGTAAAATTAAATGAACTCCTTATATTGAAAGTCACGTTGCTCATATTGGGGCAACATTTCGTGAAGTGGTATGAGAAAGCCGTATTTTAACTCATAATCATAATCATAACCATAAAATTGTTAATTGTGATAAATCAATATACAAATAACATACATAGGTAATTAAACTTAGATTACTTGAACATTTTATATATCATTTAAACTTATCTCAAAATATTAAATACAAAAAAAGATTTTTTTCTAGTCGAGCACTTGTAGGCGGAAAATTCGATTCAAGATGCAAACAATTTTTTTTTTTACGACAAATAATTGCCATGTTTTCTTTTTTCAAACTTGGCCTTTATTGTAGGCTGCGTTCAGTTTGATTGTCGGACGACGCCCGCCTTCACTGACAGCAGTATAGCATAATAATAAAATGTTTAGTATTAAATGGTTATAAATATATAAAATTAACAAAGTTAATCTTTTTTTGTTATTATTATGGCAATTATAAAATAAAGCAAATATCTCTACATTCTGAACACGAAATTGCAATTAGTTTTCTTTTTCTTTTTAACTCTTTAGCGCACACCCATTTTCATATATTTTTGATGAAAACCTTTTCTGTGGTGCAAATTATAATGACACGTATTAGAAAAAAAATCCTGAAAATGGTTATTTTTCGCAAAAGTCCCAAAAATGTATCAGATTAAGAGGCCTGGTCACCTGTTTTACCCATAAAATCAATCCATAGGCCCTAATTTAGTGACTACAACTCTAGATAAGTGTAATGCATTCTGAAACGAGTACCTACGCTTACCTGCAAGAACACCCAAAGAAAATTACCAAAACAAACATGATATGGGTCTATAACTGCCGAGCAAGATTGTTTATGGTAAATTAATTATTATGTCACAATAAAGACGTTGACGCCAATAGTTCAATATTATTGAGGTTCATAAGGCATGAGTTTGAAATTTAATGCGTAATAGTTATGATCTTGTCCAAACAAAGATAAAATAGCATTTTAAGTTGATTTTGAGAAGATCATGACTAATTGTGTATACAGTTTCAAACTTTTGCTTTATAAACCTCACTAATACTAAACTTTTGGCGTCAAATGGCACAGATCAAAATGGTTTTCAATTTTAAATTTCTAAGCAAGAAAAACAAAGTTAAGTTATGCACTTTGCGTTAAACTACTGACGTTTAACCTTAAAGGGAAAACTGTCCGCTTAGAACCTTATGATCCTTAGTTTCTTAAAAACATACACACGGATATTTAAAAAAATAAACATATGGTATGTAATGGATTTTCATACGAATTTACTGGACACTTATTGAGACGGTTACTGAAGATTTGAAATAACTCTCCAGGATGAAGTACTTACTTGTCTTTACCGTATGAAATGATAACATTACAATATATTTTTGAGAAAAATACTCTACTCTTATTTCTAAATATACAGCGTCATCAAAGGTGTGTCCGAGTATGAATCGTTAAAATTCAAGTCAAAGTTCACACTTGCCTACCCAATTTTCCCGCGTGATCGGTAGTGAGCACCATCACCGTAGCACGGGTTTGTTTGTATAAATATGGACTCAGAGCTTAATGTGCCTCCTGGAGCACGTAGACCGAACAAAAAGCGCCCCTGCGAGATTTAAATCTCCAACCTCCAGATTAGTGGTCGGACGTCCGGACGTCTAGAGCACACAAGCGGTACTTACTTCAAATTGATGCAAAAACATAATTGATGGTGCTAGAAATACAATATAAACAAAACTGCTTTTATGTTATTTTATTTTCATTGCCTTAAAATAACTGCAATTAGCTTAAAACATTACGGCGCTCGGTCCCTTTCAACGCCTTTACAATTATGAAGAAAACAAAATTAAGTTAATGACATTTTCGCAACAAGACTTGTTAGAAATCCAATAATCTACTTACTGGAGGATTTAATCTGACTTTCGAGCAATAATCTCTTCAAACCGAATTACTTACTCGTGCTATTTGTGTAAATATTTACTTTTCTAAAATTTTGACTTTTATTGAAACAAAATAATACTTAAATAACATTAAAATACTTAAAAACTTACCTACAAAATAAAACTTAGGTACCCAAAACAAAACACTAACCTAAAATCCTTTTAAAACCCTTATAAAACCTATAACTTTTAAAAATATACTAAACTAAATAAGAAATCTTATCTAGATCGCCACCATCATATGGAAGGGTACCTATAAGGCTGGCAGCGTTTCCTCTTCGAATGGCCAGACTGATTCCCTGTCCGAGATACGCGCCAGCCTTCGGGTCCCCACAAGCGTCGATCAGCCATGCAGATAACTCTTTAAAAAAGAGTTTAGCATCAGGACCCCACGGCCCGAGGGTCTCGACCCCAAAAGGCACAAATATGCAGTCTAGTCTAAGGGCTGCATACTTGCGCCTCTTATTTCCCTCAGCCGCTGTCGACACACGTTGCGTCCCACACCAAGGCTCTGCCGTTCTTCCAAGGAATTAATGTTATCCCATCGGCCCTCTTGCCATCGTCACGTGACTTTACTTTTGCTGTATGAAATAAAACTGATCTAATGTTGCCTAGTAGTAGGACTCGCGCCGTAAAGGTTCCGTACTGTACAAATAGTTAAACGATTCGTGACCGCTAGGAAACGCACAAATTAAGATGGTTCTTCGTATTTTTTAATTAAAGATTTAAAATCATAGTATATTTCGTGCCGAGTATAAAATTACGGATTTTCTTACACGAGGAATGAAGCTGGGTGGTCAGTATCATTTTTCGAAAAAAGAGTGTCAGAAGCGATATAATCGATAATGTTGGAACGCAGGGAATTAAGATTGTAAAGACAAACTAAGGACGTCAAAAAGAACCTAATTTAGCATGAAATGAAGACAAACGTCAAAAAGAATCTAATTTTGCAATAAATGAAATTTCAATACGATATTTCAAACTGACCTGATAGTCATTCCGCAACGGGGCCCGGAAAGTTCGATTTTAAAAACTAATTTCGAGTATTAAATAGAACTTTTTAATAAAGGTAGTAGAAAAATGTTATTTATGTCATATCGCGAACATAGTTGAATGTCAAATCGGCTTTTTCGACAAATTTTTGTTATTTTATGCATAACGTTGCTAGTGAACGTGGACACAAACTTAAAAGCATGTTTTAAAAAAATGGTCTAAAAGTATTATGGTAATTTACAACAATATAGATGACATAGCAACATAGGCGACGAAAAACAAGACGCTAAAATGGTAGCGCCTAACAGCGATCGCTGGCCCCTGACAAATAATTTTGCTACTTAATTTTTTACTATAGACTATGTTGTAATATTAACAAATTTTAAACTCCAATGTATTACCGTTTTAAAGATAGAGCTGAAATAAAAATCATTGAATAATTTCAGTTTCTTGTATGGGGATTCCCCTTGGGTTTCAACTGTAGAAGTGTGGACCGCTATGATAGACGGACAGAAAGATGGCGAGGTTTAGTAATTGGGTCCTGTTTGGTACCCTTTACGTACGCAACCCTAAAATAGGGCATTGGAGATTAGGATGACAGCTTTACTTACTAGTATGATATAACATAACATTTTATGACATAAAAATAACACAATTTTATTTTTTCATGGAACGAACATTACCAAATGAGGGCAAAATATTTCAAATTATATGAGGGGATTACATATTTAATAATAGAGATGAAATATAAAATTAAATTTCCAAGTTTCATATAAATAACTTTTATTTCAGAAAAGAAACAACTTCTAAGTTTTTTCAATGTACATATTTTCCTTCGAAGTTTTTCGTAAAACTTTCTCAGTTTGTTTGTCTCTACGAGTATATATTTGGTTATAATTCTTACTCAGAACTATCGAGACGTTTTTCAAGAGATCAGTGATGGAAGGTAATATCGTAAGCTAACATTGTTGTGCTTTGAGACGTGATAGAAAAAATACAGATTATATTATCTACTTCGAGATTTCTTTTCGTTTTCCCGCAAAACTTTTAAATTAAGTTGATTGATATTTTCAAATCACATTAAGTTATATACTTTTCTTATATTTTAAGTCAGCATTTCTCTACAAAATGTTCGTCTTATTGTAAATAACACAGTTGGACGTACGGTGTTGCTCTTTAACAAATATTGTTCCAGTTTCACTCCATAAGAGCATATCGTAGCTTTAAAATAATAATAATAAATATGAAAAATATACCTAAACCTTTTTTTCAATGCAAGTGCTCGTACAGACATTTTATATGCATCAAAACTGTCCGTAAAATCAATTTTACCGCACTCGTGCTTTATTCTTTTCTTTTTTTTATTTATATACACGAAGTTGGCTAACCTGGAATCTTGCCTTGTGTACCAAATAAAATATATTTTTTTCACTGTTGAACGGCTCTGGATAGTCAGTCACTTAGAGCCAGTCATAATTTTAGGTTCACAAAACTTTAAATTCACATTGAATTTTAAAGGGAAAAAATTCCAGTTTTAGTGTATTTTCAAAACGGATAATAATATTTCGGGTCACTTAAAAGATCGTGTAAGCGGCGAAAGTCATTATTATTCTCACATTCATTGCTCAGAGTTTATAATATAGTTCTTAGTTTCGCACACAAACAAATTTCGGGGCGCATCCGTACGCACGTAGCATGAGTCACAGTTCTATGACATGTTTTTTTGCGAGCACAGAAATAAAAAGAAAGCCCGCCTAAAATTTATATCTGAGATTAAGAGTACTTTTTGTTTCTTTGTTTCCTGCGAAAATCTCGAATTTAATTGATAAATCATTGGACTTAACCCCGCCAGATATACTTTGCAGAAGCTATATTTGCAAATGACAGGCTCTTGCCACCAAAATCAAGAGATAAATACATGAATACTTACGAAAAATTTCTTCAGTGGAAAAAAAATTTTTAAATGCTGCGTTATTTTCGGAAAACTTTCTCTTGGCATACTTAAAAACTGGCAAAGGAATATAAACCGTCTTTATTGTGGTCTACAGGTACATTTAATGTTGAAGAGCACCATCAAGTATAAAAATGATAATTATAGACATTTTAACTTAAATAATAATATATATTTTTTTAATTACAAATCTTTTATTTACTCACACTATGCATTGAAAAACGTAGAGACGTGGGTAAGGGCAATAACTTACTCAAAACGTAAGAAACACTCGCTAAGCTCGTGTTTCAAATCGTCCTTGTAAGTTATTGCCACCTTACCGCACTTGTAGCAAAAACTACTGTTAAAAAATAATTGCATTAAATATTCCAAACCTTTAAAATTTCCAATATAGATTTTCAAAGGTCTTTGATTTATATCTCATTTTTAATCAAGTACTTTATAAACTACGAGAGTTTATACTCGAAGTTTGTTCAGGAATACTGCAAGAGGCTTCTTAACCCTCTTAATTCTCGTAATTGCTAAAACAATACATCGTTGTCCGGATCGTGGCTCAGACCCATCTTA
Source organism: Ypsolopha sequella (assembly GCA_934047225.1). Classification (NCBI taxonomy): domain Eukaryota; kingdom Metazoa; phylum Arthropoda; class Insecta; order Lepidoptera; family Ypsolophidae; genus Ypsolopha; species Ypsolopha sequella. Next base: position 1,465,683 of record OW203989.1, read on the forward strand.
CAGATGTAATCAAATCAGTATAGATGGTGTGGATTACGGGTGAAATTCGTTGCAACATTTATTAATTGTTCTTTGTTACATAACGTAATGAATAAATTAGCCAAGCACAAATTAGATATATACAATAAAGAACTGTATAGTGTTGATTTATTTAGTTCTTCTTACAACGTTTTTAAAAATGTGATCAAAAAGATATATGTGTAATTTAGTTTTCGATTTTGTCTTGTGAAGTCGCTCTTGAAATTTTTTGTATTTTTTAATATTAATTGTAACTTGTAGGTCTATTTGTGTTAATCTTTATATGTAATTGTCCTGTGACCGTTTATATTGCATATAGTAAAGAAAAAAAAAAAGAGTCCGACGACGAGAGAACCGACAAAGGGTTCCAATGTGCCACTCAATATGAGTACCTGGTAAATAACAACAATATATAGAAGCCAAAGCAACATCAAGGCGACACAAAACAATGCGCTAAAGTGGTAGTGCCTGACAAACGATGCGGAATCCTCTACCCTTTACTTTAAAGTAGGTAAGACAATCTACACAAACTTGAAACTTATTATGAAAACGTATTGAAACGACAAGACAAGACAAGACAAATACTCTTTATTATGCACCATATAAAAGAAAACTTAAAGTATAAAAACAAGATAAAGATAGATAACAATTGGCGGTCTCATCGCTAAAAGCGATTTCTTCCAGACAACCTTTAGGTGAAAATGAAGCCAACGATATAAATCATAAAGGCGGTGTACATCAAAATAAATAATAGACAATTTAATAAGTGTTTACTTACTTTATTATGTGTACTAATACTTAAATATGATGAAGAATAAAATAAACTAATATATATCTACAAATATATTATAAATACAAAAATAACGTAGAGAACCAGTAAATAAATAATAATAGCAGCAGAGGTAGATAGATAATATATTAAAGATTACAAAGAAAGAAAATTATCCTTTGCTAATCTTTTGAAGACAGGTAACAAAGGAGCACGCATGGTGGCTATGGGCAGGTCATTCCACAACCTGACTGACCCAACAGCAACGGAGTAACCATTAAAATTGGAAGAGTGACCAGAAGTTGCTAATAGCAATTTTTCATGAAACAAATTATCGTCTTTAAGGTATAGCTGAAACAAGAAACGTTAAAAAATACTACTTTTTATAGGTTTTAGTATGGAAACTCCCTATAGTTTCCAATATTTTCATTTTTCTTTATATAATCTATAGTAAATATTATGTAAAAATTTCAACTGGCTACCTATAATTGCTGAGCGGACAGACGGATGGACAGACTGACGGAGGACGGAGGCTTAGTAATAGGGTCCTGTTTGGCACCCTTCGGGTACGGAACCCTAAAAAAGGAAAGCGAGATCAACTCCTCCCCTAATATTGATCTCACCTACCCGCAGTACACTTTGCTGACCGAGCGGTCTGTTGTTGGGGATATAGCCATTACACATATCACTTACATAGGACAGCAGGTTTGAAATATTCTAGCTGAGTTTACGTAGACAGACTGAAAATTTAGAGGAGAACCGTTGTTGTTCTCTTATTACAATCGCAAAAAGAGGAAAAAATGGGTCGCAACTTTTCATGATACGATAATATTTAGAGTAATATGTACAGGTAGATATAGCAATAAATCCTTAGTCGTACTACCATTTTGTTCCCGTGCCCATTACTGAATTTTACCGAAAATTCAGGAAAATTATAAAAACTAATCATGGTGAGTTCCATACTACTAATAATGTTTACAGTGACTGTGTAAATTTGAAACCTTATCTACTATTTTGTTCATAGATACCCTGATATTTTGTTGTTCCCTTACTTAATCCTTAAATGCATCTTGGATCGAGTCGGCATAAAGGTATTTTTATTTATTATTTACATGATTTTATGTTAAAAATTATAATTATATGATTGTATGAGCTAAAAATGTTTACCAGCAACTTTAAATTTTTATTTTTTATTTAAAATACTTTCATTTATTTTCCTTTGTTTTTTCTTGCATTTTGGCGGGAAAATCGTCAAAGAGAGCGTTTGGAAATAAAAATCTAATAAATATTGTGCTTGCATATATTTTTTTATATTAAAGTCAAAAAGAGTTCAGCTATACAAGAGACCAAAAAAAAAAAAAAATTTATAGCAAATTAAATTAGTTTATTTTTTCTAGTTTTTATTTGTAAAAAAACCTCTTTAATCAAAAAATATTTTTTTCATATTTTTTTGGTATTTTTCTATCACTGTTTTCAATTTCATACAAAAATAAAATCATGCAAGCGGGCGATCGCGAATGAAGATTGAAATTCAAAACTGAAATATAAATATTCATATTCAAGTGTCACCTCAAATGTTTAATAAAAAAATAAAATAAAGCAACTCTTTGTACATTAATAGTTATTTTTAAGTCAAATGAAAACTTATTCGTATTTTCACCACATTGATATACCACCATATGTATGTCAATGTTTACCCTAAAAGATCATAACAGAATATATTACCGAACGACAAAACATATTCAAATACTTTATTTTGGAAAACTTTTTACAAGTCGATATTAATCTTAAAAACCGGCCAAGTGCGAGTCAGACTCACACACGAAGGGTTCCGTACCATTATCTATTAAAATGGCAAAAAAAATATGTCTGTTGTATGTGAGCCCCCTGAAATATTTATTTTATTCTGTTTTTTACCCTTTGTTGTTATAGCGGCAATAGAAATACATCATCTGTGAAAATTTCAATTATCTAACTATCACGGTTCATGAGATACAGCCTGGTGACAGACGAACAGACAGACGGACAGCGGAGTTACATTAATAGGGCTCCGATATGCCCTTTGGGCACGGAACCCTTAAAAACAATAGAATAGGATAAAAATTAATCTAATACGGGGAAAAATAAAACCAAACCAAACGAAAAGTTTTATGTAGGTACTTATTTTATCAAAGTTTTTTAAACTATGAAAAAAATAATGTTATAAAATTTTACCAATAGATTTTATTTACGTTATTTCAAACTTCATTGAAGAAAATTGTCAAGGATGGACATTCATTAGAATACAAAGGTATCAATTTTATAGTAGGTACGTCACTGATCCACCTGTGTATTCATACAATAATTATTTGATATTTGCTTTCCTGTGTGTGTGTGTGTGTGTGTGTGTGTGGTTTAAATTAGAGTGTATGCTTTAAAAAGCTGTACCTTTTCCTAGGATTAAAGTAGTAAACAGCTAGACTTCCAGTTCCTACGACACAACTAATATTCTCCAAGCTGCACAGCTGCTGTTCCTCCAAATGAACACTCAGCTTTACTTCCAGACCTGCATCGTTACGTTATAACAGTTATTGCTAAAGTTTTCCGACATTAGTATCCTGAGATAAATAACGCTTCATGTGGTGCGACTAGTGGCACTGTCGCACGACTATACGTTGTTGTGTCAATTAAGTGGGAATCTCGTCGCGCGACTGCGTCGTTGCGTCAAACGTGTGGGAATCTAATTGCGACTCTGAGACGTCCTTCTAAGACTTTTATAGCACTATCATAAATACAGAACCAGCTCTGATTGTTTATTAGACGGAACGATGAGATGAGACGGAAAGATGAGTAGTGGTTAGGGTGAATTTGTGAAAAATATATAAGATTATCCACACATTTTTTATCGAGGGGTAAAGTAACTGATAAATGAAGCGAAATAGGTGTGTCAAAATCAGTAGCAAATGGAGATATGTGATCTCTATTTACCTTTGGATGACAGGCGTAAGCTTCTTATGTGTATGCCCATCAAATTTTGCGTTTTTATATAGAAAAGCTGCTTAATTTTCAGGATTTCTTGGTTAGCGCGTTAATAAAAAATTATAAAAGTTAATATAGACGAGCCTACTGTTACCAATTGAGTTCACTGCAATTTCTCGGTGTATATTTCCAGGATCCGCTTGTAAGCAGCGGCACGTACATATCGCGTGCAGACGCTGACGGGCTGCAGGCGTCGTGGCGCGCACTGCATGTCGTGGCCGACGCGCACGCGACCGATCGCGGCTACCTGTCGCTCCGGTGTCGCGCGACTGTGCACACGCGACCGCCGCACGTGCGGAGTATGGCCGTGCGGTTATATGTCGCGAGACGGCCACACATCGGCGGGCTTTCAAAGTTTACTGCTAACAGTGAGTATGATTCAAAAACCTTTCTTATTTTTGTTATTACTCTTATTCAATTCAAAAATTATAAAACATAATATCACGAAACAATAATATATCCCCGAGGAAGTGTTAGAAATGTTTTTGAATAGAGATTCTCTTGGAACATGCCAAACTTGTACAACTTATTTTCACCGACAATTTTTACGTCCCAGTGTGATAGGTGATGAGCCCTACCGTACTTCGGTCACCAATGTAATATGCTGTTTAGGGCATGAAAGTTTACTGCTTTTTTTTCATTTAAGGCGCTATATGCTTTGAAAGTGCTACCACGTAGATAAAGCAATTAACTATTAAATAGCATAGTTTTAATTGACAATGCCTTTGATGAGGTAAAATTTTAACTTTTGCTAAAAACGGCCGTTTTTGGCATAGCATCAAAGGCGTTTTATATGAAAACTATGCTATTTAAAAATAGTTCATTGCTTTATCTACGGATTTATTTGAGCAGATTTTCAACAATTATTCCAGTAAATAAATAATGTTTTTTTTTCTAAAGCCTTGAGTATAAAAATAATAGATACGAACATAAAGTAAAATTCCGAAAAACTCAAATAAATTTATTAGAATTTGATAAAAATCCAAAGCTTTAATGGATTTAACCAATAAAAAGGATATTAATTTTGTTTATTTATAATCCTGATGGATAAAATATAAAGAACGAGTATTTTGACAGAAATGTACCGTTAAGTATCCAGTATAGGTATTCACCATATTTAATATCTTTGCCATGTAAAATAACAATTTAAAATATACATTTACTTAACGTTCCAAAATCGCGACCCATTTGGAGCAGAAACGGCAAGTCGTGCGCCATTAAAGTCTAGTTTAAAAGTGAGTTTATTTCGTTGCAGCGGCATCGGGCAGTGAACGGCAGCGGTTTCAGTGGAGGACAGCTATTTGGACGTATCTATTACTTGTGCTAATGAAAACTAAAGTGCCTTTTACCTGTAGCTAGATAACCGATATTATTGGTTATTTTCTCTGAAGTGTTTTGTAAAAAGTGATAAACAATATCAGTAAAAGTTTTAATTGTGTTCTGTAACTGTATGCTGTGAGTAATATATGTGTAGGTACGTATATTTCTAAATTAAAGCAGGGGATTTTAAATCTGTTTATGTTTTTGTACGAAGTTTATGATAATATTGAAATTGACGACAGATGTGTAGATGTACAAAACGGATTATCAAAAAATATTTTCAACTGAATGCACTAAAATTTTGAAGAACCCCATAATAAATGATTATTATCTGCACGATCACATACAATTTACATTCTATCACTCTTGCTAGAAAAACCTTGGTAAAAATTTCATATAATTCTGCTATTAATTAAGTAAGTGTTTTAATTTTGTTATTGTCTACGAAAATCAAGAAATATTAGACAAAAGTAACTTGTAAATAATACTAAATACGAATTATGTATACATAATATATAACAATTAATTATGCAAATACCATGCAGTGTGATATGATATTGTTTTTGATAATATTTGAGTAAAAAGTAATAAAGTATATACAGAAAAACTTTATCAACTAGCCAAACTTTAACTGAAGTGCGGTGAAAGGGGAGTAAACGACTACTTGACACCTGGAATATCGGAGGTTAATGTTATTTTTGAAGCGAATACTTCTTTAGGCGTGTTGAGCGATTGTTGGTAGAGGAAAATGTTATGGGTTTACCGTCAAAGTTCTCATTGCCGCAGCAGTCCCCATGACCAGCTATGTTTTTTTTATTAAATCATATTTTTTATTTAAATCATACTTTAACAAACAATATTTGTCACGTAAACTGATCTGGCCCCGTAGCATAATGTTCAATCGTGCGCGATCCGACTTAGTTGAATCACAGGTGCGAGGAGCTTGGCATACTGTTTAAGAGGAGGCCTTCCTTTTCCAACAGTTTTTGAACGATTGTACTGAATCTACCACCGTGTGTATGATTTTTCAAACCTTTATCTTTATGTTGTAAGTATGTATGTGTTACCTAATTGGAAAACTTTCGCTCGATAGATTTTATTTTTGAAAACAGTCTCTTTTTGAATTTTTTTTTGGTGTTGCGTTTAATCCATTTTATTTTGATGTGTCATATTTTACTATTAATACGAAAATCTTGTTTATTAACCAATGTAAGTTCAAAAATGACTTAAATGCAATATTGTAATGTTAGTCGATTTTAATCTTAAAATTAGACTCGTTCTGAATCGGTTCGCGCGCATTTTGCCGCACGCTATTTTCAACTTTATGGAAGTTAATTTACGGGTTATAATTGAAAAGCCACTGTGCGCCTAAAAAAGGCCTCGTCTTAATCTCAAACACATCGTGTCACGCTCCTCCCACTTGTGATTCAACTAAGTTGCGTCGCGCGCGATTAAACCTTATACTACGGGGCCTGATTGACTAGTTTTTTTAAAACATATTATGTATTATTATTTTATGTCCTTGAATTTAATTATGTGTCATGCCCACGCATCTTACTGAAAAGGCAACTTGATAAAATTTTATAATGTACATAAGTGTGTTTGTAAATAATGAACGTGCCAAAACTACTAGCTAAAACAAATAAAAGAATACAAATAAATACCAGTGATGTTTGAGAAGTTTAATGTTGTCAATTTAAAAGTAAATGAAAAGAATATAAAAACGACAAATATCGTTATCTGTGAAAATGTGAATAGAATAAAAATATGAATTATTTGAATGTCATTAAATAAAATCGTTGTCACAAAAATGTTTGTGTATTTTTATTCTGAGATTTTTCATATCCACGTGTAACTTTCTTCTAAATAAAGAAGATGACGGCCCCATACCGTGGGCCAAAATATATTGAGCAAAAACATATTTTTTTTGTTTTAATATTTTTACATTTTTCTACTATAAAGGTACGATTACACTAAATAGGAAAGCAAAGGGAACTTATTCCATACCGCCATAACGTGAGGTTTTAATATCTTACAGCAAATAGGTTTTATATGAAATTGCCTAAACGTACAAAACAATACCCGCCCGGCTAAGGAGTTGGGACGATGTTAGGTTAGGTTGTAAGGAGGTTATTTTCCGCCTATTATTATCTATGGTAAGGCGGGTGGACACTGCATTTTGGTCGGTTGGCGGATGGGTGCCATTATCTACTGAGAAATTTTTCTTGGTTTTTGTGGTTAAAATGTATCGTTTTGGTCTAAAATGGCTGACAGCAGTGAACGATACTAATAAGTGATAACGATGATAATTCGACTCCATACATATACTACATACATACATACATACATACATACATACATACATACACTACATACATACATACATACACACCTGACATTCAAACAGTGATGAAAAGGTTGCGAAAAGGACGAACCATAATATATTTACCAGAAAAATCAAAAACATCTTGATGTTATCAATAATTTTTGGACTGGAAACAGGATAAAGATAGGATAAAGGATAAAGAAGTGTATGAAATTGCACACAACTTGGTATTAAAACACTCATGTATACTTTTAAAAAGTTGCCTACGGCTCGTTTTTTAAACTCACACTCGCGGTTTAATAACCTCTTTTTGTGCCGTTTCATAAACTACTATAAACGTTCATTACAATCATATAAAAGGTTCACTTTCATTCGTCACAAAATATGTGACCAGAGATCTTTTGTTTAAGTGATAATGAGAATTACAAGGGTTAATAATTTATAAAATTACTTGAACGATGCAAAGTAAAACATCATCTTTGTTACTACAAAACGGTGTTTAACTTTAGACAGTGTTTAAATCTGTTGTTGTCGCCTTTTCTTTCATATCGTAAAAAAGTGACAGCAACAGATTTAAACACTGTCTAAAGTTAAACACCGTTTTGTAGTAACACCGTATGTGTTTGAAAACACATATAAACACATGGAGATAATTAGAGATACACAAAAAAAAAATGCATTTGTTTGGGTTTTGTTGTCATTCTTAGACAATGCTTGTTTGATAGATAACTATATTATGTAAATCCCTTGAGAATGCCGATAAGGCGAAACTAGTTGGGGTTAATTGTGCTTTAAAGTAAATTGCGAAACAGTACAAGTGTTTGTTTTGATCAATTTTTTTTTAACATTAAGTTTTTCAAAAGTAATATTTTTTCTTACTTGAAAATTTTGGTCTCATAAATTACTTACAATTAATTGAGTAGTAATATTTCTTCAATATTATCTGTAGTTTTAATTATTTCACGGGACAATAAATATTTTAAGTTGAGTCAATCAGAATTTTAATTTGTTAATAATATTTTTGTCATAAGTTTTTACTAAGAACTCAAGATTTTGTGTCTTATTTAGGAGTAACTCTGGTGCAATTTTGAAATAATGTTTTCTCTCGTGTGTTTGTGCTTCACAAGCATATCATTTTATCTGATGCCCTAATTAGACCCAAATTTTGTGTCTTATTAAGGAATAACTCTGGTGCAATTTTGAAATAATATTTTCCCTCGTCTGTTTGTGCTTCACAAGTATATCGTTTTATCTGATGCACTAATTAGACCCAAATTTTGTGTCTTATTTAGGAGTAACTCTGGTGCAATTTTGAAATAATGTTTTTCCTGGTGTGTTTGTGCTTCACAAGCATATCGTTTTATCTGATGCACTAATTAGACCCAAATTTTGTGTCTTATTTAGGAGTAACTCTGGTGCAATTTTGAAATAATGTTTTCCCACGTGTGTTTGTGCTTCACAAGCATATCGTTTTATCTGATGCACTAATTAGACCCAAATTTTGTGTATTATTTGGGAGTAACTCTGGTGCAATTTTGAAATAATGTTTTTCCTCGTGTGTTTGTGCTTCACAAGCATATCGTTTTATCTGATGCACTAATTAGACCCAAATTTTGTGTCTTATTTTACCCTTGCGTTTCCCTTGATATGTCAATGAGTGTGTGTGTCCAGACTACGATGTAGTGGATGTACAAATGTCAATGACTTTATGTGTCCAGATTACGACGTAGTGGGTCTACAAACATGTCAATGAGCGTATGTAGTCAGACTACGACGTAGCAGGTCTACAAATATTCAATGAGTGTATGTGTCCAGACTACGACGTAGCGGGTCTACAAATATGCAATGAGCGTATGTAGTCAGACTACGACGTAGCAGGTCTACAAATATGCAATGAGCGTATGTAGTCAGACTACGACGTAGCAGGTCTACAAATATGCAATGAGCGTATGTAGTCAGACTACGACGTAGCAGGTCTACAAATATGCAATGAGCGTATGTAGTCAGACTACGACGTAGTGGGCCTACAAATATGCAATGAGCGTATGTAGTCAGACTAAGACGTAGCAGGTCTACAAATATGCAATGAGCGTATGTAGTCAGACTACGACGTAGCAGGTCTACAAATATGCAATGAGCGTATGTAGTCAGAGTACGACGTAGCAGGTCTACAAATATGCAATGAGCGTATGTAGTCAGGCTACGACGTAGCAGGTCTACAAATATGCAATGAGCGTATGTAGTCAGACTACGACGTAGCAGGTCTACAAATATGCAATGAGCGTATGTAGTCAGACTACGACGTAGCGGGTCTACAAATATGCAATGAGCGTATGTATCCAGACTACGACGTAGCGGGTCTACAAATATGCAATGAGCGTATGTAGTCAGACTACGACGTAGCAGGTCTACAAATATTCAATGAGTGTATGTGTCCAGACTACGACGTAGCGGGTCTACAAATATGCAATGAGCGTATGTAGTCAGACTACGACGTAGCAGGTCTACAAATATGCAATGAGCGTATGTAGTCAGACTACGACGTAGCAGGTCTACAAATATGCAATGAGCGTATGTAGTCAGGCTACGACGTAGCAGGTCTACAAATATGCAATGAGCGTATGTAGTCAGACTACGACGTAGCAGGTCTACAAATATGCAATGAGCGTATGTAGTCAGGCTACGACGTAGCAGGTCTACAAATATGCAATGAGCGTATGTAGTCAGACTACGACGTAGCGGGTCTACAAATATGCAATGAGCGTATGTATCCAGACTACGACGTAGCGGGTCTACAAATATGCAATGAGCGTATGTAGTCAGACTACGACGTAGCAGGTCTACAAATATGCAATGAGCGTATGTAGTCAGACTACGACGTAGCAGGTCTACAAATATGCAATGAGCGTATGTAGTCAGACTACGACGTAGCAGGTCTACAAATATGCAATGAGCGTATGTAGTCAGACTACGACGTAGCGGGTCTACAAATATGCAATGAGCGTATGTAGTCAGACTACGACGTAGCAGGTCTACAAATATGCAATGAGCGTATGTAGTCAGACTACGACGTAGCGGGTCTACAAATATGCAATGAGCGTATGTAGTCAGACTACGACGTAGTGGGCCTACAAATGTCAATGAGTGTATGTGTCCAGACTATGACGTAGCGATTCTACAGGGACATCTATTTCATCAACACTAACTACATCTACCGAACTTTATAAGAAGCAACTTACATTCCACTTTTGTTTTTCCTAGCTTTTAGGAAATCCATTACCGCCACTATATTCAATAAGTAATTGAACAATCAGACTGCGTTCCATTAGTTACCGAGGCTCAATTATTATTCTTAATGAAAAGGTTAATAGAAAGTTGGGTCAAGGGTGAAGAATAAGTAATTAGGTACAATCCGGAAGCTGCTAGATACAGTCCGCGAGCTGCTAGATACAGTCCGGGAGCTGGTAGAACCATGAGGTGAAGATTGCCTGTGGGACCAGCAGCGCTTAGAATGGTTCCTTATTGTTGTATCAACTTAGCAAAGTAGAACTTAAATCTTAAGTCATAGAACTATAGATTTTCGTTGATTAATAGTATATTTTTGGCACGATCTACGTTACGTCACTTAAAGGTCCGTATAATGTCTAATGCACAACTTTTCTTGACCATTTCACATTGCGAAACTTGGTCAATCGGTTGAATAAAAATTATATAGATAGAAGAATAAATTTTCGATAGGCAAGTATTAGCAAAAACGCAATAGCTTTACGTTCACTTTATAGAAAAAAAAATACGGAGTTTCCTCTAAATTTTTTCAAGCGCTAAATGGTCTTCCTTAAACCATACAACCTGAAAGTATAAAAATAAGTGAACAAATAATCGCGTTGGTGAGTCTTAGAATATTTTAATAATTTCATCTTGAAGCCGAGTTATTAAATAATACGCAGTTTTTCGTGAGCGGGTGTTTCTTGGTGATGGTAAACAGCCACGGCTCAGAGCGCGCTATTTTATACTAAAAAATAACGTCAAAATAAACGCCTTTTCTTTCTTTCATAGAGTTCAGTTCTGATTGATGCAAAATGAGATGCTCAATCTGACTATATATTATATATGCACCTTTAACGGGGTGTAAAGGAGACGGTCAGAATCGGCCTTAACCGCGTACATGAAATAAATTTATACTTTAATTTTTGTTAGATTTATTCGTAGCTAGTTTTTGGCGTGGCGGTTATTTTATCAACACTATTATAGCCTTTACCACACTGTAATAGATAATTAAGATGATAATAAAGAAAACTGCATCCAAATCTGTTGAGTGGTGGCCAATTTAAAATGAAACAGACAGTAAGACGCACAGAGAGACAGAAAGACAGAGACAAAAATTGTAAATATATAAATATTGATACCATTTTTGAACTACAGAAAAGCATTTTTTACGTGTTTATTGTTTTTACGCATATAGGTATATACTTTTATAAATACACTATACTTTTATCACTATTGTTATTAAACAATATTTAATATAATATTAGTTTTATAGTGTATAAAAGTAGCATAGTGTTTAATCGCACGCGACGCCACTATTTGATTCACAAGTGTGAGGAGCGTGACGTACTGTTTAATTGCAAAAACATCGTGTCACTCTCCTCGCACTTTTTACTCAACTAAGAGGTTAGTTAATAACTTGTAGTAAAATATGAGCTCACCGACATTGTTTTTTTTTTGTTATTTATCCTTAAAAAAAAGTAAAATTATATTTTTTTTATCTCCATAAAAAAGGCTTTCTTAACGCATTTTTTGGTACTTTCAAAAACCTGATGGTTTTTTTTTGGTGGCGCTTGAAAGTAAAAAGTATTAGGTTAAGTTTTAATATTTGTAAAAATTTTCAAGAATCTACTTGATATATCACTAATATTTATACCAAAAATGACTTAAACGTCATTAGTTTACCTGAAAAAGACACCCAACTTGATGTGGTAGACAAACTCACACCGTGTTACTACAAAACGGTGTTTAACTTTAGACAGTGTTTAAATCTGTTGTTGTCGCCTTTTCTTTCATACTGTAAAAGAGTGAAAGCAACAGATTTAAACACTGTCTAAAGTTTAACACCGTTTTGTAGTAACACGGACACAGTTTAATTTTTTTTAATGACGCTTGGCGCAGTGCATCTTTGACCCCCCACCCCCCCCTCCCCCAAATTGGAGAGGCTCCCGAAAGCTACCGATCTTTATCGGTAGATATTGGTCCAATAAACAACTGTGGCAAGTGGCATCCTTTCTTCCGGAAAGCTGATGACTTTTTTGGGATCTAACAGTCTAAACTAGCACTAAAATCTATGTACTACTTATTTAGCCCTGGTAATAGACAGAAAGTATGTGGACAGTATCAACATACAAAAAAAGAACGAGAGAATAGATATTTCTCTTGAGTGACATTTTTCATTCTTTCCTTTAGTAGACAAAATAAACACTTGGTTACATTTGCTTACAAATTTTGTATATCACCATATTTCAAAAACATATTAATATATTTTGTCTTAATAAATATATTTTTTATTATATTTTGTTAAAAACAGAAACATGCCAAATAAAAAAAGGTCCATGAAACTGAATATCGCTTACGCGCGCACTAACTATCGCCAAAATCCCTCTACTCTATTCGAGCATGTACCCTATTCAATTTAATTAGTGATAGAATTGATTTATTCTATTCCAAGCGTAGTCAAAATAATAAAGCATTTTGTTGATGATTTTGTGAACTCATCAGCTAACTAAGTAAACTTTTCCATAGTACTGGATAATCCTTATGAATAACCTGTAATACTTTTAGAGCAAATAATTTTTAACCTATATTATATTTAACTCCATACCTACCTGTTTTTTTATGACCAATGTTATTTAATTTATTGCTACCTGTGAGACTACTCAATAGCTTATTTGTATTAATTTTTCATATTATATAAAATGTAAAAGCTGTATGTTCTCCATATTACAAAAAATAAATAAAATAAAATAAAAGAAACTTACAACTTATACAGATGTAGATTAAAGTATCCACGCGATTAAACAATAAACTGTGAAGTGAAAGGTATCTTTGTACACGGAACAGAACAAGGGCCTGACCCTTCATAATGACCTTCCTCGGTGAAGATAGAGTAAATAAGTGAACCTTAATATTTAACTAGAGAAGAAGGTTGAGACGGTAATGATGGGGCAGAAACAGAACAAATAAGGCTGTGTGTACACGGAAAAGTGGTTTTCTTATTTTTTTAGGTTTCCGTATATACCTCAAAATGAAAAAAGGGAACTCTTATATGTTCAATTTATTGTCCGTCTGTCCATCCGTTTTTCAAGACCCTTTTGCTCGGGCCCCGATAGATAGACCTCCTTTGTGTGGTCTGAACAGCTGTCAAAAAACAGCAGCTCCCATTTTTATTTATAATATTAGTTTAAATCCCCCAGTTCGATGAATTATTAGTGTTTTATTGTTTACAAGTGTATAAATATATGATTACGCCAAAAACTGTTGATATATTTTTGGCCAAAATTTGTTAGCAACGGTCAAAGAGAACAAAGGATTCTTAGGTGAAGATATCGTGTTTTTATGTTTTTGTGTCCATAAGTTAAGTCGATTACAATAAAATAGTAAGCTTTACAGGCATAACATTCTCGTACTTAGGAGAAAAAGAAAACAACATTTTTTTCCTATTTTATTGCAAGGCTTAGTAGTTAGTACAATATTTTACATACCCGTGCCTGTAAGTAACTGGCAAATTTCTCATCATTATTAGCACTGAGTTTTCTATTTTTAGATTGTTTCTTGTTTTCTTGCTAATCTTTCTCTATAATTTTTAAATTTTAAATTAAAATTTTGTATATCTTCACTCACGGTATATGACGACACAATTATGAATATGATGACTTACAGATGTGTGTTGTAATTATATACAACCTTCTTCCAGCACTTTATTGTGATAAAAAATGCTTCTTGTGCTTCCCTTTGTTCCAATCATACAGCTACTTGTCCAGATAGATGGCGAAAACAATGGCGTCTTCAACTCCAAGGCACATGGATGCCGCCGCCCAGTCTTGTAAACCTCTTGGAAACTGCAGGATATGCACTCCCGAGTATATAGACACGGTATTCTTCTGCTAACGGACTCGAAGGACCATAACATGAGCGAAATATAATTAATATAATTTATTTTATGTAAATGAAACGCACGAGTTCGTAGCTGAAGAGAGAAGAAGGATTTTATTCAATGTTGCCAGTAGCAAATATTTAAATAAATATTATGTTTTTGAACAACTGCAACAAGTAACCTTGGAACAAGAAAACAATGAAGCAGTTTCTTGCCCTCCTTCTTAGCAAGACTTATTGAAAGGGCGGAGTAAGGCATATATTTATTATATGTATTGCATATATTTATAATATTGTCTATTCCTTTATTTTAATTTTATTCAAGTGTTTTATTTTATTAAATTTAAGTAAACGTAACCTTTATTATTTCTTTGTGTATTTCCCCATAATATTGTTTATTATATAAAACTATTAACTACATATATATATTATTTAATTATATTACATTAAAACCGACCTGTAATATGTGTATCTGATATACCTACATTACATAAATAAATATATTTCATTTCGTGCCGTATAAGATACCAAGTTGATACAGTTACCTCCTATAAAAGTGTACGGCTCCTTGGTGCTGCAAAAAAATCATTCTTCTAAATCAAACCAAAGAAGTTATTGCTCTTTACATAATCAATTTCATACACATTTACTCACCTTAAAAACCTATAGGGCACTTCCTGTTGACATAGAAACTTGACATTTCATTCACAGATAGGTTCTATAGCAAACGTAACGTATAGGGAAAAATCTAAAAACTACCTACATTAATCATTTAAAAATTATTTAATCCAACTTAATTAGATCCAAGAGATACATAGAGATGAATAGATCGTAAATGTTAAGTTAAGTTGGTGAATCATAACTGCAAGTGGAATAAGTTTGTCTTTTAAATGTAATATACGGAACCCTCAGGGCCCGAGTCCTACTCGCACTTGACTGGTTTTATTATGCTGATGACAGTTATTTAGATTAACGTTTGATGGGTAACAAGAGGCATTATGCTCGTCTGCGTTTTCATATGGTACCAGGTACACGATTTGAACCAGTCCCTCCAAATTACTAAACCAATACTCGATCACCAGGCGACAAAATACGATGGAGGTGGCAAGCCAAACCGCCAATAGGGTTGAAAGTTGAACCGCCGTCGAAGCTTCACAAAGCTCGGCTCGTACCGTGCAAGTGGTATTAGATAAATGAGTCACGATCGTAATTTCCGGCCCGCTCCTCACCGAGGGTAACTTATACATTTTAGTGTAAACTATTTTTTAGGGCTACGTAGGTAGGCAAGTTTACACACCTTTAAATCACAGAATCACTATGACCTACAGAGACGAAATTTTGCAACATTATTCTTGTTTTTTCTATAATTGTTGTTTAATAATATATAATTGTAGTTTATGAAACTTTGTACATAAAGAGGTTATTAATTGTGAGTTTAGAAAACGTACCGTAGGCCAGTTTTCAATGGTATACACCAGTGTTTTAATAGCTTGTTAGGTAAATAATATTCAGCAAAATTTTTCGTAGGAGGATTAAGAGGGCTAGGGCAGGAGAGGGGGCAGTTAACCCCCATAAAGTTTTACATGGCGCAAATGATTAGTTATTTTTATTTCCAACATAGTTAGGCACCTGATCCTAAGAAATTCGTTTTGAAATATGGTCTAATAAAAGTGGTTAAAATATCTTGATATAGTTGGGTCAGAGTGTCGATAAATAGGCACAATATTTCTGCACTGAAGGATCTCTGGATAATAAAAAAAAAACAGCCACGAAGTTTATGTATGGCGGTCGTGGAACGTTCTTCTAACCTTACCTACGTGGCTCTCTTCTGCGCTGAAGGATTTTTTTTTAATTTTCCAAGTCTTTGTTTTGTTGCTCAGTATAAGTTGTCAAACATTTTTGCCCAAAATAAAACTTTATACAAACAAAAAAGTAGTTAATAAAAAATAAATAAATAGCGCACAAAATCCATCCAGCAGTTCACCGCGCATGCGAGACAAGGGTGCGGTCACAAGTACTATTATCATTAAAACCAATCGCAGTCCACCGCGCATGGGTTTGGTAACAAGTATGACCATCATTCAAACCATTTTCTATTACAAACCTCAGACATGGCTGTATGGGTTAAGTTCGCTTTGCCTTCCTACTTCGTGTAACTGTACCTTTGTAGCAGAAAAAGAATATTTAAAAGCATTATTTTGTCAAGAAAACTGTACTTTTATTTTTTTTTAAATCTGTGTTAGAAACGTTCCTAAAAAAAATGGTCATTATGCACTATTTTTGAGTTCAAAATCAGGATTTTACGATATAAGTGTAGATAAACGCCATCTTTGTTCAAAACTTCGCTTAAATGGTTCAAAATGTATTTTCTGTGAAGAACAAAGTCTCACAATAAATTGTCCCTACATAAGTACCTATACGAAACCTAAGATGGTTAATGTGTGCTTATTTAAGAAAATTAAACCAAAGGTTTTATGTATTTTCAATGGTACCCATTCAAACACTCTAGATATGAGAAAGATGGAGGCCTATCCTGAAACAAAAACATAAGAAAACATACAACTAAGCAAGAAGGCTACAATGTTTAAAAATGCAAACCTAATTTCAGTGAAACTGACGAGCGTCCTACGGTTTATTTAATGTGAGAAGCTGAGCAAGAAGCCTGAATAATAATACTCTCAATTTTCTTGTGAATTTTGGGTAAACATTAAACTTGGGATTTTCATAATAAATTAGTTACGTATTTTACATTTTTCGTCTTAAATCAACACGAAACACCACAAAAATATATGTATTTTTTTCAAGTATAATGTAATGTAGAGTTATAGGGAAAGAATTATAAAAATGTTGTTCATGGAGATTTTATGTAAACTGGGCATTGTCACATTTTCAATAATAATTAATGTCAATGAGTACTGTAGTAATAACTAGGTAACTAACAATTCAAAAATTTGTCAAAGGCATAGAAAGACTTTCCGATTAACCATTTTTTTTGTTTTGTTTTGAAAACAAGTAGACTGAGTACGGCTTTTATATCATTTAAATTTAAATTGAAATTGAACTGATTGAAATTAAAATATATTTATGTGTGTAATTAGATACGCTTATTACAGGTCGGTTTTAATGTAATATACTTACGTAACTCCGAATTGCTCTCTTCTGCAAAATAAAGACTGCGTCTGTATCCGCGGCTCTACCCCATAGCAGTATACCGTATGATATAATGCTATGAAAGTCACAAAAATAGACTAATCTTGCAGTATCTACATCAGTAATTTGCCTTATGCGTATAACAGCGTATGCGGCCGAACTAAGTTTACCACATAGGGCTTCTATGTGGGGACCACACTGAAGACGAGAGTCTATTGTAAGGCCTAAATACTTAGTTTCGTCATAGACGTTTCGTTCACCAACTCCAGCTTGGCCCCCTGCAAAAAAAAATTAACATCCACTTGAATTATATTTGGTAAAATAATTCTTTTTCGCGTTTAATTATTTTAATAATATATAGTCTTAGATATTTCGGTTTATATTTTAATCTTGATCTCCCTATTATTTTCTGATTAGTATTTACACCTCCACATGTTAATTTGTTCATCTTTCTGTTAGCTACCAAGGGCTGTCACTCTTCAATACATCGTGGCAGATCATTAATAAAAATTATAAATAAAAGAGGTCCCAGAACTGATCCCTGCGGTATGCCACTTTCTAAATTTTTTTCTTGAGACTCCTCTGGATTGTGATTGTTAGGTATCTGTACAAATTGCCCACTATTTGATTAATACGATCTAAATAAGATAATTTGATCTGATAATGTCGTGGGCAGATAGTAAAGTATGGAATTGAAAATCTTTCACCAGATCTGCCCAGGCAGATCATGATATGCCCAATTCTACGATGTGCCGACGACACTAACCCCCGGTTTCTGAAAGGCCAATCAATGTTAACAGTAGATTAAAAAATAATAATCTGTGGATTAAGCCAGAAAAAGTGGGAATTTTACATTGAAATCAAAAATTAACTAAGTTAATTATTGATTCATCACTATTCAGACTTCATATATGCTTTATTTTCACCGTTATTTGCGGTTAAAGTTTTTTTAATCTACTGTTAACTTTGATTGGCCTTTCAGAAACCGGGGGTAATACTATTATATTTATAATATACCTATATAATAATAAGAGTCCTTCGTTCGAACGCTTTGTTTCGAATCTATGTTTATAATCCATACAACCTACCAGCACGGTGGCGGCGGCGGCGGCGGCGTAGCCACGGCGTGGTGGCGGTTTCGTGGCGGTGGTGTGGCGGTGGCGTGTCGGTGGCGTGGCGATGGCGTGGCGATGGCGTGGCGATGGCGTGGCGATGGCGTGGCGGTGGCGTGGCGGTGGCTTGGCCTTACTCAGTTTATCCGAAGAAGAGTAAACACGTACTTTTTGGACGAAATGACATAATGAAAAAATATTACGTATATCAGTTTTGGTACACTTGGTACACAGGGAATTTTTTAATACCACTTTACGGCAAAACTTTCTGATTGAAATTGTTATGGTACTTTCTTTCCTGGAAAACGTTTTGAAGAAAAAGTTTTACGCAATAAAATATTTACAAATAAAAGAGCGAAGTTCTTTTTTGCGGGAAATGAAGACGAAGCAAAGAACTGGAAATTAAATTTATTTCATCAGAAATGTCATATTCATATTTGCTTTCCAAATATCTTTTCTGTTCTTCAGACATATCATATCGGTTTACATAATTTGATGATAACTTTCATCTTGCTATGACGTTAGATAGAATAAACAAAATTATTTTCAAACTCAAGAATAGCACGTAAAACTTGATACCTAATTCCAAATCGATTGGAAATATTAAAGAAATTGATATTGGTCGTTGTTGGTTCTGAAAGACGAAAGAAAGTAGAAAATATTCCATCTCATGATTCGTACCCATATCATAAAAGCCTGAAGATGTTATTTTAACGAAACCGGTCGCTAATCTAATAAAAAACCAGTGGAAGGGTAACAAGAATTTGTTTCATTTACAATATGGAGATATTAAAGTTTTCTTATATGAATTAGAATGTATAATTGATCTTGCTATGTATTAAACACTTATTACAAGTCTTCTATATTTGAACAGTTAAGCAAGTTAAATTTAACGGTTTACATTTAATTATATTTTGGGCTTACGTATATTTATTAATACACTCCCGGACACCTAAACTGAGCCACCCCGCATTTTCAGTTTGTATCGTCCATAGCTAAAAATAATTGTTTTAACGACCAAAAACTTTTTATGCTATTTTGAAGCTGGCACATTTCAACAATAATTTGACGTGCAAAAAGGTTCCAAATTTAAATTCGTAACTCAAAAAACGAATGAAGAGCTGCACGTGTCAATAAAAATACAGATACTTTAAATTGGAGCTTTGATTGTCATTTTTTTTAATCTATGGTTTTGAATGAGTTCTTACGTTGTTTGAATTAAAATAAGTTTATTATTCATACTAATTAAACTTGTTATAAACTCGAACTCAATTCGATAACAAAACATGTTAATCTAATATTATGATTTAAATACATTTGTACTTGTCCACTACATATATTATTTATGTATACCTAACCGGTTTCGCTTTTTTAAGCATTTGTTTCATTTTCAATTAATCAATTTGTAACATTGTTTCATACTCAAACCTTCTGTCATAGATTTTTCATACATACTAAATAAAGATTTATAAATTACTAACCATAACTAACAGCAATCATATTAATATGTCGAAAAAACCTTTAAAAATGCTAATATAGCGAAACCGGTTAGGTATATATAAATAATAAATAAAGTGGACAAGGACAAGTGTACTATTTCAATAACAATGTTTAGTAAGTTGCACCAAGTGCCAACAATCATCACCATCAATTTCATCTAATATTGTCGTAATTCCATCGAAATCATCGATTTTATTTATCAAATTAGCCAAATTGATCCTTAGTTACTTTTACCCCAGTTTCAATAAATAAATCAAGGATCGTTCAATTTCTAATCTCATTACAGAAAAATCAAATTAATATCTTCAGAATAAAGGAATTTCTACTGAACAATTCTAAGTACCCACTTGTTCAAAGCTATCAACTGAACGAAATTTTCAAGAGCTGTTCGCTACAAAGGTAAAGGTTGCCGCGCTACTGCCATTGCAATACCACCTTTATTTTAGACTGATTTCATTCTTTTGGTTTGTCTAGTTCGAATGGTCAGTTTGTAAACCTTGATTTAGTAATCTGTGTCGACAGAGGGAGTACTGGGTCCTATAACTCAAATCTTGAGTGAGTCATTAATAATAATGGTTGAGCTAAAGAGAATTTACTGACGTCACGGTACACAGACAGTGTTTGTGCACTACACTCTAGAGTCTGTGACCTATTTTGTAGTTTCCTCGTTAATTTTATGGATCTGTCTGGGAAATGAAGAGTTAATACTTTTTATAACCTCTGTTCCATGTACGATATCTTAAAGCTTTCATATTATGAGTACCATATAATAATAAAACATAAACACATCATACGATATGTATCCCCGAGTGGGTGTCAAAGGTGATTCCAAGTGCGCACTATCACTAGAACAGTAAACACTCGTAACACCCTACTTTCACCGATTATTTGAACGTCCCAACGCGAATGAGCCTTCTCGCCGTACGTCTCGCAAAAATACACGTTTACCTCACAGTGTTATCGTTAACCGTTCAGCAAGTGGTAAGTGTACAAATTCTATGCAAATTTAGGGAAATACACAAGTGCACGCTGAACCGGCACAATTCCAACCCGGGTCTCATAATTGAGACTTTGGCATCATAACGACTAAACTACCACTGACTGCTTTATTACCATAAAAAAGACACAAATGTTCTTCCTATTTTTGGCTTATAAAATAGAAGAAAGAAGCATACAATGATTCCATGTATTTTAAACTGGACTCGAACAGAGTACAATATAAATGACGCAATGCGCAATGTGAAACTATTACACCTCATAACCAGAGCTTAATAACGTCATAAAATACTTTGTGAGAATTTTAAGATTCCTGCAAGATGACCTGCAATGCTGCGTCACGGGGAACAGTCAGAGTTTTTCCCAGTTACCTGTGAGGTGATACAAGGGTGTGTTTTAGCACCTACACTGTTCACTTTTTACTATGCAGTAATAGTCAAGGAGGTCTTGCAAACCTCTTCCAAAGATGTTCGCATACATTTCCGCACAAACGGTAGTCTTTTTAATGTGGCCAGACTCAAAGCGTGTACCAAAGGGACGTAATAATAATAATAAAATTCTTTATTGCACTAAAAATTGTACAGAAGGCGAACTTAATGCTATCTAGCATTGTCTTCCAGTTAACCTTTGGTGCTGTGGATCGTTATTGGGTAGTGCCGGGAAAGGTATCGTAGAAACAATACAGAATATACAGAATATATTATCGTAGAATAAATGACAGAGGCATTAAAATATTCATATAAACAAACGGAGCATAATATCTACATAATCTACATATAAAACAAATGTACTTACTATAAAATACAAATAATAAAAAATACATACATACATATATACAAAT
The DNA here is from genome assembly GCA_934047225.1 of Ypsolopha sequella. Lineage (NCBI taxonomy): Eukaryota > Metazoa > Arthropoda > Insecta > Lepidoptera > Ypsolophidae > Ypsolopha > Ypsolopha sequella. Next base: position 1,487,876 of record OW203989.1, read on the forward strand.
ACATATTATTTAAATATAATATGCAATTAAGAGAAAGATTCAAAACTCATACAAGGATTGATAAAAGTAAATGAGCTATTAATTACTTTGCATATGTAAAAAGTGCTGCATGACTCTATTTTTAAAAACAGCTATTGATGAAGACTCTCGAATAATGAGTGGTAAGCTATTCCAAAGACGTATTGCGTAAATTGTGAATGAATTTGTAAACATGTCAGTTTTATGTGAGGGGGTGCACAAAAGTAAATGGTTCTCTGGGCGATGAAGGCGACCAAGAGAATCACGGGAAACGAAACTTTCTTTCAGGTAAGAGGGGGAGAGGGGATCATTGAGGATGTTCCAAAGAAGCGTTAAAATATGAGCGTTACGTCGATTTCGGATATTAAGCCAGTTAAGATCAGAACGGGATTGCGACACATGGTCGTACTTACGGAGGCCAAAAATGTACCGTATGAATAAATTAAGGAGACGATCGAGCTTATTTAACAATCCTTCAGTAAGATCAGGGTAACAGACATCGGCATAGTCTAAGATGGGGAGCAAGAGTGAATTAATCAGCATGATCTTAGCAGAATATGGTAAAAATCTTTGCATTCGTTTAAGAGAGTGTATAGATCCAAAGATCTTTTTGCTAAGTTCAGAGACATGCAGGTCCCATGACATATTGTTCTGGATATAGAGCCCCAGATTCTTTACAGATTTACAGAACTTAAGAGGTGTGCTATTTAAACAGACTGGGGGAAGTGAGCTGAGGTCCATTTTGTCTATGAGAGCCCTGCTGCCAACTATCATGACCTGTGTTTTTGATGGGTTTATAAGGAGTCCGAATTGTTCTGTCCATTTACTTATGTGGTCTAGGTCAGAAGTCATTTTCTGTATAGCTACTGAAATTAGGTCCTGCTTAAAGGACATATAGAGTTGCAGGTCGTCAGCGTACATATGATAACAACTAAAGTTAATGACGGATGTGAGGGTGTTTATAAACACGGAGAATAGAAGAGGGGATAGCACACCACCCTGAGGGACGCCAGCTGTAACGTCACACCAATCAGAGAAATTATCATCAGAGCGTATACGCTGCTGTCGGCCATAGAGATACGAATGGAACCACTTAGTAGCTGAATCAGAAATATTTAAAGAACGGAGGATGGCCAGGAGGATATCATAGTCAACACAATTAAAAGCGCTGCTGAAATCAAGAAGGGTAAGGAGGGTGAGTTGCCTATCATCCATAGCTTTACGAAAGTCGTCAGTAATCTTAATGAGAGCAGTACATGTACTGTGGGATGGACGAAATCCCGATTGAAATGGATTTAAAAGTTCATTTGAGTGAAGAAAATTCATTAATTGACGATTGACCACCCGTTCGAGAACTTTAGAGAGAAAAGGAAGTATAGAGATTGGACGGTAGTCTTTGAACTCCAAGGGTTCAGAAATTTTAGGAACTGGAACCATGTATGCCAGTTTCCACGATGCAGGGAAAGTATTTGATGTTAGAGAAAAGTTCACAATGTGGGTAACGACAGGGAGAATGATTTCCAGAATAGGGAGGAGAAGATCACGGCCAATAGTGTCGTGGCCTACAGCTTTACTTGGGATAGAGAGAATAATTTTACGAATATCGGAGACGAGAACTGGTGTGAAATCAAAAGTATGATGAGACAGAGAAGGAGCAGCTGAGATGCGTTGAATGGTACTATCTTTTAATATTGGATCAATGGTGTGTGGGGGGGAGGAAAAATGTTTATTTAATCCATTAATATCCAAGGATGGGTTAAGAATTTGCCGACATTTGCCAAACCCCAGAGTACGGAGAAATTGCCAGAGATTTTTAGGATTGCATTTTTCGATAGAAGTGTGTATATGGCGTCGTTTCGCATTCCTAACCATCTGATTGCAGTGGTTCCTAGCACTTTTAAACCTATTCCAGTTGCTTTCAGATGGGTGTTTTTTATGCTTGCGTCTGAGTTTATCCCTAGTGGCCATGACCTTACGTATTTCTCCAGTAAGCCAAGGTGTAGGCGGACGTTTCATACGGACTGGGTGTATAGGAGCATGGACATCATAGAGTTCAGTCACTATTTTGTTAAATAGTTCTATTTTGTCATCAATTGTCTCGGCATGCTCTAACTCGGACCAATTGATGGCCTTAGCATCAATTATAAGTTTGTCAACAGACATGGCAGCAAAGTTTCGCTGAAGTATGATCTTTGGCTTAGGCTTAGGAATTTTCAATTTGTATGAGGCATAGATAAGGTCATGATGGGAAAAGCCAGATGCCGTAAACTGGCCATGGCACGCAATTCGGTCTGAATTAGGGGTAAGAATAAGGTCTAACAAGGTATGCGAGTCACCCACATGATGAGTAGCATCAAGTGGCATAATTGAGACATTGACAGATGACGTAAGAGTCCGCAGGTTATTCGATCGAGTATCATCACATAGCAGGTTTGTGTTTAAATCACCCATAATAACAGCATGCTCATATTCGGGCAAATGTGTGACCAGTAAATGTTCCAGTGTGTTGAAGTAATCAATTGTTGGTGGGGGGTACACAACACCTAATAGAAATTTTGCAGTAGTAAAATCTAGTTCAATGAACATATATTCCATGAATGGCTTGTCCCTGTTATATTCAGAGGGTGAATGTGAAATAATTTTGTATTTAATATCGGAGCGGAGATATATCGCAACCCCGCCACTACCTGCACCGGTTCGGTCGTTTCTTATCAAAACGTAGCCCGGAATAGCAACAGAGGTAGAAGGCAGTGTGGGTTTTAACCACGATTCCGAGACAAGACAGGCATGAATATTATTACTGGTAAAGGTAGCGAGAAATTCAGTGTAGTGTCCGGGAATACTTTGTGCATTAATGTGACATAAGTTTAGATTCTTCTTATGTGGCTGAAAAGTATTATGAAGTAGATCACTGAGGTGAACATTATCCAAAGAGTCATCTAATGCATCAATAAAAGAGTCGTTCGAGTCCAATGAATGGAAGAGTTCCGAGTTGTATGATAAATCCATTGTAAGAATATAAATAACTAATTATATAATAATATATAAAAACTTAAAAGTATGTAAATATATAATATAATAAAAATAAGGTGAAAGTGGTAAAACTAAATAGGTAACAACAACAAAGTACCACAACACCGCTAGCTCACCAAAATTAATCTTATTATAACACTACAGTACATGTTGTTCGATATATTTCTGATTAACTCAAAGAATACAATACAAAACACTATGTTATGCAATTAAGTTGTATTAATGAATCTATGATATATAATCTATGAGTTTTAATTAATTTAACTATTGAAGTCACAATACACTATTCACTATTATCCATAGTTATTCGCAACATTAGACACATCTATGCAGAAAATTCATAAATTAGATTTAAATTATAACTAACAATGTTTAATGTTGCATAATAAGACTGGAACATAAGCTGAGACTAGTACTATAATATCTTAAAACGGAACGAAACGGCAAAACGTCACAAAAGTGTGGGTGAAATAATTTTATTTTGCAAATAGAAATAAAAAGAGGAGATATAGGTATATCAGGCTACCCGATGAAGCAAAAAATAGCAAGTTGAACATTTGCTATTGCGTATCATTGAAAGTAAGTATTTTAAACCAAAATAGTACCTGGCTGTTCTAAGAGCTACCATAGAATACTATAGAATGACAGCAATCATTTTTTTCCAGGAATAGCCCGCTTAGTCCGGCCTGTAGAAGTTTGAGCTACAGGCGACGGTGAGGGCGGATATTTGGCTGCAAACTCCTGCAGTTGCTCCATTGTGTTGAGCCGCAGCTTTTCGCCATCAGACAGCTTTAGGAACAGGTTCCCATCCTGGGTCCAGCAACGAGTGACACCGTACATTTTGCGAGCTTCAGCAAATATATGCCTGCGACGCCCCGTCAGGAACTCAGCTATGGAAATTTGGCATCCCTTCAGCTCTTTTTTCTTCATCCAGACTGATGATCTAATATCAATTCTCTAACCTAACAAGAACTGGACGGCAGCCACTTTTGTTTTGTGGAGGCCTACCAAGGCGGTAACAGGATCTGATGGAGGCAGCAGTGAACTCGGGCAATTTGAGTTTCTGATTTATTGTCTGTGTGACCACAGCGGAGACATCTTCATCACCTGACTCTTCAAAGCCACGGAATAGCAAAAACTTTCGTCTGCCCCGGTTGTCCATATCATCAACAACTTGGGAGACTGATGATATCTGCTGCCGGAGAAGGCTAATTGTCTCCTTCATCCAATCTTTAAAAACTGCAAATTCACCAGCCAGTTGGTCGAGACTCAAAGGACTTTTTGATGCAGCTACCATCCGGGCTTCAAAGTCTGCCATTGTATCCAGGAACTTTTTCTCCATGGTGTTGACGGCGGCTAGGGGCTCGACTGTGGTGGCATTGGTAACCTTTGACCTGACCATTGTGGATTTTCAAACAAGTGCAGTAGTACCAAAGTGTCTTTAAGTGAGGTTATGTTTTGGTGAGTGGCAGTTTTTAGTTATACCATAACTCAAATGAAGCAAAACATTGGTAAAATAAATAACACTGTGTACACTTGAAAATACAGTCACTTTGGATATAAAATGTAAGTAAAATATATATAATTGTATTAAAATTAATTAGAGCTTCAAATTTGCGTGTGTTTATTTTAAACACCTACCCGCGAAAAACGTACGTGAAAACGGACGTACGCAATGATCACCGAGATATTGTATGCTGATGACGTGTGCTTTTTAGCAAAATCCCCGGAAAGACGTCAGTAACTGAAATCACACTCCAACCAAGCTTGCTGCAAGTTCAGCTTAAAGATGAGTATCATAAAGATGGAGGTGGTGTCCATAGATGATCATGGTCAGGAGACACTGTCGGTAAAACTTGGTGAGGTTATGTTAAAGCAGGTTGTTAAGTTCCGCTATCTGGGGAATACTTTTACGTCCAAGTGTGACCTTGATACCAAGATCAACAGCAGGATCGGTGGTGCTGCCACAGCATTCAGGAAGCTAAGTTCTTCTCTCACAGAAACTGACCACCAAGATCTCAGCATACACGGCAACTGCCAGACATGGCAAGCTGCCTCCTTTACCCTCTTACTAAATCATGGTGCATGTTTTAGAGTAACAGACATATAGGCATAGGCACGCTGAACCGGTGCCATCTTAAATGCCTGCGTAGCATCATAAAGATCAGATGGTCTAATCATGTGCGTAAATTCTGCGACGAGCCAATGTTGGCGGCATTGAGTCCTACCGGATGCGTTGGCAGTCGGAGCTGGTTTTTAATTATTAAGTTATTTTTTAAATAGACGATAAAATTTATTTTTAATGTTCGTATTGATTGGTTTATGGTGTATCAAAACTTTATTTATATATCTTTTGGTACAACATTGTACACTAAGATATTATGTCCAATATCTAATAATAATGATAAAAAAATAAAGTTATAAATAAACATAAATCTACTCGGCCGAAATATATAGAAAGGTTGATTTTTTCATGGGTTATTTCCATAGAAAAAGATACCATTGACTGACTTAGGTCTTTAGACATGAACCAACGTAAAGAAGCTCCAAAATATTCAATTAGCAGACCTCCATCCACTGATTGCAGAGATGAGGACATGGATATATATCAGCTAGATCTTCAGTTATGAGAAATTAATGAGATTAATGAGATTCTCAACTGATGCCGGGCCCAGTGGGGCCCGAAATCTTGAGTAAAATTCTCATTTTTACCATTTTATTATTAACTTTTAATAAACTAAAACTACATTAAAATCTTATAAAAAAGAGACAAATATATATTTATCGAGAAATTAATGCAGGACATAAAAAGTCGTACGTTTATGAAGATCGAAAACACGGAAAAAATAAGTTTTTGTAAAAACACATCGACGTTAAGAAGATTTGTTTTAATTTCAATCTCTTTTGCACTATGTACTGGGGAAGTCGACGCATTATAGGGTGAATATTTCTATCATTTTTGGTCCCACTGTTAAGTTTTATGTTTTTATCATGATTATTCTTGTGATTTTATACATAGTGAATAAGATAAGTTCAAGATTTTTTTCACTAACGTGATGACGCCATAACCATTTCGGTTATCGATAACATCTCTGAAAGTAACTCTGAGTTAAAATTAACCTGGTTACTAGTATATTTGACGATATAGAGAAACAAACATACATACATAAATATCGTCCTCCTTTGATATAAGTAAAAGATAAGAGAAACCTTATCCCAGGACCTCACTGAAACACCTTCCAAATAAGCTGAATATAAGTATTTGGGTCCAAGATTACTTGAGTATTGAAGCATATAAATTTATTTCTACTATCGACCGCTACCTTACTTGAAGGCAAATTAACTTCAAATGATTGTTGAACGCACTTTTAAAATATTGCAAAATTACTATACTATATACTATACAAAATACAAATAGACAGGTAACATGACATTTTATCACATTATCTACTAAAAAAATACCTGCACAAATGTTAGGTATACCTATATACGAGTTCTTTATTTGAAATTTTTAAAATATACGTACAGAAAAATGTTTAATGGCGCAAAGTTATTTTTTATTATATACCTACAGAAAAACTCAACGTTATCTGTTTTGCATTTTTGCGGGTTTATTTCTTTGGGAAAGTTCTCAATTATAATCAGTAGATTACTTTCTTTTATTAACCGTTATTGACCACATCAGATTAGTGTAGCTTTTATAAATTATTTATAACCGTTATTGACCACATCAGATTAGTGTAGCTTTTATAAATTATTTATAACCGTTATTGACCACATCAGATTAGTGTAGCTTTTATAAATTATTTATAACCGTTATTGACCACATCAGATTAGTGTAGCTTTTATAAATTATTTATAAACATGGTTTTCGAGATTGGATGAAGTATTTGAAACGATTTTCAAATGGGGGATAAATGTAAATAGAATATCCTGAAATATTTGGTTTGTTTTCTTCATTTTTTATTAATATTTTAATACAAACAAGTATGTAAATTTGTACAAAATAAAATTACTTCTACAGGGTAAAACTATTTGAAACTATGATAGGAATAAATTTCTATATTTAAGCACTTGGCGATTTATCCATCGCAAGGAGATACAAATTAACAACATATTATATCGAGTTCAGAGCTCCTTACATACAGATTTACTTTTCTTTCTGCTTTTCTATACGGCAATGATATTGCAAATATTAAAAATATTTGAGTATGCTTTGAATAACTTTAGATGTAAGTTCTTGGAAAAACAACCTTAACTCGCCTCTAGCGGTCGACTTATCCAAATTAATTATTCCACTACACCAGGGGTCAACAGCACAATGGAGTCCTGTAATTTTTCCCATTAACAAGAATCTTCAGTCACTCTCTAACAATACAAAAGGTCTTTGTCTCGCTGAGCAAAGAACTTGAAGATATCATTTTTAGAGCTTCCTCTTTCTACCTTTTCAAGATGTCGTTCAGGCCTTTGAGGAGTAATAGGGACGGAAATTTTGTCTCAATAGCACCTTACTTTTTTATCCGCTATCGTACGACACTGATATTGTCAAAATACACATATTTTATGAAAAAAATCAAATTAAGACTGTACATGAGCGCAGAGCATGAACAACGCCAGGTTTTTGAGGATTCGTTTGAAGAAATTCGGACTCTCCTTGTATTGAAAAAAATATATTTGATTTATTGATATTTTATCTAGGGATTCTAATTATGAACAATGTATGAAGATTTATACTTTTGTCAAAAAAAAATGTCTTCCACCCTCTTTTTTTTGGTTTTCAAACGTCCGTTTCAAGAACGCGGTTGAGAGATCAACTTGATTTTTTTATAAAATAGGTAATAGAAATACAGGGTGTCCCAAAAGTCAACCGTATCCCTTGGAGTACTGATAGGCCAGCTCATGACTGACCAGAATATCAAAATATGACTTCAGTAAAAAGTCGATAGTTTTCGAGTTATCGATACTTTTATGAACTTTGTGAAATTCGACACCTTAGATGAGTCTTTCCAGTGCCACAGCTACACGATTTCATATTCTTAGATTCTTATTTTTGTTTCGGAATCCTGAATAGCCCTGCTATTGACCTCAGTTTAAAATTTAACATTTAAGTTTAAATTTAAAATTTAAATAAAATCATTTTTGTTCGAATTACGAGTTTGAAATTTTTAATTTGCTAACTTTGACTCTTCATACTGTGAAAATATTTTACTACGCTTAGGTGGCAAGTAATTTAAATTGTTAGGTGATTTAGTGCAGTTTCTTAAATAGTAAAATAATTGTCATGTTTTACTTTAGAAAAAAGTATTATTGCTATTCTACTGAAATAGGAGCTCATCTTAAAAATATTTTAATACTTAGATATTCAAATGAAAACACTTGTTAAATTAATTGAAAGGCATATAAAAAAAAAATTGAAATTAAAAGCAGATGTTCTACTGTAATAAGAGCTCATTTTGAAAATATTTTATTATTAAGAATACGAATTAAAACACATTAAGCTTAGGTAAGAGGTATTTATTGAAAAAAACGTATTAAAATCAGAAAATGTGTTCAAAATGACTGCTACCGAGTCTTATGCAAGCACGGCATCTTTTCAGGAAAGATCTCTTGATCGATCTTGCAAATACAGTTAAAAGGTAACAGATAGACGTTGCATTTTATAAAAATATGCAAAATAGAAAGAAAAACAAAATATAAAAAGAATGATGTCGCATCAAAGAAACTATTTTAATTGTTCAAAATTAATATTGGCGGTACAGATGATAAAAATGGTTATTAAATATGTATATTACGTATGTTTAAAAGACATGTTGATTTAAGTCAGTCTTAAGGCTGCATATAAAGTCAGATTGAGCACTTCATTTTGCATCAACCAGAGTAAAAAATTACAAGTGAATCTTGGTAAAACGCTCTGCTTCAAACTCACGCACACAAATGTGTGCTCTACACGCCGTCTAAGCCGCCTCCATACAAATCTCGGCGCCGCGTCGTGTAGAACACGCGTCTGCATGTGTGAGTTCGAATCTCAGCGCTTGTAATAAGATTCACTACTCGATAAATTTTTACTCTCACTTAACTGTATGACGTTTACTTTTAGTTTAAAATAGCGTGCTCGGTTACGGAGAAACATGCTCTCACGAAAAACTGAGTTTTTATTAATATTATTTAAATAATACTTCAGCTTTTGATAAAATTATTAAAATATTCTAACATTGACCGACGGGGTTAATTGTTTAGATCCTTATTTTTACTTTCAAGGTTATATTATTTTAGGAATGCCCTCTAACACTCGGAAAAAATCGTATTTTTTCTAACGATGAACTCTTAAAGCTAACGCTTGAAATAACGCTCAAGACATAATTATCACAAGTATAGTCTTTTATTCATATTATTTTTATTAAACCGATTAACCAAGTTACGCAAATGTAAAATGGTCATTTGAAGTGTGCAGTTGACCTTAAATAGGTAAGCTTAAAGTAAAATAAATAAAATAATTACCTTTCGCTTAACTTATATATATGCGATAGAATGAAGTCGATATAAGGACAACCATCTTCCAAAAATAATGTGTTGACGTGACCTTTTCATAATGAACAATTTAAAAGTAATACATAAGTATACATATTTCTATTGTTATATAATGTATTTAAATCTTCATAGTCGTATTTCAATGTTGTCAAACAGTGCCACTACAAAAACCCTCGCATCATGACTGCTGCGGACGTTTTGTCACCATAACTCATAGCATATTTCGGACAACTTATCTATTCGTTACAATCAACAATGAACCTTGTGCCCCTTCAACAAGTCACAAACTGTAAAGTTCAGGCACAGATTAGTAAAGCTCCAACGAACGCACGTAGCTTAGTTCAGAACTGTGTGTGTTCTAGAACGACTTAATATTTTGAGAAATGTGCTGGAACATTGTACAAAATTTTGTTTTTAACTTTGAGCTAAGTTTAATATAATCATTGTTTCTTTTTACCGTTTTTTTTTTTTCTGTTATCGAATTTGTGAAATAGGCAAAATATATGTGATATCCGAGCCTTTGCTGAGAACTCTTTGTTCATTACGAGTGTCGGCGATGCTGGCCATTATGTTTTGTAAATACATGTTTATGGTTGTATTCTAGACATAAGCAAATTCAAAATTACTTCACTCATCGTTTGGCATTATTTTTAAACACAATATTTTTCGGAATTTAATACATTTTATCTGTTTTAAACTTAAAAACCTGCCTTTTACTGCCGTCGGCAACAACGAGACTAACAATTGCTATTTCATCGTGGCTTAAGGCTGGGCCAGAGCCTAGACCATGAACAACGCCAGATTTTCGAGGGTCCTATGGAAGAAATCAGGTCTCTCCTTATATTGAAAAAAGATACATTTGGTTCTTATTGGCTTTTACTAAGTCAACGTACTATTTAAAAAACAGCCAAATGCGTGTCGGGTCCCGCGCAGTGTAAGGTTCTGTAGGTGCCCTACACAATTTTCGGACTTCTTCTTTTTGTACATTTTATAAGTTTGTCGCCTAAATACAGATTGCGTCAAACTTCTAGTCCACTCGGAAGTTGCTCTTGCGAAGAACGGTCCATACATTTTGTTCCTGCCGATGTGAATCGCTCCGTGTTTACAGGCGACTAAAAGTTTGGCGCGATCTGTACTCGTTAACTTGTAAAGCTTTCTTAGCTGTGACAGTTTTACTTTTATCTTCGTTATACATACTACTATCGTGAATGTACAAATGAACGTTTTTAAAATAAATAAACAAATTGCTGTCAAAAATAAGAAAATATTTGTTATTTATACGGTCATTAATTGTAAGTATTCATCACAAGATGGTGATAGTTGTAACCTACATCTCGATGTCGTTTGATTTCCTTTACAAATTATAATCTCAATGTTATGTTATGTCCAGCACATGTACAAGTGTAAATGGTTAAAACAAAATAAATATTTTACTTATAGCATTAAAAAGAGATGTATTGTCACTTGGGATAAATAAAAAACAACCCAAATTATGGTCAGATTTACGAATGTATTAAATGGAAGAAACAAATACATAAACGTGGTTTTAATTAAATAAATAATTACGGTAAAAAAAAGGAAAATTTGATATTTCTACGGCAATAAATTGTAAATATTCAACAAAAGATGGTACCAGTTGTAATTTACATCATGATACAATATCACATAATGTCCAGCAACATCTAATAGGGCAACCTAATACGATAGTGTGTCTCTGTTTTCTGCAGTTAATCTTACTGGAAAGTACCTTTGAAACAACAATCAGTTAAAGTTGCTGACAACGAAGCCATTAGCATTGGTTGCTTGTAGCAAGCAAGAACATGCTGGCTGCAGTTTTTGCTTGGTTTACTTTTGAAAAAACGTCATTGATATTATAATCAATAAATATTGTTAATTTTACAATAAGTTATTTTATTTTACGAAAAGCAATCCTATAATAGTAAATGTAACAATTTTGTCTTATTTTAAATACCAAAGATCATAAGCTTTATTAACAATCTGATTATATATAATTTTCTTGTCATTTTAACGGTTCTTGTCATTTTAACGAAGAATTTGTGTTGCATTTACCGAAACGAACTGATCGTAACAACACTATTTGTTTGTTGAAAATATTCACTTTATTGATAAAAGCTATCAAAGCTATAATTAACTATTTCCTTTCGTATAAAGACAGACAAATAATTTTAATGTGTATAATTTACAGAATTAACATTGACCAAACCCAAAAGAGTAAACATAAAAAATATTGATATATTAGATAAGTAAACGGAACCATTTTCTAGTTAGTTTTATCATTATGATCAGTTAAGTTAAACAAATCAAATCTGTTGTATTGACTGTTTTCTTGTTAAGGGCTGTATTGAAAGTAAATATTTGTCAGAACAACAATAATTTTGTTAGGCTAACAAAACTTTTTTTTCAGTGCACAATTCGCAACTACAAAATTATGACATACGTAGTATTTTAAAATAGAAGAGTTGACATACCATGTACAAATAAAAATAAAATTTTGACGATATTAAATAGTCCATATTTTATGCAGAAAGGGCTGAAACTTTAATAATATTGCTCTGTTGGTCCAAGCACTCACTTTGTATTAGCTACTTCGGAATAATTTGTCCAACTCGAGACTAAATATAAATGTAGAGTCAATGAGATCCACGGAACTTTGCGATTGGTTTATAAAATATTTAGATCGCAGTTGGAATTGAAGCTTACAGCTTACAACAACAATATTACTTTTATATTCAAAACAAGAAGATTTCTCTTTTGCGACTGAAAGTCGTATTTATGTTACAGTTATACACAGTTTAATTTGAGAGCTGGGACGAAGACGGGGACGAAGATGGTTTGCGGGGAGGGAGTACAGATAAGTACAAAAGTGTTAATTAGACCAATACGATTATTTATTTATTTATTTTATTTATTTATTTATTTACTTTAATTAAAACGGACAAACCAATTACAATAATTAAAGATAGTAACACAAACACAAAATGGTACAATCAACTAAAATAAATAAGAAAAACACATAAAGTCAGAAACAGGCCTTCTCACAAAAACACAAACACTCTGACAATATTTTCTGCCATCCATCAGCAAACAGATCACAGTCCTGATTGGCGTTTAGAAGAGCGTTGAGGGAGAGAAGAGTACGTGAGAGATTATGAGCCTTATATCCTGTTGCAATCAATTGATAAGGTTGAGTTCATTATTACGGACTAGAGAAATACTAATTGACCTCTTTTTCAACTTTGACATCTAATTTTGAATATCAATTAAAATCTGTCATAAATTAAAATAATTCATCAATGTTCATAATTTTTCTGATTTGAATCAGAATGTAATCAGATTTTATAGAGTTTGAGTCCGAGTGACATATTTTTGTATAGTGTCGATACACATGGACATCATTATCGACTGTTACTTTTGCTCTCTCCCCGCACCTCATACTTACCCCGGCTATCAATTAAGTTGTATTCCTATACTAAAATGTGCAAGCTACCACAATAAAATCCGTTATACATGTAGTTACTACTAATCATATTTTAAGTCACCACTTATTGTATTGCTTTGTTGATAAAAAATTCGAGAGGATCGTGGGACATCCGGTTGGAACGGAGTTCCTTTTGCTACTGACGCGTACGCATCATAAACATACGTTTGCAAACACTTTTAAGTGTCGTGATGGTCGAAGTCTAACACTTTTTTCGGGTTAGCTCTCATTCGCCAAGTTTCTGGAGTAACGTGCGATAAGGAACTTCGTAACAGTAACATAAATTAAATTAAATAGTACCAAACTTATGTTTTGGAACACACCCCAGCTCTAAGCGCATACATTGCTGGTTATCGGACGGTCCCCTCACTGGTGCCGGCGAACTGTATAATTAATGGTCGCCGATGAAAAGAACACTAAAAAGTGGAACCTTTATAAATCTGCAGGTTTAAAAGTATGATAATGTCTTGCAGGAACATCTGTTACGGTTTTTATTTCTTTTTGTGATAGGAAAAATGTCGGCGGTTTTTTAAATATTTTAAAGTGTGTTTGTACACTGGAGATCACATCAACCTTTACACATTGTACCTATCTTATATCCTTCACTATAAAGGTTAATGTAATACTGGAAGTGAATAGCTTGATGTGACCTCTACTGTACCTGTATTTTTTAGTTTTTGTTGGTGTGTTTCTTTGAACAAGTTGTTCATTCATTAAAATCAGTAACTAGTGTTATAAAATCAAATGCTATATTCGCATTTTAGAAATAGTAAAAAGCATTTTTCAGTAAAAAATTCTAAATATTGATAAACGAAATTAAATTAGTTTTGGAAAACATGTTCGATCAAACGTTTTCCATTATACCCGTGCAACCCGGGGTACAGCTCAAAGCAGCGGTTAAGGCGTATGACCACGCTAAATAAGCAACTCGATGAGTGTCGGTACAAATATCAACGGAAACGACATTGAAATAATGTTCATGTCAGCGTGCCTTGAAAAGTGGCTGTTACGACAACTACTGCGTCTCCGGTTAGCGCAAAATAGGAGAAAATAATACTTTTCACATGGACGCCATGAACAAAAAAAATTTTGAACTTGAATTTTTTAGATCTAAAAATTTCCTATAATTTGGTGAAATATAATAATTAAAATCGCTTTAGGCGTTTGGAAGGAGTAAGAGAATTCTTGTGTTAATCATGTGAAACTTTCGATGACTTTCGATTTTTTTTGTCAAAACTTACAATAGAAAAACAGTTTATGAAACTTAAAATTTATTTTTGACTCTATAGTGCCTATCATATATTTTTATGAAAGTTTTTGGACTACCCGTGTGGGAGGAGTAGGCCTTCAAAGATAGGTCCAAATTGCAGTTGGCGTATCCATTCGCCTTAAAAGAAATCTATAAAAAACACACCGTCATGAATTTAAACGTAAACTGGTTCCCGCTATACCTTTGTATAAACCTCGTAATTAATTATTTTTTTAAGAATTCTTCATACAAATATAAAGTGAACCATTGAAATGAAATATGAAATATATTTATTTATATAATTTGATATAATGTAAGGTGTACCAGTTTTTTAGGTAAAGATTTTTTAGTTGAACTCAAAAACCATTGTTAATCAAATGATGTTCGGTTGCTCAACAATAAAAAGAATTACTGATGCTTATATCTTGTATCTTCAGTAATATTCAAAGTTTTATTTTTATCACAGAATAACATTTTGTTCAAACTAATCCTATGTATTAAGATTTTTATCTTATTTGCTACTAAGAAACACTAAGTATGGTATTCACTGCTATGGAGTAATAAAACAACTTTATGATTTATCAGTTTGAAAAATGACAATTTAAAAGAAACAACCTAAGAAATACTTGCAATTTCTAAAATAAAATAAAACTCCTTGCAATTCAATATTTATTTCGCGCGAGAGCGTAGAGACGTGGCGTTGCGGGTGGGGGGGCGGGGGTGGGGGGTGAAGCGGTGTGAGCGTAGAAATATTTTTCGAGTCCCTGCTCTTAAAAGCCCAATTTTTTTACAGAACCATGAAGCCTTTTCTATTGTTAACTTTAAGAAGTGCGGTCACATCCTAATACAGGTTTGTGTAAACTTAACAGTATTAGACCAACATATCTTCTACCTAAGACTTGTGTTTCTGAATAAATATTTTGTATTTTTTTTTTGTATAGACTTCTGTGGGAGGTATCAGTTTCAACTTGATATCTCATACGATGGCCGAGAAAAAGGGTCGTGACAGACAGACGGACAACAAAGTGCTCCTACGAGGGTTCCGGTTTTTCCTTTTGATTTACGGAAACCCTAAAAACAACTTATAGTCACGACATGAATCCCCGAGGTGGTGTCAGAGATGTACCCAAGAGTGAACTATGAAAGGCAAGTCACAGTCCATACTTGGTACACCCACTTTTCAGCTATCGCCGGGGCACAAAATGGACCAACAGCCTAAAATAGGTAGATAAAATACGAGTATATGGGTCTTTCCTAATTACATAAAAAAATATTTAGCACTAACTTTCCTCTTTCATGAAAGGCGTCTTGTTATATACAGGATGTAATCTTTTTATATACAGAACATAAACTTAACGGAACACCTGACGCTAGAACATCAACAACACCAGGTTTTCAAGGGTTCATTGGAAGAAACTAGGTCTCTCCTCGTATTGAAGAAAATATATTTGATTTATCGATCTTTTATCTAGGGATTCCATCTATAAACAATGTTTTAAGATTTATACTTTGGTAAAAAAAAAAGTTTTCCACCCTCTTTTTTTTTGGTTTTCAAACGTTCGTTTAAAAAACGCGGTTAAGAGACCAACTTGATTTTTTTTTTTATAAAATAGGCAATAGAAATTTGAAAGGATGTTACCTAAATCCAATATTTTTTTCCCTACAAAATATTTTAGTATTCGCTAAAAACACACCAATTTGTTGTTTCGCTGCGTGATCACTAGTATTACGCATCCAAGAACAAAAGGCCAACGAGCCAACATATAATCGCCTCTATGAAAAGCAAATAAGGTCTTTGCCATTAGATCTATTGTGCTGGACGGGTAATAAAAAAAGTTGCTACGGTATGCTATCCCCTTAAGTAATAAGTACTTTCTTCAAAGTACCATTTATTTAATCATTTCAAAAATTACACAAATTTTGTTACTAAAGTGCTAGAGGGAGTTTGTAGGTACTGCAAAGTTAAATCCAAGTTTGCGCTTAGTTAGTATTTCTACATAGTTGGAATCTGAGTAAGCCCAGGAAATACATAGTTAAGTTGACAGCCTTTATATTACCATAAATGTAGGCTCGGCTGTATATCGTGGTACTATGACTACACAAAATATTTAATTATAAGATATTAGGGTTCCGTACACAGCGGGAATCGCGAATTACCTATATTTGTCAATGTGACTCGCATTTAGTGAAATTATTATAATTTTTGAAGTATTACTACTTGACATATTGGATATAATAACGGTACAAACTGCGCAGGGTGCAACTGTATCTCACTTTATTCGTCTCTTGTCGAGAGATGAACAAGATAACGTTAAACATTGCAACTTTTTCGACATTTCTTTTTGTATGAGTTTTCAATTTTTGTTTTTTGTAAAAGCCATATGACGTATTGTGTGAAATTTCAACTGGCTGCCTGTCACGGCTGAAGCACCCCTGAGACAGACGAACGGATTGACAGATGGACGGACAGGTCGGATGGACGGACGGTCGGATGAACAGACAGCGGAGGCTTAGTAATAGGTTTTATTTGGCACCCTTTGGATAAGGAACCCTAAAAAGGAAACAAACTTTTCATGGTATGTAAACGTAGTAATGGTATGAAAAAAAAGAGTTGGCATACTACGAACGTATAGTTCTTATACTGATAGAATTAATATTAATATTCATTCGCTTGAGGATAACATTGTTTTGGCGCCATCATACTTTAGCCGTTTTCGAAAGATATTTTTTTCTTTGAATCTATTTATTATGAGTACAAAAGTGAACTTTTTTGGTTTTCAAATTTCAAGTTGACAGCTTTATCCTTCCAAAAGAAAAGTTACTGAGTTACACCATAAGTTCAAATTTTAAAGAAAAAATATTATTAAAAATTTCCTCCGACCAGGATTTGATCCTGCGACCTCCTGCTTACATGACAAGCGCGCTACCGACTGCGCTACCGAGTTGCGTCTGGAACGACACATTTTTCCACCATATCTGTACACCGTTTTTTTTATAACTACTTGATATACCAGCTTCTAATGCATATACTGAACGCTCACGAGGGCGTTATATAAGCAGGGGGTTAAAATCTTGGCCTGAGGATAATTTTCGAAATATTTGTGCTTTTAAATTTTTTTCTGGTTGATTTCAAGTTTGTAATGCATTCTAATAATAATTAATCAAAGCGATGGATTTCGCAATAAAAACATGACCTTAGGAATCATCTTGTAAAGTATTTTTCATTTCTATTTTATTATTTGCTACGAACTTAGTGCATGTACCAAATTACATGAAATAAATATATAGATTGTGCTATAACAAGCTTGTCACTAAATTAAATTAAATAAACACAATAGAAATAATGAAATAAATATTTTAGAGATATATTTCGGCCCACTTTGGACACATTTTCATTTGACTGATGCCGGCCACAAAGTGGGCCGCAATATAGTTAAGCTTCATGCATTTTTGTTTTCAACTCAAATATGTCGCCAAACTAATGGTTCACGCGGGTATGTTTGTTGCGAAAAGCTGTTCAGTATGATTGGTATAATATGGGGTTTCATTTAAAGGTAGCAGTCTGTTTACACCCGGTATATATATTTTATTTAGATTTTTAGTTTTAAACTAGCCTTTTGTCTGCGGCTTCATCCGCGCTGTAGAAATGTATGTATGTTTCGGTATCTGCCTAGCTTTTTTTTTAAATAGCGCAATGATACGTTCTTTTAAGCTTTCCTCAAAAACTTCTTACATAGAAATAGCAAAAGAACTGCTTTTGGAAATAAATCACAAAAGGGTAACACAATATAAACACCCAAGTCACTTAGAACTTGAATCGCACTATTTCTTGTGTTCCCCTATATATGTCAGTGTGTGTGTCCGTGTCTCTATATTATTTTCTAGGTTAAAGATTAAATTTATTAATATTAATCCAGCTACTCTCGAACCTCCCGGTCTAGTTCGTGACGACGGAAAGAGACCCGACGGTATGACGTTAATACTGTGAAAGCATGGGAGGCCGCTCGTGTGGGATGCAACCTGCGTAGATACGCTGGCGCCCTCTCATGTTTCCCAAAGCAGTAGGGCTGCTGGTTCGGCGGCGGCCGCTGCTGAGCTCTCCAAGAGGCGTAGATATGTGGCAATAGGTTCAAGCTACATGTTTGCACCTATTGGGTTTGAGACAATGGGGACATGGGGTCCGGAGGCGCGTCAGCTTGTCACGGACCTCTCTGTAAAGCTTGTTGACACTAGCGGTGACCGGCGAGCTGTCTCTTATCTAGGCCAGCGTATAAGTCTTGCCATACAGGGAGGTAATGTGGCAAGTATTTTTAATAAATGTGGCACTCTCCCGGAGGGCAGTGATCTAGAGGCAATTTTCTTTTTATTATTATTTTTTTAGGATTATTTTTGTTCTGTTATTTTAACCCCTTTAGTTATGTAATTCAATATTCTTAAGTGTTAAATGAAAATAATAAATTAATATATTTATATATTAAATTACAATATACTCGTACATACTTTGATGAGATATCAATTTACTGGAAAGAAAAGATCCAATGTAATAAAGATTGGTCGACGAAGGTACACATACACACTCCCTTATTCTTTCAGTGGAATTGCGAAACTGCAGCTGAAACAAAGATAAATGCTTGCAATTCTTTTCGCGCACACACACACACACATACACAACACATACAAGTAGGTAGTTATTGTTCGTTCTGGATCAACGAAATTAGCAGCTCACGGCTCGCGCCGTTCGCTCGACGCTAATTTCGACGATCCAGCACGATCAATAACTGAGTCGATTAGTCAAAAACAAAGTACTTCTCAATATACTTTATCGATAGCTCCTATGAACTATGTATTTATATATATTGCAAGCTTCAAGATAATATTTAGTCTGACACCGATTTTCAAGTGGTCCATACCCAAAACAAAATGAAATTTTTAAAACAGAAAAGTTCTCTACACTTTGATAACTTGAGCACTTTGGACAGCACGAATAAAACATTTCGTCATGGAAAACTTTTACCAAATTCAATAAGATGTGTTATTTGCGGACCATCAAATTGTGGTAAAACTAATCTGATGATTGGTCTACTATTGCATGAAAATGGACTACACTTTGAAAACGTTTACGTTTTTTCGAAAACTTTACATCAACCGAAGTATGTTTTTCTCGAAAATGTTTTAAGTTTAGTGCCTAACGCTTCGTTCTTCAAATTTCATGCAAACCAGGAAGTACTTAGCACCGAGGAAGCCAAGTCCAATTCTGTTATAATTTTTGATGACGTTGCATGTGAAAATCAAAGTAATATGCGTGATTACTTTGCAATGGGCAGACACAAGAATATTGATAGTTTTTATTTGAATCAGACTTACAGTAAAATACCTAAACAGCTTGTTAGAGATAATGCAAACTTAATTGTGCTATTTAAACAAGATGATATAAATCTGCGCCATGTTTATGACGAACATGTAAATACAGATATGACATGGTGTGAATTTCGAGAAATGTGCTCAAAAATATGGAGTGATCCTTATAGCTACTTGGTCATAAATAAAGATTGTGAAAAAAATAAAGGTTATTATCGCAAGCAGTTTGACACCTTCGTAATCTTTACGTCATGAAAGAATTATCCCTATATAAGATGTGACTCAAACTACTTTTTGCAACACTACAATTTATGTTAGTAAAAGCAGGAGCATAAGAGCACATTGATTAGAAAAATGGATAATTTAAAAAAAATCGTAGGTGCCGCAGAAGCTGTGAAGAAAAAATTTAAAAAAATGCGTAGCATTGATTCTGACTATGAAAAATCTCTAGAAAATGTTTTTAAACCAGTTGTTCGTCCTCTCAGTCAAATAACTGATGCTATAAAGCACACAAACACAAATAAAAATAAGCTTTGTACTAAAAACAACGATTCTATAGAAATAAAACATGGTAGTGAAGACGAAGAACCTCTAAATTGGAGTGCATCAAATGACACTGTTATAAAAAAGAGAAAGTCAGATAAATTTATGACTCCTACTTATTCTATGGACACAGAAGATGAAGTTTCTGAAAAAGAAAGCGAAGACGAAGATACAAGTGATGTATCTGATAAGTCAATTGATTTGTCTGTTAGCAACCCCAATTGTTCTACATGGACATTATCATCAGAAGGCTTGAAAGACATTCCTTTTGGAGTCAGATCTGTTCGTGGCAAGCTTATGATGGGGTCGGCTCCAGTTACTATCACCGATAAACAAATTTCAGTAGGAGGCCATAAATACAACAATACTTATGGTTTAATAGAATTATTAACCAAGCGATCACCTAACTTATCAAATGTAACTGAGGAGGACACCAAAAACTATAAGTTGATGCTGTTGGATACAAACGTGCATAGAAGAGATTATGATCCAAGTAAACCTATAAAGAGTAACAAAGGAAAAAAATACATACAAGTTATTAAACCTCTTTTTAATAACTGTATCAGTCCAGTCAACCGAGTTCAAGGCGCAGGATTATCAATAATGAAAAAATGGAAAAATGATGTTGACTATGTCTATTGGGACGATCCAAACGAGTTAGTGGAGAGATTAAAGTTACTCATTGCATCTCGAGATGCTGGTAACACAGGACTTGACAATGAAATTGTATCCATCATAGAAGAATTAAAGGAGAGCGGTTTACTTAATTAGAATATATATAACCACTATATATATATTTTTTTGTGTATTTCTTATTCATCCTTTGTCCTTATAACTTGTATATTATTCTATCTACAATGAATATTGACAAATTTGGTCACCATGTTCACAAACGCTTACGTTTGTCAGATTTGTTTGATTTTACTGAAAATGCTTTGATTAAAAAAGAAAACGGACATTTTGATCTTCAGTCGTCGAGGTTAATAGGTTTACGAGCCCCCATAGAATCCAATGACGCTGTTAACAAGGAGTACATCGATGGGATAGTAAAAAAATTATGCACAGAAGATAAAGCTAAATTCATGCTAGGCGAAGTTATGAAGGAGGTACAAAGGGTGATGGATCTCTTTATAAAAGATGTTTACACAAAGCTTGAGGTAGACATGATCATAAAATCGTTGACTAAACATGAAGCAACAAGTGGTACACGAACTTCATAAAAATGCAAGGAAAAATTTTTTACGTCGTTCTGTTATCCTCAAGGGTATTGATGATTTGTGGCAAGCAGATTTAATTGATTTTATCTCTTTGCAAGTACATAATCAAGGTTTCAAGTATATTCTAGTTGTAATCGATTGTTTCTCAAAGTATGCATGGGCTGTACCTCTGAAAACTAAAACAAAACAAGAAGTATCCCTGGCATTTGAAAATATTTTGAAGCAAAGTCTGAGACAACCTAATAATTTACAAACAGATATGGGCACTGAATTCTATAACAATATTTTCAAAAAACTGATGAAATCGTATAAAATCAACCACTATTCCACATATACTGTTAAAAAAGCTTCTATAGTTGAGAGATTAATCAGAACATTAAAAACACATTTGTTTAAGTCTTTTAGTCTTCAAGGTAGTTACAAGTGGGTTGGAAAGCAATTGGAGAATGTTGTTAACTGTTACAATAATACTAAACATCGTGTAACGCAACAAAACCCTGCAAACGTAAATACATTTAATGAGAATAAAGTGATGATAAATATTCTTAAATTTCAAAAAAAAAACAAAGTCATTAAGAAATCTAAATTAAGTATTGGCGATTACGTTCGGATAAGCAAGTATAAAAATTGTTTTCAAAAAGGTTACACTCCCAACTGGTCAACAGAAATATTTACTATCAAAAAGGTAAATAATACTATTCCTGTAACATATATCATCGAAGATCTTCGTCACCAACCAATTTTAGGTTGTTTTTACGATCAAGAACTTCAAAAAACCAAATATCATAATGTGTACCTAATAGAAAAAATCATTAGGAAAAAAGGAAACAAGTTATTTGTTAAATGGTTAGGCCTGGATAAGAACGAAAATAGTTGGATCAATAAAAAGGATATAGTCTAAAATATGTTCTTAGTTTAATACTAGTTATGAAAGGTGGAGGACTAGTTAATAGTGTGATAAACAACTTGCCGTTTGAGTTACATCTTCCAGGCTACAATTATTGTGGGCCTGGAACAAAGCTAGAAAAAAGATTATCTAGAGGAGATAAGGGTGTGAACCAATTAGACAACGCCTGTATGCATCACGATATTGCCTATACAAAATTTAACGATTTAGAAAATAGACATAAAGCTGATTGCCAATTATTAAAAATGGCGAAAAGAAGACTTCAAGCGAAAGATGCACGAAGAGGAGAAAAACTTGCATCATGGCTAGTCAGTAAAGTTATGAATTCTAAATTGAAATCCGGTGCCGGGATTAAAAATTTCAATTTAGTAGTATCAAAAATAAAAAGTCATCTGAAGAAGCAAAAACTCGTTAACAAGAAGAGTGCCATCAAATCTGCTTACTTAGCTGCCAAGAAACTACTAGTTAATAATAAAAACATAACGATACCACGAATCATTCCCCTTCCTAAAATTGGAGGGATTCTACCTCTACTACCAATTTTCGCAGGACTATCAGCTTTAGGAAGTTTAGCTGGAGGTGCAGCAGGAATAGCTAAAACTTTAAATGAATATAAAATAGCACAACAGAATTTACAAGAATCTAAACGTCATAATAATAAAATGGAATCAGTTACTTTGGGCAAAGGTCTATACATTAAGCCTTACAAAAAAGGAAGTGGCTTATTTATAAATTCTTCAAAAAACTAGTCAGAAGGCTACCTAAGCGTGCTCTAACAAATCTGGATATACTAAAATACGCAACAGAAATACCATATTTCCGAGGAGTTTATATGAAAGATACTCTACCGAGCAAACCTAGGCGTATAGAATGTGGTATAGTAAATTTAGATGATTCCATTAACGAAGGAACTCATTGGGTAGCCTATTTAAAACTGAAGGAATACTGTGAATATTTTGACAGTTTCGGAAACTTGAAACCACCAACTGAAGTTTTGAAATATCTTAATAATCCTGAACTGTTTTACAATTATACTAAATATCAGTCGTTTAATACTGTAAACTGCGGTCATTTGTGTCTGGAATACCTGCAAGATTTTTGGAATAAATATATAAATTAATATTGCTGCCCTTTTATTTGATCATTATCATTATGTCTTTCACACTATCAATAACTGGGAATGAGTCACTTTTGACAACGAACTATTCCCCACCACTGCAACTAGAGGGTGAATATGAATGCGCTCTACTATACTTGTCCACTTTTAATTCAATTCCAAACATTGACCATAAGAATAATAAATTTTACTATGGAGATGAAGATATTTTTGAAATACCTGAAGGAACATATGAATTGGAAGACATAAAAGATTACCTAAAAGAAAAAAATAAAGATATCACTTTTAATCTATTCTGCAACAACAATACTTTAAAAACTTATTTGTTTAGTTCTAAAGATATACATTTTGAGAAAGAGAACAGTCTCGGAAACTTATTAGGTTTCGGTGAACAGATTCTTGAAGCAAATAAATTACACGAGTCACAGTATCCAGTCAACATTCTATCAACAACTGTGGTGAGGATAGAATGTGATATAGTTAGCGGATCATATATAAACGGCATATCCAGTCACATTATTCATGAGTTTGCTCCTAATGTTCCACCGGGTTATAGAATAATAGAAATACCGAAAAACGTTGTATATTTTCCTGTTAATCAAACTAATATTAGTAGCATAAATATAAAAATACTGGATATAAACAATAATTTGCTAAACTTACGCAGTGAAGAAGTACAATTGTATTTACATTTAAAGAAAAAATGATTGATTTTAATAAAAAGTCTCCACCACAACATAAAAACATTAGTCACATTTCTAGCATTCACAAGGCAAGTACTCACAAGAAGAAACAAATATCACCAGAAAATAGAAAATTCCTTAAATTAATTGGTTTGTTAAAATGAGTATATTAGATATTTTGAGTTCACCTGTTTACGACAACAGCATTGATGGAATTGAGATTCATTCGTATAAACCTTACGTGACTAGTTTCAACACAAACGATGAAATTCGTATACCGATTAACCAGCAGGATTTGTACATACTTCCATCAGCTAGCTCATTATATCTGGAAGGTGTTGTCAATGTGTCTAAGAGAGAAACAAAGGAGAGAGCTGCTAGTATTCATTTTACAAACAATCCATTGCTGTTCTTTTTTCAAGATATACGATATGAGTTAAATGGAGTTGAGATAGACAAAATTAGAAACGCAGGTATAACCACTACTATAAAATCATTGTTATCTATGAACGAGAGCGAGTCCAAGATGTCTAAGGTTTGGGGCTGGGATATCAATGGTACTAAGAATGTGCAATCAGGGAAATTTTCAGCATCTATACCTCTCAGTAATATTTTAGGATTTGCAGAAGATTACAAGAAAGTTATAATTAACTGTAAACATGAGCTTGTTTTGCTGCGCAGCAACACTAATCTTAATGCTTTAAAATTAAATACTGGAGAAGTCGTAGATGATGTCGTAATTCATAAAATTGTATGGCGTGTTCCACATATAAAAGTTTCTGACGTGGAAAGAATCAATCTACTTCGATTGTTAGAAAATGATAGACCAATACAAGTAGCTTTTAGAAATTGGGATTTATATGAATACCCTCTATTGCCTAAAACTACAAAGCATACATGGTCAATTAAAACATCATCACAGATTGAAAAACCTAGGTATGTCATTATGGGTTTACAGACCAATAGAAAGAATAATTCATCTAAAGACATGTCGCAATTTGATCATTGTAATATAAGTGATGTCAAAGTGTACCTAAATTCAACCTATTTTCCATACGATAATATGAATGCGAGTTTTTCTAACAATACGATAGCTATATTATATGAGCAATATGTAAGATTTCAACAGTCTTATTACGGTCGAAGAGCCGAACCCTTGTTAAGTGCCAAGGAGTTTAAAGATTTAGCACCTCTATTTGTTATTGACTGTTCAAGACAAAGCGATAACCTCAAATCTGGACCAGTGGTTAATGTGCGGCTAGAGCTCGAAAGTGAAATAGAAATACCTGATCAAACTTCTGCGTATTGTCTTATCCTAAACGAGTGTTTAATCGAATATAAACCGTTAAGTAATGTTGTAAGAAAAATATCATGAATGCAAAAACCTTAGTTGCCGATGTGCAAGGATTTAAAAATTATAAAAATAACTTTATCATCAAAGAACTTGCAATAGCTACTGCTCAATATACTCAAGTATTTCTCATAAAACCTCCGTACGCGTATAAAAATTTAACAAGTTCTGAAAAAAAACATGTAAACTGGATCGAAAGTAATTTGGGATACCGATGGTCAGAAGGACACATAGATTATATTCATTTCAAAAAGATCATCAAACAATATCTAGAAAATAAACATGTTCTGGTTAAGGGTTTGGAAAAAACTAAATGGGTTAAAGAGTTATGTGACAGCTGTACCGTTATAAACGTGGAAGAAATAGGTTGTCCTAAGGTGGTAGACCTCCATAAAAATTATAATTTTGATGATACTAATAGTTTCAGTTGTTTAAGCCATAAAATACACTGTGCATTAAGAAACGTTTTAGTTATAAAAAAATGGTATATAGATAACACAATAAAGTTATATTAATGTATCTTTTAGTAGTTAAGAATATTTTGTTTTAAGTTTACGAATTTAATTTTGAAATAAATCTTATATCCATAATATTACTTTCTTTCATTTAATCTATTGTTACCAAGTAAAAATTTTAAACAAACAAATACATTAACGTTAAAACGTTTATTTGTCAAGTTACATATTAAAAAAAGTTGATTAAATAACATCATTACACAAATTCTTACAAATTTTATTAACCAGATTGTCAGACATATCCATAATCTCATCTACCACTTCCGTGGCTAGATATTGTGCACTAACAACACTATCTTCTGAGTTCGTTGAGGTATGCGCTCCATTGAGGTCGTATATTTCAATCTTGACCATTCGAAGAGGCCTTTTTGATGGTTTTGATATTACATATGACGATGGCACTTTTGGTTTTTGCTTCTTTAGAAGTTCTAATTTGCTCTTCTTTATTTTCTTTTTTTCGTTGCTATTCTGTGTTGGAGTGGGAACTTCCCGCAAGTCGTCGTAATCTTCTAGTGGCTGAGCACATTGTAACCATAAGTCTGTAGCATCCATTTTCTGAAACAAATAAAATATTAGCATTGTCAAAAGTCAAAATAAAAAATAAAAAAGTAATACCTGCTAATCGGTCATTGATATTTATATACTTACAATATAATACAACGCGATGATGTTGCTTGGTGAAGGTAGTCGTCCAAGTCCTCTGCGTCCCGCTTCTTGCTTTAAAGTGATGATAAACTTACCTAGGCACGAATCGTGTAGTCAGGTGTTTTTAAAGAATTGTTCGTCATTATGACCTACTTTGGAGTGCAGTTCATTAAACTAGATGCGTGTAACTTTCACGAGTTGTTTGCACAAAGAATCATATTACTATTATTGCAACCATGCACTTTGATCTGCACTGTAACTTGATCAAACTTGAAAATTCTGACATGTTATCTTTATAAATGTTAAGTCAACGAGTTACAAACCAAGGACATTGTGCCTGAATTATGCTTACCTTAAATTACCGAGCAAATTTAAAGTTAAGATAAGTTGGTAAATAAAACATTTTTATTGGTTTACACATATTTAATATGTAAATATTAATAGTAAATCCTAAAATTACTTACAATATAAAACACATAAAACTATTTAAAGGATCTTAATCTATACTAAAGTAAAGCAGACTCGTGGCCCCACGAAAGAGTACTTATTTTATCCTTAAGTATAATGCGCTTATCGTCATTAAATGAAAGAGCTACTTTGTTAAGCGATTGCGTAAAAATCTCATGTTTGAGTGATTTGAAAATCATATTTTTTTTCCTCAATAAGCAACTATCCACTAACACAGTTTTATAATCTATAAATGTTAATTTTTTGACAACAGATTTTTTTGTCCCTTTAGCTTTTTTCAATTCGGCTTTTTCAGTTTTGATACTGTAAAGCTTAGACCTGAGTCCAACAAACTCAACTATAAGTTGTCCTCCTAGCTCATCTTTAAATAATCCAGGGACCTTTTTATTTTGCTTAGGTATGTCGTAAACATTCTTATCCTCATAGTTACTAGTGTCAAAGTATTTTAGAAAATTCAACTTAATATCTTTGTAGACGTCTTTTGTTTGTACACAAAGTAATAAACTATCCGTGTCTGTGTATGCCATATTTAAATTAGAACCATAATAAGGTTTCATAATAGAATAGTAGAAGTCATACATATGACTTTTAGATATTTCTAAAACTGAAAATCCAATGTAAATAGGTTTATCAAGAGTAATTTTTTCGGGTTTTAATTGTATTGCAACGAAATTATCCGTGAAAATAGTTGAGCTATGGTAATTAGGTCTGGCTATAAGTTGTTCCGCGCAAAAGTGTTTTTTAGTTTTATTACCAATGTCTGACCATTGATTCACTAGCTTCACATTTAACCTTTTTTCAGTGTCTTCTAAAGTTTTTCCGAAAATGCTGTTATTTAACAACTTAAAAAAGTCTTGCTCGAATTGAGATTTAGCTTTTTGTCGTAACTCCGTGTTCAAATCTATATACTGTTTTAAGTAAGGACTTTGATTAAATTTTATAGCTCTATGGATTTTCTTCAACTTTAAACCATGCTTGAGACAAGTTTTCAAATGAACGTAGTGTATGACGTAGTTATACTTGTCATACAAATTTGGTATCAACTTTGAAGTTTTAGACCCAGAAGGTGCAAATTTTTGTGGACAGAAAGGTAAATCATTATGCAGGCTGTGTAATGTTTCAGGGTATTCTAAATCAACCTCTAAAATGTAACCTACTTTAGAATCGTCTTTTAAACAGAGAATATCCGAAACCTGAAAATTGGGTTTGTCAATCAATTCAAAATTGGAGTATGGTAAGTAACTACACATAGCAAAACCGTATAAATTGTTGCAGTCTATGTAGAGCAAGTAATTATCTGGGGTGGTTGGATCGTAGTTAGATAAGTACTTATTATTAGCAGCGGCATAGCGAGTTGAACATAAGCAAATACCTCCGCGAATACCACGCTGTATCATTCGAATCATTTCTAAATCTTCGATTAGCTCTAATTTAACTTCTGTTTTTAACAACATTGCATCCCAGCTTAAGCTAGGTGCGGTAACGTAGAATGCAGGATCTAATCTGTAGTTATTTTTACATGTGCGTCTAAAACTTTCAAAAATATCAGTCAACAACAACACATCTGATTTTAAGTACAAGTCAGTATATTCACCAAGGTTAGACAAACAGAACAATCGCCATACATGATGAGCGTGAGCATAATCAATCTCTGAAACAGTTTCGTCCGTTAAACTACTGTAAAAACATTTACGCGGGGGTATTTTTTTTTCTTTATAGCATTCCCAATTACTCATGTATTCATAGGGATAAATTCCTTTACGTCTTAATGAATCAAATTGTTGTTTTTCTGGGTAAAAATGAGACAAATGAATGAAATCTTCAATGGCTAAATTTTCTGCAACTTTTTCTAAACTCGTACCTAAAAATTTTAAAGAATCTACAAAACGTACCGCCATGAATTCATTTTTACCGATTGGAAAGAATTTTGTAAACGAGACATAATTTTCTTTTGTTTTTGCAATTACATTTATGTTGCCGGGCAACTCACCCAACTCTCGTACAAATAAATGACAGTCATAGCCTGACAGGTTGTGGAAAAAAACTGGCAAAAATTTAGGAAGCCTAAACTTAATGTTACAATAAGAATGAGCAGCTCCACGATAGTGTCCTGTTAGGTGACAGTGATCTCTTACTTTATCTTCAAACAACAACTTATTACAAAGATAACAAAAAGTAGACTCAGAAAAGCTTTTTAACTCGGAATTAGTTAGGGGTAGCATATCTAGTTGCTTGCTTAATACTTCATTTATTTTGACTACGTCTGCACCCAGATTTTTTAAGAAAACTTGTACACAATCAGGTCCACGATAAGAAACGTAGTGATTTAATGATATATCGTAAGAGCATACGATGTAATAACCAAATGCAACGGGGATATGTTTTTGTAAATTTTCTGTATATTTAGATTTTTGCTCATCCGTATTGGGTTGCAACAACGATTCAAAATCAGCATAAATAACAAATGGCATATCTTGCATTCGCTCGAAATGCTTAAACTGGATTAAAGAACCTTTTTCAGGAAGAGTTGTTTTAACACCACCGCAATTATGATCGTTAAGTTTAGTGTTGTTTGAGAAAAACAGCATGCAATCATCGCAAAAAAATATTTTGTTATGGTTTTTTGTTATCTGGCTTCTAACGAGCCGACTTAGATTCTTTATCAAGCAGTAGTGTGACTGTGTGCCGTTTTCCAAAAACAATAGGTTAATATGATGTTTTCTTTTTTGCTTAGTCTTGTATAAGGGTCCAACAATAGTTTTATTATTTTGGAGACCATAAATATTAACACTGATGTTAACATTGTATTTTTCAAATGCTTTAACATCCTTCAAGCCAACCGGAAATGTCATATGTTTCGTGCTTAGTAAAGTTTCAAAATGAGGATATGACGATGTTCTATTTGAATTTTGTTGAGCAGGAAATAGAGATGCCATAACGCACCACAGAAAACAAAATTGGTCATCATTTTTAATGTTGATGCATGCATGTTTCAATTTTATAGCTTTAGGCAGTTCAATGAATCCAGAAGCCCGTAGAGGATTAAATTTATTAACATTTACCTCAAGATAAGAGTTAGCAACAAAGCTCCACCCACTATCCCTTTCTTGAAATTCATCAACTCTAGCGACAATTTGGTCAACAACATTGTTATAAATTTCATTAAAATCGTAATTTTTATTAATTATGATATTCCCGGTTGCAAATGATTTAACTTCGCGGTTATCATTTTTTGGTAATGAAAACTCTGCAAATAACTCAAAATTTACCTTCAAACTGATAAACGAGTCAAGTCGCGCATCTATCAGCTGGCGAACACGCCTGCGCAGCGAACGTAGAAACATTGCGGGGGGGCACGCGTTGGCCGCGCCATCGCTATTCAATAATCCACTCACTCTGTATGAAGCTATGCGGTTACGAAATGCTCCAGATACTTTTTGAATACCTTCGCATTCCTTAACAGAATTGTTATTTTTGTGCACTGTACTTCGCAAGTGAGAAGAAAAAGATTTACTTTTAACAGACACATCACACACTGAACAGTATATCGATTTATTATTTGACATATTTATAGTAATTTAAAAATATTGTTGGAAATACTGATTAGAATCAAATTTTATTTGAATTTATTTATTAGAATTTAATTTTATTAAAACTATAATAAATTATTATTATTATTATTTATTGATGGTTAGAATCATTATAGTTTGTTATTCAAGTAAAAATAAATTATGGAAATAAGTACTCTTTCGTCGGGAGTCTAAAAACAAAAATATATATACTGTAAGACTTACTTTTTATTTAAAATATATCATTAGCTAGAAACAATAAACAAATTAACTAAACTTAAGCTACTTTATCGGCAAAGAAATAGCCCTCGTCGATGAAGCTTCCCTTGCAGCGCTTCAACAACTGCTGCAACAAAGCCAACTCCGGCGAGTCGTGGTCCGCCTGGAAGCGCAAACCCAGTACCGCCTTTTCGTGCCGTTTGAGGGGGTGGATATTTTTTATATCATCCACCTGATATAATTTGAGGTCCAAAAAAAGATCCCCCTGTAGATCCGCGGTGCGGCGTACGACGCCGTCAGCAACCCGCTTGGTATACGACGACTTCAGCGGCACTACTTTTGTCACCGCTTCGTCCTCGCTCTCGGAGTCCAACAACCGCCACGAGTCGGACTTCTTGTTCTGCGACTGCTTCGGTTTCGCTGGAGTCTTTGACTCCTTAGCCTGTTTGCGTCTGTAAATAAGGATATTATAATTAATAACATAAAATGAATTAAAAGCCTGGTTTAAGATAGGGGAGGTTTTTACTAGCAGTAAAATAATAATAAAACAAAATGTGATGGTGGAGCGTAACATGTAACCCAGATAAATGTATATTTACCTAGACTCCGTTTCGTCGTCCGAGTCGTGAACTCGCTTGGATGGTCTCGGCTTTGGCTTGTTCCTAAATAAACAAAAGTATAAATAGCGTTAAAAATATATATATATAATAATAATAAATAAATAAAGAAAGTAGGCATTTGATTTATTTATGGAGAGCACAGAAAACAAATTATATAGAGGGAGCTTTCTACTAGTACAAATAAAAAGTCGATATTTACCTCTTAACTGACTCGTTTTCCGTCTCGATGACGCGTTTTGCAGCTGGTGGTTTGCGGCACGAAATATTTTTCTTCCTGAAAAAACAAGTTATTGAAGGTAAGCATTTGCTTGGTCTATGAAGGGTAGAGAAGAAAAAAATAAAGAAATATATTAACTGAGCGTTCTACAATAAATAAAAGTCGATATTTACCTCTGAACAGATGTCGACTCGGTATCTGATTCGACGATCTGCTTTTTGGTACTTTTAGGCTCAGGATTTTTTTTCCTGAAAAATAGAATAAAAAATATAAGCAATGCAAGTACATGCTCATACGTATCGTTTACTAGCGCACGCTCCGGGACGTTGCCCGCGTGGATCCCGATTTTCCCGATCTCAAGGGATAGAAAATGTAGTGTTAATTAATTTCAGACGGTATCTTAGCATTAACTGCACAATTAATCAAAATATAATTTGTATCAATGACAAACTTATCAAGATATCACAAAAAAAAGTAGCCTAAATGTTAATCAACATTATTATCCATCATATACAAAAATTTAACGGCAATCCGATAAGTAGTTTTTGAGTTTTCCATTTCAGACAGACAGACAGATACTTCAAATTTATTTATGTGTACTGATGCTTAGTTTAACAGTAAGTTACAGTGTAAAAGTAGACAGACAGGCCTACAAGCTCAAAGATCGCCCCACCTAACGATCGATTGGGATGTAGTATGATTGAATATTTTAAACCCTGGAAACCCATAGGAGAAGACAGAAAACACTCGAAGAAAATATTATGGGGAAAATACATACCTCGCAAAAGCTACCTCGTCGTCCGTCTCGAAATGGCTCCTCTCCCTTCCTACTGACTTCCTGTTATAGTAATCAGAGTCCGACCTGAAAATTACACAAACTCAATAAGTTGTTACATTCCACAAAAACATGCCTACAATGTTAATTGATTACTGAATACAGTCTTAAACATTACCTAGGTAATAGGTAAAAGTAATTAAATTATGAGAGCTGTTAGGGGCTGACTTGGATGATGATATTCATAAGTGATTAAACGTAAATCAGCAATTTTCAAATTTTGTGCCCACCTTCTAAAAAATTAAGTTAATTTAGAAATAGTCTATTTTTTATATTTTCTTCGATGAAATGAGATACTTTAATTTTATATTTTCTGAAAAGTGGTCTAAAATTATGATTATAAACAGAACTTATTAAAAAAAAATTTTTTTACAGGAAAGGGAGAGATTTATTTTCCGTTAAGTTACCATCTTCATACACCCAAAAATCGGTTCAGTAATTGAAATTTATTCAACAGAAATTTATTATATCATCCAAATATACAATTAAATAAGATACAATAAAAAATAAGATATGTTTAGAATAAATTTCTAGAGAAATTTTTATTATATATCATTCAGTTACCTTTCTACAATTTTAGTTTTGGAAAGTTTCATTTTCACTCTAACTGGTGGGAAAAATTGTGTATTATTAATTTATTTTGATCTAAGAATATAATTTTTATATTTTTTACTTATTCTGTTTGAATGATATTGAATATTTGATTTTTAATTCTATTTTAAACAACATCTTTTTAAGGGGACAATAACTGAATGGATACAGTGGTAACTGAAAAGACATTGTAAACCTTTATTTACAATGGAATAAAAAATAATAATTTTAATGTTCTTATTTAATCAAGTAGTCAAGTTTCTTTTTAGATACACCTGAAAAAATAAAGAAAAACAACTTATGAACAAAGATTTTCTGAATATACGTTATAAAAACTTTATAAAAATTTGCAAAATATATTACCAGTAAACATATGAGTGTACATTAGGGTGTGTCGAAAATACATTTTTTTTTTCAAATTTCATATTTTAATAATGTAATTACTTTGAACGTGTAATATGTGTATGCTTTACAAAATAAATGTTTTGAATTTTTTAATTACTTTTTTATGATACTTATAATAAGATATATATTTTTTTTATTTCTACAGACAGACAGACAAACAAAACAAAACTTCACATTTAAACAACGTAAACAGGCCCTAAAGATGTCCATTCAGTTACTTTCTCGTCCCCTTATAAGTTACTAGAGAAAAATAACTGAAGAGACGTAACTTAAACTGTACCTTGGCAAATTTAAATATTTATTTTGGTACAATGAAATTGGAAAACTACAAAGTTTCTTATAAAAAATTATGGAATGTAAATACTGTTACAAAATACTAAATAGTCTTAATTGAAATATTTTTTACTTACCGAGATATGTTGGTAACTGAACAGAACAACAAAATTAAAATATCACATCAAAACAATAGACGACCTTGCAACTTGTTTTGGACTGAATAAATCAAAATGGCGACGGCTAGTCTGATTGCTGGGTGTTGCCATTATAAAAATAACACAGAAAACTTCGTTCAGTTTTATAATATTTGGCATCAAAACATTGGTAAATGAAAAGACAGTAACCATGAGGACACTTTCAGGGACAATTTATTAAAACTAATAATAAAGGTATTTACCCTTTAAAGTGTATAGAAATGTAATAAAATGCTTCCCCTAATCACGTCTTAAGGTTGATATCATTCACACACATTCCTATGGTACATATTTTTCGTAAAATTTAATGTTGTACAAGCTTAGCTGATTTGGGGACAATCCCTTCTCCATACAACTAAAAATCTTAACTTCATGTTTATGCAGTAATAAAAAGTAATATTTAACATATTTTTTAAATATTTTTAGTGTTCTTTTAAAATTATGAATTACATTATCGATTAGTGTCCACATTGTGTAATTTCCGCAACTGAAACTTGAGATTTAAAAATATTAAACCTCGGGACATGCATCGAAGTGTAATGGGCACAAAATTTGAAAATTGCTGAAATAATACTTTTTATAGTTTTATATGAAAGAAGGGTCGACATCAGTCATTTAAAAAATACATGGAATAAAGAAATTAAAAACATAAATCAAACTTACTAACATTATCTGAAGACAGTGGATTTGCAGTTTGACAGCAACAGCAACAGAATGTAGCAATCGGAGTACAAGCAGCAGGCAGCAGCTGAACCGAGCGATGACTTTGTCGAGTAGAGTACTAACTGATTTGTAGGTAGAGCGTAGAGAACTGATAATTATTCGTAAAATTTTAGTAGTTTATAAAGGAAAAATTAATGACGCATGTCAGGTGTTGTCAACATTTTTTTTTTTATGCTTCAGTTTAGTTTTTGCTGAATATGTAGGTAGGTTTCTCTATATATAAATAAAAACGTATTGTACTTTTCTTTGGGTAAAAGCCTCGATTGATGAATACAAAAGAAGTTAAAGAGGTGTGTCGGGATCGTAAACGTATAATGATATCTCTTATCATTTATTATTTTGGAACACCTCTGTTTTGTTTATTCTGCTGTAGTTGATGATAGTAAGGTGACTTTTATTGATATAGTCAAATTCATACTGGAGAGTCGGTAAGTGACACAGATCGATAATACGTTTTGGTAATATAGCAAAATAAAATGTTGACTTCCCATAGAAATTGACCGGGCTGGGCTTGCAGTTGCAGGGGAAAAAAATATATATACTAACTTCACAAAAAGGGTCAAAGAACCTTACTGACCACTTACCGAGTGTCCGATTGAAAATTGTATGTTTATCGCTGTCCTAGGACAATGTGTTAAGCACATACTAAGCATGCAGATTCGCAAGATAAATACCAAATTAATTAATTTTCTCTGCGGCGAAGCAGCGGCTTTAGCTTGTTTTCATAATTCATTCAAAACATAATAGTTGACAACCTCTGCACCTGAAATAATGCGGCTGAATTCGCAAATTTACAAAATACTAATATTATTGATTTAGCAAAATGTCTCTATGAAGTTACGAAATGCTATCTAGGTCAGTATCTACAGGTTGATCATAAAATGGTATGGCTTCCATATCTAAAATTTATATTACTTATCCTGTATATCACATCACACTAATATATAAATGCGAAAGTAACGCTGTTTGGCTGTTACTAGGGACGGACATAGGGTACTTTTTAGGGATGGACTTAGGGTAATTATCACAACTACACAAGCCCACGCGGACGGAGTCGCGGGCAACAGCTAGTATGTATATAAATTTGTTTTTGTACGACGATCGTGCCTAAAATTAAAACTACTGTTAAGTAATGGATTGCCACGATCGTGACTAAATTGCAAAGTCACGAACAACATTGCTACATGGAGTTATTTAGCGACTCTGTTCCTATTTATGGTTTAGTCAAGATCGTGGTTATCCGCTTCTCAACGTTTTAGTTTCAGTTTTATGCACGATCGTGGTACAAAAATAAAATTTAATAATAATACAAGTTAAAACTAAAAAAAAAACAACCTGTATATTTTAGTAATTGTACTGATTAGAGTTTTAAATTTTTGTGAAAATGCAAATTATTCACTTTAATTACCAACTAGCCGATTGCGAAAATCTGCAGCACTAAAAAATTATACAAATGACAATTTATAATAGTAGGTCACACGTGTCAACTCGCAAACTTCCATATCTCTCTTGAATTATTATTGTAGCTTGTTTTTCCTAGCTTTTTAACGATACCCTATATACTATGATATATAATATGAAAACTACTCATACTTAGCAATTGCCACGATCGTGCCTTAGTAGGTCCGATCGGAACTAGCTTGAGCCAGCGGGATAATGAACCTTGCAATTTTGTAAAAATACACTAATTCATCCTGAATTTCCGGGCCTTAAACTAAACACACTGGTGACGGGCAGCGGCGTCACTGGTGCGAGGGTTTGGCACCGCGTTCACGATCCCGGGTCCGTTGAACGGTACGTTCTGTTCATACCAATCGAACCAGTAACTGAGGGTGTTGTTACCTCAAAATTTGCATACTGGTGCGAGGGTTTGGCATCGCGTTCACCAACCCGGGTCCGTTGAACAGTACTTTGTTTTTGACTAATCGACTCAGTTATTGATCGTGCTGGATCGTCGAAATTGGCGTCGAGCGAACGGCGCGAGCCGTGAGCCGCTAATTTCGTTGATCCAGAACGAACAATAACTACCTACTCTCACCATTTCAGGTCCAATAAGTGAAGTTTTTTGCAAATTATATAGGTACACTTACTTGGGATAAATCGCCAAGCATTTAAAATATAGAAATTTATTTTGAAATATTTACAGTGCATGGCAAAATTATTAGATCGTAGATAATCCTGTCGGTACATGTTCAGGTTCTGTTACGCAAAATGAAAACAATGAAACTCTTTTAGGATTAATTTGTTATCCCTATGTTTGTCTGTCTGTCCGTTTGTCTAGACAATTTTTTCTGGGTAAAATTAATAAATACCAATATAAACGGCCCTCTATAGAGCTGTAAAAACATACTTTTGACGTTTTTATTTATATTACGTTTTAGGTTTTTACGTTTTTCATACAAATTTTCTCACTATGAAAATGTAGGGATGAACACTTGAGATAATATTTTGCATTTAAAAGTCAACACAGAAAGGAATTGTTGAACAAATAATGTAAAAAATATGAAAACCATGTTGTTCTATTCTAAATGGATTAATTATCTACTGTTCAATTTGGCGATAGCTTTGTTTATTTTTTTCCTTGAATTATTTTTTACTGAGATAACAAATAGTTAAATGCAAGGTTTTCCTTACGAGGTCCCTTTACCCCTCTATTTTTCTTAAAATTTATACAATAGGTATAAACTGAATGTGAAGTCTACAGCTTATTTTCTTCATATCTTTTTTCATGAGTATATTCTAGTGACATCTAACTACGTCTCTTTACAGCCCAAAAAGCAAAATTTGATAAAACACCATCATAATAGCTGTCAGGATATCGTCAATATTGCCTCGTTTTTACACAAAGTTTAACAAGTTTGTATATTTTTATCTATACTGG
This sequence comes from Ypsolopha sequella, assembly GCA_934047225.1. Classification (NCBI taxonomy): domain Eukaryota; kingdom Metazoa; phylum Arthropoda; class Insecta; order Lepidoptera; family Ypsolophidae; genus Ypsolopha; species Ypsolopha sequella. Next base: position 1,525,537 of record OW203989.1, read on the forward strand.
AAATAAAAAAGAGAGAAATACAGGCGTCGTTCATGTTAAGATGACTAAGTTTACACACTTTGCTAAGTATAAACAATTACCGTTTCATGGAAAACTGTTTTGACCTGAAACCATTTCACAAATTTAATTAACTTATTTTGAATATCTTGTCATCTTGCACTTATTGATGAGAAATACAATTTCAATAAGTAAAAATACAACTTTTAGTTAAGAAAATTTATAGTTAAAAGTCTGCTGTAT